>CM060903.1:430452023-431734523 GCA_030737815.1 Allium fistulosum | reverse complement strand
ATTTATTAAGCCCTTTTTTCCAAATTTGAAATTTAATTCAATACAGTTCAAAAATAAGACTTTTATCTTTTAAAACTCCTTATAAATTTCCCAATTTTCAAAAATAAATTTGTCGATAGATTTTCAACTTAAATTTCGAAAATCCAATTTTTATTTATTTTCGGTATCCAACGATACCAAAAATATATCCGGCTAAATTATAGCCTTCAACGATTTCAAACACAATATAATCACACAGAGATTATAAATATCAACACACAATATTGAAACAAATTCAATTATTTGAGGAATCCAGTTGGATCCCTCCAACCTGTTTCCCTGCATCCATAGATGTTAGCACAATACCAATTCCACTTCAAGGTGGAATATCGCGGTATATAGGATTTATAAAATACTATCCGCTATTATGCGGCGCAATAGGGTCTCATCCGCTATATAATGCGGGAAATCAACTCCAAATACATATATAATACCAATTCCACTTCATGGTGAAATTATCGCGGTATATGTTTTTAATAAATAACCTCCGCTTAATATATGGTGTATAGGGTCTATTTTAACACAACAGATAGAAATCATCATTCAATTTACACAATCAACAATTTAAAATTCAACTATTTAAAATTTAAATCGAAACAAATATTCGATTGAGTGAGAAGTTCTCACCTTGCTTTCAATAACGGTTGCAGCATTTTATTTCAAATAAAATTAAACGCACGTTTAATTTTACTCAAAATTTTCACTAGCTCCAAACAACTGCAATCCTATTCCATTGTGTAGTGCTCGACAAAACGAACCCGACGCAATTCGTTTCGTCAAATTCCGACCTTGTATGGAAAAGTTATGGTATTACAAAGTTTATACGTTTTAATATAAATCAATTTCACATTTTTTTTATTTTTTATTTTTATAACCTTAATACTTTCTGGCCGTTAGATTTACACCATCAGATCATAGCCGTGAAACCCATCTTAATCCATCAAAAGATTAATTGGCCTTAAACATCATTAAATTAAATGATTAATTAAATTCGAAACATCATTAACTAAGTAATTAGTTAAATTTAAAACACATCGTTAATAACTGAATTAGTTAACCTTTATCTTTATTAATTAAATAATTACTTAAATTAAATAATCGTTTATTAAAATAATTAGTTATTTTTGAAAACATCATTAATCAAAAACTTGCTTAACTTGTAAAATAATTCCAAACACGATAATGAAACCAAACAGTTTCGATAAAAGGTGATTTTCCAAAAGTATCGATATAGCGACTATAGCTATACGGACATTTCGGAATTCAAGTTCATGTCATTTGTAGTACAACCACACATCACATAGCAAGGATATCAGAATATATACATGGTGATTTACAATAATACGACATATATCAAGCATTTACTAACAAAGGCATAAATTTAACTAATGAAATTTCATATGCCTTATGATTCGCTTACTAACTTTTCAAAGCGACTAACTTTCAAGCAGCAAACCAATCCGATGACCAAACTATTATTCACCAATACAACAAGCATTCAATAACTATAGCATGAATACAAATATAGTTTGAAAATATTTGGTTTGAAGGTGGAAGCTTTACTCACCAAAATTATTCCAAACCAAGCTAAACCTTCAACGATCTTGCCTAAACTCTTAGCAACTTCCCTTAACTCCAAAAGTGGACCTAGTGTGGGCTTATAGGGTCCAACATGGCTCGGCCAAAGGCATAAATGGGCTCGTCTTAGACATAAATAGGCACGACCCTATGTTGTGGAGGAGGATGAAGGTGCTTGTTTGAAAAGGAGTGGTTGTAGTGAGCTTAGAAATGAAGAAAGACTAGCTTTTCAAACTAGTTTTGGGATTTTGACTGTATGGAAGCCATGGATCATTTCATGGACATAAAGTTATGGAAATGAACTTTGGAAATGAAGATGCAAAGAGAGAAAAGAGTATGTGTGGTAGTATTTATAGGCATGTAGAATAAGTAGATTACTAAAATGACTTTTGCATTAAAATACAATATAAATTTTAATGAAATTAAGGAAGCTCCATACATTCCCCATCCTTGTAGCCCACATCCTCAACGTGTACACCCTTTGGTTAACCCTTTCGGTTCACCTATTTGATTTGTCCATTGTTCTACGGATGATAAACTATTCTCAAATTCAACTCTGTCCCTAAAGCGGCTTGCAATGCTATCTAAAATCGACTGGTTAAGATGGTATCTCGATCACTGACTATACTTACTAGAATTCCATGTAGTTGAACGATCTCTCTCAATTAAGTCCCTACCAAAGAGCTGCAGTTCTTGATGACTTCATCGGAATAAAGTGGGCGCTCTTTTTTAATCGATCTATCAATACTCAAATGCCTTCATTACCTCTTCTTATTTTGGGCAACCCTTCGTAAAAGTCCACGGATACTTGCACCCACTTTCAATTCGATATCTCCAATGGTTGGAGTAACCCAACAGTCTTCTGCTGTTCACTCTTGACTTGTTGACAATTTGCACTCCGGCTTAGAAAAGCGAAATGTATCTCTTCATCCCTTTCCACCAAAAGGTTTTCTTTATATTCTGAAACATTTTAGTTACTCCTGGATAAATAGATAACTTTGACCGATGGCACTCTCTCGGCACATTCTGTCTACACGCAAGTCCAACCATTCATTCTTAAAACGCTTCGGGAGTCAATCTAAAAACCAGAAACAATTCCATCTTAAACATCCTTCTTAAGCCGAGCAATAATAGGGTCTTCTTCTTGGAAATATGCAATTCTCTCCATTAATGCTAGCTTAACTTCCAAATTTGCAATCGTCGCCACATTCCTACTAAATGCATCTACAACAGTGTTTGCTTTCCCTAGGGTATAAAGAATCTCTAGGTCATAAGACGCGAGAAAATCCAGCAATCTTTGCTGCCTTAAGTTCAAATCCTTTTCGGTGAAGAGATACTTTAATGACTTGTTCTCCATATATAACTCAAACTTTGCACCCAAAAGATAGTGCTTCCACACCTTCAATGCGAAGACTACTTCCAACAACTCCAAATCATGCGTAGCGTAATTCTTCTCATAAGGTATCAACTGTCGAATCGCATACGCTTTTACTTTCCCATTCTGCATCAAAACTGCTCCCAATCCAGTCCTACAAGCATCTGTATAAACTGTTAATCCTTCACTCCCATTTGGAATAGTCAAGACAGGAGCACTAGTCAATTTTTTTAACTCATTGAATGCTTGATCGCACTTGGGTGTCCAAACTAACTTAGCATCTTTCATCGTCAACTTTGTTAGATAAGAAGCAATCTTCGAGAAATCTTTAGTAAATCTTCTACATAAACTTGCCAATCCTAAGAAACTTCTCACCTCAGTTGCATTTTCAGGTTTCTTCCAAACTTGAACCGAAACTACTTTAGCTGGGTCCACTGATATACCTTCTCCCAAAACTACATGCCACAGAAATCTAGCGTCGGATTTCCAGAAATGGCATTTAGAAAACTTTTCCTTTAAAACATGACTTCTTAAAGTACTTAGAACAACTTGAAGATGGCACTTGTGCTCTTCCTCCATTTTAGAATAAACAAAGATGTCGTCAATGAAGACGAGAATTAAACTTGTAAAGAAAATCCCAAAACACTCTATTCATCAAATCCACAAAATAAGCGGGTGCGTTAGTCAATCCGAACGACTTTACTAACCACTCGTAAAAATGATCAAGCATTTGAAAAGCTGTTAAGGGTACACTCTCCTCTGCTACCCTTAATTGGTGAAAACCAGTGGCAAGATCCAACCGAGAAAATATCCGAGCTCCATGGAGCTGGTCAAAGATGTCGTCAATTCTAGGTAAAAAAATATTTATTCTTGATAGTCCTCTTATTCAACTCTCGAAAATCCACACATAATCTAAGAGAATCTGCCTTGGTAACGAAAATTACAAGCGATCCCTAACTCAATGTGCTACGTACGATAAAAACCTTTTGCAATAAATAAAACGTCCGCTTCTCTAATTATTTTCTTTCCTTTGGAGCCAATCTTTGAGGAGGTTGTACAATAGGTCTGGTTCTTGGAATCAAATCAATGTGGAATTCCACTTCCCGATGAGGAGGCAAACCTAGCACTTCTTCAAAAATATCGTTGAAGTCATGGACAATTGGTATATTCCTTATCTCCTCTTTGGGTACTTCGAGGGAATAAAGGAAAATTCTCATTAATTCGTTCGGCATTCCACAATTTATTTATACCCCAATATTTCCAGCATCACTAACTCTAATAATCCTTCGATCACAATCTACGAATTGCTCTAGGCTTAGATAACAATCCATTCGCAATAATACCCCAAAACCCATGAACCTGAGAACAAACAATTCAAAAAATTAAGGCTGTTCTCGATAAGAAATAGGCACATTCAAATATATGGTATCAAGATTGGTCGGACCCCCAATTGGGCTCGACATACAAAGGGAATTATGGAAAATAACATTTTTAAGATTCAACTGGTTAATTAGGTCATATGAGATAAAACTATGGGATACACCGGTATCGAATAATACTTTAACAGAAAAATCGAAAATAGATAATGTGCCTTGCAGCACCTGCTTCAACTTTGGGTCCGTAGAAGTAGATGGTATTTCCTTAATAGTAAAAGCTTTCCCTTGAACACCCCATCTTCGGAAATGGACACTCGTTCTTCAAATGTCCATGTTCGTGACAAATGTACCATAACGATAGATTAGTCTCCGGGCAACCATTTGCAAAGTGGCCCATTTTGTTGCACTTAAAACAAAGAATCTTGGTCAAGTCTAACTACTTGTTCTGCGATGGTGCTCCACCTTCAGGCTTCTTTCCCGACTACTTCTTCCCTTTGCGCTTGGAAAACGGGTAACTAGTAACCGGTACCACCGATAAAGGTTGGGCATTTACTACTGGCGCTACTTATTTCTGAACTCCTTGCTCAATATAGAGTGCCTCAAATCTCAAAACCATACTGATTAGATTGGTAAAGATACCGTTGAGATGATTGGTCATTTCCCGATGGAACTCTGGTCGCATTCCTTTCACAAACATTTTCTTCGTTTTGAGTGCTGTATCAATCAATCCTGGTCCAAAGCGAGACCATATTGAACTTATGCTCATACTGCGTCACTATCATCTCACCTTGTTTTAAATCCATGAAACTTCTGAACAATTGAGTCCTTCCCACCTTAGGGATAAACTGAGCTTCAAAAACCTCTTTAAACCGCGTCCAAGAGAAGTCTTTTTTTGGTGTATTCATGGTGACTGAATCCCACCAATCCATTGCTTCTTTCTGAAGCTGACACGATGCCAACAATCTCTTTCTAGCATCTCCTTAATGATGATCCTCGAATATCCTTTCATAAGAGTAGAGCCATGTCTGAACTCCTAAAATATCTTCAATTCCGTAGAAAGGCTTACAACGTATAGCCGTGTAATTCTTGCATAAGGTCACAAAATTCTTAGGCGGCTGAACTTCCATCACCGATTCATTTATCGACTCTACAACTGGCTCATTTCTTGGAGCTCTCCCATTTGTAGCCGCGCTGGTTCTAGATCCCCTCCCTCTTCTTCTTGTACTCATTTTTAATAACCTAGATAAGGTATCATTAGAATACAAAGATAGATCCAACTGGATTCCTCAAAATTATTTAGAGTTTTTGATATTCTGTTCTATGAATATTGATATCCTGTGATGATTTTATTGATGATTGAAATATTGGATGGCGAGACGTATCTTCCGTACTTGTTTATATATATATATTCCGCTGTGTTGATTGTTGTACTATGTTGTATTGAGGACATGATATGGTTATTGTCCAGTTGTATGTTATGTGTTCTCTGGTGTATACTCTGATGCTATATTATATAAAACTGATATAGTTTTGATTTGTGTAAAGATCTGTTAATATATATTATATTTTATTCCGCTGCGATGGTTAGATTCTGTTGTTGTTTTCTATTTTTCTTCTTCTACCTCTTCTTCTTAACTAAAATGGTCCGGTTTTTCTTGTATGAAAAACCCGGGTTGTTACATGGTTACAACCCATTTTTGGAATGTTAATTAATTTATTTAATCTATTGATTTATAAAAGGATAAGCAGAAGTATTATAGATTTGGGAAACATAAAAAAAGAAAATAATAAAGACCTTATTTAAGTAATGAATTTGTTTACTTAACTTATTTAATCATTCTAGAAATGGTTAATGGAAAATTAGTTTGAACTTAAGTATTAGTTAATTAAATTTATATAAATGAATATTCGGTTTATTCGAATATTAATAAAATCATATAAATATGTATTCAAGGTCTGGCATCGTGAAGAGGACTTTTGATTTGGGTTGAATTGCAAAATAGAAGAGGCAAAAAGGTGAGTTAATCTCACTCAGTTGAATTTTATTTTAAATTTAAATGGTTAAATTTAAATAATTGATTGGATGATTGCATTGATTGAATATGCTATATATATATATATAGTAGTATATAGCAATATATACATATTGGCATATGTATATATTTGAGTTATTGATATCCCCGCATTTATATATAGCGGATGAGACCCTATGCGCCGCATAATAGCGGATGATATTTTATATAAAACCCATATACCGCGATATTCCACCTTGAAGTGGAATTGGTATTGTGCTAACGTCTGTGGATGCAGGGAAACAGGTTGGAGGGATCCAACTGGATTCCTCAAAATTATTTAGATTATTTGATATTCTGTTCTACGAATATTGATATCCTGTGATGATTTTATTGATGATTGAAATATTGGATGATATGGTTGGATTGAATATTTCAATAAAAGGAGTTATCAAAATATATTGAATTGGATTTTGAAAGAAATAAAAGAGTAAATTTTAAGTAAATAATTCAAGTGAATTGGAATAAGGGAATTTCGAAATAACAAGGGAAATATTAACTTTAAACTAAAGTGATATTAAATTTAAAAAAATAAAGGATTTATTTTGAATGTAAGGATTAAATTTAATTAAAGGCTAAAGAAGGAATTTTGGAAGTTTAAAATTTGGTATTTTCAGTTAAAAAGGGTTTTAACTCAAATAAAGGAATAAATCTAAAAGTTAATTTATTTTGAAATAAATGAAGTAGTAAAGGAAATTTATTTCAAAGTAAAGTAAAGTAAATTGGAAAATCAATTGGAAATTGATTTAGTTATTTAAAATTGGAATTTTAAAAGAAGTGAGATTTTAGAGATATAAACTGGGTTTATAAAGTAAAATAAAATATAGTGGATATTTAAATATAAATTCAAGGTGAGAATTTATAAAAAAAGATATGGTTTGGTTTAAAAATAAATGTTGATTTATTTTTAAAAGATGGAAATGAGAAGTGTATTTCTCTGGATAGCCAAGTACGTTTTCAAAGTAATTTTTAATAAGTTAAAAGTTCTAATTGTGTTTTTAAAAGCATGTTTTAGAAAATTGATTATTTCTAAAGGTTAATTTCCAAAGTAAGTATTTTCAAAAATATATTATTGCAGTAATTATATAAAAGTGATTTGCTATTATGTTTTAAAAGGAGAAATTTAGTTTATATTTATAAAGTGGTTTATTTTAAAGTATATATTTTTAATAAAGTATTAAAGTAGTTTAATTTCAATGTTATAAGATATATTTAAAATAAAGTGTTTTTAAATTATTCTAAAATCTAAAAGTGTTTTGTACTTGGTGTTTCAGAGAAATAAATATTTGGAAATGTATTCCGTAAGCGGAAATTGTTTGAAATTGTTTTCAAAAAGAGTTTGAAAATTTGGAAATATATCTTGGAAAGATATTTGGGCAAATAAATAATGTGGGAAATTATTTAATTGTGTGATGGTTGCTATGGATGTGAATTGATAGTTAAATAACCGACTATCAATATTGGCCAATGCGCTGATCGTTTCGAAGAGACCGGGATCGAGTTTTCGTATACCAGGATTCTAGGTCTGGAGACTCGAATACCACTTCGATCCGGTTTGTACGTTTCGTGTAACGTGTTCGGAGTCGAAGATGGAGCTGTGAAGTGCAAGGGCTAGTCGCTACTAATCCTGAGGATATTTCCAAAATGGATGTAGTAGGAATAGTGCCTTCGGTTCCGTTCAAACCCAGGACGGACTGGTATGGACGAATGCTTGCGAAACATCGTCAGCGGACGATGGGCATTCTAAGGGATATGTTCTGAAAAGGTATCGTTTAGCCTCGAACCTCATCAACCGGGAATGACTGAAAATCAGGGGTTATGCAGCAAGGCTTCGTGGGTAGCTCCCACTGGAGGGTAAAGTCATCCCTGTCTAGATGTCCCTTTTTATTTCGGCTTAGTGGTGCGGTTGCTGATCCCAACCGTGGGGTGATTTTATTCGGAATTATCCAGTAAGGGATGGTTCCGGCCTTGTGTTGCAGAGGAGCGGGCGTACTCCTCGGTACTGTGATCTAGGCCACGTACTGTGATAGGTGGTACCCCAGTGCCTAGTCATTCGTTGGAAATCCATTCTTCCTACGTGCCTTGTACGGTATTTGTTTGTATTACCCACTTTTGTGGCTAGTATGCTGGAATTTAATAATGTAACAATTTCAGCTATTTTAATAAGTATTTGTGAACAGACACTATTATAATATCAGAGGATTTTATAAAAAGTGTTTTAGCTATCGTAAGGTAAAAACCCGACATGTTTATTTGTGGCGTGGTCTTACGAGATGCTTTTGTTTTCAAAGGATTTTTGGAAACTTTAATAATCAATTGAGTGTGATTTTCTCACGCTGGTTTTCCAGACTGACTCGGGTATTGTTTTATATGATGCTCGGGTCAGACCGAGTATTATAGGTTACAGGATATGATGATGTGGAGCTCAGGAGACGAGCTGGATGACGATACGTACTCTCGTACTTGCTATTATTTTTCCGCTGTGTATTCAGTTGTATGATATTGATGTGATGTACTCTGATGATGTATTTGGATGTATATATATATACAGATACAGTTTGATTTGTGTAAAGATCTGTTGATATATATTATATTTTATTCCGCTACGTATGTAAGATTCTGCTGTTGTTTTCTATTTTTCTTCTTCTACCTCTTCTTCTTAACTAAAATGGTCCGGTTTTTCGTGTTAGAAAAACTCGGGTTGTTACAGTGGTATCAGAGCTTAGGCTAGCGATAACCTTGGCTCTGGTGGGAATTTTGAGAGTATTAATAGATATGAGCGCGTATTTGTTAGTGAATATAAAATGGTTTTATATTGTGTTAGTTGATTTATTGAGTGGCATATGAACCTTCGTCGGCACAGTCTGGACAACTGTATCGAAGGGGTTTCTAAACACTTGAATAGAACAGTTCGACACAATATTGTTTAAAATAGGGTGAATGAAATAATTTTGCCCAAATTATTTTGTATATGAAAGAAATAATTTTTTGAAATTTATTATAGTTATACATTTGGATGCTTGGTTGTTAGAAATGACCATAATGAGTTAGTCTCATCATTGAGTAGAAATTGAAACTTATAACTTAAGTTGAAGAATAAATTTATATAACAAATGGAATTTGAGAATATAGACTATAAATGAAATTTATAAATTGAGATAAACTTTATATACAAATGTGAATTACAAATGTGATTTATAATCAAATGAGATTAATTCATAAACAAATGAAATTTGTAAATGTAAATGGTAAAAGTGACTTATAACTTGAAATAAAATGTGATAGAATTCCAGAGTAATGTTTGGATATAAAAATTGGATGGATTTTGAATTTGAAGTTTTGGGAAAGATTTAAATTCCTTTGGATTTAAAAATAGTTTTTAAAGGTTTTGGGAAAATAATGGTGATATTATTTCATGAATATTTTTTAAATTGAATTCATATCTGGTAGGATTTGGGATTTAAAAAAATGTTTGAAATGTTTTAAAGTGATAAAAGCATTAAATTCTCTTTTGGTCGCTGGAAAATAATTTCGGTGATGACTGCAGCATCATCGATGTCTATTTTCGAGTTTCCAAAGAGAAATTGCTACCAAACTGTTTTAAATTGGAAATGATTGTGAATTGGGTTGGTTTTGAAATTCAAAGGGAAAATTGTTTGGTAAAAGCAGATTGTATTGGAAATTGGGATTTGAGGTGATATACCAGATATGTATGAGTTATTTATGGATTCAAAATGGTTTTTGGAATAAAATCGGGCAATTGGATTCTGAAAATTCTATTTGAAATTTAAATGTGGAAATTTAAATGAATCAACAGTATAAAGTATAGAATGAAGTTGATTGAAATAAGAAAGGAATGAAAGTTAAATTCTGGGATTATAGTTATGAGATGAAATTAACTCAATGAGTAATATAAGCTGGTAGATAAAAGAGTTAGAGAACTTGAAGGTGAATGAATTGTAAAACTTGTATAAAAATTTGTATCCTGGAATTAAAATTTAATTCGAGTATATGAAGGTGAATAAAATATATTTGAATTTAACTTAAGATAAGTTAAATAAGAATTGAGAATTGGAATTGAATTAAATATAAGTAAGTTGAAGTCGAATTGAATTGGATATAAAGGTAATGTAAAATGCTTATAATTGTGTAAAGAAACTCATATTCTTAAGTTCTTAAGTGTAATAATTTGAGATTTGATTATAAAGATGAAAATGGACTTAAATGAATAGTCCCAGGTCTTCAGCAAGTAAGTTAAAACTTATGAATAGAAATGAAATTGTAATTATCAAATGGAAACGATTAAGATGAGCAATCTTAATAAAGCCAAACTTGAATTATAAAATAAATTGAATTTAAGATGATTAAGTGAAGTGATATTTGGGATTTAAAAAGCAAGTATTTAATTTTAACCAGCGGAGGAACTAATTTGATAATAAATTAGTTAATGAAATTGAATTGTGAATTAATGAAATTAAATTAAAATAGTGATGGTTTGGATTGCGAATGAAATCCAAATAAGTGAAAATAAATTGGAAATGGCCTGGTTATTAATAAAATAATTCTAGATGAATTGAATATGGAAATTAAAATTCATAATGATTGAGTGAATAAACCAATTATATTAAATAAATAAATGGATGGAATTTGATTAAATAAGAATCAAATGAAAAGATGGAAATAAAACTTTAAAGGGTTGGCTAAATGGAAAATAAACTTAAGTTATTGACTTAAGTAAATATTGAATGGAAACTGAACTCAACAGAGGAGTGGTTTAAATAAGTTGAGAAATAGTTATTGAATGAATTAACTTGGATTGTTTTCGAGCTAAATAAAATTCATTTTTTTTTGAAGTGGAGATGAATTGAATTTAAGAAAGAAAAATTGGAAATGAAAATCTGAATGAAATATGGAATAAGTATTTATATTTGAAGTGAAGTAGTAAATTGAAGTAAGTTGAAATTCATAGGAAATGGGAGTTCAATTTGAATATATACACTTCAATGGTGAAGTAGTAAATAAATATAAGAAAATTTTATAATGACTTAAGAATTGAAGAATGAAATTCTTAAGAAAATTTGTATTGGAAATATACTTAGTAATTTTGGAATAAAAAAAAATATATACTAAGTGAATAGTTGAATGAAGACTAAAACTGAAGTTGTGAAATGGGATAGTTGTGAATAAAGGGATAACAAATAAAAAGGAATGTGAATAAAAGAGAATTGATATAATTGATAATCAATTGGAATTTATACGTAAGATGTACGTATATTATTTTATTCGCATAGCTATTTGGTCCAGATGTCGAACACAGAATTTCGAGATAGTTTTATCGATCCGAATCAGGATTTTTCACTCGATTTTCAACGGCGAACCTGGATATGGATTGTTGATTGATTCTGGATATTCTCTATCATAGTTTGTGGCTATGCAAGGAGAATGACGGTTTCTGATCAAGAAACCAGATCTGAGTCCGCACTAGGAAGTCGGGTGGACGATACTAGTTCGGAAGTGGAATTGTGTGATCGATTGAGCGATCGAATGTGATATTGCGTACGGATGATATATGTGCATCGTACGGGCTTAAGTAAAGCAAATATTGAAAATTTGTAAAGAAAAGTATAAAATGACTTTGGGATTGTGATTGAATATTATTGCTTAGTAGGATATACAGGTGTATAAAAGCAATGGATAAATTGAGATTTTTGATTTTAGAAGATAAAATTTAATGGCCCGACAAAAGGTATGTATTTGAATTTCTATATGAAATTTGATTGGGTTTTGGATCCAGCCACTTGGCTTTTTGTTTTCTTTTTGAGATTGGGAGACCGTAGAGCCATTTTGTAGTAGTACCGAGCTAGCCGCGCAAAGGAGACGCTGGCGAAATTTTTCGAAAATTTAGGGAGTTAGAAAAATTTTGAGAAATTTTGATAATTCAAAATTTGAATTCAAATTTAAATTTGAATGGATAAGTAGGTGGTATGAGTTGAACTTATGAATAAGTTTGGGAAGTTAAAAGATGATTAGTGTATCATTAATAAAAGATTGTTTGGGTATTATTAAAACTGTTTGAATTTGGGGAATAGCTAACGGGAAATGAGACATTCTTCTTAACTGGTAATTTCGGGGACGAAATTCTTTTAAGGGGGGAGGAATGTGACGACCCGGAATTTTTGAGCATTTGAAATAGGAATATTTAATTAATTTTAAATATTCAAAAGATAATTATTAACTTTAATTTCAAATATACAGTATTTATTTGGATAATTAATTATTAAATTTAATTATCGGGATTTGGTAAAATATGGAATCTCGATTTTAAGCCTGTTAAAAATAGTTCAAAGGTTCAGAAAATTCATATTAATAATACAGAAAGTAATAGAACTTTTAAAATTGAATTCGAAAGTAATTGGTTCAGTTTTAAAAATATATCGTTTAAATTCAATTTAAAAATAGCCTTCCGAGGCACAGTCTTGGAATTTGACGAAACTAGTTCCATTGGATCCAAAATATTGTATTATTATCGGATTTTAATTTTCGTAGTGTTTGGAGCTATTGTGTGAGCATACGATATATAAACGCGTTGAAAATTTATATCGAGAATTTAAATTTAAACCTATATACAATTGTTGTCTGGTCAAAATCAAATCACAGCCGTTCTCAGTGTAACGTATACGTTTTCCTTACCATCTCGAACACGCCATTATCATGTACGAATCCTCTTCCTCGTTAGATCCCGTCACCCCTTCCTTATACTTTAGTTGGATTTCATTTTCTAAAAAAAAAAGAGGAAGAAAAGAGGGACACGTACCATAGAAGCAATACCGTCCACCTCTTTCCCCTTTTCTTCATCATATTTATAATGAAATGAAATCGAAGGAAAGAAAAAAAAAATAACAAATAAATGACAGCTACTTCCATTCCTTCTCTCGATCTCGTTCGTATCCAATTGAAGGAACGTGGTTCGCGAGTTCGTGGAAGTTGCCGAGCTCGGCATCGAGAGCAGGGATTCACGAGAGTAGGCACACAGACCGATGTCGCGAGTAGTTCTTGTCGCGAGGGAAGATCGGCTGTCGATGGTGTTCGTGAAGGCTTGGGAACGTCTGGAGCTCGAGCGTGTGGGGCTAATTGATGACGGTGGTGATTTAGGGCAGGCATGCGTAGCAGGAGGGGTGCGAACACGCTCATTTTGACTCGCGTGTGATAGGCGGCGTCTCATGTTCGATTGGGGAAGCTCGATCTCCAGTCATGTATGGAGGAACGGTGGCTGCGAGGAGGGCGACTTCAATGCCGACAGTGTGGGGTTGCAGGCGAACTGCATCGACTCGCGTGAAGGCAGTCACTGTGAGGGAATTCGAGGCTAGCGGCGGCAACTCGAGGCGATCAATCGATGGTCTCGATTCACGGCGGGATGGTCGAGCTGGGGTTGTGATGTTGTTTCGATCTGGGCAGAGAGGTATTTGATTTTCTAATTCTTTAATTTAAATTAATCTAAATGCTTAATTATATCTACACTTGTAATCTGGTGATAATTAGTATTAATTCAAATTTACAGCAGGGTAAAAGATTTTTAAATAAATTTTATTGTTTTGGAATGCTAGGGTTACAACCCATTTTTGGAATGTTAATTAATTTATTTAATCTATTGATTTATAAAAGGATAAGCAGAAGTATTATAGATTTGGGAAACATAAAAAAAGAAAATAATAAAGACCTTATTTAAGTAATGAATTTGTTTACTTAACTTATTTAATCATTCTAGAAATGGTTAATGGAAAATTAGTTTGAACTTAAGTATTAGTTAATTAAATTTATATAAATGAATATTCGGTTTATTCGAATATTAATAAAATCATATAAATATGTATTCAAGGTCTGGCATCGTGAAGAGGACTTTTGATTTGGGTTGAATTGCAAAATAGAAGAGGCAAAAAGGTGAGTTAATCTCACTCAGTTGAATTTTATTTTAAATTTAAATGGTTAAATTTAAATAATTGATTGGATGATTGCATTGATTGAATATGCTATATATATATATAGTAGTATATAGCAATATATACATATTGGCATATGTATATATTTGAGTTATTGATATCCCCGCATTTATATATAGCGGATGAGACCCTATGCGCCGCATAATAGCGGATGATATTTTATATAAAACCCATATACCGCGATATTCCACCTTGAAGTGGAATTGGTATTGTGCTAACGTCTGTGGATGCAGGGAAACAGGTTGGAGGGATCCAACTGGATTCCTCAAAATTATTTAGATTATTTGATATTCTGTTCTACGAATATTGATATCCTGTGATGATTTTATTGATGATTGAAATATTGGATGATATGGTTGGATTGAATATTTCAATAAAAGGAGTTATCAAAATATATTGAATTGGATTTTGAAAGAAATAAAAGAGTAAATTTTAAGTAAATAATTCAAGTGAATTGGAATAAGGGAATTTCGAAATAACAAGGGAAATATTAACTTTAAACTAAAGTGATATTAAATTTAAAAAAATAAAGGATTTATTTTGAATGTAAGGATTAAATTTAATTAAAGGCTAAAGAAGGAATTTTGGAAGTTTAAAATTTGGTATTTTCAGTTAAAAAGGGTTTTAACTCAAATAAAGGAATAAATCTAAAAGTTAATGTATTTTGAAATAAATGAAGTAGTAAAGGAAATTTATTTCAAAGTAAAGTAAAGTAAATTGGAAAATCAATTGGAAATTGATTTAGTTATTTAAAATTGGAATTTTAAAAGAAGTGAGATTTTAGAGATATAAACTGGGTTTATAAAGTAAAATAAAATATAGTGGATATTTAAATATAAATTCAAGTTGAGAATTTATAAAAAAAGATATGGTTTGGTTTAAAAATAAATGTTGATTTATTTTTAAAAGATGGAAATGAGAAGTGTATTTCTCTGGATAGCCAAGTACGTTTTCAAAGTAATTTTTAATAAGTTAAAAGTTCTAATTGTGTTTTTAAAAGCATGTTTTAGAAAATTGATTATTTCTAAAGGTTAATTTCCAAAGTAAGTATTTTCAAAAATATATTATTGCAGTAATTATATAAAAGTGATTTGCTATTATGTTTTAAAAGGAGAAATTTAGTTTATATTTATAAAGTGGTTTATTTTAAAGTATATATTTTTAATAAAGTATTAAAGTAGTTTAATTTCAATGTTATAAGATATATTTAAAATAAAGTGTTTTTAAATTATTCTAAAATCTAAAAGTGTTTTGTACTTGGTGTTTCAGAGAAATAAATATTTGGAAATGTATTCCGTAAGCGGAAATTGTTTGAAATTGTTTTCAAAAAGAGTTTGAAAATTTGGAAATATATCTTGGAAAGATATTTGGGCAAATAAATAATGTGGGAAATTATTTAATTGTGTGATGGTTGCTATGGAGGTGAATTGATAGTTAAATAACCGACTATCAATATTGGCCAATGCGCTGATCGTTTCGAAGAGACCGGGATTGAGTTTCCGTATACCAGGATTCTAGGTCTGGAGACTCGAATACCACTTCGATCCGGTTTGTACGTTTCGTGTAACGTGTTCGGAGTCGAAGATGGAGCTGTGAAGTGCAAGGGCTAGTCGCTACTAATCCTGAGGATATTTCCAAAATGGATGTAGTAGGAATAGTGCCTTCGGTTCCGTTCAAATCCAGGACGGACTGGTATGGACGAATGCTTGCGAAACATCGTCAGCGGACGATGGGCATTCTAAGGGATATGTTCTGAAAAGGTATCGTTTAGCCTCGAACCTCATCAACCGGGAATGACTGAAAATCAGGGGTTATGCAGCAAGGCTTCGTGGGTAGCTCCCACTGGAGGGTAAAGTCATCCCTGTCTAGATGTCCCTTTTTATTTCGGCTTAGTGGTGCGGTTGCTGATCCCAACCGTGGGGTGATTTTATTCGGAATTATCCAGTAAGGGATGGTTCCGGCCTTGTGTTGCAGAGGAGCGGGCGTACTCCTCGGTACTGTGATCTAGGCCACGTACTGTGATAGGTGGTACCCCAGTGCCTAGTCATTCGTTGGAAATCCATTCTTCCTACGTGCCTTGTACGGTATTTGTTTGTATTACCCACTTTTGTGGCTAGTATGCTGGAATTTAATAATGTAACAATTTCAGCTATTTTAATAAGTATTTGTGAACAGACACTATTATAATATCAGAGGATTTTATAAAAAGTGTTTTAGCTATCGTAAGGTAAAAACCCGACATGTTTATTTGTGGCGTGGTCTTACGAGATGCTTTTGTTTTCAAAGGATTTTTGGAAACTTTAATAATCAATTGAGTGTGATTTTCTCACGCTGGTTTTCCAGACTGACTCGGGTATTGTTTTATATGATGCTCAGGTCAGACCGAGTATTATAGGTTACAGGATATGATGATGTGGAGCTCAGGAGACGAGCTGGATGACGATACGTACTCTCGTACTTGCTATTATTTTTCCGCTGTGTATTCAGTTGTATGATATTGATGTGATGTACTCTGATGATGTATTTGGATGTATATATATATACAGATACAGTTTGATTTGTGTAAAGATCTGTTGATATATATTATATTTTATTCCGCTACGTATGTAAGATTCTGCTGTTGTTTTCTATTTTTCTTCTTCTACCTCTTCTTCTTAACTAAAATGGTCCGGTTTTTCGTCTTAGAAAAACTCGGGTTGTTACAGGTGCAACTGTAACGACCCGGCTTTCTTTGCCCAGAAAGACGCATCGTTATGAAGAAAGAAAGGGATAGAAGAAGAAAAGAAAAGAAGAGAGAACAACAACACATCAGAAATCTCACAGCGGAACGAGAAATATATTATCACATAAGATATTACATAGTATCATATACATCAGAGTACACGATTTATACATCACAATATAGACAGTTATAAACTTCTGTCTATTATACAACACAACTACATAAATACGATACATCATACACAGCGGAAACTCTATATATCTACACGCTGAAGCCTCCTGCTCTACAGCTCCTCCAGAATTCGTCAAGACTAACCTGAATCCCCTTGACTACTCATACAAATTTGAGTACCCAAGAGTTTAATAAAACAGAAAATAAACACTTGGGTCAGACATGGGTCTGGTGTGAGTAAACGGTTAGATTGCTTAACTTTGAAAACTTTTGAAAACAAAAGTATCACGTAAGACTCCCCACAAATAAACATGGGTAAGTTTTTATCTTACGCTAACTAAAACGTTTGATAGGAAATCTGATTGTATTATAATAGGGTCTAGGGTTTTCAAGTAAAATACAGAAATAGCTGAAATGCTTACATCTCACATTCCAACATAGTTGGGCACAACTAATACGTACGGCACTTATTGGAGTTTGGATTCCATACAATGGCAGGGCTACTGGGGTACCGCCCGTCACAGTACGTGGCCTAGATCACCGTACCGAGGAGTACGCCCGCTCCCCTGCAACACAAAGCCGGAACCATCCCTTACTGGATAATTCCGAACAAGATAATCCCGTAGTTGGCGCGACCAACCACACACTAAGACGAATAAAAGAAAAGGGACCTCTAGACAGGGATCTATCTTGCTCTCAGTGGGTGCTACCCACGAAGCCTTGCTGCACCTCCCCTGTTTTAGCCATTCCCGGTTGATGAGGCTTGAGGTTACGATTACCTTTAATCAGAACATATCACTTATAATGCTCATCGTCCGCCTGACGATGTGCTGAAAGCATTCAATCCATACAAGTTCGTTCCGGGTTCGAACGAAACCGAAGGCATTATCTCGTTACACTCGTTTTGGAATCACCCTCAGAGTTAACGACAATAACCCTTGCACTCTGAATCTTCATTTTCACTTGAGATTCACGACCTATCGTTAATTTGGATCGATGTGGTATTCGGGTCTCCAGACCTGGAAATCCGGTATACGGAAACCCGATCCAGGTCTCATCGAAATCCAAAACGTATCTTTTAAGGCCAAGTTGTTTTAAAGGTTAAACAATTTAACTTATCTATATTCATACAGATAGATAATTCACAATTCACAATTGATAATCACATTATCAATTAAACAGATGATTCATAACCAAATAGGTAATCCATATCAACATCATAATAGTTAATCTATATTATCATCATAATGCAACCAAGCATTCATATCACACAACATCTTATCTCATTTCTGAGATTACATCCATTCAAGACAATCAATGTCATCCATTCTTATATAAGCAATGATTTACTTAAATCACAACATAATTAATTTAAAATGAATTAAATTAACTATCTCTATCTTTAATTAATTTAAAGTGAATTAAATTAATTACTTCATCTCTTAATTAATTTAAAGTAAATTAAATTAATTATTTTATTATAAATCTTACTTATATAATCATTAATTAATTACAAATAAATTAATTAATCTTCCTCTAAATTTCCACTTTAATTAATCACCCTGATTAATTATACTTTAATTACATTTAAGTAATTATCTTTAATTAATTTCACAAATTAATTATTCTTAACCAATACAGTAATTAACCTTTAATTACTTCATTTATTAATTAACTATAATTAATTACATTACTCCTTAATTAATTACATTATTTATTCACTTCATTTATAATTATTACTTAATTAATCAATTCTTAATTACATCATAACTATATAAATTAATGATCCTTAATTACATTTTATCATTAATTACTTTATTTAAATTAATTACATTGAGTAATTAATCTTTAATTAAACCATAATTATTAATCACTATTGATTAATCACATTCAGTAATTAACTAACCTTAATTACTTCTTAAAATAAATTAATTATTCCTTAATTAATTTCTTAATTAATCCCTTGATTAATTTCCATTAAGTAATTAACTACCCTTAATTACTTTATTAATTACATCAGTAATTATCCATTAATTACTTTCCTAAGTAATTAATCTTCATTAAATTACATTTAGTAATTACTTCACAAATCATTAAATGATTATCTTAAATTAATTAAACTTAATTAATTAACTTAACTAATTCAAAGAAACTTAATTAATTACAATGAGTAATTAATATCTTAATTACTTCTATTAAGTAAAACAATTCACAAATGATTAACCTTAATTAATCTATTTAATAAATAAAATTAATCATATTAATTAATTATTTAATAAACCTTAGTTAATGATCTATATTAACTATTCTTTAATTATTTTTCTTAAATAATTAAACTTTAATTAACCATTATTGATTACAATTTAATTAATTCCAATTACCAATAAGTTAATCTTTCATTTCTTAATTAATTAAGTACCTAACAATAACTTAATTAATCCTTAATTACTTAAATAATTTATTCCTAACTATTAATTAACAATCTTAACTTATCAATTAATGATTCTTAATTTCAAATTAATTACCCTTAAAACTTGATTAACATTCATTTTGAAAACTTGTTTAATTAGGCTTGCTTTTGTTTCTTTTTAAAAACTTGAACTTGATTTACTTATAAAAATTTGAAACCTGCTATTAAATAGGAACCAAACCGAGCCCTTGCGAAACACTACTACTCGAGTCATTCCCCTAACAAACCCGAGCCTGCTTCGAGTCAATTCCCCTACTCATCTGCTTCGAGTAAATACGCAAAACAACCCGAGACGATCCCGAGTTTCTTCCTTCTTCTCCAAAGCAAACGAACCGATAGCACAAACGTGCACGTGGTGCACGTACACCACCAACTCCGACCACCGTAGATCACCGCGACGATCCTCGACCATCACCTTCAACCTCGCGAACCCATACGCGACTCCAGATCACCCATAATCCATACAAATCGAAATCGAGATATTCGACCAAACTTGAAAATCGCCATGGCCAGAAACTGCTGCCTTCCCGTTGCCTCCGATCTCGAAATCACCTATCCACTTCACCCATGCTTCGTCACACCTTCCAGCTTGCATTCCCACTAATGCGAACCACTCCGGTCTTCCATAACCATCGCGAGAGCCCCCTTACAGCATCGTTCCAAAATGTCTCTGGAACCCTAGTTCATCGTTCCCCGACCACCACAGCCATCTAAAAATTCGCCGAGCATTTTTCCTGTGATCAACCACCCACAGGCCACCTCCAGTCCAAGTATCAACCAATTCGACCACGCCGATCATCGGCAATCACTCAAAACGCCTAATTCGAACAACCTAAGAATTCTCATTGTTTAACAATCTATAAATCATGAGAAGTATATTAAAATTTGTGATTTACAATCACGAATTCATTTATGTAATTCAAATCAAGAATTAAGATAGTTGATTTTTAACATAAATTTGGGTTTCACTGGCATTTCCTATTTTTAAATATAATTGCTAAATTTAAATACTGGTAACTATTTTTAAAATCTATATTACAATGTTACAATTATTTCTTCTTCATAAATCATAACCTAAATATGATTATTTGAGTAGATATGAATTTTCTTAGGAAATTGGAACCTGGAATAAGAACAGAAGAAGATATGAACAGATAATCATTTCACCAGTATCATTCTATCCATATGCATTCATCCCAATCATTCATGTAACAATGCATATCATATTACTACAACATTAATCTCACATAACAAACATAGAAATAGATTTTTACTGTTTTTAAAATGGTGTTTACTCTTCTTAAAACAGAGGACAGATAGTGTTTATATACATATATATACAGATATACACATTTCAACAGAGCAATTTCAAGCATAAAGGTATCCAGATCAGTCATGCAATCCATCATACAACAATTAAATCCAAGAATTCAGACACATCATCATGATTTCATCACAAGAATAACATACAAATCCAGGATTAAAACTATTTTTAAAATTTCATTTACTCACCTGTTTTATAAGCAGAGAACAAGACAGAGCAATTTCCAGGTTTGATTTTATTTTGAATTCTTTGCAAGCTTGATCTCTGATTTTTATATTGCTGTTGAATTCCTTGTATGTTTGATTTACTTTGCTGCAGGTTGCATTTTTGAGATGATTCTTTATTACAGGCTTTGGAAATTTGCTTTATCAAGTTTGAGGTGGAATCAGTGTTGAATTTGTACTTGATTTAGTTGCAGATTTTGATTTTCATTTTAGAATAGATGGAGAGAAATAGAAGATGGAGGAAGAAGAAGATTCGAACTGAAGAAAATGAAACCAGGTTTCTCTATAAACATTTATTTATAAACTAAATTTTAAATAAAGAAAATGAATTGCCACTTGTTATATTACTAATTAGACAAATGTCCATGCAATTTTATTTAGCTTACAAGTGTCTTAATCATGTTAATATGATTACACATATTACTTAAGTGTTTTTAAATTAATTTTATTTAATTTAAACTTACTTTTTGAATTACTAAATTAATAAATATTAGTTTATCTTTTAAAGAAAATATGCTAAAACTAATTATAAATATAAATAAATTCCTTATACATGTATTTTAAAATCTAGAACATTTATATAACCATTTAAAATTTAACACTTTAAAGAAAACTAGAATAAAACTTTGATTAAACCCTTTTTTTTTAAACTATCATATTTCAAATAAACAATTATCTTATATTTTTGAAAACAATTGAATTAAACTTAAATTATCTTTTGAAAAATATTAATTTTAAAACAAAGCTTTAAATCACAATTCATACATATATATTACAAATTTGAAAATTCATCTTTAAAAAAAAACAAAAGATATTTCCATTCACAATATATATCAAATATATATATTATAAATAGAATAAGATTTTATTAGCTTTAACAAACAAATTTTATTAATATTGCCAAATTAAGTATTTATTATTTACCTTTAAAAGATTAAATTAACCAATTTAAATTTAATTTCATAGGATAATTATCAATCCAATTAAATTATCAATACAGATTATTAAATTTATATTACCCAAAAACCCGGGATATCACATTCCTTCCCCCTTAAAATAATTTCGTCCCCGAAATTAAAAGCAAAGATAATTTAATAATCCAGCAAAAGATTTTAATTTCAAATAGCAAAGCATACCTATCATCCAGTTACTAACAACCAAAGCAACCAATCAAACAATCAAACAAACCTAACTAACTATAAATCAGGATAGATCTACTAACACTATCTAAAGTTTCCCCGAGTATAAATCACTGGGAGACTCGCTCTACAGAAGCTAAACAAACTACACCACCATGATCCAGAGCTCCTCTCTTCTCTAGATCCACTAATCTGAACAAAATATCAGATCATACCCAAGTATAGCTCATCTTCCAAATCCATCTGAACTGCAGATTCAACAACCAATGATGAATCATTCACGTATTCCCTCAGATATACGTGAAATAGAATGAATTCCAGCTATCCAAACTGGCCATTCAATCCTGTAGACAAAGAACTACTCCTCTCGAGAACACAGGGAAAATCCAAAATACTTCAGTGCTAGCTTCCAGACTTACCAATCTTATAGCTTTATAATCGGAGAAAAAAAACTTAAACAATTTCCAATCTCCAACTCCGAATTCCCAAACTCCTTGTCTCAAATCTGCATAACTCACTAGACGGTTCCTGGGCTACCTCATCTCTTCCTGATCAGCTTAACCTTCGCTGATGCTTCTTGAAACAATTCTGGACCAAGAATAAAATGATCTCTAGATCCTATCAACAAGATGATCCTTCCAAAATTTGCTGAAATCCAAACTTGAAAAATAGATATGACCAATCCATTTTAAAAATTTCTGAGCTGCTACACCAACTCTTCTTTCTCTAAGAACCATCCTACTACCAGACTAACCACCGGTATCGCTTCTGGAACCAAGTCGATACGGAACTCAACTCCAGATGCAGACAACTTCTACTTCCTCGAAGACATCCAGAAGAATCTCTGACTACTTCAGTAGCTCCTACTTCCATATGATAAACCTCAATCTCAAACAAAAGATTGCCCAAGATAAATTCCCAACTAATCGCAAGGCACTTTTGCGATCTTACCTAGTTCGGATTCCAAAGAAACTGTTCTCTCTTTACCAATTAAAACAGCCTTAAGCTTTTCCAAACAAGGTAAACCGTTCAAGAAAAACTTCACCATCTGCCCGGACTGCTGATAGAAGAACCACAAAGATTTCTGAACCATCGGAGAAAAAGGCCACACTGCTGCATCCAAATTCTATCTCTAGGACACTGCTAAGCCAGAAAATCTTCTTGTCGGCACACAAACACCTTCGAGCTGAAACTGCTACCACAGCTAACCAAAGACTTCTAAATCCATAGGCGGCTCCTCGAATTCCTAAACTATCAACTAGCTTCACAAAAGACCCCTTGAGATGGGCAGACAATCTCTCAAGAAACTCGAGCTCCAAACCAAACACCAATAACTTACTCTTCTTAAGGGATAATGAGACCATGTCCGAAGAACAACTAATCGACCTTAGTCCCATACTTCGAAATAGACAAAACTCTCTTACTTGATATCAGAGAATTCCTATACAGCCGAGTCTTTCCTGCGGTAGACATCAACTGTTCCTCCAATACTTTCTTAATCTTGTTCCAAAAAGAAAATCTCCTTCGGGAACATCCATCGTCACTGTATCTCATCATACAGCTACTATTACCTGAGGTATCAAGATATCATCACACACTTCTGCCTCATCGACAGATCCAACTCTACTCATCCAAACTTCAAAGATAAACTCCGAACCATTACAGTTTCCTTCGGAGATCGATGAAATCCTTCACCACAGCAAAGCTTACTCGAGACAGTATTAGGTCTACAGTCTCGACAGATACACTTCCAATCTCAACACTCAAATTCTAACTATTGGTAGTCGTGTTACTCACACTACCACCTTATCTACCTTTATAACTTATATTGGAAAACCCGAACAGGTAACCCAACAAATAGGTAGAAATATATATATATATTTAAAATGATACTTTTTATATAGAAATTATTTCTGGGTAAAATTATTTCATTTACCTCTTTAAAACAATATTGTGTCCGTTGGCCTGGTTCAAGTGTTTAGAGATCCCTATCAATAACGTTAGCTACTCGTATTGACCAGAATCCATATACCACTCAACCGATCAATTAACACAATATAAAACCATTTTATATAACTAACAAATACGCGCTCTCGAATATATATACACTCAGACTCAACAGGTTGCTATAGATCCTATCTCTAATGAACAATCCTTCCGAACCTAGGTATTCACTCAACCTAGTGTTCTGATATTCACTTAACCAAAAGCTTAGGCATTCGCTCAACCTATGCTCTGATACCAACTGTAACGACCCGAGGCAGTGGCGACCGGTAGGCTTTGCAACCATCCCAGACCCACCGTGGCACACAGTGATACCTCGAATTTGCTTTTACGGCCAGCCTCTCGACTCGCAACCAACCCCTCAATGGGACATGTAGGGGTAAGAGTCTCCCGTTCGCCACCAAACCGCGAAGCGAGAACCCCCTATCATGCTGTAATGTAGCAAACCCGATCCCGGTCTCATCGAAATCCAAAACGTATCTTTTAAGGCCAAGTTGTTTTAAAGGTTAAACAATTTAACTTATCTATATTCATACAGATAGATAATTCACAATTCACAATTGATAATCACATTATCAATTAAACAGATGATTCATAACCAAATAGGTAATCCATATCAACATCATAATAGTTAATCTATATTATCATCATAATGCAACCAAGCATTCATATCACACAACATCTTATCTCATTTCTGAGATTACATCCATTCAAGACAATCAATGTCATCCATTCTTATATAAGCAATGATTTACTTAAATCACAACATAATTAATTTAAAATGAATTAAATTAACTATCTCTATCTTTAATTAATTTAAAGTGAATTAAATTAATTACTTCATCTCTTAATTAATTTAAAGTAAATTAAATTAATTATTTTATTATAAATCTTACTTATATAATCATTAATTAATTACAAATAAATTAATTAATCTTCCTCTAAATTTCCACTTTAATTAATCACCCTGATTAATTATACTTTAATTACATTTAAGTAATTATCTTTAATTAATTTCACAAATTAATTATTCTTAACCAATACAGTAATTAACCTTTAATTACTTCATTTATTAATTAACTATAATTAATTACATTACTCCTTAATTAATTACATTAATTATTCACTTCATTTATAATTATTACTTAATTAATCAATTCTTAATTACATCATAACTATATAAATTAATGATCCTTAATTACATTTTATCATTAATTACTTTATTTAAATTAATTACATTGAGTAATTAATCTTTAATTAAACCATAATTATTAATCACTATTGATTAATCACATTCAGTAATTAACTAACCTTAATTACTTCTTAAAATAAATTAATTATTCCTTAATTAATTTCTTAATTAATCCCTTGATTAATTTCCATTAAGTAATTAACTACCCTTAATTACTTTATTAATTACATCAGTATTATCCATTAATTACTTTCCTAAGTAATTAATCTTCATTAAATTACATTTAGTAATTACTTCACAAATCATTAAATGATTATCTTAAATTAATTAAACTTAATTAATTAACTTAACTAATTCAAAGAAACTTAATTAATTACAATGAGTAATTAATATCTTAATTACTTCTATTAAGTAAAACAATTCACAAATGATTAACCTTAATTAATCTATTTAATAAATAAAATTAATCATATTAATTAATTATTTAATAAACCTTAGTTAATGATCTATATTAACTATTCTTTAATTATTTTTCTTAAATAATTAAACTTTAATTAACCATTATTGATTACAATTTAATTAATTCCAATTACCAATAAGTTAATCTTTCATTTCTTAATTAATTAAGTACCTAACAATAACTTAATTAATCCTTAATTACTTAAATAATTTATTCCTAACTATTAATTAACAATCTTAACTTATCAATTAATGATTCTTAATTTCAAATTAATTACCCTTAAAACTTGATTAACATTCATTTTGAAAACTTGTTTAATTAGGCTTGCTTTTGTTTCTTTTTAAAAACTTGAACTTGATTTACTTATAAAAATTTGAAACCTGCTATTAAATAGGAACCAAACCGAGCCCTTGCGAAACACTACTACTCGAGTCATTCCCCTAACAAACTCGAGCCTGCTTCGAGTCAATTCCCCTACTCATCTGCTTCGAGTAAATACGCAAAACAACCCGAGACGATCCCGAGTTTCTTCCTTCTTCTCCAAAGCAAACGAACCGATAGCACAAACGTGCACGTGGTGCACGTACACCACCAACTCCGACCACCGTAGATCACCGCGACGATCCTCGACCATCACCTTCAACCTCGTGAACCCATACGCGACTCCAGATCACCCATAATCCATACAAATCGAAATCGAGATATTCGACCAAACTTGAAAATCGCCATGGCCAGAAACTGCTGCCTTCCCGTTGCCTCCGATCTCGAAATCACCTATCCACTTCACCCATGCTTCGCCACACCTTCCAGCTTGCATTCCCACTAATGCGAACCACTCCGGTCTTCCATAACCATCGCGAGAGCCCCCTTACAGCATCGTTCCAAAATGTCTCTGGAACCCTAGTTCATCGTTCCCCGACCACCACAGCCATCTAAAAATTCGCCGAGCATTTTTCCTGTGATCAACCACCCACAGGCCACCTCCAGTCCAAGTATCAACCAATTCGACCACGCCGATCATCGGCAATCACTCAAAACGCCTAATTCGAACAACCTAAGAATTCTCATTGTTTAACAATCTATAAATCATGAGAAGTATATTAAAATTTGTGATTTACAATCACGAATTCATTTATGTAATTCAAATCAAGAATTAAGATAGTTGATTTTTAACATAAATTTGGGTTTCACTGGCATTTCCTATTTTTAAATATAATTGCTAAATTTAAATACTGGTAACTATTTTTAAAATCTATATTACAATGTTACAATTATTTCTTCTTCATAAATCATAACCTAAATATGATTATTTGAGTAGATATGAATTTTCTTAGGAAATTGGAACCTGGAATAAGAACAGAAGAAGATATGAACAGATAATCATTTCACCAGTATCATCCTATCCATATGCATTCATCCCAATCATTCATGTAACAATGCATATCATATTACTACAACATTAATCTCACATAACAAACATAGAAATAGATTTTTACTGTTTTTAAAATGGTGTTTACTCTTCTTAAAACAGAGGACAGATAGTGTTTATATACATATATATACAGATATACACATTTCAACAGAGCAATTTCAAGCATAAAGGTATCCAGATCAATCATGCAATCCATCATACAACAATTAAATCCAAGAATTCAGACACATCATCATGATTTCATCACAAGAATAACATACAAATCCAGGATTAAAACTATTTTTAAAATTTCATTTACTCACCTGTTTTATAAGCAGAGAACAAGACAGAGCAATTTCCAGGTTTGATTTTATTTTGAATTCTTTGCAAGCTTGATCTCTGATTTTTATATTGCTGTTGAATTCCTTGTATGTTTGATTTACTTTGCTGCAGGTTGCATTTTTGAGATGATTCTTTATTACAGGCTTTGGAAATTTGCTTTATCAAGTTTGAGGTGGAATCAGTGTTGAATTTGTACTTGATTTAGTTGCAGATTTTGATTTTCATTTTAGAATAGATGGAGAGAAATAGAAGATGGAGGAAGAAGAAGATTCGAACTGAAGAAAATGAAACCAGGTTTCTCTATAAACATTTATTTATAAACTAAATTTTAAATAAAGAAAATGAATTGCCACTTGTTATATTACTAATTAGACAAATGTCCATGCAATTTTATTTAGCTTACAAGTGTCTTAATCATGTTAATATGATTACACATATTACTTAAGTGTTTTTAAATTAATTTTATTTAATTTAAACTTACTTTTTGAATTACTAAATTAATAAATATTAGTTTATCTTTTAAAGAAAATATGCTAAAACTAATTATAAATATAAATAAATTCCTTATACATGTATTTTAAAATCTAGAACATTTATATAACCATTTAAAATTTAACACTTTAAAGAAAACTAGAATAAAACTTTGATTAAACCCTTTTTTTTTAAACTATCATATTTCAAATAAACAATTATCTTATATTTTTGAAAACAATTGAATTAAACTTAAATTATCTTTTGAAAAATATTAATTTTAAAACAAAGCTTTAAATCACAATTCATACATATATATTACAAATTTGAAAATTCATCTTTAAAACAAAACAAAAGATATTTCCATTCACAATATATATCAAATATATATATTATAAATAGAATAAGATTTTATTAGCTTTAACAAACAAATTTTATTAATATTGCCAAATTAAGTATTTATTATTTACCTTTAAAAGATTAAATTAACCAATTTAAATTTAATTTCATAGGATAATTATCAATCCAATTAAATTATCAATACAGATTATTAAATTTATATTACCCAAAAACCCGGGATATCACATTTTGAATGTTTGAAAAGTATATATATGCATGTTTATTTATATGAATACAGTTGTATGTAAGTATAGAATTATGCATGTGCTTGTATATCTGTTTTCCAGAGTTCAGTGTTTATAAATTTATCAAAAATTTCATATCTCTTTATCTGATCAATATTAGCACTTTGTTTTAAGACAAATTAGCTTAGTTTTAATCTAATCTAGGTACTAAAAATATAAGCAAGTATATATGTTTTGGAATATGCTTGTTTTTGTGAAATAACAGTAAGAATACTATAAGACATCAAAAATCAAATATCGAATTATACTAATTCAAGTTCATGTCTGGAATCGTCT
Organism: Allium fistulosum; assembly: GCA_030737815.1. Taxonomy (NCBI): domain Eukaryota; kingdom Viridiplantae; phylum Streptophyta; class Magnoliopsida; order Asparagales; family Amaryllidaceae; genus Allium; species Allium fistulosum. The sequence goes on along the minus strand of CM060903.1, from coordinate 431,705,236 downwards.
TTGAAAAACAAGATTTTTAAAACAAAAACTACAATTTTTAAAATTATATTGAGGGTGCAGTTTGTAGTTAACCAGAGTTGGGTTTTTGAGTGATTTCTGGTGACTGGGATGTTTTTGGTAGTCGGGATGGTTTTTGGAGATGGTGATGAAGTAGTGGAGCTTGAAAAAAATACTTGTTGGATTTTATGATGGTCATGGCAATGGCGAAGAGTTGGAGTAGGGTTTTTCGAACCTGTTTTGGTCATAGCGTTTCTCGAGTGATTTCTTCATCAAGGTTGAATCGGAGGCAATCGCGTGTTGGGGAATCGAAGCTTCGTGTCGAGAGACAGCTCTGGGGTGGTCGGCGGAATTTCTGGTGATCGGAATCGATGGCGCGAGGTGATTTTGGTCAATGGTTTGGGTTTTTGGAAGGATCGAATTTCTCGTTTTCGTTTCTCAGTCAAGTACGAGGTGCTGGGTGGTCTGGGATGTCGGCAAGATCATCGACGACTTGTTGAAAGTCTCGGCGAGGGTCGGAGGCGATCAGGTCGGAGGTGTACGTACACACGTGTACGTTTGTGTCAGTTTATCTAGTTTTTGGGTTCGAGTGTTTTCTCGAAGACGATTAGGGGAAAAAGGGTTTTTGGCTCGAAGTCGTTTCCAGGGTGATACGTGAGAGAAGAAGAGAAACTGTTAAAGTTTTTAACAGTTTAAAAATTTAACAAACAAGTTTTTAAAATTTTCGGGGAGGTCTCGAGTAGATTAGGAGCTGGCTCGGGTTTTTCTTCGTGTCGTTTGTGAGCTGAGTGAAAAACTGTTAGCAGTTTAATTTTCTTTAAATTCAAAACAGTTTTAAAATCTAAAATTTAATCTCTGTTTTAAATATAAGTTGCTGATGTATTGGTTTAGATTCAAATACACATGGGTTAAAACCCAAAGTAAGATGTTTAAGTCAGTTTTTAAATTTAAATAAAGATAGGATTTAAATTTAAAATAATCAAGTTAAAACAATTGTTTTGAAAATTCTTTCCTTTGAAATAAATGTTTTGACTAGATTTAATTTGTATAGTTGTTAACTTAAATAATATTAAGTTAAATTTTAAGTTGTTTTCAAACTTAATTTGAAAATAAGGTTAATTAATAAGGAAAGGTTTCATTTTAAAACTTAATTAAAGTTTGATAGTATATGAGATAAATAAAGAGTGATTTATTAAATTAATTGATGATTAATAATTAGAGATAAGTAATTTATGATTATTGATGTTAAAACTTAATTAATGATTTTAATTAAGTAATTTAATTATTAAGATTAAATGTTTTAATGATAATATTAAATCTCAAGGATAATTAGGATTTTTAAGAGTTGAAATTAATTAAGTTAATTAAGAAATTTAAGTTTAATTAATTTAATTAATTTTTGATAAGGATTAATGAAATGATTAAGGGTTAATTAAACTAGTAATTAAGAAGTACTTAATAAAGTTTTATTAAGTAATAATTAAGTTTTCTTAATTAATAATTAAGAAGTTATTAATCTAAAATTAAAGTTAATTTAGGATTAATTAACTGTTATTAAGGGATTAATTAATTGTCATTAAAGATTGATTAATAGATAATTATGGATTAATTAAATTGGTAATTAAGGTTGTTAATTAATAAATTAAGTTTTATAAAGAAGTAATTAATTAGTTAATTAAGTTTAAATTAATTAATTATAAAAGTAATTAAGGATTGATTACTTTGTATTAAAAGATATTGATTAATAATTAAGGTTTATTAATTAATAGTTAAAGAATAATTAATCAAGGATTAATTTGTTTAAAGGGTAATTAAGGATGAGTTACTCAGTTATGATTTAGGAAATGAATGTGATTAGTTAAGTTAATTTATATGTTAATTAATTAAGAATAGTCACTTGGTAATTGATTAAGTATAATTACTTAATAAGATTGGTTAAGTATAATTACTTAGTGTAAGTAATTAATAAATGAATTACTATATGTAATTGGTGAATTTAAATAAAAAGGATTTATAAAAGGAATTAAAGTAATTAAGACTAGTTAATTACTGTTAGTGATTATTTAAGGTTGATTAATGGAAGTAATTAATTAAAGCATGATTAATTAATGTAATTAATTAAGGAATAATGTAATTAATTATAGTTAATTAATTAATTAAAGTAATTAATTAAGGATCATTAATTATTGTAATTAATGAAAGTAATTAAAGGTTAATTACTGTGAATGATTAAGGATAATTAATTTGTGAAATTAATTAAGGATAATTACTTTATGTAATAAATAATTAATCAAGAGTGATTAATATTTAATGATTAATTAATTAAATGGATTGTAATTAATTAATGTTGATTAAGCAAGAATAGGAATTAATTCTTAAGTAATTAATTTAATTTAAGTTGATTAAATTAATTATAATAGAGATTAATAAATGGTTGCTTATGAATGATGGTTGAGTAGAATGTCTGATTTGGTTGATATCTATTGGATGATATACTATGATATTCTGTGATATTATATTAGATATATCTGTGATAAATATGTGATATTTATCTATGTTAATGCTATGTGAATTCAAGTATTAAATTGAATTGAATTGTTTAAACCTTTAAACAACTTGGCCTTAAAAGATACGTTTTGGATTTCGATGAGACCGGGATCGGGTTTCCGTATACCGGATTTCCAGGTCTGGAGACCCGAATACCACATCGATCCAAATTAACGATAGGTCATGAATCTCAAGTGAAGATGAAGATTCAGAGTGCAAGGGTTATTGTCGTTAACTCTGAGGGTGATTCCAAAACGAGTGTAACGAGATAATGCCTTCGGTTTCGTTCGAACCCGGAACGAACTTGTATGGATTGAATGCTTTCAGCACATCGTCAGGTGGACGATGAGCATTCTAAGTGAAGTGTTTTGATTAAAGGTAATCGTGACCTCAAGCCTCATCAACCGGGAATGGCTAAAACAGGGGAGGTGCAGCAAGGCTTCGTGGGTAGCGCTCACTGAGAGTAAGGTCATCCCTGTCTAGATGTCCCTTTCTATTTCGACTTAGTGGTACGGTTGCAGTACACAACCGTGGGGTGATTTTATTCGGAATTATCCAGTAAGGGATGGTTCCGGCTTTGTGTTGCAGGGGAGCGGGCGTACTCCTCGGTACGGTGATCTAGGCCACGTACTATGACGGGCGGTACCCCAGTAGCCCTGCCATTGTATGGAATCCAAATTCCAATAAGTGTCGTACGTGTTAGTTGTGCCCAACTATGTTGGAACGTGAGATGTAAGCATTCCAGCTATTTCATATTTATTTGAAAACCCTAGACCTATTATAATACAATCGAATTTCCTATCAAATGTTTTGGTTAACGTAAGATAAAAACTTACCCATGTTTATGTGTGGGAGGTCTTACGTGATACCTTTGTTTTTCAAAAGGTTTTGAAGTTAAGCAATTTAAACCGTTTACTCACACCAGACCCATGTCTGACCCAAGTGTTTATTTCTGTTTTATATAAACTCTTGGGTACTCAAATTTTTACGAGTAGCCAAGGGAGTCAGGTTTGCTTTGACGAATATTCTGGAGGAGCAATGGAGCAGGAGGCTTCGGCGTTCGTAGATATAGTATTCCGCTGTGTTGATCTCTGAGTCATTGTTATCTGTGTTGTATCTTGTATTGTAGAAACTAGACAGGTGTTTATAACTGTCTAGTATGTGTTGTATATGTTGTGTAACTCTGATAGTTGTTGTATATGAAACTATGTAATAGTTTATGTTATTAATATAATTTATTCGTTCTGCTGTTTAGATTCTGTTGTTGTTTCTTTCTTTCTTCTCTTCTTTTCTCTTTCTATCCCTTTCTTTCTTATTAGCGATACGACTTTCTGGTCGATGAAAGCCGGGTCGTCACACCTCCACAGAAATTAATTATGAAATAAAACCGGGCAATTGAATTCTGGGAATTCTATTTAAAATATACCACTTGTAACGACCCGGGTTTTTCCTACACGAAAAACCGGACCATTTAAGTTAAGAAGAAGAGGTAGAAGAAGAAGAAAAATAGAAAACAACAACAGAATCTCTCATACGCAGCGGAATAAACTATAATAGGAAATAACAGATCTTTACACAAAAAGAAATCTATATCTGTTTATATATACATCATCCAAATACATCATCAGAGTACATCACATCAATATCATACAACTGGACAGTAATCATAACTTGTCCTCACAATCTGAATACACAGCGGAATATATAACTCAAATACGAAAGTACGTATCGCCATCCAGCTCCATAGCATCATTTCCTGTAATTTATAATACTCGGTCTGACCCGAGCATCATATAAAACAATACCCGAGTCAGTCTGGAATACCAGCGTGAGAAAATCACACTCAATTGATTATTAAAGTTTCAAATCCTTTGAAAACAAAAGCATCTCGTAAGACCACGCCACAAATAAACATGTCGGGTTTTTACCTTACGATAGCTAAAACACTTTTTATAAAATCCTCTGATATTATAATAGTGTCTATATACAAATACTTATTAAAATAGCTGAAATTGTTACATTATTAAATTCCAGCATACTAGCCACAAAAGTGGGTAATACAAACAAATACCGTACAAGGCACGTAGGAAGAATGGATTTCCAATGAATGACTAGGCACTGGGGTACCACCTATCACAGTACGTGGCCTAGATCACAGTACCGAGGAGTACGCCCGCTCCTCTGCAACACAAGGCCGGAACCATCCCTTACTGGATAATTCCAAATAAAATCACCCCACGGTTGGGATCAGCAACCGCACCACTAAGCCGAAATAAAAAGGGACATCTAGACAGGGATGACCTTACCCTCCAGTGGGAGCTACCCACGAAGCCTTGCTGCATAACCCCTGATTTTCAGTCATTCCCGGTTGATGAGGTTCGAGGCTAAACGATACCTTTTAGAGAACATATCCCTTAGAATGCCCATCGTCCGCTGACGATGTTTCGCAAGCATTCGTCCATACAAGTCCGTCCTGGGTTTGAACGGAACCGAAGGCACTATTCCTACTACATCCATTTTGGAAATATCTTCAGGATTAGTAGCGACTAGCCCTTGCACTTCACAGCTCCATCTTCGACTCCGAACACGTTACACGAAACGTACAAACCGGATCGAAGTGGTATTCGGGTCTCCAGACCTAGAATCCCGGTATACGGAAACCCGATCCCGGTCTCTTCGAAACGATCAGCGCATTTGGCCAATATTGATAGTCGGTTATTTAACTATCAATTAACATCCACAAGCAACCATCACACAATTAAATAATTTCCCACATTATTTATTTGCCCAAATATCTTTCCAAGATATATTTCCAATTTTCAAAACTCATTTGAAAACAATTTCAAAACAGTTTCCGCTTACGGAATACATTTCCAAATATTTATTTCCTCTGAAACACAAGTACAAAACACTTAGATTTTAAAATAATCTTAAAACACTTTACTATAAATATACTTAATAATATTGAAATTTAAAAACTACTTTAATACCTTAACAAAATATATACTTAAGAAATATTTAAAATGAAACCACTTTATAAATATAAACTAAATTTCTCTTTTTAAAACATAATAGCAAATCTCTTTTATATAATTACTACAATAATAGATTTTTGAAAATACTTACTTAGGAAATTAACATTTAGAAATAATCAATTTTCTAAAATATGCTTTTTAAATCATACTTAAAACTTTTAACTTATATTTAAATTGCTTTGAAAACGTACTTGGCTATCCAGAGAAATACACTTCTCATTTCCATCTTTAAAAATAAATCAACATTTATTTTTAAACCAAACCATATCTTTTTATAAATTCCCACCTTGAATTTATATTCAAATATCCACTAATATTTTATTTTACTTTATAAACCCAGTTTATATTTCCAAAATCTCACTTCTCTTTTAAAATTCCAATTTTTAAATAACTAAATCAATTTCCAATTGATTTTCCAATTTACTTTACTTTACTTTGAAATAAATTTCCTTTACTACTTCATTTATTTCAAAATACATTATCTTTTAGATTTATTCCTTTATATGAGTTAAAACCCTTTTTAACTGAAAATACCAATTTTAACTTCCAAAATTCCTTCTTTAGCCTTTAATTAAATTTAATCCTTACATTCAAAATAAATCCTTTATTCTTTAAATTTAATATCACTTTAGTTTAAAGTTAATATTTCCCTTGTTATTTCGAAATTCCCTTATTCCAATTCACTTGAATTATTTACTTAAATTTTACTCTTTTATTTCTTTCAAAATCCAATTCAATATATTTTGATAACTCCTTTTATTGAAATATTCAATCCAACCATATCATCCAATATTTCAATCATCAATAATATCATCACAGGATATCAATATTCATAACACAGAATATCAAATAATCTAAATAATTTTGAGGAATCCAGTTGGATCCCTCCAACCTGTTTCCCTGCATCCACAAACGTTAGCACAATACCAATTCCACTTCAAAGTGGAATATCGCGGTATATGGGATTTATAAAATATCATCCGCTATTATGCGGCGCATAGGGTCTCATCCGCTATATAAATGCGGGAATATCAACAACTCAAATATATACATATGCCAATATGTATATATTGCTATATACTACTATATATAATATAACACATCAATCAATGCAATCATCCAATCAATTATTTAAATTTAACCATTTAAATTATAATTATAATTTAACTGAGTGAGATTAACTCACCTTTTCCCCTTTTGTTGATGAAATCCACACCAACCCGGCTTGTTTCCATGATTTAAAACCTTGAATAAACATTAGATGATTTTATTAATATTTGAACTAATTGATGATTAATTATCATTTATGCAACTTTAATTTACCTAGTTAACACTTGAATCAAACAATTTATTAACATTCACTTATTTAATTTAACTTATAACTTGACTTAAATTCTTAAACTAAACATTTTCTTAACCAAATTATTTCTAGTTCAAAAAAATTAAATAAGTTGCTTTAAGCAGTTTAACCCCCACATCTATTATTCTCTATTAAATAATTTCTTATTAATGATACCACGTGTGACGACCCCGACTTTCTCTCCACAGAAAGTCGTATCGCTAATAAGAAAGAAAGGGGTAGAAAATAGAAAAGAAGAAAAGAAAGAAAGAAACAACAACAACGATCTCACAGCGGAACGAATAAATTATATTAATAACATAAATTATTACATAGTATACAACACTTATCAGAGTTTACACAACTATACAACACATACTAGACAGGTATAAACATCTGTCTAGATATTACAACTCAAATACAATACAAGACTCTAACACAGATATCAACACAGCGGAAACTACTATCTATCTACAACGCCGAAGCCTCCTGCTCCATTGCTCCTCCAGATTACTCGTCAAAGCTAAACCTGAATCCCTTGGCTACTCGTAAAAATTTGAGTACCCAAGAGTTTATAAAACAGAAATAAACAACTTGGGTCAGACATGGGTCTAGTGTGAGTAAACGGGTTAAACTTGCTTAACTTCAAAACCTTTTGAAAGAAAAGGTATCACGTAAGACTTCCCACACATAAACATGGGTAAGTTTTTACCTTACGCTAACCAAAACATTTGATAGGAAATTCGATTTTATTATAATAGGGTCTAGGGTTTTCAAATAAATATGAAATAGCTGAAATTGTTACATTATTAAATTCCAGCATACTAGCCACAAGGTGGGTTATACAATCAAATCCGTTATCACTTATTGGAGATTGGATTCCATACAATGGCAGGGCTACTGGGGTACCGCCCGTCACAGTACGTGGCCTAGATCACCGTACCGAGGATCACTCCCAATCCCCTGCAACACAAGGTCGGAACATCCCTTACTGGATAATTCCCGCACAAGATACCTCACGGTTGGGATCAGGAACCGCACCACTAAGTCGAAAATAGAAAGGGACATCTAGACAGAGGTAATCTTGTCCTACTTGGGTGCTACCCACTAACCTTGCTGCACCTCCCCTGTTTTAGCCATTCCCGGTTTGTGAGGCTTGAGGTCACGATTACCTTAGAAAAGAACACATCACTTAGAATGCTCATCGTCCACCTGACGATGTGCTGAAAGCATTCAATCTATACAAGTTCGTTCCGGGTTCGAACGAAACCGAAGGCATTATCTCGTTACACTCGTTTTGGAATCACCCTCAGAGTTAACGACAATAACCCTTGCACTCTGAATCTTCATCTTCACTTGATTCACGACCTATCGTTAATTTGGATCGATGTGGTATTCGGGTCTCCAGACCTGGAAATCCGGTATACGGAAACCCGATCCCGGTCTCATCGAAATCCAAAGCGTATCTTTTAAGGCCAAGTTTTTTTAAAAGTTAAAACAATTCAATTCATTATCTTTATACACAAAGAAAGATAATTCACAATAGATAATCAACATTATCAGATAATCCATATTATCATCACAATTCAACTAAACATCCATATCACACAGCATATATCTCATCAGAGATATCAATCAATGCAAAGCATTCAATATTATCATCCATTCTTAAGTAATGATTTATACCATTTCTAATTAATTTAAAATGAATTAAATTAATTACTTCATTCTATAAATCCTGCTTACTTAACCATTAATTAATTACAATCAATTAATTATCCTCTAATTACCCGTTAGGTAATTTATCCTTTAATTAATTACTCAAATTAATTATCCTTAACCATTATAGTAATTAACCTTTAATTACTTCATTAATTAATTAACTAAAATTAATTAACTTAATCAACTATAATTAATTACATTAATCCTTAATTAATTACATTGATTAATTACTTCATTTATTAATTATTACTTAATTAACCAATCTTAATTATATTAATTAATGATCCTTAATTACAACTTAATTATTAATTACTTAATTAAATTAATTACATTAAGTAATTAACCTTTAATTAAACAACATTTATTAATCACTCTTGATTAATCTCATCTAGTAATTAACTCCCCTTAATTACTTTCATTAACTAAATTAATTACTCCTTAATTAATTCCTTAATTAATCCCTTGATTAATTATTCAAAGTAATTAACTCAAATTACTTCTATTAATAAAATCATTTATTCAACTAATTACTTCCCTAAAAATCTTACCTTAATAATTACTTTCCTTCAATTAATTACTTTCAGTAATTATCTATTATTTACTTCCCTAAATTAATTATATTAATTATCCTTTATTAATCAAATTAATTAACCTTTATTTATTTATCTAAATAATTAATCCTTAATTACCTTTCATTAATTTCTTCCAAAAAGTAATTATCATTTTTAATTAAGTACATTTAATAATTATACTTAATCAATTTCCAAAGTGATTATCCTTAATTAAACCAAAGTAATTATCTTAGATTAGCTATCTTTAATTAATTAAGTAACCATACTTTAATTACTTAATAAAACTTTAATTAATTAAGATAAACCTTTTACCTTAATTAAATATCCTTCAATTAATTACCTAAATTAATTTACTTAATTTCATCATTTAGATTTTATTCCATTTAGATTTAGAGTGCAAGGGTTATTGTCGTTAACTCTGAGGGTGATTCCAAAACGAGTGTAACGAGATAATGCCTTCGGTTTCGTTCAAACCCGGAACGAACTTATATGGATTGAATGCTTTCAGCACATCGTCAGGCGGACGATGAGCATTCTAAGTGATATGCTCTGATACCAACTGTCACGACCCGACTTCCTATGCCCAGAAAGTCGCATCATTATGAAGAAAGAAAGGGGTAGAAAATAGAAAAGAAGAGAAGAAAGAAAGAAACAACAACAACGATCTTTACTAAATTACATCCAGTAATTATTTCTTAATTACTTCATCAAGTAATTATACTTAATTAATTTATAAGTGATTATCTTTAATTAATCATTAATTAATTACTTAGTTAATTATTTAACTAAATTAAATAATTTCTTAATTATACCAAGTGTCTATTCACAAATACTTATTAAGATAGCTGAAAAAATATTCATTTGATCCAACTGGATTCCTCAAAATTATTTAGATTTTTGATATTCTGTTCTATGAATATTGATATCCTGTGATGATTTTATTGATGATTGAAATATTGGACGATAGGTTGAGTGAATAAAGTGAGATTTTGGAATTTATAAACTGGGTTTATAAAGTAAAATAAAATATCAGTGGATATTAGAAAATATAAATTCAAGGTGAGAATTTATAAAAGGATATGAATTGGTTTAAAATAAATGTTGGTTTATTTTTAAAGGATGGAAATGAGAAGTGTATTTCTCTGGATAGCCAAGTACGTTTTCAAGGTAGTTTTAAATATAAGTTAAAAGTTTTAATATGTTTTAAAAAACATGTTTTAGAAAATTGATTATTTTTAAATGTTAACTTTTTAAAGTAAGTATTTTCAAAAAAAAATATTATTGTAGTAATTATATAAAAGTGATTTGCTATTATGTTTTAAAAGGAGAAATTTAGTTTATATTTATAAAGTGGTTTATTTTAAAGTATATATTTTTAATAAAGTATTAAAGTAGTTTGATTTCAATGTTATAAAATATATTTAAAATAAAGTGTTTTTAAATTATTTTAAAAATAAAAGTATTTTGTACTTGGTGATTCAGTGGAAATAATTATTTGGGAAATGTATTCCGTAAGCGGAAACTGTTTGAAATTGTTTTCAAATGAGCTTGAAAATTTGGAAATATATCTTGGAAAGATATTTGGGCAAATAAATAATGTGGGAAATTATTTATTGTGTGATGGTTGCTTGTGGATGTTAATTGATAGTTAAATCACCGACTATCAATATTGGCCGAATGTGCTGATCGTTTCGAAGAGACCGGGATCGGGTTTCCGTATACCGGGATTCTAGGTTTGGAGACTCGAATACCACTTCGATCCGGTTTGTACGTTTCGTGTAACGATTTCGGAGTCGAAGATGGAGCTGTGAAGTGCAAGGGCTAGTCGCTACTAATCCTGAGGATATTTCCAAAATGGATGTAGTAGGAGTAGTGCTTTCGGTTCCGTTCAAACCCAGGACGGACTTGTATGGACGAATGCTTGCGAAACATCGTCAGCGGACGATGGGCATTCTAAGGGATATGTTCTCTAAAAGGTATCGTTTAGCCTCGAACCTCATCAACCGGGAATGACTGAAAATCAGGGCTTATGCAGCAAGGCTTCGTGGGTAGCTCCCACTGGAGGGTAAGGTCATCCCTGTCTAGATGTCCCTTTTTATTTTCGGCTTAGTGGTGCGGTTGCTGATCCCAACCGTGGGGTGATTTTATTCGGGATCATCCAGTAAGGGATGGTTCCGGCCTTGTGTTGCAGGGGAGCGGGCGTACTCCTCGGTACGGTGATCTAGGCCACGTACTGTGATAGGTGGTACCCCAGTGCCTAGTCATTCGTTGGAAATCCATTCTTCCTACGTGCCTTGTACGGTATTTGTTTGTATTACCCACTTTGTGGCTAGTATGCTGGAATTTAATAATGTAACAATTTCAGCTATTTTAATAAGTATTTGTATATAGACACTATTATAATATCAAAGGAATTTGATAAAAAGTGTTTTAGCTATCGTAAGGTAAAAACCCGACATGTTTATTTGTGGCATGGTCTTACGAGATGCTTTCCATTTTAAAGGATTTTTGAAACTTTAATAATAAATTTGAGTGTGATTTTCTCACGCTGGTTTTCCAGACTGACTCGGGTATTGTTTTATATGATGCTCGGGTCAGACCGAGTATTATAGGTTACAGGATATGATGCTGTGGAGCTCAGGAGATGAGCTGGATGGCGAGACGTATCTTTCGTACTTGTTTATATATATATATTCCGCTGTGTTGATTGTTGTACTCTGTTGTATTGAGGACATGATATGGTTATTGTCCAGTTGTATGTTATGTGTTCTCTGGTGTATACTCTGATGCTATATTATATAAAACTGATATAGTTTTGATTTGTGTAAAGATCTGTTAATATATATTATATTTTATTCCGCTGCGATGGTTAGATTCTGTTGTTGTTTTCTATTTTTCTTCTTCTACCTCTTCTTCTTAACTAAAATGGTCCGGTTTTTCTTGTATGATACCAAATGTAAAAAAAAATATTTTTTAAAATAACTTATGCCTTGATCAAATGAATATCAACGACAAAACACAGGGTGTTAAACCCTAATCCATCAATTATTGGCCAACTCGAATCTAAATAAATTCCCAATTTATTTTTCCTATGATCTCCATTTTAAACATTTATATTAGCTTTAGAAAGATAAATCTTCCCAATTGGATTCCTCAAAATTATTTAGATTTTTTGATATTCTGTTCTATGAATATTGATATCCTGTGATGATTTTATTGATGATTGAAATATTGGATGATATGGTTGGATTGAATATTTCAATAAAAGGAGTTATCAAAATATATTGAATTGGATTTTGAAAGAAATAAAAGAGTAAAATTTAAGTAAATAATTCAAGTGAATTGGAATAAGGGAATTTCGAAATAACAAGGGAAATATTAACTTTAAACTAAAGTGATATTAAATTTAAAAAAATAAAGGATTTATTTTGAATGTAAGGATTAAATTTAATTAAAGGCTAAAGAAGGAATTTTGGAAGTTTAAAATTGGTATTTTCAGTTAAAAAGGGTTTTAACTCAAATAAAGGAATAAATCTAAAAGTTAATGTATTTTGAAATAAATGAAGTAGTAAAGGGAATTTATTTCAAAGTAAAGTAAAGTAAATTGGAAAATCAATTGGAAATTGATTTAGTTATTTAAAATTGGAATTTTAAAAGAAGTGAGATTTTGGAGATATAAACTGGGTTTATAAAGTAAAATAAAATATCAGTGGATATTTGAATATAAATTCAAGGTGGGAATTTATAAAAAAGATATGGTTTGGTTTAAAAATAAATGTTGATTTATATTTAAAAGATGGAAATGAGAAGTGTATTTCTCTGGATAGCCAAGTACGTTTTCAAAGCAATTTAAATATAAGTTAAAAGTTTTAAGTATGATTTAAAAAGCATGTTTTAGAAAATTGATTATTTCTAAATGTTAATTTTCAAAGTAGGTATTTTTAAAATCTATTATTGTAGTAATTATATAAAAGTGATTTGCTATTCTGTTTTAAAAAGAGAAATTTAGTTTATATTTATAAAGTGGTTTATTTTAAAGTATATATTTTTAATAAAGTATTAAAGTAGTTTGATTTCAATGTTATAAAATATATTTAAAATAAAGTGTTTTTAAATTATTTTAAAAATAAAAGTATTTTGTACTTGGTGATTCAGTGGAAATAATTATTTGGGAAATGTTTTCCGTAAGCGGAAACTGTTTTGAAATTGTTTTCAAATGAGCTTTGAAAATTTGGAAATATATCTTGGAAAGATATTTGGGCAAATAAATAATGTGGGAAATTATTTAATTGTGTGATGGTTGCTTGTAGATGTTAATTGATAGTTAAATAACCGACTATCAATATTGGCCGAATGCACTGATCATTTCGAAGAGACCGGGATCGGGTTTCCGTATACCGGGATTCTAGGTCTGGAGACTCGAATACCACTTCGATCCGGTTTGTACGTTTCGTGTAACGATTTCGGAGTCGAAGATGGAGCAGTGAAGTGCAAGGGCTAGTCGCTACTAATCCTGAGGATATTTCCAAAAATGGATGTAGTAGGAGTAGTGCCTTCGGTTCCGTTCAAACCCAGGACGGACTGGTATGGACGAATGCTTGCGAAACATCGTCAGCGGACGATGGGCATTCTAAGAGATATGTTCTCTAAAAGGTATCGTTTAGCCTCGAACCTCATCAACCGGGAATGACTGAAAATCAGGGGTTATGCAGCAAGGCTTCGTGGGTAGCTCCCACTGGAGGGTAAGGTCATCCCTGTCTAGATGTCCCTTTTTTATTTCGGCTTAGTGGTGCGGTTGCTGATCCCAACCGTGGGGTGATTTTATTCGGGATCATCCAGTAAGGGATGGTTCCGGCCTTGTGTTGCAGGGGAGCGGGCGTACTCCTCGGTACGGTGATCTAGGCCACGTACTGTGATAGGTGGTACCCCAGTGCCTAGTCATTCGTTGGAAATCCATTCTTCCTACGTGCCTTGTACGGTATTTGTTTGTATTACCCACTTTGTGGCTAGTATGCTGGAATTTAATAATGTAACAATTTCAGCTATTTTAATAAGTATTTGTATATAGACACTATTATAATATCAAAGGAATTTGATAAAAAGTGTTTTAGCTATCGTAAGGTAAAAACCCGACATGTTTATTTGTGGCGTGGTCTTACGAGATGCTTTCCATTTTAAAGGATTTTTGAAACTTTAATAATAAATTTGAGTGTGATTTTCTCACGCTGGTTTTCCAGACTGACTCGGGTATTGTTTTATATGATGCTCGGGTCAGACCGAATATTATAGGTTACAGGATATGATGCTGTGGAGCTCAGGAGATGAGCTGGATGGCGAGACGTATCTTCCGTACTTGTTTATATATATATATTCCGCTGTGTTGATTGTTGTACTCTGTTGTATTGAGGACATGATATGGTTATTGTCCAGTTGTATGTTATGTGTTCTCTGGTGTATACTCTGATGCTATATTATATAAAACTGATATAGTTTTGATTTGTGTAAAGATCTGTTAATAAATATTATATTTTATTCCGCTGCGATGGTTAGATTCTGTTGTTGTTTTCTATTTTTCTTCTTCTACCTCTTCTTCTTAACTAAAATGGTCCGGTTTTTCTTGTATGAAAAACCCGGGTTGTTACAGATAGAGTCAAAGATGATAAAAGGGAAACTGCAACAAAGGATCTAAAACCATAATTTTAGGGGAGAAAAGTAAACGCTCTCTCAAGATTAACTCATTCTAAGGCTCCACTCTGTAACATCCCTTATCTTGAGGCCTAAAGCTAAGTGCTACAGATGCTGTAGTCATCTATAGTATTAACTTCCGATGATAAAATACGGTAATGTTAATGGTATCCATAATATCAGAAGCACATGAATATGAAATAAAATCAACATAGATTTCAAAAGAACTTTTCTGATTACATTTTAAATACAAATTTCATATTCAGTTACATAATCTCAAAATGATTCCTAGGTTTTGATTAAATATAATTATTACAAATTACGCCAGGAGCAACATATGAAGATGCCCCCTTGGATGATCAGAGTACCAGATAGACATAATAGTCATAACATAAATACATCATGACGGAAATAATACTAAATAGCTCCTATATAGCTAGCTTTGCCTCCTGCACGTCTTCGGAAGCTTATTCATCTAACCTACTAAACCTGAAAAGGCCTTAACTCTCAATCTACTCAAATTAATTTTGAGCACCCAAGAGTTTAAGTGGAAAACATAAACTTCGAGTTAGATAGAAAGCCTGGTGTGAATAATACTATTACATCTCGATTTACTGATATTAAGTGATACCATGCCGCTTACCAAAACAGGTTTTCCCTCACTAATACCCTTTTAAAAACATATCTTTTGCAAACCACAGTCCTGCAATCAAACTGATTATAACAATAATAGAAAATACATATATGCATAATAATCAGGAAATCAATGGACTATATGTCCACACTAAATTTTTGTCTGGCTAATTATTAACTATTAGCTAACTAGCGCCTACCAAACAGTCAATAATCTAACTTCTGTTAGACACAACACTAGGCTACCTGCCCTCAACAATCTTCTTCTTGGGTCAACTGATCAAAATGGTTTTGCAGGCTCACCGATAACCTAGCTTTTCTCTATATATTCCCTTTCGTGTGTAAGATTTTTTAGTCCCATTTGTGACAAAGGCCTACACGCTAGAATTTTGGACATATTTTAGCTAGGGGCTATTAGCTAAAGTATAAGGCGCAACACTATACCGGTCCCATCTGGCTTTCTAATATCTGAGTCATAAACTTAGGGTTAACTACCCTATTCATATTTCATTTCCTGTCATATACTTAGGGTTAACTACCCTATTCAAATTTCATTTCCTTGTAAATAATCTTTGCAAATGGTTTAACCCTGAAATCCTTTAGAAAAGAAGGAAATCATATACTTGGCTTTACACGAAACACTTATGCCATGATATATGTTTTACACAAAACAACGTTGATGAAATCTAATCAATGGGATTATCAATCCCTTCAAAATAAGTTCAAACCCTTTTTAATTAGAAAACTTTAGGCCATGAAGAAAACCTTCGAAACCCTTGTTTTAAAACCTTAAACAATGCCTTTCGAAATCATTGAAAACAACCCTTTCTAAAGCTTTACTTAAAACCTTAGACATCCTCTTTCAAACCCATTTATACTTGTCTTTAGAAAGCGTTAGAACCTTACTTTCGAAATACTTAAAACATATCTTTCGAAACATTCACACTATACCTTTCAAAAGTATTGGCTCAAGTAAAGGATTGTCGAAACATTGCTTCGAAACCTTTAATAGTTATTCCTTTCGAAACCATTAGGTTTATACATAATATAACCATTGGGTCAAAGAAACAGAAGCAAAAGTATTCTCTTCAAAAGCTTTAATTCACATAAGCAATTTGTAACGACCTGCCATTTCGAACCATTCATATCGACAATCATCCACTCATGTCGGACTTGAATTGCTCAAAACAACATAATTGTTAATATATATTTGGCAAACTTAGCATATACAGTAAATAAATCAATCACAGAATCACAAACACAGAGTAATATAACAATAAGCAACGGAATAGACAAATAGAAGTTCATGAAGCTATTACTTAAACTACAGAGTTTGAAGTAAAATACAACAGATATCTCGAATACACAGAAGTTACTAATAAAAATGCCAACGACAAGTCTGAACAAAACAATTGGAATAAACTGAAGTAACTGGAAAGCCAAATGGACAAAGACAGATCTTCAAGCAAAGCTCCAAGCTCCAAAGGTGAGTCTCAAATGTTGTCTCACTCAGTTTGACCCGAGCATGAAGCAAAACACAAAACACTCAAGTCAAGATTAACATTCCTATGCTAGTAAATCAACTCAAGTGAAATGTCCAAGTGAAATGCAAATAACTTAAAGGATGTTTGGGATTCCCATCCTTTAAGGATCCATGGAACTATCTACATACATAGTACAATACGCTATTATAATATGTCTATAGTAAAGTAAAGTATTAAAATAGCATTAAGGCATAACCCATATCCCCCTTAAAACATTTTATATATTCCCATAGTCTATACATTACCGTAAACTGGTGGTTTACTCAGAGGGCACTCCATAGGTACGGTACAAACCAAAATCGTAGAAGGCACGATAAGGCATGTGAAAAGGCACGCGAGGCAATGCCCAGGGTAGGATACTACCGTTTTGTGGATTCAGACTGGTGGTAACGCATATCAGCTACTACCGTCCACCTCGAAACACACTCCCAAAATCAAATCAAATCAAGGGGTGGCCACCAAATCAATCACAAAGCAATAAATATGGTATCGATGAAATGTGTCTGATAGGAGGAGCGACCTCACTTGGCCCGGCGTGGCTCATGTTTTAGCCACATCAAGCTGACTCACGGGAGTCAGGGCTACGTTAATACCTCATACAGAATCATTTGCCAAACCATCCTACTTCTTTCTGGATTCTCCAACACGTGCACAATTGTTAAAGTGGTTTTCGGTATTAGCAGAAGTATGAAAATATCTGATCCCGATCTCTTTAACAACCAAACGCTTATTTCACACAGTGGTCATTTCATTTCAAAACAGTTTATACTTCATATCAAAATATCATATTCATTTCAAAATCATATCACTTTCGAAATCATTATTCACTTCAAAATCATATTCAATTCCAAATCATAATCATTTCAAAATCATATTCGGTTTCCAAATCATAATCATTTCAAAATCATATTTAGTTTCCAAATCATAGTCATTTCAAAATCGTATCCACAAAATAGGTTAAACCATCATATCAAAGTTTTCGCATTTAAATCCATTAAATCTAAATCATAAAAATTCCAACTTAAACAGTTTGAATATTGAAAGTAGTTTATATTTAAAAATAGGTTATAGATTAAAATAGTTTATATATTAAAAAGAGTTTATATCAAAAATGGTTTCAAATTAGAATTGTTCCTCCAATTCACAAATCAATTCAATCAACTTTATTTCCAAATTCAAGTTAAATCAATCTCAGTTCAACAATTTACTTTAATGTTAAAGGTTCAATTCAAATTCTCATTAAAACCATTTTAATTTATATCGATTTCAAATCCAGGTTTGAACTATAAATTTTAATCACTTCCAATTCAATAGGTTTCAAAGTTAAAATATTCAAACATATTTATAATAACTCAATTTGATAAATTTCATTTATATTCAAAATTCAACTCTTTATTCTTGTTAAACTTGAAATTATTCACTTAATCATTTACATAAACTTTTAAATAAAATCTCAAATTACAAATTTAACCCAAATCAACATATTAAATATCAACTTCAATTATATTTAATTCTGAAATAATTCACTTAATAATCTTTAATCAAAATCAAATTATTAAGTTATAAAATTCATATCTGTAAAATCTTAAAATCAATAAATTCAAATCAAATTCTGTTTAAAAAAACTATATTTCAAATCAACTTTAAATTATCTTCCAACTTTATTTATTAAAGTTATTACAAAATATATTTTTAAAATATTAATATAAATTTTAAATAAATATTTAAACATATTATATATATACTAATTAAATTAAATTTTATTAAATCTATTTTTTATCTTATTTTATATATTTAAAATATAATAAAATCATAAGTAAATCTTAAAATTTACATTTTTTAAAACTTAACTTATAAATTTAAAATTTCCAAATATATAATTTAAAATTCTTACTTTATGCATATATTAAAATAAAATTCTTTATTTTATATTAAAAAATCAATATTTATTAAAACCCATATATTTCCTTTCAAAACTCCTTGGAAATCATTTTCAAAAATAGACCAATGGTGTCTGTATATAATTTTCTATCCTATGGTCAAGTGATATGGATATTTATCATTTCAATCCGCAATAATTTAATTTTTACCGGTATATATCATTTCAACCCGCAATTCCAATATTCCAAAATCAATAAAATCGCTTGGGTTTATCATTTCAACCCATATTGATTTTTCCCTAATCTATAGGATCGTTTGGGTATGTATCATTTCAACCCATCGGAATTTCTAAACTAACAGGGAACTTGCAGTGTGAGAACAATAGCATAAAATAGCATAACATATCAATAATGAGGATATATCATAATTAACAATTTAAAACAATATATATATATATAACAGATTATGGTGTCAATTAACATAGGTGGACAATTGCAAATAACAACATATCGTATTCAACAATTAAATAACTAACAATTCAAATTTAACAACATATTTCAATCGTCATTTCAAGTGAAATCAATTCACTAAACATAAGAACGTTAATCGTGAGTGATCTCTCACCTTCCGAGGATAGAGAAAATAGACAACACGACAAGCTACGAATCCCAAACACAAATTCCAAAGTAGAACGATGAACATGAATTCGACGAACAAAGCAAAGCACGACGGACTTGAATCGATGAAACTATATATATATATATATATATATCTTCTGAAAATCTAAAATAAAACCCATAGTTTACAAATTCCTACAAATAAATATTTAAACAAAATATTTATAGGTGTTTAAAATCATA
Source organism: Allium fistulosum (assembly GCA_030737815.1). Classification (NCBI taxonomy): domain Eukaryota; kingdom Viridiplantae; phylum Streptophyta; class Magnoliopsida; order Asparagales; family Amaryllidaceae; genus Allium; species Allium fistulosum. The sequence continues at coordinate 431,685,421 of CM060903.1, read as the reverse complement.
AAAATCTATTTCAAAATATTAACATAACATATTATATCGCATAAAATTAATACTAGTGAGGGGAACGTACTAGTGAAGGGTTCAACATATTAAATTTTCAAATAGATTTTATAAATTTTATTATATAACATTTCAAAATATTAACATAACATATTATATATATATATATATATATATTCTTTTCAAATATTTACATAACATATCATATATATATATATATTCATTTCAAAATAGTTACATAACATATCATATATATATAATCAAAAGGAGGTTGCATTCGCCGGTGGGGAGGGTGGCGGATCTGACTGGGAAGGCTGCTATGTGGGCGGAGGCGAAAGGTGAAGAGGCGGAGGCTGGGCATTGGGCGGAGGTAGGCTGCGGATGGCGGCACAAGGTGGCTAGGCAGGGAACGAGCAGGTCTAGGGAGATGGTTGCAGTTGTGTTTGGAAGGGGACGGGGTTTGGGTGGCAGTTTGGGTTCTGAAGCATGGCAAGGCTGATGTGCCGAGGAGAGGCAAAAGGCGGTAGGGTGTGGGAAGGTGGGTAGGCAGTGGGGAAGACATAGGGTGATGGTGGACTGGGAAGGGCACGGGTCTGGTGGTAGCAAGGGTAGTGGAACAGTGGGATGCGAGGACACCATTATCGGCAGTGGCTAAGGCTGTGGGGTCATGGGCGAAGCGAGCAAAGTGGAGAGGGTTTGGTGGCCGCAAGGGTGGTGGGAAGATGAGCAGGCTTGGTGGCGTTCAGGGGTTGTAGGGCTAAAGGTGGGTGGTTGAGATGGATTGCTACGTGCTGTGGTATGAGGATGTGGGTTCTAGGTGGCTGCGAGAGGCGCCGGGTTCGACTTGGCACAGCAACGGGGTGAGGACAGGCGGTGGTTATGGTTGGGTCAATAGGAGGACGTAAGTTTGTTTCCAGAAACCAAATATAGGAATGCTTTATATATATATATAATCACAGAAACGAAAGCAAAGAGGAAGAGAAAGGCAGAGAACTGAATAATTGAACGAACCAGCAATATTAATTGAAACCATAAGGAAAAGCAAAAGTCATACCTGTTGAATTTAGGGATATTAAAAGCCAACGTCAATTAGCTTTTACTGATGGACAAATAAAAGCACACAAAAAGCCCAAAAGGCACGAAATGGGTACTGATACGGTTAACCATTTTGCAGATTTCGCCGCGTACCGGACGTCGAAATGCACAAATGAATATACTATGGAGATCAGCACGACGATGCGAATAGAATGGTACACGATCATCCTATCAAAAGTCGATATTCGCTGCCAAAATGCTGCTAAAACGCCAGAAATAAGATAAATGGAGCTAGAACAGTCCAAATTTGGTGAAACGAAATATGACATCTCACTTAGAAAATAATTTACATTTTTATTATATAAAAATATTAAGATTTCAAAAATATTTAATTTCCATCAAATTTAACTGATATTAAATTTAAAATTTCATAACTAACAAACTTTTATATTTTCCGATGAAAATCTGATGCTTGCTACGTTTTAAATAGACATATTCCAAATGTCAAATTTTCATTGTTAAATTTAATTGTTTTATTTTCAAGAAAATTCAATTGATTACGTTATTAAAATCGTTAAAATTTACGAGTCGTTACACTCTCTCCCACTCAAAACATTTCGTCCCCGAAAAGAAACGAGATAGGGAGTAGAAGCAACAGAAAAGAAAGATAGATTCAAAATACAGAATACAACAATTGATTCAAAACCATATAAATTTCATTAGTTTTTAAATTGATTAATATTCAACAAATTTGGTTTCAATTCATTTTATTCAATCAATAAATATTTATTGTATTCTCATTTTGTTGATTTCAACACAATGTATTTTCATTCAATTGATTTGATTCCAATTTATTATCATTTGTTACAAAATTTTGTTTTCAAAACAAAATTTATTTTATCTAACTAATTTATTTAATACATTCGACCTCACTTAAGTTAATTCCACTTATAACTCAATTTTACTATTCTTAAGTTCATATTTATTTACTCAATTCTCTATTTATTATTCAATTTATTTCACTTACATTTCTTATAACATCAATTAAATGTATACCCTTCATTATAACCAATAGATTTATATTTATAACATTTCTTCACGAAGTTTCATTTTTGGACATTTTATTACTTACATTTTATTTTGTATATTATTCGATTACATATTCTCATTTAAACTTTTCCAGGTAAGTCATATTAATATTTATGAGTGTAATTGAGCACTATACAATTTTTCCCTATTTAAGACATTTCCGTTAAGCAAAATTTAATTTGAACAATTTTATTACTTAAGCTTTCTCTTGTACAATCTTTAAGTACATATTCACACAACATTTTAATTTTTTAAATATTCAGGTAAGTTATATACATTTTTGAGTGCCATCGAGTGTTATAAAAATAAATTTTAACCTAGTTCAACTATTTTAAGCTGTTTAAATTCCAATTCTCATTTTAGAAACTCCAATTATTCAAAATTTTGCTTCATTTCAATAATTGAAAACCTTCACTTAACACAGAATTTAAGAGTTAAATTTTCGGTTTCACTTTAAACAATTTTTAAATAAATATATATACATATATATAGTACATCAAATCACATTCAAGAAATTCAAATCAAATCCATTTTCCAAAACAAAAGTGTAGCAAAACTTATGAGCGGTCTTTCCACTTTGAGGCTCGAAAATGAATGTTGATGATGCTGCAGTCATCCTTGAAATTATTTTCCAGCGACAAAAGAGGAGAGTACAGACGTACTTCTTTTAAAATGTTTGGAAACAATTTCCATTCAAAAATACTTTCAATTAGTATATTTTCCCAAACTTTTGAAAACCACATTTGAAAAGCACCGGAAATTAAATTCTTAAATCCTTATTTTAAATTCATTCCATTTGCAAATCAGATTTATAAAACATGTTTTGAAATTTCATCTTCTTATAACATACAATAATAATTAATTGGTTAGGGGTATTGACAAAACAATAAATGATAATCTAGTATTATCATTTCTAACACCTAATTCAATTAACTAACTAATTTTAAAAAATTATACTTTTATATATAAAATATAATCATACATAAAATTATTTCATTTACCAATTTTGAAAACAATATTGTGTCAGTTTGCTCTGTTCAAGTGTTTTGGAATTCCTATCGATAGCGTTGGCCAGACGAATCGATCGAAACCCAAAATTCAAACTTAACAACTCAAACAACACAATATAAAACATTTTTATATTAATTACAAACACTCCCTCACAGGATGATTCTAGAATGGATCTTAGGACAAGGATAGAGATTCAAAGTTAGAGGAACCCTAATCAAGGTGAATTCTAACATAGAAGATAGATTCAAAAGGAGATAAGATAATTAAATTACAAAAGAGGAAAGATGAATAGACTTATATTAATCGCGGGTGACCTCAACCGAGACTTAGAAAAGACGAGAATACCATCAAAGGAAACTAGGACGAACTTGATGAGAACATCGCAGAAAACACGATTCATGAGGTCGATGAAGAAGGCAGGAGTATTGGTTAATCCAAAGGGCATGACTAACCATTTATAGAAACCATTCGTCCGGGAGGAAGGACAACAGGTCGAGCTCCAGGAATAAGACCGATGCGGAATTCAATTTCCTGCTTGGGAGGAGGAGGGGAGTGACTTCACCAAAACGTCAGGATAATCCCTGACTATCGGGGTGGAGTCAAGATCGCTAGGCTGAGGATCAATCGAACAGATAAAACTGCCTACATAATCCTGAGGTAATCGACATTCGATCATAAGAGAATTACCTGAGTCGTCAACTAGAGAAACGGTTCGAGCTTGCAAAAGATAACAACATCAAAATCGAGGACGTAGAAATCTCCGGTGAATTGACGCCTGTTGTAAAGGAGTTTTACCCCTTTACAAATCATACTAAGTTTGGCGGGAATGCCGATGGGATTAGACACACACAAGGACGGAGTTGCCAATTGAGGTGGCAAGATGTTCTCAAATATATTACAGAGATCAACTGAAATGGAGCCATGGGATGCTCCAGAATCGAGAAGAACACGAACAGAAAAGGACAAGAATAGGATTTAGAACAAAGGGATAGTTCCAAAATCCGAAAGAAATATTTATCCAGGAAGATCCCAACAAAGAATTTCAAGCTCGAACTAATATGATTCTATAATTGATTCTACTCATTCTAGGCTATTACTACCCTATCTCTAATGAGTTTTTACGCCATATACTAAATATTTCCTAAACCAGAGCTCTAATACCAACAGTAACAACCTGCCAGTTTGAACCATTCAAATCGACAATCATCCACTCAAACCGGACTTGAATTGCTCAAAACAACAGATTGTTAATTTATATTTGGAAAACTTAGCATATACAGTAAATAAATCAATCACAGAATCACAGACACGGAGTAATATAACAATAAGCAGCGGAATAGATAAATAGAAGTTCATGAAGCTACTATATAAACTACAGAGTTTGAAGTAAAATACAACAGATATCTCGAATACACAGAAGTTACTAATACAAATGCCAATGACAAGTCTGAACAAAACAACTGGAATAAACTGAAGTAACTGGAAAGCCAAATAGACAAAGACAGATCTTCAAGCAAAGCTCAAAGCACCAAAGGTGAGTCTCAAATGCTGCCTCACTCAGTCTGACCCGAGCATAAAGCAAAACACAAAACACTCGAGTCAGGATTAACATTCCTATGCTTGTAAATCAACTCAAGTGACATGTCCAAGTGAAATGCAAATAACTTAAAAGGATGTTTGAGATTCCCATCTTTTAAGGATCCACGGAACTATCTACAACATAGTACAATACGCTATTATAATATGTCTATAGTAAAGTAAAGTATTAAAATAGCGTTAAGGCGCTACCCATATCCCCATAACACATTTTATATATTCACGTAGTCCATACAATACCGTAAGCTCCACCGTAAACTGGTGGTTTACAAAGAGGGAACTCCATAGGTACGGTACAAACCAAACTCGTAAAAGGCGCGATAAAGCATGTGACAAGGCACGTGAGGCAATGCCCAGGGTAGGATACTACCATTTTGCGGATCCGAACTGGTGGTAACGCATAGCAGCTACTACCGCCCACCTCGAAATACACTCCTAAAATCAAATCAAGGGGTGACCACCAAATCAATTAGAAAGCAATAAATATGGTATCGATGAAATGTGTCCGATAGGAGGAGCGACCTCACTTCGCCCAACATGGCTCCTGTTTTAGCCATATCAAGCTGACTCACGGGAGTCAGGGTTACGTTAATACCTCATACAGAATCGTTCGCCAAACCATCCTACTTCGTTTTGGATTCTCCACCGCGTGCATAGTTGTTAAAGTGGTTTTCGGTATTGGCAGAGAGTATGACAATATTCGATCCCGATTTCTTTAACAACCAAACGCTTATTTCACACCGTGGTTATTTCATTTCAAAACAGTTTATACTTCATATCAAAATATCATATTCATTTCAAAATCATATCAGTTTCGAAATCATTATTCACTTTAAAATCATATTCAATTCCAAATCATAATCATTTCAAAATCATATTCAATTTCCAAATCATAATCGTTTCAAAATCATATTCAATTTCCAAATCATAATCATTTCAAAATCATGTCCACAAAATAGGTTAAACCATCATATCAAAGTATTTGCATTTAAATCCATTAAATCTAAATCATAACAATTCTGTAACAACCCTGTATTTTTCAAATATTTTTAAATTGATTTTTCCAGATTCAAAAGCTTTATTTATGAAAAAGAATAAATTTTGTTATTTTAAGTATAAACTTTGATTTTGATGTGGATTAGAATTCCAAATATGACTAAATTTAATATTTCCAGAAATTGTGAATTTTGGTCAAATAGTCAAACTTTGACTTTTAAATTTAAATTTTAAATATTTTAAATTATAAATTTTATCTTTTATTATGACAATAGATTTAATAACTTGAATACTGCTTTTCGTTTTGTTGGAAACGGAGTTAAAATGTAAAAGTTATGTACATTTCAATTTTTAGTATAATTTGTTTTATTGTGCAATTTTGCCTATTTTAAATTTTATAAATCATATTTTTCTTTCTTATATTTTATTTAATATGTGTCAATATGTTAATTTATTTATATTTTAATCTCTAAATATTTCAAAAATAATAATAGAATTTTTCCAGTGTTTACTGTGTTAATTTCCTATTTTTAAAGGCTGTTTTCTTATTTTCTGTTATTTTCTTCATTAAAATTATATTTAAATTAAATTTTATATATTTATTTTGTGAAATATTTTTATTTTATGTTATTATTTATGTTTAGAAATATATTACAAGCTCATATGAATTTTTCTAAAAATTATTCTATTCAATTTCAAATTTTCTAGACTAGTTCACTATTTTTAGCTATTTTCTTAATTTAACTCTATATGATTGATAAATATTTATATAAACTATTATATTTTGATAAAATTTCGAAATTTTATCTGGGATTATTATTTTTTCCAGAAATATAAAGTTATAAAAATAAAATAAAGTAATATGAAAGGCCCTAAACCTTCTATCTTCCTATGGGCTTTTATAGTCCACTTTTTTTGCGTTTTAACCTAACCTTTCATCAATTAACCCTAACTATTCCTCATTCCTTTTTTCCAGCCGTCTCCCTCCTGTTATTCACGAATTTTCAAGCTCCAAAACCCTAAAAAAAGTCATGGCCTCCATCTTGAAAAAATTAGGTAAATCCCTCTTTTCTTTCTACTTTTTTTTCTTACTTTTTCTATGCAATTTTGCCTTGTTTTCTCCCTTGTTTAGATCGGCCTCTCCCCCTTGTTCCACGGCCACCACCTCCTTCCATCTCTTCCAGACCACCACCACCATCTACCCCACCAGATCTGACCATGTCTGAACCCCCTTAATGGCCAAACCCCTCAAACTACAACCTAGATGCCTAGATCCACGCTTATTTCACCTCTACATGCTCATCCACTTCAACCACCACCATAGCCGCCACCACTCCCCTGACCTGACCTCGACACACCCCTCCCCACCTCTGTCTAGTCATGACACACCACAGGCCGAGCCCAATCCCCATTGTCGAGCCCTTGTTTTGACCAAAAACCACCTAGTTGCCTTCAAAACCACATCACCTCCTCATGTACAAACTCCACCTTGTCTTGCCTTGAACCCGAGCTATGTTAGCCCAAACCTGACCCAAAACTTGACCACATCTGAACCACATCAGACTCCAAAGCCATACCAAACAATAGAGAAGGCAAAGCAAAAGACTTCGTAGTCGTATCTCCTTTTATTTCAATGATATTGCATTTTAAAGTCGTATTGAATTTTGCTGTTTTGATTGTTTGTTTTGGGTTGTACACAAGAGTTGTAGATTGGATTCGCTCTCCACTCAAGTCCGTAGTCTTGTCATCGTGCTTTTGTTTCCATTGTGTCATTGGTTTTGATATCTCTAGAACAAACAGGTGAGTTATTCTCACCAAACAATATGTACCTATATAACTAGTAAATTAACACCCTGTGAATCTGTAGAAATATATTATCATGTTATACTTGACTATGTTATGATCATATGATGTTTATACACCTGTTATATCATATGTTACTGTTATTTAATGTTATTATGTTATTTATATCAGTTATCACCATTGCAAGTTCCCTGTAGACTAGAATCACTATGGGTTGAAATGATACATACCCGGACGGACTTTAGAATAGGGAAAAATCATTATGGGCAGAAATGATAGGCCTGAATGGTTTTTATTTAATTTATTTTAACTTGGGATTGCGGGTTTGAAATGATAGAACCCGGATTTTTCTTTTTAAACTACGGATTGAAATGATACATATCTGTATCACTTGACCTAGGCTAGAAAACTATATACAGGCTCGTGGTTATTTTATAAAGTGTTTTGAATATTTTTAAGTATTTTAAAGGGGCATTTCACCAGAAGGACAAGCTATGCAGTCCAATTAGTTTCTAGAACACACATTCAAAGAAATTACTTTCAAGGCCAAAGTCAGCAGAATAATTACTTTCAAGGACAAAGTCAGCAGTCCAATTACTTTCAAGGACATAATTTCATAGGTTTTTAGGCCCTAGAAACTAATTATTTTACGTTTTGTCCTTGAAAATAATTATTTCAGTTGTGTGTTCTAGAAATTAATTCCACTTGCTAAAGAGGCCCTTGTGGCTAATTTCCACTATTTTAAAAATATAAATTTATGAAATTTGATTTAAATAGATTTTGAAATATTTTGAATTAAAGAAATTATGATTTTTCTATGTGTTAAAAATGTAATTAATGAATGGTTTAACTGGATTTTTGAAATATAACTTAAGTTGGAAATTTAGAATTTTGGTTAAAAATGATATTTAAGTTATATAAATAAAATGAAAATTTAATTATATTTGGAAAATGGTAAATATGATAATTTGATTAAATTTGAATTTAAGCGATTTATTAAAGTATTATTGATTTTTCTATGAGTTTAAGTGGTTAAATGAATGAATGTTTAAAAGTGATCTTTTAAAATATAACTTGACTAGGAAATGTGAAATTTGGTTTTAATTATAGGTTTAAGTTAATTAAATAAAATTGGAAATTTAGTTAAATTGTGAAATGGTAATTTAAATTTGAAGTGTTAAGTTTATTTGTTGAAATGTGAAGAATTGGACACTTTTACACTAAAATTTATTAAGTAAATTGTTGAAAATTAGATTTGATTATAAGAAATTTATTGTGAAAAGATATATGTTAAATGATATGTAAATGAACATTTTAAATGTTAAAATATGATTTTAAAAATGTTTATGTGTTTTAAATTAAAGTTATTTATTTGCTGGAAATACACTAACACCTGAAATTAACTTTTAATAGCATTTAGAAATGCTATAGATTCTGTTTTGAACTAAAATTGTGTAAAAAGGAGCTATTACAGCATTTCTGGAATGCTGTAGTTGCTGTAGTTGAACTTATAGGCTAATATTGAACTCGGGCCTATTATAGCATTCTCTGGAAATGCTATAATGGTCTGCAGTCTATGCTGAAATCAAATTTAACCCTTGTTTTGAAATCTGAACTACCGCAGCACTTCTGAAATGCTGTCTTTTCTGTTTTGAACTATAAAACTAAAACTGAGTTTTAACAGCAGTTTTAAGTGTTGTCTTTGCTGAATTAAAAATGTTTTCAAATATAACTTATAGCAGTTGTTTTTAAATGCTGTAAAATGCTGAAATTTTAATAATTAGGGTTTTTTGACTTAGTAAACGAACTCAGAATGGTTTGAAAATTTGGAAATCGAATACTTGATTTGAAAATATAATAATTACACTTTTAAAAGGTTTAAATGGATTATTTTGATTGGAATATAAACTATTTAAAGGTGATTTGAAATGATAGTAAATGAACGATATCTTTGAATTTAAAAGGTATTTAAAGTTGAATATTTGGATTTGAACTGATAGGATATTTTATTTTATTAAAATGATTTGAAATGAAGTTTTGTAAGGATATGATATTTTATTTTATTAAAATGATTTGAAATGAAGTTTTGTAAGGATATGATATTTTATTATATTAAAATGATTTGAAATGAAGTTTTGAAATGTTATGAAAATTTAAATATATGGAAATGGTTTGGAATTTGATTTAATCTTTATTTTGATAAAGATATGGTTTGAAATGATATTTTATTTTGAAGTAAAGTATTGTTTTTAAAAAGTTATAACCACGGGTTATGATAATGATTGGTTGGCAAAGAGACCGGGATCGGATATGGACATACTCTCTGTCGATACCGAAAACCAATTTGACAACCGTGTACGCGGTGGAGATTCCAGAATGAAGTAGGATGATGGCGACATTCTTAAGGTATGTTACGTGGACCCAACTCCCGTGAGTTGGCATAAGGTGGCTAAAACAGGAGCGATCTCGGACCAGTGAGGTAGCACCTCTTCTCGGACACATTTCTTCGATATTATACTCTTACTTGTGATTGATTAGATGGCCATCCTCCGATTTGGGAGTGTTGTTCGAGGTGGATGGTAGTGGCTGCTATGCGCCCCATCAGTCCGTGTGCGTAATTGGTATATCTACCCTGGCATTGCCTAGTTGTGCCGTGTCACCTACCATATCGAGCTTTACTACGATTATGATTTTAAGATCCGACCGCGTTAAGGTTCTCCATCCCCTTAACGCTATTTTTTATATGATTATACTTTACTGATTAGACACTACTGTATATAGCGTATATTACTATATAGTAAATAGTTTAACGGATCCTTAGAGGATGGGCGGTCCCAAGCATCTTCTAAGTTACTTGTATCCTTATTACAGTTCGCTTGAGTTGGTTTACATTATATAAGTATATATTGTCCTGACTCGAGTGTTTTGTGTTTTGCTTTACGCTCGGGTCAACCTGAGTTATTCACAGATTTGGATTTCCACTCTCTTAGAGATTTGAATCGCTGGAGATTATCAACTTGTCATGTCCTATCTATTTCAATTCCGTTGTTCTACTCAGCTTGTACTTGGTTATTATATTGAGACTTTTGTTGTATTCTATTTCTTCTGTTATATCTCATGTAACTCTGATATATTTATATAGTAGCTTCATGAACTACTATTTCTTTTACTTCCGCTGCATTATTTTACTCTGTGTCTGTGATCTGTGATTATATTTATTTACTGTATATTCTGAGATTTGCCAAATTTTATTTACAACGCAGTATTTTGAGCAATTCAACTCCGGCATGAGTGTCTGCCTATACACTTATAATGGATGCGAATGGTTGAAAATATCGGGTCGTTACAAATTCTAACTTAAACAGTTTGAATATTGAAAGTAGTTTATATTTAAAAATAGGTTATAGATTAAAATAGTTTATATATTAAAAAGAGTTTGTATCAAAAATAGTTTCAAATTAGAATTGTTCCTCCAATTCACAAATCAATTCAATCACCTTTAGTTCCAAACTCAAGTTAAATCAATCTCAGTTCAATAATTTACTTTAATGTTAAAGGTTCAATTCAAATTATCATTAAAACCATTTTAATTTATATCGATTTCAAATCTAGGTTTGAACTATAAATTTTAATCACTTCCAATTCAATAGGTTTCAAAGTTCAAATATTCAAACATATTTATAATAACTCAATTTGATAAATTTCATTTATATTCAAAATTCAACTCTTTAATCTTGTTTAACCTGAAATTATTCACTTAATCATTTTACATAAACTTTTAAATAAAATCTCAAATTACAAATTTAACCCAAATCAACATATTAAATATCAACTTCAATTATATTTAATTTTGAAAATATTTCACTTAATAATCTTTAATTAAAATCAAGTTATTAAGTTATAAAATTCATATCGCTAAAATCTCAAAATCAATAAATTCAAATCAAATTCTATTTAAACAAACTATATTTCAAATCAACTTTAAATAATCTTCCAAGTTTATTTATTAAAGTTATTACAAAATCTATTTTTAAAATATTAATATAAATTTTAAATAAATATTTAAACATATTATATATATGCTAATTAAATTAAATTTTATTAAATCTATTTTAAATCTTATTTTATATATTTAAAATATAATAAAATCATAAGTAAATCTTAAAATTTAAATTTTTCAAAACATAAATTATAAATTTAAAATTTCCAAATATGTAATTTAAAATTTTTAATTTTACACATATATTAAAATAAAAATTTTAATTTTATATTAAAAAAATCAATATTGATTAAAACCCATATATTTCTTTTCAAAACTCCTTGGAAATCATTTTCAAAAATAGACCAATGGTGTCTGTATATAATTTTCTATCCTATGGTCAAGTGATACGGATATTTATCATTTCAATCCGCAATAATTTAATATTTCCTGGTACATATCATTTCAATCCGCAATCCCAATATTCCAAAATCAATAAAATTGCTTGGGTTTATCATTTCAACCCATAACGATTTTTCCCTAATCTATAGGATCGTTCGGGTATGTATCATTTCAACCCATCGGGATTTCTAAACTAACAGGGAACTTGCAGTTTGAGAACAATAGCATAAAATAGCATAACATATCAATGATGAGCATATATCATAATTAACAATTTAAAACAATATATATAACAGATTATGGTGTCGATTAACATAGGTGAACAATTGCAAATAACAACATATCATATTCAATAATTAAATAACTAACAATTCAAATTTAACAATATATTTCAATCGTCATTTCATGTGAAATCAATTCACTAAACAAAAGAATGTTAATCGTGAGTGATCGCTCACCTTCCAAGGATAGAGAAATTAGACAACACGACAAGCTATGAATCCCAAACACAAACTCCAAAGCATTTTATAGAGCAAAAGCTTTTAATTTGCTATGATTTCCACATATCTTCGCTATAAGGTGAGTATTAACTCACACTTCTAACTCAAACATGGGTTGCACGTTGATAATATGTCGTTTGCTTTATGTTTGCTAAAAAAGAATTTTTGAGATTGAACCTGAAACGAATTTAGCCATAGCTTTTGCGTTTCTTATCCAAAGTCGATAATTTTTTATGCTCTAGAAGGCTTAGACTTTTTACTACAAGTTTCATGTTTTGAGTTTTAAAAATCTTGAAGTTAAATTAGTCTAAACTACACTTCTTTGTTGCTGTCCCAAGAGTAAAATGACAGTGACAATGAATTTAGACCTGAGGAGTGTTTTAAACATATATTTTGATCCATAGATCCAAATTGGGTGATTCTTTTTCTGACATCAATATATGACAATTATCTTCAACTTTTATTGAGTTTTATCAGATTTTATGTTTTAAAGGGTCTAATTGGCTCTTTAAGCCACAGCCCTGTCGATTTTTAGAGTTTTGCAATTTATTTTTTGATAATTTAATTGCCATAACTTTTGACTCGTAAGTCCAAATTTGGTGATTCTTTTTCCTACTTCAAGCAACGGCAATCTTCTTTAACTTTTATGTTTCAAGTTTTATCAGATTTTTTGTTTTAAAGGGTCTAATTGGCTCTTTAAGCAGCAACCCTGTCGATTTTAGAGTTCTATAATTTTATTTCCTGATAATGTAATTGCCAAAACTTTTGATTCCTTAGTGCGAATTAAGTGATTCTTTTTCTAATCTTGAGCTATAGCAATCATCATCAACTTTTATGTTTTGAGTTTTATCAGATTTTGGGTTTCAAAGGTTTTAATTTGCTCTTTAAGCCGCAACCTTGTCGATTTTCAGAGTTTTATAATTGTATGTCCTGATAATGAAATTGCCATAACTTTTGATTCGTACATCTGAAATAGGTGATTATTTTTCTGACTTCGAGCTATGGAAATCATTTTCCACTTTTATGTTTTATGTTTTATTAGATTTCGGGTTTTAAAGGGGCAAATTGGCTAAATAAGACGCAGTCCTGAGTTCTATTGCTAAGTTTTGTGCAGTTTTAATTGTTGTTTCGTAATCATTTCTTTATAAATTCAGAATAAGTATCATTAACATTTTAAGCTATGAATTTATGGTTTTTCAAGAGCATTTGTAGTAAAAGACTTGAATTGAATATCTCTTGAATTCGATGTTTTCGTGCACGTGATTTGGAATCGATTTCTTAAGGAAATTTTCGATTAAAAACTAGTTTTGAATTAATATTTTTCTAAATCAATTTCTATTAGTAATAATATTTTTCCAAAGCATATTATATATATATATATATATATTTCTCAATGATAAAGAGATTCTGAAAGAAAAGAATTTCTATAATGTTTCGAAAAATAGTTTTAGAACTTGTTTCCTTAAAGTAAAATATTTTCTTAAAATCACACATTTTTTCACTCTTCAAGCGAACGGGGAAAAGATTTAAACAATTTAGTAAAACATGTGGTAAGGGACACATGTGTTTACTTTTTCGATTAATTCCGGACTTGTTCGATTGAGGTCATACACGAGAGTGAAATTAACTAACTTATAGTAAACGGTTAAGTGAGAATGTGTAGTATGGGACGCACTGTTGTCACTAATTTGGTTACTATTTGGAAGTTGGTGATAATTTATGTTGGGCCTTCTGACATGTTGATATTGCCAGTACTAGGCTTTTGGGCCATTTATTGGGCTTTCAGGCCATTTGTTGGACCTTCGGGTCATTTTTTGGGCGCTAAATTTGTTGATAGTACTTGGCAGGCTTCGGCCAATTTGTTGTTGATGCACGTGCAGCGTAGCTTAGACTCGCCATTTGATGGGATCCACTTTGTGCTGTTTTCTAGATTTCTTTATTATTGATTTCTATAATTTGATGCGTTTTAAATGTTTTCACCATTATGTTGGATGTTGGATATAAACATAGTCTTAGTGCTAATTTGAGATGAAATTTGGTGATAACATTTTTGTTGATTTGAACTTCTTAGAGAGTTCGATATGATGGGATTTCTATGGTGATTTTGACGAGTTTTAAATGTTTTCACCATTATGTTGGATGTTGGATATGTACATAGCCTTAGTGCTAATTTGAGATGAAATTTGGTGATCACATTTTTGTTGATTTGAACTCCTTAGAGAGTTTGATATGTTGGGATTTTTTTATGGTTATTTTGGTGAATGTGACTCTTGTGAACTATGTTGATATTGTGAATATGAAGTCTCAACTCAAGGGAGGTTATTTAACACTCCCTTGTATATTCCCTTCAAATATCATGCACTAATTATCTTGAAGTGAGACTGACCTGTTTCATTATTTTATATAATACTCGAATGATAATGTTAGGGATATGCCCTAGGGGCAATTATGTAATTTGTTACATATCTAACTTGTTGAACAATCTTGTTCATAATAAAGGTGTTTCTTTTTATTATATACTTGATATAATGTGGTTATATTAATTAATCAATTTAATTAAAAGTGTATTTAATAGAAAATCCATAAATGACATATTTTGTGATAGTAGTTACAAAGTGTTATAACCGTGAGTAATTTATCATAATAAAACAAATATACCATTTTAAATGTTCCTAGCCAAGATGCATCGAGACTGGATATTGATGTATCCATTGAGACTAGTGTACGTAACTGTAACAACCCGCATATTTCACGATTGTATATTTAAATGTTTTATTTAAATATAGCATCGTTACTCGGATTAAAGTCCAAAATGTTACCTTTTGTAAACAGTCGAATTGGGACTCAAGACCACTTCCATTGAGTCCAAAATGGCGTTTACAACTTTTTTGAGTATAGACATCGATATGTTTGGAGTTGAGTAGAATTTGCTATTTTTCTACTTGGGCTTTGGGTTTGGGTTTCAGCCTACTAAACCATCATAATACCCTATCTCCACCCCCTCTCCTCTTCATTCATTTTCATTTCCTAATACACTCTAGCTAAAGAGAAAATGGGGGAAGAGATTGGAAATTAGAATTCCAAAACCATAGTTTGTTTAGGAAAGATCAACTTCAAGCTAAAAATCAAAGAGAAGCTTAGGTAAGCATCCTCTTCATCTTCTCCATCTCTATCTCTCTTCAATTTCAGAAAGTCCTAAACCCTAAATTAGGAAATATTTGCTTATTAGCTTAGATTGGAGCTTCTAGAGGTGTATTGAAGATGAATTGGCCTTTCCATTGTTTTAAAGCTTCTCATTCGTGTTTTTGAGTTAAAGGTGAGTTCTTTAACTCACATCTATGTCTATAGCTATCATTGTTGTTAGGTATGAATTCCTAACATTTGTGCATTTTCATTTGCTTTGATTTGAATTGGTTTTGTGAATTCTCCAATTTTTGGTTTTGAAGTCCAATTTTATAAAAATCCTACTATGGATGTTTGGACATTGTTGTTTGGGGTGTATCGAAGAGCCTTTAAGGTTGGGTTGTCGCTTGGCGTAAATCCTTAGTCGTCGTTGCTCGTTCGATCGCTCCCGATACGTTTTGGGCACTTTGGCCAAGGCAAATTGTTGCCCAGACCAGGTGACCGGACGTCTGGTGATCAAGTCCAGACGTCTGGTTTGGACCTGGAGCAAAAATATATGCACGCAGAATAATAATAAAAAGACAGAGACTAATTCCAGACGTCTGATTTTTTTGTTCAAACGTCTGGATAGTTTTCAGACGTCTGGATTGCCGAACCAGACGTCTGGGAGGTTTTTCTGGAATTTCCATAACCTAAATCCAGACGTCTGGATTGACCCCCAGATGTCTGGAACTGTGTATTTTTGCCTGTTTAGTCTTTTCTTGATTGAATTTCCATTGTTTATCGATTTTAGTTGTTCCGAATTGTTGTTATCACTTTTATCGACCTTGATGATTTCTTTTTCGGGATTTTTGGGAATATCCATTTTGATGGATTTGGTATCGATTTCTTTGGATTTAATTCACGTCTTCGAATGTGAATTTTTTATGATTGATTGTTTCTACAATCATTCCTATGGTTTGTCACTTTAAAATTCAAAGGTTTCTTTACTAGTAGTAAATATTCAAACTCTTTCATCAAAACGATTTCAACATTTACTTTCAATATCAAGCTCGTTTACAAAACCATTTTCCAATCTATTAGTATATACAAACCTTTACCTCATTCGTTCGAGAAATCCAATTAAACGACTTAGCAAAACAAGTGGTATGAAACGCTTGCGTTTACTTTGTCGGTTAATTCTTAGACTTGTTCGATTGAAACTCTTGTGACAATTTTTGAGTGGAGATCTACAATTTGTTCATAAATATTTAAGTTAAGCCAGTGGTTATGGGACATGAAGCTAAACTCATTTATTTACTAGCTTAGTGTAATTGACACTTCTTGTTGATCGATGATGATCATTTTATGGTTTAGACTAGCGATATGCGATGTCTCTTTGTCCACGTGGGGGACTATACCCCGATTTTATGGAGCTTCGGCTCGTTTGGAGGAGCTTCGGCTCATTTAGAGGAGCTTCGGCTCATTTGGAGGAGTTTCGACTCATAGTCCGCAATGGGGGACTATACCCTGTTTGGAGGAGCTTCGGCTCATTTGGAGGAGTTTCGACTCATATTCCGCAATGGGGGACTGTACCCTGTTTGGAGGAGCTTCGGCTCATTTGGAGGAGTTTCGACTCATAGTCCGCAATGGGGGACTATACCCTATTTGGAGGAGCTTCGGCTCATTTGGAGGAGCTTTGGCTCATTGTCTGCAATGGGGGACTATACCTAGTTTGGAGGAGCTCTGACTCATTTGTGATACACGTGTTGGTGAGTGTTCATGCTCCCGTTTGTGATAGGCCTTCCCCCTTTTTTGTTTTCTGGATTTCTGGTTGATGATTTCTAGAATTTGTGTTTCACAAATTTTCGTGGATTGGCATTGATATGTTTTGTCAATATTTGTGTTTTGGTGAATTATTTAAAGAATATGTGATTATTTTTGGTGTTTGAGAATATTTGGGATATTGTATGATTTTTGTTGTTATTTGTTGTATACTTGTTGTAGTATGGCATTATTGTTATCATACGTTTTTGGTCATATCTCTTATCCTATCTAAGTTTATATGATATTTATAGCTAGACTGATCCGTTTATTATTTTCTTCTTAAATAATACTCGGGTCGGACCGAGGTATTTCAGGTGCTCCTGCTTGACTTCTTATCAGGGTTCATCATCTGACTTTTGGCTAACTACTTTAGCATAGTAGTTTTGTTAGTATACATTTGAGATAGAGACTCCTTGTTGTATACTTATTCTTTTGTCTAGTACTTGTATCTATTCTTTTGTGATGTAGTGGATCTTGTATGACCACTACTTCGATGTACACTTCTATGTGATATATTCATATCTGTTTCCGCCTTTGTGATATGAATATCTGTGACTGATTTGTGTTATGTTTATTTCTATATTTGTTTCCGAAGTCCACTTAGCCACTGTGTGGTAGCTTTGAGTTTGTATTTGATATGTCGGATTTGTTATATTTTCTGACATATCGGTACTCGCACAAAGCAATTACACAGATGGTCGCTCCTCAACAGCCTTATTCTTCGTGCTAGTCGACGGCATTACCTTGTAGTGTCCTTGGCTAGTGTGAGTATAGAGGTGGGGCGTCACAGCTTGGTATCAGAGCCAAACTTCTGAACAATGTAGAATAATCTAGCAAGGATCATTATCCTAAGTCTTCCTTAGGAATCATGCCATAGGATTTAATTCGAGTCTTCGTACCTTTCTATCCTATTTCTTTTTATGATGCCTTGTTTTATCAATCAAGTTTGTTTGATATTCATTCTTAGAATAACCTTTTTCCTCTTCTTTCTTTCTTAAAGAAGAGAAATGGTTTGATCTGGCAGTCCTAGCGCTGGTCAATCCAGTAGACCTTCTCTGGATGGCGTATTCATGTCTGCCCAACAACTTTTGGATCTTGTAAAGAATCAAAGGTTTATCTGTGCTTTGAGTAAAAACCCCAAAAAAGGTTTTACCTCTGAAATTAGAAGTGCCTTTCGACCAGTTTGTAGATATCACTCTTCGACTTGAAGAGGCTGATAAAGAAAGTGATGTTGAAGTTATGGATGCCAAACAAAACTTCAACATCAACAAGAAGAGGCATATTAAGTTCAAAAGCCCTAATCCCAACAAGAAGAGGCATATTAAGTTCAAAAGCAATTTCTTTAAGGAGGGGAGTCGGTAACAACCCGCATATTTCACGATTGTATATTTAAATATTTTATTTAAATATAGCATGGTTAATCGGATTAAAGTCCGAAATGTTACCTTTTGTAAGCAGTCGAATTGGGACTCGAGACCACTTCCATTGAGTCCAAAATGACATTTACAACTTTTTTGAGTATAAACATCGATATGTTTGGAGTTGAGTAGAATTTGCTATTTTTCTACTTGGGCTTTGGGTTTGGATTTCAGCCCACTAAACCATCATAATACCCTAACTCTACCCACTCTCCTCTTCATTCATTTTCATTTCCTAATACACTCTAGCTCAAGATAAAATGGGGGAAGAGATTGGAAATTAGAATTCCAAAACCCTAGTTTGTTTAGGAAAGATCAACTTCAAGCTAGAAATCAAAGAGAAGCTTAGGTAAGCATCCTCTTCATCTTCTCCATCTCTATCTCTCTTCAATTTCAGAAAGTCCTAAACCCTAACTTAGGAAATATTTTCTTATTAGCTTAGATTGGAGTTTCTAATGGTGTATTGAAGAGGAATTGGTCTTTCCTTTGTTTTAAAGCTTCTCATTCGTGTTTTTGAGTTAAAGGTGAGTTATTTAACTCACATCTATGTCTATAGCTATCATTGTTGTTAGGTATGAATTCCTAACATTTGTGCATTTTCATTTGCTTTGATTTGAACTAGTTTTGTGAATTCTCCAATTTTTGGTTTTGAAGTCCAATTTTATGAAAATCCTACTATGGATGTTTGGACATTGTTGTTTGGGGTGTATCGAAGAGCCTTTAAGGCTGGGTTGTCGCTTGGCATAAATCCTTAGTCGTTGTTGCTCGTCCGATCACTCCCGATACGTTTTGGCCACTTTGGCCTTGGCAAATTATTGCCCAGACCAGTTGACTAGACGTCTGGTTTGGACCTAGAGCAAAAATATATGCACGCAGAATAATAAAAAAAAGACAGAGACTAATTCCGAACGTTTGATTTTTGGTTCAGACGTCTGGATGGTTTTCAGACGTCTGGATTGCCGAACCAGACGTCTGGGAGGTTTTTCTGGAATTTCCAAAACCTAAATCCAGACGTCTGGATTGACCCCCAAACGTCTGGAACTGTGTATTTTTGCCTATTTAGGCTTTTCTTGATTGAATTTCCATTGTTTATCGATTTTAGTTGCTCGATTTGTTGTTATCACTTTTATCGACCTTGATGACTTCTTTTTCGGGATTTTTAGGAATATCCATTTTAATGGATTTGGTATCTATTTCTTTGGATTTAATTCACGTCTTCGAATGTGAATTTTTGATGATTGATTGTTTCTACAATCATTCCTATGGTTTGTCACTTTAAAATGCAAAGGTTTCTATACTAGTAGTAAATATTCAAACTCTTTCATCAAAACGATTTCAATATTTACTTTCAATATCAAGCTCGTTTACAAAAAAACATTTTCCAATCTATTAGTATATACAAACCTTTACCTCATTCGTTCGAGAAATCCAATTAAACGACTTAGCAAAACAAGTGGTATGAAACGCTTGCGTTTACTTTGTCGGTTAATTCTTAGACTTGTTCGATTGAAACTCTTGTGACAATTTTTGAGTGGAGATTTACAATTTGTTCGTAAATATTTAAGTTAAGCCAGTGGTTATGGGACATGAAGCTAAACTCATTTATTTACTAGCTTAGTGTAATTGACACTTCTTGTTGATCGATGATGATAATATTATGGTTTAGACTAGCGATATGCGATGTCTCTTTGTCCACGTGGGGGACTATACCCCGATTTTATGGAGCTTCGGCTCGTTTGGAGGAGCTTCGGCTCGTTTGGAGGAGCTTCGGCTCATTTGGAGGAGTTTCGACTCATAGTCCATAATGGGGGACTATACCTTGTTTGGAGGAGCTTCAGCTCATTTGGAGGAGTTTAGACTCATAGTCCGCAATGGGGGACTATACCCTGTTTGGAGGAGCTTCGGCTCATTTGGACGAGTTTAGACTCATAGTCTGCAATAGGTGACTATACCCTGTTTGGAGGAGCTTCGGCTCATTTGGAGGAGCTTTGGCTCATAGTCCACAATGGGGGACTATACCCTGTTTGGAGGAGCTCCGGCTCATTTGTGATACACGTGTTGGTGAGTTTTCATGCTCCCGTTTGTGATAGGCCTTCCCCCTTTTGTGTTTACTGGATTTCTAGTTGATGATTTCTAGAATTTGTGTTTCACCAATTTCGTGGATTGGCATTGACATGTTTTGTCAATATTTGTGTTTTGGTGAATTTTTTAAAGAATATGTGATTCTTTTTGGTGTTTGAGAATATTTGGGATATTGTATGAGTTTTTTTGTTATTTGATGTATACTTGTTGTATTATGGCATTATTGTTATCATACGTTTTTTGTCATATCTCTTATCCTATCTCAGTTTATATGATATTTATAGCTAGACTGATCCGTTTATTATTTTCTTCTTAAATAATACTCGGGTCAGACCGAGGTATTTTAGGTGCTCCTGCTTGACTTCTTATCAGGGTTCATCATCTGACTTTTGGCTAACTACTTTAGCATAGTAGTTTTTGTTAGTATACATTTGAGATAGAGACTCCTTGTTGTATACTTATTCTTTTGTCTAGTACTTGTATCTATTCTTTTGTGATGTAGTGGATCTTGTATGACCACTACTTCGATGTACACTTCTATGTGATATATTCATATCTGTTTCCGCCTTTGTGATATGAATATCTGTGACTGATTTGTGTTATGTTTATTTCTATATTTGTTTCCGAAGTCCACTTAACCACTGTGTGGTAGCTTTGAGTTTGTATTTGATAAGTCGGATTTGTTATATTTTCTGACATATGGTACTCGCACAAAGCAATTACACAGATGGTCGCTCCTCAACAGCCTTATTCTTCGCGCTAGTCGACGGCATTACCTTGTAGTGTCCTTGGCTAGTGTGAGTATAGAGGTGGGGCGTCACAGTAACGCTCTCCAAATGTTTGGCAGTGTATTACTCATGACTGTTGGGGGCACCTAGGGGTTACGTACTGATAGTTTTTAGATAACTATGGAACGACTCACTCGATAGTTTTCTGTTGGTTAATATAACTAAGGTCAAATAGAAAATATCAATGTGACTGATTTACACAGTTCTCTCGACTTGATAATACTGTGGATCTTTAATATGAAAGTTCCGCTTTGATTATAGTCAAATCATGGCATGGCGTTCCATCGAATGACTGTAGTGGGTCGAGTGGAAGTATTGGAAGTGAAGCACTATTCAAGAGAGGATTCGTCTCCTCGGTTATATGGGGTTAGTATCATGGTCAACTTAAGTCAACTCAAAGTCAAAGTCTCTTGCCAGAGCATTTTGGTTATTAATAATAATTGTTATTATTAAACCAAGAACTTTGTGTTTGGATATAAAGTTGAATGTGGACGATATTGGAATTTTGACCATTACCAAATTCCATAAGTCCTAATATGATATAGTTTTGACGAAGAGAATTGGTGTAAATAAGTGTCACTATTAGGTATCGCTTATAATAAGTAAAATTGGATTTTACCAAAAGATGTGTAAGCGATAAATTCAGCCAAAATGTCACACCATCTGCTAAGTGACGTGTGAACGTTAATATTTGAATTATTCAATATTACTCGCTGGCTAAATTTACACCTTTGAGTCGCACAACCGTAATGATGAATTTTCCAAAAAGCACATGATTTAATTAATTTATAAAACGTTGTAAATTAATTAGTATTTTAGAAATGTTAATTATTATTTATTTTATTTGATGGTTGGGAGTTATTTGTAATTATTTGAATGCATTTATAAAAGTTATATTTGCGCGCATTGATATATGATATCATTGTAATTTAATAAAAGATAATTACATGCGTTAATTTATGGAATCTTATGTTATTTGATGGCACGTAATTGTAAACCATACCATGTAAAGAAATAAGAGTGAAAAGAGAAAGTTAATCAAGAGAATTAATTAGAGAAGTTTTAATTAAAGAATGGGAAATGTTTCCTTCTTTCAAATAAAAAATATTCTCTAATTCATTCTGTATGTACAATTGAGTTTCTCATTTTTCATTCTTCTTTCTGGAACTTTTCTGGTTCTCTCCTTCTCTAATGGCTAAAAATATGAGATCTTCCATGGCTTCAATTATTCCTAAAATCAAACACAAATAAATTCAATTATGAAAAGTGGTTTATTCCTCTTGATCCTCGCAACATCTGGAAGCTGATTTCTGAATCTAGGAGATTTCTATTTCATCATGTTTAAAAGGTTTAGATTTATTCATATTATATCTCTTCTATCTTGTGTATTCATCTTGTAATATAACTTAGATCCCCTTTTGTTCATCTCATTTAGTTATATGATCATTATGTAGATTTAATATTGATCTCTCGTTATTTACATATTCATTGACTATATGTTTGTTATGGTTGACTTCAAATCCTTTATCTATTTTATTGTGTCCCTTTTGTATAGTCATATCTGATTTATAATACAACAAATTTGTATATGCCCAAGTTGTCCGATATTGTTTTCTGTCATTGTTTAGGAATTGAAAAAAAAATGTGAAAATATTTTATTATGTGGTAATGTTGTATATAAAATTTTGTTACATCTGTATACATAAACATTAATAAACTATTTTTTTGGTACTTTAATACAGTAAAATTTATTTCCAATGTTGCATAGTTAATTTCCAAAATGGTTTAATTACTTGTTTTAGTCATAAAGGTAAATTTTTCCTTTTGTTTTAGAATTCATTAGTGGTCATTTATGTAAAGTTGTAGACTTTTATTTCATACCTATGATTAAAAGATTGAATCATTTTGTTAGCATTAAATTTAAACATATATGTTACTTAAATTGCAATCTTCAAACACACACACACACATATATATATATATATATATATATATGTGTGTATATATATATATGTATATGTATGTATGTGTGTGTGTGTGTGTTAGTTTAAAATGAATACATAACTTGCAATTATTTATACATATAGATATAATGTGTTTATGTTATTTTAATATAAATCAAAACAGACCTTTTTGTGAAACTGTAGAATTTAATTTCAAGCTCTTCCTTAATTGAAACCTTTGTTACAATTGTTAATTCTTGTTTTGAAAAACTCATATATACAGGAAAACTTATTTTAACATGTGTGAAAACTTAATTTAACATGTGTATGTGTAAACTTATCAATTATTATACATGTATATTTTATTACTTAAAAAAACTTGGACAACAAAGGTATATGCAAATTCTATTGTAAATGCCATTTTATATGTCATTCAATGTAATTAAAAAGAGAGAGACATAAGGGTTTCTCTCTCTACATTTATAGTGTAACGACCCAGATTTTTCGTCGTTTGATTTTGAATATTTAAATGGTTTAAATATTGAATTTGAATTTATAATTTAGTTAGTAAGATTTTAAAACTAAAATTTTATGCGATTTCAAAATTTTTGAAATCGTCGATTTAATCGACGAGTTAAAATAGCGATCCGGGGCATAGTCTCGGAATTCGATGAAACTGGTTCCATTGGATCCGTAATAATATGTTATTATCGAATTTCAAATTTCGTAGCGTTTGGATTTATCATCGTACGATCTGAAAACGCCTAGAAATAGTTTAATTGAATTTAATTCAAATAGTCGATTTAAAAAGCTATCTTCTACATACGATCGAATTAGACCTCGAGACTCGGTCCATTGAGTTCGGAATAGCGTTATAACATTAGAAACGCCAGGCGGCATGCCTCAATAGGAGGTCGAGATATCACGGCATGTGATTCGAGATATTTTGAAAATAATAATAATAAAAGTAAAATCAATGAACAGTTCAGCCATCCTATTCAAAGCCGACCTACTTTTTCTTTTCTCGTTAAATCGAAATTCCTTTCATTCCTTTATGTTCAAAAAAATCACGTCTCTCCCCCTTTTCTTCCTTTTAAAAATCGAACTCGTTCAAATAAAAAAAATCACGAGCCTTCTTCCTTCCTCTTCTCTACTGTTCGATTTCATAAATCGAAACAAATAAAAAAAAGAGAAAACGAAATCAGATTAAAAGCACGCGGGCCTTCCCTCCTTCTGTCTTCTTCAATTCCAAATCGAAGAGAATTTAAAAAAAAAACAAATTGCGATGTGAGGCGCGAACACGAGAGCGGCGTAGCACTTGGAAGCTCGAGGCGACGTGAGATGGAGAAATTCGCGATGAGATGGTCGAGCAGTTAGGGCTGGGTCGCGATCGAAGAAGTTGCGATTTGGTGGCACTAGGGTTTCGGTGCAGGCGTGTGGGTGGTGGGTTGCATAGGTTGGCATGGCAGTCTGGGGGTGATACACGACATCGCGTACACTTCGTTCTGGGTGAAGTTGCGTGGAAGTCGTATGCGGGTGGAAGCTGTGTCATGTCGTAACTGTATGGGGGAGCATAGGTGGCAAACTCAAAGGGCATGGCTGCAGGTCGAGGGCACGCTCACAATAGGGACGTCGATGCCAATGCCGATGTCATGAAGTTGGATCACAGTTGTATTTAGTGGTGTGAAGGAAGAAGTGTCGCTAAAAGGGTATTGAGATGGTCATTGTGCACTTGCGTGAATTGGGAGAAGAAGGGTTATTCTGGTTAATAAGGTAATTTAGATTTTTTTTAAATTAAATAATTTAATTATAAAAGATGATCTGTTATAATACATGTGATTAGTCAATTAATTTAATTACAATCGTCAACTCATATAATTCAAAATTTGCATACGAGGTTCAAAATCACGGAATCGAGTCACGATAGATTCGCAACGGAAAATATTACAAAATTGAATAAATTTGGAATTGGAACTATTAACAATTTTGGAAAATTCAAGGTGAGTAAATCTCACTCATTTGGATGATTGGCTTTAATTTAAATAGTTAAAATTATTTATTGATTGATTGGATGACTGGATAATTATTGTTATCAGTGGATTTTATATGTTATATATATATAGTAGTATATATTTAGTAGTTGGATATGTACCCGCCGTTGGAGCGAATGAGACCCTATGCGCCCCACATAATAGCGGATGACCCTATATACTACGATACCCCCCTTGAAGTGGATTGGTATTTGCAACGACCTGGATACTTTAACAATTTTATATCGTAATTAACTAAATTTTTCATGAAAATAAAACAATTAAATTTAACAATGAAAATTTGATATTTGTTATACGTCTATTGAAACATAGCAAATGGCAGATTTTCATCTGAAAATTTGAAAGCTAGTTCCATTGTGTAATTTTTGATTTCAATTTAAAATCAGTTAATTTGATGAAAATGAAATGTATTCGAAATCTGAATATGTTTACATAATAAAAATGTAAATCATTTTCTGAGTAAGACGTCATATTTCGTTTCGCCAAGTTTGGACTGTTATAGCCCCATTTATCTTATTTTCAGCAAACAAGCAGCAGTTTGGCAGCGAATATCGACTTTTGATAGGATGATCGTATCTCTAATATCTGCGTACCATTCTGTTCGTCTCGTCGTGCTGATCTTCACAGTATATTCATTTGCGTGTTTCGGTGTCCGGTACACAGCAAAACCCGCAAAACGGTTAACTGTATTGGTACCCATTTCTGAAATATTTTGGTTTTCAGTGACCACTCATTGTCCATTGCAAAACGTTTGACCTTTGTTATTCCCATTGTTTCAATATATGTGTTGTTGTCCCTTCATTTCCATTTCCGGTCCATTTTCTTCCATTATTTCGTCTTCTTCGTTTTGGAAATTTTTTTATAAAGCATGCTTCGAGATCCTATTTGTCTCTCCTCGAGTTTCTTTTCCTGTTGCTTTGAGAAAATAATATAGGTTTAAATTATAAATTCATATATAATATATATATTGCATTGTTGTAACCTGCTTCCACCCTCTCCCCTTACAAACGCCAACAGAAGCCACCCCTCACCCGTGTTTTAAAAGCACGCAACCACCAGATCCATAACTTCCCTCCTCGGCCTAACGTCCATCACCCGAAACAGACCTCCGCCCTCAACAGCCAACTCCCACCACCTAAACCTCCACCGAGAACCATCCGCTCCTCCATCTATAACCACAACAGCCGATAGCCTTCGAACCCACTGCTCGCGACCCCTTCCTTTCTAACTCCTCAGCCTGACCGTCACTCTTCCCTACCTTTACGTCGCCGAACTGACCTCCGACCTCCTGCCACGACCGTCGAACCAATAGACTCAGCCACACCATTGAACAGCCACCAAACCCCACTAAGACAGCCCACAACCCAGATCCGCGTGACTCCTTGTCTGATCCGCCAAGTTTTCTCCATAGCAACCCATCAGCGGCTAGTCACCCCATCACCACTTCGACCGAGCAACTCAGCTGATCCGCTGCCTTGTCCATCACTCCAACCTGACTCCGCCTTTAGCACTGCCATTCTCCCTCCAGATTTGCTTGTCCCCTTCAAACTGAACCCTTGCCGACCCTTGCCTTCACCACCATCTCAGCCTATATCACCAGAGACCGAGATCCTCCTCCCTCTGGTCGCAGGCAGTAGCTTCTCGACTGTTTTGATATATATATATATATATATATATATATATATATATATATATTTATATTTATATTTATACGGTTAGTGTACAGTAGCTTTATCTCCTTTATTATAAAAAAATGATATATATATATATTATAGGTTTTCGTATATTGAGTTTGAGATTTATACTTTATATATATATATATATATATATATATATATATATATATATGTACTTATACATAGTGGTCTTGTTTAAAGTATTTATCATGTGTTTAAGAAAAAGATTTTGAAATAATATATATAATGATTTTTTAATATGTGTTTTAAATCTGTTATTGATTTTAAACAAATAATATATATATAGAAGTGGTTTTGAGATGTGTGTCAAATTGAATTTTATAAACATTGATTTTTGAAATGTAAATATAAAGATTTATTTTGATGTTGGTTTAAAATATAGGTATATATAAATTTTATTTATATATGTGTTGTAAATTTGATATTGATTTTAAATATAATATGAAAATCTTATTATAAATATATAAAAAATTATATGATATATATTATTTCATCAATCCTTAGCTTGCTTTGATTTGATTTCATCGAGTTCGTGTAGATATGTGCTTTGTTGCTGTCCCGTTGTCGAATCTGTGCTTATTCATATCAGTTTAGTCGATTGTCGAGTTCGTGATTCAATTCGTAGATTATCGTGTTGTCTAATTTCTCTAGCCTCGAAAGGTGAGCAATCACTCACGATTAACATTCTTATATTTAGTAAATTTAATTCACATGAAATGACGAATGAAATATGCTGTTAAATTTGATTTGTTAAGTTATTTAATTGTTAAATATAATATGCCATTATCTGCAATTGTTTACCTATGGCATATGACACCATAAACTTTTGTATATATTATATTTAAATTTGTTATTGATGATATATGCCTATTGTTGATATGTTATATTATTTTCATATTTGTTCTCACTCTGCAAGTTCCCTGTTAGTTTAGAAATTCTCTATTGGTTGAAATGATACATACCCGAACGATCTTGTAGATTAGGAAAATCGTTATGGGTTGAAATGATCAACCCAAGTGATTTTCATTGATTTTGAATTTTGGGATTTGCGGGTTGAAATGATATATACCCGTAAATATTAAATTTAAATTTAGGATTGAAATGATAAATATCTGTATCACTTGACCACAGGATAGAAAACTATATACGGACAACGTTGGTCTATTTTTGAAAAATGATTTCTAAGGTTTTGAAAGGAAATATATAGGTTTTAATAAATATTGATTTTTTAAAATATAATATATAAATGTTATTTTTATATATATGTAAATTAAGATTTTGAAATTATATGTTTTGGAAATTTTAAATTTATATAAGTTAGTTTTGAAAATATAATTTTTTAGATTTTTCTTATAACTTTATTATTTTAAAAATATATAAAATAAGATTTTAAAATAGATTTAATAATAATAAGATTTAATTTAATAATAATTAATATAATAAAATTTATTAAGAATTTAATTTAACTATTAAAATATATAATCTGTTAAAATATTTATTTACAATTTATATTAATATTTAAAAATAGATTTTAATAACTTTAATAAATTAAAGTTGGAAGGATAAATTAAATTGATTTGTATTTTAATTTGTTAAGAATTGAATTTAAATAAGAATTGATTTGGACTTATTGATTTTGGCATTTTAAAGATATGAAATTTATAATTTGATAACTTGATTTTGATTAAAGGTGATTAAATGAATATTTTAAATTTAAATAAAATTGGAATTGAATATTTAATTTTGATTTAAATTTGTAATCTGGGATTTTATTTAAATGGTTATTAAAATGATTAAGTGAATATTTGAAGTTTGAATAAAATTAAATGATTGAATTTTGAATATAAACGAAATTTATAAAATTGAGTTATTGTAAATTCCTTTGAATATTTAAAACTGTGAAACCTATTGAATTGGAAATGGTTTGATTGAAGTTCAAAATTTGGATTTGAAATCGA
Organism: Allium fistulosum; assembly: GCA_030737815.1. Lineage (NCBI taxonomy): Eukaryota > Viridiplantae > Streptophyta > Magnoliopsida > Asparagales > Amaryllidaceae > Allium > Allium fistulosum. The sequence goes on along the minus strand of CM060903.1, from coordinate 431,656,144 downwards.
TATAGATTAAAAATGGTTTTATTGAGAATTAGAGTTTAATTTGAAATTGTTGAACCGATATTGATTTAAGTCGAATTTGGAACTAAAGTTGATTTGAATTGATTTGTGAAATTGGAAGAAACAATTCTAATTTGAAACTATTTTGATATAAACTCTTTTAATATAAACTATTTTAACATAAACCATTTTATCTATAACCTATTTTAATATATAAAAACTACTTCTGAATATTCAAATTGTTTAAATGGGAACTGTTATGATTTAGATTTAATGGATTTAAATGCAATATTTAATAAGATTGTTTAAACTATTTTGTAGTTTTGATTTCGAAAGTGAATACGATTTCGAAAGTGATATGATTTTGAAATCAATATGATATTTTGATTTGAAGTATGACTATTTGAAATATAAAATGATCACGGTGTGAAATAAGCGTTTAGTTGTTAAAGAGACCGGGATCAGATATTGTCATACTCTCTACCAATACCAAAAACCACTTTAACAACTGTGTACGTGGTGAAGATTCCAGAACGAGGTAGGATGGTTTGGCGATGATTCTGTATGAGGTATTAACGCAGCCCTGACTCCCGCGAGTCAGCTTGATGTTGCTAAAACAGGAGCTATACCTGGGCCAAGTGAGGTCATACCTCCGATCGGGCACATTTCTTCGATACGATTCTATTACTTTGTGATTTGATTGGGTGCACCTTTGATTTTGGGAGTGTGTCTCGAGGTGGGCGGTAGTAGCTGCTATGCGTTACCACTAGCATGGTTCTGCAAAACGGTATAATCCTACCCTAGGAATTGCCTCGCGTGCTTTGTCACATGCCTTATCGCGCCTTCTACGAGTTTGTTTTGTGTCGTACCTATGGAGTGCTCCCTGATAGCCCACCGGTTCGGTGGAGTTTACAGTACTGTATAGACTATGGCATTTACATAAAATGTGTTAAGGGGGATATGGGTAACGCCTTAACGCTATTTTGATAGTTTACTTTACTATAGACATTATATGTGTAGCATATTGTACTATGTATGTAGATAGTTTAACAGATCCTTAGAGGATGGAAATCCCAAACATTCTTTAAGTTATTTGTATTTCACTTGGACATTTCACTTGAGTTGAATTTACTGGTATAAGAACGTTAGTCCTGACTCGAGTGTTTTGTGTTTTGCTTTATGCTCGGGTCAGACCGAGTGTCGCGGCATTTGAGATTCACCTTTGGAGTTTGGAGCTTTGCTTGAAGATCGGTCTTTGTCTATTCAACTTTCTAGTTACTTCAGTTTATTCCAATTGTTTGTTCAGACTTGTTATTGGCATTTGTATTAGTAACTTCTGTGTATTCGAGATATCTGTTGTATTTTACTTTAAACTCTGATGTTTATATAGTAGCTTCATGAACTACTATTTGTCTATTTCGCTAATTTTTATTATATTACTCTGTGTCTATGATTCTGTGATTGATTTATTTACTGTATATGCTAAGTTTTGCCAAATATAAATTGACAATTTATTGTTTTGAGCAATTCAAGTCTGACATGAGTGGATGATTGTCGATTTGAATAGTTCGAAATACCAGGTCGTTACAGTATTTTTATGTTGTATTAACATCTGTAGATGCAGGGAAACAAGTTGGAGGGATCCAACTAGATTCCTTAAAATTTATATTGATTGTTTTTCATATAAAAGAATGTATGATGTATTAGAATAATCTGTTATAGATTATTGTTGTGATTGAATAATTGGATGCTATAGTAGCACTGGCCTAACTTTTGGTACTTTAAATACCATAAATATTATTTTTGGAATTTGAAAGGATTAAAAAGGAGATTTTGAATATAAAAATATTTATATCAAAATTTGGATTATTTTTAAGAAATTGATTTGGATAAAAACAATAATTGATTTTGGTTTGTATTTAACTATTCGTAAAAATATTTTAAATAGAGATTTTAAAATAAATTATATAAAGGATTTTTAAACGATGGATTTTTAAACAATATTTCTGGAAAATATGAAAAGAAGTCGAAATCGATATTAAAAATAGATTGGCAGAAATGAATAGAATTTATAAGGAATTGAATTTATAAAATGGAATTTTATAAATGAGATTATTTTTATAAAAAGTGAAACTTAGAGAAGTTATAAATTTATAAACGATGTTTATAAATAAAGGAAATCGATAATAGATGAAAATTTGGGAGTATAAAATTCATATGGTGAATTTATATTAGAATATGGAAATAAGGTTGGAAAAAACAGCGGATACTATTTTTGAAAAGTGGAAATGGATAGGATGCTGGAATGGAATCGATGGGTTGTAAATCGAGAGGATTTATATATTTATTTGGTTACTGGAATTTTAAAAATATATCTTTAATTTTAAGAATTTAAGTTTGTTTTTAAAATGAAAATGTTATATATCAAACTATGAAATTTTGAACTAGTAGAATTAAAGTACATCGAAAAGTGAATTTTTCAAATACTTAATATTTATTTTAGTAAATTCTAATTTAAAAAATCAGCTTTGAAATTGATTTGTTTACATAAAAAAAGAAGATGAGTTATTGATGTTTATAAAAAGGGTTTCGATATTTTCAAATGACTACTTAAACTTGTTTTAAAAATAAATTATTATTCTTTTAAATACTTATTTTATATATATACAGAGTTTTGAAGTGATTGAAATTTTGTTTATAAATTTTCTCGAGATTCGTAAATGGGGCTTATAAATGGATATGATTTTAAGGAGAGGAATTTTATAAGGGATTTGAAGGAAATGGAATTTCAAAATGTTGAATATGGGAACTTCGAAAATAAAATATGAATTCATAAAAGAAGTTATAAATTGTTGAATGGGGTTATAAATAAGTATGCTGGGTTTTGGAAATTGTTAAAAGGAATTTATTAATGATTCCAGAGACTTATGAGATAAGTTACGAAATATTCTCTAAAGTGTTGATATTTGAAATGATTTTGGAAAATAAGACTTATAATGTTTTCCTAAGTATTAAAATGGAAATTTGAAAATATTTCTAAGTGTTGAAATGGTTTGGGAATATCCTGTTATGGATTTAAGTATTTGAAATTGTTTTCAAATATTGGAATATGGGAAGGAATTTGAATATATACCTTTGTAAAGGTATTTTGAAATGAATGTTTTGGAAGAAAATTATAATATGGGACTAGTGACTGCTTATGGATGTTATTTGATACTTAAATAACCGACTATTAAATATTGGCCAATTTCGTTGATCGTTTCGAAGAGACCGGAATCGGAATTAATTATCTGAAAACCACTTCGATCCGATTTGAGCGTTACGAATGGATATCGTGAAGATAGTGAAGACGGTGGTTCGGTTTGTCCAGACCCAGGACAACTTGAATGGACCAATGCTATCTGAACATCGTCATTTAAGGACGGTGAGCATTCTAAGTGAAATTGTTCTCGAAAGGTAATCTTAGCCTCAAGCCTCATCAACCGGAATGATAGAAAATCAAGGGAGATGCGACAAGGCTAAGTGGATCGCACCCAATTAGGGTATGTTATTACCTTTCTAGATACCCTCGGATATATTATAAATTATGGATACGATGGTGCATGGAAAAAAAGCTCTCGATAAGGGTGGGAACACCCGGGGTGATAACATATTCGGTTCTATCCAAGTTAGGGATAGGGCCAGTCTTGTGTTGTAGGGGATCCCAGCGAGGTCCTCGGTACATTTTTCTAGATGTGTACCATGATAGGTGGTACCCCCGTGCCTAGTCATTGTATGGAATCCATTCTCCAATAAACGTCGTACGGTATTGATCGTGCCCAACTATGCTGAAACGTGAGATGCAAGCATTTCAGCTATTTTCTATTTACTTTGTTTGGACACTATTATAATATCAGGCGATTTTGATAAAAATGTTTTGCTTATCGTAAGGTAAAAACCCGTCGTGTTTATGTGTGACGTGATCTTACGAGATACCTTTGTTTTTCAAAGGATTTTGAAAATAATAATAATTCAAATGGAGTGTGTTTTCTCATGTTGGTTTACCAGACTGACTCGGGTGTATTTTATTATAATGCTTGGGTCAGACCGAGTATTACAGATTCAGGTTAGAATGCTATGGATCTCTAGAGACGAGCTGGAGGAGTTCAGACATATATCACGTACTTGGTTATTTCCGCTATGTGAGTTATGTATATCAGGACAAGTTATTATAACTATCCAGATTGATGTATTGATTGTTGTACTCTGATGATTGTAAGTATAAAACAGTTACAGGTTCTTTTGTACAAAATTCTGTTATTATATATTATATTTTGTTCCGCTGCATTTGTGAGATTTTGTGTTGTTGTTCTATTTTCTTCTATCTCTTTCTTCTTCTTTACCCTAGTTATTCGCTCTTTCGCACAATTTGGGTTGAACAAGAGTGAATTATTATCAACTCAAAGGGTACGGAACGGCGGGTCGCTGCATATAGCCTTATCTTTCCTCAATTAATTATACAAGTCAAGAGCTCTAAAATTTCTCATGCTTAGTTACACAAATTTACACTTCTTGTATGTTACACTTATATTTGACAACATGAATGTATTTGATACGTTCATAATTACACATAGATGCATGTGATGTGCTCATAATTATTTGCTATTAATAAAATAAAATTAATGCTTTCCTAATATAACATTCAATTGAAAATGAAATTAATACATTCATTTGCTATTAATAAAATAAAATAAAATTAATGCTTTCCTAAACTAAAGTCAAACAGAAAATATCGATGTGACTGATTTACACAGTTCTCTCGACTTGAGAATACTGTGGATCTTCAATATGAAAGCTCCGCTTTGATTATAGTCAAATCATGGCATGGCATCCCATTGAGTGGCTATAGTTGTGGAAGTATTAGAAGTGAAGCACTATTCAAGAGAGGATTCGTCTCCTCTGTTATATAGGGTTAGTATCATGGTCAACTTAAGTCAACTCAAAGTCAAAGTCTTTGGCCAGAGAATTCTGGTTATTAATAATAATGTTATTTTTGAACCAAAAACTTTGTGTTTGGACTATAAAGTTGAATGTGGACGATATTGGAATTTTGACCATTACCAAATTCCATAAGTCCTAATATGATATAGTTTTGACGAAGAGAATTGGTGTAAATAATTGTCACTATTAGGTATCGCTTATAATAAGTAAAATTGGATTTTACCAAAAGATGTGTAAGCGATGAATTCAGGCAAAATGTCACACTACCTGCTAAGTGACGTTGAACGTTAATATTTAAATTTTTCAATATTAATAGCTGACTAAATTTACACCTTTGAGTCGCACAACTGTAATGATGAATTCTCGAAAAACCACATGATTTAATTAATTTATAAAAAATTGTAAATTAATTAAATTAATTAGTATTTGAGAAATATTAATTATTATTTATTTTATTTGATGTTTGGGAGTTATTTGTAATTATTTGAATGCATTTATAAAAGTTATATTTGCGCGCATTGATATCTGATATCATTATAATTAAATAAAAGATAATTACATGCGTTAATTTATGGAATCTTATGTTATTTGATGGCACGTAATTTTTAGCCATACCATGTAAAGAAATAAGAGTGAAAAGAGAAAGTTAATCAAGAGAATTAATTAGAGAATTTTTAAATAAAGAATGGGAAATGTTTCCTTCTTTCAAATAAAACATATTCTCTAATTCATTCTATACGTACAATTGAGTTTCCCATTTTTCATTCTTCTTTCTGTAACTTTTCTGGTTCTCTCCTTCTCTAATGGCTGAAAATATGAGATCTTCCATGGCTTCAATTATTCCTAAAATCAAACACAAATAAAATCAATTATGAAAAGTGGTTTATTTCTCTTGATCCTTGCAACATCTGGAAGCTGATTTCTGAATCTAGGAGACTTGATTCATCATTCAAGGTGCAAATCATTGGCTTCATTTTTGGTAATTCTAATTTCATTTATTTGTATACTCATCATGTTGAAATGGTCCAAATTTATTCATATTATATATCTTCTATCTCATCATGTTTAAAAGGTTTAGATTTATTCATATTATATCTCTTCTATCTTATGTATTCATCTTGTAATATAACTTAGATCCCCTTTTGTTCATCTCATTTAGTTATATGATCATTATGTAGATTTAATATTGATCTCTCCTTATTTACATATTCATTGACTATATGTTTATTATGGTTGACTTCAAATCCTTTATCTGTTATATTGTGTAGTCAGATCTGATTTATAATACAACAAATTTGTATATGCCTAAGTTGTCTAATATTTTTTTCTGTCATTGTTTTGGAATTTAATAAAATGGAATGTGAAAATATTTTATTATGTGGTAATGTTGCATATAAAATTTTGTAACATCTGTATACATAAACATTAATAAACTATATTTTTGGTAGTTTAATACAGTAAAATTTATTTCCAATATTGCATAGTTAATTTCCAAAATGGTTTAATTTTACTTGTTTTAGTCATAAGAGTAAATTTTTCCTTTTGTTTTAGAATTCATTAGTGGTCATTTATGTAAAGTTATAGACTTTTATTTCATGCCTAAGATTAAAAGATTGAACCATTTTGTTAGCATTAAATTTAAACATATATGTTACTTAAATTGCAATCTTCATACATATATATATATAAATATACGTGTTATTTTAAAATGAATACATAACTTGCAATTATTTATACATATAGATATACATGTGTTTATGTTATTTCAATATAAATCAAAACGGACCTTTTTGTGAAACTGTAGAATTTAATTTCAAGCTCTTCCTTAATTGAAACCTTTGTTACGATTGTTAATTCTTATTTTGACAAACTCATATATACAGGAAAACTTATTTTAACATGTGTGAAAACTTATTTTAACATGTGTGAAAACTTATTTTAACATGCGTGTGTGTAAACTTATCAATTATTATACATGTATATTTTATTACCTAAAAAAACTTGGATAACAAAGGCATATGCAAATTCTACTGTAAATGTCATTTAATATGTCATTCAATGTAATTAAAAAGAGAAAGACGCAAGGGTTTCTCTCTCTACATTTATAGCCTTATCTTTCCTCAATTTATTATACATGTCAAGAGGTCTAAAATTTCTCATGGTTTGTTACACAAATATACACTTCTTATATGTTACACTTATATTTCACAACATGAATGTATTTGATACATTCATAATTATACATAGACGCATGTGATGTGCTCATAATCATTTGCTATTAATAAAATTAAATTGAATTAATGCTTTCCTAATAAAACATTCGATTGAAATGTTAACTTGTTTATTCCACATACTATCAATCTAATCGAAGATAGAGAAATATGATATTTCTCTCTCTCCAATTAATACTATTTACTTTCTTAATTATTTGCATAACTATTAGAGAAGGAAACTAAAGGTTACTTTCTCATATTTATTTTAATAAGTAACTACTACACACATAGGTGTATCTAATATACTCATTTGTATAAATTTATATAATATTCAAACCCTTTTGAAATCTTTTTACCAAATTAAATAAAATATTGATTTTATTTAAAAGAAAATTTAGATAATATCTAAATGCATTTAGACTTCATAGGTCTGTTAATGATCCAAAATGGTAAAATTTTTGAAATTCACTCATTTCTTCCGCTGTGGGCTGGCCCAGTTCTTTCATCGAGTCAGATAGAGTTGTTTCAGGTTAGTTGATTGCAGTATGTATCTCTCCTTGCACCACCTCGGCCTATGGGTTTAGCTTTCGTTATTTAATATATTTCTATGTCGATCTCTTTGTTGCCAGTTTAGACATCTTATGTATTTTTTTTTGTCAGATAATGATTTGTATATGTGGTTCATAAGAACCACTGACTTATGTAACACATGTTGTACATCCGCTGTCTATATATGCATGTATATGTTCTGTGATTCGTGAATAGTAATATTATCATGTATTGTTCTGAATTGATCCTTAGCCACCGTAATTTTGTGTTAAGCCTGAATTGAGTACGTCGATTCCTCGAAAGAATTTTTTTAACTCAGACCACCTAATCGACGTATTCGATACTCGCTTAAGACAAAATTCACGGATGGTCGCTCTTAACCAGCCCTATTCTCTGCACTAGCAGATAGTATTACATAGTAATACTCTTCGTTAGTGTGGGTCTCGAGGTGGGGCATCACAGCTTGGTATCAGAGCAGAGTTCAGAACAAAATATGATAATACGGTCCAAAACTAGAATAATGTGCATATAATACAACATATCTTTAAGAATAGCTTGTTGGGTATCCTTAATCTTTATCTAGTGGCTTTCGTACCTTATGAGGATGGATGATAGGAATATCTTCTTGTTTCTATTCCGTCCACTATTCCTATTTCCTTCGGGAGTTCATATACTTTTGGGAATACGTCCAGGAATGTTTAATTCTGTAGTATTCATATATCGCATTCTAGTATCTATACACATTCAAGCCCAGAGGTGCTTCCTCTTCTACCCTAAAGAGTCCTATCTTATTCTGAGGTCGTTCTATTTGAGTCTCTTTGATACATTGGGTTCTTTTGGAATTATGAATAGTTGCATTATGGATTTTATCACAGTATGGTTTTGTAAGTAAGATAGATTTATAAAGGCATATTTTAAAATGGATTTGTGTTAGATTGTCCGTTGGGCATTTTAAGGATCCTGGTCGATGCGCTTGATCACCGTTGTCGATAGGGATCTCTTAAAACTCTTGGATGAGACAATAGAACGCAATGTTTGAGATATAGTTTAGAAGAATATATATATATATATATATATATATATTAGGGACAGTTTGGCACAGGTCCCTAATAAGTTTTAAAATACACAAAAACCCCAGTAAAAAAAGTTTGTAAATTAGGTCCCTAGAATTAAGTTACCGAATAATGGCATACACTTATGTAATTATTCAGTGAGTAATTGCAGACATTTATGCAATTATATCAAAAAATTGCAGAAATTTTCACAATTATTCACTGAAAAATTGCGGAAATTTCCGAAATCTTTTCAAAAAATTACGGAAAATTCCGCAATTATTCCCTACAAAATTGCAGAAATTTCCGCAATTATTCACCAAAAAAATTACGGAAATTTCCGCAATTATTCACCGAAAAGATTGCATAAATTTATGAAACTTTTGGATATAATTACATAAACGTCTGCAATTATTCAGTGAATAATTGCATAACTATATGCAATTACTTAGTAACTTAATTCTAGGAACCTAATTTACATACTTTTTTTACTGGGGTTTTTGTGTATTTTGAAACTAATTAGGGACCTGAGCCTAATATTCACTATATTATAACCATTTGTAATCAGTATTCTTAGATATTTTGAAGAAGAAAATTGCATTTAGTACAATAATGATATTATGAAGTCTTTAATTTCATATAAAGAAGTTTTATTGAAACTTTTTGAAAACAATATTCAGAACAAGGATTTTGAATTTGGCAATAATAAATGTGAATAAAAAGTTTCGAGTTGAAAGTGATTTTAGAGGATAAACTTATAAGAGATTTTATTATTCCCTATGTATATGTATGTTGAATTTTCGGAAACTTGGAATTTCTTTTAAACAAAAAAAATTATTTGAGTGTATGTCTTATATATTGATTGATTTGGATGACATGTTCAACCTTTGGGCATTAGCAATAGCAGAGGCGAATGGCGAGGCAATGTTGATTTCCTTATTACCATCGCAGCCATTGGACAAAGCGATTTGCTATATATATGAGGTAGGACATTATCACCAAAACTTTATTTGGATATTTTGTAAATTATTTTATAATGCTTTTAAAGGTGAATTATATTCTTTTATGGATAGCTTGTATATTGGAATTTACCGATAGATTCCAAATTTTGAGGAAGTTGTATTTCCTTCCTAAATTTTTATTTATTTATTTTATTTTGGATCCTTTCCTATACGGATGCGTCTTGTTCGTTCGTATTGAAGGAGCTTGAATTCGCTTTATCTTTGAATATTGGTTGTTTAATAGTTTCCTCGAGGTTCATAACCCCTCGCTAGGGATCTTCAATCCTTAATATTTTGGATGGGTCATAGAACTTGTCCGGTGTGGCAAACCATTCATGTTATATATCTCTGTGTTAAATGCCTTGGATGGTAGGATGCTGGGAATGGGTTGTCTAACCATTTTGTGGCCCTTATCCTATGATTTAAAATAATTCTCCATCACTCGCAACCCGATTTAAATTAATAATTATCTTTATTCTTTTGGAATATCAATTTAAAATTTTCAAAGTATCTTAATCGCCTCGTGAGCCTCAATTAAGCAGGGAATGTCTTGAGTTCCAAATTGTATGTTGTTCTCTAATATGTTCAATTTTGTTTTGAGTTTGCTACCCAAACGTAACCAATTTTTGTATCAATTTCACTTTTGATATGGTTATTATAGTAATTGGAGAACTAACAACTCCCATTAGCTATGCATTGGGCATTACGGGATTAATAGGTCGCTTGTCAATTCCTTTAGCCTTCAATTGATGATCTGATCGATCAATTTCGTAGTGCTTAAAGTTTCATTTCAACTCAATCTTACTATTAGTTGCATTAGCCTCGGGTGATAGAGGTTAATATCTCTACCTATTTCTATATTGTTATGATTCTTTCTAGTAGTTAGAGGAATTGATTTGTGGCAAGCAATCTGACTTATCTTGTAAAACTTTCAAGATAGCCCTTCGAGAGTGTTACAATAAGCTTACTCTTATATTCTCTCCAAGATATTCTTGTGCCTTTAAACTTGAATTCATGCATGCCAGTACTTGAGAACTACCCTAAATTATTATCTGGAATTCAACTTAAGGATGGTGTTCGGGCCTTGAAGTCTCTATTAAGATTTGTTGTTCGTCTATTGTAATAGAATCAAAACCCAATCAAGTCTTTTGTTCCGATTGCCTGAGCTATGCAGCATGGTCCTATCCAGTTGCTTTTTCATATGGTAGTTATTTATGATCTTTACGACCTATTTTAGTAATAGGATCGTGTAATTCGAGCTTGAGTTTCAAATTTGTGCCCTTCTTTTGGTGCCGTTCTAGTAACAACCAAGATACAATTCGACCTTTTTCTTTCCGAGTATCAATGGAATATATTATTTGTTGGCTATAGCTAAGCCTTCATAATTCATGAACTCGAAGCCTAATCCTTGTTCCATTGGACATGGAACCATGGAAGACCTTCTTCGTGCCTTTATTCTTAATTATTGTAGGCGCATAGGAAATCGACTCTTTTTGATGAAGTCGCCTTCTGCGGTAGATTTCGATCTTGTTATGATATGACTCCTTTTGAAGCCTTTTGTGGGAGATCATATTTTTCACCATCTTGTTGGTTGGAGTTCGAGGAGAAGTTGATATTTAGGCCCCAACTCTGTTCGTGAATTTCTAGGATTTTAGATCTCGTCAAACAGAGAATGAAAGAGGCTCGGGGCACACAGAATTTTGGGAAATTCTGATAACTAAAAATTTGAGTTCAGTGTTATAATTTGGGTAATATTAATTGGGTGATTTTTGGAATGAAATTAGAAACTAGTTAACATGTAACGACCCGTAAATTTCAGTGGTTTTATTTATTTAATTAATTGATTTTTTGAGAAATTTTAAACAATAAAATTTTGAAATTTAAATTTGATATTTGAAATGCATCTGTCTTAACATAGCAACTGGTAAATTTTCATCAGAAAATTTGGAGGTTTATTTTCTAGTGTAATTTTATTCCAATTTATATCAGTTAAAATTGATGATAATAAAATGTTTTCCAAACCTAAATATTTTTACAAAGTAAATTTGTAAATCATCTTCTGAGTGAGACGTCATCTTTCGTTTCATTAAATTTGGCCATCTATTGCTCCGTTTATCTTATTTTCGACAGCTTTGCAGCATTGCCGGTACCGATATCGACTTTTGATCGGATGATCGTACCACCAATATTTGTATACCGTTTTGATTGTCTCATCGTGCTGATCTCTGCGGTATATTCAATTTCGTGTTTTGAAGTATGGTATGCAGCAGAATCTACGAAAACGATTTTGTGTCGGTACCGGTTTTCCTTTTGGTTTTCCTTTTGGTTTTCTTTTTGGTTTTCCTTACTTTTTATATTCCACCGTTTAAACCCAACATTCATTTCCTTTTTATATATTCCAAAAATGTTGGCTTTTATAAACCGTTGTTTTTCTTAATATTGACGATTGCCGTGATATATGTTCATTGTTTCTGAAAGGAAACCGCATACAAGAACTTAATACAAGTATATGTATCGGTCCAGTTCCTTTACCCATCCATTTTTCCTTTCTTTTTTTTCTTGATAACCGCTCTTCTTCTAGTTCCATACAAGTATATTACAAAGCACGTATATGGCTTGAGAAGGCTGTAGCATGTTCCCTTCTTCCATTCCTTGACCGCCTCTCATCCCATACTCTCCCCACCGTGCCAAGCAAACCACCCGCATCACCATCCCCATCCCATCACCTCGTCTTCCTCTCTGACCTTGTCGTTAGGCTCCACTACATCACAGCACAGCCAATCTCTATCTCGCCTTCATTCTTATATACGTTTTAGGTAAGCATTTATAGGTGTGATTATATAATAAGATTTTGTTATAATATTCAATTTGTTGTATATATGTTAGTTCTACTGCATAGTCAGGAGATTTATATGGCATAAAATTTGCAATATATATGTTACTATAATATATGTTTATATATATATATACTGTTTATGTAAAGTATAACAAAGTAAGTTTTATATATCTGTTGTTGTCGAATGCATTCATTCCTATCGAGCTAGATGTATATAAAAGTTTATATGTGTGTGTGTTTATGAAAGTGTACTTATATTAGTCTATATATATATATATATTGTTTTGGGTTTTGGTAAGTTTACAATAAAGTATATGTACATATATTATGGTTATAATATGTTGTTGATTTCAAAGTATATATATAGTGTTTACAGTAAGTTATTTCCAAGCCTATTTTGCCTATGGCTGTACGCGTTATATTGATGATTTATATACATATTTATACAAGTATACATGAGTTTATACAAGATCTATATTGTCTTATTTTTTTGTTCATATATTAGTTTATATAGGTATGTAGATAAGTATTGGGTTTTAAAAATAATATAATATGTTACAGTATTTTACATATATTTTGTTTACTAAATCCTAGTTTATATATATAAGAGTTGTAAGCTTAAAGTATATATTGTTATAAATTTATAAAGTTATAAAGTATACAGTTTATAAATGGTATGCAGGCTGCTGTATATGTATAATGATTTCTATATATTATGTTGGTTCCCTGAATAATATCATATATGTATATTTGTTTATAAGTATATTTTGGCATACATTGTGTTTATAGTTTAATTTATACATATATCTATTTATAAAATCTACACATAAATTGTTGTTTATAAGCTGCATATACTTATAGGCTGCCTATATATTGATTTTGGTGATAACATAGAATTTGAAAGTAAATATATGTGTTTAATTTAAAACAATGATTTTTGAAATAAATATGTATATTTAATTTAATATGTGTTTAAAAATTATTTTTAGGTGAATGTTAATGTATTTATATATATTAGCTCAATTCCAGTTGCGTTTAAAGTATAAAAATTTAAAGAGTATAAATATGTTGGCATGTAGGTAATATTGGGTATGTATGTTGATAGGCGTATGTGTATTTGGATCAAATGTTTTAAATATGCTTGGATAATGTAGTAATACTAGATGTAGGTATATATAAATCGATTTTATAAAGTATTGATTCTATATAAGTAACTTTGCATACTTTCATTTGAATGTAGTAAAGTAAGTTATGTGAATCTATATAATAAACAGTGATTTGATAATAATTTTATATATTTTGTTTTAACCATATGTTTTAGATTTGAAATTGTAGAAAATTCATATATATGTAATATATCTTGTTTCATGGATCACGTGCCATTTTGACTGACATTCTCAATATCAAATCTATCGCAGCAAGCTCCCAACTTGTCGCTATCCCGCTCGCTTGATCTATATGCTTGTCTTTGTCTATTCACTTCCGTTCTTTCTGAAGTCTCTAGCCTCGAAAGGTGAGCAATCACTCACGATTAACGTTCTTATATTTATTAAATTTGATTTCAATTGAAACGTTAATTGAAATATGCTGCTGTTAGTTATTCACATTGTTATATATATGTCATTATCTGTATCTGTTCACCTGTGACATCTGACACCATTATCTGTTATTTATATTGATGATATATTGCCTGTTACTATTGTTATTTTATTATCATATCTGTTATCACTCTGCAAGTTCCCTGTTAGTATAGAATCACTATGGGTTGAAATGATACATACCCGAACGATCTGTAGAATAGGAGAAAATCGTTATGGGTTGAAATGATAAACCCAAGCGATTTTCATTGAATTGAATTTGGGATTGCGGGTTGAAAAGATATATACCCGTATATATATTTTAAATTGCGGATTGAAATGATAAATATCCGTATCACTTGACCATAGGATAGAAAATTATATACAGGCACCGTTGGTCTATATATAAATGTTTTGAAAATGATTTCTATGGTTTTGAAAAGAAATATATGGTTTTGATAAATATTGATTTTAAAGATCCGTTAAAGTTGATTTAATAAAGTTGATAAATAATATGTTTAAGTATTTATTTAATATCTATATTTTCAAATATAGAGTTTATAATGATTTGAAATTGATTTGAAATTATATTTATTTAAGAATTATACTTAAATAAGTTTGATTTGAAATGTATTGAATTTGAAATTTAAAGAAGTGTTTTACGACTTGAAATTTGAAAAGGTGACTTAAATGGATATTTCAAACTTATATATATTTAAATGGGATTTTTTTATTTAAATTTGTAAATTGAAATTGTATTTAAATGTTATGGAAATGATTAAGTTAATATTTCAAAACTAAATAATTGTAAAGTGAATTTGATATGTATATAAATTTATCGAATTTAGTTTGAAATGTTGAATATTAAAAGCTTTGAAATATATTAAAATTGAAATGGCTTATTTTATGGTTCAGATATGTATTTGAAATCGATAATTTGAAATGGTTTATTTAGAAGCTGAATCGAGTTGAAACTGATGATTTGAGATTTGATTAAATTAAATTTTTGGAATTCGAGTTAATTTGAATCGATTTGTGAAATTTGAGGAAACTATTTTATTTTATAAAGAAATTTTAAATTTTATTAAAAACTATTGATACTTTACTTTATAAATTATTTTAATATAAATCATTTTTAATATAAATTATTTTATTTTAAACTATTTTTTTACTTATAACTATTTATATAAACTATTTTATTTATAAACTATTTTATTATATATACTGATTTTAATATCTAAACTGTTTAAAGGGAAAGTGTTATGATTTCCAAAATACTATGATTTCAAAGCTGTGATTTCCAATGTGTTTTGATTTTTAAAAAGACTATGATTTCAGAAGAGTTGTAACTTTGGAAAGTGATATGATTTTGAAAATGGATATATTTGAAGTGAAAATGATATCGTATTAAATTGAGTTTTGAAATGATAATGATATTTTGGTTTTGAAGTATAAACTATTTTGAAATGACCACGGTGTTATAATAACGATTGGTTGTTAAAGAGACCGGGATCGGATATGGACATACTCTCTGTCGATACCGAAAACCACTTTGACAACTGTGTACGCGGTGGAGTTTCCAGAATGAAGTAGGATGGTGGCGACGATCCTAAGGTATATACGTGGACCCAACTCCCGTGAGTTGGCATAAGGTGGCTAAAACAGGAGCGATCTCGGACCAGTGAGGTAGCACCTCTTCTCGGACACATTTCTTCGATACCATTCTATTACTTTGTGATTTTTGGTGGCCACCCTTGATTTGGGAGTGTTGTTCGAGGTGGAACGGTAGTGGCTACTATGCGTATCCATCAGTCCGTGTGCGTAATTGGTATATCTACCCTGGCATTGCCTTGTGTGCCGTGTCACCTACCATATCGAGCTTTACTACGATTATGATTTTAAGATCCGACCGCGTTAAGGTTCTCCATCCCCTTAACGCTATTTTCTATATGATTATACGTTACTGATTAGACACTACTGTATATAGCGTATATTACTATATATTAGATAGTTTAACGGATCCTTAGGGGATGGTTATCCCAAACATCCTTTAAGTTACTTGTATTTCAGTTGATATTTCACTTGAGTTGGATTTATTGATATAAGAATGTTAATCCTGACTCGAGTGTTTTGTGTTTTGCTTTACGCTCGGGTCAGACTGAGTGATACAGCATTTGAGACTCACCTTTGGAGTTGGAGCTTCGCTTGGAGATCCAGCTATCTATCGATCCTGCTTTCAGTTATTCAGTTGATTCCATTGATGTATTCAGATCTTGTATTTGATTATTGTATTGATACATCTATTGTATTCGAGACTTCTATTGTATCTTGTTTGACTCTGTTATATATATAGTAGCTTCATGAACTACTATCCTTTTGTTTCCGCTGCATTATTGTTATATTACTCTGTGTCTGTGATCTGTAATTATTTTATTTACTGTATATGCTGAGTTTTGCCGAATTTTATTTACAATCCATTGTTTTGAATTATTCAAGTCCGACATGTGTGGATTTATTGTCGATTTGAATGGTCCAAAATACTGGGTCGTTACATAACAAATAATTATTTTAAGAGAAAATTTATATTATGGATTTATTTCATTGAGGAAATTGCGAGAACGCAATTTTCTTAAGGGGGAAAGTCTGTAACAACCCTAATTTTTCAGTGTTGTTAGAATAAATTAAAAAAAATTAACTAGAAATTTTAATGAGAAATTTGACTTCTCATCTATTGAAATTGAGAAATTAGAAATTAAGTTTTTTATTTAAATAATAAGTAGGATTTGAGTTTAATATGACAATTCTTAAATTAATATTATGAAGTGATCATTTCTGTAAATAAACATTTTGGAAGTTAACGCTCATTTTAATAAATAAAAATTTCATTAGAGTTAAAACATTTTGTTTATTTATTTAAATATGGAGACATTCTCGAATTTAAGTTTATTAGTTATATCTTCAAATTCATGATAAAAAGGAGTTTAAATTACAAAAGCAGAGAGTATGGCTTTGTTAATATAAAATAGAAATGCATTGGATCCTTATTGAATTTGATATAAAACCTAGCCCATTAAGTCTTTAAGTAAAAAGGAGAAGTCTTCATTCTCAATTACAATATCCAAGCCACTTCCTCTTTTATTCTCAAAACCTAGAAAGCAAAAATCAAAGTTTTAAAATCCAAATAAACTCTAGAAAATTTAGAGAAAATCAAAGTAAGTCTCTCTAACCCTAATCCATCTTATAGACTAATTGATTTCAATAATTTACAATATTTGATGTTTGTTGTTTTCTTTTGGGTTTGAGGCAAAACTAGGGTTTGCATGTCCATCCTTCTTCCTATTTTCGGGTTCTTGAATCTTTTAGTGGAGAAAAGCTTCTAATTTTTTGTGATTTCCGTGTATCTTCACTGTAAGGTGAGTATTAACTCACACAACTCAAACAAGCGTTGCATGTTGATAATATGTTGTTTGCTTTATGTTTGCTGGAAAAAAAAGAATTTCTGAGATTGAACCTGAAACGAATTTGGCCATATCTTTTGCGTTTCTTATCCAAACTCGATAATTTTTTATGCTCTGGAAAGCTTAGACATTTTACTACAAGTTTCATATTGTGAGTTTTATATGATTTTGAAGTTAAATTAGTCTAAAATGCACTTCTTTGTTGCGGTCCCAAGAGTAAAATGACAACGATAATGAATTTAGACCTGAGAATGGTTTTGGACATATCTTTTGATCCATAAGTCCAAATTAGGTGATTCTTTTTCTGACATCAAGTTATGACAATCATCTTCAACTTTTTTTTTGAGTTTTGTCATAATTTATGTTTTAAAGGGTCTAATTGGCTTTTTAAGCCGTAGCCCTATCGATTTTCAAAGTTCTGTAATTTTATTTTCTGATAATGTAATTGCCATAACTTTTGATTCGTAAGTCCGAATTAGGTGATTCTTTTTCATACTTCGAGCTATGGCGATTGTTTTAAATTTTTATGTTTGAGGTTTATCAGATTTTATGTTTTAAAAGGTCTAATTGGCTCTTTAAGCCGAAACCCTGTCGATTTTCAGAATTCTGTAATTTTATTTACTAATAATGTAATTGCCACAACTTTTGATTCATAGGTCCGAATTAGGTGATTCTTTTAGTGAATTCGAGCTATAGCAATCATGTTCAACTTTTATGTTATGAGTTTTATCAGATTTTGGGATTTAAAGGGTCTAATTGGCTCTTTAAGCCGCAACCCTATCGATTTTCAGAGTTTTGTAATTGTATGTCCTGATAATGAAATTACCATAACTTTTGATTCTTAAGTCTGAATTAGGTGATTCTTTTTCTGAATTTGAGCTATGGAAATCATCTTCAACTTTTATGTTTTATCAGATTTCAGGTTTTAAAGGGGCAAAGTGGCTAAATAAGCCACAGTCCTGAGTTCTATTGCTAAGTTTTGTGCAGTTTTAATTGTTGTTTCGTGACCATTTCTTTATAAATTCAGAAGCTAAGTATCATTAACATTTTACGCTATGAATTTTTAGTTTTTCAAGAGCATTTGTTGTAAAATATTTGAATTGAATATCTCTTAAATTCGATGTTTTCGTGCACGTGATTTGGAATCGATTTCTTAAGGAAATTTTCGATCAAAAACTAGTTTTGAATTAATATTTTTCTAAATCAATTTCTATTAGTAATAATATTTTTCCAAAGCATATTTTATATATATATATTTATTTATTTATTTATCAATGATAAAGAGATTTGAGAAGAAAAGAATTTCTATAATGTTTCGAAAAATCGTTTTAGAACTAGTTTTCTTAATGTAAAATATTTTCTTAAAATCACACATTTTTGCACTCTTCAAGCGAACGAGGAAGAGATTTAAATGATTTAGTAAAACATGTGGTATGAGACACACGCGTTTACTTTTTCGGTTAATTCCAGACTTGTTCAATTGAGGTCATACATGAAAGTGAAATTAACTAACTTATAGTAAACGGTTAAGTGAGAACGTGTGGTATGGGATGCACTGTTGTCACTGATTTGGTTACTATTTGGAAGTTGGTGACACTTTATGTTGGGCCTTTGGACATGTTGATATTGCCAGTACTAGGCTTTCGGGCCATTTGTTGGGCATTCGGGCCTTTTTTGGACCTTCGGGTCATTTGTTGGGCACCAAATTTGTTGATAGTACTTGGCAGGCTTCGGCCAATTTGTTGTTGATGCACGTGCGGCGTAGCTTAGACCCGCCATTTGTTGGGATCCACTTTGTGCTGTTTTCTAGATTTCTTTACTATTGATTTCTAGAATTTGATGAGTTTTAAATGTTTTCACCATTATGTTGGATGTTGGATATAAACATAGCCTTAGTGCTAATTTGAGATTAAATTTGGTGATTACATTTTTGTTTATTTGAACTCCTTAGAGAGTTCGATATGTTGGGAATTTTGTAGTGATTATGATGAGTTTTAAATGTTTTCACCATTATGTTGGATGTTGGATATATACATAGCCTTAGTGATAATTTGAGTTGAAATTTGGTGATCACATTTTTGTTGATTTGAACTCCTTAGAGAGTTCGATATGTCGGGATTTTATTTATGGTTATTTTGGTGAATGTGACTCTTGTGAACTATGTTGATATTGTGAATATGAAGTCTCAACTCAAGGGAGGCGATTTAACACTCCCTTGTATATTCTCTTCAAATATCATGCACTAATTATCTTGTTTAAGTTAGACTGACCCGTTTCATTATTTTATATAATACTCGGGTCTGACCGAGTTGTTTCAGGTTAGTTGATTGCAATATGTATCTCTCCTTGCACCACCTCAGCTTATGGCTTTAGCTTCTGTTATTTAGTATATTTCTATGTCAATCTCTTTGTTTCCAGTTTGGACATCTTATGTATATTCTTTTGTCAGATAATGTTTTGTATATGTGGTTCATAAGAACCACTAACTCATGTAACACATGCTGTACTTCCGCTGTCTATATATGCATGAATATGTTCTGTGGTCTGTGAATAGTTATATTATCATGTATTGTTCTGAATTGATCCTTAACCACCGTAATTTTGTGTTAAGCTTGAATTGAGTACGTCGATTCCTCGAAAGAAATTTTTTACTCAAACCACCTTATCGATGTATTCGAACTCGCTTAAGACAAAATTCACAGATGGTCGCTCCTAACCAGCCCTATTCTCTGCACTAGCAGACAGTATTACATAGTAATACTCTTTGTTAGTGTGGGTCTCGGGGTGGGGCATCACAGGTCAAACCTTGAAACCGAAATCCTTATGAAAAATGAGATGTAAGATAATTATTCACCTTGGCTTAGTGTTAAGAATGTTGAGATTTTCTCTTTGATTGATTTTCTTAAACCTTCTATTTGAATCCTAGCTTTTCTTCTCCTTGAATCCCTTTAATGGTGGTCGGCCGAGCTTACAAGTGTTTTGAGTTTTATTTGTAAATGTTGAAATGAAGATAAGAAGGGTTTAGGGTATAAGGACAAAGGCTATTCCTATTTTTCCCTTACCGGATTCCTCCTACCTACTTCTTTTAATTCTCTTTTGCTTATACATTCATTAAGGCACGACCTTTTTTAATTAACAAATCTCAAGCCCTTAACCTTCTACATTATTTCATTAAAATTATCTAATTAAATGTCATAAATAATGTTAGTCAAAATTAGGGTCATTATAGACTCTCGTCCTTAAAGAATTTCATCCTCGAAATTACGATAAGATACTCAAAACAATCAAACATAATGGTTAAACATACCATGAAACAAGTCAGGATAAGTATCTCTAATCCTGCACTCAGTTTCCCAAGTACAGTCTCTCTTGTCGTCACTCCACTTGACTTTGACTAATCTGACTGTCTTGTTTCTTAGTCTCTTCTTATCTCTCGCGACTATACGAAATGCTTTTCTAACTATAGTCATATCTGGTTCCACTACTAGATCATCTAACACAGTCGGTGTAATAGCAGTCTTTGGATCTCGAATATACTTCCTTAGATGAGAAATATGAAAAACATGGCGGACTCCTTCCAAACTATTCGGTAACTCTACTCTATATGCGAGTTTCCCGACCCTTTCTATAATAGGAAATGGTCCAATGAATCTCGGTGCTAGTTTTCCTGATTTTTTGAATAGGATTACACCTTCCATTGGTGATATCTTGACGAAGACATAATCACCGACTGAGAACTCCAAGTCTTTCTGTCTTTTATCAGCATAACCCTTCTACCTAGACTGTGCTTCCTTTATCCTAGTTCAAATTAACTCAATCTTTTCTGTAGCTTCTTTAACCAATTCCGAACCAAAAATTAATCTATCCCTGGTCTCTAACCAACAAACGGGAGATTTACCTGGTCTTCCATGTAAAGCTTCAAACGATGCCATCCCTATACTAGTCCGATAACTGTTGTTATATGAAAACTCGACTTGTGTACATGGTCTTCCCATGATCCTCCAAAATCTAGCACACAAGCTCTTAACAAATCCTATAAGACTTTGTTAACTCTTTCTGTTTGTTCATCTGTCTGCGGATGATAAGTAGTACTCATCTTAAGCTTGTTACCTAAAGTCTCCTGTAGACTCTTACAGAACTCGCTAGTAAATAAGGAATCTCTGTCACTTACTATACTACTAGGAGTTCCATGCAGTCTAACTATGTTCTTCACAAACAATTTAGCTAAAACAGGTGATGTCCTGGTTGACTTAACTGGAATGAAATGGGCACTCTTGGTCAACTTATCCACAATAACCCATATACTTTCATTTTCTCGATTCGACCTTGGAAACCGGTCTATAAAATCCATTGAGATAGAATCCCATTTCCAAACTGGAACAATCTAAAGGCTGAAGTAACCCCCTCGGTTTTTGATGTTCAGCTTTTACCTATTGACAGTTCAAACACTGCCTCACCCATAAGCCTACATTTCCCTTCATACCTTCCTAGAAGAAAACTCCTTTTCATATCCTAATACATCTTAGTTCCTCCTGGATGAATAGTAACTTTGAACGATGGCATTCTCTAAGAACTTCCTTCCTAATGTTCCCCACATTTGGAACACATAGTCTTCCTTCCTTCCTTAACCATCCATTTTGGTCAAGACAGAAATCTTTCAACTCATTGCTCTCTGTTCCATCCATTAACTTCCAGATCCATTCGGTTAATAATGGATCCTCTCCTTGCTTAGAAGCAATCCTTTCAATCATCACCTGTTGAACTACTAAATACGACAACATAGCAGTTTCTTTACTAGAACTAGCCTCATATCTCTATTGTATTCTATATGTAGTCGATGCTTCTAAATCTTTCCACTCAGCTATCATTGCCAATAATGCATTCTGATGTTTCTTACTAAGTGAATCTACAACCTTAGTTCCTTTTTCCGGTGTGTACTCAATTCTAAAATCATAAGCGGCTAAAAATTCTAACCACCTATGTTGTCTCATATTCAACTCCTTCTGAGAGAATAAATATCTTAGCGACTTATGATTCGTATACAACTCGAATCTCTCTCCCAAAAGGTAATTTCTCCACACCTTCAATGCGAAAATTAGTGCAGCTAATTCTAAATCATGAGTTGGATATCTAACCTCATGCGGTTTGAGCTATCGAGAAGCATAGGCAATCACTTTACCTTTTTGCATCAATACAGCTTCTAACCCTATTCTACATGCATCCGTATATACCACTACGTCCTGATTTCTCTTTAAAACAACCAACACAGGTGCATTAGTCAATAAATACTTCAGTTTTTGGAATGCCTCCTCATACTTATCAGTCCAGACAAACTTCACATCTTTCTAAGTTAGCTTAGTCATCGGCGTTGCTATTCGTGAAAATTCCTTAATGAATCTTCGATAATAACCAGCTAATCCAAGAAATTTTTTTGTCTCAATCACCATCTCGGGTCTCTTCCAACTATTCACTGCCTCGATCTTAACCAGATCTACTGACAAACCCTTCTCTAAGGCTACATGACCAAGAAACTTCACTTCCTTCTTCCAAAAGTGACACTTCGAAAAAATTTCCTTTAACTGATGCTACCTCAGCATCTCGAGCACCACTCTAAGACGAACTTAATGCTCTCTTTCATCTTTAGAGTATACCAAAATGTCATCTATGAATACTAACACGAACCTGTCCAAATGTTCTTGAAAGATTCTATTCATCAAGTCCAAGAAAAATGCTGACAAAATAGTTTGTCCGAACGGCATCACTAACCATTTATACGATCCATATCTTGTCCTAAACGCTGTCAAAGGAATATTATCCTCTGCCACTCTAACCCAGTTACCAAATCCAGTAGAGAAAATACGTTGGCTCCACTCAACTGGTCGAACAAATCATCAATTCTAGGTAAACGGATATCGAGTCTTTATCACCTTCTCGTTCAACTTATGATAATCGATACACAACCTGAACGATCTACCCGATTTTCTTGCAAACACTGCAGTTGTTCCCCAGGGCGAACCCTTGGTATGATAAAAAATTTACCTTCTAAATCCACCAACTGCACCTTTAGCTCCTTCATCTCGGTAGGTGTCGTTTTACTTGGCGGTCTACTCACCGATTCTGCTCCTGGTACTAAATCTATTCGAAACTCAACGGCTCGTTTCAACGGTAGTCCTATCATGGGCTCTAAGACATCTGGAAATTCTCTAACAATGAAAACTCGATTCAAATTGTCTTTTACCTCCATAAAACCCAACAAAGGATTTACCTCAAAACTAGGGTTTTCTACATAGTATATAATTCGATCACTACAACTAGGGTGTCTAACTGATATTTTCCTATCATGGCAAAATATCCTAGCATCATACTTACTTAACCAATTCATACTCAAAATAATTCTGAACCCTACAAAATCAAATACATGCAAACTGCAAGCAAATATATGACGTAAAAATTCGAAGTCTAAGTGGCCACATCTCATCCCAAGAGTCGCATACCCTCCTACCGGATTTGCTACCCTTAAGGAAGTAACTAGGTATGATTGGTTCTAGGTTAAGCTTATCTACCAAACAATAAGATATAAAAGAGTGTGATTTACCAGTATCAAATAGAACTCTAACTAATACACCATGAATCAAAAGCGTACCTCCCAACACAGCTTTTCCTTTCTCCTCTGCAGTTGGTCTTGAGGTAGCCGGTTCCAATGCAAAAAAAATTGCCTTTTCCATCTTTGGCTAGTTCCTTGCACTAGTTCTTATAATTTCCAGTCTTATCATAGTTGAAACATTTTACTTCTTTCTTGTCAGCGGCTTTCTTCCCTTTGCCTGTCCGGCACTCATGAGCATAGTGTCCCTTCTTGTCGCACTAATAGAAAACTATATCGGCCTTCCTTTTCTTGGCTGCTCCTTCTTTCTGAGCTCCTTTCTTATGCAAAAACTTTCTCTTCTGGTTCTGCCCACTTTGAGTTTCCCTGGCTTTGTTACCATCAAGAAAAGCAAGCATCTCCTCTTGCCTCAAAGCCATCTCAACAATTACATAACAGATCTCTAATATATGGCAAAGTTGCTTTAGCAAGCTTGGGTTTCAATCCGCGGGTGAACTTCTCATTTCTCTTGATAACCATATCAATCGTAGCATATCTGTATCTTGATAGCTCCTTAAATGTGGTAGCATACTCAAAAACTGTCATGTCTCTTTACTCCAACTCCATAAACTTTCTAAGCAAAGTTGACTTAGCAATCTCCGATGTGAATCTTTTCTCAAACCTCCTTCTAAATTATGTCCAAGTCATGGTCTCTTCATTAACTCCTACGGTAACACTGGTCAACTAGTACAGTGCTGCTCCTTGCAACTATCTAGAAGCAAGTCTCCTCTTCTGCTCATCATTAAGCCCTAAATCAGCTAAAATCCTTTTGCCAATGAAGCAACCAATTCTCCACTTCAATTGCGTCCTCAGTCCCGATGCGTCTTTCCTCCAAGCCTGGCATAATCTATGCTTAGTACTACATAGTTATTGACCACTGGAGCTTATTGATTTCCTTCTCTAGAATTTCCTTCGAGTAATCACATGGAAGCTCCCATATCAACTTGTAGCGCTTCAGCACCCACATTAGAAGCTGGTGCCCGACCTAGATTCCTTCTAGTGTTTGGTCTGGCATTTCCATTAGTAGTTGTGCTTCCTCCACCAAGGTTAACTCTTTCATTCTTAGTATCCATATCTTACATCCTTAAAATATGCATTCGAGTCTTTGTAAGATACATAAGAATAGCCTAAGAAAGACGGAGATTATAGATAAAGCGTATACTTATATATAGCAAATACAAGTACATTACTATAGCGTTATCCCATACCCTATTCTTTTCTCTAATTCCTTAGGATTATGTTTTCAAAATCATTTTAAGTTTGAAATTTCTTTTAAGTTTTCATCAACCTATTCTATAATACCTAATTGTAACATCCCCTATCTTGAGGCCCAAAGTTAAGCACTACAGATGCTGCAATCATCTATAGTATTAAATTCCGGGGAAAATATGGTAATGTTAATGGTATCCATAATATCAGAATCATATGAATATGAAATAAAATCAACGTATATTTCAAAACAACTTTTCTGATTACATTTCAAATCCATATTTCATATTCAATTAAAGAATCCTAAAACAATTCATAGGTTTTGATTAAATATAATTATTACAAATTACACCAAGAGCGACATATGAAT
This sequence comes from Allium fistulosum, assembly GCA_030737815.1. Classification (NCBI taxonomy): domain Eukaryota; kingdom Viridiplantae; phylum Streptophyta; class Magnoliopsida; order Asparagales; family Amaryllidaceae; genus Allium; species Allium fistulosum. Next base: position 431,630,262 of record CM060903.1, on the reverse strand, counting down.
ATGCCCCCTTGGATAATCAGAGTACTAGATAGACATAGCAATCATAACATAAATACATCACAACGGAAATAATACTAAATAGCTCCTATATAGCTAGCTTTACCCCCCCACGTCTTCGAAAGCTTATTCTTCCAACCTACTAAACCTGAAATGGCCTCAACTCTCACTCTACTCAAATTAAGTTTAAGCACCAGAGAGTTTAAGGGGAAAACATAAACTTCGAGTCAGACAGAATTCCTGGTGTGAATAATACTACTACATCTCGATTTACTGATATTAAGTGAGACCACGCCGCTTAGCAGAACGGGTTTCCCCTCACTAATACCCTTTTAAAAGCATATCTTTTGCAAACCAAACCCTATAATCAAACTGATTATAACAATAATAGCAAATACATATATGCATAATAATCAGGAAATCAGTGGACTATCTGTCCACACTATAGTTTTATGTAGCTAACTATTAACCATTGGCTGACTCGGGCTTACCAGACATAATTAATAATCTAACTTTTGTAAGACAAAGTACTGGGCTATCTGCCCTCAACGATCTTCTTCTTGGGTCAATTAATCCTAATAGTTTTGTGGGCTTACTAATAACCTGTCTTTTCTCTATATATTCCCTTCTGTGTTTAACATTATTTTAGTCTCATCTGTGACAAAGCCCTACACACTAGAATTTTGGACGTATTTTAATTAGGGGCTATTAGCTAAAGTATAAGGCGCGATCCTACAGCAGTCCCATCTGGCCTTCTAATATCTGAGTCATAAACTTAGGGTTAACTACCCTATTCATATTTCATTTTCTGTTATATACATAGGGTTAACTATCCTATTCAAATTTCATTTCCTTGTAAAGAATCTTTGCAAATGATTTACCCCTGAAATCATATCTTTATAAAACAAGGAAATCATACACTTTGCTTTACTCGAAATACTTGTGTCATGACATATGCTTTACACAAAACAATGTTGATGAAATATAATCAATGGGTATCACTTCAAAATAAGCTAAACCCCTTTTTAACTTAGAAAACTGCCACGAAGCCAAAGTAAAACCTTCGAAACCCTTGTTTTAAAATCTTAAACAATACCTTTAAAAATCATGGAAAACAACCCTTTTGAAAGCTTTACTTAATGCCTTAGACATCCTCTTTCAAATCCATCTATACTTATCTTTCGAAAATGTAAGAACCTTCCTTTCGAAATATTAAAACATATCTTTCGAAACATCCACACTATCCCTTTCGAAAGTATTGGGCTCAAGTAAAGGATTGTGGAAACATTGCTTCAAAACCTTTAATAATTATTCCTTTCAAAACCATTGGGTTTCACACATAATATAACCAATGGGTCAAAGAAATAGAAGCAACAGTATCCTTTTTGAAAGCTCTAATCCACATAAGGAATTAGGAAGAGGATAGCTTTAAAATCTACCCTTCTGAAACCATTGACTCCGTAGCCATTTAAAAGCAGCTATATGACCCTTTCGAAAGCATTAAGAAAGCGGCTTCAAAGTAAAAAGGCGATAGCACCCTTTCGAATATGTTGTTTTAAGGCTATAAAAAAAAGCGGCCTTAACTAATTTGAAAGGTATGAATGCGGCAGTATAGGTTTCGAAGGTTCAATATCCTTTCGAAAGCTTCTTTCAAAACATAAGTAAGTGGCAACTCTTTCGAAAGCAAAGGCAAGTGGCAACTTGTTTGAAAGCCTCTTTTTAACAAAGGTAAGTTGATTGATTCGAAAGCTTATTGGAATGACTTCAACCCCTTCGAAACATACCTTCGACAGCAACATTCCTCCCACCTTTCTCCAATACACTATATACCAATCACTCGATATCATGTATATTGGTTTTGAATAGGTCGAAAGTCTATCTGGGCATGGTGACGAAAGGTAGTTGAGTAAGTGACGAAGTTGTAATTCGAAACAAAACTAGTTGATTCTCTTTTAAAATAATTTCTTTTTACCTAACTTTCCTAGTTTGGTCAAAATATGATTGGTTGCCCACTCTTTATCAAAATTCTTTTCAAATATGGCTACCAAATTCAAAATTTATAATTAAAAACATTTTAACAAATAAGCCCTTTCTCCTTGATAAAACATATAAGCATTTAAGTCCCTTAACTTAAATAATTTTATAACTATAATAAAATATTTAAGAAAATTCCCTAAAAATTACCATAATTCACTTTTAATAGGATTTCCAACATATTTAAATTTTAGATCCAAAATCATTATAGATTTACTTTAAATAATTTAAACCCAATATCAACTATTTTCTTTCATAGAAAGTTCATAATAAATAAAAAAATAACTTAGAAAATTATGAAACTCGAAACCCGCTTCTAAAATGTTTTTGACCATATGTCAAAAATGCAAATCATTTGTATGTCATTTTATAGATTTTCCAATCTAAGTTTATCATAAAATATATATAAAACACTATAAATCATCAACAAGCATATATATATATATATATATATCCATTCAAACAAACATAATATGGCATATTATTTGCAAAATTAATTCAGGTCAAACCTTGAAACTGAAATCCTTATGAAAAAAGAGATGTAAGATAATTATTCACCTTGGCTTGGTGTTAAGAAGGTTGAGATTTGCTCTTTGATTGATTTGCTTAAGCCTTCTATGAGCTTTTCTTTTCCTTGAATCCCTTTAATGATGGTTGGCTGAGCTTACAAGTGCTTTGGGTTTTGTTTATAAATGTTGAATGAATAAGAAATGAAGGTAAGAAGGGTTTAGGGTATAGGAACAAAGTCTATTCCTATTTTTCCCTTACCATATTCCTCCTACCTACTTATTTCTAATTCTCTCTTACTTATACATTCATTAAGGCATGACCCCTTTTAATTAACAAATCTCAATCTCTTAACCTTCTACCTTATTTTATTTAAGTTATCTAATTGAATGTCCTAAATAATGTTAGTCAAAATTAGGTTCATTACATACTCACATTGTACTCCAATCAGGCTAAGATGTTCGCTCAACCGAAGCCCTAATACGAACTATGAGGACCCACCTTTCTGACCCCTAGGAATGACACTTAACACATTCATGGTCTTCATACGCCATTGCCCAAGCATCGAAAAGATGAATCGTCGTGGGGTAAAATAAAGAACAAAACAGAAAACCTCACAACAAACTGCTAAATAAAACATAACAGTCAATAGTAAATCAGTTTACACCTTAACAGGGAGTTATTAGTGTTACACAAAAGTATTACAAATCATTTTAGGCAATTATAACATCCTGCCTTTACAAATGCTGAAACAAAAAACACTTATACAAACTAGAAAATACAGCAGAATAGATAGCTAAGTGGATAAAGGACCTCCTACTTGGACGCTGTCTTCAAAAGTCCCCACAAAGACCTACTACTCTCGGACTACTCAAATAAAATGAGTACCCGAGAGTTTAGGGAAAACAAACAACTCGGGTCAGATGATATGTCTGGTATGAGTAAAACTTTAAGCAATAGGGGTGTAATTAAACACAAACATGTAAGACCACGCCGCTGAACACGGAACGGATTTATTCTCACATAAATCAACATCCAAACACAAAGAATGGATAAATAATTAAACTCAGTGAAAAGTGGTTGACTCTTTCGGATGCAAATAAGGAAATAAATTTGAATGTTTGAATCAAATAAGAAAAGGAAAATCTTCAACAAATGACTAGGAGGGTGCACCTCGCTTGAAGTATACCTCTAGTAATATACTTTTGAGAAGCTCATTTACTCTGTGACACTTCCTAGAAACCTCCAAACCAGATCCCGCTAAACCTTACCAAGTATCAGAATATTTCACATCTAGTAGCGCTACCGAATCCAAATCTAGATAAGATGTGAAAGTATCCTAATGGAAGCAACCCCACATAGCTTGTCCCCCTCTCGCGCTATGGTTTTAGTCATTTTTGGCAAAGGATATCAAAGCTCAATGGAGCAACACATCGTCTTAGAAAGACGATAATAAAGAAGTTGAAGTAACCGATAGCTGAAAAACCAACTATCAAGGATATAAAATGATCGCATATGAAAATTAAGTCTTGTATAATTATCATCACTTGTTGAATTCAAACTTGTACTATTTTTTGACTAACAATAATACCTGACAAATCAAGGTAGTGGTACCTCAAAGTCATGTCTCACGATTATTCTTAACTTTCGAAATAGCGACAAGTCTACTTCTTCGATATTTAGTGCTAATCACACAAATAAATCATTTCCGTATAAGTGAATCGCTTTACGGAAATTAATTCATTTCCAAAAATGAATCAAACATTTTCTTTTAAAAACCTGAATTCAAGCTTGGCTTCACATTACAAGTATTAACTTTAAAACACTTTGTTAAAAGAGTCTACTAACTTTGAAACATGATTATAAAAAGGATTTAATAACTTAAAACATCCTTGTTACTTTGATTAATCCACTTTAAAATTTCATTAATTAAGTTGATAAATTCACTTCAATGCTTTTAATTAAAAAGGGTGAATCACCTTTAAAACATCATTAATTCAATTAATTAATAATATAATTAATTAATTAATAATTAAATATCATTATTTAAAAGTAATTAATTAATTTAAAACTTTATTTAAGGAAAGATTAACTAAGGTTAAACAGATTTGTTAACTTTTAAAAGTCATTAATTAAAAAGGATAAATTAATTTTAAAAACATCATTAATTAATAAATCTTAATCCATCACTATCAAAAGATTAAGTAGCCTTAAAAATCATTAAATAAAATGATTAACTAAATTTAAAACATCATTAACTAAGTAATTAGTTAAATTTAAAACACATCATTAATAAGTTAATTAATTAACATTAATCCTTATTAATTAAATAATCATTATTAAAATAATTAATTATTTTTGAAAACATCATTAATCCAAAACTTTCTTAACTTGTAAAATAATTCCAAGCACGATAATGGAACCAAACGGTTTCGATAAAATGTTATTTTCCGAAAGTGCCGATATAGCGACTATCGCTATACGGGCAGTTCGGAATTCAAGTTCAAGTCATTTGCAATACAACCACACATTACATAGCAAGGGTATGAGCATATTAGTGATTTACAATAATACAATATATATTAAACATTTATTAACAAAGGCATGAATTTAACTAATGAAATTTTATATGTCTTATGATTCACTTACTAACTTTTCAAAACGACTAACTTTCAAGCAACAAATCAATCCAACGACCAAATTATTATTTCACCAATACAAAAAGCATTCAATAGTTAGATCACAAATATAGTTTGAAAACATTTGGTTTGAAGGTGAAAGCTTTACTCACCAAAACTGTTCCAAACCAAGCTAAACCTTCACCCAAGTTGCCAAAACTCTTAGCAACTTGCCTTAACTTCAAAATAGGACCTAGTGTGGACTTGTAGGTTGCAACATTACTTGGCCAAGGGCATAGCTGGGCTCGGTCTAGGCATAAATGGGCTTGGCCCTATGTTGTGGAGGAGGATGAAGGTGTTTGTTTGAAGAGGAGTGGATGTAGTGAGCTTAGAAATGAAGAATAGCTAGCTTTTCAAACTAGTTTTAGGATTTTGAGTGTATGGAAGCCATGGTCATTTCATGAAAATGAAGTTATGGAAATGAACTTTGGAAATGAAGATTCAAAGAGAGAAAATAGTATGTGTTGTGGTATTTATAGGCATGTAGAATAAGTAGATTACTAAAATGACCTTGGCATTAATATAAAATATAGTTTTCATGAAATTAAGGAAGCTCCATACCTCCCCCCATCCTTGTAGCCGACGTCCTCAACATGTACACTCCCTCCCCACCATGCTTAGGGATATAAGGTGATGATTGTGTACTTAGGCTAGGGTTTTTAGGTCATAAAATATGTATATATACATAAAAGGTCAAATCATGAACATAACTGCATCTAAATGTATTTTCTAAGTTATTATGTATGTATACATGTACAAGTATGTGTATATGTTTCTAAACCTAGTTTAAATAGGTGTATACATGTTGAAACAAATGTGCATACTTTTCGATACTGAAAAGTCAAAATTTCAGAAACGTTTTTCGGTCACATTTTCTATTTTTATTTGAACTAATTATTTTGATTAAAAAATTCAAAAATGATTTTAATATCATTAACTAATATTTAATATATGTTTATTTGGTTATTAAAATCCATTATTTAAGTATTTAAAAAATGATTTAAATATTCAAATACAAAGCGATTAATTTACGGGTCATTACATAATTCTTCGCAATTTGCAAAAATGTTTATTGGATAATTCTACGAATCCAACAGTTATTGAAGATGATTATGCAAATTTGGATATCTATAACCCCATTCAAGACAGAGATGAAGAGGAAGAAAAAGAAGAGGAAGAAGTGGAAGAAGAATAGGAAGAACATATGGAGGAAGATGACGAAGTCCGATGCGTCGGAGAAGTATGTTACGATCGAGATGAAAATCTCATCGAACAAGGGGAACGTTTGCCTTCATTAGCCTCACCGTCCTATTCAAAAATCGATGATCATTAGGAAATCCCGTTAGGATGGTACTTGGCTTCGTTACTTTGATTGTGTGGTGTGTATATTTAATTTAATTTAACATTGTTTTACTTACTTATATGTACATTTTAAGATGTGATTGGATTATGGCATGGTATTGAATAATTATATTGATTAGTTTGGTTACTATTAATGATTTGTGTTATCACTTATGATTTCTTATATACCATTCTTATCATTATTTCCATTCTATGATTATCTCATTTTAAATATCAATAATTCATTCTCACATCATTATATGTCACTAGTTTATAATATTTTATTTAGGGGGAGTTAGAGTAAGAATAAGAGTTAGTGCTAGAGTTATAATTTTAGATGGTTAATTTTGTTGATGACAAAGGTGGAGAAATATATAAATCTAGGCATAGATTAAGGAGGGGTATTGTAACCCTGGGGGTATAAAATACAGAATTGTCATCATCAAAAAGGTGGAGATTGTTAGTACCTTAGGAATTGGTTTTGATGATAACAACTATAGACATTATATAAAATATAAATACTAATGTTTTATCAAGTTATATATAGTATATAGTGCAAATGTTAGATAGGTGTTGATTAAGAAGACTGTATAGTATCAAGAATAGATTCAAGATGTTGATATCAAGAGTAGATGATAATTGAAGATTCATGAGTATCGAAGAGTTCAAGATTTCATGATATTTCAGATAAGTTATAAAGTCATAGAATTTTTGTTAAAACCCTGATGTCACTTTCTTGATCTCTCTTTCTTTCTACTTTAAATAATTTTAAATACTTTTCAAATATCCTGGTTTTCAAGATAATCACTTCAAACATCTTTTCAAAATATTTCTCATAATAATTTCTTAACCTTTTATATTTACAAAGATATTATATTAAGTTTTTAAGTATTTTTTTAATCTATTTTTTTTGTATTTTAGAATCTTCCTTATGTTTATTTTAGATATTTATATTTTGATTTTAGATATTTACTGATAATTTATAACTATATCGATTTTATATATATTATTTGCATTATATTAAATACCCTTACTAAATCTTTCAAAATTATTTTATAAAGTTTTATTAGGTTATATTTTGACTAAAATGTGTATAAACTATATTTAAATGATTCTGCAAAGTATCAAATTATTTTACAAAGAAACGGATTTTCAAAATAATATTTTAAAGTGTTTTTCAATTTTGTAAAGAGCATGTCGACATACTCTATCTATGCATGTCAACATAGTGGCCATAATTTTCAAATTCAAATTTGAATGGAAGTGTCTTTTCATCGTATCTCTTCGTGGATGGACATGACCATTGTTTCCCTACATATGCCAGACTTCCAAACGAATTTCTAACATCTACTTTCTTATTCTTCTCTCCTCTTTCCACCCTCTCGTTTCTAAATCAAAATATACCAAAACTCTGTCGAAATTCAACCAAAATCAAATTCAATCATCACTAGTTTGATTCTCATTCATCTACTCTTTAATTTCTCTCATCACTCTCACTTAAACCAAGATCAAAGTGATATTCAATAGTTATAGGATTAATTGCAATCAAGATCTAAGTCTATAAAACTCTATCAAATTATACTGCTATACTTCTGGGTGTGATTATAGTCCGTAAAATCAATTGGGTGTGCTTAGTAGCCCATAAATCTAATGGGTGTAGTTGTAGCCCGAAAATCAAGTGACTCTACCCAGAGGTTAAGATTCTGGAAGGTGTGTCTCGTAGCCTTGAAATCGAGATTGTATTTGCATTTACTGGTTGAAAATAAATCCATACAATGAATTGTGCGGGATTGGATGTAGGGTAACTCAGAACTAGTATAAAACCTTGGTATGTTCTTTCCTTTTTACTTTAACTACATTTACTTTTCTGCACTTTGATTTTGTGATTATTTCTATGATTCTTAATTACGTCATTCCTAGTAAAATCTAAAAGAATTTGAAATATATTCATATAATCCATTAAATACTATTCACCCCTCCACTCTAGTTTTAATTTAGCCTTAAGATCCCTATTCCGCTGACTCACATTCTTGTATAGTCCATGCAAATTCTATGGGGTTACACTAGTTTGGCCCATCGCTAGTAGATATTGGCAGAGAAAAATGGGAATGTTCAGACTTGGAATATCTATAGTATTGACTCTAGACCATTTCCAGTTCTAGTTTCAACCCTACCGGTATTTACCTCTGTTCTAGTTTATATCTCAATTGAGTTACTCATTCTTGATTATCTATAATTAGGATTCATTAACAACTCCCCCAGTAGATAGCTAACATAATTGAAACAGTAAACGGTGCGTACTATATACTCCACTCATATTACACACACACGTTTATAAAATGCGATCTCTCAATATGTCATAGTCCTTAATATAGTGAAAAAAATTCTTTGATACTAAATGTAAGAAATTGTCATTTTTGACTCCTTGATTTAACGTAGAAAAGATACATAAACCCAGAAGGCTGAAATAAATGGATCATTAGGCAATAACAAGAAAACAATATAATTATATATGTATCTTTTTGAATCACAACGGAAATAAACAACATATATTATAAATTATATTTATATTCAAACTAATCTAATAAACATGGTCATGTCTGTAGAAACCAAACTCACAAGATCAAACTGCAGTGTAAGATGAGTATTTACATACATAACACACATACACAAAAAACATATAAGTAACGCCTTTGCTATCCGCACCTCCAAACATCACTTACATAATAAATCCATACTTTGATCCACCTAATAGTGATGTAAAAAGAAATGTGAAGAGGGATCAAACATACAATGGTCTGAGTAAGAAAAACAGATATATTGTGTATATACTACAATTGTACTCATATAATATCATAAGTATCTATGACATGTCTAGTAGTCATACCTTATTTTGTATACCCTACAACCACGGAGTTGGTAAAACAACACAATATTTTGTTGATAGTTCGATTGAGGTCATGACTCAACATCAACATTGTATGGACAATAACACGGTCTAACCTGCGTACAATGCCATACCCAAACATAACACATATCAAAACACATCCTAGACCCGCCTTATCCCCTACCAGATCATATTACACTAAGGTAATAAACATTGCATGGACACTATGACGACCCGCAAATCCGTACCCTTTGAATCGACAATAAACCACACAAGTACGACCCAAAATGCATAGAATGACGGAAAGTCATGAGAAAGAAAAGAAGAGAGAAGAAGAGAAGAGAAGAAAGAGAGAAGAAGAAAACCAAACAGAACAATACAGAATCTCAAATCGCAGCGGAAAACATATAATATCATATCAATGATCTTTACAAAATAGAAACTGTAATATCATATACATACATCCATCAGAGTTCAACAATCAATCACTAATCATCAGCCTGGACATTTATAATAACCTATCCTTACAATTGCTGACAATATACAACAACAATGCAACGGAAAATAACAGATACGTGTTTACAAAAATGAAGATCTCCAGCTCGCCTGCTGAAGCTCCAAAAGCACCAAATCTGAACCTGTAAATATACTCGGCCTGACCCGAACATTGAAAGGGGAGAATGCCCGGATCAGTCTGGTAAACCAGCGTGAGAAAACACACTCAACTGAACTTATTAAATTACCAAAACTTTCCTTTTCAAAAAAAAGTATCTCGTAAGACACACGCACACATAAACACGGACATGTTTTTACCTTACGATAACCAAAACCTTTCATATCAAATCATGTTATATTATAATGGTGTCTATTGCACAAATAATATTAATCATAGCCGAAATTGTTAAATTGATTAAATTCCAGCATATAGCCCAAAGTGGGTAATACAATCAAAAAGTCTGGCATGTAGCGGAGTTTTGATTTCCATACAAATGACCAGGTAAAGGGACTACCTTCCGGCAGTACATCTCTAGGGTAATGTACAGAGGACCATCACAAAGGATCCTCTACCAACATAAGACCGACCTACCTCTATAGCTAGGTAGTACCGAATATATCATACCTCGGTCGTTACCGACCTTTCCAAGGGCCCTCTAGCATACAAACCATATTAATTTACAGCCCGAACGTCATAGCGGGAAGAAATATATCTAGAAGGGGATGATCATATCCTAATTGGGAATGACCCACTTAGCCTTGCCGCATCTAACCCTGTTTCGGTCATTTTCGGTTGATGAGGCCTGAGGTAACGATTACCTTTCACATATCACATATCACATCACTTTAGATGCCACATTGCCATTTTCGTTGACTACTAATTTCCTTCCACAAAAATACAACCCTTGAGCTCGTACGTCTCAAGGAGGGTGTTAAGCTAATAGAAGTTGCCTTCTCCGCCACCAACTGATGTACATTTGTAAAAAACAATGTATGTAATCTTAGAAATGCAATTTCAGACACTCGTCCATACAAGTTGTCCAGGAACAGGACAAACTGAAGGTACTCTCCTACTACATTCTGTCGGGAAATCCCTAGGATTAGCAGCGAATAGTCCTTGCATTGGATATATCATAACGAATAGACTATTGCTACTGGATGTATATTGGAATTTTAACCCCAAACGATCAACAAGCAGTCCTTCACAATGAAAATCCTAAATATCAATATCATCGATAACCTGCACAATTGAATGCATATACATTGGTCCGAAGTGGTTTTCAGATAAATCTGATCCCGGTCTCTTCGCACTAACAACGCAAAATCGTTTCTCAACCTCACAAAGAAACTAAGTCTCATAGACATATCACGTCTCCAACTTTCAACTTGATATCCTCCGGCCAAGAAGGAAGCTCGATAGATTGGAGTAATCACTCTGCACTACACGAATCAACATTCCCAACACAAATGATAATCAAGCCTACACAGATGGCTACGTACTAAGTGTACGACTAAATAGTTTCTACATCAAGTCGAGAAACTAAAATGGCCAAATTTTGATAGTCAGTTATTTAACTATCAAAGCAACAAACAATTATTTAGCACCAAGCAATCACTAGGCCCTTTTAATTAATCTTTTATTAATTAAATCACTTTCCAAATATTCACTTCAAATTACCTTTTAAAAAGATGTATGCTCAAAACCATTTCAATATTTCACTATTTGGAAACCATTTCCATATACTTATTTTAAAAATAAGTGAATTCACAATTTAATTAATTTTCAAACTATTCAAACTCCATTTTAAAATACCACTTCCCAAAACATTCATTTAATTTAAAGGATTATTCACTGTCCAAAATCGTGAATATAATTCCTTTACCAAATTCATCATTTCTACACATTTAATTAAAAGGATTATCCACTGTCCAAAATCGTTAATAAATTCCTTTAATAAACGTTCATATTTAACTTATCAAATTGAATTGATTCCACATTTATAAAACAATCTTTATAATTCACATTTCTATTCTATAAAAACTTCAATTTATAAAATTCCTTTATTAACCAATCTCATTTATATGTCAAAATCCAATTATAAGTTAATTTACTTATAAATCTCTTTATTTACAAATTCATTCCTTTTATAACTTCGTAAATTCATAAATCTTATTTACTTATAAGATTCACTTACAACTTCCTTTTAACACTTATAAAACTCGTTTATAATTCCATTATTTTTATTTATAAAATATCAATTTTATAAATCTTATATATAAACCATTTATAATAAATCCAAAATCCCAATTTAACTTATTTTTACAAAATAGTTAACTTCATATTTCAACAATCATATTTAGGTATATTTCACAAAAATCATAATTTTTATAACATAAAAATTATAACTTTTTATTTATTTAAAATAAATCCATTCCTTAACATTTCAAAAATTAATAAAACATATATATTTTCAAAATCACTTTTTTTAATTGAAATCATCACTTTAATATTTTAAAATTCCAAAATATAGCCCAATGCTACAACAGCACTAAATAAGGTGATTCACATCAATCAAGGCATCCAAACACCATATATCACATGATAATAGCATATATAACAATATCTGTAAACAAAATCAACACTGGTGAGGAATCCAGTTGGATCCCTCCAACCTGTCACCTGCAACAAATATACATATGAGAATATGTGTACAATGTCCGCATCGAGGCAGACACACGTACAAAGGGTCATCCGCTCATACACGGGAACGTATAGGGTCTCATCCGCTAAAATATGCGGGAATATATCCAAACCAATTGATATATATATAATATATCATATATTATCCAAAAAATCATCAATCATCATAAATAAATGTATTCTCACTTATATAAAAATATAAGCGAGACAGAAAGAGTGAGTTGTACTCGCTTTGATACCAATAGCCGTTGCAGCGTTTTATTTCGAATAAAATTAAACGGACGTTTAATTTTACCTAAAATTTTCGCTAGCTCCAATCAACTCCAATCCAACTCCATTGCGTAGTGTTAACGAATACGAACCCAACGCAACTTGTTTCGTCCGATTTCGACCTCGTATGAAGAAGATATACATTTTTAAACATTCACGATTTATAACATAATTAATTTACAAATTTTTATTTTATTTTTGAACCTACGTAAATCATAGCAGCATGTTTTGAATAAAGCAGATCTGGCCATTGTTTCCTTTCTTCCTCACACGTTCGTACGCGAGAAACCCATCGGCCGCCGTTATCAAGTGAATTGCCGCGCCACCCACGTTCAATTATAGGTCGATTGAACTACGCCATTACGAAGCTCGAGCTCCGCCGCACCTACACCCAAAGCCACGTCGAACTCGGTCGCTCATCAGCCAAGAAAAATGTGATTGAACGTGCGCCGGTAAGGCCAAATTGTCGTTGATCCATCGTGTTCCAACCGATCACAGCCGTTGGATTTGTAAATCTCGATGCGCTCTACAATTTTCTAGTTGGAAGATTTTGAATAAAGCTGATGGATTTGGAGATAATCGAGGGGAAAGATTGAAAGTTTCTGGCCATTAAAGAGAAAGCAGCGGCTAGGGTTAAGAAAATTAGGGTTGAGTAATTTTCAGAAAATGATGTCCTTTTATAGAAAATTTCATGACACTATTCACCCGAAATAATTCCGAACTCCAAACGAAGCATGCCAGTAGGCGTTTATAATGTTTTACCCCCATTCCAAACACAATGGAGTATATATCAGGAACCAATTCCATCGTATTTGGATGATAGGTTTTCGAATCGATTTATTTTAATTAAAAATTACTTAAATAAATTTCTACGCGTTTTAATTTCGCACGACCAAACCGTAAGTCCGATCGACACGAAATTTTAAATCCTACAATAATATAACATTACGGATCCAATAAAACTAGTTTCGTTAAAATCAGAGATTGTGTCAAAAATGGCTATTTTTACATGTTAATTAAATATTAAAATTTTCAATTTCTATTAATAAGCTTTTAAATCAAATTTAAAAGTTTACTAACTTCATTCTATTGCAAATAGAATTTAAAACAACTTTATAAATCATTTTTATTCACAATAAATTCAAAATCCACTTATTTTTGCAATTTCAAATATTAAATTAAACAATTTAATTATCAAATAAATCATTATATTTGAAATATAAGTTATTCAACTTATAAAATTAACTTGTGAATATTTAAAATCAATTAAATATCCAAATTTCGAATAACCGAAATTCTGGGTCGTTGCATTCTCCCCTACTTAAAAGAATTTCATCCTCGAAATTACCAAGTAAGAAAAAGCCACAAAGTCCATTAACTTTTCAAAAACAATTCGTTCAAACTAGATATCAAATTCTTTTAAACCTTTTAGCTTTTCCAAAATCCATTAGTTAAACTTCTTATAAAAACTTTTCTAAGTTTTCAAATCCGTTCATAGTTATCTTTTCAAAACTAACTAATATTGTTTAACTTTTAACTCAAAATCCAAATTTTAGTTATCATAAATTTTTCCAATTTTCTCAAAAATTTCCCAACGCCTTAAATTTTCAAAAAAATTCGCCATAGCCTCCTTTGCGCGGTTCGATCCGGAAAAATCACAATATATAATATCACAAATATACATCCCATCTTCGAGGATGAAGCATCCCATAGGGAAAAAATATAAAAATACGATATGTAATCCGAGATATGTACCTTATATATTATTAGCGAGCATATACGACTAATATAGCGCGAAAACGAGCTCCAAATGCAAAGCATACGCCATCCGCACCTACTAAAAACTCAACAAACAAATGAGAAACATGTATATAGAAAGTAATATCAATATACAACATATACCAATACAACAACTATATATGCCAATATAGAAAATGCACTCAAAAGCAACAAATTCAACCATCACACAACTATCATCCAACTAACATTCAACAAACCAATCTATATTTAATCAATCGATAACCAAATCAATATACCTTCATTTCTCATTAATATTCATTGAATTGGTTTTCAATTTATTCACATTTGGTTTACAAACAGTGGATTTTACCAACATTCGTTTATTTATATCCAATTAATTTACATTCACTAATTTACATTCAAGTTAGCTCACTTTCAAATTAAATCAAATTCAATTCTATTTAGATTCACTTACTACCAATTTGAATTCAATTATTTAGCTTTCAATTTCACTAATTCAATTGCATATGAATTTCTATACAATCAACTAACATCCATCTAACAACCAATGCATATCGAACATAACAAAATCATTTACTTTACACCTAAACATTCATTTTTACTTCTTTTACATTCAATTTGGTTTAACACATTTAATTCTGATTGGTTGATATTCAATTTAGTTGAATCCTAGTATTCACTATATTCACTCTTTTATACAACACTTCCAATATTATTATTAATTCACAACTTCTTAACTTAAGTTTTATCCAATTCTTAACAACAACATTTCTAATCCATGTTTATTCTCTAATTTATTTCATTAGTTCAATTCAATTCATTCATTAATTAAATTGCTAATTCATTTTACAACTAAAGTTGAATTTCATTATATAACTCGAGTTCATATTCATTTAATTACTTCATTTCATTAATTCACTTTATTAATTCATTTTGATATCAAATTCAACTTCATTCAACATCACTTGAGTTATGTTTCATTTCATTCTCACTTACATTTACTTTCACTATACAACTTAAGTTCACTTCTAATTTAATTCAAATTCTATTTTATTTAACTCATTTCATTATCTCATTTCTTTTTCTTTACCTGAGTTAAATTTCATTTTCCAAAGATCATTTTATTTAACTTTTACTTAAGTCAATTTCATATCACTATTCAAATTCAGATTTTGTTTTGCTTAACAAAATTGTTTAACCCTTTTAATATTTGGTTTTACTTACATTTCCTCATTTTATAACTTTTACAACTTATTTATTTATAGTTCCATGAACATTTACTTAAGTTTACTTAAATTCACATTTTATAATTTCAATTCATGGTTATACAATCACTTTACAACTTAGGTTTATTTAAACTTTCAAATTCATATTATATAATCACTTACCACTTAAGCTTAAATTTCCATTTCAATAACTTATCTAATCCAGTTCAAATCCAATTTAATTTTTTTAACATTCCTTAAGTTAAATTTCAATTCATATATTTTATTATGCTACTCACATTTATTTAACTTTGCTAAAGTTAAAATTCATTATTTCATACTATAAGTCCAAAACTCATTTTACTTATATTCATCAATTTCAAACTTGGATTTTAAATTCAAATTTGTTTTTCACAACAAAACTTCAATTTTCAATTTACTAATGGTAGCAAATCAATCACATAGAAACTCGAAAATGATACCGATGATGATGCAGTCATCAACATTATTATTTTCTAGCAACGGCAGTGAATTCAGTGCTTTATATTCTTTTAAAAATCCCTTTTTATATTTATAAATCACATTTATAAATCCTTTACTTATATAATTTCACTATTTTACTTCACTTACATAAGATTCATTCCAAATTTATTTATCTTATTTAGATTTATAATAATATAACCCCTTTAAAATTTTGAAAAACAACTGTCAAAATCAAAGAGATTCAAATTCTCAAATTCTTAGTTTAAATCCATTTTTATTTACTACTCATATTTATAAATATACTCATACAGTTTCATTTCTTATATACAAGATTATTTCACAATTGTAAATCATATTAATTATAATTCCATACCTAATAATTCATTTGATTATATAATTTATTCTTTTACAATTGTTGTTTTCATTTAGATTATTCAAACAGTTTATATTAACTTATATATATTTACATTTCCAACAACCAAACAATCAATTCGTATACACTATAATAATTTCTGAAAAATTATTCCTTTATATATAAAATATAATCAAGGTAAAATTATTTCATTTACCCAATTTAAAAATAATACTATGTCGACTTACCTCGTTTAAGTGTTTAGAAACCCCTATCGATAACATGGCGTCCCACGCACCAACCAGAATTTATAAGCAACTCAAGGGATAAGTAAACACAATATAAAACATTTTTATATAACTAACAAATACGCGCTCATATAAATAATACACTCAAACTCAATCCAGAGTGCTACTGACCCTATCTATACTGAGTACACATCAAAGCCTAGGAATATACTAAACCTAAGCTTTGATACCACATATGACGACCCACAAATCCGTACCCTTTGATCGACAATAAACCACACGTGTTCGACCCAAAAAGCACAGAATGACGGAAAGTCATGAGAAAGAAAAGAAGAGAGAAGAAGAGAAGAGAAGAGAAGAAAGAGAAAAGAAGAAAACCAAACAGAACAATACAGAATCTCACATCGCAGCGGAAAACATATAATATCATATCAATGATCTTTACAAAACATAAACTGTAATATCATATACATACATTGTAACGACCCAGAATTTTTGATAATTAAAATTCGAATATTTAATTGATTTTAAATATTAATAAATGAATTTAATAAGTCGAATAATTTATTTTTCGAATATTGGATTTAATTTGACAATTAAATCGATAAATTAATAATTGAAATTTCAGAAATAATTGGAAATCGAGTTAATATGATTGAAAACGATTTGGAAAATTTTATTTAATCATACTGGAGTTATAGAAAGGTTATAGAACTTTTAAAATTGAATTTGGAGTTAATATGTGAAAATTGAATATTTTAATATTTAATTATCGACTGTAAAAAATAGCCAATTTTCGAACAGTCTCAGAATTGAACGAGACCAGCTCCATTGGATCCGTAATAGTTATTTATTATCGGATTTCAATTTTCGTATCAATCGGAGTTATCGTTTGACCGTGGCAGCTCGAAACGCTTTGAAATCATTTTAATTTTAATTCGGCGAGTTAAAATAGTCATTTTCCAAACGGTCTCAGATTTCGACGAAACCGGTTTCATCGGATCCGTAATGTGATATTATTGCATGGTTTCAAATTTCGTAATTTTTGGATTTACCGTTTGTCCGGTACAATTTAAAACGCCTCGAAATCGATTTAAATCGGTTTAATTTAAATTGATCGTTTATTGTCATATCTCACACATACGATCGAATTAGCTTCCGAAACCTATTCCATTGCGTTCGGAACGCGGGGTAAACCTTAGAAACGTCAGCCGGCACGCTCGATTTGGAGTTCGGAAAATCTGGGATGAATAGTGTTTTGCGAAATTTTCTATATAAGCCCCTCAACCTTTTCATTTGCAAAAGAAAAAAAATAAACCCTAGGGTTAAACGTTCAGCCGCCACCTTCTATTATCAATGGCCGAGAATCATCATCCTTCTTCCTCCAATTTCTTCAAATCCACAAAGCAATTCGAGAAACTTCCAACATGAATGTTGTAGAGCGCATAGAGATCTACGAATTCAACGGGTGTGATCGATTTTAAAGTGGTAGATCGTCGGCAAATTCTGTTCAAGGGACGCACGTTTGAGGGGCATTATCTCATCATTGGGGAGACCGAGTTCATCGGCCTTCGTGCTGGGGGGAGTGGTCGCTGGGGCGCATCGCCCGGTAGGCTCTGATCAACATCACGTTGATCAATGAAGTCGCGGCAAATAGGGTTTCTAGGCGGCTATTGGGTTCCTTCGTTCGAACGGAGGCTGGAGGGAAGAAGCATCATCGCGTGCGGCACCAGATCTGTTGAGATGCGATCGAACGGCAGAGATTGGGTTTGGGTTTGTAAATAAAAATTAATAAAAGAATTTGTTTCAAATTATATATGCAAACTTTAAAATATCATATTTGCTTGATACGAGGTCGGAAAATTGCAAAACCAGTTGCGTTGGAACCGTATTGACGAATACTACGCGATGGAGTTGGATTGGGAATTTTTGGAGCTAGCGAAAATTTTGGGTAAAATTAAACGTCCGTTTAATTTTATTCGAAATAAACGCTGAAATCAGAATTAAAATCACGGTGAGATCTTCTCACTCAAGAATTGAAAAGTGGAATTTTCAGTTATTTATTTGATTGCTATTGGATGTGATATTAGATATAGTAGGATATATATCTATATATAGCAATATATACATATTGGCATATGTATATATTGGATTGATGATTTCCCACCTCGTATAGCGGATGAGACCCTATTGCGCCGTTAGTAAGCGGATTATTTTTATAAAACCCATATACCGCGATAATTCCGTACTAGAGCGGAATTGGTATTGTGCTAACATCTGTGGATGCAGGGAAACAGGTTGGAGGGATCCAACTGGATTCCTCACCGTATTGATTATTTACAGATATTGTGATATATTCTGTTATCATATGATGATATATGATATTTGATTGTTGTGATTGATTGTTTGATGCTGTAGCATCATCGGATCCAAGTTTTAAAAATAACGACTTTTACTTTAAAAGGATTTTAAAGTAATTTTTTGAAAGTAGACGTTTTATTGAATTGTTGAATTGATTTATTTTAAATAAATAAACGTTCAAAATTTTGAAGTTATAAAAGTTAAGATTTTTGTGAATTATGACCGTAAGGTGATTTTTGAAATAAATAGTTTAAGCAATTTATAAAATGGTTTGAACTGAGATTTTCGAATTTTTGTGAACAGTTTATTTAAAAGATTTAAAAAGTTGATATTTATAAATTTAAAATATTGGAATTTTAAAACGAGATGATAAGTGTTAAAGATGAAATTTATAGAATTATAAATCGTGAGGATATGGAATTTATAGATTCATAAATTATGAAATTATAAAATGGATAAAACTGTAGAATAAAAGATTTATAAGAGATTTACTTATAAATTGGATTTTTTTGCCTTTAAATGGAATATTGATCGAATTATTAATAAAGAAGATTTATTAAATTGAAGTCGTTAGAAAATAGAAATAGAATTTATAAACGTTGTTTTATAAATTCGAAATCAATTGGATTTGATAAATTAAAATGTTAAAGGAGATATATCCGCGATTTTGGATAGTGGATAATGCTTGAAAAATAAAATGTATAGAAAATAGTGAAATTTTGGTTAGTGAAGTATATTCACGATTTTGGACAGTGAATATATTGCTAAGTAAAATGGATACTGTTTTGGGAAAAGTGATATTTGAAATGAAGAAATTATTTTAAACGATGTTTTGAAATATATTAAATATCGAAATCATAGATTTCAACGTTTATTGTTGAAATAGACATTTTCGAGGAAGAAGGAAATGATGGACTATAACACTGTTGTTATAGTAAATGATTTCCGAAAGGAAATATTTTTGATGTAGTATTGGGATTTATATATCTATCAAAATCTGAATCCCTATACTAGTGATTTCGAGTCGTCGTAACGATGTTTTACGCAACATTCGTTTTGACTCAAATAGACGTTGTTAAAATAAAAGATTTCCTTGAAGAATGAAATATGTACTTAATATTGATTTAAGTATATCGAATATTTTCAAATGTCGAAAATAAATGATTGTGTGAATTACTTATAATTAAATAAGTATGGAAATGGTTTTCCCATATGAAACAAAGGGTTTGAAATTTTATCTTTTAAAGATAAATTGAAAAGTGAATTGATTTGAAATTGTTTTCAAACGGTTAAGTGTGGAAATTTTATATCTAGTAAAGATATTTTTGAAGATGAAATAATTTGGGAAAATTATTTGGAATCTGATGATGTTGCGCATCGTTATTGATAGTTAAATAACCGACTATCAATAATTACCTTGAATGGTATTTGCTGTGAATTGGATGAATTTGAATGCCACACTTGTTTTTAAATAAGCGCTCACTATTCGGGTTAGCCGGGAAAGGACCATGGGGTCGTATAACCCATTCCGAATATGTGATACGTCGTTATGAATTGCATTTGAAGACCGGTGTTGAAGACCGGATATTTTTGAAAACGGAAGGATTACCGTCGAGTTACTCTACATCGGCTGATCTCCGATTTAGAGGTTTTATCACCCTTAGTGACGGGAAGTCCGGACGTGATTAGAAAATTATCCGGATATGCAAGGGCTTCGTGAGAAGTGCCTTCGGTTCTGTTCGATCCCGGAACAGACTTGTATGGATTGTGTGTCTGACGTTATAATTTGAGATATAAAGCTGATTTCTTTCAAATACATTTCTGTTGGTGGCGGAGAATTTATTCTCTTAGCTTAACACCCTTCTCTGAGACGTACGAGCTCAGAGGTTATGTAGTTGAAATTTATCAGCGATATATCCCAATTTGGTAACGTGGCATACTGAGTGTTGCTGTGAAATGATCAGTGTTTGATCATTTGTGATATGATCATTTGTTTGATCTTATATCTTTGTGATCATAGGTTGATCATTTTGTTTGACCCGAAGCAGGGCTTTGTAGAAAGCGTAGCTTTGTGGACGAGACTTCGTCGAGCCTCACACCCCGGAAATGGTCGAAACAGGAAGGATGCGGCAAGGTTCTAGGGAGTAGCGCCCCTTAGTGTATGTCATTCCTTCTGGATAAAGGTGGTATCATGGTATGGAGCCCAGATACTTAACCTATGTGGTTGCTGCAAATTTATTACTTTGTGGTTGTTGGAAATCGGGGATCCTCGGGAAGATCGGTGATGATCGGGGGATGGCATACGCGTGTCAGTAGTTACCTATTTTTGCAGAGGTAACCCGGCCTTGTGTTGGCAGAGATCTAACCGTAATGTTAGGTTATTTCTCGGGTCGTCTATTCCAGGGACGTACCCATCGTGGAAAAGGAAGTTCCTTAGCCTGACCATTTGTTGGAAATCCAAAGAAACAATACGAGCCTTGTACGGTTTTAGTTGTAGAACCTGCCATTTAATATGGTAGCTATAGCAAGCATACTATAATGGTACCTATGCTGGCTAAGATTTATATTATACTTTCGAAATGTTTCCTACACTATGCACTAATAATAATATCAAAAATGATTTGATTTTGCGTAGTAAGCATCTTTGACTATCATAAGAAGAAATCTCCTCCAAGTCTGCGTTTGCATTGTGTGTGTGGCGGGAGGTCTTATGGTAGTTTCATTTTCCAAAAGCATTGCGAATTGACTTTAAAATTATTTTGTTGTTATAAAGAATAACTGTTTTACGATCTCACACCAGTCACCATGACTGACTCGGAGTTTATTGTTCCCTTCTAAACTCTGGGTGCCCATAAATTTTCACACGGGCAGCCTAGAGTTATGTTATCAGGATATTCAGGATATTCTGGAGCTTTGGAAGCAAGCTGGATGGCGAGACGTAGTATTTGTATCTGATATATTTATTCCGCTGTGTATTCTGTATGAGGACAAGTTTATATAACTGTCCATTGTTGTATATTGACTCTGATTGATGTATGTATAAACTGATATAGTTCTTTGTTTTAAAAGACTAGCGATTATCTATTTTATATTGTTCCGCTGCGATATGTGAGATTCTGATATTGTTCTCTGTTTCTGTTGTTCTTCTTCTATCTTTTTCCTCTTTTCTTCTTCTTCTACCTTTTCTTTCTTTTTAAAACCCTCACTATTGGAGTTTCCGGCACTCGATTTCTCGGCAGTCGATAAAGTGAGTATCGATGTCGAATTTTCGAAAGTCGAAAATTCCCGTACGTGACATACATCCATCAGAATTCAACAATCAATCACTAATCATCAGCCTGGACAGTTATAATAACCTATCCTTACAATTGCTGACAATATACAACAACAATGCAGCGGAAAATAACATATACGTGTATACGAAAATGAAGATCTCCAGCTCGCCTGCTGAAGCTCCAAAAGCACCAAATCTGAACCTATAAATATACTCGGCCTGACACCGAACATTGAAAGGGGAGAATGCCCGGATCAGTCTAGTAAACCAGCGTGAGAAAACACACTCAACTGAATTTATTAAATTACCAAAACTTTCCTTTTCAAAAAAAAAGTATCTCGTAAGACACGCACACGCATAAACACGGACATGTTTTTACCTTACGATAACCAAAACCTTTAATATCAAATCATGTTATATTATAATAGTGTCTACTCCATAAATAATATTAATCATATATGAAATTGTTAAATTGATTAAATTCCAGCATATATCCCAAAGTGGATAATACAATCAAAATGGCTGGCATGTAGCGGAGTTTGGATTTCCATACAAATGACCAGGTGAAGGGACTACCTTCCGGCAGTACATCTTTAGAGGAATGTATGGAGGACCATCACAAAGGATCCTCTACCAACACAAGACTGGCCTACCTTATAACTAGGTAGTACCAAATATATCATCCCCGATCGTTACCCACCTTTCCGAGGGCCCTCTAGCATACAAACCACATTAATTTACAACCCGAACGTCATAGCGGGAAGAAATATATCTAGAAGGGGATGATCATATCCTAATTGGGAATGACCCACTTAGCCTTGTCGCATCTAACCCTGTTTCGGTCATTTCCGGTTGATGAGGCCTGAGGTAACGATTACCTTTCACATATCACATATCACATATCACATCAGTTTTGAATGCCACATTGCCATTTCCATTGACTACTAATTGCATTCCACAAAAATACAACCCTTGAGCTCGTACGTCTCAAGGAGGGTGTTAAGCTAAGAGAAGTTGTCTTCTCCGCCCCAACTAATGTACGTTTGTAAAAAACAATGTATGTAATCTTAGAAATGCAATGTCAAACACTCGTCCGTACAAGTTGCCCAGGAACAGGACAAACCGAAGGTACTCTTTTACCACATTCTGTCGGGAAATCCTGAGGATTAGTAGGGAATAGTCCTTGCATTGGATATTTCATAACGAAGAGACTATTGCTACTAGATGTATATTGGGATTTTAACCCCAAACGATCAACAAGCAGTCCTTCACTATGAAAATCCTAAATATCAATATAATTTATAACCTGCATAATCGAACGCATATATGTTGGTCCGAAGTGGTTTTCAGATAAATCTGATCTCGGTCTCTTCGCACCAACAATGCAAAAGCATTTCTCAACCTCACACAGAAACTAAGTCTCATAGACTTATCGCATCTCCAACTTTCAACTTGATATCCTCCGGCCAAGAAGGAAGCTCGATAGATTGGATTAATCACTCTGCACTACACGAATCAACATTCCCAACACAAATGATAATCAAGCCTACACAGATGGCTACGTACTAATTGTACGACTAAATAGTTTCTACATCAAGTTGAGAAACTAAAATGGCCAAATTTTAATAGTCGGTTATTTAACTATCAAAGCAACAAACAATTATCTAGCACCAAGCAATCATTAGGCCCTTTTAATTAATCTTTTATTAATTAAATCACTTTCCAAATATTCACTTCAAATTATCTTTTAAAAAGATGTATGCTCAAAACCATTTCAATATTTCACTATTTGGAAAACATTTCTATATACTTATTTTAAAAATAAGTGAATTAACAATTTAATTAATTTTCAAACTATTCAAACTCCATTTTAAAATACCACTTCCCAAAAAATTCATTTAATTTAAAGGATTATTCACTGTCCAAAATCGTGAATATAATTACTTTACAAAATTCATCATTTCTACACATTTAATTAAAAGGATTATCCACTGTCCAAAATCGTGAATGAAATTCCTTTAATAAACTTTTATATTTAACTTATCAAATTGAATTGATTCCACATTTATAAAACAATCTTTATAATTTACATTTCTATTCTATAAAATTTTCAATTTATAAAATTCCTTTATTAACCAATCTCATTTATATCTCATTTATATGTCAAAATCCAATTATAAGTTAATTTACTTATAAATCTCTTTATTTACAAATTCATTCCATATATAACTTCATAAATTCATAAATCTTATTTACTTATAAGATTCACTTACAACTTCCTTTTAACACTTATAAAACTCGTTTATAATTCCATTATTTTTATTTATAAAATATCAGTTTTATAAATCTTATATATAAACCATTTATAATAAATCCAAAATCCCAATTTAACTTATTTTTACAAAATAGTTAGCTTCATATTTCAACAATCATATTAGGTATATTTCACAAAAATCATAATTTTTATAACATAAAAATTATAACCTTTTATTTATTTAAAATAAATTCATTCCTTAACAATTCAAAAATTAATAAAACATATATATTTTCAAAATCACTTTTTTTATTTCAAATCATCACTTTAATATTTTAAAATTCCAAAATATGGCCCAATGCTACAACAGCACAAAATAAGGTGATTCACATCAATCACGGCATCCAAACACCATATATCACATGATAACAGCATATATAACAATATCTGTAAACAAAATCAACACTGGTGGGGAATCCAGTTGGATCCCTCCAACCTGTCACCTGCAACAAATATACTTATGAGAATATGTGTACAATGTCCGCTTCGAGGCAGACGCGCGTACAAAGGGTCATCCGCTCATACACAGGATCGTATAGGGTCTCATCCGCTAAAATATGCGGGAATATATCCAAACCAATCAATATATATGTATAATATATCATATATCATCCAAAAAATCATCAATCATCATAAATAAATTTATTCTCACTTATATAAAAATATAGGTAAGACAGAAAGAGTGAGTTGTACTCACTTTGATCCCAGCCGTTGCAGCGTTTTATTTCCAATAATTTTACCCAAAATTTTCGCTAGCTCCAATCAACTTCAATCCAGCTCCATCGCGTAGTGTTCGCGAATACGAACCCAATGCAACTTATTTTGTCCGATTTCGACCTCGTATAAAGAAGATACACATTTTTATACATTCATGATTTATAATATAATTAATTTACAAATTTTTATTTTATTTTTAAATGTACGTAAATCATAGCCGCACGTTTTGAATAAAGCAGATCTGACCGTTGTTTCCTTTCTTCCTCGCGCGTTCGTACGCGAGAAACCCACCGGTCGTCGTTATCAAGTGAATTGTCGTGCCACCCACGTTCAATTATAGGTCGATCGAACTACGCCATTACGAAGCTCGAGCTCCACTGCACCTACACCCAAACCCACGTCGAACTTGGTTGCTCATCGGCCAAGAAAAACGTGATTGAACGTGCATCATTAAGGCCAAATTGTCGTTGATCCATCGTGTTCCAACCGATCACAGCCGTTGGATTTGTATATCTCGATGCGCTCTATAATTTTCTAGTTGGAAGATTTTGATAAAAGCTGATGGATTTGGAGATAATCGAGGGGAAAGATTGAAAGTTTCTGGCCATTAAAGAGAAAGCGTCGGCTAGGGTTAAGAAAATTAGGGTTGAGTAATTTTCAGAAAATGATGTCCTTTTATAGAAAATTTCGTGACAGTATTCACCCGAAATAATTCCGAACTCCAAACGAAGCATGCCGCCAGGCGTTTATAATGTTTTACCCCCATTCGAACACAATGGAATATATATCGGGAGCCAATTCCATCGTATTTGGAAGATAGGTTTTCGAATCGATTTATTTTAATTAAAAATTACTTAAATAAATTTCTATGCGTTTCAGCTTCGCACGACCAAACCGTAAGTCCAATCGACACGAAATTTGAAATCCTATAATAATATAACATTACGGATCCAATGAAACTGGTTTCGTCGAAATCCAAGACCGTGTCAAAATGGTATTTTTACACGTTAATTAAATATTAAAATTTTCAATTTATATTAAATCGCTTTTAAATCAAATTTAAAAGTTTACTAACTTCATTCTAATGCAAATAGAATTTAAAACAACTTTATAAAATATTTTTACTCATAATAAATGCAAAATCTACTTATTTCTGCAATTTCAAATATTAAATTAAACAATTTAATTACCAAATTAATCATTATATTTGAAATAAGAGTTATTCAACTTATAAAATTAAATTGTGAATATTTAAAATCAATTAAATATCCGAATTTCAAATGACCGAAATTTGGATCGTTACAGACACCAACACGGTCACACCCGCATACGGATGCCACATCCATCCCTATTGCGTTAGTACATGGCCTAGTCATAAGTATGAACTCGATTTCCACATAATATATATGGACCTATTTTCATACAACTACAAGCACCTCATCTCAACTAAGCAATAGCACCACCATGATATCCAATAGCGGTAACAACAACAATACATTCAAACATAATGCTTCAATCAACAAAACATCGTATCCATCCATATAAATAAACATATATACATTCGCTTATATACGTATTCATTACGCCAAAGTCACATTGCATAATCTTTTCAAAAATTGGTTCAAAACATCACACAAAAAACCCGGTTTGACACAATGTCCCCCTTGGATCTGGCCTGCTGGGCCCAGGTTCAGACGGACTTAACAGGGACCACCGGTCGATTGGCGATGCCCATGCCGTCTTATTTGTTTACTCTGATTTCTTCTTTGATTTGATTTGTGTTCACTACTACATTAACTAAGAATTCAATACCATAGTATGACCCTATTTTAGCATTATAATTTCATTTATTACTTATATATTTTATATATATATATATATATTGTACAATCTAGTTCTACATTATTTAAACTTCACTTTGGTTCAATAATCCATTTTTAATATTTAAAATACATTTAATTTCAAAATGTACTGCTATTATCATGAAAATGATCATATTCCATCTCTAATACCATTTAGTATGTTTTACATTCATTTTATCATGAATGGATTGAATATATATGGTCAATATTTGTATATTTCACAATTTACATCATCTCTAACACTATATCCATTTATATGTACTTTAATATACATCTAATTTTGTTTTGTCTTGGATTATAATATTTTAACTTCAAAAATCACTTTATATTATTTAAATGCATATTCATATATATCTCAAGTTATTCAAATCCCAAGTTGTTATTTTATACTAAATAATGCATATATAATTATATGATTATTCTTTCTGGGGTCCTAAATCCTCAAATTAAAACTTTATAATCCATAGTTAATCATTTTGTATTAATTATATCAGTAAATTTTATCAATAATTTTCAAAACATAATCCTTAAACCATAGTCAATCACAATATTAAATAAGTAAAGCCCAGTATAGAGCGAAATTGGGATGATCCATTCACCAAAAACCATCCTTGAGTACCAAATCATTGCCAATCATTCATGGTTCCTTTTCTTTAGAGATTTATGAGCCCTTAAAAACTCCACTACTCTAATTGAGATTAGTTCCAGTACATAGCTCTCCCCAAGCTTGTCATTTTGATATATTATTTGTTGAATTCGATTAAGGTTTAAGTGAGAATTGTTGAATTGAGTTTGTATAAGAAGTGGGTTCGTGGGAGAGAGGAGAAGAAGCAAGAATGTATGGGTTTCTCAAATGAACCGAAATATGAAAATAACCCATTTATATAAATTTATGAAATGTCTGTTCAAACAATTGACTTTAAGACCATTTAAATTACATGACAACCTGCACCTCAAAACACACTGATCCAAAGTCTAGGGTGACTTTCGAACTCGCATCGGTGCCAAAAAGTATGAGCTAACAGATTTTTAAACATTACAGAGACTAAAAATATAAGGACAAAATGTAAGACATTCTACACTTTCATACCTCACAGCGGCACGAAATAAAATGTAAATACAGAAAATAACCATCTCAAAAAACATAGTCTCAAAATAGTATATAGTCAAAATCCAAAGTATACCGAAATACAACATAAAGTCTGATAAGTACTAAGCATGATACATATTTGCATGGAGACTAATAGGAAATAAAATGCAACTCTAATGCCAAACTCGTCTCTCCACATACTAATATTTGGGCCTATCACCTGCTGCCATATCCTTTTGTGGTCGGGGAAAAAGAAAGGAAAGGAGTTGGTTAGACAAAAGTCTGGTGAATGAGTTACATCGTTAATATATGGTGATGACATATAATTAAATCATTAACACTGTATGTGACATAGAGTACGCTACTAGTGTTTGTGAATTAAAAAATAAAGCAAGTTTCGTTAATCTAAGGGGTATAGTTTCCAACACACCTACACTAACATCTTGTGAAGGCTTACACTTAGGATCAAGCAACTAATCAAACCTCTAGATGAACTATGGATCATTTAGTAACTACTGGAACTACTTAAACATAGGATTACTTACAATATCCACCTTGGGACTACATTCTTAAATTAGGACTATACGTACCATATTTACACATTGAGGGGGAGCCCGCAATGCTGACTCATGCCGAAGATATCTGTTGCATCCATGTCCACCCCTTAATGGTAACATAATGCCTCTTATCACACCATGTCGGGATCCATCAGTAACGTACGTAGTATCATGTCTAAGCAGTCATGCATACCAAGGAACTCCCACTAGTGTCGGGCCACATGCTTCTCCAGGCATTATCGTCAATGTACGCGTACATCGTAGAACCTCTTGTGAGTACAATTTTCAATAGAATCACCCTAGTAAAAAATTGACCTCGCTGAATAAATAATGCATAGGCCTTGTTTCTTGTGCACACATATATCCAGTCTCGCAAAGTCCAAGAACCGCAAACTTAGTTTCCCTATTTATACTAACATCCTATATAACTATATATATACACACAATTAGATTAATATCTTGAGCCTTAGGCCGAGGTTCATACTGTGCCGAGAATACATAACCCGCTCAGCCATTGGTCAATTGAACGGTCGACCGGCTAGAGTGAGCCTGTCAACCGGTTGGGGTTTTTATTATGTATATATTTTTTCGATTATCGTCGTTGGTTTGTTAATCATCATCGTTCTCAAATAGATTACAGTAAACTTAAATTTACATCTTATAGTAAACCTTAATTACAGGTTACACACATATATGAATCTATAATTTATAATTGCCCAAAACTTCATATTCAATTTGGATTTATCATCAACAGGGTTATCTTAATTCATATTTAATTTGAAAAAAGGGGTATATTAAACTTGAATCAATTTTGATCTCATGGATTTATGTTAACCAGATCTAGATTAAAAGAAAGGGATCATATTCCTATAGGTTATAATTGTTGTGGAATTTCCAATCTAAATAAATAGTGCTTCCAAATAAATTAAAACAATTCTACACTAAATTGGGTATAACAAGGTTAATTACATTTAAATCATCTTATTAATCATAAATCCACTCACCCTTAAAAAAGCTATCCCTTCCCTAACACGCTTGGAATTGCCTCTGCCTGGTGTAGATCTCCTCTTGGTTCGATTTTATCTCTTCTTCTTCAACTACTCAAAGTTAATTATTATTTGGTTTTGAAGAAATTTCATTTTGAGGAGAAAGAAATTTCAGATTTCAAAGAACAAAGTTTGGACGTACAGTAAATGAATTAAGATTCTTACAACTATCCAAGGATAATATTTATAGGGGAAGAAACTAAACTCAACCGTTAGATTTCAATATTATAAAATCTGGGCTGTTTGGATGCTCAAACCCTACCCAATAACGTCGACCGCTTGGCTTGGAGTGATCGACCGTTAAGGGTTGACCGATCAAGCCCATAGTTTCGACCGGTAGAGCTTTATAATTTTAATTACCCTTTTCTTAATTTATTGTTTAATTAATTTCGATTCCAAATTTCCAAATGTCAATACCTTTTTCATACTAGCTTTAATTTTAAAATATTATATATGAAATTTGTCCAGAAAATCACTACGACGCAACGAACGAGTTTGATAGCCAGAACGTTTGTAAAAATTATATTTTTACCTTTGTTATATTTATATTTAATTCTTATTTGAATTTTTGGTTATATTTTCTGGGAGTTACATTCTCGCCCCTCAAAAGGATTTCATCCCCAAAATCTCCAAGGATGAAAAAATGTAAATAGTACGTATAGAAATCAATAATTACAACCATCTACCCATCTACCAACCATTGGAATTCATTGTCCTTAGTTAAAATTCTAATACAATATGTACATATAGGTATGGAATGCATGTGAACCTATACTAATGCAAAGATTAGGTGGTCTCCTGATCTAGTCAACCTCCTCAAATGCACGTGTTTATGCCATGTATCCAAAATGTATGCAATATCATATGTAAATAAACTAGAAATTATACATGTATGGGCAACCATTCAAATTATATGCAACTGCTATATGCATGTAACTCAGTAAAATGAAATTAGTGCTAGTGTGCGTGTATGCTAACTCGAGAATATATTTTTCCACATGTGCAAAGATCGATTTAATAAGTACATCCATTATCTAAAACATCCCCTAAATAATGACACATTCATAACCATTCCTAGCATCCAATTGTCCCTACCTATAGGGTATACTTAGCTAGAACCTAAATACATAAGTAGTATATACCAACTTAACTAAAATGAAAACATACTAGAAAAGAGTTATGGATGGGTAGCTCGGATCTTCTCCTCAGGCTCCCGTGTACTCTCCGCTAGATTGTCTCCCCACTGGACCTTAACAAGCTTAATAACTTTATTACGGAGTCGCTTTGTACCATACTCAAGAATAAAAGTGGGTGCACGGCGAACAAGTGACTCCCTCTCTATCTCCACTTCCTCTAGCTGACTCGGCTCAACTACTGTGGTTGTATCATATAGACACTTTTGCAAGTGTGACATATGGAAAATGTCGTGTACTCCTGCTAACTTCTCAGGAAGCTTCACTCTATACGATAACTTCCCTACTCTACCAGTGATCGAAAAAGGCCCTAAAAACCTGTAACACCCCCACCTCTATACCCATACCACCCAAAAATATTATATATTAATACTGTCAGATAATATGGAGAATGAGACGATACGGGGGTAGACACATGAACATTCTCTTGGGCTAACACTGATATGTATTTAAACATTGAATAAATAACTCACCTTATGTACATAGTATCGGCATAAAGCAATAAACATGTGTGCCCCAGGATAGAACGATACAATATATATAATAAATAAAAGAGAAAACACAGAGTCAAAAAATGCAGCAATAATATATAATAGGAAAGTATACATAAATCCAATATACATCAAATATACACTACCAATAAAAAATTCAATTCATGAATCTAATACATCTCAATAAAATACAATGACTATATATGTAATGATATATTATCCTCTATCTATGCCCAACATCCACATAATGGTCGTCATGTCCTTGAACCTAAAATGTCTCAGACTGACCCAAGTATTATAAATAACACGCTGGTCAGACTATGTCTACAATGATAGATGTCAAATTAGCAAAATAAAGGTAATATGAAATGTATAATAAGGATGGTATAATAGTCTCAAAATATTTTAAAATAATATCCACAAGAAACACATATAGAAAAGCGTCATCACCTACGTAAAGCCACGCCAATCAATAAATCTCTGAATCAATATCAATTGGGTGAATCATCTATTTCCAGAAATCATAATTAAAACCCAAAAATCAATAATAAGTGAGATATCACCAAGTCTAGTAAAGCAAGGACGAAGCAATGCCTAAATAAATCTCTCAACCTCACATTATAAAATATCATCATCAAATTATCAAAATCAATAAGAAAGATTTGAGCCAGCTCATAACAAAGCCCAAGTATCATCAATAATAAGTAGGCTAACTTCTTAAAAAGAATAGGCAGTCTGCCTGAAAAGGATAGGTCGTCTGCTTGAAAAGTATACGGGGTTGACCATACTTTGGACACTATCGTAGGAATAATCACATCCCATCATGGTATATGCTACCACACATACAAATGGGAACCAGACAAGAGATTGACAGCACGTTTTTTTGCTCCAGGAGCCACACGTTTGTCCATGTGACATGTCCCTACAATCATCTATTACCATTACCTCTCTCCCTCGGTATTGTGATAATAATCTACCAATGGCTTGACTACGCGTAGCCCCTTTTATCACTACCCGACATGTACCCATATGGTGAATGATTGCTGGCCTATATGACACGGGGGCATACACTCTGTAGCTGCTCATAAGTAAATAATATAAATATGTCATGGATCTGAGGCACGACCATCGTGATCAGGCCACCAGGGTAGATACTGGCCAATCTGGTTCACTGCCGAATCAAAAAGGGAGTTGAAAAAAAAGGTAGACAGACACAGAGTATATATATAACTTATGGCTAACAAGTAGTCTACACATATGCTCACCGAAGCGAGTCACACACAACGTACCCCGTAGGAGTGTATCCATGAGCAAAGAATAACTAAATAAATAACACAATAACCTCCTATACCCCCGCATTTATTAATCTATTTATTTAGTGCTCACACATCACACTCGCTCCTTTAATATTCTATATAACGAGCCCTAAGGATAACCAAAAAAGTGTTACATAATGCTCCATCCCAAACGGTATTACTAATCTGTTTATTCATATTTTCCATCACATGGAATAGAATATCATAATATCATACAGAAGGATGTCATTGCTGTATAAAGTCACATCAAAGAATATTAATCAAATAATATCTAACGGTGAATCATTCATAGCAACAAATCAATGTGGTAGAAGAAATATGAAACCATAAACATGAAGTAAAATGGTATTTAAACGTATATGTAAAATAAATATCTTATACTCTTAACTATTGGCTAATACCATAATTTCACTTACAAAAATAAATTCCAACTATATATATATATATATTCCAAATCACTTATAAGTCACATATAAATATAGAACTCATTCCAAATTATCTATAATCAAATACTACTATAAAATAAATTAAACTGCTTTTAAAGTAATTCCTTTATATTTAAATCTAGTAATATATAATTCAAATCTTTCCATAAATATATATATATATATATATATTTTAAGACATTATTTATTATATTAAAATCACTTAATAACATTGAAGAGTCATCTAATAATTTTCTATAATTATAAACTATTTTCAAATAAATTTTTATTAAACCAAATAGAGTTTTAGAAACATATATATATATATATATATATTAAATCATAAAAATAACTTTATATATTTACTTTTAAATAAATTACTAAACTTCATAATTTCCAAGATCATAAATTAACTTCAAATAAACTTATATTAAGAAAAGTAGGTTTCTAGAATGAAACTATATTAAACTATAATAACATTATAAATATATTTATAATAAATTTCCAACCATTATAATTATACTTCAGAGAACTCTTAATATAATATACTACATTAAATAACACAAATAATCGTGCTTTTCAACTAAATAGGAATAGAATTAAAAATATAATAAAATATTAAAAATTGTCTTAGAAAAACAGAAATTGCACATGTTCAGTCGGCTGGAATTGCTCCTCAGTCGATTGGCACTACACTATAAAGTGAATCAAACAACAATGATCACACATCATATGGTCTTTCTGTTATCCCACTTTTTCACATAATCTATGGAAAAATCATCTGCTGTATGACATAGCCAGTGAAATCATAATTTTTATTGAGATTTCAAGCTTGTTATGTAGACAACATTTTATCTGTTGTTTGATTTAAGTTATCAAAAAGTTTAGTTTTGACGCTATATCGATTTTGGTTTCCCTCTTAGTATTGTCTGAATTATTTTGTTGCCACGTGTTCCTTAATTATTTACCTCCTCTCTTTCTCTCCGTTCTATTTTTTCTCATCTCACAAACTAGAGAATCAGATGTTTAAACCCTATCCATCCCATTTTCTTCTCCTTATTTGTTTTGCAAACCATTTCTCGCTCCCCCAATACTCTCTCACTCTCAAAACCAAATTGGCAGAACCCCAATCTCGGCTTTGTTTTGTCTTCGAGCCATCTTCTGGAAGCAAGGTTTCCTAATCTAAGCGCTGATTGATAATGAAATCGCCTGCGTCCCTTTATCGATTGATAGCTTGATCAATTTTCTTGATTGAGGAAACTCTTCTACTGCTTCTCTGTCGAGTTGGATGATATAAAAATTGGTACTTGATTTTTTATGATCTTTTGATTTCGCCAAAATTGATCTACAATTATGCCGATAATGATATGGGTGCTTATATAGGATTTGATTTCTTATATTTTCATTTTGAGATTTTGGTTTGAAATTTTCCCGTGGCTTGTTCAAATCAATTGTTTGAAACTATTGTGTGGCTTTATTGTAGCATGTAGTTTGATTTGTTTATGTTTTCTGATTGCTTTGTTTAGGTTTGAAATGTCCCTTTATCGATGGCTTGATGCTCTTCTGACATGCTCGGCTTTGTTTATGTTTTCTGATTAGTTTTTCTAAAACTGATGCTTTACATGATTTGTTCACTTCATTGTTTCGCTGGTTCGAGTATCTTTGTGCTTGGTTGATTACTGCAAATTCTTTGCTTGTAGATGAGTGCACCTTAGATGATCTTGTTTTTTTGGCTACTGATTTATCTTACTTGTATATGATACATATGTGCATGCCTGTAGCATTTTGAGTGTTGTTGCCCCTTGGTGTACATTCGTTTGCACTTGAAACTATGTATGCATCTCACTGTTGTGCACTGCTTTTTTCATGTCAGATCTGGTCTGGTTCCTTCCCATGTTGTCTCAAGTATATGTATACATATACACATATATGTGTATATATGTACTTTTTAGAGAAATTCCATGTTTGGTTGATTATGTGAGTGTGCACTGAGTTGTTGTTTTGTGACTCTAAACTGGCTTTTGTGTGTGGTAGCTTCATGTGCATTGCTTGCTGTTCATCTGTATTTGTACATGTCGATCTGATTATAACTGAACGTTGAATGGCCTAAACTATGCCTGGTCATGTCTTGCTGGAGTTGTTTTTACTGAGATGGTCATTTTACTTGTATAGTTGTTTTTACTGGGTGCACTGCCTTGACTGATTTTACTTGTATAGTTGGTTTTACTAAGATGAAGGGCTTCCTAGAGTTTGAAGTGGCCACTATGCACATGTATACATGTATATACATAGATGTATAGTTGTATGTTAGTGTGCTTGTCTAGGTGTGACTTTGCTAGTCTGTGTGCTTGTTTTGTTTAACTGTGTGTATATTCTAAGCGAGTCTACATTTTTTTAATGATGTTGCACCTTTTCATATTTTGTTGTCGAATTGCCTTGCTTGCATTTCCAGGATGTACACTATCCTGTATTGTTTAACTTATTGTACTGCTTGTGCACTAATACTGCCTGCCTTGATTTGTGTTGAACGGCCTTCTACTCGCATAAGTTGATCTATGACATCATATCAATTGTTGGTACACTGCCTAGCATTGCTTTACTATGTGCACTTTGTTTCTATACCGATGCATGTTCTTTTTCTGGACTGATTTGTGCATCTTATTTTTGAACTTGGTCGTGACTCTTGTACACTACGTGATGCACTTGAGTTGAGCCCGAGCTTGCTTGGGCTTGACCTCATGCACACTTGCACTGCTTTGAGCCTTCAGGATTGACCTTTGCATTTGTCCGTAAAATTTATTAACACTAGTGTGTTTTATGTGTACGGCCTTATGACATGTATAATGATACACTATACATGTCATAAGTTTTTTTTGCACTTTGATTCCAGTTTTAAAGTATGAAAACAAACAACCCAAATAACTGAGGAAATATCATATTAAATCACATTCTTATTTTTGCAAGTATCAGTTTGTTCTTTTTTGCTTTTTACCGCGTTGTTGTTTGTTGGATAGGCAAGGTAGAAAACTGGAGCAGAAACAAGAAGATATCAAATTCGAGTGTGTGAGTGAGAGTAAAAAAATTATTGTATATGAGAGTGTGAAAATAATGTTATGTATAAAAGTGTGAAATATAGTGGAAGCTCATTGTATACTATTTGAAATTGAAATGAAATAAAATGTTTGTTTGAATAAAATATGAGATTTTGAAGAAAATATTTATTATCATCAAACAAAAATCATAAACCGTTATACCCTACAGTATTAGTCAATATTTATATATTGTCTAATAGGTGTTCTTGAAATGATAGTATAACATTAGAAAACATATGACTTTTTCCTATTGTGTTTATGCCTATCGGACGATGGGGCATATCAATGGTCTGATGTGCAATGACACAGCACCGGATTTAATGACAGATAGATATGCTTTCAAACAACGAGGCATATCTGTCGTCTGATGCATTTTTTAGCATAGTGTGAATTCCTATTCAGTCAACTGAATTATTCGACTATTATCAAACTTTTGTGTTATCTTCTCGGCAATGTGATATACACAGGTTTAGTCAACTAAAATTTTCTCCCAATCGACTTAATTTCTGGAAAATTGAAAAATTGACCATATGCAATCAATTCAAATTCCAACATACTTCAATATTATCCAAAATCAATCAAAGCAAACAAACATAAGTTCCATGAGAGGTAAGCATACATGAAATCCATACACATCACCGTGTATAAAATGAAATTCAAGTTTATAAACATAGTTGTGGGTGAAGAAACACTCACCTTGGCCATAACTAATATAATTTGCCTTCTACCCATTCATTGCCTCTTTCTTGAAAATCATCATGCTTCAAAACTTGGCCAAAATTCAAACTTCTTCTTGCTGTATGGGGTAGCATGATGTTAGGTTTGATATATTTGAATTTGTTAGAACCCTATACTTTGATGTTTTGGTAGTGACAACTGTACAAGTATATATTGTATGTAATAACCACTTTTGCAGGAAATGATATCACTTATACAAAGAGACAAACATATCAAAATGAAGACCAAAATGATGCAACAAAGTTGTTATTTACCATAGAGTCTGTGTTTAGAGGTAAAAAATTGTTAAAATCTCTTCTATATGGTATATACACACACATATTTACCAGATAAAGAATTTTAAAGAACAACACAAAAAACATGGAATTCAGCCGGCTGAATCAACCAGGTCAACCGACTGAATTCTATGTATGTGCACAATTTTTGAATATCATGAATATTCAACTAGCTTAATGAGTATATTTAGTCGATTGAAAACTGGTCGAAATGCACTGTAGCCTTGTTGGTTTCAAAATCAGCTGGCTGCCACACTCTATTCAGTCGGCTGAATTTGCATAATGGCTTGGTTTCTCAAAAGGTGTGTTTCCTTCATGAAGAGTTACAACTCTTAATCAAGAGTTGCACTCACAACCCTTCCCCGTTACTCTTCAAGAACGATTGTAACATTTAAACACTATATAAAGAAAAGAATTCCAATGTTTTGATTAGCTATTCTATTCCTAATTTTCTCTATCTTTGCTATTGAACTTACAAGACTTCAATTCCAAAAATCTTTATATTTGATCACTTGTTTATTCAAGAATATTTTTTTGTGATCAAATTTACTTCCATTCTTCACAAACTACACTATATACCACAAAGAAGAAGATTATAGGAAGGGTGTACATTATCGACTTATTAGTGCTATTCATGAGCATACTCGATCAAATATTTTTCTATTATTTGTAGTTAAAAGTCCTGTTGTAGAATCCTCAGGCGGTTGAAGTCCTATTCGGTTGTCTAGGCAGTTGAAGTCCTGTTCGGTTGCTCGGGCGGTTGTAATACCTATTCCTCCAAGTTAAGAGAGGGTATCGGTTTAAATCCAGAAGGAGTTTGGGATTGGACATAGAACAGGAAGTTTGAACCAGTATAAAAATCTCTTGTGTTATTAACTTATTGCTATTTACGTTTTTTCTATTCTGCACAAGTTTATAACTTAGATAATTATTCATATTACTCGATCCTTAGTCACTTTCAGAATTTTGATATTTTTGAGAATTTATTCATATTTTATTTTATTTTATAATGAAGATGAGGGTTTTCATATATATTTTTTCACGAAGAAGAAGAGATGAAGGCCGATAGTTTAAAAGTGAATTGCTTTTAGCAAATGGAAGAAAGAAATCTCTAGAAATGGAAATGTCTCGACCCTTGTTTCATAGAACAATACTTGGTTTTGGGCCTTACACACAATCCAACCCACTTAACTTCTTTACATTTCCTTTTCTTTTACAACCATTTTCTTTTCCACACAAAACATTATAAAATTTCAATTAAAAATCATATTAATATCATTAAAATGTTTACTCCACCTTATGAAATCTTTATAAAATTTATTTTTCATAAATTTCTTTATTTCAATTAATTAGATCAAAACAACCTACTTAGCCCACTTTATAAAAAAAATATTAGCCAAAACTAATTCAAACCTTTACTTAAAAATTATCACTATCTCAAATCTTCATTGCTTATTCATATATAACTTTTATAAAATATTAATTTCATATGTTAACTAATTTACTTTAAATCATTTTTTAATTATATTAGAAAATGCCTTTATCAAACAAAAATAAAACATCTTTTCCTTTAAAATAAATTTCCAATCTCATTCTCTAATAATATTAGACTTTATAAAATTATCCAATAAATTTTCACATTTAAAACCACTTTAAATTCAAAACTAATGTTATCATTAATTAAGTGACTAAATTCCACATTTTATTAATAATTCAAAGTCTTCAAATTATTTAACTTCCCAAAATACTTCGCCCAAAAAGCTTTTCAATAATTCTACCCAAAACAATTTAGGTTCCATTAAAATGTTTTTATTATCTAAATTCCAATATTTACTAAATAATCCCAAATTATTCTCATTTAATATTTAAAGACTTGTTTTAATTAATTACTGCTCAACATCGTGTTGTTACAAAACCTCGATGCTAACTTTCCTGAACTATCAAATCTCATGATATGCCTAAGTGGTGAGACCTTCATAAAAACCATGTCACTTACTTCGAACTCTAACTCCGTATGTCTCATGTCAGCATAAGACTTCTGCCTATCCTACGCAGTTTTCATCCTCCTACGGATCAAGTCTATCTTCTTTGATGTTTGCCTCACCATATCCAGTCTAAGAATAATCATATTCGTAGTGTCTCACCAACAAGACGGTGATCTACAAGGCCTTCAATATAATGCCTCAAACGGTATCATCCCAATACTCACCCGATAACTGTTATGATAAGTATACTCCACTAATGGCAAGTGATTCTCCTAACAGCCTCCAAAATTCAAGCTACACATCTGAACCAAATCCTCCAATACCCTATTCACCCTTTCCGTCCGTCCGTCCATTTGTGAATGATAAGCAGTACTCAAACTCAACTCAGTGCCTAAAGCCTCCTAAAGACTCCTCCAAAACCTACGGTGAAAAGCATATCTCGGTCGCTAACGATGCTAGAAAGAACTTTATGTAATCTAACTATCTCCCTCACATATAGTGTTGCCAAAGAGCAACGACCCTCGTATTCCTAACCGGAACAAAATGAGCATATTTGGTCAGTCGGTTGACTATGATCCAAATGCTCTCATTCCCCCACATACTCCTAAGTAGTCCATCGATGAAATCCATAGAAATACTCTTCCACTACCACAGCAGAATATCTAATGACTACAACAATCCTCCCAACTTCTTCTACTTCGCCTTTACCCTCTGTTAAGTCATACATCGGGCTACGCACTCTGCCACATGTTTCTTCATACTGGGCTAATAAAAGATTCTCTTTGTGTCACGGTACATTTTATCTCTGCTGGGACGAACGATCATCCTAGAACGATGAGACTCAACTAGTACCATGTCAATCAAATCCATAATGAGAGGAACACATAATATACCATCCTTTCGTAACTGCCCCTTCGAGTCAATGGTATAACGCTTCAAATGAATCGACTGCTCTCCTCTACTAAGCTTCTTAAAATTATCCACAAATACCGTGCTTCTGACTCGAACCAATGTGGTCCATAAGTGTAGGCTGCACATCCAAAGCAGCTAACAATCCCGAAGTGATGTCTAACGATGGTTGGAAATCGAACGTAGAAATAAACTCCAAGTACTTCCACTCTAAGAACATAGCACTCAACACCGCAAGCTTCCTACTCAAGGCATCGGCTACGACATTGCCCTCGCCTGAAGTATAGGAGATATCGAAGTCATATGATGCCAAAAACTCTATCCACCTTTGTTGTCTTCAATTCAAAACCTTCTAGGAGAATAAATACTTCAAAGACTTATGATCCGCATACAGCTCAACTGCTCTTATAATAGATAGCATCTCAATGAATTGAGTGCAAAGACAATGGCCACCAACTCAAGATCATGGGTATGCTAGTTTCTCTTGTGGACTTTCAACTATCGACTAACATAGCTCACCACTCTCTCTTCCTACATCAAGATTGTGCACAACCTCGTATTGCAAGCATCGGTATACACTGTGAATGTCATCGTGAACGAGTAATATTATAACAGGTGCAGTAGTCAA
Organism: Allium fistulosum; assembly: GCA_030737815.1. Lineage (NCBI taxonomy): Eukaryota > Viridiplantae > Streptophyta > Magnoliopsida > Asparagales > Amaryllidaceae > Allium > Allium fistulosum. The sequence goes on along the minus strand of CM060903.1, from coordinate 431,589,030 downwards.
CGCCTCCTTCATCTTGATAAAAGCACATCACACTTCGCGTCCCACGAGAAAACTATATTCTTCTTGGTAAGGCAAGTTAAAGGGGCATAAATTTTAGCGAAGTCCTTAATGAACTTCCTATAATAGCCTTCCAAACCAAGGAAACTCTTCACTTCTATGGCATTCTTCGGCATATGCCAATCTTGTACCGCAGCAGCTTCACTAGGATCGACCGCTAGTCCACTTTTAGAGAAAACATGTCCCAAAAAGTGTACCTTCTTGTGCCAAAAGTGACGTTTGGAAAACTTTTCCTTCAACTTACCCATGGGTGTATTGAGTGCTTCTAAATGCAGCATGTGTTTCTCCTCACTTTTCGAATAGACTAATATGTCATCAACAAATACCACCACGAACTTATTAAGCAACCCACTAAAAACATGGATCATCGGATCCATAAAGTAGGTGGATTCATTGGTTAGTCCAATGGCATGACTAACCACTCATAAAGTCCGTCAGGTGTACAAAAAACAGTCTTTTGAATACTATCATCGACTACACGCAACTGATAGAATCCAATAGTCAAGTTGAGAGAACAGTTTCGGTCTAACCAACTGATCAAAGAGATTTTCTATGCGGGGCAACAGGTAACGATTCTTCTTCGTCGGCTTATTCAGCTTCCGCTAATTGATGCAAAGACTCAGGGAACAATCTTCCTTAGTGGAAAAGATAACTGGTGCTCCCTACTTTGAGAAACTCCTCTGAATGAAGCCTTTCTCTAACAGCTCATTCACTTGCTTATTCATCTTGCGTCTCTCTTTAGGAGCCATATGCCTCAATGGTAAGGCAACAGGCCTACCATTCTCCAAAAGATTAATCTGAAACTTGATCTCTCTCGAGGGTGAAAGACCGATGACCATGGAAAAGACATCTGAATAGTCTCTTGCTACTAATACTGAATCTAACTCATCATATGATAGGTCTAAAGAATATAGGTAACTCAACAAAACTGAACCCTTAGGATTGCAATAAACCTTTAGACTACATCCACTACAAGTAGCCAACCTAACAACCTTCCTATCACAATCTAGGATTGCCTCATGCATAATCATCCAGTCCATACCAAAATCAACCTAAACCCAGAAAAACCCAAGACAAAAGCATCGCAATCAAACTCAACCCCAAACTAAACAATTTCAAACACATACATATCATAGATAAATAAGTCGATCCTCCAATAAGGTTTGATACAACTACAGGGTCTATAACTATGTTAGTGTCTAAGTGCAACTCATCTACCAGTCTACTCGATATAAAAGAGTGTGGTCCCCAGTGTCAAATAAGGTATAAAAAGGTAAATCAAATAAATTTAACACACTTTCAATTATGACCTTCTTCCCCTTGTCCGCTACTGGAGGCGCACTCGAGTTGGAAATAAATCTGGTGCGTAAGCTGAAACTACCAGGGTAGAGTTCTTTTGTGGTGCTGGACACTACTGCGTCACATGATCGAATCGGTTACAATTGTAACACTCAATCTTCGAGATGTGCGTCTTGCACTCCCTATCAAAATGCCTCTTCTTACCACATCTCCTACGTTGCATCTCATGCTTTTTAATCTCCCAATTGGCCCCCATTCCGCCTTTGTGCCGGTTCTGTAGTGTTGTCTTTCCCCCCAACTTCTTAGGCTCACTCTTCACTTCCTCCTTAAAGAAGGTGTTTAACAAGGCCATCTCCACCAAACGCTCAAAAGTCGCACCCATGGGAATATGACTAAGGGCCAAATCTTGAAGAGGTTGATTCATCCCCTTCGCAAACTTCAGAGCTTTCTTACGAGGGGTATTGATCAACTCCAACCCAAACCTAGCCAACTCATGTAACTGGTTCATATATTCCATCACTGATATCTCTCCTTGTTGCAGATGTATGAACTCCTACTACTGTACTCCCTCCTCTGCCCTGGAAAGAAACTTAATCTCAAAATGCCTCCTAAACTCTCCCCAAGTAATCTCTCCCTCGTCGATCTCTGCGCCTACTACGTTCCACCAATTTAGAGCCTCTCCTCATAAATGCCAGGTGGAAAGATGTCTCCTCGCATCATCTTTAAGACCCATCAGTCTAAAAATCCTCTCGTAAGTGTGGATCCATGTATTCAAGTCCATATACGACTCGGTCCCTACATATGGCTTCCCTCCAAGACTCGCAAAGTCATTACATAGCTTGGTAAAATCGACGGCATATGGATGGGCTGGAACTGCACCTGGCATCTGCTCTGCAGATCCCCTATTAGTGTTAAGTTTAGCTTGTCCTCTTGCTTGTAAATACCGACAGAACCGAATCGGGACGTTCACGCCTAGAATCTTAGTTGCATCACCTAAGCTGCAACCAACAGGATCGCTCTTCCTTTCTATTTGTGATTTAGGAATTTTATTAGCAACTTTCCCATAAATGGTAGTGGCAAGAATAAGGGAAAGCGTTTTCGTATTACATACATACATACATGCATGCATGCATGCATGCATACATACATATATATATATATATATATATATATCCTTTGAAATATTTTTACCTATACATATATATTTTCAGAAGTCCATTTTGAAAACCTTTTTGTAAAACTTTTAAAAAAACTTTTCAAGTACGTTCTCTTAATACGCACATAATCCCTAAAGAATTTTAAACTTAGGCTATGATATCAAGTATGACAACCCACACCTCAAAACACATCGGTCCAAAGTCTAGGGCAACTTTCAAACTCGCGTCGGTGCCAAGAAGTACAAGCTATTGGATTTTTAAACATTACGAAAATTAATGATATAAGGATAAAATCTAAGACATTCTACACTTTAGATTTTACAATGGAAGGAAATAAAATATAAATATAGAAAATAACCATCTCAGAAAACACAGTCTCAAAACAACATGTAGTCAAAATCTAGAGTATATAAAAATACGACATAAAGTCTGATAAGTACTAAGTATGATAAATAGTTCCATGAAGAGTAATAGGAAATAAAAAGAAACTTTAATGCCAAGCTCTTCTCTCCATATACTAATCTCTGGGCCTATAACATGTTTCCTTGTCCGTCTATGATGTGAAAAAAAAGAAAGGAAATGAGTGGGTCATACAAAAGTCTGGTAAATGAATTACATCATTAATATACAGCGATCACATTAAATTAACTTCATTAATATTGTATGTGACCTAGAGTACTCTACTAGTGTTTGTGAAGTATATACTAAAGTAGGCTTCATTTCTAAAGGATACAGTTCCCAATACATCTACATTAACATCTTATGAAGGCTTAGACTTAAGATCGAACAACTAATCGAACCTTTAGATGAACTATGGATTGGCTAGTAACTACTAGAACTACTCCAATATAAGATTATCTACAATATCCACCTTGGGACTACATTCGCAGATTAGGACTACATGTATCATATTTACGCATTGAGGGGGAACCCACGATGCCAACTTGCACCAAAGACGTTTGTTGCATCTGTGTCTACCTCTCAATGGTAACGTAACACATCTTATCAAACTACGTCAGGATCCATCAACAATGTGATAGGACTTCCATACAACTGTGCATGCCAAGGAACTCCCGTTAGGGCCGGGCCATACACTTCTTCAAGCTTCATCGTCAATGTTCACGTACACCATAGAACCTCTTATGAGCGCAATTTGCAATAGAATCGCCCCAATCAAAAATCGACCTTGTCATTAAATAGTGCCTTGGCCTTGTTGCTTGTGCACACATATATCCAGTGCCATAACGTCCAAGAACCACAAACTTAAGGAGCTAGTTTCCGTATTTATACTAACATCCATATATAACTATATATACAATTAAATTAATAGCCCGGGCCTTAGGTCTAGATTCATACTGCGTTCAATGAACCTGTCGACCGATCGGGTGTTTGCTGTGTGTATTTTTTGATTACCGTCGTTTGTTTATTAATCATCATCGTTCTCAAATCGATTACAATAAACTTTAATCCACATATTACAGTAAACCTTAATTATAGTGAACTCAAATTTGTGAATCTACAATTTATAATTGCCAAAACTTCATATTCAATTTAGGTTTACCATCAACAGGGTTATCTCAATTCAGTTTAGGTTTATCATCAACAGGGTCATCTCAATTCATATTTAATTTGATAAAATGTGTATATTAAACTTGAATCAATTCTTATCTAACGTATTTACATTAACCAGTAAAAGAAAGGGATCATATTCCTATAAGTTATAATTGCTGCGAAATTTTCAATCTACATAAATAGTATTTCAAATTTAAATTAAAACAATTCTAGATCAAATAGGGTATAACAAGGTTAATTATATGCAAATCATCTTACTAATCACGAACCCACCTGAAACACCCCACACCCCTTAATATACCCAATAGGACACATTAAAAGGCGTGTTGCGTTGTGGTATAACTGAAACTAACAGAGACTAAGATTCACAAGACAAAAACAGGTAAAAACAGCGGAAAATAAAATAATACTTATTTAAAACAAAAGCTTCATAATTGCTCATAAACCAAATAAGTCAAATACTAAATATAACATACATGTCTCAAAAACCAAAATGTCTCCTGAAATAAAAACTCATAGTCTCAAAATCAAAATACATAATATTTCTCATAATAAGCCAATACATAGAAAGAGTTAAAGCTAGAATAAAAGAAATACATGGTAGAGATCTTCTCCCAAAATCCTCCAAGCAACCGCAATCTACAGCCCTCTCCCTTGATTGCCCATGGGAGAAAAAAGGGAAAATAAAGGAGTGAGTCAGATAAAAAGTCTGGTGAGTGATAGTAACTACTAGAATCTTTAAGCAAAGTAAAGGTAATAGACTCTTCAATGGTTCTAGTATATCAAAAGGAAACAAAGGAGATAGGAAAGAGATAAACTGGAAAATACGATTAAACTATTACAATTGATAAGATAGGTCAACTTTGATTATTTGCACTTGTCTTTCTTAGCTACTTGATTAGGCTGAATTCCTAATCCTATAATTAGGCTGAAATCATAATTCTACCATTTGATCGGCCTGCTACTCAATAGACCTTACTGTGGACTAGACGCTATATAACTCCCTACACAGCAGCCAATGGTAACTACAAAAGATACACAAAGCACTCACTGTGGACTAGACGATACATAGCTCCCTACACAAAAGGCAATGGTGTCTACGGAAGACACACATACTAAGCGCTTGGAACTTATAGCGATTACTGAGCACCGAAATGGTAGTCGCATACGTAACTGCCACCATGCTCATGCTACCTGTTGCTCCACCTATTGGATCGTATTATTACCTTGACTCAGCATAAGCGTGCCCCTCGTCTCACTTTAGGATTATGTGAAATACCATGTCCACAGAAAATATAGGGGAATGCTGCCGGTACTGGCCTATCATCCAAACAATATCTAATAGAGCCCTTGTCCAAATCCACCGTGATTTGAACATCTCTATATTGACCAATTACTACCACTACTAGCATAAGCGTGCCCCTCGTCTCACTTCAGGCTTATGTGAAACGCCGTACCCATAGAAAATAATAGGGAAATGCTATTTGGTATAGGTCCTACTTTAATTCTTTGCTTATTAACTTAGATAAATTATTTAAATAAGCCTTTACTTTTGTTCTTACTATCTATGCTTATTAATTTATCCTAAGTCTTAAAATAAGCCTTATTTTATTCTATTTCTTATTATAAACTACGTTCTAATCATGCTTATTACTTAACCCAAGGTCTAAGTGTGAAAATAAGCTTCTTTTCTTCTTTTATTCTTTTTAGTTATAATTCTAAGTTATAACTAGACCAACCTCTTTAATTCAGTCCAATTAATATCATAATTAGGCATAATTTCAGTCCAATTCCATTTATATTACAGTCTTTATAATTTACATCTTATATTCCATTATTTCATATTTCTTATAATTTAATCAAATTTCACGTTAATTCTATTCTAATCCATACGCGAAGAAGGAGGAGGAATAAAAGGAAACTGAAAATAGAAGGAAATCCAAGGCGTAAGAAGAAGATGTAAATAATGCATAAATAATAGTAAATAAACTAAAATACTGTAAATAAACTGTAAATAAATGGAAAAGCTAGAAATAAACTAAAATTAACTGAAAATAATTCTAAAAACTGTAAATAAATTACTGAAAAGGTTACTCCAAAAAAATCGTAGTAAAACTACAACTATTGGAAACCCTATTATTTTAAATTACTTAAAAAAAATTAAAATAATTACAATCACTCACCTCCGGTCCTTAGCTCTTCCCTTTAGGCCTTCATGGATCCACTTGGGATTGTTAAATATTTTTATATAAAACGATTTCCTCTTTGGAAAATTATTCCGCTTAGGGATCTTCTTGAATAGGAGAACCCAATTGGAGAAAATCTTAGAATGAGAAAAAGTGTTAGGTCTAGGGTTCTATCTATAGGGGTAGAAGTGGATCTCAGACCGTTGGATTTGGGGATTGAATAGGATGCAACCACGTCATAGGCTGAATAGAAGCCATCGGATACAAAAATAGAAGGACCGGATTGAAATAAAGAATGCAAAACACGTCATAGGAAGCCTCTGGAATGAATGGAACGAAGAAAAAATTTCTTCGTTCCTGAACACAGGCGGGTCGACCGAGCGGTCGATCGAGCGGTCGACCGCCCTTGTGCCCAGGTCGACCGGCCGGTCGACCTGGCCTATATATATTATTATTTTTCTTTTTTTTCTGCTTATTTTGTTTAATTCATGTCTCGTTCATTTTAACTCGGATTCTGACGTTCTATATACGGAAATTGACCAGAAAATTACTATGGACACAATGGTGCAACTCCCGTGGCTCAATTCTGATAATTTCTAATTAATTAACGAATTAATTATCACAGGTTAAAATTTTGGGTTGTTACACCACCCACCTTTAAAAAAAGTTATCTCTTCCCTAACACACTTGGAATCACCTCCGCTTGGTGTAGATCTCCTCTTAGTTTGGTTTAATTGTTATTTGGTTTTGAAGAAATTTGATTTTGAGGAGAAAGAGATTTCTAACTCTAGGGAGGCAGAGTTTCGACGTACAATAAGTGAATTAGGATTATGACAATTAGCCTAGGGTTATATTTATAGGGGTGGAAACTAATCTTTGTCGTTAGATATTATAAAATCTAGACCGTTCGACTGCTCGAAACCCTAGCCCGATAACGTCGACTTGTCGACCGCTTAGCTTGGAGCAGTCGACCGCTGGGGGTCAACCGGTCAAGCCTATAGTGTCGACCGATGGAGCTTTCTATTTTTAATTATTCTTTTCTTAATTAAATGTTTAACTAATTTCGATTCCAAATTTTCAAACGTTAATAGAATTTTCATACTAGCTCCGATTTCAAAATATTATATATGAAAATTGTCTAGAAAATGATAACGAACAGAATGGTGCAAGTTTCATAGCTAGATGCGAACGTTTGTAAAAATTCCATTTTTACTCCTGTTATATTTAAATTTAATTTTTTGTTTTAGATGTTCGGTTAACTTTTTAGAATGTTGCAAATTATTCAAAATCCATTTACTAAAAGTCTATCTCACTCGTCCTAACTAGGATCTGGACAAGTTTATAGTCAAAACCGATCGGAAAAATTAACCTATCGCAAACTCTAATCGCCAAATTAATATATTTGTAAAATTATCATTTTGCACCTAGAGTTGAAACAAAATGTCATTATTAAATTTAATTATTATAATTACGGGGTATTACATGGTGTGTGTCGGTTATCGAGCCATTAGAAATTGTTTAAATTGCAAAAATGTTTTCCAAATTTTACCACACCCTCTAAAATATTTCTAACATTTTATGGAGTTTCCCTGGATTTTTCGAAACTTGAAAGGGGGGAAAATGCTACAGTGAAATAGGGCACGAAACAAGCTACGAAAAGACCAACAAGTCAACATGTTCCCCCTATCTGGTCAACAGGTTGGGGATAACCGATTGACTAGTTATAGGGGGACAAGTCGACTGGTTACATCTTCCTAAAGCTAATTTCTACTTGTTGCTTCGCATGTTTCATCCGCAGTCATACCCATTCCTACCATTCCTCTTCCTCATTGGTTTAGGGACTTTTCTAATGGTTGTAACACTTTATATACATCACTACAAACTTATATAAACCCTATTCAGATCGTAGAATCAATCAACTAATCAATTCTAAGTCTATACTTCTCTGATTTACGTTGCTTTCAATTTCAAATAAAAAAGTACGACTAATGATCTTTCAACTCACTACCCTTAGATTCTGGTCAAGTTTAAGTAATCCAGCCTCTACACCTCCACTTAAATCCATTTATGCTGGTTATATGAGAATTGTATCCTGGTGTTGACAAAAAAGTTTACCTAAAGACAAGTCGGCCAAAATCAAAAAATTTACTACAAATTGGTAAAGTCCTCTATGGTGTCTCAAGCATGGTTGAAGTTCAGTTTAGTTGTTCTGGTAGTAGAGTTGTTTACTGGAAATTTCAAAGTGATTTCTGAAACTGGATGTAGGATGGAATGTGGAATGTATCTGAACAAGTATAAATCGACTATGTGATCTATTTTACCATTTTGCTTCATTTACTGTTAAATTGACTGATTATATGCATTCGATCATTTTCGACAATGCGACTTATCATTTCCATCATCAATGTGCAACTAATTGAAACTAATTGTCTCATTTCATTATGTTTTAAAACCACAATAAATTCGCTTGATGTTTTGTAGATGACCTCGTGCTAATAGACACCTTAACAGAAAAGATAGAAAGGACTAGAAAATGGAGAAATGTACCAAAATAAAAAAGATTGAACTTAGTAGGGACTAAACCAAAGTAGATGTCATGCAACTTTAGTATATTTAAATACTTAGGAACGATAATACAAGAAGATGGAGAGGTGGTGAATGATGGGACGAATGAAATTAAAATAGATGACTAAAATGAAAACAAGCATGTGCTATTTTATGTGAACAAAATAATAGACAAACTAAAAGGAAAATTCCATCGAATGGTGGTTAGACTTTTAAGAAGCGAAATGTTGACAACTGAAAAATGGGGAAAATACGGTAAATATTGGTAAAATAAGAATGTTAAGAGGGTGAAAGAAATTACTCAAAATGACGAAATATAAAAATTAGAAAAAAAGGACTAAAATGATGTCGATGCATACATAAAGATACAGAGATGCATCAAGAGGAGAGGAGAGAATAAGGCCCCGTTTGGTTTGCTGTTTTTAGTTTTGTGTTTTCGTCTAAACAAAAATGCGCATTTCTTATACATTGTTGGAAAACACGCAATTTTGAAAAATAGAATTAACATAGAAAATAGAAAACAAATTTATTTGATTTTTCGTGTTTTGAGGCATAACAAAAGGACGGAAAACAATTCATCCCCTCCATTTCCCGTCGATCGTCGTAATGGCTAAAAATTGTAAAAGGATTTCCCTCGTTTTCTTGTATTTTGTATTGTATGTTGAAAACACAAAATGCAAAACTAAAAACCAAACCAAACAAACCCTAAATTTTTTGAATTAGACAGAGAATCAAGCTTCGCTTATAAACTCTAGAAATGTATGCCGCTGTCAAATACGTACTATGGATACTTGTAATAGAGTTGCTAGTTTCAGGATTCGAACTCGTGACCTCTACTCTTGCAGTCCGGACCATAACTAAACGCACCAACCCTGTTGGCCAAGAGGAGACAATTTCTACTTAGAAGGAAAAACAAAATGCGAAGACCTAAGTCAACAGTATTATAAATGATTTAAATAAATAAAATTTAACCGAAGATATGATTCAAGATGGAATCTTATGGACAACGAGAATTCACGTGATTAATCATATTTACTTCGAAAAAAAATGCAAGGATGATGACATGTTATCAAGGAATAAGTATACATTAAAAAAGGGAAAAAGAAGTTGCTTAAACCAATAGAAAAAAATACAACGAAATCGTAGCAAACATATGACTAGCAAAAAAGCAATAGCGATGCATAAATCTGACGCTGTTACGATAGTCATCTATTAAATAATATTAAAAAAGAAAAATTTGACGCTTTCTCATTAATTCTAAGAGTTATCCTTATTCTCTTTGATTCTCTCCAAGTGGATATTTATTTTCAAAATCATATAATTTAACACTTTACAATTATAACTAAACTTTTCACACTGTTTAACATTAAAGTACCTACTATTAAAAGAATCTACAATTATTTACAAATCTTTCACAGCTCTCTCCCAAAATTTTACATTATAATCCACACGCTTAAATTAAAGTGAATATTAGGCTCAGGTCCCTAATAGTTTGAAAATACACAAAAGCCCCAGTAAAAAACAGTATGTAAATTAGGTCCCTAGAATTAAGTTACTAAGTAATTGCATATAGTTATGCAATTATTCACTGAATAATTGTAGGCATTTATGCAATTATATCCAAAAGTTGCATAAATCTATGCAATTTTTTCGGTGAATAATTGCAGAAATTTCCACAATTTTTTTAGTGAATAATTGCGGATTTTTTCGCAAATTTTTGAAAAAATTGCGGAAATTTCCGCAACTTTTTGGTGAATAATTGCGGAATTTTCCGCAATTTTTTCAAAAAATTACGAAAATTTCCGCAATTTTTTAGTGAATAATTGTGGAAATGCCTGTAATTTTTTGATATAATTGCATAAATGTCTGCAATTATTCACTAAATAATTGCATAAGTGTATGCCATTATTCGGTAACTTAATTCTAGTGACTTAATTTACAAACTTTTTTTTACTAGAGTTTTTGTGTATTTTGAAACTTAAGACTTAGTCAACTAAAGGATAAAATTGTTTAAAAATGAAAACTTAATGATGAATAAAAGTTCACATATCTAATTCAAAAAAAAATTCACATGCAGATAAGCTAACCATAAAATCAATGCTCTTCTCAGTTATAAATTTATATAAAGCTCTTCTCAATTTTTAACTTTTTTTTACATTTAACTCCTTATGCTTAATCAGTTATGTTAATCATTAATTCAAATTATTCAATTAAATTCACCTTTAAAAAAGATGACAATTCAATATATATACAACAATCATATCAACAAAATGGTGAAGTAACTTGATCACCCATATAAAAAATAGAGGAAATTAGTTTAAAGGAAAAAGTTTAATAAAAATTTATTTTAATGGACGTTAAAATACAACTTCCGTCTCAAGGACAAGCGTGAAAAATTTCATGATCGTTCCTGCTTTTTTAGTCTGTTTTCCTCTGTAAACAAAATTTCTTCTCCATCAAGCAATGGCATTCCAAAAGCAAATCAATTTTCTTCCTCAAGCTGATTTACAAGCGCAATCAGCTTCCGAAGCTAAGTCAATGGACGTAAATCCACAAATTTCAACAAACCAGAACAAATAAACGATGAAACTGGGATTTCAAAAAGTAGGGTTTCGACTGCAATGCGTACAGAAATAAAGAGTAGACGAAAAAATAATCCATCCACGGATGTTGATTCGCCTGATGTTGAACAACAAACAAAGAGAACGATAAAATCTAGGGCAGCAAAAACTGTAAAAGAAGATGACATGAAGAGACAACAGCTTTGTGATGAAATCGTCAGTAGAAAAAGAAAGACAAAGGTATAACATCTGATTTATTTTTCTTCAAAATAATATTTCAGTATTTATTAGACAGTAAATGATAATTAGATCGATAGTTATTGAATGATACTTCAATACATCATTTGATTTATTGCATGCATCATATTGAAGTATTAGATGATGATGAACATAGCATTCAGTCTTTGACAAAAGACAAACAACAATAAGATGCATAGTTATAGAATGATAGACAAATATAGCATTGAAAAAAATGATAGAAAAACATTGCATTATAGAATGATAGTTGAATATATCACTTTATTTACTGTATGTATAATGATGCAATGATAAGTGAAAATAGCATTTCCATATTCGATATACGGCAGACAATAATTAAATAGATAGTTATTGAATGATAGTTCAATATATAATTTCATTTGTATACACAATTTTGAAATATGAGATGATAGATGAACATAGCATTCAATTTTTGATGGTTGATAAACAACAATAAAATGCATTGTTATAGAATGATAGACAAATATAGCATTTGATAGAATGATAGACAAACATTGCATTTGGTCTTTAAACTATAGGAGCATAAATTGAAAAAGAGTAATGATAGACAAATATAGCATTGGATAGAATGATAGACAAACATAGCATTTGGTCTTTAAACTGTAGGAGCATAAATTGAAAAAGAGTAATGATAGACAAATATAGCATTGGATAGAATGATAGACAAACATAGCATTTGGTCTTTAAACTGTAGGGGCATAAATTGAAAAAGAGTAATGATAGACAAATATAGCATTGGATAGAATGATAGACAAACATAGCATTCGGTCTTTAAACTGTAGGAGCATACATTGAAAAAGAGTAATGATAGACAAATATAGCATTTCTACAAATAATGATAGATGAATATAGCACTAGAAAATTGTGCATTCATGGTTGAGAAATAAGATTATAGTTTGTTATACACTGAATTATTCATTCATAATTTTTTGTACAGGAATCAAAAGGCAAAAGATCAAAGAAAGCAAAAAAAACAGAAGGGAACAAATCAAAGAAAGTATCTCAGGAAAAAATTCAGTATAGATGTAAGCTTGCTTCCGATGATAAAAAATTTCCGGAAAATTAAGGAAAAAGGAGGTTATCTTGTTGATCAACTGAATTATTTAAAACAAACACCTTTTGAAAAATTTATGCTAGTGTTTTTCAAAGAAATTTTATCCATAGCTGCTTTTACAAAATCATCAACAACTTTAGATGATATCATAGAAACATTTTCTATCACTGACGAAGCTTTTAAAGTGGGGAATGTTTTTTTAAAGATCAAACTTGAAGATATTTCAATTCTCTTTAGCTTACCTTTGTTTGGAATTAATATTTTTCCATTACCTAAAATGAGTTTACAAATCCTTCCAGACAATTGTAAGGATTTTGTACTAAGAAATTTTGGAACAGTAGAGCACATAACAAAGGATCTTACAGTTTCAAAAATAAATAATGTACTAGAAACACAACAATTTCAAAATGAAACTGATTTTCCAAAACTGATTATTATTCTTGCAATGATAACCTTCTTCTTTCCCGATAACCAAAGATACTTACCATGGGATATATTCCTTATATTATTGATCACAACAAAATGAACTCGGTATCTTGGCCAGTTTCAATTCATCATTCATTGATTAGAGCTTTGATGGCTTTCAAAACAAAGCCAAGAAACATGCCAGGTTGTTCCATGCTCCCAATTGTAAGTACAACATTCTAACTTTATGTTAATACATCTATGTCTATAAATTAAATTATATACATTATATATTTTAACAAGTAATATTTTATTTGTAGTTTTACCTATGTGAGCATGTCAATTTGATATCTCCATTAGCAACATACTGTTCTACTACCTAGATTTGGGAGGTGGAATATAGGAAGCTTGAAAAAAGTCATTTCAAGAGAAGCTTTGATAAACATGGACAAAAGAAAGGTATTATTTCTCACACAAGTACAAGAAATGTATACTGATAGATAGATATATCATAACATAATGTATATTAACAGTTTTCATTTTGTTATTATACAGTCATAATTTAAATGATAGTTACATATATCATTTCTGCACAAATACAATTTTCTATAGTTGCTACTAAAATATGATAGTCAGATATAGCATCACATGAAAAATGAAAATTATAAATAAAATTACTTCATTCATTGTATCTTAGCTCATTCATTACTATTTATGTTATTACGTAGATTTTTGTTGAAATAAGAAACCTGACTGAAGATGAAAAAGCACTTCTTCAACAAAAAAACCAACAAAAATTTGTTCAGATGGATACAAATGAAAATATTGTGATACAAAAAGTAGAAAACTTGGAAGAGACATCAAAAAAGCAAGTTGACTCAATGAAACAGTACATTGAAATTTGGAAAATAAATTAAAGAAAAGTGAAAAAGAATTAGAAATGGAGAGACAAAAAAGAATAAAAGCAGAAGGCACTATCATACAGTTGAGAAAAGAAATCAAAATGTTGAAATCAAAACCAAGAGAAGATATAGAAGCACCATCATTTGATCTGAATATAACCCAGGAAATAAAAAAGATGCAGGAAGAGAAAAAACAACAGCATCAAAAGGAACCTTCAGAGGAAACAGAAAAATCCCCGACAGTGAATGAAAGAACACAGAAAAAACCAAGCTCTTTAGTTTTGAGGGTTAAAAGGCACCAACGAAGGAATAAAATTGATCCCAATTGCCAGTATGAAATTGTTCACAGAAAAACAAAGAAAAATGCTGACAATGAAGACCAAAAGGAACAACCTGAAACTGAAGAAGGTCAAAAAAAATACAAGTGAACAGAAACAAGAAGAACAAAATGAAGAATCTGATTATGAAGAGGAATCTGAAACTGAAACAGATGAGGAAGCCACTACAATTAAAAATGATGAAATAATTGATTTTGATGGATACTCGCCATCAACTAAAGCTTACAAGAGTAAAGATATAACAAAAAGCATTATTCTAAAATTATTGAATGAAGAACATCAAAACAAAATTCTTACTTTCTTCAAATTTAATGAAAATGAGAAGTAAGATTTCTGATCTTTTTTCTTTCATTATATTTGTAATTAAATAAAACTGAAAAAAAACCAACTTTTCAATTATTGATTTTCAATTACAGCACTGTAGCATATGAAAAAGATGAAGGGAACAAAGGAGGAGTCACGATAGTGAAATCTATGCTGGAAGCTGTTCTATTTGAGGGGGTTACAGATGGACAGGTATGCATCAACTCAGAATTATGATAGTAAAAAAATGTATATAAATGTATAAAATGAAAGAATGATAGGTAAACCTAGCATTCAACTTTCAAAGTGCATATAAATGAATTGAATGAGAGAGTGACAACTAAAAGCAGCATTACTATTTGTAAAATGCAGATAACTGTATAGGATAGGAGAATGATTGTTACAACTAGCATTCATAATTTTTTAAGTGCATATAAATGTAAAAGATGAGAGAATGATAGTTAAAACTAGCATTCGAAGTTTCTAACTGCATATAAATGTATTAAATAAAAGAATGGTATTTAAAAACAACATTGGTATTTGTAAAGATCATATAAATATGTCGAATGTCAAAGATGATTGTTTAAACTATCATTTGCATTTTTCAGTGCATACAATGAAGTAAACATGTAAATGATAGTGAATACTAGCATAAATATTCCTGGTTCAAAAACAAAATATCCCATAAAACTTACAACCTTTTTTGTTTTCTTAAACAGATTATTGATTGGTTTTACTACAATCAGGAGATGTATGAACACAGTTACTACTTCACTACAATGATGATGGTAAGTATAAGCTTTTCATTATAAATGTTAAAAAATAATACAAAGTATTCTAATGCATATGAATGTGCAGAATGCTATAGCACATGATCAGCAAACTGTGATCAAAGACATAGTCATACCGGCAATAGATGTCATTGTCAAAGATGAATTTACGGCGAAAATTTTCTTCCCTCTACATTACACAAACCATTGGAGCTTGTTGATGCTAAACTATGAAACAATGCAGTGGAGTCATTATGATTCAACAAAACCAAAAACTAGATCAACAAGGACTTCAAACCCCAGCTATAACCAAGCCATCATTCTTGTAAGAAAAGTATAATTTTTATATCAGTCTAACATTAATATACAGCACTAATTTTTCTTCTTGCAGAAAGACAAAATTGAATTAATGTTCAAGAAGAAATGGGCAGAAGTAGGAATACTGAACAAAGAATTTCACAAACCTAAAGTGTTGCAGCCAAAAAGCCCACCACAGGATTATGATTCGTAAGTAACTAATTCCATTTCTTCTCTTGTCATTGTAGTTTGTATATTCATCCAACTTTTGTTATTCTTTTTTAATTACAGCTGACTACATCTAATGATCAAAATGATAGTTAAACCTACAACTGAAAATTTTAAAATGCATAAAATTGTGAAAATGAAAAAAAAAACGACAGTTCAAACTATCATTTATATGTTTTCAGTGCTTATGAATTTATCAAATATCGAAAATGATTATTTACACTAGCATACATATTTTTAAATTCTTTTGGACTAGACTAAACATGCAAAACAATAACAAAATATCATTTGTATTTTTAAATTGCACTAGAATGCATTAAATATGCAAAAATGATAGTTAAAACTAGCATTGCTAATTGACAGTTCATTGAACTGCATCTATTGAACAAAAAGATTATGTATAAGATGTACATTACAAACACAGCAATGGTGTCTTTATGAATGCATTGATTAATAGTGTGATAAAAATATAAAGCTATATTTTAGAATTCTAGTGTAAAGAATGCTATTTTATTTTAGCATTAGCTTATACTGTAATATTAACTAATATTTCCATATCTAAAACAGGCTTGATTGTGCATTCTTTGTCATGGCAAACTTGAAAAAACTGGACAAAGATGAGATGCCAGATAAATATTCAAATGAAATGCTTAGAAACCTAAGAGCTGCAGTGGTGCTTAACATACTCAATGATCCACAATATAGTTGGTCAATGCAGAAATCCTACAAATATTCTATATAAGAATAGCTGTTGCATTTTAACTTCTTTGAACTTTAGAATTATTTGAACAGAAACACTTCTGCTAATTAAACTAAGATGGAGTCTGAGATGGAGTCTGAAATGGAGTCTGAGATGGAGTCTGATATGGAGTCTGAGATGAAGTCTGACATAGAGTCTGAGATAGAGTCTTATTTGTTATACGACGCTTGTATTTTGTTCTCAGTGCATAAACTGCTCAGATGTATTTGAACTTCTCGATTTGAATTTGACTTGATTATAATTGTCTGTTTTTAGTACATGAACTACAATGTATAAACTAAAGATATATTCAACTGTCATTTTTATGTGTTTTCTGGTGCTTTTACTGTATTTCTGAAGTGGTAAATAATCATTTACACTGAAATGCTAGATAAAACTAGCATTATGCGAAAATACATTTCTTGGTAATTGAACTGTGATGAATAATGCGTGGATTTATCCATATATCATTTATATATGATTTCCAATGTATGAACTCTGTTTCAAGAGTCATGACTACTGTTTACACTGTAACTTGCTTTTAACTGAAATGCTAGATACAACTAGCATTCAACTGTACATCATCATAATGTCAATTAATCACAAAACCACTTATGTAATCTCATTAGCTAATCATATAAACAGTATATCATCATCATCAGATACTTCATTCTTGCACAACAGCATTACTTAGTTCTATACAATAACAGATTATGGGTTTCAATATTGAAATTGTATTTCAGGTGAAATGCATACTGATTACAATGAAATGCTAGTTACAACTAGCATTGGACTAAAATGATAAGTACATCTAACATTGAATAGAAATGTTAATACTGAAGTGCAGAGCTAATACAGTTCTTCAATTCATATTATATATTTTGCAATATGATTAAATAATAGATTCCTATAAAAAAAATAAACAACAAAAGGAAAATATAAGAACATCAAATATTTCAACTTAAAACAAAATAACCAAAACAGTTCACATTTTATTTTCTAATGAATTCACAAAGTATGACTTCATTCTTCTATAAGCTTTAGCAGCTTTACAGTTATAAAACTATTCTATTACACTAACAAAACACATTTTATTTTCTTAACTTTTTGAAGAAGCAAGGCAATTCCTTTTGTTGTGGCCAACTACATTACACAGGCTACATCTGTTTCTTTTACTTTGAGAATATCCAAATCCATCACGCCTCTTTGTAGATGGTCTTCCTGCACCACGAACTTCTTTAGGAGGCCTAATCAAAACATCATTTTCAGCAGCAACTGGTTTATCAAAATCTGGAATTGGATTGATAGCATTAGCATACGAAGATCTGAAAGCATTAACAGTAAAATATTCCTCCACAAAATCATAAACTGATAATCTAGACTTGTTAATGCACTTAATTGCATGCGCACATGGAAAACTAGTAACTCTCCATTGATTACAACTGCATAAACGATTTTTAAGATCAACAACCTATGACTTAGGTGATTTAACTTCAAACACAAATTCCGAGGACTTATAAACATCCCAACCAAAGCCATCATCTACTAACTTAGACAAGCGTTCCTCCATAACAGGACAAAGATTTGTTGTCCACAAACAACATTCCTCTCTTCGTCTCGCCATTTGCTCGATAACTTTTACACGAATACTATCCAAACAAGAAGTTATAGGCATAACTCTATCTTCCAAAATCCATGAGTTGAAACTTTCTGCGACATTTGAAGAATATTCACCATAACGCTTTCCTTGAAAAAACAAATCTGCCCAATGGTCAAAAGGTTTATCTCTAAGAAAATTTTCTGCAGATGTACCCCCAATATCCTTAAGTTTAGAAAGATATCGCTCAAAATCATACATATTAGAGGCTTTAGCACAAAATTGAACAACTCCACAATAGATGAATCACCTTTAGCTGACTTGACAACAGTACCAATATTTTGTTCCATGTGAAGCAAACAATAGCTATGATATGAAGAAGGGAATATTTTCGGAACACCTAAAATGAGACCCCATTGACGATCAGACATAAAAACTAAAGACTGATCTTCATTAAGCATTCCTTTCAAATGTGATAAAAACCAAGACCAATTAGATTCATTTTCATGTGAAACAATACCCATAGCAAGAGGAAAGAAACCTACAAAATAAACAATTAATGACAGTTGAGTAGTAAGAAACATGAATTATAGTAAACATCAAAACATGTATTAAATGTTAATAATTTCTATTATACACAATTAAATTAGGTTCAAATGATATATGAATATAGCATATGTTATTTTAAAAGTCTTCCAGTTACTGCTGTATAAAATTTTAGTTCTTGTTTTTACATTTCTACTATAAAACATTTCTACTGTAACCAGCTCAATCATTAAACAAAATGAAGAAATAATTCTAGTGTAAACATGGATGCAGTAAAAATTATGTACAACTTTGAACAATGATAGTTTAATATATCATTACCAGAAAAATAAATAAATAAGTAAAACAAAAGTAAAATGAAACTCGTACCCTGGTTACCATTTTTACAAGTAGCAGCTAACAAAACTCCTGGTCTTCCCTTCAAAGCAGCAGCATCTAAAAATATTAGTGGCGGACAGTGTTTAAATTCAAGTAGACAAGAAAAGAAAGAAAGAAAATTATAAAACAACATGTTGTCTAGGCCATTTTCACAAATGTCAAGGAAAAAGTGCTTTGTTGTGTGAAAGCAAAGTACAAATGCAGGACATGTATTGATGTATTAGATTAAAATGCATGACCAAGGCAGCCACAATTTTCGAAATTATCCAAGAAAATGCTTAGTTGTGTAAATTTTCTTCAATACAAAATGGGCTGGCATGTTAAAAATCAACCAAATCATGACAGCCACAAATTATGCAATAATGGGGACGTACAAAGAATCAAAGCAAAATGCTTGGTGTGTGACTTTTCTTCACAACAAAGGACAATAAATAATGTGTCATTTTGGATCCAATTAAACAAGGCATGACCCATTTCTCAACATGGCAGGGACGAAAATTCAAAGTAAAAATGGTTGCTTGAAGGTGTGACTTAGACAGAGACGTACGCCTGAAAACAAGTCAACATGGCAGGGAGTTTTGCTTTGCATTAACAGGGATGTGTGTCCTTATGCATTGGAAAAAAATACTTCAAATTTATTTTTCTAGCTTGTAGCATAGCAGGGACGTACTCAGTTCATAGGGCAGAGAGGTAAGGGACGTGCAAAACAATTCAACTGACAAGGTAAATTTCGAAACCTGTCAATACTGAATTCATAAATAAAAAGTTTTCTAATCAAGTTTTCACTGATCAATTTATGCCATTAGCAATCCAACATAAAGCAGTAAACATCTCAGAAATTTTAGATATAGCAGTGTGAGATTCTTATCTCACCTTGAATTCAAAAAGAAAGGAGATGAACCGAATTAGGATTAAGCTGCAAATTGAAAACTACTGCCGTCTTCTCTAACTCCTAGATTCCACACAAAAATCCAAAACAGCCCCTAATTAACAAAATTTCAGAGATTACTAACTGAATAAAAATATAAAATTGATAGTATCAATAGGTAGAGGAAGAAACAAGGATTCATACCTATTAAATTTGAGATATACTGATTTTTGCTTGAATTCCTAAAATCAAAACTAGGGCTGAAAATTGGGTTTTCTTGCTTCTGTCATTTGCTTAGTTTCCTGGAGAAGATACGTAATGAATAAGTAGTAGTTGAATTAGAAAATTGATTAAGGAATGAAGTGAAAAAAAATTACTAATGGGCTTGGATATAAGCCCAAGATCCTAAAAAAAAGAGGCTATTATATTATTTAGTTAAATTTACACTTTACTAAACTTGTTAAACAAAAGAATTCTAATTAAAAGAATAAAATAATTAGAATCCTTTTCACTTTATTTTAAAAATCTTAAAATATATAATATTATTACATTTTGTCAAATCAACTTAAATAAAAGTAAACTAAACATCAAAAATTTAATTATTCTTTCCAAATTGCAGTGTCGAAATGTCTCGTTGCAATGTTTTAGGAACCCCTATCGATAACGTTGGCCAAACGCATCGACCAAAATTCTTAAAACTCTCAACGGACAAATTAACACAAATTATATCATAAATTTTAAATAATTTTTTTTTTACTAAAACCAATACAAACTCTCTCAAACTGATTAGTTAAAGCATTAACTTCCATGGCCACGTAACTACCAGGATTATACTTCTGCAACGCCTCCAAATACCAATTTAAATCGTTATATGACATAGCATTATCCCCATATATTTCTTTTAAAGCCAACTGTTTTCCGCTATAAGCATAATAATATGACATATTAAAATTGTACTCTCGTCTAAATTCGTTCATAATATCCTTTGGCTTCTTCATAGGAGCATCTCGAATTTGATCAACAATCAAAGATTTAACAAATCTACTTGAAATATTAACTTTATTAACATCTTTAAGACCGGCTCCACACGAATGATGAAAATTGTACGTTCTAATAAAAAACTGAGAGAGTAGACCAGGATCCGAAGAAGCATTAAGATAAAACTTACAACCATCCTTCAACCAAGAGCAATTAACTGAAATTTTATTAGGAGAGTTTCTTACAAAAATCAAATCATAACCATTTTTAATTTGATATGCCATTAAAAACTCCCGAAAATCCTTAGCTCCATTAAAACAAAAACCAAGAAAATCTACAATAGTTTTTTGAGAACCTTTCTTCAATATATCTTTCAAGTAGTAAGAAGAATCAGCATGTGAATCACTATTAGCACTAGAATTACTATCAATTGAAGTACTTTGAACACTTGCATAGCCTAATCCACAGCCAGCATTATCAGCTTCCATACCACAAACACTTTCCTTAACAGTGAATTTAAAATATTCACGCTTCTTGAAAATTAGAAAACACAAAATACTAATCAAATCTGAATCGGTATCAATGATTATATTCTTATTCTCGAGAACATAAGATATCTCAGTACAAAATGGACTAAGATGTGGCCAAACTTCATAGATTTCAGTCTTAACAGCAAACAAAGAAGAGCCTGTCGTAAGTCGAGTAGAAAAACAATACTCATTATGTTCAAAAATAACTAGCAAACTATTTGCTTCATCATTGTAGATATCAGTACTGCAAAAGAAATAAAAAAAACCAGTTAAAAATGCTAAATCAACATAGAATAACAGATAGATATCAAATTAACTGCTAAAATGAAAGAAATATAAATGACATGAAAAAGCAGATAATAAATGAACATAGGACAGTCAAATTAAAACAAATTATGAATACAACAACAAAGAATGCTATATAAATATAGCATAACGCAACAAACTACCTAAAAATTCAGTACAATGATAGATGAACATTAAAATTGTAAAACAATAAACTGTGCCGAATAAAAATAATAGTACATAATAAAATCTTACTTTGCCATTTAAACAAATCTAAAATAGGTACCGAAATTTGAAAGAAGACAAAACTGTGCAACCTACAGAAACAAAAATATACTTAATAATCGAAATTTATTAGATCAGAGGAAGATAAGAATAAGATCGAAACAAATAAGAGCAACATACATGAATGTAAGAAAATTGTTTAATAACGATCCAGAGGACGATGAAGATCAACGATAGAGAAACACGATGAAGATCGATAGACAATAGAGAAGATCGAACATAAAAATAAAGAAACACGCATCATTGAATTGAAGATCGATGAACTAAGGTCGGTAATATCAGAATTAGATCAACGAGAAATGAAGAAGCAAAATTTAAATTTTACAGAAGTTTGTCCTTGGAACGAAAATAAAAAGCCCGCATCCTTTAAACGAAAAAAAGATTCCGCGTCCGTAGGCCTAAAAAGAAAAGTAAAAACTTCCTCCAGCCCATTTTCCTATAAAAAATATATATCACATAACATAAATATTTACATATACGGTATTAACAACTTTAATTTATACTTGTTTTGAGTTTGAACATTACTTCTTACATAGATAGGTAGTTGTCAAGTATTTAACCTTCAACCTTACATATAAACGTCACAAGTTATTTTAGTTTATGATTAATATATTAGTAAATTTATCATATATTGCATAATAAAATATATTTTTAGCAATAATTAATATATAAATAATATTTTTTAACAACATTACCGTATGCAACACTACACACTAGTTGTAGAGAACGGGTCAAACTTGATGTTTTTGAAATAAAATAATGGTTGATTGGAATAAAGCAAGGAAAAATTAGGATCTACAAAATATTGTGGTCAAATCACATGTAGGTATGTTCATATTTATACCGTAGGAAAAACATATGTTATTTACAAACGTTTTAACTTTTTACTTGTAGAATTTTAGAAGTTTCATCTTAAATTATTGAAGATGACCAAATTGAAATTTTCATATGATGAAAGCTTTATTTCCACGAACGAATGCGATTGAAAAACATTCGTCTATGGATATGCTACCACCCAAGAAGAGCCTTGTAGCAAACCTCTCCATAAACACAATCAATTTGATACTGTTTGGAGGTTCAAAAGGTATCATAATCCTTTCAAACAGCCGACATTCGGCAAATGTTTTAATTGTTAGCCATTCCTATGTAATATACAGAGCAAACTCCAGCACGCAATATATTACATAGGTTCTAATTTTGATGCTAGAAAACATGCTTGAAGACGTTCTCCTGTTGAGTCTTGAGACCGACAAAAGATGGACAAGTTTATTGGCATGATCCACGAGAGGAAAAAAGAAGAAATCTCGTAAAGATTCTGATAACATAAATCACACGAATACTAGCATAGATTCTAGTGAAACGTCTTAAACTTATGTGAAGACCGGAGTCAATGAATCGGTGGATTTGACATGATAGAAACTTCAATTAATATCATACAACTGATATACACTGAATTCGGCAATCATCTGTTGAATGGATGAATATATATGCTATTAATAATTGCTTTTAATTAGTAACAATTAACGAAAACGGTTATAAAACGAAGAAAGTAGAAGCCACTAGAGAGAGAGGTAGAATATATATTATTCATTTTTGAAAATTGATATGTATTTACATTACATAGCCTCCTTTGTATAAAGGCTTCGGAGCTAATGATTTAACTTATTTCACGATGTGGGACTAAACAAAAACAACATAAAAAGCATATTCACTTTATGATTTACATATATTGTAACACTCCCCCTTGAATATGCGTCTTCAAAATCTTGAATGCTCTAATAACTTGAAATTGTCCATTTTGAAACGTGTATGATGATTGCTCCCCCTCATTATTATCTTGCTTGCATTTATCTATTCAGTCGATATAGATATTGTTCGTTGCCTCATTAAAAACTTCTATTAGGAAAACCCAGTGGGAAAAACCTTAAACGAGGAAAAAAGTGCAACTTGTAAAATCATATTAAAAATGATATTCCTTTTAAGAGTTTGATACTTCGGGATTAAAATAATGTCTCATTAAAATCTTAATAAGAAAAACCCAATGGGAAAAATCTTAGTGAAGGAAAAAAAAAAGAGTACAATGACATATCTTATTTTCTCATTTCTTCAAATGAAGTTTGATACTTCTGGATCAAACTAAAGCCTCGTTAAAACCTTAATAAGAAAAACCCAGTGGAAAAAATCTTAAATAAGGGAAAAGAGTACCAATATCGAAAAGACAGCTTACCGTTCTGAAGATTTATAAGAGCTTCGTGCTGATAACGTGTTATAAAACGAAGCAAGTAGAAGCCATTAGAGAAAAAGGCAGAAGATATATTATTCATTTCTGAAAATTGATATGTATTTACATTACATAGCCTCCTTTATATAAAGGCTTCGGAGCTAATGATTTAACTTATTCCACGATGTGGGACTAAACAAAAACAACATAAAAAGCATATTCACCTAATGATTTACATATATTGTAACAAAAACATAATATTAAAATAACTATCTCCTTTTCCAACTTCTCTCCCCATGTTTAACTCACTTGTGCGTAAACAAAATTCTAAAATTTCCGCTTTTTCTTTCTTTCTCGATTTAACTCAAATATAACTTTCTCGACTACCCTCACTTTGCAAAGAACACACATCTCCAAGAGCATGATTTTAATTAAGGGTGCGCATGGGTTGGCCGACAAAGCGAATAGAAACAAATCCAAATTGAAAACGAACCGGGTAGGATTCAAATTGCAGAGCCCCAATCATGAAAACTGGATTAATGGATCCTAAGGTTGAAAACTATTTGGATAATAAATCCAACTTATTTTAAATCATAAAAAACTAAAATTCACCCTTGATTTTAAATTGATAAATTTGATATTTGATTGTGGTTCGATCTTGTTTTAAGTTGAGGTTTCTCGGTTCTTGCTTAGTTTTGATCAGTAATTTTTTGATGTTTTGGTTTCATCTTTAAATTCATTACATTGTTTTAGGTCTTCGTAATTTTGTCAGTTGCAAAGGACAGACGGGTTCCCTGTTTCTCAAGTTTCTTCTTCCTAAATACCAAAGAAAAATAATAATAAAAACAATAAAATTAGTGTGCTTCCTACCACCAAATTCATAAATCAATCGCCGTATAAAGTCATTAGCACGGCGAACAACCGTCGAACACCACGAACTACTATTGTTCGATGGTTGATCACCGTAAAAAATGGTGTTGTTCAGCGGTTATTCGTCCTGCAAAAAGAAACCGAAAATGATATCTTTAGTACTCCTTTAAAAAGTCTGGTGTTAAAAGGAGTACTCTGTTAAAATCCATGGTACTTTTTTAGTAATAATGTTAGAAAAAGGAAAATAAGGTGTACTTAGCAATACACTTGTCAAATATATGAAAGGGAAAACTAAGACCCCGTTTGGTTTGTCGTTTTTAGTTTTGTGTTTTCGTCTATACAAAAGCACGTTCGTTGTATGTATTGTTGAAAAACAAACAATTTTGAAAAATGAAATTAACATGTAAATTAGAAAACAAGTTTATTTTGTTTTTCGTGTTTCGAGCGATGACAAAAGCATGGAGAACAATCCAACTCATTCGTTGTCCGTTGGTCGTCGCAATGACTAAGAATTATAAATCTTTCTCTTATTTCTTGGTATTTCTTAGTGCAAGTTGAAAACACAAAATTCAAAATACAAAATAAAACCAAACGGACCCTAAAATTTTAAATTATACTGGTTTGTTTTTCTTTAAAAACACATTAATATAACAATTTTTTTGGTCTTAACACTCCTGCTAAAAGGTTATTTGTTTTTCCAAGCAAGCGCAGGTTTCCATAAGGACGGCTTTTGGGTATATGAATTCAATAAAAAATTCTACAAAAACCTGAAATTCATCACAATTCAATAATTTTTTGTTAGGGTCGGATTTAAAAGCGGACCGAATGCATACCAGAATTTTAAAACCCCATTGTAAATCGGATTGGATCTACTTTTATCTAAATCCATTGGATTTGATTCGCATGGATTTACTTATTTACACAGGACTGTGCTAATGTACTTCAAAAATATTTATCCTCTTATTGTGATAACAATCAATTATACAGAGACGGATCTACCTAACAATCCTCATCCATGTCCCATATTTGTTAAAGTTATTACAACAACTGAAGTAACAAATGATTAATCAAACAGCTAGGCACTTTTATACACATAAATGAATAGCCTTCTCCCAATTCAACCAATGCAACCACAGACCTAACATATTTGGCAACAGTTCGTTTAGGAATGTCAAGTTATAATGGCGAACCCGTTTCTTTTCTTTCGTTATTCCTACCGAGTTATAACAGAAACTAGTTCATAAAATTAAGTAATCATAATCGAGCTATTGATGTTTTAGTATATCAAATGGCCCATGTCAAGCTCCATCTTACATATTATACATTCACTGATGCATATACTTCATGACACAACTTACAACTGCCATGTTATTACTTTGTGGAAACAAAATAAACTAAGACAATACTACATTGTCCACTTTTGAGTAAACCCATTTATTTTGCATTCATTATTTTTTTCAGGTATCTCTAAAGTAGCTATGCACATCCAGTACAATACACAATGGCAATACACACTACACAATGTCATGAATGATATAACCAAAAATTTATATAACATACCCTGCTTTTATTCACACGTCAGTTTGTATACTGATGAAGACCGGGTGATTCATGAATATGGCCCGTTTCAGAATATGACTGGGCATATGCTTCAATGTTGTCTAACCTGAAAGGCGACAGACAGTAAACATCACATGACTCCAATTAATAATAAACTAGGTTATAAGTTTGATTTTCTACATAAATACCTGTACACATAGTTCACCATAATGCCTCCGCTTTGCTGAATGCCTTTCTCAGAATTGTCCCCCATCCAGTTTATCCTCTCAACCATCTACACACCATAAACATTCAGCCAAATGTATAATATGAATAAACTCATGCTTAAAATGTGAAAATGAAAAATATTATCGCAGAGGAATGCTGCTTGATTAACTACAATAAAATGTGAAAATATACTAAAAACTTCATCTTGTAATTAAGCAAAATTTTGACAGTCTCATTCATGTCAACTGAAATATATCAGTGAATTAAATTTGTTCTTCCAAAATGCATGCATCGTCAACATCAGTGAGTGCCATCTATATCAGTGAACTTAATTTATTCTTCCAGCATGTGCACATCTATATCAGTGAACTTAATTTATTCTTTCAAAATGTGTGCGTCTACATCAGTGAGTCACTAATCTGTACAATTCATTTCGAAATAAAATGCACAAGGAAGAAGTGTCATCCATTATCCTGTACTTTCTCTATACTATAACCCCATCTAATACTTTGATTGGGTTCATCATGTTGTTTAAGAACATATACATATTTGTTTATAATTACTGATTATGAAAGAATTTGCATTCACAGCTTCAAAAAGGTTCCTCCTTATCTCACGATATGCAGTCAATATCTTATAACATAGGTGATATATCAGCTATATCAGACAGATATTTGATGTCGGCTGAGACAATCAAATATTGTCATTTTGGTCTTTCAAAATTATATGGATATTTTGTAAAAAGTACGTTAAATATTCCACATTTTAACAAAACTCCAACACACATGCAGAAATTACCCTGTTATTTTCAAAACATTGCATATTGGTCCTTAACTATATTTCCCCGATATCGATATCATCCTGATATTTTTGAAACATCACATATCGGTCATGAGATTTGATCTAACTAAAGATATTATGGCCTAAACAATAAGATCAAAGGATATTGTTGGCGTCAAAATTGACTACCAACACCCAATTGTACGTGAAAGCACCAATATCCAGTCAGATCATAGATAGCATATGATGTAGAGAATATAATATGAAGAATAATCAAATTAAAATGAAAGCAAGTAAAAGAAACAAGATTTATAGTGGTTCGGCTAACTCCGACCTACATCCACTCTAAAATAATTTTTTTTATTATACTGAAATTTGATTACAGTTACAATTCAAGATTTCATAATGAAAATGACAGAATATCCCCTAGGTAGAAGATGAAGAGAAGCGGAATGAAGGTCCCATTTCTGAAGCCAAGTCTGTTGTATTTATAGAGGAAACTTCGGCTACAGGGTCTTCTCACCTACATGGGTCCACCATAACGATCGGCCTAGCACTACCGATCGTTATTCCTTCACTTAATTTAATGCCGATCCATCCCTGAAGCGTGCCGATTCATAGTCTTCCAACAAACTATACCGATCCATCCACCTTGAAGCATGTCGATCTCTCTTCCTTCACGAAAATGTCGACCCTTCCTCTCTTATGCAAAATGCTGATTCCTTCTCTTCCTGAGGATGTTGATCCCTTCTCTTCCTGAGGATGCCGATCCACGTTATGCTGAACCATTTTTAGCCGAACCCATACGATGCCAATCCATGCCATGCCGATCCACCATGCTTGGAATGCTATGTCAATCCATCAAGTGTCGATCCCTTCCTTCATATGCTACCCCGATCCAACCTTCGTAGGCTATGTCGATCCCTTGTCCACACATCTATACCGATCACTTACTTGAGAATTGATGTGTGCCGATTCCTTTTTACCTACAGTGCCGATCCATCTTGCCTCGAACTATGCCGATCTAATTGCCTTTGCCAACGCTAATCCCTCCTTTGCTCCGACCCCGCCGATCCTTACCATGCCATGCCGATCCACCATGCTTGGAATGCTATGCCGATCCATCAAGTGTCGATCCCTTCCTTCATATGCTACCCCAATCCAACCTTCGTAGGCTATGCCGATCCCTTGTCCACACATCTATACAGATCCCTTACTTGAGAATTGATGTGTGCCGATCCTTTTTTGCCTACAATGCCGATCCATCTTGCCTCGAACTATGCCGATCCAATTGCCTTGGCCAACGGCAATCCCTCCTTTGCTCCGACCATGCCGACCTTTACCATGCCGACCTCAATCATACCGACATCCTCCTATGCCGAGCCCAATCATGCCAACCCCGTCCTATGCCGAGCCCAATCATGCCGACCGTTATTCCTTCTCACATACCGACCCGTACTATCCTACTCCATATTATACCGATCCCTTCTTATGTCGATCCTTCCTTATTCAAGTCAATATCCACCTTTCAAGCACCCTTCATCGTGTATCTACCTACTACGTTTAATCCTGGCTTCATATTATTATCCATAGTTGGTTATCCATCCATCCATTTGAGTCAAATCCATGATATTCCAGCCTCGATAACCGTGAAGTCTGTTGGGTTAAATCCGTCTGTATACCGTCTTGCCAAAAGGCGGGTTAACACTTTGCCCCCCAAAACATGCCTTACGGTAGGAAGGCGTATTTTGAATTGCCATAAATCCAAAATCCGAAGTCCATAATCCATTGATTGTTATATTATCCAACCTAGAATCTAACTCGTTGCCAACTCATTTACTTGATCTCTCTGGATCATTAACGAAATCCATGACTGTTCCGAATCGATATCCAATTTCAAATCCATTCCAAATCCATTAACCAAATTCACGACCTCTCCGGATCGCTTTATCCAAATCCGGGACCTCTCCGGGTCCATATCCAAATCCTTAGACCTCTCCGGATCGTTTAATCCAAATCTGAGACCTCTCCGGGTCCATATCCAAATCCTTAGACCTCTCCGGGTCGTTTAATCCAAATCTAAGACCTCTCCGGGTCCATATCCAAACCCTTCGACATCTCTGGGTCCTTGCCGAGCATGATCCATACTCGATGATCTTAGTAGGCCGATCCT
Organism: Allium fistulosum; assembly: GCA_030737815.1. Taxonomy (NCBI): domain Eukaryota; kingdom Viridiplantae; phylum Streptophyta; class Magnoliopsida; order Asparagales; family Amaryllidaceae; genus Allium; species Allium fistulosum. The sequence goes on along the minus strand of CM060903.1, from coordinate 431,559,040 downwards.
ATCGCTTTCCAACGATGCGGCCTACCACTTGTCAGGCATAGTCCACACCCGACGATCCATTGTGTTCTATTCTCCGGTCTCAACTCTCCGGTCGAGGGCTTAATCCATGGGGTATCCTACTCCGGCCTCGATCCCCAGTCGAGGACTTAATCCGTGGGGTATCCTACTCCAGCCTCGATCCCCAGTCGAGGACTTGATCCGTGTTCGTGTCCATCCTGTCACTCTCCGGCGAAGGGACTCGTAACTCGCGGTTATTGCTCCGTCTCTCTGATCGGGGCCGTAACCGTGACCTGTGTTATTTATTACATTAATCCAGATCTAATCATTTCAGAGTCCAGTTGGTAAAATATAAAATAAAAGCCCATACAACCGAAAAAACTAAATAGCCATAGTATCAGAAAAAATAGAGTTTGCAGTAAACAGAAAAAAATAAAATTTCATAAACCGGAGCACTACGGTTTATTGTCATCTCAGAGCATGCCTAGAGACTGTCCTCGATCCCGTACATGTGTAAGTGACTTAGCCGCATTACTGCGGGGTTTATTACTTATTCCATGCCATAAATCCAATCAATTGATGATAAGCTGACGATGATGCATTGATCTAGTGCCATCTTCATTCGAGGTGGGCAGTGGTGGCTCCTATTCCACTGCCATAGCTTGATTTCTTATATATTGTTGTAAATGATCATTCCTCATATATTCCTCAATGATATCCTTCAAATGTCTGCAGTATTCGTACTGTGCCCATCCAGCTCATGGAATAAACAATGTTTTCCTGATGCCCACTCGTATTCGGAGGGTTCCCTTTTTGCCGGCCTTTGATACTGAAGGCGCTCTCGAGTGTGCAAATAAATACTTTCCAAAGTTTCAGTCAAATCCGTGTAAGGAGAGAATTTTGGTTCTCTCCATTGCCTTTTCGAGATATAACTGTCGTCATTCATTCTCTGTTTGCCCTTATCGTTCATGTTTACGTCTCCTAATGATTCTCCACTTTGCACGGCATTCACCTCTGGTTTGTTCACTCGTGCATCTTCCTATCGCAGGAACCTTTATGCTTCATGATAAAACTCCCCTAAATCCATAGGTGGATCCCGTGCTAGTGAATCCTTGAACTCTGTGCCATCAGCAATGCCAGATACAGCTGTCATCAAAACCATGGATGGATCTGGACGATCCACCGATGTCGCAGCATTAAACCATATTAGAAAACTCCTCAAGAACTCTCCGGTCCTCTGTTTCAGTGTTGTCAAACTCATCATAGTTTTGGGTCTCGAGATGTGAACTCTAAACTGTCTCATAAACCTTTCGATCAATTCCGTCCACGTGCCAATAGAGCCGTTTTTCAATTGTCTGAACCATAGCGCAGCTATATCCGTCAAATATAAAGAGAAGCACCGTGTCATATCCTCTTCCGATGCCCCCCAATACTTCCATGTGCCTCATGTACCTCGTTAGATGAACATCGGGATCCGTTCTTCCATCATATGTCTCCAGCGTTGGTAGTTTAAATTCCAGTGGATTCTAACTTGCCTAATCGTAGGAGCGAATGGGCTCTTATTCACATCTTCCAAATCTCTATTTATCAATCCTTCTCTCATGACCCGCCTGATCATTTCCGCCAACCTATCGTTGCCAACAAGTGATAGTCTTCGCCATTGTCTCCAACCTATCCCCCGAGTCCGCCAGGGAATCCTGAAACCTGCTCTTCTGGACGAGCATTCATGTTCTGATCAAAGCCAAACTGTACAGCACCACCTGGTATCCTACCGGAAATCGAACCAGTATGATCCGAGGGTATGACCCTAAGTGTGGAACGATCGGCACCGATCGTTCTATAACGATCGGCCTTGCTTTGGCCGATCGTTCCTGGTTGGTCAGGGGCTGCTCCCCGTGGCTTCACTCTATCCTGTATCCTAGTTCTTTCATTTTCTTGATTCTGATTCTGGATTTCCTCTGCACCTGCTGCTCCAACTTCGTGATCTACATTTCCAATATTCCCTGCTACTCCATTTCCCTTGGTTCTGCGTTCCAGCTTGTCCAATCTGTCGGAGTATGTTCTGCATCATTTACTCATGTCTCTTCAGAATCCTTTCCTACATAGCATCCATCATCATTTCCATCTCGTTCCTGGTAATGAAGATTGAGGTCTGATTAGCTCCTGAGGAAGCCTCCTGACTTCCTTCATGATATCTCATATCCGTTCTCTGTCTCCTTGTCGATTGTCTAGTCATTGCTTCCTAAATCCAAGTTCCCAAGTTTTCAAATCCAAGATCCTAACTCCCAAATCCCCGAATGCAAGCTTTCTCAGTGAAAGTACCGAAATGTTGACGTCAAAATTGAACATCAACACTCAATTGTACGTGAAAGCATCAATATCCAGTCACAGATCACAGATAGCATATGATGTAGAGAATATAATAAGAAGAATAATCAAACTAAAATGAAAGCAAGTAAAAGAAACAAGATTTATGGTGGTTCAGCTAACTCCGGCCTACATCCACTCTAGAACAATCCTTTTTATTATACTGAAATTTGATTACAGTTACAATCCAAGATTTCATAATGAAAATGACAGAATATCCCCTAGGTAGAAGATGAAGAGAAGCGGAATGAAGGTCTAATTTCTGAAGCCAAGCCTACTGTATTTATAGGGAAAACTTCGACTACAGGGTCTTCTCACCTACATGGGCCCACCATAACGATCGGCAAGCCCAAATCGTCCAAAAATAACGATCGACGGCCTAGCACTACCGATCGTTATTCCTTCACTTAATTTAATGTCGATCCCTTCCTGAAGCGTGCCGATCCATAACCTTCTAACAAATTATACCGATTCATCCACCTTGAAGCATGCCGATCCCTCTTCCTTCACGAAAATGCCGACCCTTCCTCCCTTATGCAAAATGCCAATCCCTTCTCTTCCTGAGGATGTCGATCCACGTTATGCTGAACCATCTTTAGCTGAACCCATACGATGCCAATCCATGCCATGCCGATCCACCATGCTTGGAATGCTATGCCGATCCATCAAGTGTCGATCCCTTCCTTCATATGCTACCTCAATCCAACCTTCATAAGCTATGCTGATCCCTTGTCCACACATCTATACTGATCCCTTACTTGGTAATTGATGTGTGTCGGTTCCTTCTTGCCTACAGTGTCGATCCATCTTGTCTCGAACTATGTCGATCCAATTGCCTTTGCCAACGCCAATCCCTCCTTTGCTCCAACCACGCCGACCCTTACCATGCTGAGCCCAATCATGCCGACGCCCAATCATGCCGACCCCCTCCTATGCCAAGCCCAATCATGCCGACCGTTATTCCTTCTCACGTACCGACCCATACTATCCTACTCCATATTACACCGATCCCTTCTTATGTTGATCCTTCCTTATTCAAACCAATATCCACCTTTCAAGCACCCTTCATCGTGTATCTACCTACTACGTTTAATCATGGCTTCATATTATTATCCATAGTTGGTTATCCATCCATCCATTTAAGCCAAATCCATGATATTCCAACCTCGATAACCGTGAAGTCTTTTGGGTTAAATCCGCATGTATACTGCCTTGCCAAAAGGCGGGTTAATAGATATAATTTTTTTTCCAAGTATAGGAGAGTGATTCGATGAGCCACATTCCTAACGTAACATGATATTATGATAGATTAAACAAATCAACCCCTAAATTATGAAGGGCATCCTATTTTAGCATCTTCACGTACAGAAAACATATTTTTGACAATGCTCTAAATTTCTTCTCTCTGCATTTTACTATCACTCTTCCTATATTTAGGATTTCAGGCAGTGGTGCTTTTTCATTCTTGTGCTTCTTCTTAGATTGACAAAATCAAAAACCCTAAATTCCAAAAAATGAAACATACATTAATCAAAACTGCTCAAACCTTCAAGTCAACAATCCCACTTTTTCTTCGTATTGGTATACAAAAGAATATGTTCTTTATGGTTCAGCGAACGAAAATGCTGCAATTAGGATTAATTTTTATTCTGATTGGCTTGTCACCATTAACTATGCAACTACCCAACTAGTACAACAACATCATAGGTTTCATGTACAACTTTTTGAATCTAATCGCATTTGACAGAATCTCTTTATTACAATTGGATTCATAAAAAAATTCAATTGCGATTGGGTTCTTCCTTTCATTGTGATTGGTTCCAATTCTTTGCTCGATTCATCACAATTGCCATAACATCGTGATTCCATTAAAGATTAAGATTAGGAGCTTTCTTTTGATGGATCATAGCTTGTTATTGTTTGTTGCTTTGGACAAGTATATGCATCATTTCATCTAAATTTTTTTTATCAAGGCCATTGAATTGGAAACTATATTGCTGGCAAAATTGAGATTGAGGTGAAACATGAAAGGGTGGTCAAACAAGAGGTACGCCATATGCGCCTCAAGTAATGCGATCATTTACTTAATTCTCCGACTCCTTAATACTTCAAGAGCAAACCGACAATAACACAATTATTATTTAAACTGTACCGGACTCTCATTGATATCTCCTTCTGTGATTCCACCCATACACAAAAATAAGCAACTCTGATAGCTCTGTAGATAGGTCGCACTCAACTATAAGAGCAATTTAATTTGGTATTTGTTCAAGTCTTGGTTTGGTTTTTTGGAGTTGGATGTTTTTGAAGCCGGTTTATAATTGGAGAAAGCAAGCTCACTGCATGAATGTTAAAAGTAATACTTTGTTATATCAGTTTAGAGTGTCAAAAGACTTCCATTTCTTGGTTTCTTTCAACCTAGAAGTGTGCAACCCAGGATATACCCAAAGAATAGCCAGTGCAACCCAGCTTGCACCAAGTAAAAAGTCAGTGCAACCAGAGTTGCATTGGAGAAGATTCAATGCAACACAAGTTGCACCAATGAAAGTCAGTACAACCCAAATTGCTCCAAAAAAGCCAGTGCAGCGCAGGTTGCACTGGATAAATCAATACAACCCACCAGGTTGCGCCAAGAAAAAAAAATCAGTGCAACTTTACCCAAGTTATGAAAAATGATTTTAAAAAATAATTTGAAAGAGAATTTTGAAAAGAAATTAAGTTTTAGGAGAAAAAAAGAATTCTGGAAAAAAAATAAACTTGAAAAAAACATTAAATTTTGAAAAGGAAAATCAATTTTAGGAAATGAAGCTTGAATTTTGAAAATTAGTAGTAATTCATAATATCGATTGTTGTGCTTTAAAGATGTATTAAAAATTGAAGTATGTAATAAATGAAGAGGGTAAAAAAAAGTAATTACTGAAGTGGGTTTTATATTTGTTTGGGCTGATATTTAAAGTATATCGGTATGTGTGTTAAGATTGGCACATACGTTGATTGCGGGGGGCCTAGCTCACATGCACAAATAAACATATTTGTGTTACCATTTGTATATGGTAAATGTTATTGTCAAGGAAAGTCACAACTATAATAACAGTTATAACAAGCATTTTGTTAGTCGATGGTCCTCAAAATACAAACATTAAAATACTCACTACGAAATTCAAATTTGTTAAAATTATAATTTTAATGTCCAGTTAATTCAGCAATCAGTTGCCAAATAACTTAAATTTGTATAGTAATAGTTATATATTAGACAAGAAAAATCTTTTTGTTTAATTACATTGCCTAGCAAACAGTCGTTTGAACACATTGGCAAGTGAATTTTAGGAATGCATGGATACTTGCAGCGAAATTGAAGAATGGTTAATTTTCAGTTTAAATGTGGCACCCATAGCACCAACCTTTGTTAAATATTTTGTATGCATTTACATGTGTACTTGCTACATTCACTAATCATTATTCTTATGTTTTGGATGTGCACAACAATGTGCATGTGTAGCGCATGTGTAGTGCATGAGTATTGTGCGTTGCTGTGTGTATGTTGTCTTGTGCCATACCAGGTGTACAGAGATGTTTGTCATACCAACAGAAGCACATTCATTAATGCCATCAATTTGAGAACATATCCCTAGGATCCCAAAATAACTGTTTTTGTTGATTTTTGGAAAGTAGGGTGTGAAGTAGCAACTAAAGATTATCTTTGTATAATTGTAACTAGTGTGATTAAAAACTGAGTATTAGCCTTACTGCTCCATTCTGCAAGTGAAAATTTGCAACCACATCAAGAGCTTTCCCCCTCTTCTTCTCTTTAAGCAAGTACCTGAAACAAATTCAGTATATAAAAAAAAGGTACAATGTAATTAACAAACTACCAACTAAGATACAAGTGTGATTGTAACAGATAAAAGAACGTTATGAATTCTGATGCTATAATATATATTGACAGCAATTCATTCTTGTGAGTTAACACCCAACAGTTGTTTGACTGACTACCCATGAAATTTCAATTATGATGTAATATATAATATGAGATATGCTTATTGCTAGTGCATGGCATATGGCATTTTAATGAACTAGCCATTTTTCCTTGTAAAACAAATAGAGGGGATTTCCCGACATCATACCATACGGCATAGCATTTTGGGCAAATTATATGTATTGTGAATCATGGATAACTTTATGTAAAGGAAACTATCAAAAAAATAACTATTATGACGAAGAAACAGAACATTAAGAAGTTAGTAGATATTTGAGAGGATGATGGTAGACCAAAGTAGCAAAGGATTAGGTTGCTGCTGACCGCTACATCAAACTGGTAATATGATAAAATAACAGTAATAATAAAGGTAAATCATAAGAAAAGGCTAATCGCTGCACACTTGTGCTCAAAAGTAAGATTTTAACAGCTGCATAAGATGGTTAAAAAAGACATTAATCAACAACATGGATATGATTTGTGCCGCTACATCAAACATACCTTGCACATAAGCGCATAAGGATAGGCTGAAGAGTAGTCAACAATTGATCTGATTTGGTCCACTCTTTGTTGGTTGAGGATAGCAAATTATGTAGAACCTCAATGGCATTTCTGCTCTCGTCATATTCACTGCTAGTCCTAGAAATATATTTTGATTTTTGCCACATTAAACATATCAACATAAAATTAAAAAACAATGTATTAAAGTTCATCAACTATATTTTTGCAGATATGTATCACATAAAATTGAGTGCTAATGAAATATGTGCAAGTTATAATCACTTCTGAAAACAGAAGAAATGATGCATTGCTAGGTACTATATACCATAAATTTGTCACCTTTTGTAATAATCAAAAACACACTTTCAAGAAAATTATAGCCGCAGGTTTTACTTTTTGACAAAATTAGCATCAATAGCACACAGAACCGGCTCAACTTCAATACCAGCAAAGAAAAAAAATTAGTGCCCCAAAGTTCTTAGGGTCATGTCGGCTCAAATGCACATTACCTACCGATTAAAAGACTGCATTTAAGAACAAATATAGGAGTCCCCCAACAGTTGAATCAAAATGTCGTGTAAGCTATCATAATTATAAATATTAAGTCTTCGGAACCAGGAGATGTGGGACAATTCAAATGATCCAAATAACCACCTAAGTAATTCTCCTTAATACATAATAAAATAATGTCAAACCTAGATTAAAAAATGAAACACGGATTCAATTTTAAGCCTCCTTTTATTGTTCCATTAGACATATCTATTTTATTATTTTTCAAACTCTTGGACAACATAAAATTTCCTAATTTTCCTTATTTGGCATTGCTATTTCTATCCTAATCGTTGCACTTTGGGTGTTATTTGATTTTGAAGTGAATTACCTGAAGAGTTTAAAATGTGATTAGCATTTTAAATTTGTTTATTTAATTATATTAGCCATTAATTTATTCAATATCTCAGTTTTTTACTAAAAATTGATGATTTATTTATTCTAGGAATTGCCTATTTGAACAATATATTTTCAAAAGGGATGTGATGATTATTAACAAATGAATTTGGTGTACAGACTATAATTACCTGACATAATAAGTTGAAATGTTTAATTTGGTGAAATAATATTTTTGTCCACCTCTGTAACTACTAATGTAATATTAATATATATGATAAATTATTTAAAAAATGCCATTAAAATAATTAACTATTAGGATTTTAAGAGATAATTCAAACTAAATGAGAAAATTCATCTATAAGTAGTTCTATTATTTGCTTGCAACGAATTAACGATGCATTGTCATATCCAAGATGGGAATAAGGTTGATGGTTTTTAATGTAAAAGGGGGATAAAATAAAAAAATAGGGACCTACCAGTAAATTTTGTTTCAAGCTTCAGACTGTTTTGAAACACCGCTGATTGCACACATCCAAAAACTCATCTATTATGGGACAAAGTATGTACTCTATAACATATTTTTAGCTGGACTGAGATTGTATTGTTTGAAATGAGATGAAAATTCCTAGGCAACCTAATTTCTTTCATTCGATAATACTCTGACTAGCAGCTTATATAGGGGATCAGAGGACCTGTCAGCAACTAGAATGTACATTATTTAGCCTTGATCTGTTACAGTAATCAGGTTCGAATTATTATTTGTTAAAAAGTACCATCAAAAGAAAAGATTTGTTGACTTGACGTTGACGTCCATGCTAACTGTGATATTAGGCCTAACCTTCCAATGTTTATTTAACATTTGTTAAACTTACCACTGTTTCTCTGGCATATATATACAGAATAAAAGAAATTGAAAGATTAGGTGTGGTTTTAACAGATTTTGGTATAATGTCTGAGATATTAGAGGGAAATCTAATAAAATAGACACTGAGGGATTGAGTCTAGTATACTGGAGTTATGTCAGAAACTCTAAAAGGAAACATGAATTTAAAGATCCTGCATAAGACAGATCAACAAAACAATACCTTGCTCAGTAGGTGTTGCTCTCGTTACCTGATGATTATTATCGTATTTTTAAATAAAAGTCATGTTCTAGTAAAAAGCAGCATTTTTTTAGAGAACTACTTAACTTTTCACAAGACCAATTGGTCAATTTGAATAGTGGTCTCTTGATATTTAAAAAGGATCTTGTTTATATATTTTCCGGTGTGGGGCTATTATTTTTTCATCATGCCCTCTTCACATGTGGTGTATTTGAAGCAACTACGTGATTATAATATTTTGGGTGGCGCGGCGCATACATGGCAGTTAAGCACACATGTATTAGTTAAAATCCTAGCTCTGGTATCACTATTAGCAGAGAAAGAGCGAGAGAGGGAGAGAGAGAGAGAGAGAGAACTACTTGATTATACCACTGTTAGCATTTTTTTAGTTTCCCACATCGGGAAAATATATAAAAAAGATCCTGTATAAATATAAAGAGACTATTATTCACATTGACTAATTGGTTGTGTGAATAACCAAGTAGTTCTCTAAAGAAAAACGAGAGAGAGAGAGAGTCAAAATGAAATGTGTGTTATTATCATGATCAGGGGTAACATCTGTCATAGATACTTACACTTTAGGTTGCCTGTTTTATTAATACTTTACTTATAACATAGCCTTTAATTTTATTTGAGCCAAATGTAAAGCAGTAATGTCATTACATACAAGATTGGAGCTTAAAATATATGTTTTTACTTGTATTAACAATTAAGTATAAATGCACTCACCTGTGTGCGTCCAATAAATAAAGATATTTACTTTTTATTTAAGAAATATTTAATGCAGCAAAACAATTTTTATTACAATAATGTTGTTTTTATTATGTGTGTTATAAGTGAAAAACATTTGATAGTCAAAGGCTGTCTTTATTTCAAGCAGTCTTGTTAGTGGTGGAGATTGCAAATCGATAATAAGATCATGTTGATGGATGAACGAAGGGGATGGTGGTGCATGCTACAAATCGATAGTGATATTCCGTCGATGAATGATCGTAAATGGGATGTTATCTACAATATTTTCGGAATTTCAAGAGGACACGGTGAAAATTCTATTAACTAAACTTTCATTATTTTATTTTATTTTTTGAAATGGTACTTAGATACAACATGTCATTGAGACAACAAAGCACAAATCATGTATCAATAAATGTTCGAATCACGCTACGCAAGTTTCGAACTTGTGACCTCTCGCACCAAAGTCGAATCACTTAACCACTGGAACAATGGTGTTTGTCAACTTTCATTATTAATATATAATAGAGATTTATTCTATTTCCATAATCCACGAGGATGTTAAAACGTACTTCACAGAGTGGAGTATCATTTTTTCTGTGATCAAAGAAAAGTGCAGATAAAAATGTACTGATAATTCACGAGGTTGTTAAAACGTACTTCACAGAGTCGAGTATCATTTTTTCTTCTTCTTCAGTAAGTAAATTCTCTTTAAAGGTTGAGGTTGGTGTTCCAGTAGATTCGGACTCTATTTCCATAAGCTTCAGCTGAGATGCCAACTTGGAAAGAAGCCATTGCATATATCCAGGAATAGGACTAAGAGTTGCAAAAACCTGTATAGATATAACTAGCATGCATATGAAAGATGAAGTAACTTGATGCACAAAGGAGAAGTCACGATTTAAAAACACGGTGTCAAGCAATTATCCACTGTTGCTTCCTGGTTTTTAGACCCACTTATCCAACTCTTACATGGTATGTTAAACTAATAAACAAAAAACTCACTGTGATATGAGGCATCTCTTTTCGTAACAGGTCAACCACACGTTTGATAAGAAACTTTCCAAGGTTGATTCCTGATAAACCTGGCTGCAAGATATCCATACCAATATTAGTGTGTCTCGTCACTGAGTGACTATATATGTTTCTTTTCTTTTCTTTTTTCTTTTTTTTAACTTGTAGTGGATCTGGTAATTGAAAAAAAGAAATGAATACAACTACAATTCATTTGATTGATGGTTCATGAAACATTAAGAATGTGCTTACCTGAGTTGATGAGATGGAGTAAAATAATGCACATGTTGCATCACATTCTGGTGTAGGAGGAACATCCCATAGAACCTCCTGTACTATCATCGTTTTTATTTTATTTTTGCAGGTTACAAGCAGCACGGTTCAGAAATCATTTACATGTGTCATTCAGATAAATTACAAGAAGCTAACTTACCTGTATAGATTTTGCGATCTCTTTCAAAAGTGCGACTTCAATAAAAATTAGAGGTTCACCTTAAGTTAAGACAAAAGAATAATATTCAGAACTGTAGTCTTCCACTCTTTTTTAGTAGAATGTAGATTATTTGACGATTTAATCCATCAAAATTTCTTGATAACATGATTTTGTTTCAAAACAAGTTAAATGTCGGTTGATCTCAATAAACTAGTTTTTTTGAATGGCTGAAATATGGCACCAGAATGTAAAAGCTTTAAGGAATAAACTCAAAATTGATAAGATGTTCATATCTGCACAAGAATTTAGAATTGTTTTGTGAAAATCTTGTGAGATCAACAGTCATGTTTATTGGATTGGATGCATATCCCCTAAAGAATACCAACAAGTGTTTTTTAGCACAAAATCTTATTATATCAAAAACACTGTTTCAAATCTCGGTTATCTCGCTCGAGATCTTGAACGAGACTAGATTTAGCGAAACGAGACATTAAGTTTTGTTTAAATCTTATTTGACACTCGTCCTGTCAAAGATATTAAGATCTCAAGCGAAATTTGAGGTAAGATCGCAATATGAGAACTTATACGAAGTTATGCTTTTTTATTTAATTATTTCGTTTACTTCTTGTGTGGATCCAAGAAAATTGCGCTCTAATAACATTTTACTAACCTTCTAATTCAATTTTTTAATTTTTAGCAAGTAAGCAAAAATAAAAGATTTTTTGATTTTAATATTCAGATGTGTAGAATCTATTCAATCAACAAAAATCAACCTTGTTACCACTTTATTCTAAAAAGGAAAATTTGCTATTTATATAAATTGTGTATGTTAAAAAGTTTATATTTGAATAACAATTATTATAAAAATCTTCAAAATGTCAATTTTAGATAGATGGTTAACCGAGATAGTCCCGAGATGGACTTTAAAATCCAAAATGTTACGTCGAGATGTACACCCGAGATACACTCATTTTACCCGAGATCTCGTCCGATATGAGATATTCTGTGTAAAATCTCGAGACGAGACGTGATCGAAATCCGAGATTTAAAACCTTGATCAAAAAGAAGTATAAACCTTCTAAAAATCAGCTGAAAGCAGTAGAAATTGTTGTATGTATTTGTAGCGCGATACTTTCCCTAAGCTCTTGTGATTTCAGGTTAGTGCTAAACCAGCAATTTGCAAGATGAACATGAAAGACTAATAAATTATGACAGCTTCAGTAAAACCTGGTATGGCTGGATGTAAATATCCAAAGCAACGTCGCCCTACACTCAATCGTCGCTTCAAATCTAGCAGATTTCTGATAGGGTGAACTGCCTATGAAAAACTAAAGGTCAATGGAAGTAGTTCTCAGAAAATGGAGTTAACCCAAGGTTGCTTTAGTATATTTCTTTTTTCTTTTTCTTTTTCTTTTTTTCTTTAAGAAATGTAGAGGGAAAAAATTAACCTCGTATGCTACAATTTTTTCAAGCAAGGATGCAGAATCATCCCATGTTATTTGATGAAGCTCTAGAGCTGCAGGGCTTAACCAAGTTATGAGCTTTTCCTTCAGATATGACTCTAATGATCGAACAGATGGTGCATTTTCTTTGCTGCAGGAATAAAAATATATAGGTACCAAAGTCTGAAAATGCGAAAGAGTACACAAGGCGTTATTTTGCTTGCGAGGCGAGGCATAAACCTCAAAATGTTGAGATGTAAGTTTTTCAGGTAAACATCGAGGGGTAGGTTATTATTGCTAATTTTTTATTAATAAATAAAAGTTAACAATTAATCGTATAAAAGTGTAGACAAGCAACAATATAAACACTTAATTTTAAAGAGTTCAGTCTTAATCATCCGTTATTATTCATTCATGAAAGTATAAATAATTAAGACTAAATAAACAAAATTTAGGCACTTTATATATATATATATATATATATATATATATATATATAATTCAACCCTTATTAGCATGTTTGAAGAATTCGTATTCAGTTTTCAACTTCGTAATGGTATGTATTTTTTTCCTTCTTCCCACTATTTGTCTTCGATTTTTTAGATTTTTGAAAATGATCTTTGATCGATTCGAGTGGAATCAATCTCTATTACAAGCGGTAGGAAATCATGCAAGTTGCTATTTTGTTTATTTTTTCTTTTACCAATTTAAATCTGAGTTCAATGATGATAATTCAGAAATTTTCTTTAAATAGCAATAGAGAAAATCTATTACATAGCTCTCGATCGTTGTTTCAAAAACAATCTTACTTAATCATGTTGATATTGAAATTGAAAAGTAAAAAAACACTTCATTCCATTATCTTAAATTTTGTTCCTTTTTTCTTACAATCAAATAATTGAGGTTTAATAACTTCTATTAGTGTCAATATTTACAGTTGGCGGGGAAATTTTCTTGAGTCGCATGCCTCAGCAATTTGAAGCGTGTGAGACGTACGTTTTGTATGCTTCGTATACCTCAAGTTGCTAAGATGTAAGTAAAAATGCCTTATGAGAAAGCCTCGATGCGTCTTATCTCTCCTTTCCTTGAGAAGCTCCTTGAAGCGAGTATCAAGACAAGTTTTATAAAACAATGATAAATACTATAAAACACCAACGAGAATGCAAATTCATTTAACATTAAACAAACAAAAACGGTCAAAGAACAGATTTAAGCTTACAGCTGTATCGTTCAATAGTGTGTATATGCATGGATGGTATTAATTTTTACCATTGCATAAAAAGTTGATTTATTATTTGAAATAATTCATATACATTACACTCTCTTGCATTTAGCCTTGTTAACAATTAATGTGAAATTTCGATATCCAACATGTTCCTAATTGGTGTTACATAAAACTCAGATACATGATTTTGTTAGTTGCAATGCAAAGGTACCATTTCATTTTCAGATGCTGATTTAAACTTTGGTCCTATAAGATAATATTAAATTTGATTCGGAAGATAAGTAACAAAAATTCTAAGATTATTGTTAGTTATGCAAAGAAAAAGGTAAAGGAGAATAGTAAGTGAGAGAAACTAAAATTTACCTAAGCATGGAGAGAAGATCAGCACGAAGAATAACCAATAATTTTAACCCATCATGATGTGCATTCAATCTTTCAAAGAATGCAGCATACATTGGCTTTAAAGCATCTCGAAGGTTCCTTTCTGTTCTATATAAAGAGGACAATGCATTTTCATGTTCGGGACCACCAGATTTCTCATTAACAGCTGTCAGTATAAAAAGTAGATCTGGTAATAAAAACATGATAAGATATGTTAAAAGGTGAGGAAATTGCTTGCTGGTTTTAAATTCTTTTTTTACAGCTATCAATATCAAGGCTAAGATACTGCTGCATCAGTTCGCGCACTCTTGTTCTGTTCACATCGTGATCTTTTGCAAGTGCAAATAAAAGAAGCTGTCTGTCATCCTGGGGCAGACTAAGATAACCCTGCAATAGTTTCATAAGTTTAGAGACTAAGGTTAACACGTGAATGTTTGTGACTTTGAGAGTATGGTTTGCGGTATACATTCAAATGAAAACTCATGTGCAACTTCCAAATGACAGTGTGATAGCACTAATAATGCAAATAAATTTTAAAATTGCAGAACGGAAAGGAAGGGAACAGAGAAAAGCTTCAGAAACCAAGAGGATGCGGTTTTGCAAATATCCATTGTTTTTTCCATCCATAGGCTCCGTTATATATAGTAGTACAAATAAATTTATTGTTACCATATCTCTACTCCTGTGATAGTAATACCAAAAGGTTATAAAAGAAATTCCTAGCAAGTGACGGCTCATTTAACTCATATTGCCTAAAACGAAGTTTATTATTTGCTGAAAAGTATAATTTTGTTTGGTGCTTGTCCTCTTCTTAATCTAGCAGCCTGCAGTTGTTGTGCATGTAGTTATTTGTATTGTTGAATATAATTTCCACCCGTCGGAGAAATGACCTTGTCAAGGTCGAAATTCCGGGTCTGAATCGCGCTACTCCTCTGGTAAGAGAAGTATGCTCTAGACTCGGCAATGATACCACCAATCATCCTATCCTCAAAAATGAAATAGCTATAGTGCTTTCATCAAACACTTCATCCACCCTACCCAGTTTGTTCAAGCCAATCAACAATTTTCTTGTCAAAGTCATCATCATCCTCCAGTTGAGCATCACCATATATAGAGTCTAGACAACACTATAAAAAAGCACTCTACCTCAAATGTAACATTCTGGATCAAAGATGATTTACTTCCGTTTATCGCTTATTTCATCAAATAGAATTGCATAAGTAACTTTTAAATGTTAACTCTTTCAAATCCAAAATTCTTATCTCTTTCATTAACCCAAGAAACATTTGTGTAAGCATCAATAGCATCATTGTTACTCTTAGCAGCCTGCGGCGTGCGAGGCATGCGTTTTGTACGTCTCACATGCCCTAATATGCTAAGACCACGCATGCCTTAGGCTGTTAAGATATATAATCCTTATATGCAAAAGACCTTTTTGAGTAAGCTTTAAGGTGTTCTGACTCCGTCCCATCTTGAGGTGAGCCTTGAGGTGCACTTGAGGCACTGATCACAATTAGTTTGTAAACATGGTCCCACTCCCAACTATCCTATAGAGTTTAGAGTGACATGCCAGCCAACATTTTTTGGGTGTGTGATAATTTATTCCATCCATATCGTTGGGGTTTTTTTTGGATTTGGCCTTGTTTTTAAAGTAATTATCGCAATTAGCCTAGTATTAAAAGTAATATCGGTTATAGCCCTGTTTTGGCCAGCTCAGCTCCGAGCTGGCCAAAACATACTGGCGCCAGTTTTTTTTTTTTTGGCCACAATACGGGCGACTTTTGGGAAGTCGCCAGTGGGCGACTTCCCAAAAGTCGCCCATTCGGGGCTCTGCAACATAACCAGAGCCCCCCTTCCTTCCTTCCTCATTCTCATCTCTTCCTCTTCTATTCCAAAAAACCCCAAAACCCTATATTCCGAAATTTTTGCCCAAACCCAATTAAATTTCGTTTTTTTTTCAACAAAATACAAAATGGCAAGCTCTTCAATGTGGGATGTGCCTCAAGGTATGGAAAAATCAAAAAGTTTTCAATTTAGGGTTTTGAAGGAATTTGCAAAATAATGGTTTTTAATGATTGTTAGCAGTCATTGATGGTTGTGGTATCTATGTATGGTTGAAATCATTGGTAAAATGTTGAAAAACAATGCGTAAATTTGTAGTGTTATGTTGAAAAATAAATTTGAGAATATGGTTATCTTGTATATGTGTAGATTACTCGGAGATGCTACCTGGACCAATTGATGGATATGTCCTATATTTGCAACAACGGCATCGAACGAATAATCCGGAATTTGTCGCGGTAAAAATCTTAGTATTCAAAATGTACATATATCTGAAGGTAATGTATGTAACATGTTGATAATATTTTTGTGATATATTGACAGAGCAATACTGCAGACAAAACCATAGATCATTCGTCTAAAATGAATAGAGTAACATATGCTCATCCAGGCGTTATACAGTTGATAGACCAAGCTGGATTTGGACTGGTTTTTAGGGTGAGGCACATCTAGTTAGATCATCATCTTATCACCGCTTTGGTGGATAGATGGAGGCCGGAGACATCGACATTTCACCTACGAGCCGGGGAGATGACTATCACGTTGGGTGATGTTGCGTGCTTACTTGGCATACCCATAGACGGTGCTCCATTGACCAACCCCGATCCAGCTGATTATCTTACTTTATGCCAAGAGCTCCTAGGTTTAACTCCTCCAGCCGAGGAGTGGTGGGGAAACGAAATGATACGGACACTATGGTTTAGGGAACAATTTGTGGACGACATACTAGCAGACGCCATGGAGATTCAGATTGAGCAACGAGCCAGGGCCATTATATTGCATATTATATGCTCGAGGTTGATATGCGATCATTCTAAGACACGGATATGGCTTAGATGGCTTCCATTTTTAGTAAACTTTGATGTTTGTCGCCAATATTCGTGGGGCAGTGCAGTTCTAGCATATACTTACTGCGAGTTGACGAGGCTTGCTTTGCAAGAGAGCGGAAGCATAGGTGGTTGTGTGAGTCTAGTACAAGTATGTCCATTATTTACTTTCGACGACCGTTATTCCATATTCTTTTATCCAACCGTAACCATGTGTCTACTTTTATTTGCAGCTTTGGTGTTGGACTTATCTACCCGTGGGTAGAATAACGATGAGGAGGACGGCGGTTGATTTATTATTGCCATACGGTGCTAGGTATAATTAATTATGTAGTATACTAAGTATACGTGTTTGGAATTGAGAAGTCACAATTGAATATTTGTACAGGTGGGTAGGACCTAAAAGCACCGTTTCATCGCCGAGGCGTCATGTAGCCTTCTACCGTAATGAGCTCGATGTGCTAGACTATCAGTCTGTGACTTGGACCCCGTACGACGATGTGCTTGGACATCTTCCAAACTTATGTACCATTTCCATTCAGCTGTGGACTGCTCGGGTTCCTCTGATTTGTTTTAATGATGTCGCCTATCATCTGCCTGACCGAGTGATGAGGCAATTTGGTATGGCCCAGCATTTACCGGAACAACCACCGCATTACAGGATTGATATTGAAGCTGGGCAGTATGCTATGGCAATTGAGACATGGATCGAGCGCTACATGCACACGCAACAGGAACGCGAGTTCACATTGTCCGAACAAGAATATCTGTCTTGGTATTGAAACATCACTCGTCGATATGTTCTTCGTGCCATCGATCCACCTACAGCGCCTCCTGTTGTTGCATACCCTTACACTCCTAGAGCACCTCTTGAAAGAAATGTGGTACGTAGTACATATAGTCTTTATTTCAATATTTGAAATTTATACCTTTTCTTGAATTTTATGTCATGGCAGGCGGACGGCATTTACCGTGCGATAGAAATTGTGGACGAGCTTGCACAAGAGGTTCCTGAAAGGTCGCAGGGGAAATGCTTTAGTGTAAAACGCATCTTAGAAACTATTTTGGGAAGAAACAAGTTAACAAGACCAAGACCGCCTCCTCCTCCGCCAGCACAGTTGCTCATCGAACATGGCATAGAAGCCCATGGCGTTCCTCCCACTACTCTTACGTATCAGCAACGTGGACATCGAAAAGGCGCATCTTCATCTCAAGAAACACAGGTTGAAGTTGCTCCCGGCCCTTCACAACCTATAGATCCTACACAAGCAAGTGAAGAGGAGGATTCGCCGGATGAAATTCCACTGTCTATGAGAAAACCAAAACGAACTCCACGAGAACTTCGTAGGTTGAAGAACTGAGGATGGTATAATTTATTGATATGCTTTGTCCAGATTTGTTTTGTTGCATTGTAGGATGTTAATTGTTTGAATTAAATTGTTGAATTGGTGGATGTAGTAATTTGAGTTGTGGATGATTGAGTTTGAATGAAATCTTGAATTATTGGATGTTGTAATTTGTTCAATTATTGGATGATTGAAATGTTGAATTAGTCGTTGTTGAATTAATGCAATTGGTGGTACATGGTTTCTGTTTTGAAACCCTGCAGTTCTGGGGCGACTTTTGAAAAGTCGTCAGTAGGCGACTTTTGAAAAGTCGCCCCAGAACTGCAGGGTTTCAAAACAAAAACCCAGCCCTTTAACCTTCCTCATAACTTACTTTACCAAATTGCAAATATAGAACCTAAAACCTAACCCACTTCTCTCTTCCACAAATTCAATATTTCCGGCGACAAAAGAATATCTTTTTGAGATTTACAAACACCAAAAGAAGGTAAGATTCATAAGCTCTATTAATTTTGTTTAATCTTTTGCGATTTAGTATAACTCCAACTTTGATATTTTCAAGAATGGATAATTGAGAGATAGACGACGAGACGATGATGAAAATGTATGATGAATTTGAACAACAACGAGGCTCTACGCCGGTTAATGAAGTAAATGTTGCAGTTGATTTCGTCCCCGAAACACAGGTTGAAAACTTGCCCCCCTCTAGGGTTGGCGGTACATCGACATTGGCCATGGATAGCGGTGAATCAAAACATCAATCACTTCATGGAAGATTAATGGATGTGCTTGCTCGTCGTAACACTAACAATGCTAGTACAAGCCGGACACCGCCTCCGGTACTTTGTTATTGCGGAGATGAATGTAAATTGGTTGTGTGTCGGAATGAAAGGAATGCGGGCCGTCGCTTTTACCGTTGTGAATCGTACGACGATAATAAGATACGGCCAAATGATGTTGAATGTTGTAACTTTTTTAAATGGAAAGATCCAGAAATGTGTCCGAGGGGAGTTGCATACGCCCTTGAGATGCAAGCGAAAAACGCCCGTTTGGAGAAGTTGAACCTACAATATCGCAACGCACTATTGAATAAGGGTGTACCATTCGATAAGTTGAGTCCTCGTACATTGTGGGAGGAGAAGTAAACACAAATGTAATTGTATCGTTAAATTTGTATCGGTAGCTTTCATTTATATGTAATTGTATTATGTATCGTTGAACAAGTATTGTAAAGGTTTATGAAACACTAGCTTACATCTCGAACATAGCACATGAAATAAAAACACAAACTGTTCTTACATTAACAACATACGGCTTACAAACATCAAACCAATAATAACACGCATACGAAAACTAAATAACTGAATTACAACGACTCCTTTTGTGACCGTGCATACCACATTTACTGCATCTATTAGGCCTTGGAGGCTGCATCTCGTCCATAACGCCTTTAATTCTAGTTGACTTAGGCCTTCCTGGAGCTCGCCTTGCAGGAGGTGGAAGTAACATTTGACCTTCGTGTGGAGACCAAAACCTTTTATCTCGTACCGGATGAAATTCTCCAGAGTATGCCGCTAGGTAATTCTGAACAGAGTACCAATGTGATGCAAAATCATGATGAGCTCTGTTCGCACCATTGGCCACCGACGAACAAGCAGCCATCACATGGGCGCAGGGGAAATGCTGCAGTAATGGGATGTTGCATGTACATGAACAAGTGCTACCATCGATTATAACTTTGAATTCATCTCCGAAGTAATGAATCACTTGCCATTCAATTTGACTGAAACGGACAATCCGACAACGTCTAGCTTCGCTTGCTCTCTCCGCTATTTTTGCTTTCCATTTTGGCGTGACACGAAGTGTGGAATTCTTAGCCAACTCTCTTCATTGGCAAAAGTAATCAACGGATCGATAGAAGGTACGTGCAACAAGTGCTCTAATAGGCAAAGATCTAGCACTCCTAAGTACACCATTAAAACTTTCTGACGCATTAGTCGTCATAACATGAAAACGACCACCATCATCTTTACATAAAGCCCAATTTTCTTCCTTTCCACCCAAACTTCTCTCTATCCAGTTGTGTGCTCTTATACTGGTGGTTTTAATTTCCTCACGAATCTTTATATACTCAATCTCCTCAGAGGCACATGCAGCAGTGTAGAATAAACCGGTCAATCGTTTGTCTTTGAAACCCGCTGCTTGAAAGTTAGCTTTCAAATGTCTGGCACAGTATCTATGTTTATGTGCAGCTAGCCATTTGCTCTGCAACGCTGTAGGTATTCCTTTCATTCTATCAGAAATGAAAGTAATACGACGATTGTTCACGCTATGAATGAACCTTTGCATGCATGCAAAAAACCAACCCCAACTATCACTGGATTCGGACTCAACGATGGCAAATGCCAAGGGAAATAGCTGATCATTTGCATCAACGGCTGTTGCAACAAGTAAGGTGCCTTTGTATTTTCCATATAGATGTGTATCATCTATGCAAAGCAAAGGTCGACAATGGACAAATCCCTCAATACAAGGCCCAAATGACCAAAATGCACGATCAAAAACTCCATACTCATCAGTTGTCACATGTCCTACACTTTCGGGATTTGTTTTGCATATTTCACCAAAGTATTGTCGAAGGTTGGCATATGACTCTGCCCAATCGCCGTAAATTCGTTCAATTGCCTTGCTTAATGCTCTCCATGCTTTCAGATAGCTAATTTTTATAAATAATTGTTCCTCCATTAGAACTTGCACCGTCCCGGCTGTAATGTTCAAATCAGATTTCACGAAAGGCATGATCTTCGACACCATAAACGATGATGTAGCTTGCCTATGATTTGAGTTCACTGTAAGGTTAACACATGTATGATCACTAGGATATTTTTTAATAACCCACCATCCAGCCTGTGTCTTTTTTGAGTCAATAGCATGTATTCTCCAAGGACAACTGTCATCGACGTTGCAAATGGCGGTATATTTTGCTTTATTCGACCTTATTGGCTTAAAGGACACCGCATGTAAGATTGACCATTCTGATAGTTGTTGCAGAAATTTAGCTTTACTCTCAAACACCATGCCAACTTTGAAGCCAGTTTGTACGCTGCATGATAGAAATAATTCGCTGTTGAAGTTTACATTTGCTACAATTGACTTAGCCATAATTTGTACACTGCACAAATCATCATCCATCGGTATCTCCATTTTCGGTTCATCGTTGTCCACACAATCTACTTCTGCACCTCCAAAATCATAGTCTAGTGGATCATTGTTTACTTGCATATTTTCCACCCAGGCAGTATCAACCTCTGGTATTGACACAACAGACATACTATCAAGTGCAGGAACATCTACAGCTTGTACATCTTCTACATCCATATCATCATTGCACATAGTTTGACCTGCTGGTTCATTCGGTGGTTGGACGTATGACTGTGTAGTAGTGTTGTTTGCTGCGCAGCTGCAGTAAATTAATACATCAATTTTAGTTTATTGCTACATACCAACGATTTTGCAACATATTGCAATATTTAACTTACTTTTGGCTTAAATGGTAAAATTCGGGCCGAGTTGGCTGCATTCGTTCATTTGTACGGCTACTCGATGCTCTAGCACTTCTTTGAGTGCAATTCTGAATTGGAGTAAAACTGCACGGGAATACAAATTAGGTATAATATTAATATAAATTCAATACAACATATCTCTATGTAATCACGGCTAAACGATACCTCTGACTCATTCGTGGAAAGTTGTCCTGCCTTAAATGTGGATAGGTAAATTGGACATTTGGCTGCAAACTCATGAATGGATGAAACCCATAATACATTTGTTGTTGCCCGTATTGCGATATGTGCTGGGTCGGATTGCTAAAACTAGGTGACGGAATTCCTTGCCCAGTACTCATGTTTCCCACCATTCTAGAATATTCTTCAACGCCGAAATTTGTTACAGGTGCTGGTGTTGCTTGTTCTGCAACCGATCTTCTTTTTTTCCCAACAAACAACTCAATAGATTTGGTCGAGGCAGCAAACATTAATTCAACATCCTCGTCGTCAACAATTTTGATTGCTTTGGATCCGGAATCTGTTGGCCAATTGCAAACTATTTCAATCTCGTACTCTTCTGGTTTTATCTTTGTTGCTTTATATACCGACTCTTTCAACTGCTCAAAAGTAGATCCTCTTCGAACTTTAGCCGGTTTGTAAGATCCACCAAGATATTTCGCACATATTAAATCGTCAATAACCAATTCACCATCAAAATAGCATATAGTTGGAATAAAACTAGGAGTCATTCTACATCAAGCAAAAAATAATTTAGTTTGCAAACTAAATTCAAAACTTAGGGTTTCTACTGCATACCTTGATTGGATTCAACCGTATGACGTTTTCCTATGCTTGAGGTAGATCTTCGAAAGCTACTACTTTTGTTGGAAAAAAAAACAAAATTTAATTGGGTTTGGGCAAAAATTTCGAAATATAGGGTTTTGGGGTTTTTTGGAATAGAAGAGGAAGAGATGAGAATGAGGAAGGAAGAAAGGGGGGCTCTGGTTATGTTGCAGAGCCCCGAATGGGCGACTTTTGGAAAGTCGCCCACTGGCGACTTCCCAAAAGTCGCCCGTATTGTGACCAAAAAAAAAAAACTGGCGACTTTTCATTTTGAAAAGTCGCCAGTATGTTTTGGCCAGCTCGGAGCTGAGCTGGCCAAAACAGGGCTATAACCGATATTACTTTTAATACTGGGCTAATTGCGATAATTACTTTCAAAACAAGGCCAAATCCAAAAAAAAACCATATCGTTGCCTCTTGAAATGACACACTTTAAATATTCTCCATGACTATATTTACAAGCTTACAAATAATCAACGTGCACTATGATATGGATCAACAATACAAATGACAACATGCACAACAACCCTGGTCTACTGGATTAAGGAGAGGACAAGCACCAAACTAAAGTGTTACTTTTCAACAAATACTAAATTCTATTTCAGGCAGAACAAGCTGTCACATGCTACAAAATAGGTTTGCTACTTCATATTATCAATATTATTATTAGATGTCATAGGAGTAGAAATTAGGTAACAACAAAATTGCTTGTACTGCTATATATAACAGAGCTTCTGAATGGAAACAGATAAAATTATCTGCAAATTTGTTTACTCCCTTAGTGTCTGAAGCTTCTCTCTATTCTTCTGCAATTCTAAAATTTATTTGCATTTTCAGTGCTTCCTATGGTGCTTTTACTGTACCATGTCTCTGATTCTTATACATTTCCTATGTACTCTCTCTTTATTTCTTGAATTTGTTACATTTTCTTTGTACAAGTAAGAAAGGTTAAGACAAGAATCCTTACAATTTGGAATTAGAGCTCATATGAGCCTAAGACGTACACCTTAACGTAAAAAAAAAATTTACATTCACCTACAATAACAATTGTGTTGACAGAAGTTACAAAACTTTAATAATTTCATAGCAAACAGAAAAAAATATATAAGATTACGAAAACAACACCAAGTATTTTTTATTATCAAATCAAATTTCATAATCGGATTCTAAATTAAAACTAGTTTCTGATTTTGATTGAACTTTTTTTTTAAATGCACGAGAGAACTGAAGAGGAAGAAAAATAATAATAAAAGAATAACTTGCATGCTTTCTTACATTTGTAATAGTGTTTTTATGATTTATTTTTTAATGTATTTGAACAGGATGTTACCTGTAATGGTCTATGTTTCAACTTAAAATTGGATGGTGTTTTTTCTTTTGCTTTAAAATAAAACCGTGTCTAGACATTTTTATTTCAAATAAATTTATATTGTGTTTATGTATATATTAATAAATGATGTATGAGTTAAAATGTCTTTAAATGAAATATTTCATTTGTACACTTTGAGTGTTTAATATTTCTTATTTCAATGGTCGACATTTATCATTCTATCTTTATTTATTTGATATGTATCTGAATAATGTTTGCTCGAAAAAAATTTGTACTGACAACAAAATTAGAGCCGACTAAGAAAACTTGATCTTTAGGATTTGCTTTGCTTGTGTATAAAATTGCAACGTATGTAGTTTGTCAGTATAACAACACACACTTCTAACAAATAGATATAACCCACCCATAACATGTTACAACTCATAGTTTTGGTTGCATATCAACTTGTATGCCATCTACACCTCGTCACCATGCTTACACTCAACATAAATAGCATCACAAGAATCACCTCTACCATGATCAAGCCAAGATAAAGATTCTTATTTTGTCTAAAACTCCTTATGTTTCTCATGATAAAAGATTACTATGTATTATTATGGAATCTTTTAATTGATTGATATACGACTAAATTTATCATCAGATAACATGACATTTAGCGTTGCATTAATAGTATTGTTATTGGAAAAGAATCTTTACACTCAAATTTCTTACTCTTACTCAAATTAATTATCTTTGGATTAAAACAATAGTACAGTCAAAATTATTACTAAGAGAAAATTATAGGAGGAGGGGGTTAAGATTTCACCTTGACTTTTAGATTCAATTTGATTTCGAGTAAAAAGTTTAAGTATAAAAATCATTTTCCATTATCATTATATCATCAATTTCACTATAAATATGGATATCTAGGTTTGTGCATTGTGTATATCCAATCCAAATTAGCACTCCGTGTGCCAAACGTTGAGAAACATCCAAACCCAGCTAAAGTCGTCTATTGTGTGTTTAGATCGTATTGCATAATAGTATCTCTTGTGAATATAAATCTACATATATAATCGTCTATATTTTAAATTTGGATTAGATTTAATGTTTTTATCTTATCAATGCACTTGCTTTGTTTCTATTTATAGCTAAATTTATTATTATTGTAGCAGTGAGTACATTGATTTTTATTCTGTGGAGTTTACTTGCTTTTATTAACTAGCATGTTAAATGATGTTCTAGCAAACAAGCATATTAGTTCATCTCGGTTCTTTTTTAATTAAATGAGATTAATGTTTATTTTACTTTAAAAATGCATCATAGACTTGAATACAAGGTAGATATAAGACATTATGTGGATCAATGCAAAAGGAAGAAACTATGTAAATTGCTAAAATAATTGTGTATGTGTTGTTGTATATGCAAGGTCACAAGGAGTTGCAGTATGTGATGCAACAATATTCCTAGTGAGAAATATCAACTTGCATATTGGCCAGATCATCAGCTCGTCAATGTAGCTCACCATTCTTCTGATTTAATTCAAATTCAATCCTATAGCCGTGAATCTTAGATTTCAATGTTACAAATAATATAATGAAAAATATACATTTATTAGCAATTCGTATATGACAGAGATAAAAGCATAGTTGTTGGACACGAACAAACTCTTTTGTTAAGATTGGTTTATTGATGTCAATGCTTGGAAAAATCCACCACGTAGCTCCAGTTCTTTTAATATAATTGTCTTATATAAGCTATTCAAGTCAAAAAACTGATCAAGAAAAAAGTTGCCACTAAAAATGTGGGCATTTTTTTTGGATCTGAAAATCATTCTTATTCACCTTCTTGTTTGTTTACCTCCTCTAAGTAATGCTACATATAAATTATGGAGCCTTTCAACTTGCTTCTTTTTTTGTCCTACTACTTCAATTTGACATTATTGATTGCTTTTATTATTTACTTTTGTTCGGTTTATTATGATAGTACATATAGTTTTATAAATAATCAAATATCGCAAGTGTTTCCCAAAACGCTTGCACGTGCACAAATAAACCAAAAACAAAAAGAGAAAACTGCTTAGTCATCCTAATGCTTCAAAAATGAATCAAATAATCACTTCTAATTAGCAGCGCTCGATCTTTTGATCAATTTCTAAGACAATATAATAAACCGAATTGAAAGTAAAAACCAAACCGGTCAACCAACTTTTGATTAAAACAGACTGATATTTCGGTAAAACATTTATGTTTCTACTTTATAAATTTCTCTTTTTATATTTTTGGTTATTGAGATACAAGAGAAATAACACCAAATGATAATTAAAATGGTTGTTGAGCATTTTTGTGTGTTTATGAACAATTAGTTATTGTTTGGATATACATTATTTTCCCAAAATACAATGTAAACAAACATATTATCATTATTATTTCTGACAAACCAAAGGTAATTGGTTAAATCGTTTTAACATATAACTGATTTTTCTTATTGAAAAAATGAACTAAGCAATTGCATTAATCAAATTCGGTATGTTCAAATGATTCACTCAGTTTAAACACACACAAAATGTTCGCCCCTATCTATAATGTTTCACTTTTATATTTATTTATCTTCGTTTTCTTACATTAAATGTACTTTATAGCTTATAAAATGCAATGCAAAAAATTCACTTTATGCATCATATCAACCAACCTTAAACAAAGTAATGCTTGAACTTATTGAAATTTATGAATCCATATCTTTAAGCTTTGTTTATATCAAAAGAGAACATGACCCTATATCTTTATCTTCTAAACTTGCTCATACCCGTTCTTTTCTTTTTATAAGGATGCAATTGAAAATTACAAAATATAGTCCTGTTACGGTGGAGGAATTGGATGGCTAGAAGAAAAAAATCAAAATTATGAATGATGCATTTACAATAAATCATCTTGTGGTGGAGTGCAAATGGTTGTCCCCAAACAATATCAGATAACATAGCACTATGGATCACTAGAAGTCCCTGCTAGTAACTCAGCTATAAACAAATGTATTGTGTGCAACGAAATTGTTGTTCATATGGCAAAAATGATTGCAAAATGTAATTTGACTGTGATATTAGCTGCTGAAAATGCAAATTTATAAGATGGATGTCAAAAAGATTTTACTAAATGGGGATTTATCAGAAATATATGTAAAGTCTCCTTTAGGATGAACTACTTCATCGCATTTGGTCTGTGTGTTACACAAGGGACTATATGGCTCAAAACCAATGTTTTAAATCTCAATCTCTTCTCTGATAGAAATTTTAACATGATATATCTTGTATTGTTGAAGATAGGAAGACGAGGTGGACATATATCAGTTGCGCATCTCGAATTGGAATCTTGGATTTTAAATTTCATTTCGACCTATCTTTAAATATATTACATCATTACGTGTGACAAATACAAAACAAAACCATATATATTATTTTATTACTGAAATATATATTGCATAACATTGGTGTTAATTTGATTACCACTAACATTGAAAATGCCATACAAATTGAATTGTTGGCCTTGAAACATATAAATAACTTGCCTTTTAATAAAGCTTTTGTATCATTCCCTTTTTTTTTAATAAACATTTTACTATATTTACTAATATTTCGGTGATGCTTATGTATTTGAAAACGAAATACATATTTTAAATTGGAAAATCATATATTAGTGAAATCAAAGAAATATTCTCAAAAAGGCAAAAAGGCAAAAAGGAAGTCTTAATCATAAATTAGAGCATACAAAACACATTTGAAAAGTATCTTGAAGAGAAGAAGCCACTTTCATTTAAAAAATTCAACCAAATAAGGAAAAGTCGCTTCCACATGAAAAGCAACATACATGTTTATGTGGAAAGCATCCTGACTGTAAAATTTGAACAACCCCATGATCTCCTCCGTCCATCGTTAATTATTATATTTTAATCCTTTTTATTTTGGTCATACCAGCACTTCCTACTTAAGTTTGATTATTTTTCAGGAAAAACCCTCTGGAGACAGAGTTCAGATCGTGTATCCTCAGGTGTTCATCTCATCCCACTCATTCATTTATGTATTAAACAAAATAATTAAAACAATAGATATAAGATGGGAGGATACAATTTTTTGGCAACATAAAGCAATGAGGGAGACAGGATCTAATGTGGCTAGTATAAAATAAAAATAAAAAAACATGACAGATGTTAATAAAAAATATTTCTAACAAACAGAAATAAAACAAAATAAATATTGAAGTGTTATTAGTTTTTCAAGGAAAAACCTTGACAAACTATAAAAACAACTTACTTTTTTCTTTTAACGAATATGACTGAGCTAGATTGCAGCTTTGGTCACGAATGAGATTGATATCAAATAAAATATGACCTTGTTTTCGTGTTTCCTATCATCTAGCATTCATAACAAGATCTCGAGTAAGATCTTATGTGATATTTCCACGATATCTATAGTATTTTTAATGATTGAATTGCAATCCAGGTATAATGCAGATAAAAACAAGTCAGTCCCATTCTTATACTGAAGTATCTATTTAGATGACTTCCGGTGATTAGATGTTAAGGTATGGCAAAAATAATTCAAGTGAAATGGTCATTTTCCTTTTTATTTTCTATCTACATTTTTATATTATCATCCTTTTTAGTTATAAATTAGTATGTGCTAGCTAATAATTTAAATGTGCATTAATGTATAAAAGGCAAGTTAAGTATATATCTTATTTGCATTAAAGTATGGCCTACAGTTAAGTTGATAGATCAATTTAAATTATGTTGGAATAATAGTGGATAATAACAAAAATTGAAGATGGAATCAAAATAAATGATGATTTTCGGTTTTAAGTGCGTAACGAAACAGATGGAGATGGAAATGACATACTTAGAGTTGTGATTGTTGTTGGAGCAAATTAATACATAAATTAAATATAATCCTTATTTTTTAAAATTTTAATTCTTTATTGTGCTAAAACTTAAATGTCATTCTTCAAAATAAGCAAGTACCTTTTGTGGTAATATGGCTAAATTGGTTGTTCATTGTCGATCTTGACTGGTTGCTGGAGATATTGAGTTTGATCTCCTGTGCATACATATATTCATAGAAAACTACTTTGTTCATTTTGTGTTTCTGCTAGATTAGGAAATATTTGGATAGCTTCTGATTTCATGCCTCAATCATACTTATCTTTTCGGTATGTGTTAATTCATAATGATATTCAATAGTATATTTCTCTTAATCATAGATGATGTTAACTTGCGTTATGCATTATGTTGAAGTGGTAAGGTTTCGAATTCCGACTATGTATTTTTGAAATATCCATTGACAAAAGAAAGTGCCGTTATGTTAATACACTTTTGTTAGATGTTATAGCACTACAATTACATTATCATTGAAAAATTATTCATGATTACCGCGTTATAGTAGTCTGCTATTTAGTTTAATACAGAGTACCATGTAGATGCTTTTGTTTATAGGTCATAGTTTGTCGTTCTTCAACCAATACTTGTCAATTTTGTTTGAAAAATTATGTTTGTGATGCATAGTGTTAGGCCTATATTTTAAGTGTGGAGAAGCATAGAAGAAGAGGAGATGAGAGGAGAAGACGAAGAAAACTTCAAGAAGAAGAATTTGGATAAATTTCTGCCTACATTTATCATTCCACGCTGCAGCTAAATACACAGATTTTGTAATTAACTAGGGACACGTGGTCCAGACAAATTGTAAAACAGATAATTCATCATCTATTTCATATTCGAAAGAAAATGATAAAATAAAGTGTGTTGTATTCATTGTTTTTAGTGCATTCCTATTACCGTGTGCATTTGCAGGTGTTATCATGACAGAAGTATCCAATGCTTCACTTTATTCTTGAAAACGTGAAGGTTTCTTGATAGAACACTTTGGCATGTGTGCCAATATAGTAGCTGTTGTATCTTTGCCCCCGCTTGAGAACTGACCTTGTCCTCAAGGTCTAAGCTAGTGCCATCGATGAGCATGGGTGTAGAAAGTGGTGATGGAGTTGTGGAGTGAGGATTCGGGCAATATTTGAGGAGGGAGATATGGAAAACGGGACGGATTTTGGTGTCATGAGGTAAAGCAAGCTTGTAGGCGACCGGCCTGATGCGTTCAATGGTTTGGAACGGTCCAAAATAGTGCTTGGAGAGGCTGTGGTGGTTAGGGTGAAGTGATCGTTGACGGTAAAGTTGAAGTTTTACACAAAAACCAAGGGTTAACAGAAAATTCTTTATCTTGATGGTGTCAATCCGCTTGCATCCTCATCGAGCTTATGCTCGTTGGAGGTTGCCTTCAATGTTTGGAGAAGTTCATCTTGGGAGGTAGCCCACTGTCCTAGTTCAGGTATGTTTGAGTTACCCACTATATAGTCCGCAATAGTAGGGGAAGTGCAGCCATAGACGGCTTGAAACAATGACATGCCAATGGATGAATACTTACACGTGTTGTACAACCATTCTGTACAAGGAAGACATTTTGACCATTTGGATGGCAAGTCGCCACTTATTGCTCGTAAGCATAGGTATTAATGGCGCACAACGTAAAAAGGCGCAAAGCCTTCTCACAGTCTTAACGTACGGCGCGGCAAATGATGCACGTCTTTTTAGTTTACTGTGCATGTTTAGATTATTTTTTTAATAAACTTAGTGTGTGTATACATACATACATACATACATACATATATATATATATATATATAACGATTAATTTAAAAGGTTCAATATAATTTATATATTTTTTACAAAAGCATAGGTAACAAAGATTATTTAGATATTTTACAAAAAAAAACATCATTAAATATAGGACAAATTTTTAAAATGAGCTTGCAAAAAAAAGATATGGCAAGTATAGGCTCATTTGAAAACTAATTGCAGAAAGAGGTCCGATTTTGATATACATTTATGGATTGCGCAAACTATATATTTTTAAAAAAAAATTAACTTGTGCATTCCATAAATGCGCAAATATATACATTGTATTTGCGCATTTATGAAATGCGCAAATACTATTTCGAGCATGAAATAAACAGATTGTTGTTTACTCTCTCCATTTCACTTCTTCCTCTCCATCTCACAAAACCCTTACCCAATCTCCAACCTAACACGTTCTATTTCCCAAATTCAATTTCAAAACAAAATAATCTACAGCTCACCTTCAAATAATTAGTTGTTTTACCTCAAAATGGAAGGCTTTTCTTCATCTTCTTCAATTAGAGGTAAAAAAATTTGATTTTGGATTACTTGATTTTGTTGGTCTTGTATCACTTAGTTTAGTTATTATTGTTGTAGTTAGTTGAAACGTTGGTTATTGTTATTGTTAAAACATTAAAATATTAGTTATTGCAAATTGATATTGAAAACCATAGTTTAAAATTTTATTACTGAGTGAATAATCGAATGATAAATTTTTGTAGAATTGTCATCCGAATCCGTTGATAAAAGTGTTCTTTATCTTCAACAAGAACATAGAACTAAAAAATGAATCGTTTATGGAGATATTTATATACATTAGTTGGTAGTTGAAAATGCAATGTAAAGTATTAATTTTAATTCCTTATTATAAATCGGGACGTTCAAATAATTAAACATGTTACTTATTCTAGCAAGTTTAAAGAAATAGATTTTAAAGATCCTAGATTGAAACAAAACTTAAGAGTAGCTGGTTTTTGAAAATCAATGCAAGTTGAGTACATTAGACTAGATCATCATCTTCTAACGGCATTGTGTGATCGTTGGAGGCCTAAGACAAATACTTTTCATATGAGAGTGGGTGAAATAACTGTCACATTATATGATATTTACTATATGTTTGGTTTAGTCATGGACGGTTTCCCGGTATATATCGATAATGTGGAGTTCGATTATATGAAATTGTGTCATGATTTACTTCGTTTGTTTCCTCCTAAGGCTGCAAAAAAATCTAAAAGTGAGATAAGTACGACATGGTTTAAAACTGAATTTAAAGAACCATTTGGAGCTGATGCGATGGATATAGAGATATTTCGTCATAGTCGTGTTGTAATTTTGTACTTTTTATACTGTCGGCTTTTCCCGAATCATTCAAAAGGCCGATTTAACTTGAAATTTTTGTCATTTGTGGATGACTTAGCACATTGTGGTCAGTACTCATGGCGTAGTACAGTACTTTGTTATTTGTATGGCGAGTTGACAAATGTTGCATTACAAAAAACAAAATTATTAGACGGTTCTGCAACATTGCGGCAATTATGGTCTTGGTCTCATATAGCTATTGGACGTCCTGTTATAACAATTCATGTCAATTTAAATCCTTATTTTCCATACGGTTATAGATGGAAATTTGCTAGGAGTTGACATGAAACTCCAAAAAATGTACGATTTACCTAAATGAATTGGATTTATTAGCGGATGATGCCGTAACTTGAGAACCATATTCGTTGATTAATGCATTTTATGGTGCTAATGTACAATTTATGTTTCCGGGTTGAATCGCTAAAGGTCGACTATCCTATTTTAGGACTTCGAAAATTATGTTCCGGATCGAGTTATGAGACAATTTGGATTTCATCGTCAGCACATACCTAATCCTGTCGTACCAATAGATCCAAATCCGAGTGATTGAAGAGCTTTGCTTGAAGAAAGTTTGGCTTTATGGAATTCAAGAATTGATCGTGTTGAACGAGAACGTGATCCTCCGACACTGTTGCGTGGGTATGAATATTGGTATTGGCAAATAACTCATCGTTATATCTTGAAACGGTCGTCTAGGAGATTGGTTTCTTACATTCCCCGAACTCCACTAGAGCATGATGTGGTTAGTACTTGAATTTACAATATTTGATAGTTTCCTTTTTTTAGAGCATATGAATTGTTACATTGTCTTTTTTTGCATAGGTAAACGGGATATATAGCAGTGCTTTAGAGGTGGTTGATAATTGAAGTCGATCATTTGAGCCGGAGAAGGTGAAAAGTAAGCGCATTGACTTACGACGTATACTAGATTCAATTCTAGGTATAAACAAGTTACGTCGACCAGTAAGACCTTTGCATGTGGCACAAGAAATACAGACTCGGGTGGAGGCACAAGAAACACAAACTCGAGTGGAGGCACAAGAAACACATAAAGAAGAATGTCCTCCTTCGACTGTAGATCAATCGCAAAGTCCTTCGACTCTAGATCAATTTGCATATGATCGATATGTTGTGCTTGACTAGACGATACTCCAAACATTTCACTATATCTATTTAATGAATTTATAAACTCTCCGCCACGATGAGTTGTCATATAAGAATGATGTGTTGAAGATTGTGTTTCTTGAAAATGTGTAGTAGGTAAAGGCTCTTCAATTGAAATTGCAGACTGATGTGTTTCTACCAAATTAACATGTTTTGTTTTCGTAACAAAAACTTCTATCACTCTCATTTCAGCAGAAAACGTAGAGTTCATATTATCGTCATCTTTCAAATTAACAGCGGATGAACCATCATCTCTGATCCATTTTACCACTAATTTTAAATCATATTCAAGAGGATTGACTTTTGTTACTTCAAATGCACATTGTTTAACCTCTATAAAACTACAATATTTTGTTAATTTTCGATCCTTTCCTTTTACCACCAACATACCTAGGTTTACCGTCTTCATCAACCACCATCATAGTAAAATATAGTTGAAAACGTTGACATTATCTATAACAAAAATTAAAACACTAAATTCAACATCTTAATTTTGTGAAAACCCCTAAACTAAAATTTCCTAAATTAATACCTTGACTTGCAAAGAAGATGATGTTTTCTTAGACAATCTTCAACAAAAAGCAAGAAAATTAAGTTTCCTTAGACAAATTTAGAATAGTATAAGAATTTGGAAAGAAATAAATTGGGTTTTGGTGAAATGAAAAGAATAGAAAGGAAATGGGAATGAAAAAGAGGCTGCTGTTAGTTTCAAGCTTGAAATAGTATTTGCGCATTTCATAAATGCGCAAATACAATATATACACTTACGCATTTATGGAATGCGCAAGTTAAAAAAATTAAACATATATCTTGCGCATTCTATAAAAGTGCAAGCTATATCACATACAATGTATAACAGAGAGCTGTATAACCAATATCACCATATAGTTGCAAAAACAAAGTTCAATATAACGCCATATATCATCAATATAACACCATATATCGTCAATATAACCAATATCACAACATAACCAATATATTTCACCAAAATAAACAAGACTAGAGCTCAATAGTGGATTTCAATCGAACATCAAAATAAAAAACATGTCTACGGTTCATCATTTCATACATAGAAAACAACATTTCACTTTTTATCTGATGTTCTCCTCGGCCCATACGAAGCAGAGTTGGGCCCAAATGTGGGAAAGAACCAACTATTTCCCCTTAGTTCACGATTCTGTTTTTCCAAACGACTAACTTCGGCTTGCATTTCAAGGACATATTCAACTCCCTTAGCACACATTGAAGGATCGAGCCCGTCAAAATAATTACAGCAATCAACTTGATCAAGGTTCATCTTGTGATCGTTATACGCACTACATCCATAAAATCGACGTCATGCATTCTTTTTAGTCCTACAAACAACTTCAAACTCGACTCTACAGTAACAAAATGGATATGTCGGTTGCTCGATTGCCATAGCAGGAACAACATGTTGACGATTAACTACATCCTGACCAACGCAAATTTGTTTACCTGGTCTTTAAAGGTGAAACCCAGTGCACGAGGCTCTCACACGATAGCGAGCTCTGGAAAGGTCGATAATGTACGCAACTTTTTCCTTGCATTGCGAAGAGACTGTTTCCGAACTCGAACCTGGGGCCCAGATCACCATGCGGGTGACCTAACCGTTACGTCAAGGCTCCACCTCTTGTTCACCCGATCTTTGATTCACTAAAACTTCGCATAAACGAGGCTCTAACCTTGATATTCCACTATCTAATTTTTGCGGTCATATATCAAATTGTGTCTCCAATACATAATCAACTTAACGCCAATGTGATTCTGCGCTGCATTACTTCTTTGCGCTTCAAATTCATCACAATATTTCATCAACGTTTCATCGTCAATCTCCCAATCATCCATGTCTAACTTCAAAATAAAGTAAACAAAAATAATATACAAAATTTAACTAATAAACAAATTATGTTAAAACAAATTTAATAAACTAGGATTAGCTCTTTTACCTTGCAACGAAGAAGACGTCTCAAACTATAAATTATTTTGATTTGGAATTAAAATTGGAAATTAGAATTGAAATTGGATGAGGTTGGAGATAGGGCTTGGGTTTTGGGGAAATGGAGAAGGAAGAAAGGAAATGGGAATGAAAACGGTGCTGCTGTTTATTTCATGCTCAAAATAGTATTTGTGCGTTACATAAATGCGTAAATACAATGTATACACTTGTGCATTTATGGAATGCGCAAGTTAAATTTATTTTTTTAGTATATAGCTTGCGCATTTCATAAATGCGCAAGCTATATCAAAACCAGACATATTTCCGCAATTAGTTTTCATATGAGCCTATACTTGCAATATTTTATTTTATTTGCAAGCTCATTTTAAAAATTTGTCCTTTAGAAAAAGGAAGTCCGTGGTTATAAATATTTGGTCAAAACAAAGTGAAAGATGATATTAATATAAATATTTATTATACTAATAACAAGGTGTGTGTGTATACAAGAATAAATTTGGTAAGATTGTAAAATTTGGTGCAAAAATCTGTTTATCGATGTTGGCTATAAAACATTACTGAATATAAAGATCACAACGAATGTATTTTCAGTATAGTTATAATGATTCAGTAACCATTCATCTTTTGTTGTTTCACCGCTTGACCTAGAATCTAATTATTCTTTTGTGAAGAAAATAATATTTTGTTGAAGAGTGTTGTGGTGGAAATGAATAAGAGGTACCAAATTGAGGTGGAAACTCAATTACTTTCGTTATGGTTTTTCTAATGTACCTTATGTTTATTAATGTTTATTGTTGTTTTTGCTATGGTGGTACTTACTCAGGTGCCTCTGTTTGCATGAAATTTTAGTATTTGTTATTTAATGTCTGCGTAACATTATATTGAGACTGTGCACAAGTTCATGTCAGGTTTTATACCGTTCAATTACATTTATCACATATAATTAATTTTGAAATTCACTACCTAGTTAAATTTGTTTACATGACACTTTGTGAATCACATTCAACAGTGATAAGAAACGCAATCAAAGAGTATTCTACAGTATCTGCATCTTGATTCATGTTCTTTTTATCTCTGCATATTTATGACTATTTTACATTAAATCTTCATCTTTTCTTTGTTACATCAAAATGTTAATCTTAAACTTCCGACGAGCAGCCAGTAGACAAAGGGTCGCTGCTGAAATTACCATTCACTGCTTTTTTTTCAATATCCTCAGGTATGTGCCCGATGGTTTTAGTGAGCCGATTTTTGTATTGATTATAACCCAAATAACGGCTTCGTAAAAAATAAAAGCAAGTATTCCTATAATTACCTTCCAAAAAAACATCTACTATATGTTTCTCGCTGCTACAACTTACAAAGTGTGTGTTCCACCTTTAGTATTATGTATATCTAACCTTGAATCCAAATAATAGGATTAACATGGCAGTGAATTCATTATAAAATCTATTTAGTTTTGACTCTTTTGGCCTCCATTTTTCGCATATGAACATGAGATATTTTTTGGGCTTTTATCTTGGTTGAAGAATGTGATTATCAGGCTTTATGCGCTTTTAGTTCAAAATCTTTCTTCGCCCAGGGAAATAGATCGAGTGGAGTGTAGAAGTTTATTAACATTGGTCAAGGATATATGTTTTGTATGGTTGGACAACTGAGATGATAAATCATTGTGTAGTTAAACATCGTTTATCATTTATAGTATTACTAAATATTAAAGACCTGAACTGATTATGAACCCATGGGATTCTATCTTGAAGGAAAGGGTAGGTTGCTTCATACAAGGCAACATAATTATCCAGATAAACCAAAACTTAATTATCAATATAGACCAAGATAAATTCCAATTTGATAACAGTCTTGTTTTAGTGAAATAGGTCTTATCATCTACAACAAACACAATTTCCAAGGATTATCTCAAACTTACTTGACTGTATCACCAATAGATATAGCCAGCATAGTCCGGTTGAATAATACTAAATATGCTGAGATGCATGTGCTTAAGATGTATCAAGATAGGGAATTATGAGGCACGGTTAGTCAAAAAGATGGAATGGCCAGTTTCAGCAAGGATCCAGAGCAGTACAAAACTTGTGAGATGATATAATGTCTTGACTCATCTACTCAAAGTTTGAGAAAGCTGTCAAATAAACTTGATGCTACTAATGAACAAATATCTTGTGATCCAAATTACGTGAATCAGCTAAGATTAAGCCAAGATATGATTTTGATGACTTTGTTACTCCTAGACTAATGTGAGAAAGCTCAAATATATTTTTGTTTCCTTTTGGATTAGTTGAGAGATTTATAAGTTTATAACTAATGTTACAAATACCACTAAATGATTTTGTATAATATGCTTTGAACTTTATTATAATATATATGTATACATGCACACGCTCTCACACACACATACATATAGGGCCAGGATCCGCTACACCTCAAATCCCTCTTATTTCAACCACATGTTCCAATTTAAATATAATTCTTGTCACTTCATCCTATTGTTTAATTCGGAACATATGGTTGAAATTGATAGGGATTTGAGGTGTAGCAAAAATAAGGTGTGACCGATCCTTGCCCGTACATAAATACGTACGTACATACATACACATATACACACTACGGTTGTTTAAGCTCTCTCACAAACTTTAGAATATTTTAATAAATAAAAATTGAAGAATGTAAGATAAATCTTAGTTAGGCCTGAGTAGGACATGATCACTCAAGTAGTTTGAACAAGGAAGGCCTTGACTAGTTTACTACAAATGAACAAAAAATGACATCTGTTTAAAATGATGTAAGACGTTCTGGTTGAAAGTGCTAAAACTTTAAAGTGCGGTGTTTCATAAAATTTGTGCATAGTAATCTTTTTCACTGTGTCTATGTAACATTTTTTCTTACTTCCATTTCGGTTGTCGATCGTGTAGGTAGAAGTATGTTGCATTAGTGAGTGTATGTGGATAAGTTTTTTTTTTGAACAAAAGCAAATGACATAGTTGGTGACACAATAGATTGTGCGCGCGCATGCATATATATAATAGTTGAACACGAACCGATGGCACGATAGATATCAACCGTTAGATTTCATTGTGTTTTTTATGTGATGGAGATTTGCTGTCTGCATCCATTGTTGATTGTGTATGAACTTGTGCCTTGATAGCCAATCATATATACATATTATTTATTTATTTATTTATTTTTGAAAGTGACATATTATATATATATATATATAGCAATGATCGACTACACCTCAAATCCCCCTGATTTCTACCACGTGTTCCGTTTTAATAATTATAATTTCTCTCTCTTCTCACTTCATTCTATTATTTAAATCGGAACATGTGGTTGGATTTGAGGTGTAGCACAAATGAGGTGTAGCCGACCTTTGTCAATACATGGCACATGCGCACACACATTATATTTGACTATTTTGTGCAACTTTTATCTAAGGTTCATAAATAATAATTGTCACTGTGAATCTTACTATCATTCTCAAATACTACTAAATGGAAACATTATAATAGTTTACTATATGACAATAACATAGTTGACAACTAACCCATGTGTAGCACGGGTTCCCACCTAGTGTGTGTAGAGAAACGCATCCACCTACGTACATGGGAAAAATGGTGTTTTCATATTCATTCATTACTTAGGTCCTGGTATACAAAATGATATTCTTCTTGTTATTGCCAACTCTAGAAGCGCACTTACCTTTTCATATGAATAGAAAATGGTTCGCAGAATTGAGGCAGGGTGGCTAAGTTAAAAATACACTTGCAGAGTAAAAAAACAATCATACAATACCACTGATTATGAGGAACAAATTGCTGAATGGACCAGAATGCCATGCAACTGATCAGAAAGCATCCAACACATAAGAATATAGGCATGTCATTAAAAATTGAAATAAGCATACACTTGTTAGAAATCTAGATATTGAAGGACTCTAATTACTCATCGTATATGGTAAACCATTGTTAAACCATGTGCAGTTGTAGCCAGTAAATAAATGCATTCATATACTAGTTAGTTTAAAATGGTCAGAAACTCGGAGAAGCGAATCAAACCTGCAGAAAAGCTTGAAGATTAACATCAAGAGACTCAGTTTTTCCGGAGGGAATCAAAACAGATTCTTGCATCCATTCCTTTACGTCTTTCAACAATGCTCTATCAGTTACATCCAATCAAATATCAAAAATCAGAAGAAGAAAAAACACCGAATATTATATGTATTATAGGAAAAATAGAAAGAAAAAAAAATGTTACTTGCTGGATTGAGAATTATCAACATTGGAGGAAGCATTTTCATTATCCTGGACAAAGAAAAGAATTTAGAGTCAAAATTCGCGGGCAGATGGGGAGATCCTAAAAGGAGCTTACTTTGGGAAGAAGATTGGGAACAAAATTAGGGGTTTGATTTGCGGCGGAAGCTCCTCTCATTCGAGCTCTCATTAGAGCCGCTAAGCCTTTTCTGTTCATGCCTTCCTGTTGCGCTCATTACTTGTGGCACTAAACAAATTGAGATATTAATTTTTGCGGGGACCCAAAAATAATGAAGAATGAGAAAGGGAGAGTTATATATGATTAGGATTTTAATTTTAATTGTTTTTTACTTTATTTTATTTTATTTATTTATTTGTTAAAGTTAAATGAATGATCAAATATTAACCTTGGAATATTTGTTGGTTGTTATATTATATGTTTAAATTCAAATAAGAAACAAGAAAAGTGGTATAGATATCTAAGTTGGAACGTTAAAAGTTTTTCTATACAAGTATATAAATTGTTAACCATGTAAGTAGTGGCATAAGGGAGAGTTATTTTGAACAAGGAAGTGGATAGATACGGAGAAAAATACAAGAGAAGGATAAATTTACAAGGGAAGAACTATTTATTCTATACATGGTTTATTATAAGAAATTATTACTCTTTCTTCCAAAAACACCTTCTCGCTAATTTCAAAAAAATGAAGGCTTCCTTCCATCTCTTTCATACCATTAAAAATGATAGATTTAAGGGTGTGCCTCGGGAACAGATATGTAATTTATCACATAACTTAACTTTTGTAATTAAATCTAATACGTTTTCTGCTTTGTCTTATATTGTATATATTGTTGTATGTGATATAAGCAATGATCTGAAAACATTAAATATATACAAGTAAAAAACCCTTAGGAAAAATTATTTATTCAATTGCAGTTGCAAATGTGTTCGAAACTATGAGTGCTGAATCGTGTAACTAAAATACATATCCTTTAATGGTCTTAGTCAAGATATTTCAAGAAAATGATATTAATACATCCGTTGAGACATGCTCTCAATACGATGGATGGTGAATTATTAATGATTGTTGGGGACACCAAATGATTAATGTACTTGTATTTGTTTGGAAGAATCGTAGAGCAACTCAATGAGTTTTTTATATGTTAAAACAACTAAGTTAAAATAAAGGATCTCGTGTAATAGTGTGCATTGGACTTCAGACTTGAGAGTGATGTAGATCTTAAATGTCTTGGTTGTACTTTGATTATGATTAGTCACACTACATGGTGCTTGTAACGATCCTGAATTTTTGACCTTTGAAAATTGAATATTTAATTGATTTTAAATATTTGAAAAGATAGTTCAATTTGAAATTCAAATATTTGAATGAATTTGGTAATTTAATTATTGAATTTAATTATTAAATCTGGGTAAAAATATTGTATCTTCAGTTTTAAGCTGACTAAAAATATTTTCAAGGCTTAGAAAATTCATATTGATTATACTGAAGATAATAGAAGCTTCAGAATTTAATCTGGAGATGCTTTGTTCAGTTTTGAAATTTTATCGTTTAAATTGAATTTAAAAATAGCGTTCCGGGGCACAGTCTCGGAATTCGACGAAACTAGTTTCATTGGATCTGTAATATTGTATTATTATCGGATTTCAATTTTCGTAGCATTTGGAGTTGTTGTGTGAGCATACGATATATAAACGCGCTGAAATTAAATCGAAAATTCAATATTATAACTGGTCCAAAAAGCTATTTTCTCCATACAATCGAATTTGGAGTCGAACCTTTTTCATTGCGTTCGAAATAGGCGTATAATATTACAAATGCCTGGCGGCATGCCTCGATAAGAGATCACGATTTTGAGTTGCAAATTTAGAGACAATTTAAATTTAAAATTTAAAATATATATATTATATTGGTCAATTCCCAGCTGCATTATTTCACATCAGTGCTTTTTTCCTTTCACCTCAGAAGCACTGTAGCCTGTCAATTGAGCACGTGAACGTGTTCTTTTGTCTCCCTCCATTCTTTTAAAGAAAAAAAATCTCGTTCAAACGAAAACATTTTCGTTAGTTCAAAAAATCGAATTAATGGTCGCTCGTTTCAAATTAAAAAAAAGGGATTGATGGCCTCTCTCTATTCAAATTTAAAATCAACAGCTCATTCGAAAATCAAATCAAATCGAGCTTCTCGCTCTCGAACGAAGTCGCGACCTCGTATGTCGTTCGCGTTGGCAAGGGCGGCGATTCAATCGCTCGCGACCTGCCCCCACCTACGCGCGCGTGTAGCCATCGCCATCAGTTGAGTCGCCTGTTACCACGTTCGCCATCGAACAACGCGTCTGGAGGCGCTCGCGCGTACGCATGCGTGGGCACGTGGGGGATCGGAAGTCGTGGCGGCGGTAGATGGTGGCGATGCTGGCCAGAGTCGGAGGCGCTCGCGAGCACGACGCGTTGTTCGATGGCGAACGTGGCAACAGGCGACTCAACTGATGGCGATGGCTACGCGCGCGCGTAGGTGGGGGCAGGTCGCGTTCGTGAGCTTCTATGGCGAGGCTAGGGTTTTTTTTTCTTCGATATGACAGTGAGGTAACAAAGGTATAGAAATTTCTAATTTTTGATAATCTCAGTTTAATTTAAATCTGTAAGTATATATGGTGAAATCAAAAGAAAAAAAAATGTTATGGCTCTGCACTTGATTTTTGCAGTAAGCTTTATATAAAAAAATTTCGATCAATTCAAATGTTAATAAATTGTATAATTATTTATACAAGGTCTAGAAATCGTGACAACAAGCTGGAACAGAAATGAATTTGCATGCAAAGTTAAAAGGTGAGATCTTCTCACTCAAATTAAAAAAATTTGATATTGCAGTTATTGATTGACTGTTTGGATTGTGATAGTATATATATTAGTATATAGCAATATATATATATATTGGAATATATATATATTGGAGTTGTTGATTTCCCGCATTATATACCGGATGAGACCCTATGCGCCGCATAATAGCGGATGATATTTTTATAAATCTCATATACCACGATTTCCACCTCGAAGTGGAATTGGTATTGTGCTAACGTCTGTGGATGCAGGAAAACAGGTTAGAGGAATCCAACTGGATTCCTCAAATATTTGAATTTGTTCAATATTGTGTGTTGATTATTTATAATCTCCGTGTGATTATCTTTGTGATTGAGACTGTTGAAGGCTAAAATTTAGCCGAATATATTTTTGGTATCGTTGGATACCAGAAATAAATATAAATTTGGATTTTTGAAATTAAAGTGGAAAACTTTAAGTAAATTTATTCTTAAGAGTTGAATAAATTTATAAGAAAGAATTTAACGGTAAAAAGTTGATTTTTGTAATCTGATTGAATTTATTTCCAAAATATGGGAAGTGATTTTTAATTAATGGGTTTTGAATAATATTGTTTAAAAGTTGAAGAATTTATTGAGAATGGAATTTTAAATAATTTGGAAAAAATAAAGGAATTTATTTAAAAGTGATAAATTTCTAGAAATCAATTTGATAATTGATTTGGTATTTGGAAATAAATCTTTGAGAAATCGATATGAAAATTTATTTGGTGTTGAAATAAATTTAGAAAATCAAATTCAGAATTTAATTTGGTGATTGAAAATAAATCATTGGGAAATCAATT
Source organism: Allium fistulosum (assembly GCA_030737815.1). Classification (NCBI taxonomy): domain Eukaryota; kingdom Viridiplantae; phylum Streptophyta; class Magnoliopsida; order Asparagales; family Amaryllidaceae; genus Allium; species Allium fistulosum. The sequence goes on along the minus strand of CM060903.1, from coordinate 431,515,893 downwards.
TGAAATTGATTTAGTGTTTGAAAAATAAATTTGGAAATCAATTGAAATGTGATTTGGAGTTAAAAGTGAATATTTAAGAAAATCGATTTGAAAATCGTATAAAAAGTGAATATTTGGAAATGTAAATTCAAATGGAATTTATAAAGGAAAGGGAAATTTGTTTTAAAAATAAACACTGATTTATTTTTAAAGTGTGGAAATAAATTTATAGATTTGGGATGTAAATTTAAAATAAATCGATAAGGATTTATTTAATTGGTTTAAATGGACCATTTTGAAATGGAAGTGTATTTTCCTTGAAAAGCCGAGTATATTTCCAAAGTAGCTTTTAAAAATATAAATTAAAAGTTCTAAAGTTGGTTTTTAAAAGAAATATTTGGAAATATATTCCGCGTAAGGAAATTGATTTGAAATTTATTTTCAAAAGTTGAAAGATGAAAAGTGATTTGAAATTTGTTTTCAAAGTGTTGAAGTGTGGAAAAATATATATCTTGTGAAGATATTTTTAAAATAAATAATTTGGGAAAATTATTTAAATCTGATGATTGTTGTGAATGTTGTTTGATAGTTAAATCACCGACTATCAATATTTGCCTTTGAAATGACATTTGAATTTGTTTTTAAAACAAGCGCTCATTATTCGGATTAGCCGGAAAAGGACCTTTGTGTCATATAACCCATTCTGAATAAGTGATACGTCGTAAATGGATATCATTTGAAGACCGGTGGTGAAGACCGGGTATTTGTGAGAACGATAGGATGACCTATCGATTGTCTCTGCACCGGGTTGCTCCGGTATAGAGATTTCCTATGTGATGGGAAATTCAATCGGGATTGTGAATACCCGGATTGCAAGGGCTTCTTTGGAAGTGCCTTCGGTTCTGTTCGAACCCGGAACAGACTTGTATGGTTACATGTCTGACATTACATTTTGAGATATAAAGCTGATTTCTTTCAAATACATTTCTGTTGGTGGCGGAGGATTTATTCTCTTAGCTTAACACCCTTCTCTGAGACGTACGAGCTCAGAGGTTATGTAATTGAAGGTTATTAGTGATATACTCCCAATTTGGTAATGTGACATGCTAAGTGCTGCTGTGTGTTGATCATTTATTGATCATTTGTGATCAAAGCATGGCTTTGTGGAAAAAGCGTAGCTTTGTGGACGAGACTTCGTCAGACCTCACACTCCGGAAATGGTCAAAACAGGAATGATGCGGCAAGGTTATGAGGGTCGCTCCCTTTAGGGTATGTCATTTCCTTCTGGAAAAGGGTGGTATCAAGTATGGAGCCCTGGTATTTAACCTATGTGGTTTCTCCAATCTCATTTACTGTGTGATTATTGCTGTGTGATCGAGGCGCCTCGGATAAAGGTCCCAAAGGACCGGGGGGTGGCATATTCGTGTAGTAGTTACCTAGTGTAAGAGGTAACCCGGCCTTGTGTTGGCAGAGAGCTAGTTAGTTCTTAGGACATCCCGCCAGAGGCGTACCCATTGGCAGTAGGAAGTTCCTTAGCCTGACCATTTGTTGGAAATCCAATTTCCAATACGAACCTTGTACGGTTTTAGTTGTAGAACCTGCCATTTACTTATGGTGGTCACCACTGTTTAGATGGTAGCTATAGTAGGCATAGTTCAGAATGTCTATGCTGGCTAAGATTAATATTATACTTTCGAAATGTTTTCCACACTAGACATTAATAATAATATCAACTTATTTTTTTGTAGTAAGCATCTTTGACTATCATAAGGAGAAATCTCCTCCAATTCTGCGTTTGCATTGTGTGTGTGGCGGGAGGCCTTATGGTAGTTTCATCTTCCAAAAGCATTGCGAATTAATTTTATTTTCTTTGTGAAAATAACTGTTTTACGATCTCACACTAGTCACCATGACTGACTCGAAGTTTATTGTTCCCTTTCTAAACTCTGGGTGCCCATAATTTTCCACATGGGCAGCCTAGAGTTATGTTATCAGGATATTCTGGATATTCTGGAGCTTTGGAGGCAAGCTGGATGGCGAGACGTACTCCCGTACTTGTTTATTTATTCCGCTGTGTATTCTGTATGAGGACAAGTTTATATAACTGTCTATTGTTGTATTGAGTTGTATATTGACTCTCATTGATGTATTGTATAAACTGATATAGTTCTTTGATTTAAAGATTATTTATTTATCTATTATATGTTGTTCCGCTACGATATGTGAGATTCTGATATTGTTTCTGTTGTTTCTTCTTTCTTTCTTTCTGTCTTCTTCTACCTCTTCTTTTTAACCCTAACAATTCGGTTTTCCGGCATTCGATTGCTCGGTAGTTGATACAGTGGACGTATTAATGTCGATTTTCGGAAGTCGAAAATCTCGAATCGTTATAGTGCTCATGTTATGGCCATGGTTGGGTATTCGTTCAACCACTTAAAGTGAAACACTGCTCAAGAGAGGATTCATCTCCTTCATTGTAGAATGTTAGCACCACCGTAGTTAGTGGTTAATTTAAAGTCAAAAGCAATGGGCAAAGTAAACAGATAACCGATAAAAGTTATCGAACTAAACCGAGGGCATTGAAATTGTACTATGCAATTAGCTACGGATATCATCAAATTTTTTGATATAGTGGTCACGAACAGAAAACATACACAATATATCGTTACTCTAACGGCCTGACTTTTCAACCTCTAAATGTCGACACTAATACATCCACGGTACTCACGTGCCGAACACCTAAGTGCCAAAAAGATAGACTGTCGGGGTAAAAAGAAAAAGGCAGAAAGAAAAGGAACAAGTAAGAAAGAACAAAGTATATGAATCTCACAATGTAATGATGATATATAATATCCAAAAAGATAGTACAAAGGGTTACTCTAAGATATAGAGTATTTTCAGAGTTACTATCTTAAGTACTATCATCGGCTTGGACAGTTATAACTGTCTGTCCTCATGAATGCTGATATATACATACTAGTAGTGTAATGGAAATAGAAATACAAAAGTAGTCGAAAGCATTCAACTCATTTATTGAAGCTCCAAAGAATGTCTAATGTAAACCTACCTTTCTTGGACTACTCGAAAGAGCGCCCAAGGATTTAAGGAAAAAATAAAACCACGAGTCTGGCATACGTTTGGCATGAGAAACTCAAGAAATACAAGCCTATGTAACGGTATCTTTTGAGACCAACCGAATCACCGAAATGGTTTTCCCCTCGGAAGAACCAAAACCATCTACTAAGTAAAATACGACGATGTAATAGATAGTATATAGGGTATAGAACATAAATCAGAAAATAGTTATGCTGCTTGCAACTCACATCGAAACAATATTAAATATACAATTAAAATCGCAAAGGGTTGCATTCGCATATGGATTTTCATTAGAGGTGCCCTTAATACATCGAGACGGGCCTCCTGAAAAGGGTTAGAAACTACCTTCTGAAGCGATGTATATCTCTAGATAAAATATACCATAAAGGAAAACATAATTGGTCAATGCCCTAACACGTGATATTGAGTTCCATCAACTCCAGCGCGCATCAACTGTAAGCATCTCCAGATATGAAGTTGATATATCATTGGGTTATTTAAACCCATTATCTATGCCCCTACTTTGTTTTTTGTCATTTTTGACGGTGAAATCACGTTTCCATCATCCCGACACACGAGCTAATATCGCTCGAACAGTTCACGAACTTCTACATGGATTCGAGCATAAGTCGTCCAACAAATGCTAATGCTGTCCTCTCTTTTGGAATCACCCTCAAGATAGATAGTACAAAATGTAACATCGTTCAAAATGTTAACGCTAACCTCTCCCTCGGAGTTACCCTCGGGATATATAGTCCAACTTTATAACATTCCGCTCCACAGCCGCTTCCATAACATCGAACTCGTATATTGATTTTGAAGTGGTTATGGTTTTGAGTTGTTTGATATAAGTATACTCTCCCGGTGAACTTTCGGTTAACTTAATTCCAGTTCTTTTAGAAGTAAGCGGACGATATATAGGAGTCCTCCCTAGGGGATCTCAAATATACGTTTTTAAAGCAAGAGAAGTTTCATACGAATGAGTCCTCCCTGATGGACTTCAAACCATGTAAATCCGTGAAGCTTTTATATACATCCCAAGTAAATTTTGGTCAAGTTCAATAGCAATAAAAACGATCGCATATGGAAATCAATTCTCATATACTTATCACCTATTCTGACCTTCTCAGCTTATGTTATCCCTCGATCAAGGGTGAAGCCAGGTAGGTTAGGACACTTATTGCACCATAGCCCAACCTTAACACATCGTCTTAATTCTCATAGATAGAACAAGTCTACTTTATTGACTTTTAGTGCAAAGTACAAGAGTAAAAACTTCCCATAAATGAATAAACACATAAACATGATCAAATCACACAAGCGACTTATAATCCCATTTTACCAAATAATACTTATTTGTCAATGCTTGTATATATGATTAAAATACCTTTATAAATGATATATACATATATACTACTATTCACTATTTATTCTACTTTTTCATTCTTCTAAATATATTCAAATACTTATCTCAAAGGTGTAAGTATATTCACAAATCATTTAAGAATATTTTCCATTCAAAGGTATAATCAAAGAGGTTAAAAACAAATGTTACTCAAACATTGTTACTATAAACCCTTCTCTCTTTTATAAATTAAACCGTTACTTTTTCAAACTTTTTCCCAGAACATTTTGTACTTATCATTATCTTTAAAATACTCTTTTTAAAGGTTAAAGCATATTCAAAAGTATAATCAAAGAAATTAAAAACAAATATTACTCAAACATTGTTACTATAAACCTCTTCTCCTTTTATAAATTAAACCGTTGCTTTTTCTAGCTTTTTCCCAAAACATTTTATACTGATCATTACCTTTAAAATACTCTTTTTAAAGATCAAAGTATATTCAAAACTATAATCAAAGAGGTTAAAAACAAATATTACTCAAACATTGTTACTATAAACACCTTTTGTCTTTTATAAATTATTTATCTCACTTTTCCAAACTTATATATAGAAATACTTTTAAAATACTTCTAAATATGTTATAAATATTCATATAAAATATCATGTAAAAATAGTTAATTTAGAATTTACTAAAACCCGTTTTTAAATAAATGTTACATATAAAGAAAACTCTTTACTTTAAAAATTCATATACATGTATTAAAAATATATTTGAAGTTGAAATTACTTTTAAAATACTCTGAAACATGTCATTAGTCATCCCTAAAAAGATCTCACAAAAATATTCAACTGAACTATTCAAACTCGTTTTAGTCACTAAATTTGATAAGAACTACACAAGAATAGACGGTGCTAAAAAAGTTAGAAATAATGTCGTATGGTCAAAAAGTGTTGTTGTTAACTGCTGCCAAGAAAACCTGGCCGGGAATAGTTGAAAATGCCTGAAAGTTTGCCATGTTTTCTCTATGCTAAAAAATGATTTAAGGTCTAAGTTTTTTATATAAAGTAATATACTTAAAGTAAAAAATAACCATGAAAAGGAACCCCTAAGGATATGTTTCTTAATCATATTAAAAATCATATTTCCAAGTGCACAAATAGCGATATTTTCACCTTCTAACTTTTATTACTTTTGTTCGATATGTTTTACACTTCTGCAAACCTTTTCTTTATTGTCACATACACTACTTAAACATAGAGCACAACCAGAATATATTTTATCAAAATACATTTACATATCACCACTTTAAAGAGGTTTAAACACAAGGGATTACAAAGTGCAGTTATAGCGACCTTTCTCGTGTCAAACAATTACACACTTACTTCCACATTCACACACAACCAAATCAAGCATGTAAACATCAACTCTAGGCCACGTCGTATGTTTCATAGGGTAGTAGAAGTGAATATACTACATATAAAATTATTGTTTGCTTTCTAAAGCAAGAGGAGTCTAAAGTTATAATTTTAGTTAGTTAATGTCATTACTATAGATTTGCAAACATATTATACCACATTACATACTTTTCAATGGTGATTTAACTCACCAAACTCCTTGCTAACTCTAAGCACAAGACCTTACAAACACATGAACGTTTCCTACCATCACCAAAAGCCCACGAACTCCTTTCTTCCTCTTGAAATGCTCATAGTCGCCTCCCTTTCCCTTCCAAAACTCACGACCACATGTAATGTAGGGGATTGTGCTCCTTTCCTTCAAGATTTGAGTTTATATTCTTTACTTCTATATTGTGTTATGTCCTTTTCTTGAGTTTGAGAGGTTTGGAGTTGTTTTACTTTGGTTTTGGAATTAAAGAGAAGAGAATAAGAAGCATGAAGGCATAGTTTTTGTGCTTAAAAAAAGATTTGTGAGCTAAGTGTGTGTTTATACAGAGGTGTTCAAGTGGTCATCATTTCCCCTTATCCCTCCTATAGAAGGTCGTCGTGCACACTCCCCTTTAGATGAACACAAAATATCACTTTTTGGAAAAATATCTTCTCTAAAATATCTCTTTAAAATATCTTCTCGAATCCACCCACTAACGACTCAACTAATCATTTCCTTGAAACACCTTTAGTTAGCCATAAGCAGCAAAATATTTTTAACAAAATTAATGACTCCAATAGTTTATTAGACATATCCAAAAAGTTGAAGCAGCTTTTATCAAGTAAAAAGCCGTATACTGTTAAAACGATTTTCGGTCACATTATCGATTTTTCCTCGAAATGTTTATTTTTTAAAACATTTCACCCACGAGTTTATCATCATGTGTTATTGATTAAAAGGAGTTAATCAAGTTTATAAAATCAATTTTTAACACATTTAAACAAGATTCAAATGTTTAAATAATTCGGATATTTAAATATAAAGTGTTTAAAATTACGAGCTGATACATTCTTCCCCACTTAAAAACAATTCGTCCAACACAATCAACTAACAAAAGGAAACACATATCACTACTTAACAGTATTCAAACTTACTAGCAAACAAAGTTTAAGGTTTGCTTAGGTTCAAAAACCTTCTTAATCGCATAAGGACAATAAATAGTTTACTAAGCGTACCTTACACTCACCAAACTCGGGTTATTACTTAAAAGATTATTCCAGCTACCCTCGAACAAATCGATAAGTCATTCTTTGAACTCTCCTAAGCCAACAAAACTTTATATATACTTAAGCCCGTATTATGTGCATGGATCATTCGTACGCGATATCTGATCTGATCACTTGCTCGATCGCATAAATTTCACATCCAAACTAGTGTAGATCACCTGACCTCTCTAGTGTGAACTCCAATCACATTCCTTGATTAGATACCTCTGTTTTCCTTACATGGCCATATACTACAACAGAAAACCTTGGGATCATTTCAATAATCAATTCAAGTGTTCGCCGTCGAGAATCGAATGAAATTTTTTAATTCAGACCGGTGTAAATCACCTAGAAACCCTGTACTCGAATCCTAGATTAAGAACTACCATTCGAATAAAATGATCTACGTACAACCGATAGGTTTTATCTCATTGGTTTCTTCAACTACACTAATTAATTTTTATATTACATTCATTTATACAAATAGTACCTCATTCAATACTAAAATTATTTATGAAGCATTTCATAAAATATACCTTTATTTATAAAATTTCAGAAAAACATACCTTAAGTTTATACTCGTATAATACTCTACTACATCCTACGATTATATACAAAACATGCTATTCATTCTACTTTTTAAAATTCAAATGAATGCCCAAAATAAATCTGGGTCTTATAATCGAGTCAACCTTTTCGACTTCTTTATCTATCGGGTCAAACAAGTAGCTAGGAAGAACGGGATGTTGGTATCCAAAATTAAGCCTAGAGTCTACTCTCTTTAGACGCCAGCAAGGTAAAGATATTTATTAGTCAGCCCAATAACATCGAATGGTTTACATAACATGTATGTCAAACCAATTTTAAACTTTCTTTAATTTACTACCTTCTCAATTCAAGAGTTATATAAACTCATCTTTATATTTTTAAAAGTACTTTGCTTCAAGGTCCATAATGATCCGAAAGTTTCAGACTATCAAAAATCGTTGAAAAAATCATTTCGTTCAAACAAGTGAAAACTACCAAACAAACACATCATAATATAATGAATACACCGCACTGTCCTAAATGTATAAGATACATGCATCAATAAAATAACTTATCAGAGTTTCACTTATTTACTATACGCACTTTACTATATAGGGAAAACAAGAAAAGGTTTTATAATTATTTGGGCTATGCCACTACTACTTGGGCTCCCTACATATCATACATATAAATCTTTTTTATACAGAAAGCTCATTTCAAAATATGTGTTACCAAAACTACTCTGTATCAAACTACTTTATATTTTATATCAAATTTCTTTAAGGAAAACTTTAGAATTAAATACCTAGGTTTTATTTCAAATCCTTTAAAATGATAATATATACATATATCTTTTGTATATCAAATCATACTTTTCAGAATTAAATAAAAATTAAATACTTTGTACAACAATACTAAGTATCATGACCATAATTTATAAACCAATTTCCCAAATATTTACTTTAAACTCCATAGAAAATATGCAAATAGATTGGGTAACACCATAATGACACGAGGGAAACGGGTACTACCAAGTAGTATAATATATCCCCTTACTACGAAGGGTGATACTCAGGAGAAGTGCTTACCAACCGAACACTTCTCTCGCCCATTTTTAGTAATTTTTGAGTCTTTCGAACTGGATAACATAAAAATACTTTGTTCCTGAATTAACTCACTGATTCCAAGTGTGACGACCTGGAATTTTTAAATATTTGAAATTGGAATATTTAATTGATTTTAAATATTTAAAAATTAAATTTTTAACTTAAATTTCAAATATTGTTATTCAATTGGATAATTTAAATTATTGAATTTAAACAATTGGAAATTGGGTAGAATATGAAATCTGGAGTTTCAAGCTTGTTAAAAATAAGTTGAAGGCTTGTAAAATTTATATTGATAATATTGGAGATAATGGAACTTTTAAAATTGAATTTAAAAGTGTTTTGTTCAGTTTTAAAAATATGTTTAATTTGAATTTAAAAATAGCCTTCCGAGGCACAGTCTCGGAATTCGATGAAACCAGTTCCATTGGATCCGTAATAGTGTATTATTATTATCGGATTTCAATTTTCGTAGTGATTGGAGTTGTTGTGTGAGCATACAATATATAAACGCGTTGAAATTTATATCGAATTCAATATTATAACTGGGTCCAAAAAGCTATCTTCTCCATGCGATCGAGTTAGGCCCCGAAACCTTTTCCATTGTGTTCGAAATAGGGGTATAACATTATAAACGCCTGGCGGCATGCCTCGATAGGAGGTCGAGATTTTTAGTTGCGTAATTCGAGACGATTTATATTTAAAATCAAAATATAATATACATTGTTTGACTGGTCAAAATTTCCTTCAGCTAAAATTCTTTCCCATCAGAACTTTTACGAAATCACTGTAGCAATCCCTTCTTCAACATGCCAACATCCCCACGTGTCTTCTCCATTCTTCTTTTGATAAGCACGTAGCAGATTTTTATAAGATAAAATAAAAATAAAAAAATAAGCCAACGAAGAAAAATTATAATGGTCGCCACAATTTTTCTCCCCAGTTCTAATTCGTTTGAAAAGCAAAAAAAATAAATCAATGCCGATATCCTTCTTCTCTTCTTCCTTCATTCACAAAATTCAAATCTTCACAGAATATAATAAACGAACGAACGAAATCGGTTTCGTTCGAAATGAAATAAGAGAATGGGGTTGAGGCAGCGTGACCTCACGTGGAGATGAGGGACGCGTGCAGGCTAGGGTTGGTGATTCTGGCGGAGGCGTGGGGCGCGAGTTCGATTTGTGGGCGGCGGCGGGTCGTGAATGTCGCAAGTCACCTTGGGTCGTTGAGGGCGAAGCCAAGCGAGGCGTCTTGGCAAGGGTTTCGATCGAACCTGGGTTGGGTTCATGCTTGGATGCGAGAGTGGCAGTGAAGGAGGCAGTCGCGTTTGAGGCAATAGGTATTCTCTGATTTGATTTAATTTTATGTATATATATATATACAGATTTCAGGAAACAAATATATTTGTATATAGATAGCTGAGATTTTAATATACAGTAGGATATAAAACAATTTATTTATTTTTATTTAAAGATTTATATATATGTATGTATACAGCAAAATAGAAAATAGTTTATATATAGATAAGATTTAAAAAGTAGAAATTTTAAATGGTAATATAGATTATTTTATAAGTATATATATGTAGGTAGTTTCAACAGAAAATTAAATAAATAATATACATATAGATATTTTAATTTACTAGTTTATTTTGAATAATTTATTAAGGTGATTTATTTGTTAAGTTAATCTATTTATCTATTATTATTATAGGAAGATTAGTTTAAAATCAAATTTATTAGTTTAAAATTAAATTATTAGTTAATTAAATTTATTAAATGGCAATTGATTGTTCGATTATTTCGAATATTAATAAACTGAAAAATATTTATACAAGGTCTAAAATCATGGAAACAAATCAAGCCGGAATGGAAATGGGTTGCAAACAACAAAGGTGAGTTAATCTCACTCTTTTGGATTTGCTATTTAAATTTAAATGGTTAAATTTAAATAATTGGTTGAATGATTGAATTGATTGGATGTGATAATATATACAATAGTGTATATATATATTGGAGTGATTGATATTCCCGCAGTATATAGCGGATGAGACCCTATGCGCCGCATAATAGCGGATGATATTATATAAACCCATATACCGCGATATTCCACCTTGAAGTGGAATTGGTATTTTATATTGTGCTAACATCTGTGGATGCAGGGAAACAGGTTGAAGGGATCCAACTGGATTCCTCAAAATCATTTAGAATATTTAATATTCTGTGTTATGAATATTTGATATTCTGTGATGAATTATACTGATAATTGGAATATTGAATGCTATGGATTGCTTAAATATATTTCGATACTCTGAGTTATCAAAATATATAGAATTGGATTTTTGAAAAGAAAATAAAAGAGTAAATTTGCAAGTAAAATAATTATAGAGAATTTGAATAAATTTAAGAATGAATTGGAAAAGAATATAAGTGATTTTAAAATCCTAATAAATTCCGAGTATGGGAAAAGAGGATTTTGAGCAAACAGAGAAATAATGGAAATTTAAACTTAAGTGATATTATTTAAAGTAATAAAGAATTTACTTTAAAATTCAAGGTTTAAATTTATTTTAAAAAGGATAAAGAAGGAATTTGGGAAAAAAAATATGAAATTTGTATTTTCAGATAAAAAGGTTTTAAAATTGGAAGTTATTGGGTTTTGAAATAAATTGAGTAAGTAAAGGGATTTATTTTAGAATGGAGAAATTTGGAAATCAATTTGAAATTGATTTAAGTGTATAAAAGTGGGATTTTAAAAGAGAAGTGAGACTTTGAAATTTATAAACTGGGTTTATAAAAGTGAAGTAATATATCAGTGGATATTTGGAAGAATAAATTCAAGGTGGGAATTTATAAAAAGAATGGGTAAATTTGATTAAAAATAATTAGTGATTTATTTTTAAAAATGTGAAAGAGAAGTATATTTCCCTGGATAGCCAAGTACGTTTTCAAAGCAAATTCTTATGTATAAGTTAAAGTTTCAAAGTTGTTTTAAAAGTATGTTTTGGAAAATATATTATTTCAAAATGGTTAAATGTTAAAGTAAGTATTTTTCAAATTTATAGTAGTAGTAATTATTTAAAGGTTAATTGGTATTATGTTTGAAAAAAATAAAAATTTAGTTTTATATTTTATAAAGTAGCTTTATTTTTAATATTCTTGAAGTGTATATTTTTTAAAATAAAGTATTAAAGTAGTTTTAAATCTAAATGTTTAAAAGTATATTCTATAATTAAGTGTTTTAAATGATTTTAAAGTCTAAGTATTTGTACTTGGTGATTTCAGTGGAAATAGAAAATATTCGGAAATTTATTCCGTGAGAGAAAGATGGTTTGAAACTGTTTTCAAAAGGTTGAAAAGTGGAAATATATCTTGCGAAGATATTTTGAGGTTAATAAATAATTTGGGAGAAATTATTTAAAGGTCTGATGGTTGTTTGTGAATGTCATTTGAAAGTTAAATAACCGACTATCAATATTGGCCAATGTGCTGATCGTTTCGAAGAGACCGGGATCGAGATTAATTTCTCGAAAACCACTTCGATCCGGTTTGTACGTTTTCGTGGGGAAAATGAGTTTGGAATCGAAGATGGAGCAGTGAAGTGCAAGGGCTAGTCGCTACTAATCTTGAGGTGATTCCAAAATGGATGTAGTAGGAATAGTGCCTTCGGTTCCGTTCGGACCCGGAACGGACTTGTATGGATGAATGCTTTCGGAACATCGTCAGGTGGACGATGAGCATTCTAAGTGATATATTCTAAAAAGGTAACGCTTAGCCTCGAGCCTCATCAACCGGGAATGACTGAAAATCAGGGGTTATGCAGCAAGGCTATGTGGGTAGCACCCATTAGGGTGAGGTCATCCCTGTCTAGATTTCCCATTTTATATTCGGCTTAGTGGTGCGGTTGCTGATCCCAACCGTGGGGTGATCTTACTCGGAATTATCCAGTAAGGGGTAGTTCCGGCTTTGTGTTGTAGGGGATCGGGCATGGTCCTCGGTACGCTGATCTAGACCAGGTACTGTGACAGGTGGTACCCCAGTGCCTAGTCATTAGTTGGAAATCCATTCTCCCTACGTGCCTGTACGGTTTTGATTGTGCCCAACTATTGCTGAAACGTGAGATGCAAGCATTTCAGCTAGATTCTATTTTACTTTCAATAGACACTATTATAATATCAGACGGATTTGATAAAAAGTGTTTTGGCTATCGTAAGGTAAAAACCCGACATGTTTATTTGTGGCGTGGTCTTACGACATGCTTTTGATTTCAAAGGGTTTGGAAAACTTAAATAATCTAATTGAGTGTGTTTTCTCATGCTGGTTTTCCAGACTGACTCGGGTGTTATTTTATTATAATGCTCGGGTCAGACCGAGTATTATAGGATACAGGTTATGATGCTGGGAGCTCAGGAGACGAGCTGGATGGCGAGACGTATCACACGTATATGATGTATATTACGCTGTGTTGTGTATGTTGTGTATTCTGTATGTGGGACAAGTTATTATAACTGTCCTGAATTGTGATGTTGATTATATTGTACTCTGATGTTGTATTCTGGTGATGTATGTATAAACATATATAGTTTCTTTTCTTTGAAGATCGGTTATTATCTATTATATTTTATTCCGCTGCGATGGTTAGATTCTGTTGTTATTTTGTTTCTTCTTCTTCTACCTCCTTCTTTTTTAACCCTAATGGTTCGTATTTCCGTTCACTTTGAGTCGATATGTTGGAAAATAGTGTCGATTCAAGGGGTACGGGTTTGCGGGTCATTACACCAAGAGCAACCTCGAGCTTGAAAAAATATTAAAACTCTTTTTAAAATATTAATATTTCTAAATACTTTCAATAATACTGTTATTATTTTCTTCAAAATCTCAGAAACCATTTCCAATGGCAGTGCGATTTAAGTTTTCAAAATATCAGTTAAAATCCTCTTTGTTTATAAATCATATGTTATAAATCATACTTATGTAAAATCAATTATTTAGAAAATTCATACTAAACTTCTTTTATTAAAGTAAACTTCTAATCCAACGTTATCACCAGATGCTTTATAGTCAAACTGTGAAATTATAATCACAAAGTGTTAGTTTCGATGCACCCATAATTATCGTCTACTCAACCCATGTAGTAAATAAGTAAACTACTCATAAATTGGTTGAACATAATTCAACAACAAATAAATAATAATAAATGCTTGAAAACTAGCTTAGCATGACAAATCAATATACAGATGATGACAATGCTCATAAACTGGTGGATCATGACTAATTAATCTACAATAATAACAATGCTCATAAACTGGTCGAGCATAGCTAAACTAATTGATGAGGGATAAAAATGACCATCATTATTCCATATATTAATTAAACTACATCTTACAAATCATACTTATATAAATTATCTATATATAAGATCTTTTGATTTTCGTAGTTGGAATACTTTTATGGCATACATTTATAACAAATACAAATACACTCTCATATATATAACACACTCAACTTATTCTAAGACATCACTTACCCGATCTCTAATCAGTTTACCCAACCAAAACCAAGGTGTTCGTTAAACCTTCAACTCTGATACCAGATATAAAAAAGTGACTTTTAAACCCATAAATGTCGACACTAATACATCCACGGTATTCACGTGCCGATCACCCAAGTGTTGGAAAGATAGATTGTTAGGGTAAAAAGAAAAGGCAAAAAAAAAAATGAACAAGTAAGAAAGAACAAAGCATCTGAATCTCATGACGGAATGATAATATATAATATCCAAAAAGACGATACAAAGGGTTACTCTAAGATATAGAGTAATTTCAGAGATATTATCCTAAATACTATCATTGGCTGGACAGTTATAACTGTCTGTCCTCACAAATTCTGACATATACATACTGTTAATGAAGCAAAAATAAAAATACGAAGATAGGCGAAAGCATCTAACTCGTCTCCTAAAGCTCCAAAGAAAGTCCAATGTAAACTTGCTTTTCTCAGACTACTCAAAAGAGCACCCGAGGATTTAAGGAAAAAATAGAACCATGAGTGAGACATACATCTGCAATAAGAAACTCAAGAAATACATGCCTATATAATAGTATCCTTTGAGACTAACCGAATCATCGAAATGGTTTTCGCCTCAAAATAACCAAAACCATCTAATAAGTAAAATAAAGCGATATAATAGATATGTCTTTGGTGTAGAATATAAATCAGAAAATAATTGTGCTGCTTGCATCTCACATAACAACAATATTAGGTATACAACTAAAATCGCTATGGGTTGTGTTTGCATGTGGTTTTTCATTGGAGGTGCCTATTGTATGTCGAGGTGGCCTCTTGACAATGGTCGGAAACTACCTTCTGAAGCGACGTATATCTCAGATAAAATATACCATAAAGAAAACCATAGTTGGTCCACGCCCTAACACGTGATACCAAGTACCATCAACCCTCATGCACAACAATTGTAAGCATGCCTAAATATGGAGTTGATTTATCCTTAGGTTAGCTAAACCCACTAGCTATGCCCCTACTTATCATTATCTTTAAAATACCCTTTTTAAATATTAAAGTACATTCAAAAGCGTAATTAAAGAGGTTAAAAACAAACATTACTTAAACATTGTTATTATAAACCCCTTCTCTTTTTTACAAATTAAACTGTTACTTTTTTAACCTTTTTTCCAAACATTTAATACTTATCATTATCTTTAAAATACTCTTTTTAAAGATTAAAGTATGTCAAAGTGGTTAAAAACAAATCTTACTCAAACATTGTTACTATAAACCCTTTTTCTCTTTTAAAAATAATTTAACTCACTTTTCCAAACTTATATATAAATGCTTATATGTATGTTTTAAATATTCATAAAAAATATTATGTAAAAGTAAGTAATTTTGAATTTACTAAAAACCATTTTTAATAAGTGTTACATATAAAGAAAACCCTTTACTTGTAATTAATATATATTTAAACTTGAAATTACTTTTAAAATACTCTTAAACGTGTTATTAGTCATGCCTAAAAAGATCTCACAAAAATAATCGATCTAATAATTATTTTCAAATTCATTTTATTCACTAAATTTGATAAAAACAACACAACAACAGTCAGTACTATAGATAAGTTAGAAATGTTGTTGTATGGTCAAAAAGCGCTGAAGTTAACTGCTGCCAAACTGACCTGGCCTAGACAGTTGAACTATTGAAAATGCTAGAAAGTTTTCTATGCTAAAAAATGATTTATGGTCTTTTTTTTTCTGTAAGTAATATACTTAGAGTATAAAATAACCATAAAAGAAACCCCCTAAGGACAAGTTTCTAAATCGTATTAAAAATCACCAAAAATAAGGTATTTCCAAGAGCACAAATAGCGAGCTTTTCGCTTTCTAACTTTTGTTACCTTTTTCTATATAGATTACACTTTTTCGAACCTTTATTAGTTATTAGATACACTACTATAAGTATAATGCACAACCAAAATAGATTTTATTAAAATACATTTACATATCACCACTTTAAAGAGGTTTAAATGCAATGGATTACAAAGTGCACTTATAGCGATGTTTTTCGCTTCAAACAATTACGTACTTACTTCCACATCACACACAATCAAACCAAGCATGTAAACATCAAGTATAGACCACTTCACATATTGTAGAGGGTAATAGAAGTGAATATACTACATATAAAGTTATCATTTGCATTTCAAAGCAAGAAGGGTCCAAAGTTATAACTTTAATTAGTTAATGTCATTACTATAGATTTGCAAATAAATTATACCGTATTATATACTTTTCAATTATGATTTAACCCACCAAACTCCTTGCTAACTACAAGCACGAGCCCTTAAGAACACATGAACACTTCCTACTATCACCAAAAGCCCACAAACTCCTTCCTTTCTCTTGAAATACCCACGGCTGCCTCCCCTTTCCTCCCAAAGCTCACGGCCACATGTGGTGTATGGGATGTGATCTTTTCCTTCAAGCTTTGAGTTGATATTCCTTGCTTCTAAGTTGTGTTAGGTCCTTTGCTTGAGTTTGAGAAAGTTTGAAGTAATTTTACTTTGGTTTTAAAGAGAGGAGAATAAGAAGCATGAAGACATAGTTTTTATGCTTAAATTTGTGAAAAGGATTTTGAGCTAGGTATGTGTTTATGTTCAAGAGGTCATCCCCTCCCCTTATCCCTCCTATAGGTTACCATGCACCCTCCCCATCACATGCACACAAATATCTATTTTGGAAATTTTCTTCTCTAAAATATCTCTTTAAAATATCTTCTCTAATCTACCCACTAACCACTCCACTAATCATTCCCCTAAACACCTTTAGTTAAGCATAAGTAGCAAAATATTTTTAGTTAATGTTAATGACTACAATAGTTTATTAGACATGTCCAAAAGGTTCTAGCAACTTTTATCGAGTAAAAAAATGTAAATCGATAAAATGATTTTCGGTCACATTATCGATTTTTCCTCAAAGTATTTATTTTTGTAAAACATTTCACCCATGAGTTTACCATTATCTTTTATTAATTAAATGAGTTAATCATGGTTATAAAATCAATTTTAACACATTTAACCAATATTCAAATATTTAAATAATTCATATATTTTAATACAAAGTGTTTAAAGTTGTTGTCGCTATAGTTACTTATGGTTTAGTTGTAATATACTAGAGGTAAGATTTCACATAAATAATCTATAAGCAACTAAACTTTTGTCCACCGTTGTGCTTTAGCAAAGTTCATACAGACTTTAAAATTTTAATTATTTAAATATTACTTAGGGTCGAGGTCACACCAAGGAGTCACACAACAATATTTATCAACATATTTATGAATTCAAGTTAATCAAAATAATTTATAAATTAAAATTAAAATATAAAATTAATATAAATATTGTATTAATTATTTATGGTTTTTTAATCTACTTAAGGCCTTAAAAGTAATTAAATAATATATAAAGTTACATATTGATATAATTAAATAATTGGACTGAGATAAATATTTAAATAATCATGATGAGTATTAATTACGACCAAAATTTATGAAATGTGGTAACAAGTTTTGGTCAGTCTTAATTGAAGGAATAATGGGGTTTGTTCATTTGAAAAGGGATGCCTATACCAAGGAGTAAAACGTGGATAAAAAAGGTGGAAGTACATTATATGTTTCATAGTCATTTTGAGGCTAAAAATATCACCATATTCATTGATCGTTTTCATATTGTTCCACAACAAAATTCTAGCCTTAATTAGAACATTGGAGCATATAGCTTAGTATTGTAAATTAAGCAAAGAGGAGAAAGAAGGAAGGCTCTGTAAAGGAAATAGCTCGTAATACAAAGTGTAATCAACCGACATGATAAAAGAGATAAAACAATTAACTCTATTTTATATACGTACATTTAAGTTTTGACCACGGTAATTTTATTCTTTCTGAGAATGGGTTCATTTTTATTGCTTTCAATACAATATTACTAAGTATTACACAAATATAGCCCAAGCAATAACATGCTTACGTATTCTAGACGATATATTAAATTACAACTATGTGCAACAAATGTCCAAACTGCTTGAAACCACTCCTCATAGCATAATAGCCATTACTTTCATCATCAAATAGTTTTCCATAAAGCTCATCACTTTAATTTTTCTTGGCCTATTTCATAATTAATATTATGTACAAGCATATAGCTAGGGGTGGGTACGGAGAACTTCCGTACCAACCGGAGCTTTTTCCGTTCCTTCCAAACATTGATAGAAAAATAAAATTTGTTCCAATTTCCATTCCATGAACTCCGGAATTCCTGTATTCGGTAATCTTGGGAATTGGAAAATGTAGGAAGGAAGATGGAAATTCCAGGTTTTCCCATAAATAAACTGACAATGAAAAACGTACTGGTTGTGGAAGATGAGGAGGTTTTGGAAATTCTTGGAGTATGTATTTGTAGGTCCAAAAAGTCCAATGGAAAGTAGATTCATAGGATCCTCAAGGCGCTGCACAAGTTTGATTTCTTTCAGGTTGGAAGTTGTTCTGGTTTTGATTTGAAATCTACAGCAATTAATCTTGTTTTTGAAAAATTTATGTGTGTATTTGTTATGTTATTGTGTTAATACATTTCTAATTGTTGAGCATGTCTGTTTTGAACTTTAGATGACTTGTACGAAGCAAATAACTCCCCCTCCTATGAAAGTGTACGCCTGTTATGCATTTTATGCATGTTATGACTCCTACTAAAAAGCAACGCAAGCAATGCATAGCTTGATCTACTGACTCACAAGGCTACATAGCATAACTATGAAAACTTGACTAAACTTGTAAATTCATAAATCTAGACGTGAATCACATAACAAGTAATGCAAGCAAGAAAATAAATCATAATCCATCACAAGATCTGGAGAAAGTTTTGATGTTGAACATATAATAAGGTTGGACCTAGACTAAACTCACAGACTCATAAGTTTAATAATGATGTTAAATGTACAAATTTGGACATGGAAAGAGCATATGCACAAAATTTGGATTTAAAGTTGAACTAGTTTAATTGAATACACAGATGGTCTAAGTGAATGTTAAAAAGTAAAAACTTAAAAACAATGCTTACAGTAATGTTGATAAATACACAGAATACCTCAAATTTTGAAATGCACGGAACAGAGTACATGAACCAAACTCAATATCTCAAGATTATAAATGCTAACAAAATACACAAAATACCAAAATCCTATAAGACTAACTTAACATAATTCTTTACTCTTTTTTTCCAGAAAAAAGGAAAAGAAAAAAATCTTCATGCTTTACATGTTTAAATAAACTTAAACTACAGTAGCAGCAGGTGCTACATATATATGATAAGAAAATATAAATAAAAAAATATACACCTTCCACTTGTAAAGAACCCAAAGTCGCGCACACCACACAAGAAAAAGAAAGCAAAATCATAAGCTTAAACCATTACCCCCTCTTCTTGCTCGTAACAACTCAAGCAATCACCTGCTCAATTTAGCCATGGCGGAAAGCCAATAGTGCCAGCAGTAATTGTGTTTGGAGACACGATCATGGACATTTAATAAGGGGAAAAGAGGATTAGGACTAGGTTTTTTCACCGTTGGAAAGAATCTTTGATTGAAAGGAATCGGCTTGCAATATTTAATGGAACATTTTATGGGCTTTGGCCCAAAAAGCTTGGCTGAATCGAAATGATGGAAGGAAAATATTTCCAATGGAATGGTTGAAATTTTCCGGTTTGTTCCATTTATTGTTGGAAGGAATTCCTTCTGTACGTAAATTTTTTGAAAACAGCGGAAAACGAAACTTTAGAAACTAATTGGAAGGAATACCGTGGAAGATGGGCAAATGGAAAAATAAACCACCCCTACATATAGCAACTATTACCACCAAAAGCATATCACGTGTCTTCCTAATTTACTTGAAAACGTATATGGAAAACTACCTCATGCGCGGTCATCTTCACAACCGTTCTTCTCACTCACAATTCAACCCACGTTTTTTTTGTTTTATGTAACCGCACATGTTCTTCCATTGACATCCACCAATGTCAATTGCCAGAACTACAGACGGCCACTAAAATTGAGTCTCGAACCACCAATATAGATTTTA
Source organism: Allium fistulosum (assembly GCA_030737815.1). Lineage (NCBI taxonomy): Eukaryota > Viridiplantae > Streptophyta > Magnoliopsida > Asparagales > Amaryllidaceae > Allium > Allium fistulosum. Next base: position 431,495,554 of record CM060903.1, on the reverse strand, counting down.
TGATTGAACACCGAATCATTTATCTCACCACTCTAATCGTTGGCCTCAAAATTATCCACTCAAGTAGCCGCTCTTTCTAAACATCATTAAACCTATGATGGATTTCCTTCTCGAGCGTTGTCAGTATGCAAGATCTAGAGGGAATCACTTTAACGTTCATCACAACAAACTTTCTTAATTCATCTAAACACCAACTCACAGCAACTCTTCACAAATGTTGAAGATTTGAAATCGTCGAACCTGTCGCCTAATTGAGCCCAGGATTCTCTTTAATTTGACACTCATAGTTATATAGCCTAGAAACTAAAAAACCGACCATACTTTTCTTTGAAACAATCGATCCATATAAATGTACAGTTGGTTTTCTAAACCCATAAATACATGTGAATTTGATCTACGGTCATAAAACATAGTTTATGCATTTTCATTAATGTATTACGAGCGTTATGGTATGCGCTTCGCGCGTGAATTATTTTTCTACAAATTGTATATGTTTAACATATTTAAGATAAAATGATTTGCACAAATATTTAGTCATATTTTTGCATTGAAATATGTATAGTAGTTTGAATTTTTATTTCTAACTTGCAACGTCTAATTTTTTATTGGTTTGAATTTTTTATTTATATTATTAATTAATAAAAACAAATTCAAGTTTATTTGTTTGATCTTATTTTAAGTGATTTTGAGATTTGGTAATATCTATGGAAAAGCGTTTTGAATTTGTAAAGAAAGTTTAATTTATTATATCATATTTTTAAGTGATATTAAGATTTGGTAATATATATAGAGGGGCACTTTTGGTAGTTCACATTAATACCAAAAAAGTATGACACCAAAGGCATTACAACTATTATTAAAGACATGCAGCTGTGATTGTGTAATACATCTTTATTGTTGTAGTTTATCATCGAGAACCAGAAATTAATAGAATTATTCTAGTTTTTACCCGTTTAAATCTTCAGGAATCAAAACTTGATTCCTGAAAGAATTATCCTATCCTTTGAACATTGTTTTTGAAGTTCCACTATGGAAGAGAGGATATATATATGTATTATGATTACACACACACACACACATATATATTCAATTTGAATTATAAGATTATTAATTAAAATAATATAGTGATAAAACATTTTTAAGGCCAACAACCTTTATATAAGTATGTATCTCATGATGTGATTATATTTAATTTAAACTTTGCTTTCTAAAATATGTATACATACGTATATATATATATATATATGTGTGTGTGTGTGTGTATGTTTGTATGTATATGTTAAAATCGTATTATTAAAAAGTCTTTTCAGCCAATGGCTTTAAACATATGTATATATAATATGTATTTTTTATAAGTTTTAAAAGTAAAATAATGAAGTTCTAAATCTACACATGCGCGCACGTGCACACACACACACACACATATGTATATTAGTTACTTGACAATGTGCATATGCTTACATACAATGTGTTATAAATCCAAATAACCACGTATACACTAATATTTATATCAATATTACTTAAAATATTATTCCAACTACCCATAACAAATTGATAAATCATTCCTTGAAATCTCCTAAGCCAATAAAACTTAATATATACTTAAGCTTATACTATGTGCATGGGTCATTCGTATGCGATATCTGATCCGATCACTTACTCGATCGCATAAATTTCACCTCCAAACTAGTGTAGATCACCAGACCTCTCTAATGCGGACTCCAATCAGTTCTATGATTAGATACCTCCATTTCCCTTACATAGCCATATACAATGATAGAAAACCTCAGAATCATTTCAAGCATTCGTTCAAGTGTTCACCGTCGAGAATCGAATAAAAAATCCTAACTCAAATGGTGTAAATTGCCTAGAAACCCTACACCCGAATCCTAGATTAAGAATTATCATGCGAATAAAATGATCTACGTACAACCTATGAATTTTATCTCATTGGTTTCATCAACTACACCATTTGCTTTTTATATTACGTTCGTTTATACAAATTGTTATCCTGCCTTTTGGCAAGGCCATGATACCATGGGATTGGCTAAATGGATTTGCAATCATCGAGGCAGGAAGCCTGGAGAGATGATTATAAGGTTAAGAGATTAGTTATAAGCAAGGCAATGGATGATGGTCAAACGGATTCGAGCAAGCGACATCCAAGAAATGGCTAAGTATGGATTTGCGCTCCCCTTAGGTAGGGGATTGGATCGGATCATATCAATATGATTGGGAACGGATCAGATAGGATCACTATAGCTATGGATCACTCGGATTGGCAGTTCAAGTCAATAATGATCGCTTAATAACTCAACAAGTGCCAGGGGAATCTAGAAAACGACTACGGAAACACAAAGCAACCGAAGAGGGGGACCTACCATAGGGATCGTCGGCCCTATGGTCAAGAGCATGACCGATCGGTGTCGATCCCCCCATAAGGATCGATGTCGATCGCTTCTAATAGCCTAGATGGACCCCATTCTTTCTGGATCGGTTCGTCTCGGCTTCGGTCTTCTACACATGGATTTTCAGTTGGATATTTGCACATCTTCTCCTATAAATACTGAATCATTGGCTCAAGGAAGAGGACCTTCTCTCTGTCTCTCTTCATCTTCTTCCATAGGCTGTATGACATCATTTTTATTCTTAGATTTCATGGATTGTAACTGTAATCAGCAGTATAAATCAATAAAAGGAAAACTTTTGGAGTGAACGTAGGCCGGAGTCAACCGAACTACTATAAACTCTCTTGTGTTCTTTATCTTATTGTTTTAATTTTATTTTCTTCATATTTATTTCTCTACATCACTTTGTTTGGTTTGGAATATTATATTACCGGTGCTTTCACATTATTTGGGTGTTGGTGGCCATTTTTGCCATCAACATTTTGGTGCTTTCATTGCGAAAGACTAGCACCCACTGATTTGGAAAAGATTTGGAGCTTGGATTTGGATCAATAGTGAGGCAGTCAGTAAGAAGATCATTGGCAGAAAGGAGTCATCATTGAGGAAGTCAAGAGGCTTCCTTAAAAGCTAGAGCTAATCAACCCTCCGTCTACATCACTAGAAACGAGATGGAGACTATGATGGATGCTATGCAGGAGAAGATGACGAAGAGGTAAGAGGAGATGATGCAGAATTTTCTTAGTCAAATTAGACAGGCTGAAGTGACAGTAGCAGCTGGAAATGTGGATCAAGGAGTTGAAGCAGCATAAGCTGTAGAAAATCAGAATTAGGGATATGGAAACGAATCTAACAGGCGGAGGAACGGAGTGGAGCAACCGCGGGTAATCCTCGATCAACATGGAGGGATCAGCACCAATCCCCCCATAGGGATTAGCGTGGATCGCCTAGGACTCGGGGGCATGGCCATAGGCCATTCTGGATCGATCGGTGGTATGCCAGTGGTTGATGCTGTGTAGTTTGGCATGGATCAGAATGCGGATGCACGCCATGAGGAGTATGTTCTGGAACATCCCCGTGGGGTCAGGGGGCAGGTTGGAATATGAATTGGAGACCACCTATGGATGAGAATTAAAGGATGGCTGAGTTTATACATCAGATAATGAGAGGCAGATTGCACAATAGGAGCTTGGAAGATGTCAATTGGAGTCCGTTCACTCCGAATATCAGAAATGCTAGGAACCCATCGGAGTTCAAACTACCAACATTGGAAGCATATAACGGAAAGTCAGATCCCACAATGCATATGATGAGATATATCCCACATATGGAAGTGCTGTGGGCATCGGAAGAGATAATGGCAAGGTGTTTTCCTTTATACTTGATGGAGTTAGCTATGCTTTGGTTCAGCTAGCTAGAAAATGGGTCAATCAGGACATGGAATGAGCTAGTGGATAAGTTCATGAAACAGTTTCAGGTTCACATTTTGCAAATCAAGTATGTGATGACATTGGCAGCACTGAAATAAAGGACCGAAGAGTCCCTGAGGAGATTTTTAACACGATTCAATGCGGTAGTGGCTTCGATGGTCGGCCAATCCATCAATGGTTTTAATGGCAGCGGTATCACGAATTGCTGATGAAACGAACTTCAAGATTTCACTGGTATGGGATCCACCAATGGATCTCGGGGAATTCTATCATGGAGCAGAAAGGTTCCTACAGTAGGAGGATGCACGAACCGACTAACAGGAAGTAAACGCTGTTCGTGGTAAAGGATCATCGGGAGAAGGACTCAGGAATGATAAGGGTAAGTGGAAGCTGGATGATGGAGATGATGGATCGAGAAGGCAAAGGAATGAGCGAGAGTCGAAGTTCTCCTCTTATTCGTATTTAACGGAAAGCTTGGAACAAACACTATGCGATAAAATGTATCAGACAACAACGATCACACAACATAAGGTAGATTTGAAATTATCCAAAAATTTACCACTGTTTCACACAATACATGGAAAAACAATATGTTGTGTGTCATAGCCTATGAAATCTTTGTTCTATTGAGATTTCATCCATGCCATTTAGATAACATTTTATCTGTTGTTTGATTGAAATTATCAAAAATTTCATTTTGGCTCCTTGTCAAAATTTTGGTTTCCCTCTCAATGTTGCCTGGATTATTTTTGGCCACGTTCTTTCAATTATTTCCCGTACTTTCTTTCATTTCTAGAGAAAAAAATGTCGTTCGTTGCTTTAATTATTTTCCTCACCGCCTTTGCCCATCCCTCCTCCTAAACATAAACTCGTCTTCGACCCGTCTTCTAGAGTTAAGGTTTCAAATCGGCTTGATAATGAAATCACTCTATCGATACTCTCTCACTCTCAAACAATGATTGATAAAGAAATTAGTTTCCATTTTATAGCCACGTTCGTTCAAGCTTGCTTCAATTTGTCGAGTATTCTTCGATGGATATATGGTATGATTTCTACCCTTTTCGATTTTGTATTGATCTGGACTTCGATTTTAAGAGCCAATGATAAGATGGGTTTATATAGGAATTTATTTCCCGTGTTTTCGATTTAGACTTGACTTTGGATTTTAAACATTGGATGTTGATTTTGTATTGCTGCATATATTTTTGACCACTTTGTTTTTTGATTTTCTACTTTATGGCCTTGACTCGTTCAATTGTTGAGTTCTCTGATATACTCAAATATATTTTTACTTGGTTGAATATACCGATTTCAGGCTTTCTGCCTTGTTAACCTGAATTTGTGTATCTGACTTGAATTTGTTGAATTAGCTGGTGATATGAGAGTTGTGTAAGGCACTGGCACTTATTTGGTTGTTGAATTGGTTGTTTAAGGCAGTGCACAATGGACTTATTTGTGCACTTATTTGTGGCCTATAAACTTGAACTTGAACCATTATTCACTTCATTGTTCGATTTTGAGTTGCTTTCCTTGTTCAACTTTGTTAAGTTCATTGTTTCGCTGGTTGCCCCTTGCTTGTTTTGTTGCCCCTTGCACTTGTTTTCACTTCATTGTTCGATTTTGGGAACTTCCATGTGTATACAAACATGCATACATATGTATATATGTGTGGACGTTTGTGACATTGCCTTGTTTTAATTTGTGGCACTGCCTTGTTTTAATTTGTGGCACTTGCTATTTGTAGCATTGCCTTGTTTTAATTTGTGGCACTGCCTTGTTGCATTGTTGGCCTTGTCCATGTACTTACACACATATGTATCTACATGTATATACATACATGTATATATGTATGTTAGTGTGCTTGAACTGTGAATGTTGTTAATTTTTTGATGGACTTATGAGTGTGCCTTGCCTTGCCTGAACCTTGAATAGCTTGAACTCTGCCTTGTTCTATTCAACTGCCTTTTGAATGTGCTTGTCTTCATTTACTATGTGCACATGTTGTACCATTTCATGAACTGGTTTGTGAAATCCCTGCACTGGTTTCACTTGTATCATGCATGTGTACCATTACTGACATGTTGTTGGCCTTTGAGTCTGGTTTGTGAAATATCTTCCATGTATATACATACATACATATGTATGTATATATGTGTGTGAAATATTACCATGTTTTTGCTTTGAACTTCCATATATGTGTCTCTTGTGTGTTGCAATCTTGTTTTTTCTTTGCCTTGATCCATGTTGTTGGCCTTGTTCATATGTTCCTTGTGGCCTTGTCCATGTACTTACACACTGCCTTGTTCAAGGCAGTGCACTGCCTTGAACAAGGCAGTGCCAGTGCACTACCTTGACATTGATTGAATCCCTATCATGTGCTTTGGTTTCTTGTCCATAGCTTGATTACCTTTCAAATTCTTGAATTTCTTGTTTTGAACAAGGCAGTGTGCTTGCCTTGAACTTCGTGTACTCCTTGGCTCATTTGGTTCCTGTGTGAATGTTCTTTTGATTCATGTTCATTTGTTTGTACTTCCTACCTTGAACTCGTGTACTTCCTCGCTGCATTTGTTTGTGGCACTACCTGTTGTTCATTTATTCGTGGCACTTCCTAGCTGCATTTGACATGTGTTGCATATATACATGTATGCATGTATATACATATGTGATATGTACGTTGCTCATTATAGGAGATGAAGTGGCAGTATTTTTGTAAATACATACCTACTGTTCTTTCTTTGTGCTATTTTTGCACTTAATTCTGTATCATTATGTACCATGCTTGATACTGCCATAAATTTGGTTTGCTAGTGCTCGACTTTGTGCATCACCATGTGCATTGAACTTGTTTATGCACTTTGGCTTTGCTAAGATGCCTGATCTGTTTTGAGCTGAATTAAACTACTTGTGTTGAGCTCGAGCTTGCTTGGGCTTGAATTGTGAGTTTGCACTGAGTTGGGCCTTCGGGCTTGACCTTTGCAACTGTCCGTGTGATTGAATCAAGGATCGGCCTTGCGATATTCACAATGATACACTGACCATATCATAAGTTGCCTGTGCATATATATATTTATCCCTATCTAAAAATGAAAAGAAAAAACAAACACATAAACCGAGGTAATATTCTGTTGTGTATGATTAACTACATAGTCAGTTTTTGTGAGGACAGGTTATGATAACTGTCCAGTTGTGTGCTCTGAATTTTGTTGTACTCTGATGATGTAATGTTTATAACAGATATATTTCTTTGTTTAAAGATCAGTCATTTATCTATTATATATTGTTTCGCTGCGATTGTGAGATTCTAATGTTGTTTTGTTTTTCTCTTCTTCTACCTCCTTCTTCTTTAACCCTAATGGTTCGTATTTACGTTCATTTTGAGTTGATTTGATGGAGAATAGTGTTGAATCAAGGGGTACGGGTTTGCGGGTTGTTACAGTACTGCGACGACCCGCCTTTCATTCGACAAAAAGACGTATCATCATTAAGAAAGAAATAGGTAGAAAAAGAATAGATAGAAAAGAAAGAACTAAACAATATCAGAATCTCACAGCGGAAACGGAAAATATATTATATCACATAGATATTACATAGTATTAGTCATATATCAGAGTTACACAGTTACACAACATCAACCAAGACAGTCGTGATGACCTGTCGATACATTACAACCCAAAATACAACACAACGACACTAACACAGCGGAAATAGATATATATAGGTACGCCAAGTCTCCAGCTCCAGGTCCTTCCAAAATTCGTCAAAGCTGACCTGATCACTTGGCTACTCATAAAAATTTGAGTACCCAAGAGTTTAAGAAAACAGAAAATAAACTCTGGGTCAGACATGGGTCTGGTGTGAGTAAACGGTTAGGTTGTTTAACTTGAAAAAACATTTGAAAGAAAGATTTTTCGTAAGGCTCTCCACAAATAAACACGGACAAGTTTTTCCCTTATGATAACCAAAACATTGATAGGAAATCCGGTTATATTATAATAGTGTCTAGGGTTTTCAATATAAAATATAAATAGTTGGAATGCTTACATCTCACGTTCCAACATAGTTGGGCACAATCAAAACCGTACAAGCACTTATTGGAGATTGGATTCCATACAATGGCAGGGCTACTGGGGTACCGCCCGTCACAGTACGTGGTCTAGATCACCGTACCGAGGATCCACCCTGATCCCCTACAACACAAGACCGAAGCTACCCTTTACTGGATAGTCCGAATAAGACAACCCCGTGGTTGTGGCCAACAACCGCCCACACAGCCGAAATAAAAGGGACCTCTAGACAGGGGAAAATCTCATCCTACTTGGGTGCTACCCACTTAGCCTTGCATGCACCTCCCCTGTTTTAGCCATTCCCGGTTGATGAGGCTTGAGGCTATGATTACCTTTATAGCACACATATCTTGGAATGCTCATCGTCCTTCATTAACGATGGTCTGATAGAATTTATCCATTCAAGTCCGTTCCGGGTTCGAACGAAACCGAAGGCACTATCTCCATTACACTCGTTTTGGAATCACCCTTAGAGTTAACGACAAATAGCCCTTGCACTCTGAATCTTCATCTTGCTCTTCACTTGAGATTTCACGACCTATCGTTTAACTTGGATCGATGTGGTTTTCGGATAACAAATTTGGTATCTGATCCCGGTCTCATCGAAATCCAAACATCGTCTTAAAGGCCAAGTTGTTTAAGTTTAAACAATTTAATTCAATTGTATTCACACGGCAACTTCATCACAGATAAATAACTCACATTTATCACAGCTATATCCAAAGTATTTCACATCACAGAGCATCACAGATTAACATACAATAAACATTAATCAATTTAAACATTCTATACAATCAATCATCCATAAGCAAGACTTATTAATCCCATAATTATAATTAATTTAATTAACTCAAATTAAATTAATTACTTATGAATTAATCACCTAAACTTGCTTAATTTATTATTAATTAATCATTCTTTAATTACTTTTATAAATCAATTAATCAATCTTTAATTACTTTTATTAATAAATTAATTAATCTTTAATTACTTTTATTAATAGATTAATTAATCTTTAATTACTTTTATTAATCAATTAATTAATCTTTAATTACTTCTATTAATCAATTAATTAATCTTTAATTACTTCATTAATTTAATTAATTAATCTTTAATTACTTCATTAATTTAGTTAATCTTTAATTACCCAAGACCTTAATTAATTTTAAGATAAACCATTTATCTTTATTATTTACTTAATTATCATTAAGATCTTATTTGATAAATCTTGGCATTTATTATCATAAAAACATTTTACCCTTTTAATTAACTACTTAATTACACATTTAATTTAAGTTTAAAATAAACTTAAGAATTAACTTAATAAATTTAAGTTAAATAAATCATACAACCTTTCTTAAACCAACTATTTAAAACACATATTATATAAAGAAATTGAATTTAGAAATAGATTAAAACTTGATTTATTTTAATTCTTAGAAACTTGCTTTTTATTTAAATTTAAATCTGTTATAATATATACCCGAGTTCAACCTGGTACCTACCCGAGCTCAGACCCGAGAACTTTCCTTTTTTTAAAAAAAAATTAAATTCAAACTGTTAACATGCAAAACACTCACGAACAACTCGAAACCAAACTCGAGCCAACCCAACATTTCCTCGAGCTTTCCCCCGAGTCATCATGCCTTCTTCCCAAACCACTAATACACAGAACCTCGTGCACGTGCACCGATGAATGTTGCAGCTCCGGTCATCGCTACCACCTCCAACACGTCGACAACAACCCCACCTTAGATTCCGACCACCCAGATCTTTGACATAAACGCTAAATCAAAATCGAGCAAATCTGGAACAAAACCGATCGACCCAGAACCTCCTCGACTCGACGCCTCCGACCACCAGAAACCATGAAACCTCGTCCATAGCTTCGTCGAAGACCCACGCTTCCATTCCCCCTACTCTGGTCAAGTCCGATGCTCCCTTGATGACGAACTTGCCTTGAGAATGATGTCGACTAAAACAGGTCCAAAAACCCTACTACGACGCCACGCCGCCACCACGATAATCAAAAAATTCACCAATCATTTTTGCCGAGACCCCCTACCCTCAAGCATGCCTCAGCAACGACCCCGACCACCCAAACCTTGCCGATCAACAGAAATCGACTAAAACCCAAACTCCGTTCAACCCGAGAATTCTACCTCAAATCAAAACTAAAAATCTTAATTTCTATTTTAAAAATCATAGTTCTTAAATACGAATCTGTTGATATAAACAAAAACCAAAATTCAAACAACTAAATTTCTGACTTGATTAAATTTTTACCATTCTTCTTCCTTCCAGTTAAAAACCACCTTATATTTTACTTGAAAATATTTTTAAAACCTAAATCTTGTTTATTCAAACAGATTTTGTTTATAAATCATAACCTAAAGAAGATCAGGGAAGAAGAATTTGATTTTTGATCAAGTTAGAGCATTCATTTTGTATACAGACATGCATACCCATATAAACATATATATATATATATATATATATACACACACACACATGCAATTCATATTAAACAATCATGCAAACACTTATATCACATACATATATACAGGAAATCACATTCATACAGCCATGCAAAGCATATTACATATCATACATTCCAGGATATTCACATGCATCAGATTTTTATTAACTTAAACCTTTAAGAAAAATGTTTACTCACAGTTGAAATGAACAGAGAAGCCTGGAATAGGTTGAACTAGATTTTGAAAACTGGAATTTGATCTTGCTTTGTTTCTAGTTGAATTTGAATCTGCACTTGATCTTCGTTGAGTTGAAATTTTGCTTTAAACTGAGATGAATTTTGCTTGCTGAGATTTGAGATAGTTGATAGAGTTGTTGTTGTTTAAATTTCTGGTTTTTTTTTCTTTACAGGCTTGTTTACAGTTTTTTTTATTCTTTGTTTTGAAAATGAAGATAGAAAAGAAAATGAGAGAGTAGAGTATAGATATATATTTATAGCTTTGATTTATGATTTTTTTTAAAAAGAAAATAAATAAAATTGTGACACTTGTTTAAATGCATGCTAATAACCTTACACTTGTATTTTGCATGTGTTAATAAATTTTTAATATGTTTTTATAAAACTTTATATTTATTTTCTATTTATTTAATACATTTCCTTAATTTATATTTATAAAATCTTTTAAAGAAAATGATATAAACTAATTATATACTAATAAAAATCATATATATATATATATATATATTTAAATCCAATTTATTTTTAAAATATTTATCTTTTGAATTTTCAAATTCAAATTCTATTTAAAATCTACTTACATATATATACATATATAAACAACACATGTTTAATTGGTTTGGAAAAAGAATAATTTTGCCTATTTTAAATAATTTATAAAAGAAGATTATCAATTTTTATTTGCCTAAAATTCCAGGATATTACAAAAAACAAACACATAAACCGAGGTAATATTTAATATTCAAATTCAAATTTAATTTTGCAATTTAGGTTTGTTTCTTTTCAATTTTACTACGTTATTGTTTATTTAACAGGTATAGGAGATGGCTAGACACAAATCGGAGCAAGCAAATCAAGATCAACATCAAAAGCAAACTCGAGTGAGTGTGAGTGTGAGTAAATTTAAGTTGTATTGTATTTGAAAATGTAAGTAGAGTGGTAGTGAAAGTTGTATTGTATTTGAATTTGATTTGAAATACAATATTTGTTTAAATAAAAATGCAATTAATTTATTTTATTCTGTGAACAATTATTCATATCAGTCAATATTTATATGTTGTCTAATAGGAAATTCTAGAAATGATACTATAACATCAGAAAACATATGTATTTTTTTGTGTTAGTGCATATCAGACGACGTGGCATATCTATGGTCTGATGTGCAATGAGATGGCATCGGACTTAACGACAAATAGGTATACAATCAGACGACGGAGCATACCTGGTGTCTGATGTGTTTTTTCCCGTAGTGGGATTAATCTGGACACTGGGGCGACTCCCTTGTCGAAAACTGGTAAGGAGGGATCCTACGGAGCAGGAGCGCGGGTTTGGAAAATACTGCCTATTCCACGAACTGGATAGGAATACCACGAATGAATGCATGCACTTAAAGGATATGGTTAAGGAGCATGTCAGGAACGGCAGGCTGCCGTAGTATGTGAGGACTCGGGCAGCGATGGTGGAACAGGAGCAGCCACTGTCCGCATCAAATGGAAATGGCCTTGGATCGAGATCATGGATCGTCATCACCTGATCAACATGGCATGAACTAAATATATAATAAAATCTATAATGAAATGGCTAAGTCACTTATATGTGTATGAGACCAAGGATGGACCTTAGGCATGCTATGAGATGATGATAAACTGTCACGCCCGAAGAAGCAATGTTTAGTTTTCTTTATTTTTTGGTTTTATGGTTATAAGGACTCAAATTTAATAATTTACTTCACATCCGCATTAATGCGATAAAAAACAGGTCACGGTTGTCCCGACCGGAGAGACGTGGAAATAACCGCAAGATGTGAGTCCCTTTACCGGAGAGTGACATGATGGGCTCGTACATCATGGATTAAGTCCTCGACTAGAGATTCAAGACTGGAGAAAGGAAGGTAATGTAGAATTGATCGCTTTATGTCCCTAACCGGAGAGTGAGGGACCGGAGTGCAAGAAGTGAGTCGCTTCGCCAGAGAGCGACGGGATCGACTCACTTATCACTATCCCCTTTTCACTAAAGAGTGACTGGATGGGGTTCAACAAGGGTCCAAAGTGACCATGATCGGCTTAGGAAGGTTATGACATCGCTTTATGTTCAGGGACACTGAACTGGAGTTTAGGAAGTAGTGCCACTCCGTCGAAAAGCGACAGGATCGGCTTACTTGTCGTTGTTCCCCCTTCATCGGAGAGTGAAAGGATGAGGTTCAACAAGAGCTCGGAGAGGCTGTGATCGGTCCAGAAGGATCGAGACATCGCTATATTCTCCAAAAGGGCCGGAGTGTAGGGAGTGAGTTGCTTCGTCGAAGAGCGACATGATCGGCTTACTCATCGTTAAGTTTGGATTGAACACGACAAGGGTCCGAAGAGACCATAGATCGGTCTGGGAAGGCCATGAACTTGGATTACATTCCGGAGAGATCGAGGATTTGGCTTACTAACTTCTAGTATTTCAAACGACCATGGATTTGGATATCGACCCAAAGAGGTCGCGGACTTGGACATTGACTCAGAGAGGTAACAGATTTGGATAATTATCTGATAAGGTCGATTCTTTGGATTTGGCAAACGATCCGGTGAGATCATGGATTTGGTTAACTGCTTTGGATGGATATGGATTCAGCTAAGGATTTGGAATGGCTTCGGAATTGGCTATAGACTCGAACCGGTCATTTCACCAACAATCCAGAGATATCAAAGATTCGGCTTGGCAAAGGATTGGATTTTGGATTGGAAAACTTAGCTATCGGTGGATTGTGGATTGTGGATTTTGGACTTCGGACTTATGGCAATTCAAAACACACCTTTCTATCATAATGCGTGTTTTGGGGGGAAAATGTTATCCCGCCATTTGGCAAGGTCGGGATACCATGGAATTGGCTAAATGGATTTGCAATCATCGAGGCAGGAAGCCTGGAGAGATGATTATCAGGTTCAGAGATCAGTTATAAGCAAGGCTATGGATAATGGTCAAGCGGATTCAAGAAAGTAGCATATAAGAAATGGCTAAGTATGGATTTGCAATTCCCCTAGACAGGGGATCAGATCGGATCAATATGGTTCGGAATGGATCAGATCACTATGGCTATGGGTCACTCAGATTGGCAGTTCAACTCAATTATGATCGCTTAATAACTCAACAAGTACCAGGGGAATCAAGCAAACGACTACGAAAACACGGAGCAATAGAAGAGGGGGACCCACCATGGGATCGCCAGCCCCATGGTCTACAGCATGACCGATTGGTGTCGATCCCCCCATAGGGATCGATGTCGATCACTCCTAATGGGCCAGATGAGCCCCATTTTCTGGATCGGTCCGTCTCGGCTTCGTTCTTCTGCATGCGGATTTTCATCTGGGTATTTGCACGTCTTCTTCTATAAATATCAGATCATTGGGTCAAGGAAGGGGATCTTCTTTCTGTCTCTCTTCATCATCTTCCCTAGGCACTACTCCATCATTTTTATTCTTAGATTTCATAGATTGTAACTATAATCAACAGTGTAAATCAATAAAACTTTTGGAGTAGACGTAGGCCGGAGTCAGCCAAAACACTATAAGCTCTCTTGTGTTCGTTTTCTTATTGTTTTAATTTTATTTTCTTTATATTTATTTCTCTACATCACTTTGTTTGGTTTGGAATATTGGATTATTGGTGCTTTCACATTATTTGGGTGTTGGTGGCCATTTTTGCCATCAACACAAATACTACCTCATTCAATAGTAAAACCATTTATGAAGCATTTCATAAAACATACCTTTATGTAAAAAACATTGCATAAAAACATACCTCAAGTATAATACTCTACTGCATCCTAAGAGCATATACAAAACATCCTATTCATTCTACTTTTTAAATTCATATGAAGGCCCAAAATAAATATAGGTCTATAATGGAGTCAACCTTTTTGACTTATTTATCTACCGGTTCAAGCAAGTAGTTAGGAAGAGCAGGACACTGGTTTCCAAACTCAGGCCTAGAATCTACTTTCTTTAGATGGCCCTGAGGTAAATACGTTTATTAGTCAGCCCAATAACATCGAATGGTTTACATAACGTGGATGTCAAACCAATTGAAAACTTGATTTAATATACTACCTTCTCAATTCAAGAGTTATAAACTCATCTTTATTTCTTTTAAAGTGCTTTGCTTTGAGATCCACAACGATCTAGAAGTTTCAGACCATCAAAAATCGCTGAAAAATCCATTTCGTTCTAACCAGTGAAAACTACCAAACAAACACATCATAATATGATGAATACACCATACTGTCGTAAATGTATAGGATACGTGCGTCGATAAAATAACTTATCGGAGATTCACTTATTTACATGACACACTTTACTATAAAGGGAAAACAAGAAAAGGTTTTATAATTATTTGGGCTATGCCACTACCACCTAGGCTCCATACATATCATACATACAAATATTTTTTATACAGAAAGCTCATGTCAAAATATATGCTACCAAAACTACTCTATATTAAAGTACTTTATATTTTATATTAGGTTTCTTTAAACAAAACTTTAGAACTAAATATTCGGGTTTTATTTTAGTCCTTTAAAATAATAATATATACATATACCTTTTGAATCAAATCGTACTTTTTAGAATTAAATCAAAATCATTTTCAAAGAAGTATCAAATACTTTGTACAACAATACTAAGTATCATGACCATAATCTATAAACCAATTTCCCAAATATTTACTTTAAAATCCACAGAAAATATGTAAATAGATTGGGTAACACCATGATGATACCAAGGAAACGAGTCCTACCAAGTGGTATAATACATCCCCTTGTCATGAAGGGTGATACTCACAAGAATTGCTTACCAATCGAACACTTCTCTCGCCCGTTTTTAGTCATTTTTGAGTCTCTTGAACTGGATAACATAAAATTACTTTGTTCTCAAATTGACTCATTGATTTCAAGAGTAACCTTGAGCTCGAACAAATCTTAAAAATCTTTTCAAAAATTTTATATTTCAAAATACTTTCAAATAATACTGTTATTATTTTCTTCCAAATCTCAGAAACCATTTTCAATGCCACCGGAATTTTAGTTTTGAAAATATCAGTTTAAATCCTCTTTGTTCATAAACCATATTTTATAAACCATACTTATGTAAAACCATTTATTTAGAAAATTTATGCTAAACTTCTTTTATTAAAGTAAACTTATAATCCCACGTTATCACCAAACCCCTTGTAATCAAACCGTGAAATTATAAGTGTTTGTTTCAATGCACCCATAACTATCATCTACCCAATCCATGTACTAAATAGGTAAACTATTCATAAACTGGTTAAGCACAAATACCTAAGCCATGTAGTAAATAGGTAACTAATCATAAACTGGTTGAGCACAAATCAATAATCAATAAATAATAGTAAACACTCGTAAACTAGCCAAGCATGAAAAATCAATCTACCAATGATAACAATGCTCATAAACTGGCCGATCATGACCAATTAATCTACAAATGATAACAATGCTCATAAACCGGTCGTTCATAGCTAAACTAATTGATGAGGATAAAAATGACCATCATTATTACATAGATTAATTGAACTTAATCTTACAAATCATACTTATATAAATTACCTATATATAAGATCCTTTGATTTTCGTAGTTGGAATACCTATAAGGTATACATTTATAACAAATATGCTCTTATATATATATAACACACTCAACTCCATCGCTTACCCTATCTCTAATGATTTTACCCAACTAAAGCCAATGTGTTCGCTAGATCTCACTATAAAAAAAATCATTCTTTAATTGCAAGTATGAACAGCGTTGGGAAGCAAGGCGCTGTTTTTCGTTATTAAGATTTTAAATAGTCACTGTATTCATGCTATAAATTGGCCTCCAACGTTAATAGAATGAAAATAAGACACCTACGTGGAAAAATATTTTCATTCCCTCTCATTAATCAAATTCCGACTTTATGTCAAAACCCTTTTCTTCCTCAACCTCGCTCTAAAGAACCTTAATTTCCTCCTTTCTTCATGAATCCAACATCATCGGATTGATTTTCACGAATACAAAAATTAATCACGTATAATCAAGCTGGTAAAGCAATCGCTTTGGGCTACCTAAATCTTAGGGCACCACCTTCAGCTCCCAGTATGTCAAACACACAACCAAAAAAGAAAAAAAAACTATCTTGATTCGTAGCCAAAAGGGAAGAAAAAAAATCGCAATTGATTCAAATTCGCTACTCAGGAAAGGCTAGAGCAGCAGCACGCCCAGGCACAACACACGACGCGACTCCAGACTCAGACGGTAGCGGCAATTTGAATACAACGACAACTAGGCGGTGTCGCGGTGACTCGAATCATATGCGAATCCAATTAGGTGGCCCACGGCTGCGGGGACTCGAAGACTTCGGCTAATCAAACGGCAACAGGCAACTCTACAGTGCATAGATCTTCGATTGTTACTGGTTGCTTCCATTGTAAAGGACCAAAAGGTACTTAATTCGTTGAGGGTTTTTGACATTTTTAAAATCCTGAACCAAATTTGATTGTGTAGACAAATTTTAGTGACATTGATCCAGGCAGTCATGTTTGGGTTGAAGATCCTGACATGGCTTAAATCAATGAAGAAGTAATGGAAGTCAATGGTGACCAAATTAAAGTCAAATGTTCAAACGAAAAGGTTGTAAGTTACTAAGATTGGAGTTTTGAGTTGATCTTATGTGTTGTTTGATCTTTGTAAATATGTGTTTCTGGTAATGCTGCCATGTTTGGTAAGATCATGATAATATTCAGTATATTGTTATTTAAGATTGTTTAAGTATGTGAAAATGGTCATTTGATAATGATGTTTTAGACAAAAATAGTTAAACCAATTGCTAAAAAATATATGTAAACTTTGCAGTGTTAAACATGAAACTAGATAGACTAGATCATCAACATAGTAAGAATATGTCATTTTCATTCAATTAAATACTCGAATTCATTTTCAACTGGGTATACTGTTAAACCCCATATTATTGTAGTGACACGTGAAAAGGAATATGTCATCTTCATTCAACGAATCATACAGAGACAATTGTTCTCAATTCTATGGCAGTTATTGTTTAACTACTATTGCTAATTACGACTATGGACTGAAAAAGTTTTTAAGCAATATTCTAAAGATGAAATTACTATGGGTGTTGGTTAATTATTCTCATGTGCAAAAGAATCCATTAAATATCAGATCTTATTCTTGCAAATATGGGTTCAAAAATCATTATGTGTGACCAACAATTTCTCCCTTCTATTTAGTTGGGAACGATAAATGTATCCTTTATTTTAGTGTGTACACACACTAATTGGATTCATAATAGTGGTCCATGCATTGTTCTTTTAGTGAATTAATATCGCGTGTTGTTCAGTAAGTAATTATACAATAAAGTATTTTTGAATCATGATTAATATAAGTATCATCAAAAAAGTATGACACGTTAGAATATTGCCAAAATTATGATATGTTGACATGTCAATATTGGATAAATTAAATGCTTATGAGAATTCTCTATTTTTTTTAAAAATAAATGTACGCTTCATAGTGAAATATTTTAATGATATTATAATAAACTTCGTCATAAAATCCCTAATCTACTTATTTGTATCAATTACTTCAATTGCTCTTCTCATTACTGATATCTATTTTAGTATATTACTTGTATTTCTTCAAAGAGAATGTAGTATTACTCACGAATTAGAGTTTCATTTAATTAAGAAAATGGACATAAGAAGAAAAAATAAAAAAGCGCAAAAGCAAGAATATTTATAGACACAAGAAGAAGGAAAAGAAATAACCTAACTGAAATTTAAATGAACCCAAAAAATATGTAAATTACACTAGGAAAACTAATGTAAATTATCTTCCCAAAAACTCTTAATTTGTATATAAAATAAATTAGTTTCTTGATGATCTGAAGCCAGAGAATTTGTTGCTTGATGATCAAGGTAAATTAAGGGTTTAATAGTCTTTAGTGATTTATTCGCAAATTTCGGTCATTTGATTTCGGATCTGCCATTGATTTTCTATTTGTTATGAGTTGCTTGACATATACATATGTACTGCAAGACACTTGGTAAAAATGCTCCTTTGTTAGATTCATGGTACCTCACTATTGAGAAACATACAAAATGAGTAGTGCCCGTAACACGTTGTTAAATGCTTTTGTGATGTATCCATTGCTAACTGATCAATTATTTTGGTTATGAGTTGTGATTGTTGAGAAATAGTTTGTTCCTAATTGTGTAGGAAATTTAAAGATAGTTGACTTTGGTCTTAGTGCATTTGCTGGAGCAGATGGTTTGCTCCATACGACATGTGGGACTCCAGCATATGCATCACCTAAGGTTTTTGAAAGGAAAGGATATGATGGTGCAAAGGCTGATATATGGTCCTGTGGAGTCATCTTGTATGTCTTACTAGCTGGTTCTCTTCCATTTCAGGTATAGTTGCATGCTTTTTAAATGAAATAAAAGATCCATTGTGTATTTTTATACTGTTCATCATCTTCATTCAGCAGGATTGTTTTCACTGTTAGTGGAAACTCTATTAGCTGGCGTTCCATATTTATAGCAATGGCATAGACCATTGTGTTGTTTATAAAATGGTACTTAGAAAATTATGAGCATAGCTATTGCATTTTCGTCGATTCATCAATACTACCTAAATTTCATTAATAAAAACAAAAACCTCGTTTATTTTTGTTATTTCCTAAATGTTTTGAAATCCCTCTTTTATTTCAGATAAGAAATGGTTGTGTATACTAAAGAAATATCATAATTCTACATAGATAAGCTGGAATCTGAAAAAGTTTTTGTTCACCACCTAAAACATTCTCTTTCCATGGTCAATTTGAAAAAGCTTTGAATAAACACAATAAAGTTTCTTTCCCCTAAACAAAAACCATGTTCGTTTCTTTTATTCGTGGGGCTTTTTAGCCTATAGTTGTATTAACTTTCTATTGTGGTCTGCACAAAATTGTTCCTTTTAAACCTTAAATTGATGTACCATTTCAAAATACAGGATGACAACCTTGTGACCATGTACCGAAAAATCCATAAAGACGACTTCAAATGCCCCTCATGGTTCTCTTCTGATGCTCGTCGCCTAGTCACCAGACTCCTTGACCCAAACCCGAAAACCTGTATTTCCGTTGAAAAAACTATCGATTCTCCTTGGTTCAAAAAATCTCCGATGCCACCACCACTTCCACCAAAGAAAGAAATTGACGATACCCTGAAATATTCAATGCATTTCATCTGATTTCCCTTTCACAAGGCTTCAACCTTTCTCCTCTATTCGAAGCTGACTCAAAAGGAGAACATTTGTTCTATTTCCATAGCCGAATCTTTTTACTATTATTTCTTCTTTCTACCTTCTCTCGTTTTCAAAAGTGAAATGTTTGACAAAACCCTAGAAAAATTATCCTATGTGCCAACCTCCTGAAGCAATTGTTTGGCCTCCTCCGCTACACTGGAACTTCTTTCTTCACTTGATCAAAACCTTCCTCTAAGGTCGTCACAATAGTCACCACCGTTGGTGATGCATCATCAATGAATTATTTCTTCCCTCCGTGTGGATATAGCCTCAGAAACCAATATTTTAAGGTAATGTTTTGTTATTGCAATCCATCATGATTTATCTTTTTTATAATTATTAGAGTTTACTCATTAGGCTTCTATTTTAATTTTTATGAATAGAGTTCTTTTAGCACCATTTCCATTATATTATGTATGTATTAAAAAGATTGACATATTTTTGTAACATGCTTCCTTGTTGCATTAGCTGAAACAACTAGCATTTCAGGTAGTTTATAAAACTGACTGTGTTTTATCAACATGGTAATTTAACAGTTTCCTTGAATTTAGCAGTTTCCTCACCTTTTTTAGAATCAGATAGCATAGACAATAGTCCTCCAACTTTGTCTTCAGGTAAAAGGAAATTAAGAGGAGATTATTGTATCAAAGGTGGTAGAGAGACTAATGTTGTACTTAGAAGATCAAATGCTACTAGAGAGCGAATATAACACAAATTTTTACTAGTTGTTGGGTCATATATTTAAATAAATTCAAACGTTTTTAGTCATTTTTTGAACTCTAAAGTCCAGAGCAGAGAAATTTGAGCATTTTTCTCAGAAATATCATATTTTGGTCATGCCTTTTCTTTTTTTCTTACTCCTGCTCTGGTGATCTTATTGCCATTTGTCTTGAAGGCTTCATAATTGATTTACTTGACTACTTGGTACATCTTTGAGGAAAGTAAAATGCATGCAACTTGTTTTGTGTGATTAGTCATGCTACTATTTGCACTGAATACTACAAGATCCTACTGGGTATTTATTTTGAGTTTATTCGATTCTTTGTTTTTGCAGATCAAATCTTTGGTATCAGCCACAAAACCCATTAACTTAAAGGATTCAACATATTCATGCAATGACGTAGTATTGAGATGCAAGTGTTAATTCCTTACTGTTTTTAATTGGTGAATGCATAATTTTGCATATTTATTCTATCAATCAGAATTATTTTTACCAGGTTTATAACTGCTGAACTTGCAACTTTGTCCGAAGCAACAACACTTGAAGTAGCAGCACCAAAATAATTGGTTAGTTTCATTTTCATTACATTTTATTTCGACTAATAGCAGTTTAATTATTTCCCCTGGAATTTGTTTTTCCTGCTGCCTCCTTTTGCTGTTTGAGTTGTTACATGTACATTTATTACTTGAAGTTATGTAATTATTTTATTAACTATAAATTTAAACTTGGCTATTTTGTCAACTAAATGGAATAACTGACTAGAAGACTAGAGGTTTGGAAGTTGAATGTAGTTGATAAATGTACCTATATGCATGTCCAAATAAATGTTCGCGTTGACGAATAAGAATTAAAAGTATACAAGCAAATTCAACTTACTTTAAGATCGGTAATGGTCATAGTTTGGAGTGAAGACATTGTGTTTGGTGAAAATAAAGTTAACTAAGTTTTATAAAAATTAACTAAATTTATAGAAACTAACCTAATTTATAAAAGTCAACTAATTTTTATAATCGTTAATTGCATTTTATAAAAATTAAATAAGTCTATAAAATAACTAAGTTTATAAAAATTAATTAAGTTTTAAAAAATTTATTAAGTTTATAAAAATAACTAAGTTAATAAAACTTAACAAATTTTTATAGAACTTAACCAACTTTTATAAACATTTGACTAAATTAACTAAGTTTGTAAAATTTAATCGAGTTTTATAAAAATTAAATAAGCTTATAAAAATTAACTATGTTTCATAAAAATTTAACTAAATTAACTAAATTACTAAAGAATTTATCAAGTTTCATAAATATTAAACTAAGTTTCTAAAATTAGCCAAGTTTATTTTCTTAATTAAGTTTATAAAAATTAACTAAGTTTTATAGAAATTTAACTAAGTTGAATTTTTATTAAATTAACCAACTTCACAAAAATCGACTAATTTGTACAAAAAAGAACTATGTTAAGCAAGTTTTATAAAAATTAAACAACCAAGTTAACTAATTTTATAAAGAAATAACTAAGTTTATAAAAAATAATTAAGTTTTATAAAATTTTAACCAAGTCGACAAAATGTTTGTAAAAATTAACTAAATTTATAAAATTTAACTAGGTTTATTAAGTTTATAAAAATTAACTAAATTTACCAAATTTATAAAGTTAAATAATTTTCTAAAAATAAACTAAGTTTTATTCAACTTAAATAAATTCATAAGAATTAAAAATATAACCGTTAACCTAAATGATGTGACTTGTACTAGAATTGATTGAACCTTTACTATGATTAAGGTTCTAGCCTTTCAAATTTGTATTTACTGTATTTATGATTTATATGAACTTACTTTACATGTAGATGGATGTCTTTAATGCAAAAAAGTAGAAACATGCTGCAACAAGTTATCGATTCAAAGTTATTTTGGATGTTAGAACTACATTTTGGTTTGTATATATTACTACTTTGGTTACTAGCTACTACTTCTACATTGTTTATGAAATATTATGGACGTATTATATATGTTTTGTTGTTAGAATATTGTGTATGTTGATTATGTAATGTTACATGTAGATTATGAGATGCGTGATTAATTTAACGAAATGTTTGAATAATGTATAATGTGTTGATTTTAGTTGAGTTATATATTTGGTATATAAATTGTCATCGATGCGTATAGAAATGGAATCTATCGGTGGGGAAATGTAGATACTCTAAACGACAGCATTTTAAAAACGCTGTGTTAACTTTCAACAGCATTTACGGAGTGCTATAGAAAAGAGTTCATACTAGAGAAAAACGCTAGAGAAGAATTCACAGCATCAGTTAAATGCTGAAAAGTTATCTTAGCAAAGTAAAACCGCTGTTAAATCCATTTGATAACAGAGGCCGAACGCTACGAAAAGTGTTTCAGCTCATTAGCAAAAACACCATAAATAGTATTAACGACATCAGTTAAACACTATTAGAAACATACTTTTTATAGCGTTTTCACTATTGCTATGGTATGTTCAATACCTATAATTGCATGTCATTATACAGCGTAGTTAAAAACACTGTTAAAACCTTTTACAGCGTTTTTTAAACGCTGTTAAAGGTCCAGTTTCTTGTAGTGTCTTCAGCACTGATACCAAATATAATGACCCGACTTTTCAACCCACAAATGTCGATACTAATACATCCACGGTATTCACATGTCGATCACCCAAGTGCTGGAAAGATAGATTGTTAGGGTAAAACGAAAAAGCAGAAAGAAAAGGAATAAGTAAGAAAGCACAAAGCATCTAAATCTCACAATTGAATGATAATATATAATATCCAAAAAGACAATACAAAGTGTTACTCTAAGATATAGAGTTTTTTCAGAGATACTATCCTAAATCCTACCATTGGCTGGACAGTTCTAACTGCCTCTTCTCACAAATGCTGATATATACATATTGTTAATGAAGCGAAAATAAAAATACAAAGATAGGCGAAAGCATCCAACTCATCTCCTAAAGCTCCCAAGAAAGTCCAACGTAAGCCTGGTTTTCTCAGACTACTCAAAAGAGCATCGAGGATATATGGGAAAAATAAAACCATGAGTGATACATACGTCCGTTGTGAGAAACTCAAGAAACACAGGCCTATATAATAGTATCCTTTTAGACTAACCGAATCACCGGAATGGTTTTCCCTTTAGAAGAACCAAAATTATTTAATGAGTAAAATAAGGCGATATAATAGATAGTTTCTATAGTGTAGAATATGAATCAAAAAATAGATATGCTGCTTGCATCTCACATCACATGAATATTATGTATGTAACTAAAATCGCTATAGGTTGCGTTCGCATATGGATTTTCGTTGGAGGTGCCCATTGTACGTCAAGGTGG
The DNA here is from genome assembly GCA_030737815.1 of Allium fistulosum. Taxonomy (NCBI): domain Eukaryota; kingdom Viridiplantae; phylum Streptophyta; class Magnoliopsida; order Asparagales; family Amaryllidaceae; genus Allium; species Allium fistulosum. The sequence goes on along the minus strand of CM060903.1, from coordinate 431,471,520 downwards.
GCCTCCTGATAAGGGTTAGAAACTACCTTCTAAAGCGACATATATCTCAAATAAAATATACCATAAAGGGAAACATAATTGGTCCACACCCTAACACATGAGTACCATCGACTCCTACGCACATCAATTGTACAAATCTCTAGATATGGGATTGATAAATCCGTGGATTAGCTAAACTCACTGACTATGCCTCTACTTGTTTTCTATCATTTCTGATGGTGAAGTTATGTTTCCATCATTTCAGTAGATAAGCCATCATCGCTCGAACAGTTCACGAACCTCTCCATGGATTCCAGCATAAGTCGTCCGATGAAGCTAACATTGTCCTCTCTCTTGGAATCTCCCTCAAGATCAACATCACAACACGATAGTGTCGTTCGAAATGTTAATGTTAACCTCTCCCTCGGAGTTACCCTTAGGATAGATAGTCTAACTCCATAACATTGTGCTCCACAACCGCTTCCATAACATATAACTCGTATATTAGTTTTGAAGTGGTTACGATTTTGAGTTATCTCATACGAGTATACTCCCTCCAATACCGAACTCTTCAAAACCAAATCATTGAATTTTTAATTAACTAGATTCCGGTTCTTTCAGAAGTAAGTGGAAGATATATAGGAGTCCTCCCTAGAGGATCTCAAATATACTTTTTAAAGTAAGAGATGTTTCATACGAACAAGTCCTCTCTGGGGTACCTCAAACAATACATATCCATGAAGCTTTTATATATTTCCTAAGTAAATTTTGGTCAAGTTCAATAACAATAAAATGATCACATATGGAAATCAAGCCTTGTAAACTTATCGTCCTTTCCTACCTTCCCAACTTACGCTATCCCTCGGTCAAGAGTGAAGCCAGGTAGGTTAGGACACAGTTGCACTAGATCCCTACCTTGACACATCATTCTAAACTCTCACAAATATGACAAGTATAATTTTTCCACTTTCAGTGCTAAGTACAAAAGTAAAAAATTCCTATAAACGAATAACACACAAACATGGTTAAATCACACAAGCGACTTATAACCCCTTTCATCAAATAATAATTCTTTGTCCATACCTGTATATATATAAATAAAATACATTTATAAATTATATATACTTGTATACCACCACTTCACTAATTATTCTACTCTTTTCATTCTTATAAATATATTCAAATATTTATCTCAAAGGTATAAGAATATTCACAAATCATTTAAGAAGATTTTCAGTTCAAAGGTATAATCAAATAGGTTAAAAATAAACGTTACTCAAACATTGTCACTATAAACCTTCTCCTTTTCATAAATTAAACCGTCACTTTCTCTAACTTTTTCCCAAAACATTTTATACTTATCGTTATCATTAAAATAATCTTTTTAAAGATTAAAGTAGATTCAAAAGTATAATCAATAAGGTTAAAAACAAACGTTACTCAAACATTGTTACTATAAACCCCTTCTCTCTTTTATAAATTAAACGGTTACTTTTTCAAACCTCTTTTCCAAAACATTTTATACTTATCATTATCATTAAAATACTCTTTTAAAAGATTAAAGTATAATCAAAGAGGGAAAAACAAATCTTACTCAAACATTGTCACATTAAACCCTTTCTCTTTTTTATAAATTATTTAACTCACTTTTCCAAACTTGTATAAATATATAAATACTTGTAAAATAATTATATATATGTTTTAAATATTATATTATGTAGAAGTAACTAATTTATAATTTACTAACAAACCGTTTTGGATAAGCGTTACATTTAAAGAAAACACTTTACCATAAAAATTCAGATATTTTTAAACTTGAAATTACTTTTAAAGTACTCTTAAACGTGTTATTAGTCATCCCTAAAAAGATCTCACAAAAATTATCAATTTAACTATTATTTTCAAACTTCTTTTATTTACTAAATTCGATAAGAATAACAGAACAACAGTCGGTACTATCGAAAAGTTAGAAATGGTGCCATAGGGTCAAAAAGTGCTGATGTTAACTACCGTCAAAATGAACTGGCCGGGAATAGTTCAACCGTTGAAAATACTTGAAAGTTTGGCCAGTTCTTTATGCTAAGAATCATTTAAGTTCTTATCGTTTTGCAGTAAGTGATATACATAGAGTACAAAATAACCATGAAAAGAAACCCTTAAGGATATGTCTCTAAATCATATTAAAAAACATCAAAAACATGGTATTTCCAAGTACACAAATAACGACCTTTTCGCCTTCTAACTTTTGTTACTTTTTCTATATGTTTTACATTTTTGCAAACCTTTATTTTCTCTCGCATATACTACTATAAGTGTAAAGCACAACTAATATAGATTTTATTAAAATACATTTACATATAACCACTTTAAAGAGGACTAAACACAAGGGATTACAAAGTGCACTTATAGCGACGTTTCCCACTTCAAACAACTGCACACTTACTTCCACATCACACACAAACATACCAAGCATGTAAACATCAAGTAAAGGCCACATTGCATGTTGTAGAGGGTAATAGAAGTGAATATACTACATATAAAGTTATTTGTTTGCTTTCAAAAGTAAGAGGGGGTCCAAAGTTATAAATTTAATTAGTTAATGTCATTACTATAGATTTGCAAATAAATTAAACCACTTTATATACTTTTCAATGGTGAGTTAACTCACCAAACCCTTTGCTAACTCCAAGCACAAGCCCTTAAGAACACATAAACACTTCCTACCATCACCAAAAGCCCATGAACTCCTTCCTTCCTCTTGAAATGCTCATGACCAACTTCCCTTTCATCCCAAAGCTCACGACCAATCGTGGTGTAGGGGTTTATGCTCCTTTCCTTTAAGCTTTGAGTTGATATTCCTTGCTCTTATGTTGTTATGATGACCCACCTTTCCGACCCTTGAGAATGACACTTAACACATTCTCGGTGTTCGTGTGTCGTTGTCCAAGCATCCAAAAGACGAGTTGCCAAGGGATAAAATAAAGAACATAACAGAAAATCTCACAACGGAATGGTTAAATATAATACAACAATAATTTAGTACATAAGGTTACTCCTTAACATGGAGTTATCAGAGTTACACAAAAGTACTACCACTATCAGCCTAGGCAGTTATACAACCTGCCTTTACACTTGTTGATCCAAAATACAAACATAATTAACATAACAGCGAAAATAAATAACTAAGTAGATAAAGAGCCTCATGCTCATCCATCATCTTCAAAGAGCCCAATGTAACCTGCTATTCTCAGACTGCTCAAAAATAATTGAGCACTTGAGAGTTTAGGGAAAACAAACAACTCGGGTCAGATAATAAGTCTGGTATGAGTAAATCTATAAGCAAAGGTGGGAATAAGCAACAAGAGACCATGCCACCAAGTGTTGAACAGGTTTCCCTTCACACCCATCCAACCACAAGTAATGGGTATAAATAATTAAATATCGCGAAGTGTGCAAGACACTCCCGATGCAATTAAGAAAGAATTAAAATCAAAGGATTTGAATCAAAGGCAAGGAAAGGGAAATTTTCCAATAAATGTCTGGGAGGGTGCACCCCCCTTACCGAAGTTATACCTTTAGAGAATAAACTTGAGAGAGTCATATACTTTGGAACTCTTTCGGGAACTCCAGCCGGACCCCGCTAACCTTACGGAGAATCCGAGTATTTCACATCTCAGTGCGCATATATCTAAAGTCGATCTAGAATGGATGTGATAATACCTTAATGGGAGCAACCCCACATAGCTTGGCCCTCATTCACACTTTGGTTTTAGTCATTTCCAACAAAGGATATCAACGCTCGAATAAGCAACAAATCGTGTTAAGTTAAAGATACATAAAGAAGAAAGCTAAATCGATAGTCAATACATCAACTATTGGGAACATTTAACATGATTGTATGTGGAAATTAAATCTCATATTCGTATCACTACTCGTCGATTTTAAACTTGTACTATTTCTTGGTCGAAAATGAAGTCGGACAAGTGAAGGTAGTGTTACCTCTAGGCATTGCCTTTACGACATTTTTAACTTTCGCGATAGCAATGTGTTTCCATACCTCGACGTTTGGTGCTAAAAATATGACTAATCCATTCCATAGAAGCGGCATCGGATTACGGAAAATTAAATTTTTTATCCTTTCCATGATCGAATCAAACTTTTTAACTTTTAAAACCGGACTAGTGCTGGGATTTCACATTGCAAATATTAACTTTAAACAACATTATCAAAATGATTAATTAATTTTAAAACATGATAAATTTTTTCAATATCATTATTTTAAAATGATTTATCAACTTTAATCAATGATTAATTACTTTAACATCTTTAGTGATTAATTAACTTTAAAACATCATTATTAAAATGATTAGTTAACCTTAAACATCATTATTAAAATGATTAATTAATTTTAAAATATGATTATTAAAGTGATTAATTAACCTTAAACATCAGTAATAAAATGATTAATTAATTTGTATACATCATTATTAAAATGGTTAACTAATTTTAAAACATCGTTATTAAAGTGATTAATTAACCTTAAACCATCATTAATAAAATGATTCATCATTATTAAAATGATAAACTAATTTTAAAACATCATTATTAAAGTGATTAATTAATCTTAAACCATCATTAGTAAAATGATTAATTAACTTTAATACATCCTTATTTAAATAATTAATTAACCTTAAACATCGTTAGTTAAAATGGTTAATTAATTTTAAATATCATTCTTAAAATAACTAATTAATTTTTAAATGCTTCATTATTAGAATAATTAATTAACTTTTTAAAACCCAAGCACAAGACTAAACCGAAAGATTTCAAAAGAGATGGTGTTTTTCAAAGTGTCGATATAGCGATAGTTACTATATGGACACTTCCACAACCACTTTCATATGTTAATCTTTTAACCATGAATCACATAACATAAACATAGACATATATACAAAAGTAGATAACAACCATACAACATGGAGAGCATCACTTGCAAATAATTACTTAAACTTTTCAGTTGATCTCAAGTTGGTAACTAATTACCAAAGATGTCATTATTTTAGAGGAAACCAAGCCAATAATTACTACTTTCTAACACATAAAAACATACAACTAACAACCATAATTACCAACCATAACAAAGTTTAAAACTTTGGTTTATAAAGGTGAGATTTTGCTCACCAAAAAGCAACCAAAACACGTCAAACTAACACCACCCCTTGAATCAACACATGGAAGGAGTTTCCCTTTGCAAAAACTCAACTTTAGGACCTATATGGGGTCTAAATGGTTCAACCTTGGTGGTTATAGGGCTCGGCCAAGGTTGTTTTGGGTGGGGTTTGTTTTGAGAAGGAGGATGTGTAGAAAGAGAAGAAAAGGTGTTTAAATGATTTTTAAGAGTTTAAAAGTGGAAAAAGGCATGATTTTTTAATGTTCAAAAAGACATGAAAGCCATTAAAAAGTTTTGAACTTAGAGAAAAAGAGGATGAAGTTTGAAAAAGAAGAAATGAAATGGAAAAATGAGAGAAAGGGAAATTTAGGAATTGTTATTATATAAAATGAAATAACCTAATTACCAAATTAACCTTTAGGTACATACCTCCATCCATATTTTGCCACATCATCTCCACTCCCCTCCTTACTTAACCCATACGCAAGGCACCTCCACCCTCCCCATTGTCCATCATATAATCCACTTCCCCTGTACCATGATGTGTAAGTGATAATGTGACAATTCATTCTTAATGTATTTTTATTTCAATTTTTTAAAAGATGTCACATCTTCTTATATTTACTTAAGTAAATATATTTTCACCATATTATTTACCTTATCCATACTTATGTTCATATAAATATGTGCGTATATGTTTACTAAAATGTACACAGCATTTTCAACAACTTTTATAAGATGAAAAATCTGAAGTTCGAAAAAAGAATTCCGGTCACATTTTCTATTTTTCTTCAAACTAATTATTTTTGTAAACAAATTTTAAAAACAATACCACCATCAGTAGTTATTATTAAAAAGGGATTTATTTGAGATCTAAAATCCATTAATTAATTATTTAAAAATATATTAAAGATTTATATTTAAACTGATTAAATTACGGGTCGCTACATCCTCCACTCCTTACAGGAAATTTCGTTCCCCGAAATTTATCATACGCAACAAAAGATCTCAAAAGGAACCCAAATGATATCATTTAAACAATAGGTACACAGAAAGTGACCCACCACAACCGGTGAGTACACTAAAAATATACAACATACAAAAAACTATGACAACAGGTTTCCCAAGTACAATCTATATCATCACCACTCCACTGAACCTTAGCAAGATTCATATCCTTAGTCCTCAACTGCTTCATATCTTGAGTGATGATGCGAATAGGCTTCCTAAGAATGGTTAAGTTAGGCTGAACTTCCAAATCCTCTTGTTGTACCGGTTCCACTATCGTCGAAGGGTCATATACGTACTTATGTAAATGAGATACGTGAAATACGTTTTGCATATCTAATAGTCTATCTGGTAACTTCACTCTATATGCAAGTTTACCAATTCGGTCCAGTATGGGAAAAGGGCCAATAAATCGAGGGGCTAGGGTTCCCTGATTTCCCAAACCTCACAACACTTCTCAACGGAGAGACCTTCACAAACACTAAAACTCAAGATCCCTGCGCCTTCGATCCCTATAACACTTCTGCCGATTCTACGCTTCCTTCATCTTCCTTCTGATATCAACTGCCTTCTCACTGGCTTCTGAGATCATGTTGGGCCCAAGGACAATTCTATCTCCAGCCTTAACCCAACATGAAGGAGAACGACACATACAACCATATAGAGCTTCGAAAGAGGACATACCAATGCTTGCCTGGTAGCTGCTGTTGTAGGTGAATTCGACTAAGGGTGGATGATCTTCCCAAGAACCTCCGAAGTCAAAAATGCATGCTCGCAATAAATCTTCCAAGATCTGGTTCACTCTCTATGTCTGCCAATCTATCTGGGGATGGTAAGATGTACTCAAACTCAGCTTTCTCCCTAAGGCAGTTTGCAGTCCCTCTAAAAACCTGCTAGTGAATATCGGGTCTCGGTCGCTTACAATACTACAAGGAATACCATAGGCCTCACAGTCTCCTTCACATATAAACTCGCTAGACTTACAGCATTCTTAGTCGGCTTAACAGGAATGAAATGAGCACTCTTGGTCAGCCGATCGACTATAACCCAAATGCCTTCATTCCCTTTTCTTGACCTAGGGCGCCCATCATAAAATCCATAGAGATTTGCTCCCACTTCCACTATGGGATCTCAAGTGGCTGAAGCAGTCCAGCTGACTTCTGCTGGTAGTTTGCATACTGACTCACAAAGATTGAAACATCTCACTTCATTCCCTTCCACCAGAATACCCTCTTCATATCTTTGAGCATCATGGTCACTCTTGGATGGGAAGATAACTTTGAACGGTGACATTCTGCTAATATTTCTCTCCTAAGTCCATTAATATTCGAACGCAGATATGCCCATTCATTTTCAATATGCCCCGGGGATCAGTCTCAAAACTAAACACAATACCTTCTTGAATATCTTTCTTGAGTCGAGCAAAAATAGGGTCTTCTTCTTGACTAGTCATGATCATATCCATAAATACTACCATGACTTCTAAGTTAGCGACCATTGCTGCATATCTACTCAATGCATCCGCAACAACATTTGATTTTCTAGGGGCATAAAGAATCTCCAAACCATAAGAAGTGAGAAAGTCTAGCCATCTCTGCTGCCTCAAATTCAAGTCTTTCTAAGTAAATGGATATTTTAAGGATTTATGGTCCCTGTATAACTCGAACTTTTCACCAAGAAGATAATGCCTCCATATCTTCAATGCAAAGACAACAACCAAAAGCTCCAATCGTGCGTAGCACAATTTTTCTCATATGGCTTTAGCTGTTGACTCGCATAGGTAATACCTTCCCATGCTACATTACAACTGCTCCTAAACAGGTATTATAAGCATCCATATATACTGTTAAACCTTCGCTTCCATCTGGAATAGTCAAAACATAAGCGATGGTCAACTTTTCCTTTAATTCATTGAATGTTTCATCACACTTCGGCGTCTACACGAACTTAACATCTTTCTTTGTTAACTTCGTCAGATGAGAAGCAATCTTTGATGAATCTTCGGTAAAAACCAGCCAACCCCAAGAAACTTCTAACTTCCATCGCACTTTCAGGCTTCTTCCAATCTTGAGCTGCAACAACTTTAGCTGAATCAATAGATATTCCTTCTCCCGAAACAACATGCCCCAGAAACCTAACTTTGGATTTCCCAAAATGGCACTTAGCAAACTTAACCTTCAACACATGGCTCCTTAAGGTATTGAGTACGACTCGGAGATGGTACTTGTGCTCCTCCTCCATTTTTGAATAGACAAGAATGTCATCGATAAAGACAAGAAAAAATTTATTAAGAACATCTTGAAATACTCGTTTCATTAAATCCACAAAGTAAGCGGGTGCATTAGTCAGCCCAAACAACATACTCGTAGAAACTATCTGGAGTCCTAAAAGTTGTTAAGGGCACACTCTCCTCTGCTACCTTTAATTGGTGAAAACCGGTGGCAGGATCCAGTTGAGAAAATATCCGGGTGCCGTGGAGTTGATCAAACATGTCGTCAATCCTTGGTAAAGGTAATTATTCTTGATAGTCGTTTTATTCAACTCCTGGTAGTCTATACATAGTCTTAAAGAACCGTCCGTCTTTGTAAGACGACTGGCGATCCCCATTAGAGGTACTATGTCTTATTAATCCCTTCTGCAACAAGTCAAAAATCTGGCTTTCCAACTCCCTCTTCCCTTTCAGAGCCAACCTTTGAAGGGTTATATAATAGGTCTGGTTCCTAGAATGAAATCAATACGGAACTCTACTTCAAGGTAAGGAGGTAAACCTTGCAGTTCATCAAAAATATCAGCGAAATCCCAAACAACTGGTATATCTCTTAGCTCCTCTTTAGCCACCTCGCGCGATTAGAGAAAACAGATCATTAACTTGTTATGCTCTTCACAACATATATCTACACCAACATCTCAAATATCCCTAACCCTGACAATCCTCAAACCCAATCCAAGATCACTCTAAACCTAGACAACCAATCCATTCCCAACAACACTCCAAAACCCATGAATCCAACAACAAATAAATCAAAGGGAAAGAAATAATTTTGACAAGAAATAGGCACATAGAGACACATAGTATCAATATTTTTCGGACCCCCAATTGGGTTTGACATGTAGAGGGAATTATTTAGAAGGATGGGTTTAAGATGAATTTTATGAACAAGCTCAAGTGAATAAAACCATGGGAAGCACCTGTATCAAATAATAATCTAATAGGAATACCATAGATGGATAATGTACCTTGTAACACCTGCTTCCCCTTCTGTCTTGGAGAAGTAGATGATATCTCCTCTATAGCAAAATCTTATCCTTGAGAGCCCTTCTTTGGAAAGGGCACTTATTCTTCATGTGTCCCATATGGTCGCAGTTGTAACATGGGACAGTTGGACAATGAATTGAGAAGTGGCCCATCTTGTTGCACCTGAAACAAGTAATATTAGCCAAGTCGAGCGGCTTCTCCTATGCTAGAGCCCCACCTCCAGGTTTCTTTCCTACCAAGTGCTTCTTCCCCTTAAACTTACGCTTGAAATTTGGCTTGCCTCCGACTGGTATAATTGACAAAGGCTTGGCACTAATTGTAGGCACTACTCCCTTTTGGACTCCTTCCTTAATATCCAGAGCTTCAAACCTCAAGGCCATACTGATAAGGTTGGTGAATGTCACGTAAGATGATTAGTTATTTTTTGCTGGAACTCCAGTCGCATCCCATTCACAAACATTGCATTCTTTTTGAGCGGTGTGTCTATCAATCCATGTCTGAAACAGGATAAAGCGTTAAACTTATGTTCATACTATGCTACCGCCATATCTTCTTACTTCAAATCCAAGAAACTCCTAAAAAAATGAGTCCTTTCGGCTTCTAGAATAAACTGCACATCAAAGACTTCCTTAAATTAAGCCCAAGAGAACTCTTCCTCTAGGGTATTAGCTGTTATAGAATCTCATAAATCCATCATCAATTTTTGAAGTTGTCACGGTGCCAATAGCCATTTCTCCGCATCTACCAATCGAAGATCTCTAAATATCCTTTCACACGAACGTAGCCATGTTTGCACTCCAAGAATATCTTCATTTCCATAGAATAGTTTCCCGCCCAAAGTGGTGTAATTTTTACACAAAGTCGCGAAGTTCATAGGGGGATGAACTTGCGCTACCACTTCCTCTACTGGGTCTACAGCTGGCAAAGTAGCAATTCTAGGAACCCTACCATTGGTAGCCATACTAGTTCCAAATCCTCTCCTTCCTCCTCTTCTTGTATCCATCTTTTATTACCTGAACAAATAACATGTATCATTAGAATACAAGAATAGGATTAAAATGGTTTAAGAAAACAACACCAAAGGATCTATAACAAGACTTTAGAAGATAAATATTATTATTTTAAAAATTACAAATACGCTTTCTCAAGATTTACTCATTTTAGGGCATCACTTACCCTATCTCTAATGAGTCGTACCCCAATCAGGCTAAGGTGTTTGTTTAACTAAAGCTCTGATACTAAATATGACGACCCACCTTTCTGATCCTTGAAAATGACACTTAACACATCATCGGTGTTGGTGTGCCATTGCCCAAGCATTTGAAAGACGAGTTGTCATGGGGTAAAATAAAGAATAGAATAGAATAGAAAATCTCACAACGGAACGGTTAGTTATAATACAACAATAATATCGTACACAAGGTTACTCCTTAACATGGAGTTATCAAAGTTACACAAAAATACTACTACTACTATCAGCCTAGGCAGTTATACACCCTGCCTTTACACTTGTTGATCCAAAAAATACACATAATTAACATAAAAACGAAAATAAATAACTAAATAGATAAGAAGCCTCCTGCTCGTCCATCATCTTCAAAAGATCCCAAAGTAACCTGCTACTCTAGAACTACTAAAAAATAATTAAGTATCTAAGAGTTAGGGAAATAAACAACTCGGGTCAGACAATAAGTTTGGTACGAGTAAATATCTGAGCAAAGGGTGGGAATAAAAAACAATATGTGAGACCATGCCGCCAAATGCGGAATGAGTTTCCCTTCACAATAAAAACATCCAACCACAGGTAATTGGTATAAATAATTAAATATCGCAAAGCATGCAAGACACTTCCCAATGCAATTAAGAAAGAATTAAAATTAAAGGTTTTGAATCAAAGGCAAGGAGAGGGAAATTTTCCAATAAATGACTAGAAGGGTGCACCCCATCACCGAAAGTATACCTTTACAAAATAAACTTGAGAGAGTTATATACTTTGGAACCCTCTTGGGAACTCTAAGCCGGACCCCGCCAACCTTACCGAGAATCTGAGTATTTCACATCTCAGTGCGATGTATCCGAAGCCGATCTAGAGTGGATGTGATAATACCCTAATGGGAGCAACCCCACATAGCTTGGCCCCTACTCGTGCTTTGATTTTAGTCATTTCCAACAAAGGATATCAATGCTTAAAAAGGCAACAAATCTTCTTAAGTTGACGATACATAAAGAAGAAAGCTGAATCGATAATCAATACATCAACCATTGGGAACATTTAAAATGATCGTACATGGAAATTAAATCTCATATTCTTATCACTACTCATCGACTTCAAACTTGTATTATTTCTTGGTTGAAAATGAAGTTGGGCAAGTGAAGGTAGTGTTACCTCTAGGCATTGCCTTGACGACACTTTTAACTTTCGAGATAGTGAGGCATTTCCGTACCTCGACGTTTAGTGCTAAGAGTATGAATAAATCCTTTCCATACAAGCGATATCAGATTATGGAAAATTAAATTTCTTATCCTTTTCATAAATAAATCAAACTTTTTAATTTTTACGGGCTTGTGGTGAGATTTCCCTTGAAGATATTAACTTTAAACAACATTATCAAAATGATTAATTAATTTTAAAACATGATAAATTTCTTCAATATCATTATTTTAAAATGATTTATCAACTTTAATCAATGATTAATTACTACAACATCTTTACATTATTGAAGTGATTAACTAACTTTAAAACATCATTATTAAAAACGATTAACTAACCTTAAAACATCATTATTAAAATGATTAATTAATTTTAATACATCATTATTAAAGTGATTAATTAACCTTAAACCATCATTAATACAATGATTAATTTATTTTTATACATCATTATTAAAATGATTAATTAATTTTAAAACATCATCATTAAAGTGATTAATTAACCTTAAACCATCATTAATAAAATGGTTAATTAACTTTAATACATCCTAATTTAAATAATTAATTAATGTTTAACATCATTAGTTGAAATGATTAACTAATTTTAAATATTATTACTGAAATAATTAATTAATTTTAAACACGTCATTATTAGAATAATTAATTAACTCTGTAAAACCCAAACACGATTAAACTGAAAGATTTCAAAACAGATGGTGTTTTTCAAAGTGTCGATATAGCGATAGACGTTATATGGAAAATTCATTAACCATTTTCATATGTCAATCTTTTAACCATGAATCACATAACATAAACATAGACATATATACAAAGTAAATAACAACCATACAATATGGAGAGCATCACTTACAAACAATTACTTAAACTTTTGGGCTAATCTCAAGTTGTTAACTAATTACGAAATATGTCACCTTTTTAAAGAGGAAACCAAGCCAATAATTACTACTTTCTAACACATATAAACATAAAACTAACAACTGCCATTATCAACCATAAAAAAGTTTAAAACTTTAGTTTATAAAGGTGAGATTTTGCTCACCAAAAAGCAACCAAAACATGTCAAACTAACACCACGCCTTGAATCGACACACGGACAGAGTTTCCCTTTGCAAAAACTCAACTTTACGACCTATATGCTGTCTAAATGGTTCGGCCTTAGTGGTTATAGGGCTCGACCAAGGTTATTTTGGTTGGCATTAGGCTTGTTTGAGAAGGAGGATGTTTAGGAAGAGAACAAAACGTGTTTAAATGATTTTTAAGAGTTTAAAGGTGGAAAAGGCATGATTTTTAAATTTTGAAAAAGACATGGAAGCGATTAAAAAGTTTTGAACTTAGAGAAAAAGAGGATGAAGTTTGAAAAAGAAGAAATGAAATGGAAAAATGAGAGAGAGAAATTTAGGAATTGTTTTTATATAAAATGAAATAACCTAATTACCAAATTAACCTTTAGGTACATACCCTACATCCATATTTTGCCACATCATCTCCACTCCCCTCCTTCCTTAACCCACACACAAGGCACCTTTACCCTCCCCTTTGTCCACTATATAATCCACTTCCCTTGTACCATGATGTGCAAGTGACAATGTGACATTTCATTCCTAATTTATTTTTATTTAAATTTTTGAAAAGATATAACATCTTCTTATATTTACTTAAGTAAATACATTTTCACCATATTATTACATTATCCATATATGTGCTCACATTAATATGCGTGTATATGTTAACTAAATTGTACATAAAATTTCTGATAACTTTTAGACAGTGAAAAATTGAGAATTTGGAAAACAATTTCTGGTCACATTTTCTATTTTTCTTTGTACTAATTATTTTTGTAAACAAACTGTGAAAACAATACCACCATCATTAGTTATTATTAAAAAAGGTATTTATTTGAGTTATAAAATCCATTGATTAATTATTTAAAAATATATTAAATATTCATATTCAAAGCGATTAAATTATGGGTCGTTACAGTTGTGCTAGGACCTTTGCTTGAATTTGAGAAAGTTTGGAGTTGTTTTACTTTAGTTTTAGAAGTCAAAAGAGAGGAGAATAAGAAGCATGAAGACAAAGTTTTTGTGCTTAAATTTGTGAAAAGGAGTTGAGAGCTAAGTGTGTGTTTATGTTCAAAATGTCATCCCCTCCCCTTATCCCTCCTATAGAAGTTCACCATGCACCCTCCCCATCGTATGCACACAAAATATCTCTTTTGAAAAATATCTTCTCCAAAACATCTCTTTAAAATATCTTCTCTAATCCTCCCACTAACCACTCCACTAATTATTCCCCTAAACACCTTTAGTTAACCATAAGTAGAAAAATATTTTTAGTTAAGTCAATGACTCCAATAGTTTATTAGGCATGTCTAAAAAGTTCTAGCAACTTTTATCAAGTAAAAAGCCATATATCGGTAAAATGATTTTCGATCACATTATCGATTTTTTCTTGAAGTATTTATTTTTGTAAAACATTTCACCCACAAGTTTACCATAATGTGTTATTGATTAATTGAGTTAATCGAGGTTATAAAATCAATTTTAACACATTTCCTATATTCAAATATTTAGATAATTCATATATTTTAATAACGAAGTGTTTAAAGTTACGGGTCGCTATAGTTACTTATAGTTTAGTTGTAATATAGTAGATGTTTGAATTCACATAAATAATCTATAAGTAAATTAACATTTGCCCACTATTGTACTTTAGCAAAGTTCATACAGACTTTAAAATTTTAATTTTTTAAGTATTACTTAGGGTTGATGTCACACCAAGGAGTCACGCAGCAATATTTATCAACATATTTATGAATTCAAGTTAATCGAAATAATTTATAAATGTTATAAATATTGTATTAATTATTTATGGTTTTGTTAATCTATTTAAGGCTTTCAAAGTAATTAAATAATATATAAAGTTACATATTGATAATTAGACCGAGACAAATATTTAAATAATTGCGTTGAGTATTATTTACGACTAATTTTTTTAAAAAGTTGTATAAAGTTTTAACCGGTTTTAATTGAAGGAATAAGGGATTTGTTCATTTGAAAAGGGATATCTGGTACCAAGGAGAAAAACTTGGAAAAAAGGTGGAAATACATTATACGTTTCATAGCCATTTAGAGGCTAAAAATATCACTATCTTCTCTCATTCTTTTCATACTGTTCCATAACAACATTTTAGCCTTAATTAGAGAAAATTAGAGCCTATAGCTTAGCATTGTAAACTAAGCTAAGCGGAGAAAGAAGGAAGACTCTATTGAAGAAATAACTCATAATATAAAGTGTAATCAACCAGTATGGTCAAAGAGATAAAACATTTAACTCTGTTTTTATATACATACATTTATTTTTGACCACCGTAATTTTATTATTTCTGAAAATGGGTTCATTTTTATTGATTCCAATACAATTTTACTAAGTACTACGCAAATATAGCCCAAGCAATGATATGCTTACATCCTCTATTATAATAGCAATTACTTTTGTCGTTAATTATTTTTCCATAAAGCTCATAACTTCAACTTTTCCTGGCCTGTTTTATAATCAATATTTTGTACAGGCATATAACACCTACTACCACCGACAAGATATCACGTGTCTTCCTAATTTGCTTGAAAATGTTTAACGAAAACTACCTCATGCGCGACCATCTTCTCCAACGGTTATTCTCACGCACAATTCAACCCATGTTTTTTGTTTTCTATAACCGCTCATATTCTTCCATTGACATCAGCCAATGTCAATTGACAGAACTATCGATGGCCACTGAAATCGAGTCTCGAACCACCAATATAGTTTTTGTGATTGAAACCTCGAAACATTTGTCTCACCGCTCTCATCATCTGCCTCAAACTTATCCACTTAAGCAGCCGCTCTTTGAAAACATCGTTGAACATAGATTTGAAACTAGGATGGATTTCCTTCTTGAGCGCCACTGGTACCCTAGATCTGGAGGGAATCACTTCAACGTTCATCGCAACGAACTTTCTCAATTCGTCCAAACATCGACTCGTGAAAACTCTTTACGAATGTTGAACATTTGAAATCGCCAAATCTGTCACCCAATTGAGCCCTGGCTTCTCTTTAATTTGACACTGATGGTTATATCGCTAAAAACTTAAAAACCGACCATACTTTTCTTTGAAACCATCTATCCATATAAATGTACAATTGGTTTTCTCAACCCACAAATACAAGTGAATTCGATCTACGGTCGTAAAAAATAGCTTAAGCATTTTCACTAATATATCACGAGCATTACATCATGCACTTCGTGTCTGAATTGTTTCTATGCAACTTGTATATGTTTAACATATTTAAGAGAAAATGATTTGCACAAATATTTAGTCATATTTTCACGCTAAAATATGTGTAGTTAGTTTGAATTTTATTTCTGACTTGCAACATCTAATTTTTTATTAGTTTGAATTTTTATTTTTATTATTAATTAATAAAAAACAAAATTGTAAAGCAAGTTTATTTGTTTGATCCTAAAATGATATTAAGATTTGGTAATATCTGTAGAATGACGTTTTGAATTTGTAAAGAAAGTTTATTTGTTAGATCCTATTTTTAAGTGATATTAAGATTTGGTAATATCTATAGAGGGACATTTTTTGTATTTCACGCTGACATCAAAAAAGCATGACACCAAAGGTATTATAACTATTTTTAAAGATCTATAGCTGCGACTGTGTAATACATCTTTACTATTGTAGTTTATCATCGAGAACCGGAAATTAGTAGAATTATTCTAGTTTTTACCCGTTTAAATCTTTAGGAATCAAAACTTGATTCATGAAAGAATTATCCTATGACCATTGTTTTTAAAGTTCCGCTTTAGAAGGGAGGATTTGTAATGTATTTTGATTACGCGCGCGCGCGCACACATATATATATTCAATTTGAATTATAAGATTATTAATTAAAATAATATAGAGATTTTCCTAGCATAAAACAAGGCCAACAACCTTTATATAAACATGTATCCTATAATGTGATTATATTTAATTTAAACTTTGCACACACAGATATATATATATATATATATATATATATATATGTGTGTGTGTGTGTGTGTGTGTGTGTGTTAAAATCGTATTATTAACAAAATCTTTTCAACCGGTGGCTTTAAAAATATGTATATAAAATATATATTTTTTATATAAGTTTTAAAAGTAAAATAATGAAGTTGTAAATTTATGTGCACACATACACACACACATGCACGCATATACATACATACATACATACACACACACACACACATATAAATAGTTACTTAATAACATGCATATGCTTACATACAACGTGTTATAAATCCAAATAACCATGTATATTTTTTACTTAGTTTATCGAATGCTTATATACTCTATGACATCTTTGTTATATATTTTATATATGAATATATGATATTCAATGTTAAGTATAACACAAATTAATCGAACTAAAATGAAATTTTCAGCCGCAAACATTCATTGTCTTAACTAAAATTAAATATGATTTATTATAATCTTTCATGATAACACAAGTTAAAGATCTAGTGTAAGAACTAACAAAGGAACTTTTTTGAAATTTGTCCCTTTTAACCTGCCATCTATGCATGTGATTGAACAATGGTATCAAAGCCTGCATTTTGTTAACATGAATAATTGTCTAACATGTGGGGTAATATCTTGAAATGTCTAACTGGATGGATGTCTAGGAAATGGTGTCCAATAAAAAAGAAGGGTGCTCTAATTAAGGAATGTTCTCATGAACGAAAAATCTCTCTGCTCCTATCGCTCATCGAAGTTGTCTGTTATAGGGTATGCCCTTAGTGGAAGGCCTAAAAGGTTTTGTGTCTTAGGTTGATTCAACTATATTTATTTGAATATTTTAAATTTAAATTTTAGTTTGAATTAAATTCCAATTTAATAAAAGTTAAAAAAAAAATTAGTCTTTTTATATTTTATATAAATGTCAAGTTATATTTATATTATTTAAACATATTTACTTAATTAAGACATATATATGAATTTCCATATATAAATCAATAAATTATAGATGTAATAGTTAAGTTATATGTATGTGTGTATGTGTAAATATATATAACATATGTATATAAAGAGGTCAAGTGAGGTAAAACCCACAAAGACATAAAGGGTTTTAAGATTGTGAGTTTAAAATAATTTTACTCTATCGTTAACAATATACATAGGGTACTAGACATACTTATGATTATTGAGCATCACTAAGCAATAAACTATTTATAGTGATGTTTATATTGTTTGTGGATTGATAAGCATATTTTGTAACTTTGTTGAGCATCATCAAGTGTTACAAAATTATTCTTAGGCAATCATGAAATAATAGGTCCTAAGTATCTAATGTAATTTATGATTTGTTGAGCACCCTCTATGTAATAAGGAAGATTATGAGCAAACAAATATATAGTTAGGAATTATGTACAAGATATGATTAATAATGTGTTACTTACCATTAATGGGGATACAATCTATTAAGTACCCTCGTGGTTGCAGTATCATGATAAATGGATCATGATAACTCTCTTATCTCTTTTACAGTTTTAAGAGATTTAAAATCTGGTAGAGCCTTTTCAGATAAATATAATAATTCAATCCAATAAGTTCAAGAATATATGTAATGTTATATAATTTAATCATAATAATTTATATAGATAAAATGGTGATCATGAAGTAATTATTAGAGAAAAAATACAGAATGATGTAAACTATAAAGACTGGTTGAGAAATGTTAAAATTGCACCAGTATGCAAAAATCTCTAGCACGTGGTCGTTAATAAACTCGCGGTTAAACCTATGATAAGTGTTAGCGCCAAAATTGGTCACTAACACCCAAATCCAGATGAAAGCACCAAATCACAGTCACAACTCACAGATAGATTATACGTGGAGGATATTAATATGAAGAACAACAAAAATTCAAAATGAAAGCAGTAAAGAACAACATATTTTATAGTGGTTCGGCTAACTCCGGCCTACGTCCACTCCAGAAGTTTCCTTTTTATTGATGTTAGAACCAATTACAGTTACAAAATGGCAGAGTTTCCTTAGCCTTAGAAAAGAGAAAGTAAGAGAGTCGAAAAGAAGATCCTCCTATCTGGAGACCCACATGGTGTATAGGCAAATGCAGGTAACTGGGCTTCCTGAATGACCCAGGGCCCGCTATGTCCACGGCCGATCCAGAACCTATAGCCTCGACCAACTCCCTGCTCAAATGCTGCCGATCCAGGAAATCCACCAAGGTGACTCGAAGTAAATCCCCTTTGGACTCGAAGTAATCCGAAGACTTGATGCAGCCGAACCATGCATTGACGACGACCCATGTTATCATGTAGCCAACCCGAAGTCACGAGCCGAACGACTCGAAGTGACTAAACTACAATGTAGCCGACCCATACTTTAACTATGCCGAGTCACCAATGCCGAGCCACCTGCGCCGAGCCACCAATGCCAAGCCACCTGCGCTGAGCCTCCAATGCCGAGCGACCAATGACTTCCAGACCGAATGACCTATGCCGAACGACACATGACTTCCAGACCGAGCGACTGATGCCAACCGACATATGACTTCCTCTCCACTCCTCGACCGAGCCATGCCTCCAAGGCCGAACCACATCATCAAGGCCGGACGACCCCACCAAGACCGAGCCATGTGTGTCCTTCGTCCTTGACCGAGCGACATCTGCCGACCCACCTAGGCCGAGCCATGTATATCAAACCATCCCTGACTGACCGTCTATCCATACAGCTGGCTCCAACCCATCGTATTCCAGTCTCGATAAATGAGCAGTCGATTTTAGTTAGATCCGCCTGTCCACGACCTTGCCAAAAGGCGGCTTAACATTTGCCCCCGAAAATATGCCTTGCTATTGGAAGGTGTGTTTTGAATATCCTCAAATCTGATATCTGAAGTCCATATGTTATCCATAGCCATACCTTCCGATCCATAATCCAATCCATTTTATTCTAGTGCCATTGTCGAATACTTATCCAAATTCACGACTGCTCCGAGTCGATATCCAATTCCTATCCAGTAACCGAGTCCTCGTCCAATTCCACATCCGTTCGAAATCAACTAACTGAATCCACGATCTCTCCAGATCATTTTATCCGAGTTCGGGACCTCTCCGGGTCCTGTAGTCCAAACCGAGGACCTTACCGGTTCCAAATCCTAAGCGGGGACCTCTCCAGGTCCTAGAATCCATATCCAGGACCTCCCTGGGTCCTTATCCAAATCTGTAGCTGTTCGAAGCCACTATCCAAATCCATTTCACACCTTGGAAGTCAGTAATCGAATCCTACGATCTTTCCAGATCGTTGACGTCCTCTCCGGACCCTTGCTAAGCTCGATCCAAACTTAACGATTGAATAGGCAGATCCTGTTGCGCTCTGGCAAAGTAGCCTATTCCCTGCACTCCGGTTCAGCGTCCCTGAACATTAAGCGATGCCTTGATCCTCCTTGACTGATGTCAGCCTCTCCGGGCTCTTACTGGATCCCATCCTATCACTCTCTGGTGAAGGGGAAACAGCGTTGAGTGAGCCAATCCTGTCGCTCTCCGGGGAAGCAGCATCACTCCATGCACTCCGGTTCAGTATCCCTGAACATTAAGCGATATCATGGCCTAAGTCCTAGACCGATTATAGCCTCTCTGGGCTATTGTTAGATCCCGTCCTGTCACTCTCCGGTGAAGGGGAAACAACGACGAGCGAGCCAATCCTGTCGCTCTCCGGCGAAGTGGCGTCGCTCCATGCACTCCGGTTCAGTGTCCTTGAACATTAAGCGATCAATTTCCAACCGACTTCCAATATCCATCTCATAACTCTCCGGTTAGGTGTTTGTTTCATAAAACCAAAATCCATTTATCAAATCCAAAGTCCAAATGTCCAATAAGAAAAACAGAAAAAGCTAAGGGTTGCCTCTCCGGGCAAAGCAGCCTATTACCGTCTCAGAGCATGCCTGGGGATCACTCTGGTTCCCTTATATGTGTGAGTGACATAGTTGCTATTTATTTTTTAAAACAAAATCAGAAAAGATTATTCGATGACCAGAGTCCAAATCCTGAACTCGGTCCTTGCCATCACGATCAGCGGATGACGAGTCGTGACCCCATTCCAGAGTTGTTCCTGTTTGACCCAAGCGGTAGCTGCTCATGTTCTACTGCTCCAGTCCGATTTCTCATATACTGTGGTAACCTTCCACTTCTAACATGTTCCTCCACCACATCCTTCAGGTGGCCGTATTCATCCGTGGAGTGCCCTTCCAGCTCATGGAATAAGCAGTACTTCCCGCTCCTGCGTTCCCGTTCAGTGGGATCCCTCCTGGGTGGTTTCCGATAGGGGAGCTGCCCCCGAGTGTCCAAGTAGATCCGTTCCAAATTATCTGTTAGGTCCACGTACGTCGCGAATTTGGGTTCTCGACCTCTCCTCCGTTTGTCTGAACCACAGGTCCATCGTCCAGCTTGCGCTTTCCTTTATCCATTCCTCGTTCTTCATCAGACGTTCCTTCGCCTTGCACGGCGTTTATCTCCTGCCTTTCGGCGCGTGAATCCTCTAACCGAATGAATCTTTTCGCCTCATGATAGAACTCCCCAAGATCCTGTGGTGGATCCCGTGCTAATGAATCCTTGAATTCAGTGCCCTCAGCAATCCCTGCTACCGCCGCCATCAAAATCATTGATGGATCCGGACGATCTACTGAAGCTACAACTGCATTGAACTGCATTAGAAAACCTCTCACGGACTCTCCGATCCTCTGCTTCATTGATGCCAATGTCATCACATTCTTGGGTCGCGTCACGTGGACCCTGAACTGTCTCATGAAGCGTTCCACTAGCTCGCCCCATGTCCTGATCGATCCGGTCTCTGGCTGCCTGAACCTGAGTGCAGCCAAATCCGTCAAATATAGAGGAAAACATCTTGCCATCACCTCCTCGGATGCGCCCAGCACTTCCATATGTCTGATGTATCTGGTTACATGCATAGTTGGATCTGATTTCCCATCATAGGCCTCCAGTGTTGGCAGTTTGAATTCTGGAGGGTTCCTTGCATTCATGATTTCCGAAGTGAAAGGACTTCGACTGACTTCCTCCAAGCCTATGCTCGGTAGTCCTCCTCTCATAATCCTTTGTATTAATCCAGCCATCCGCTCATCTCCGTCTGGGGGTAGTCCTCTGTTCACATCTCCACCTTGCCCCCCATGTCCTGGAGGGTACTCTGGGTAGTACTCTTTATGTTGGCCATGTACGTTCACGTTGGTCTCTACTCGCCGAGCTTCATTCATAGCTCTCTCAGTATCCAATCCCGAGGGTTTGCCCCCAGGCCTTTGCTGGTTTCCTTCACTCCCTCCAGTCTGGTTCTGGTTTTGACCGCCAGAAACTTCTACAGCTCCGATTCCTTGTTCTGCATTACCAGCAGCCGCAGTCGGTCCATTCCCTTGACTTTGTGTTCCAGCTTGTCCAACTTGTCGAAGTAGGTTCTGCATTACCTCCTCCTGTCTTTTCAACAAT
This sequence comes from Allium fistulosum, assembly GCA_030737815.1. NCBI lineage: Eukaryota > Viridiplantae > Streptophyta > Magnoliopsida > Asparagales > Amaryllidaceae > Allium > Allium fistulosum. The sequence continues at coordinate 431,449,113 of CM060903.1, read as the reverse complement.
TCTACCTGCATAGCTCCCATCATCATCTCCATCTCGTCCCTAGTGATGTAGACGGAGGCTTGATTAGCTCCGGAGGAAGCCTCCTGACTTCCCTCTTGCCGACTCCTATCTGTCCTTTGCCTCCTGGTCGATTGCTTTGCCATAGTCTCCTTTTAGATCCGATCCCCTAGCTTCCCAAATATGAACTCCAAGCTTTAGAATCCCTGAGTGCTAGCCTTCTCAGTGAAAGCACCAAAATGGGTTAAACCTATGATAAGGCTATACCCAAGCAAATATCGGCTTTGAAATAATCACATATTATATGTTACATGCACGCACATATGACACTGTTTGTGAGAGAGTGAGTGGTATGCCTTAGGAGCAATCATGTAATTTTTTTCACATATCTAACTCTGCATTCAATCTTGTTTTATTAAAAGGTGTTTATTTTATTTTATATAGTGAAATAATTAATTAAGTAATTAATTTAAAGTTACAGTTAAGAAAATCCTTAAATGAAATGCTTGTAGTTGCAAGTAGTTGTAATCATGAGTATTAGTTATATATTAGACAATAACATTTTATTTTTAATATTTCTGGTCAAGATGTTTCAAGGAAGGATATAGATACATTTGTTGAGACCAAAGTTTGTAATGCTATATAAATTTGGATAGTGTATTACTCATGGTTGCTTGGGGCACGAAAGGGTACTAGTAGCTGTTGGATAAATATGGAATGACTCATCCAAGAATTTCTGTTGGTTAATAACAAATAGGTAAAATAGAAATCTCAGAGCGACGATATTACATGGTTCTCTCGACTTTAGAATATCATCTAACTTCAATGTGGATACTCCACTTTGATCATAGTTAAATCTTGGCATGGTGATCATAGAGCAACTATAGTTAGGTCTGAGTTGAAAGATTAAAATTGAAACACTGTTCAATAAAGAATTTGTCTCCTCAATTGTATGAGGTTAGTATCACAGTTAGTTGTAGTCAACACAAAGTCAATAATCTCTGGGTAGAGAGTACGGTTAGTAAAAAATGTTATAATTGAACTAATGACTTTGTTTATGGACTAATCAAGTTGAATATGGATGATACTAGAATTTCAACCAAAATCAAATTCCATACATCCTAAAGTGATATAGTGTTGATGAAGAGAATAAGTGTAAACAATCCTTACTAAAAGGTACCTCTTAAATTGTAAAATTGGGTTTTACCGACGGGATATATAAATAAGCAATGAATTCTATCAAGCTGTCGCTAGTTAAGGTGATGTGTGAACGTTGGCATTTGAATCGTTCAAACATTAGTCGTGGACTGAGTTCACACCCATGAGTCGCGCAACTCTATCTTTTTAGTCTTTGAAACACCACCCAATTTAATTGATGATCATTCTAAATTAATTAATTAATCTTTATGAAACATTAATTTTGTTGTAATTCTTGTATAGTGTGTATTTAGTAAATATGGTAGCCTCTAGTAATGTTTAGGGTGCTATTAGTGGTTAATTGGGTGTGTATATAAAGATTATATATGTGTGTATTGTTGTACGATATCGATGTATATTTAAATTTGATTTAAATACATATTCATATATATCAACTATAAAAATATGGATTCCAATGTATTCAAAATATAGTCTAATGGCTGCTAGATTTATTATCGCCCTCATTTTGTCTCTATTCTCCTACCCTTCCGTACATTTATCGTCTGTTTTCCTCTCCTCTTATTATTCCAAAATTTTCCGCTATATTCTAACTTCTACATCCCTCCATTTTGTACATTTTCCTAAGTTTTTGCCTTTTTTGCTATGTCTTACCTTTGCCCGCTTCTCTTATAGATGGTTATTTCTCTTTCCACTTGTCAACAACTATCCCTATTAGTTCTTCTGTTTCCTAATGCCCTTCTTTGTTCCATCCCTCCTCCATTTTCTTATGTCTCCGAGCTTTATTTCCAGGAGATCTAGAACCTATATAGTTTGAGTTGGCTGCCTATATCCATTGCTTTTAAAATTTTGTTTCCGTGAATGCTGCCTTGATGTGGTGATATGTTCGACTGTTTTCTTCAGATCTACTGGGGTTTTGGCGTACGGCTTTGGTGCTATGTTCACTTTTTGATCTGTGTGTCTATCAATTTTTTGGCGGCTCTAGGTAGAGTTGTGTGTAGGTCTAAAGGTTGTCGTTGTTTAGTGGTGGTGAGGTGTATTTCTTTGGCCATGGTTTACATATTGGAATCTCCCATGAGCTTTTTTGGATTTAGTGGTGGTGAGGTGTATTCCCTAGCGACTGCTTGATGCAGCTATTGAGTTTTCATTGTGTGTCACATTAGGGTTGTGGAAGGCTATTGTGGGTGTTGTAGTTCATTAAGCTTTTGGCTAGTGGTACCTTTGTTTTGCCTATGGTATGTTGTAAGTTTGTTTACAAGGATCTTTTAAGTATCAGCTGCTATATGGTATGTGTTCGATACATTTAGGTTGTGGGGGTATGAGATTTCATTTTGGAAATTTGTGTTTTAGTCCTTGGTTGTTATAATATAATGTTAGTGCCATGGTGCTCTTTATGTAATGGTGTTATTTTAGTTCAAAGTGTTTGTCAAGTGACGTATCAAGTCATATATTGGTTGTTTCTTATCACTTGTAAGCTTGTGTTGTAACGTTAGTTGTTAAGGTCTTTAAACCTCAGCCTATATGTTTGCACCCTGTGTGTTGCTCGAGTAATTTTTGGCTGGTATACCTACCGAGTTCCTTCTTCCTTACACATATCATAATTTTGTAATGGTGGTTCAACCACTATAAAACCAACTACATATGCAAAATAATAATATTTTGTTTTGCCTGTAAAATTTGATTTAAATAGAACTAATTACAAATGAGTTTAAATATTTAATTGGTCCATTATGGGATCAATATAGCCCACCCAAAGAAGGGGTAAAAGGAGGGAGAGTGATGTGGATCTAGTTTTGAATTAGTAGGAGAGAATATGGGTATTTGGTCTCCTTGTAAATACAACTCTAAGCCACCACTTTCTATTTTAATTTTTGCCCCATTCTTCCATAGTTCTGGCCACACATCCCCACTCCCTAACCAGCTATTTGTCGAAATCATTTGTCCACAATATAAGAAGCTACAAAAATTTCCAGAGATGATACATCGATTGCTTGCAACAAAGGTGTAGATCTTGAAGATTTAGGAGATCGATGGATCAAGATATAAGCCTAAGGCATCAATCTCTTTTGGAAAACTCTTTATTTATAGTATATACTACCTATTTACATTTAGAATGATTTTATATATGTGTTAGTGTCTCCCCTTAATTATAAATGCATTAGATCTCACCAAACAACAATTTTACACAAAACAATTTGTTTAAACAAAGTTTAAAATTAAATATGTATGTAAACATTATAATACGGCCATATATACACACTTTAATGCATATTATAATTTTATTAGAATCATAAATAATTTTAATGATTATTTATTTATTTTAAAACCTAAAATTCATTTGAAATCATAGTTAAAAATACATACATACGTAACTATATATATATAACTATTTTGAAATAAGTTTCAGTCTTTAAGTTTAATATAAAAATTTCTGGCCCAAACTTAATTATATTATATTATACACACACACACACTTAATTAATACAATGTATATTTTTAATATTATAATATATGTGCACATTTATTGAAATTAGCTTTTGGTTTAAAAATATTTCTTACTAGCCGAATAATGTTTTACGCATATATAATTTTAAAGTATTTATTCTATAATAAATATAAATATATATTGTTTACATATATTAAAATAGTGTCGTGTATTTTAAATAAATAAATAAATAAAAATAAAAATATTATTTTTTTGCTGTAATTATTAATTTTATATACATATAAATATTTAAATTTAATTAATGATATTTTAACTAATAATTTAAAGATTTGGTTTTGAATTAATCTAATAATTTAAGTCATAATTAAGTATTTCAAATACAAAATTAGAATTTAAAATATATCGACTAGACAAAATTAGATTAGATACTTTATATTTTATTACATATAAAAATAATTCAAATTTTTTTATTTATATATTTTATAAATATATTAAACAATATTTTGAGATAATTAACACATATATAAATGATCAATGTATAAATAATGGATATAAATCTCAATATCAACTTATGTAAACATTAAATGTGTACCCTTGTTATGTTACACATTATATAATACACACACATGAGTGTATATTGATTTTCTCAAAACATACAAAATTTGAATTAATCAATATTCATTAATTAATTAAATCAAAAATTAAATAAAATATGAATTTTGTTTAGACTAGCTAGATTGGATCTAGTACAGCTACAACCATTAAATTTCATAGGCCCATTAAGATCTAATTAGGAGAAAAAATTGAAATTGACCCATCTCACCCGCTGCCAACTGGGATGGTTCCAACAATGGTATTAGAGGCCCAAATTGTCCATGCAACCTAACTAATAAACATTTATGGCCAACCAATTTAACTTATATGACCGATGGGTGTCTAAAATAGTAGTGTCTAGACTTAGGGTTAAATAATAAGTATTCTTCCCATCTTGGCTACTGGCTCAGACCAATGTGTGGATGAGTCCAAAAGGTTAGCCCAATTGTAAGGCCTAAAGAATTTAGGTCTTGGGCTAAATTTCCAATTAAGATATGAAAATATTAAATATATTTTAAATTTAAATATTAAGTTTAAAATATAAAATAAAATTTATAAATGTCAAATAAATTTAAAATTTTCAGAATTATATCCAAAATCTATTTTAATAATTCTCAAAATTTTATATTTAATTAACTTGATTAATTAAATAATTAGTTAAAAGTTAATAAATTAAAAAAATGATACATATATATATGTTGATATATATAACTATAGATGTTATTGTATTTATATTAAAATTGTTTAAGGGAAATTAAAAAAATTATTAAAATATTTAATTAAGTAAATAATTTATTAATTAAAGTTAATATATATATGTGTGCGCGCACCGTTGATACACACACAACTATAAAGGTTATACTTAAATAAAATTTATTAAATATCTAACTAAGATATTTAATTGAATACTTTATTAATTAAAAGTTAATTTTTATATGTATATATGTATATAACTATAAAGGTTATAGTTAATTAAGCAGTTTAGGATGAATAAAATAAAATTTCTAAAATTTTAATTAAAACTTAATTAAATTAGTTTATTAAATTAAGAACTAAAATTAATTAGATTTTATTCAATTAATATGATACATACAAATATTATATAAGTTAATTAAATTATAATAGTGATAAATAAATCAAACCTGTATAATTACATATGTATAAGTATAATATAAGTGGAATTATAAGAAACTCAAATAGTTTTTTAGAATAAATACGTACATATGGTACATATACCATGATTTCAGATATGCCTGACACTTGAATCATGATGATGTTTCAAAGAAATACATTATTCCTTAAATCGAAATCGCACAATATGTTTTTGTGTGTATGTGTGTGTAAATTTCAAAAAATTTATTCCATTTGGATCTTATTGGGCCTATGAAGTCTAAATTTATTTAGATCTTATCTAAATTTAATTTAAATATAATCAATATTTTATTTTATTTATAATAAATTTTATTATATTAATATTTTGTTTAATATATAATATAGTATGTGTATCATATACACATATGTGTGTACGTACACGTGCAACAAAAAGGTTTTCATAGTTTAACATGCCCGTGTATAGATGCTGAGATTTATACCGTAACGAACATATTTTCCCCTTCGTATACATATGTGTAGTCTAATATGTAAGTCTGTATGTATGTGTGTGTGTGTGTTATAAAATTATATTTGTATTATTTATATTTATATAAATAGTTGATATGATAATATGTAGGGAATGTAAACTTACTATAAATTCAAATTCTAAATCTTAGTTCTAGATCTGCATAGAAAGTATCCAATAATTCAAATTTAAATTAGTGCATTAATTTTAATTAAATATTATATATATTTCAAAACTTATAAAATTTATACACACACACACATATCGTACATATACATATTAAATTACTATTAAGAATTCTATATATATATATATATATATATGTTTTGATGTAAATAAATAATTAATATACATAGACATACATTCACCCAGAACTTTTTTATTAAACTTGCAGTTTTAAAAATTGTTTTATTTATTTATTTTGATTTTTGCATGGAAATCATCAAGTGTAAAAGAAGTATTTTTTTCGAAAGCAAAAGGATATAAAAATTTATTATTTGTATATATATATATTCATATTACATATATTTTATAAGTGCATATATATTATAAAGTTAGATTTTATATTTGAAATTATTATATAAAATATATAAATATAAATAATATATATACACGTACAGTTAAATATTTTTTGAAACATATTAGGTGTGTAGATATTACTAAATTTATAAGTATATTATATGTATAATATATGCATGTATTTTAAAATCAAACTAGTTTTTTAAAAAATTTAAAATTATTGTCAAAAATTAAGATATACATAATTTTTTTTAATATTGTCAAATAATATATATACAATTACATATATATGCACACACAATTTTCTTAACACATGTATATACAAACATATTCATCCAATGTTAAGGGCACAAACATATATGAATTCGTGATAATAGATAATAACAACATAGTGATATGATAAATAATATTTAAATATATATAAATAATAGACATTGGATTAATACCTTACCTAAAGCTTAGATGAAACACTTTGAGATGTTGAAGCTAATTACTCCGTGAATTAGTATCCAAACCTTTAGAAAGGGCAACCAAACTGAACAGCAACCACCAGTCTTTGAATTTGATTTAATTGTTTATTTAGAAGCTTGAAACTGAGGAGGAGGAATGGAGTAGGTGTTGGCTAAATTAGGTCTTAGGAGGAGCAAAACGAAAGTCAAGTAAAGTGGGGATTAGAGATGAATAAATAGGCAAGATCCTAAGGAGTGTAAAGAAGATCTATATCCACCATTTTCTCATACAAAATCACCTCCTTTTGAATCAAAATTCCACCCCATAACCCCCTGATGTGACCGACCGCCCTATGCTCCTATATGGGCCTCAAAACCGCTTCAAGCCCAATCAATAAAAAAATGTATTTAAATCTGATTCAAATGCACATCGATATCATATATCGATACGTGTGTTTATTACTATTATATACACACTATTTAATATTGATCAACATAAATTAATTAAGCTTTTATAATTAATATTTCATAAATATTTATTAATTTATAAAAGTTATAATTAATTAAATTGGGTGGTAATAGGAGTATTCAACATTTCGGCTGTGTGACTCTTAGGTGTAAATTCGATCAGCGATTTATATCGAAAAATTCAAATATTAACATTCACACATCTTTAGTATGTGGTGTGATATTATGGAAAAATTTATTGCCTACATAGCTTTGATAAAAATTCCATTTTACTTTATTTAAGTGTTACCCGGTAGTGCAACTATTTACACCATTTCTCTTCGTCAAAACTATATCATATTAGGACCTATGGAATTTTGTAATAGTCAAAATTCTTATATCGTCCATATTCAACTTTATAGTCCAAACACAAAGTCCTTGGTTCAACATGAAAAATTATTATTAACCAAACTGCTCTAGCCAGAGACTTTACTTTGAGTTGACTTCAGTTGATCGTGATACTAACCATATATAATTAAGGAGATGAATTCTTCCTTAAATTGTGTTTTGCTTCCAATGCTTTCACTTGACCCAACTATAATCATTGAATGAATTTCATGCCATAATTTAACTATAATCAAAGTAGAGTATCCACGTTGAAGCTCGATGTTATTCTCAAGTCGAGGAAATTATGTAATATTATCATATTAATATTTTCTTTTTGACCTTGGTTATATTAAACAATGGAAACTATCAAGCGGGTTATTCCATATTATCTAATAACCATAAGTACGTAACCCTTTGGTGCCCCGAACAACCATGAGTATTACACTGCCCAACATTTAGAGAGTGTTACGTACTCTAGTCTCAACAAATGTATAGATATCCAGTTTCAATACATCTCGACTAGAAATATCTAAAATGGTATGTTTATTTTATTATGACAAATCACTCATGATTACAACACATTGTAACTACTATCACAAAATATATCATTATGGATTTTCGATTAAATACATTGATCTAACACATTATATCAAGTATATAATAGAAAGAAAACAACTTTTATTTCGTTCAAGGTTGTTTATCAAGTTAAATATGTATAACGATTACATAATTGCCCCTAGGGCATACTCCTAACTCTATCAATCTTCCACATGCACTTGAGCCCAATTATGGGATCTTTATCCCATACCTTCGATCAGTTTGATTAGGGTCGATCGAGTAAGACCCTTTGTGAATGGATCTGCCATACTGTTTTAATTATCTAATCCATCAATCAACTCTTCTCGATGCTGATAAACTACATTTATCATATGGGATAATTTGGAGTATGGTTCTCAACTTCTAGTGAGCTCTCATCATTATATTATTATTATATAATAATTATGTAGCATTGTTAATATTTGAAAACACCCTTAGCTTAGTTATAAGTTGGTGCATTTATATTTATGCATTACTCTATTGTGGCGCTATTCAAGGCGATGTATTTAGCCTTTTCGTTGAATTAGCTGCAACCTTTTGTTTGGAACATTTCCAACTTAAAGCTCCTTGACTGTGGATTAAACATGAATCTAATATTGACACATTATGCTCAATATCGCTTATGAAGTTTGAGTACTCCTTCATAAGTAGTTCACTGTTTCTTTAAACAGATCTCCTATATTTCGTAAATATTCGAGAACACTCTAAACTACCATTTAGTGATCTTAATTTGGATTTGATATTTTCTTCATGCATCAAACGCATAAGCAAATTAAGATATTATAGGCAATACGATATGTATGATAATCCTTATTGTCAATGGATAAGAAATCCATCTTACATGTTCCATATATATTTTAATAAGGTGTCATGAATATCGTTTGGAACATTCGTAATATCTTTTATATTTATTATAAAAGATATCATTTACAAGTCCAACGTTGAGTATTAAACAACTAAATTATTACCGATTTTAAGATAAGTATATCTTTAATAATCAACGGTATGTTGTTTACTTATAGTTTATAAAAATATCTATGTACCTTTTAGTGGTTCTTTCTTATGGACACACGCTTCCTCTGCATTTTGATTGAAAATCAAACTATTTGATGTTTCTATCAAAATGCTTATGCAATTCTGATGCTTATAGAATGATACTAACGTATCATTTCTTGGACCATATTCCTTCGGGTACAACTAACTAAATCATATTTTGATAACATACTTGGAATCCTTTCGGATTTGTGCATCATACCATATGGCAGTGTAAATACTCTTAATGGTTTATTTGACAACCGAGGATTATCTATTCTTAACATTAGTAGTAAAACTCATAGTTTCTCATCAATGTGCAAGAATATTTATTAGACATTCTAACTTGTTATGTTTATTTAGGTTTGGTTAATTTCATGTCATCCCTTGTAATTAGTTTTATCGTTGAATCGTATCCAATCATTTTCTCTACCAATAATCTCTAAAATAAATTCTTTCACTATGAAGTCGGTATTTCTTGAAACAACATTGGTTTCTCAATGCAGTGGAATAGGTATTCATAAACACTTTATGAATTGCCTTTTATAAAAATATGACTTTTTTTAGTTTACAAAACTTATGTTCCAAACATAAGTTAGTCATCCAATGATAATCGTTCCCAAATTCCTTTTGGGACGATTCATACAAGATCCCTCACATGCAATTATTATTTGTGGTCCTTTGACTTGCACAACCTGCCAACTCTTTGGCCTAGGATATGTCGGGGTTTCTTATAAACCCTTATCTTGTGTGATTTTATAAATTATTCTATTGGATGAAACTAATTTTAACCTTGTATACTACTCTTAAGTATACGACCTTATAGAAAGAAGTTAACTCAACTTCACTCAACCTTAATCATACTTTATTCAACAAAGTTCTATTAATACTAATTGATACATCATTATGTATCATAGTGAGGATTGACTTTTAAGGTTGAAACTTTATTTATTTTTAGGTACGTTTGGAACTCTTCCAATATACTCACATATTCGATCAAATCGAATCAATTTTATTTTCTCTCGCACGTTATTTTATTTACTTTCATTTTGTATTCTATGAGCTAACCGTAGAATAATACAGGTGTATCAAATACATATGTTCACATTTGTGACAACTCATCGGCGAATACAAAAAATACGTGGAACCGTTTTAGTATTATTTGTCTTACAATTTCATACTTTTATATGTATCAACCCGAAGAATACATCAACTCTTATGTCACTCCCACTCAATGGGCGTTTTCCCTTTATCCTTTGAGATATAGTTCAATAGTACCATATGATTCATAATCATATAATCAAATAATTAATTCTCCAAACTATGGCTTAGTCTATAATTCCAAATAATTGTAAGTAAATTTATATATTTCTACATTTTCCAATGCATCACAAATACTAGAGTTATAGTTTTATTTTAAAACGAATATTCATAATATTTACACTAAAAAAAACTTTGTCTGTTTTTCAATCAATACCAAAAAACATTTATTATATCATAAATAATGTTTGGTATCTATTACAAAAGCAATTTTCATAACTAGATGCAATTAATAAGTGCCACATGGCATGCCTCCACCATTTTTGCCATTACTATAATAGCGAACAAAGTACTAAGCTCCATTCAACCACTTAATATAGGCTATTTATTCCATCTACTGTAACCATTTTATAGTCGAGATTTTTTAGATCAAATATCTCGAACTCAAAGGAAAAAATTTCTATATGAAAATACATTTCAAAAATAGAAATCAAATTTCTCATTCCGATGTTGAGTATCTATTATTGTTTTACAATTCCTATTTTCGATGTTTCTTTATGAAGCAAAAGTGACCATTCACTCTCTTCATCCCAACTATGCCTTAGGTTACATCCACTCTTGTACATTCGATTTCCTTTCTAAACAGTCGAACCATTCAACGGAAACCCTTACTACAATATCATGGCGAACTCTTTATAAAAGTGTATTTGGCCATCGTTAACTTTTCTAGATATCAAATAAATTGCATTTTACGTAAACCAATCAAACTGAAATTTTAGCGATCAAATTCTTTGATCTATCTTGTAGCTTTTAGTCTAGTGTTACATTTACACAACAAGATCTTTATTGTAATCAACCAAATTGAATACAGGATCTCACAGTATGATCTACTTACTTATTTTAAATAAACTAATTTCATCGAGGTTTCGTACATTACGGTTTGTGGCCATTCACCATATAATATTTATATGTGATTGGATATGGATCAAATATTCATATCCATGTATTGTTCATAGAGTTCAAAATTCATAGAATACAATACACGGTCTCGAGTAAATAAACACATAATTGACCAATTACGAATGTATTTAACAGTTGTAAAATTAGGTGCCTACATAGGTATTGAAACAATAACATGAAAATATATTTACTAGTAAGTATATTTTATATTCTTGTTTGTCAATCTTAATTCAGCTCATTAGTATATTATAATTTATAAACATTTTATCAAATATATTAATTGCAAAATTTTATCGATGTGGATTAGTGTAACGACCCGCCTTTTGAACCCCAAGTCGACACTAATACATCCATGGTATTCATGTGCTGAACAACTAAGTGTCGGAAAGACATATATTTAGGGGAAAGAATGAAGATAGAAGATAAGAAGAAACTAAACAATCACATAATCTTACAACGCAACAGAATAACATATATTAATCAACATAATACTTTACAAAGTCATTTCAAAAATGATACATCAAAGTCATACTAACATAATTCTACCCTTGGACAGTCATAACATCCCGTCCTTACCTAACCGATAGATACATATAATACAGTAGAAACATAATAATAACTAGCAATCGATGAAGCCTCCTGCTCCAAGCTCCTCCAAGATGAATCCACGGGAAACTTGAACTACTTGGCTGCCCATAAAAATTTGAGCACCCAATAGTTTTAGGAAAAGAAAATAAAACTTTGGGTCAGACAAGGGTCTGGTGTGAGTAAACTCAAACAACTGAATTATTATGTTTAAAACCCTTTTAAAATCAAAGGTATCTCGTAAGACCACGCCACACATAAACACGGACGGATTTTTACCTTATGATAACCAAAACACTTTTTATAGAAAATCTAGTGATATTAGATAATGTCTAAGCGTTCAAAATAAATATATGAAAATAACCGAAATTGTTACCGTTATTAAATTTCAGCATACTAGGCTCCATAATCAAAACCGTAAAGGCACGTATTAGAGATTGGATTCCATACTATGATAAGGCACCGGGGTACCACCTATCACGGTGTACGTCTAGAAAATGTACCGAGGACCTCGCCGGGATCCCCTGCTTACACAAGATCAGACCAGCCCTGACTGGATAGTACATCCCGGTTGCTTTGCAACCCTTTTTATTGAGATCTAATGCACAACCAATCCATAAATATGTAGATGTATCTAGAAAGGTAATGACACACCCTAATGGGAGCGACCCACTTAGCCTTGCTGCATCTCCCTTGACTTTAGTCATTCCCAGTTGATGAGGCTTGAGGCTACGCTTACCTTTTGAATAGCAATCCCACTTGGAATGCTAACACCGCCCTCCAGCAGTAATGTAGTGCCAGCATTCATCCATACAAGTTGTCCACGATATAGACAAACCGAAGGCACTACTTCTACTACATCCATTTTGGAATCACCCTCAGGACTAGTAGCAAACATCCCTTGCACTTTAATGCTCCGTCTTCGATTCCATATTCTTCGAGATGTCTTCAGTTCGAAACGCTTGAGTTGGATCGAAGTGGTTTTCGGATAACAGATCTGATCCCGGTCTCTTCGAAAAAACTTTCGATAGTTCCCGGTAAACTCAACCCCGGTTCTTTAGGAAGTAAGCAGATAAAGATAAGAGCAGAATTCACCTCCTAATCGTTTGTGGACGGATTTCCTTATCATTTATCCTAGAAGAACGAAACGAAGTTTATACGCACAATACAATATCATTGGGGATGACTGTGCCATATAACTCACGTGTTCCTCCTAGATATTTCCAAAGTTACATTTAGGTCCAGATTTGATAGTCAGTTATTTAACTATCAAGTATACAAACATTCAAACATTGATTTGATTCATATGGGATCCACTAAGCCTTTATTAATTAATCTTTAATTAATTAAAACACATTGCAAACCTTGATCGAAAGATCTTTTTAAACACTATTCCCAAAACACTTTACATTCCTTTTATACTTGGAAAATAATATAAGAATTTACCAAAAACATTTGGAAAATTCCCTTATTTTTTCAAATTCCATATTAAATGGCCAAGAAATTCCCTTTTCATAACATCACTTACTATAAAACCCATTCACTTTATAAAACTCATTCACTTATCCCTTATAAAAATTCTTTTTATAAGTTCACTTCATATTTCAAACCTCGTTATAAGTCTTCAAACTAGATTTAAACTTCTTCTTAAAATCTCTAAAATGAATTATAAAATCTCTTTCCATGTATAAAACTCTTTATAAAATTTTCTTTTTAAAATATCTTTGACATTACAAAATATCATTTACAAAATATCATTTTTAAATCACTTTAAATAAATCCTTTTATTTAGTAAGAGCCTTTTTATCAAACAAGTTATTATTTATAAATAGCTTTATAAAATAATTATATAACGTGAAAATCATTTATAAACTTTTAAACCCCAAACTGATAAAAGATTTGAAGTTAATTCAAAATCATACTTCATAAATTCAAAAGGAGGCTTAGCAATCCCAATGACACTGATTTAAGTTACCATTTAATTTCAATTCCATTTTCAAGTCATTCAACAATTTATTTACATAAGTCAGCATATATGTAAACACACTTCATATCCATATCAAGAAATAACACATCGATATAAACTAACCATATAAATATGTCCAAATAACATAATAGCAGGATGGTGATTGGTCCTGCTAAATAGATGTCCAAACAATCAAACAATTTACCTATAGCATAACGAGGATTTATTCTGCTAATACATATGTCCATACAATCAAATAACCAATCTATAGCAGAACAATGATTTATTTTGCTAATCTATGTCCACAATAATCAACTCACTTACATTTTAGCAGAACGAGGATTTATTTTGCTAACACATATCCACATAATCAAACCATTTACATAACTCTTTCACAATTGTTACCTACTTAATGGTATCGACATTTGAATCTCTTGTGTTCAATACCATCTTTGAAAAAGAAGTACCTTTAAAACAATTTGGTTCTTGAAACAAAGGATTTAAAAATTAACACTCCCTTTTAAAATGATTAATTACAAGTTAAACTCTTTATTTAATCATAATTAATCTTTATTAAATTTGGACTTAATTTAACTATAAGTTAATAAATAATTAAAACTTTAATAAATAATATATAATTATTAATTATTAAGTAAATAATTAAACACTAATTAATCTTTTATTAATTATTGAATAATCATTTAAACCTTAATTAATAATTTAATATTAATTAATCTCAATTAAACAATCTTTTTTTTGGCAAAGCCAGCCGGCTTTTAAAGTGGACCGCCCACTTTTTACTACAATAAGTAATAAATACATTGGGTACAGGAGATAGGCCCATTGCCTAGCAACTAAAATAGAACCACTAATCTAGCTTACAGAACTGGAGTTAGACAAATATGCCTAAACTACAGAAACACCACGCAGGGTGCATATGACTTCAAGCTGCACAAGGCAAACATAAGAGTAAGAGCACTATTACTTAACAAATTGCATAAGGCAATCACGCTCAAGGACTCACAAAACACAAACCATCATAATACAGTACAAATGCTCGCTGATAAAAGCACATAACATACAAGAACAAGTACATCAACAACCAAAATACCAAGCTAACCGGACAACCAAGCCACCATCAGCAACGCAAGGTACTACCAAAACAAACCAAAATATCACAAAAGCCTAAGCTGGCACAATCAGGAGGACAATAACTCACATACCCAATGCCACAGCCTCCACCTTGAATATGAGACGAGACAATCACCAACAACTCCATGCTGCAAGCAGTCCCAAAGGAGCAGTATTGAAGGGATGAGAAAACCAAGGCATCAGACGAGGGTACACAAACCAAAACCACGCAGATCGAGCAAACAAAGCAAACCCCAAAAAGAAAGACATGCCAAACATACACTCCAACATAACCATATTGCAAAAACAGAGAAAAAATGCCAAACTAAAACTCCAAACACATAGCAAGAACTAATAAAACCAACAATGCCAAATTACCAGCACAAAGCGACACTGGTGCCCAACCAACAAACCACCATCCACACGGCACCCCACCAATCACCACCCGATAGCATCACAGCACGCAGAACCCCTAGCTTGTTGAGCAAAGCTCATACCAGATCCAAAGACCAACTCAAAGAAAAGACTGTAAACACAGTGATAGGCGATTGGAGAGGCTTGGGAAGCTTAGGAAGGTTTCATGAGAACAGATGGAGCAATGGGAAGGGGAAAGGGGAGAAACGAGGAGGTATAGGCCCAAACAACGAGGCCACAACCAAGATCAGTTCAACGCAAAAGCTCACAAGCAAGAACCACCAAGGTGTGAGAAAAAAATGACAAAGCCGGGGTGGATCTAGAAAGGCAACGCCAAGGGAGGTTACATGTTGTAGGAAGAAAGCGGGTTAGGGGCAAGCAAACGCAATAAAAAGGATGAAGCAGCAAGGAGGAAAGCTAGGTTAAGGGAGAGGAGAAGATTGATGCGCGAGAGAAAGGGAAAGGTTTGGGCGGTTCAAGGAGAAGGTAGATAAAAGAAGGAGGCGGCTGAAGGGGGAAGCCTAGTCCCCATTGATGCTTCGTGAGTAAATTTTATATAATTAATTCCCCCTGTTCTGTTATTAGATTTTTTTCAATTAAACAATCTTTAATTAAGTCTTAAATAATAAATTAAACCTTTAATAAATAATTTATAAATTAAAACCTTAATTAATTTAAAATTAAACACATGGTTAATAATTAATTAATAATTAGCTCTATATTTAATTAGTAATTAATTATAAGTAAACTATATACGTATAATTAATTAAAAAATCATACTTAATAACAGATTAATTAAAATTAATCTTATCCTTAAAAATATAATTAATTTGTAACTAATCTTCACTTAATTAAAGTTAATAAACCTTATTAACACTTAATTAATTAATAATTATTAAAACTTAATTAATTAATTATTAATTATAAATCCTTAATTAACTTTTAAAAACATTAATATTAGGTTTATAAAGCATTTACAAAACAATTTTAAGTATGCAACTTAAATTTGAAAATTTCGGATATTTAAAGCGAAACTACATCCATAGCGAACCCCGCTATAGACACCATAACTTGAAAATGTTTTGATTTTCCTCGTTGAAACCTCAACACTTAAATACTTACCAACTTATCATAAATATAGCATAAGAGTTTGCATAAGAAAACAAAGTTGAAAACTTTTGAATTACTTTCAATTTTCTTTAAACTAAACACTAGTTTTTCCACAAAGAAATCCAATCGTCAATACCATATCAAAGTATCCAATTCCTTAGCATGACATCACATACACATTCCTAACATCAATAAACATATCACCATCATAGCACAAACCAAAAATCACATCTTTATAATGAAACACAACGCTTTAGCTTTCGATTCACAAGTCAATATCTAAATCGCAACTAGCAACTAGCAACATATACATATATTCAAACCATATAATATTCCAACCAAACAACCTAATTATTTTATCATCCAATATTAAATACATATAAAGGTAAAACTTTCCCAAAAGTTAAAGAATTTATTGACCAAAAATCCTTTGAAAACTTGATACATTTTGGAATTCGAAAAGCTTGGAAAATCACAAAATCCACTCGAAGATAGGTCAACTTCTCCTCAATTTTTGGACATGTAATTCTCAGAATTGGGCAAAGTAGTCAAAAGTAAAGTTTTAGGAAATTATTTTCTATACAATTTGAAAAAAATAGACACTCAATTTCAGTTATTTTTTAGGAAGATATAGTCGAAATAAGAAGGACCATTTTCAGACTTGGATCTCTGAGTCCAAAAACACTTTGCAAATAAACAAGATTTGGACATAGCTGGACCCAAAATTTGAAAAAGTGATCTACATAAAAGTTGTAGCCACTGAAATTTAACATGGTTTGAAAAAATGTAAATCTTTATTTGGAGCATTTTAGAAGAATTACTGGCCGGGTGAATTTGTGGTAAAAATGGAGAAAGTGGAGCTAAAAACAAGTGATTTAAAACTAAGTTTTTAAAGTAAGAATTTGATTTTTAAAACTTTAAAACCTAAAAACTAAATAGAGAAGCCATGGAAGTTTTTTTTCTCCAAGCTTAGGAAAGTTTTTCAAATGGAAAAGAGAATGAGAAAGTGAAATAATAATTAGAAAAATTAGTTTATATATTATGTTAACATGTTTAATTACCAAACCACCGCTCGTACTTTGCCCTCCTCCTCCTTACGCCACCTCACCATGCCATGTCTCCTTGTCTCCCTTTTTTTAATTTCTAAATTATCATGAAAAACATGAAAAGATGGCCAAATGTCCTTTTGTTGCCATTAAGTCTAATCATGTCTCCCCTGATGTGACATATATATATATATATATAACTTACTTAACTTAATTTAATTATACTTAACCCTAACTAATTTACTAATATATGTTCATAATATTTGCATATATTTGAATGTACATTTACAAATGAGTACACAACATTTTAAATAACTTTTATATGATGAAACGTCGAAAATTTGGAAAATGGTTTCCGGTCACATTTTCTATTTTTCATCGAACTATATATTTTTGTAAACTAAATTTGAAAACTATTTCAGCATTATTATTTATCATTTAATTTTTTTATTTTGATTATAAAACATAGTATTTGAATATTTGAAATTAATTAAATATTCGCAAATGAAAGTAGTGAAATTCCGGGTCGTTACAATTAGTTTAACTTATATATAGCAGATGTTCTTACAATATTAGAAAGGCTAAATGTTACCATTCATTTTTCTAATAAGGTCCTACTAGACTTTTATGTTTCTCAAAGCCTAAGATGAAACATAAAAGTCTTTTGACTTCTCTAGTGGGTGTTAAGACTTGTATGCCTTGGTATTTTGATCTTGAGGAAAGCTCAACAAATCATAGGCCCATATACAATGGATAACTCCTTATCAATTGTATCACATACAACTCCTACCCTTGTGATTCTTATCCTAGTTTCATCTTTACCTTGAGGAAACTTTAACAAATAAAGAGAGATTATTCACTCATACCTACCATTTCGCGATGGCCTAAGTATAATGCACATACGTTGAGGAATGCACAATAGATATATTTAGTTATCTTACCTCGTATATTCTACATATTAATAGAGCTACACATAGCATCCCAAGTTTTAGGAAAGCTCAATAATCAAAAAGTATGCAAGTGATCTATTAACATGTAAATGATAGAGGACAATTTTATATTAAAGATTTGTAATCTAATATATTTAATTGAGTGATATCAACTTATGAAATAATGTATTTCTTATGAAATACCCTCGCGATTCAAGTGTCAGACACATATGAAATCATGGTATATGCACTATACATATGTATTTGGGGCATTTCACCAGAAAGACAAACTTTGCAGTCCAATTAGTTTCTAGGACACACATTCAAAGAAATTACTTTCAAGGCCAAAATAAGCAGAATAATTACTTTCAAGGACAAAGTCAGCAGTCCAATTACTTTCAAGGACATAATTTCATAGGTTTTTAGGCCCTAAAAACTAATTATTTTACGTTTTGTCCTTGAAAGTAATTATTTCAGTTGTGTGTCCTAGAAACTAATTCCACTTGCTAAAGAGGCCCTTGTGGCTAATTTCCACTATGTATTTATTCCTTACGTATAATTGGGTTTCTTACCATTCCACCTTTTATTATACATTCATATTATATAGGATTAATTATCATATAACAACTTATAATTTAGTTGACTTATATAATAATATTATGCATATTCTTATATTAATTATTAATTAAATCTTATTTAATTAATTAAATTACTTAATTAACGTTAATTAATTTTAATTTTACTCATTATAAACATTTAAATCGAATAAGTGCACTATAACATTTATAGTTGTACACATATAGCTTATATATGTATTATATTATTTATTAATTAACATCTGATTAATTAATATAATTAATTTTAATTGATTTTGAAAATTATACATATATTACCTTAGTGTCTTAAGATAATGTTACATAAATAATTATATATATGTTATTTAATTTAATTAATTAAAATTTATTTATTTAATCGAACTAGTTATTAATAATTTTCGAAAATAATTATTTTATTTTCAAAACAATTTTGAAAATTATTTTATAACATTTATAAAATCATTACTTATTTTAAATTTAATTTTTTATTTCTACTTCAAAATAGATTTTGAAAATCAGCCCATGGCCCAAATCAATTTGGGCTTTTTATTGCAGATAACCATTGGACTTACCTCATCCTTTTAGGCTAGGCCGGTAGCTAGGTAAGGCAAACTAATTAATTATCCAAACCCAACCTTAGATGCTACTTTTCTAGACACCAGACTATATGAGTAGGCTTTAATAAGTTAGCATAATACCATTAATTTAGACCGCAAAGGCTATTTTGCTTCAATACCATTGTTGGAACCGGACTAGCACACAATGATAAATGAGTAAATTTGAAATTTTCTATTCCATTTGGACCTTATTGGTCCTATGAAGTCTAAATTTTGTTTAGATCTTGTCTAATTTTTTTAAATCTTATCTAAATTTATTTTAAATAAAATCGATATTTTATTTTATTTATAATAACGTTTTATTATATTAATATTGTGTTTAATATATAGTATAATATGTGTATCATATATACATATGTGTGTACATGTACATGTAACGTAAAAGGTGTACATCCTTTAACATGCCCGTGTATAGATTCTGTGATTTACACTGCAACAGATATATTTGCCCATTCATATACATATATGTAGTATAATATGTAAATGTTTGTATATATACGTGTATGTGTAAAATGTAAATTATAAAATAATATTTGTAATATATATAAGTTTATGTAAATAAATAAATAAATGTATATATATAGTTCGTATTATAATATGTAGTGATTGTAAATTTAATAGATAACTATAAATTGAAATTGAAAATTCAAATTCTGAATCTTAGATCTAGAACTGCATACAAAATATTAAAATTTAAATTTAAATTGGTATATTAATATTAAATAAATATATTTTGAAATTTTTAAGTAAAATACTCTAATTATATATATATATATATGTATATGTATATATATACACACATATCGTATATATGCATATTAAATAAATATAAAGAATTCTACATATAATATATATATATATATATGTTTTGACGTAAATATATAATTAATACACACAAACACATTCGGCCAAGAAATAAATTTTTTTAACTTGCGGTTTTTAAAAATAGGTTTTTATTTATTTATTTTTATTTCCATATGGAAATCATCAAGTATAAAAAATTAATTTTTTTGAAAGAAAAAGCATATAAAAATTCATTATATATATATATATTTACATATTACATATATTATATATATATATTGTAAAGTTAGATTTCATATTTGAAATTGGTATATAAAATATATACGTGTGTGTATATATATGGTTGAATTTTTTTTAAACATATTAGGTGTACATATATTACTAAACTTATATATATGTTTTATACACTTAATGTATACATGTATTTTAAAGTCAAACCAGTTTTAAATACTGTTAAATGTTTTAAATTATTTGTGAAAATTAAAATATACATAAAAATTTGTTTTTTATATCATTGCCAAATAAATATATACACAATTATGTATACGTACAAAAAATAATTTATAATGCATATATACAAACATTGATGCTCGATAGTATTCTTAAGTCGAAGGAATTGTGTAATATAGTTACATCGATATTTTCTATTTGACCTTAGTTATATTAACCATAAAAAACTATCAAGTGAGTCATTCCATAATTATCCAATAAGTATCAGCACACAACCCCTTGGCGCGCCCAATAGCTGTGAATAATACAGTACCCAACATTTGGAGAGTGTTACGTACTCTAGTCTCAATGGATGTATCGATATATAGTCTCGATACATCTCGACTAGAATATTTAAAACGATATTTTTATTTTATTATGATAAATTACTCATGATTATGACACATTGTATTTACTATCACAAAACATGACATTTATGGATTTTCTATTAAATATACTTCTAATTAATTTAATTAATTAATAAAACATATTATATCAAGTATATAATAGAAAGAAAACACCTTTTATTTCAAATGAGATTGTTTATCGAGTTAGATATATGTAATAATTACATAATTGCCTTTAGGGCATAACCCTAACTCTATCAAAATAAATATAACTATAAATATAAATACACACACATATATATATATACATATGATGAGAGCTATGGACTTCCCTTTCAAATGGATAAAATTAATAAAAGAGCTTATATCAACACCAAGTTTTTCAATTGCTATTAATGGATATCATAAAGGATACTTCAATAGCTCTAATGGTTTAAGACAAGGTGACCCTCTTTCCCCTTATTTATTTACAATTTGTATGGAATATTTCACTTTACTCATGGATCTGAAAGAAAATAAGGGCAAAATTGAGCCTATTGTCAAAAATAACCCAAGTATTACCCACTTATTATATGCTGATGACCTATTAGTATTTGCTCAAGCTACTGATAAAGGAGCCAAATCAGTGAGGAACTGTTTTAGGAAACTGAAACATGTCACAGGGTTAGAAATGAACAGCATGAAAACCCAAGTCTTTTTTAATAAACACTGCAATAATAAGGAGCAAATTCTAAACATACTTGGTATCAATGAGGGTTTATTACCAGTTAGATACTTGGGTCTGCCATTATCTGTCACATATATCAAACAAGGAAATTGCAAGCAGCTACTGGATAAAATACTTAAAAAAGTGAAGGGTTGGGAAAGCAAATTTCTTACTTTACCAGGTAGATTAGAGCTAATTAAATCAGTAATATACCCAATGGTGTGTTTTTGGATGCAATGTTTTATGCTGCCTAGTTTGACCATTCACAAAATCAATCAAATCTGTAAAAAATTCATTTGGAAGGGGAAGAAAAGTAAAATACCTTGGGACACTATTACAAATCTGAAAGATGAGGGTGGTATGGGTCTTAAAAAACTTTCAGACATCAACACTACTTACTGCATCAAAAGGATATGGGATACTCTTAATAACTCTTCTTTCAGTGCTAAATGGTTAAACAACAAGTATGCACACAATGAGACTCTATGGGAATCGAATGTGAATAATAATCATTCATGTACTTGGAAAAAGATGCTTTATCACAGGAAAAATGCCCAGAGATTGATAGACAGGAAAATAGTGGATGGTAAATCTACTAGCTTATGGTTTGCACCATGGGTCAATGGCTCTACGTTATTAGAAAAACTAGGATATGACACATTATCATATACTAGAGGCCATAGCCAAAAAGTGGAGATGATTTTGTTTAATCAAACCTGGAATCCTGACAACATTTCCTACTTAAGGAATATTAGTGAAGAAATAAAGCAAATTAAGATTCATAGCAATAGGTCAGCAGACTATTGGAGTTGTTCTGTCAACAAAAAAGGAATTTTTCATTTCCAAGATGTCTGGAATTTTATCAGAACCCCCCAACAGCCTTGCAATATTCATCACATTATTTGGAACAACATTTCTTTGCCAAAAATGAATGTTTGTCTTTATAGAGCTTTTCACAATTACTTGCCTACTAAAGATAAACTTTGCATTCAAGGCATCACTTCAGATGATTTATGTGTGCTATGCAATAAATATTCAGAGACTACGAAACACTTATTCTTTGAATGTGAATTTTCTAACTATGTTTGGAAATGGAATAGAACAATGATCGGAGACCCTATTACACCAATTCATACCATCCCAACTCTTACTGGTGCTATGCATTACATTTCCTTAAGACATAAATCCAATGGTATTATCAAAGATGTCATAACTGCTGCGTTATCCTCTTCGATATGGTTTATATGGAAATGCAGAAATGGAAAAATTTTCAATAATGAAGTGATTGACAAATTTGTAGTGTGCCGGAACATCAAAAAGCAAGTCAAAGACTTGATCTGTTTTAGATCTAAATATGATAGCACTGGAACGAACAACATAGAAGAAATTATGGAAAGGTGGGATATACCTCTTCGTAATCGAGAAAACCAACCCCAAACCTTTAACCATACCTGTTCAACAACCCTTGACTCACCCAACGCCGTAACATCTTCAAGGTACATGACTGTCAGAGGAAGAGCAGAAGACGCAAGAGCTGGAGAGTCCTCTAGCACCGATAGAGATAGCACTCAGAATGGAGGAGTAGTTTCTACTGATCGTCTCACCTTTGAGCCGCCATGATTTTTCTAAGAAATAGGTCAACCCGCTGTTTGAGGGAGTTTGTTCTGGGTCGGTTTATTTTCATTAATTATACGGGCTGTTTTGGGCCTAGTTGTATTGTATGGGCCATACCCTTTGTTTGTTATAATGTTTCTTTATAATCAATAAAGTTTGAAATTCTTTCAAAAAAAAAAAATATATACATATAAGATTACGAATACTTAATATATAGAGTTGCCCTCTACCATTTATATATTAATAAATTGCTTACATATGCATTACTTGTTAAGCAAACTCAAGCTATAGTTGTTATGTATAGTAGTATTAATACATTCATAAACGAGGTAAGATAGATGCTTGTATTTATTCAGCAAACTCAAGGTACATGTGTTTTACTTAGGCCACCGCGAAATGTTAGGTAAGAGTGTATAATCTCTTTCAATTTTTTGAGCTAACTCAAGGTCGAGGTTGAGACTCAGACAAAGACCACGGTTAGGAGTTGTATGTGATACAGTAGGTAAAAAATTATCCATTGCTTGTAGGTCTGTAATTGTTGAGAAAACTCAAGGTTAGAATCCCAAGGCTAGCGAGTCGTAACACTCGTTAGAGAAATCGAAATGTTTCTATATTACTCTTAGGGTTTTTGGAATATAAAATTCTAGTGGGAGCTTTACCGAAAAAATGAAATGATAATATTTAACCTTTCTAATATTGTAAGAATATATGCTATATACAGTTAAAATAATCTGCTTTGATAAAATTTTACAACTAATATGATTGATAAAATGCTTATGAGTTAAAATATATAAACGAACTGAATTGGGATTGGCATAGAGATGTAAAATATACTTACTAATAAATGCTTTCACATGTTGTCCCTTCAAGTACCATGCACGAGCCATATTGCACAACTACTAAATACATTCATACCTTGGTCACTTAAGTGTTTATTTCCAAGACTGTGTATTGTCTTCTATGAGTTTTGAACTCTAAAACAATATAGAGTGTGGATATTTGATACATATTCGAACACACATAAAGGTTGTATGATGAATGGTCATGTTCATAATATACGAAATCTCGATGAAATTGATTCATTCGAAATGAGCAAGAAAACTACAATGCGAGATCCTGTATTTAATAAGATTGATTATAATAAGGATCTTGTTGTGTTAGATATAACATGTAACAACCCTAGATTTTTGCATATATTTTTAATTTTGACTTTATTTTTATTTTAAATTATTTTAAAACTTGTTCTATTTCAAACATTTCATTTCTAAATATAAATTTTGATTGTTGTGTGAATTATAGTTTCAAACTATTATAAATTGGATATTTCACTGAAAGGTGAAATTCTGGTCAAACTGTTCAATCTTTGACTTTTAAACTCCAAATTTAAATTATTTAAAATCCTAAATTTTATCTTTTATTATGAAAATAGATTTAATAACTTGAATACAGCTTTTTGTTTCGTTGGAAACGGAGTTAAATTGTGAAAGTTATGTATATTTCAATATTGCGTGTAAACTGATGTATTTAGCAATATTGTCTATTTTATATTATATTTTATTTGTCATATTTTGTTCTAATATGTGTTAATATTTTATTTTATGTATAATTTTGTCTTTTATTATTTTAAAGTGATAATATAACTTGTCCAAAGTTTACTTGAATTTATTTTCTATTTTTAAAGGCTAGTTTCTATTTTTCTGCTATTTTCTTAATTAAAATTATATTTAATTAAAATTTATTTATTTACTTTTGTGAAAGAATTTTTATTTTATGTTATTATCTTTATTTATAAATATTTTCTAAGTCCATATAAATCCTTCAAAGTTTATTCTGTTTATTTTCAAATTTTCTAGACTAGTTTTCATTTTCTGT
Organism: Allium fistulosum; assembly: GCA_030737815.1. NCBI lineage: Eukaryota > Viridiplantae > Streptophyta > Magnoliopsida > Asparagales > Amaryllidaceae > Allium > Allium fistulosum. The sequence goes on along the minus strand of CM060903.1, from coordinate 431,423,426 downwards.
GCTATTTTCTTATTTTAATCATTTATAATTAATATTTATTTATTTATATTTTGTTTATTTACTAAATTTTCGTATTTTTATCTGAATTTATATATATATTTCAGTTGTTTAAATTTATATAATGAAATTATAGAAATTTGAAGAGTTTGTGACTTTTTATATGCCTTAGTCCTTTTGTATTCTACACCCTTTCATTTCATAACTCTTACATTCATTTGAGGCCAACCATATCTCATTTCTTTCGGCTGATCACATATCATTTTCACGTAAACAAATGTCCTCCCTCATCTCCTAAAACTCACGGCACTTCAAAGAAAAATATGGCTTCCATTCTCCTCTTATCTTCTTCCTTTATCTCTTCTTTACTTCACAATTTCCATTGATTTTGCCTTCCTCCTCTTCTAGCTTTGCTTGGCCTCTACCACCTTCATCTCCACCATCCTCTCCACCTTCAGCCCCACCACCATCTACAGCAGCACCTCCTCCTCCTCTACTGACCATGACCAAGCCGTGCCCATCCATTTAAGTTAGCACCACAAAATTGCACAAAAACCCTTCCAAACAATGCCTAGACCACATATGCTTCACCACCACCATCATCTATCACCTTGGCCACCCCTAGAACCACCACCACCAGCAACTACATGACTTTTGGCTGCTACTGCACCATCACTCTCCACTGTCCAGATCTGACCTAAGCATGGCCGAGCCCATGGGATGACCATGCCAAGCCAAAAGTTGAACCAAACCTCACCTATTTGCCTTGACCTATTGTATACTCCACTTTGCAACTCTCCTACCTCTTCACACTTATGTAGCCATGAGTTTTGATGCCATACCTGATCCAAACCTGAGCTATATCACATCATGGCTGAGCACTTGATCCCCTATGGTCAAGTATTTGAATGGTAAAGGCAAGGTCTTGTCTTTGTTGCTCCTTATTTCAATTTATTTCATTATGGTTTTAGATAAATGCTCATGTTATATATACTTGTTTTGTTTGAATGTGACAAGGCAATTAGTTTTGGCTCTTCCAATCTCAAATCATTGTCGTGCTTTCATGCCTCTGGAAATCCTTGTTGTGTGTTCGTGGTCGTCATCTCTAGCTTATACAAGTGAGTTATTCTCACTAGACAATATGTACCTATATAACTGATAAACCGACACCATTTGAATCTGTAATGTATATCATCATGTTATTTATGCTTATATTATTATCATATGATGTTCATACCTGTTATTACACCTGTTATATCACATGTTACCGTTATATCATGCTATTTTATTATTATTTTTTCAGTTTGTCACACTGCAAGTTCCCTGTTAGTATAGAAATCACTATGGGTTGAAATGATACATACCCGAACAGACTTTAGAATAAGGGAAATCGTTATGGACTGAAATGATAGGCCTGAGCGGTTTTCAAATTCATTTATTTTACTTGGGATTGCGGGTTTGAAATGATAGAACCCAGATTTTTCTTTTAAACTGCGGATTGAAATGATACATATCCGTATCACTTGACCTAGGTCAGAAAACTATATATAGGCCCGTGGTTATTTTATAAAGTGTTTTGGATATTTTTAAGTATTTTAAAAATATAAATTTATGAAATTTGATTTAAATAGATTTTGAAATGTTTTAAAATAAAGAAATTATGATTTTTCTATAAGTTAAAAATGTAATTAATGAATGGTTATATTGGATTATTGAAATATAACTTAAGTTTGGAATTTGGAATTTTGGTTAAAATGATATTTAAGTTATATGAATAAAAATGGAAATGTAATCTATATTTGGAAAATGGTAAATATGATAATTTGATTTAAATTTGAATCTAAGTGATTTATTAAAGTATTATTAAGTTTTCTCTGAATTTAAGTGGTTAAATAAATGAATGCTTAAATTGTAATTTTAAAATATAACTTGACTGGGAAATGTAAATTTGGTTTTAATTAAAGGTTTAAATTAATTAAATAAAATTGGAAATTTAGTTAAATTTGTGAAATGGTAATTTAAATTTGAAGTGTTAAGTTTATTTGTTGAAAGTGAAGAAAAGGAAATTATACACTTGAACTAATAAGTGGAATTATTGAAATTTGGATTTATTTATAAGAAATTGGTTTAATAAAAATCAAAATGTTTAATGATATGTTAATGAACATTTTAATGTAAAATTATGATTTTTAAAATGTTTAAAGAGTTTAAAATGAAGTTATTTAATTGCTGGAAATACACTAAAAGCTGGAAATCACTTTTAATAGCATTCAGAAATGCTATGGTTCTGAATTTCACTAAAAATTGAATAAAAGGGCTACTACAGCATTTCTGAAATGCTGCAGTTGCTGTAGTTGAACTAATAGGCAAAAACTTAACTCAAGTCTATTATAGCATTCTCTGGAAATGCTGTAGTAGCCTGCAGTCTTTGTTAAAATCAAATAAAACCTTTGTTTTGAAATCTGAGCTACCGCAGCATTTCTGGAAATGCTGTCCTTGCTGTTTAAACTAATTTTTCAACTAGAAATGTGATATAACAGCAGTTTTAAGTGCTGTCTTTGCTGAATTAAAATGTTTTTCAAATATAACTTATAACAGCTTTTTCTAAATGCTGTGAAAGGCTGAAATTTTAATAATTAGGGGTTTTGACTTAGCAAATGAACTCAAAATGGTTTGAAACTTTGAAAATTTAATACTTGATTTGAAAGTATAATATTTACACTTTTAAATGGTTTAAATGAATTATTGTGATTGAAATATAAACTATTTAAAGGGTGACTTGAAATGATAATAAATGAATGATATCTTTGAATTTAAAAGGTATTTAAAGTTGAATATTTAGATTTGAACTCAAATGATATTTTGGTACACAAAAATGATTTGAAATGAAGTTTTGGAAAGATATGATATTTTGATATATTAAAATGATTTGAAATGAAGTTTTGGAAAGATATGATATTTTGATATATTGAAATGATTTGAAATGAAGTTTTGGAACGATATGATATTTTAAATATATTGAAATGGTTTGGAATTGATTTAATCTTTATTTTGATAAAGATTTGGATTTGAAATGATATTCTATTTTAAAGTATAAACTGTTTTAAATTATAACCACGGGTTATAATAACGATTGGTTGTTAAAGAGACCGGGATCGGATATGGACATACTCTCTGTCGATACCGAAAACCACTTTGACAACTGGTACGCGGTGGAGTTTCCAGAATGAAGTAGGATGGTGGCGACGATCCTAAGGTATATACGTGGACCCAACTCCCGTGAGTTGGCATAAGGTGGCTAAAACAAGAGCGATCGACGGGCCAAGGAGGTAGCACCTCTTATCGGACACACTTCTTCGATACCATTCTATTACTTGTGATTGATTTGGTGCGCACCCTTGATTTGGGAGTGTTGTTCGAGGTGGGCGGTAGTGGCTGCTATGCGTCACCACCAGTCCGGATGCGTAATTGGTATATCTACTCTGGCATTGCCTTGTGTGCCGTGTCACCTACCATATCGAGCCCACTACGATTTTGGTTTAAAGATCCGACCGCGTTAAGGTTCACCATCCCCTTAACGCTATTTTCTATATGATTATACTTTACTAATTAGACACTACTATATATAGCGTATATTACTACATAGTAAATAGTTTAACAGATCCTTAAAGAATGGGCGATCCCAAGCATTCTTTAAGTTACCTGTACCTTTATTACAGTTCACTTGAGTTGGTTTACATTATATAAGTATATATTGTCCTGACTCGAGTGTTTTGTGTTTTGCTTTACGCTCGGGTCAGCCTGAGTTATTCACAGATTTGGATTTCCGCTCTCTTGGAGATTTGAATCGCTGGAGATTATTCGCTTGTCTTGTCCTATCTATTTCAGTTCTGTTGTTCTGTTCAGCTTGTACTTGGTTATCATATTGAGACTTCTGTTGTACTTTATTTTCTCCTGTTGTATCTTATGTAACTCTGATATATGTATATAGTAGCTTCATGAACTACTATTTCTTTTACTTCCGCTGCATTATTTTACTCTGTGTCTGTGATTTGTGATTATATTTATTTACTGTATATTCTGAGATTTGCCAAATTTTATTTACAACGCGGTATTTTGAGCAATCCAATTCCGGCATGAGTGTCTACCTATACACTTATAATGGATGCGAATGGTTGAAAATATCGGGTCGTTACAGTTGGTATCAGAGCTTTGGCTTTGAGGCAAAACTCAGCATATGGAGTAGATTTATCTACAGAATCACTTTCGTTCGAGTTTGAATCTTTTCCGCTTGATTCGAATTTCCTTTGAATTTTTGGAACGTTCCCTGCGGTTCCAAAATTCATTCTTGTCCCTCACTATTCATCTTCTTTTGATTTTGGAGTATTACATAACTCCACTTCGAATGATCTTTATAGTGAATTGGCTGTCTCGCCAATATTCTAATTTTCTGGTAAAGAGAGAAACTCCTTTACAAATTTGTATCGATTCACCAGAGATTTATATCTATCCTTGGTTTAGATGCTAATAATCTTTTGTTATTCCAAACTCTATCTCTTGAGATCGGATGTAGATTTACCCCAGAAAATCCACATTTGATCCTATTCATTAGGTCACGGTTGACCCGGTTAAGGTTGCCCGCGATTTATCTAAGCTTATCCATCTTCATAATTTGTTAATTAATCATCTTGTCTTCGTTTCCAAAATATCTCCAAACATTTTGAATTATACTTGTAAAGCTATGTTTTGTTTTATATATTGTGTTGTTTGAGTTGTTGATGTTGATTTAGGCTTCCGATCGATTCGTCTGATCAACGCTATCGATAGGATTTCTAAAACACTTTGACAGAACAAACTGACACTATATTATTTTAAAATTTGGTTAATGAAATAAATTTTGAAATAAGTAAATATTATGGAACTTAATAAATTGATTTAAATTGATTATTTGAAATGATAATACTTGATTTATCATTCTATAAATGAATTTATAAATAGTTGTTTATAAATTTGATTTGGGAACTGAAATGAATTTAAATCAAGAATTTGAGAATTTAATTTCCGATGGTTTCGAACTTTGTGTTTAAAGCTTTAAAAGGATATATTATTTAAAGTATTTTTGAATAGAAATTTGTTTCCAAAGAATTTTAAAGTTTAAAATTTTGTGCTCTTCTCTTTGTCGTTGGAAAATAATTTCGGTGATGACTGCAGCATCATCGACGTTCATTTTCGAGTTTCGAAGCGAAGAAATCATTCTGTAGTTTTGCTACAGCTTTGTTTTGGGAAATTTGATTGATTTGAATTTCTAAAAGATGATTTGATTTATAATATATATAGATATATGATTTAAATTTGATTTGACAAATTATGTACATACATTCATTTATCTCTAAATGTTTGAAAGAAATCGGAAATTTTATTCTTAAATTCTATCTTAAATAATAACTTCAAGTATATAAAAAAAAATCAAAATTTTGAATAAATATTCAAGCTTGAAATGATTGAATTAGAATGTTTATAGTGTATATTAATTTTAGAAAGTTTTATTTGTATAATTCTCAGTTGCATTCCAATATAACTTACCTTAAAATTTTAGAAGTTAACAATGTAATTGGATAATATGCAATATAAAAAGATTTTATAAATAAAATTTGAGTGGTTATAATAAATGTTATACACTTAAGTTTTAGTTATAAAAAGATTAACAGAGGTAAATAGAGTAATGGAATAATTTACACAAAAAAATGATGTTAAGGGAATTAAAAATAAATTAAACCAGTTATAATAAGTGTAAGTATATTTAACATAGATGATAAAATATATTAAGAGGAATTAAATTTATTAAGTACATTATGAGTATAATAATAATTTTTTCCAATCCATGATTTCTGAAATTGTTAGTTTTAAAAAATTGGATGATAAGATAATATAATTAGAGATAGTAAAATTTATTTAACTTGTGTAAAATTAATTATCAGTTTAAGCTGAAACCATAGAAATTTCAAACCTATTATCTTATTTTGTTTTTCAAACTTATTACCAAATTTTGTTTTCAAACTATCTTTTGGTTGTTCTTATTTTTCCTTATCGTGCTACAGACTAGTATAGGTATCTTTCTATAATCTTTCTGTTTAGAAATCTATCTATAATCTTTAATAATGTTTGGTACTCATTTTAAATCTGAGCACTGCTTTCCACCCACAGACTGTCGGTCAAGCGGAAAGAGTAAATCAGATTCTAGAAGATCTTTTCGTGCTTGTGTTCCTGATTCTGGAGAATCTTGGGAAGATCATCTCCACCTTATTAAACTTACTTATAACAATAGTTATCAGGTATAATTTCAATCTTCTTGTCACTTGTCTTAATCTTATTTCACTCTATCTTTTTCTTGTGCTTTCCCGTACCTTATTCCTTTTCGGGGACGAAAAGTTTTGAGTGGGGGAGAGTGTAACAACCCTAGATTTTTGCATATATTTTTAATAATGACTTTATTTTTATTTTAAATTATTTTAAAACTTGTTCTATTTCAAACATTTCATTTCTAAATATAAATTTTGATTGTTGTGTGAATTATAGTTTCAAACTAGTATAAATTGGATATTTCACTGAAAGGTGAAATTCTGGTCAAACTGTTCAATCTTTGACTTTTAAACTCCAAATTTAAAATTTTAAAATCTTAAATTTTATCTTTTATTATGAAAATAGATTTAATAACTTGAATACAGCTTTTTGTTTCGTTGGAAACGGAGTTAAATTGTGAAAGTTATGTATATTTCAATATTGCGTGTAAACTGATGTATTTAGCAATATTGTCTATTTTATATTATATTTTATTTGTCATATTTTGTTCTAATATGTGTTAATATTTTATTTTATGTATAATTTTGTCTTTTATTATTTTAAAGTGATAATATAACTTGTCCAAAGTTTACTTGAATTTATTTTCTATTTTTAAAGGCTAGTTTCTATTTTTCTGCTATTTTCTTAATTTAAATTATATTTAATTAAAATTTATTTATTTACTTTTGTGAAAGAATTTTTATTTTATGTTATTATCTTTATTTATAAATATTTTCTAAGTCCATATAAATCCTTCAAAGTTTATTCTGTTTATTTTCAAATTTTCTAGACTAGTTTTCATTTTCTGTGCTATTTTCTTATTTTAATCATTTATAATTAATATTTATTTATTTATATTTTGTTTATTTACTAAATTTTCGTATTTTTATCTGAATTTATATATATATTTCAGTTGTTTAAATTTATATAATGAAATTATAGAAATTTGAAGAGTTTGTGACTTTTTATATGCCTTAGTCCTTTTGTATTCTACACTCTTTCATTTCATAACTCTTGCATTCATTTGAGGCCAACCATATCTCATTTCTTTCAGCTGATCACATATCATTTTCACGTAAACAAATGTCCTCCCTCATCTCCTAAAACTCACGGCACTTCAAAGAAAAATATGGCTTCCATTCTCCTCTTATCTTCTTCCTTTATCTCTTCTTTACTTTACAATTTCCATTGATTTTGCCTTCCTCCTCTTCTAGCTTTGCTTGGCCTCTACCACCTTCATCTCCACCATCCTCTCCACCTTCAGCCCCACCACCATCTACAGCAGCACCTCCTCCTCCTCCACTGACCATGACCAAGCCGTGCCCATCCATTTAAGTTAGCACCACAAAATTGCACAAAAACCCTTCCAAACAATGCCTAGACCACATATGCTTCACCACCACCTTCATCTATCACCTTGGCCACCCCTAAAACCACCACCACCAGCAACTACATGACTTTTGGCTGCTACTGCACCATCACTCTCCACTGTCCAGATCTGACCTAAGCATGGCCGAGCCCATGGGATGACCATGCCAAGCCAAAAGTTGAACCAAACCTCACCTATTTGCCTTGACCTATTGTATACTCCACTTTGCAACTCTCCTACCTCTTCACACTTATGTAGCCATGAGTTTTGATGCCATACCTGATCCAAACCTGAGCTATATCACATCATGGCTGAGCACTTGATCCCCTATGGTCAAGTATTTGAATGGTAAAGGCAAGGTCTTGTCTTTGTTGCTCTTTATTTCAATTTATTTCATTATGGTTTTAGATAAATGCTCATGTTATATATACTTGTTTTGTTTGAATGTGACAAGGCAATTAGTTTTGGCTCTTCCAATCTCAAATCATTGTCGTGCTTTCGTTCCTCTGGAAATCCTTGTTGTGTGTTCGTGGTCGTCATCTCCAGCTTATACAAGTGAGTTATTCTCACCAGACAATATGTACCTATATAACTGGTAAACCGACACCATTTGAATCTGTAATGTATATCATCATGTTATTTATGCTTATATTATTATCATATGATGTTCATACCTGTTATTACACTTGTTATATCACATGTTACTGTTATATCATGCTATTTTTTTTTTCAGTTTGTCACACTGCAAGTTCCCTGTTAGTATAGAAATCACTATGGGTTGAAATGATACATACCCGAACGGACTTTAGAATAAGGGAAATCGTTATGGGCTGAAATGATAGACCTGAGCGGTTTTCAAATTCATTTATTTTACTTGGGATTGCGGGTTTGAAATGATAGAACCCGGATTTTTCTTTTAAACTGCGGATTGAAATGATACATATCCGTATCACTTGACATAAGTCAGAAAACTATATATAGGCCCGTGGTTATTTTATAAAGTGTTTTGGATATTTTTAAGTATTTTAAAAATATAAATTTATGAAATTTGATTCAAATAGATTTTGAAATGTTTTAAAATAAAGAAATTATGATTTTTCTATAAGTTAAAAATGTAATTAATGAATGGTTATATTGGATTATTGAAATATAACTTAAGTTTGGAATTTGGAATTTTGGTTAAAATGATATTTAAGTTATATGAATAAAAATGGAAATGTAATCTATATTTGGAAAATGGTAAATATGATAATTTGATTTAAATTTGAATCTAAGTGATTTATTAAAGTATTATTAAGTTTTCTCTGAATTTAAGTGGTTAAATAAATGAATGCTTAAATTGTAATTTTAAAATATAACTTGACTGGGAAATGTAAATTTGGTTTTAATTAAAGGTTTAAATTAATTAAATAAAATTGGAAATTTAGTTAAATTTGTGAAATGGTAATTTAAATTTGAAGTGTTAAGTTTATTTGTTGAAAGTGAAGAAAAGGAAATTATACACTTGAACTAATAAGTGGAATTATTGAAATTTGGATTTATTTATAAGAAATTGGTTTAATAAAAATCAAAATGTTTAATGATATGTTAATGAACATTTTAATGTAAAATTATGATTTTTAAAATGTTTAAAGAGTTTAAAATGAAGTTATTTAATTGCTGGAAATACACTAAAAGCTGGAAATCACTTTTAATAGCATTCAGAAATGCTATGGTTCTGAATTTCACTAAAACTTGAATAAAAGGGCTACTACAGCATTTCTGAAATGCTGCAGTTGCTGTAGTTGAACTAATAGGCAAAAACTTAACTCAGGTCTATTATAGCATTCTCTGGAAATGCTGTAGTAGCCTGCAGTCTTTGTTAAAATCAAATAAAACCTTTGTTTTGAAATCTGAGCTACCGCGCATTTCTGGAAATGCTGTCCTTGCTGTTTAAACTAATTTTCAACTAGAAATGTGATATAACAGCAGTTTTAAGTGCTGTCTTTGCTGAATTAAAATGTTTTTCAAATATAACTTATAACAGCTTTTTCTAAATGCCGTGAAAGGCTGAAATTTTAATAATTAGGGGTTTTGACTTAGCAAATGAACTCAAAATGGTTTGAAACTTTGAAAATTTAATACTTGATTTGAAAGTATAATATTTACACTTTTAAATGGTTTAAATGAATTATTGTGATTGAAATATAAACTATTTAAAGGGTGACTTGAAATGATAATAAATGAATGATATCTTTGAATTTAAAAGGTATTTAAAGTTGAATATTTAGATTTGAACTCAAATGATATTTTGGTACACAAAAATGATTTGAAATGAAGTTTTGGAAAGATATGATATTTTGATATATTAAAATGATTTGAAATGAAGTTTTGGAAAGATATGATATTTTGAGTGAATGGAGCTCTGTATTTAATGCACTATTATTATAATGGCAGAAATAATGGAAGCATACTATATGACACTTATTATTGGATGCATCATGTTACAAAAGATTGTCTTCGTATATATACCAAGTATTATTTATGAAATAATAACTACTTTTTGGTATTGGCTGAAAATAGATATAGTTTTATTTTAATATGAATATTATGAATATTCATTATAAGGTGAATCTATTATAATAATGGTACTAGTTTTCATAACAAAAGTGATGCATTAGAAAATACAGAAGTCTCTGAATTTTTTATAATTATTTTAGAATTATGGACTAAGCCATATATTTGAGTAATAACTCTTTAATCGTATGATTATTAATCATATGGTACTAGTGAATTGTATCTTAAACGATTAAAAATATAGGACCGTTTTAGTGGAAGCAATAAAAGAGTTGATGAACTCTTCGGATGGATACACACATATATGTAGTCCAAGTTCTATTGATACCAAAACAGATCCACTTACGTCGTTAATTCACTGATGAATTATCACAGACATGAACATGTGGATTTAATACACAAGTAGTTTGTTTATGATAGTTTCATAGAATATAAAATAGAATAGAAACATAACATGCCAAAGAAAATTAAATAGTTTAATTCGATCGAATAGGTAAGTATATAGGAAAAGAGTTCCAAATGTACCTATAATTGAATAAGATTTAATCTCAAATGTCACTCCTTCTTATGATACATAATGATGTATCGATAAAGAGTAATCGGACTTTGTTGGACAAAGTACGAATGACGGTGAGTAAAGTTGAGTTAACTTCTTTCTATAATGATGTGCATTTAAGAGTAAGTACATATGTTAAATCAATTTCATCTAAAACATAGTTTACAAAATCGTATTCATATAAGATTCGAATTGATCAAGAAACCTCGATCATAAATAGTTGAAGATGCATTGTTGTCTAATTTATATTTTGGACATAAATTTCATAGACTTAAAACTAAATTAATTTTATGAAAGTATAAAGGTTGTTCATAAAATATTTTTGAATGTCTATTCTATCATACTGAAAAACAATTGTTGTTTCAAGAAGTACCACCTTCACGATGAAGGAATTTCTTTTGTAAATAGTTGTAGTACCGGGCTTAGATGCGATCCAAAGACTTGAAATTAGAAATTGGTTATAAGGGATGAAAGAAAATTAACCAAGTCTAAAATAAACACGATACATTAGAATGTCTAATAATAATTTCCAAACATTAAAGAGAAACTATGAGTCTAATCAATATCTTGAAAGAGAATTGTTAGTAATAACAATGTCCTCAGTTGTTTATAAGCCATGAAGAGTGTAAACTCTACCATGGCACAAAGCATTAAAACAGAGATGGATTCCAAGTACATTATCAAAATATGATTTTGATAGTTGTACCTGAATGAATATGATCAGTTGGCAGCAACTGTATCTTCAGGAAGATCAATGCTTCTGAATTATATAAAACGATGTTAATAGAAATAACTTCTTTAACTTCAAGTGTTGAAATTTGTAACATAATTTCGATTGCCGACATGCTTAAGTCCACTTGAATTCTACATGCAATTATCGCACAATTTGATTTTCAGTTTTGGCACATTGCATTGAAATAGAACCTCTAAATAATAAATAGTTTTTTTTGCAAATAAAAACCAAAATGTCTCGAAATAAGTGAGAGTGTAACATCCCACTATTTTAGACCATTCAAATCGACAATAATCCATACATGTCGGACTCGAATACTTCAAAACAGTGGATTGTTAATTTAAATTTGGCAAAACTCAGCATATACGGTAAATAAATCAATCACAGAATCACAGACACAGAGTAATACAATAATACGCAGCGGAAAAGATAAAATAGTAGTTCATGAAGCTACTATATAAACATCAGAGTTAAAAATAAAATACAACAGAATATCTCAAATACAGTGAAGTCTTCAGTACGAATAGATGACCTCTCTGAACAAATCTACTGGAAAAGCTAAAAGCTGAATCGATAGTTGGATCTCCAAATGAAGCTCTAAACTCCAAAGGTGAGTCTCAGATGCTGTATCACTCAGTCTGACCCGAGCGTAAAGCAAACCACAAAACACTCGAGTCAGGATTAATATTCTTATATCAATAAATCCAACTCAAGTGAAATATCAACTGAAATACAAGTAACTTAAAGGATGTTTAGGATAACCATCCTCTAAGGATCTGTAGAACTATCTACAATGTAGAAATATATACTACAACACCGTGGTCATTTCAAATTAATTTATAATTCAAAACCGAAAATTCACTTTTATTTCAAATATATCTATTTTCCAAAATAGTATATATATATCAAATAATTTATAAAGTAAAGTATTTATAATTTCCTCAAGTCTCACAAATCGATTCAAATCAACTCAAATTCCAAATTCAAATTTATTCAAAGCTCAATTCATCAATTCAATTCAGTTCTCAATAGACCATTTAAATTTTAGTATATTTCAAAGCTTTAATATTCAACATTTTCAAAGTTAAATTTAACAGTTTCATATAGCTCTTGATTTAATTTCATTATTATTTAATCAGGGAATATTCACTTAATAAATTCAATATCATTTAACTAGCCTTAAGTTACATTTTTACTAAATATTTCCTTAAATTTATTTAAACAAGAAATATTCATTAAATTACTTAGATCAACCCAAGTTATAAATCATATCTTAAATCTCAATTTCAATAAGTTTCAAATCGGTTTAATTAAATAAAATTTTCTTCCCAACCTTAACTTATTCAAATTATTACCAAAATCTATTTTGAAACATAAATTTAAATACTTAACCATATTATAAATATTAAATCAATCTTAATTAAATTAAATATTATTATTAAATCTATATATATATATATATATCATTACCATTTATATATAATAATTTAAAAATCAACATTTATTAAAACCATATATTTCTTCCCAAATCCATAGAATTTATTTTCAAAATATTTATATATATGGACCAACGGTGTCTGTATATATATCTATCATATGGTTAAGTGATACAGATATTTATCATTTCAATCCGAAATTTAAATATATACAGGTAGATATCATTTCAACCCGTAATCCCAATTTCAATTCAAATGAAAATCGCTTGGGTTTATCATTTCAACCCATAACGATTTTCTCCTATTCTAAAGTCCGTTCGGGTATGTATCATTTCAACCCATAGTGAATTCTATACTAATAGGGAACTTGCAGAGTGATAACCGATAATATAAAATACAACAACATGTGTAACGACCCGGAATTTTCGATCCCGAAAATTCCAGATAGTTATGAAAAGAAGAAAGAGATAGAAGAAAGAAACAGAAAACATAACACAGATCCTCACATTCGCAGCGGATAAAATATAATATCAAATAATAGCAGTTTACAAAAGAATATCATATCAGTAAATTTCCAGTCTAATACATCAGAGTTACAGCCATTTATACATGAACTGGACAGTTATACAACTTGTTCCAGACTACAATCTATACAGACTACCCAGTCTTATATACACAGCGGAATACTCCATACGTTCCTGCCATCCAGCTCGCCACCTGAGCTCTAGAACGTCCTTACCTGAAAATCTGTAATACTCGGTCTGACCCGAGTATTACATCAAAGTAACACCCGGGTCAGGCTGGAAACCAGCGTGAGTAAACCCATATAACTGGAAATACTAAGTAATGAAACTTATTTGCAAAGCAGGGTAACTCGTACCTTCCTACGAGTTCTCAAAGTCCATCACTTATTAAAATAAATATCCAATAACTACTACTCAGTTAAAGGCTAAGTTACTTAATTCATTCCAATTCTAGCCTGTTAAATTCCATTCATCCAATTATATAGAACTTAGATTTCTAATCAAAGTGGGTTCGGGTATTGCTGATACCCGATCCCGGACTCTTCGAATTTAATGTCACTTCAAATCTAAACTGTTTACAATTCAAATTTAAATATAAGATGTCCCACTTTACATAGAAATTCACTATTGATAGATAATCCAAATATCACAGTACAACCTCACATCTCATATCACAGTATATAAGTTATCAGACTAGATATTAATTAAATCATTCAATACAGTTCAATCATCCCTAGGCCAGATTGATTCATTCTTAATCAAATTAATTAATCTCCAATTAAATTAATCATCAACTTTAAATCATTAAATGCTGCTTACTTAACATAAATTAATTACAACCCAATTAATTAATTATTCTTTAATCGTCCATCTTAATTAATCACCCTTGATTAATTACCCTTTAATTACACTAAGTAATTAACCTTTAATTACCACATAGATTAATTAGCCTTAACCATTCACATTAATTAACCTTTCATTTATCTCCTTAATTAATTAACTACATTAATTAATGATCTTTTAATCACGTCCCTTAATTAATTAATTAACCTTTAATTACTAATCAATTAATTAACTAATTAATAGTCATATTCACCCAACCTTAAATAATTTTAAGATAATTCATTTACTTAATCGCTTAAGTAAACTGATTAATCTTTAATTACTTATATGAAGTAATTATTTCATTAATTAACTAATCATTATTTAATTTCTTGAAAAGCTAGGTTAATACTTTACTTTGTTATAAAACCTGTAAACACCCTGGTTTGTTTCTTACCCAATTTCTTTTATTTTACATCAGGTCAAAGTAACCCGAGCCAAAACCAAACGAACCCAACCCCTTCGAGTCATCCACAAAACAGCTTCGAACCTTGCACGAGAATTCCCCTTCTTCTCCAAAACTCAATCCCACAGCCAAACTCCCTGGCCCAAACGTGCACGGTGCACGTGCACCGGCCCCTCTGGCCAACGACGAACGTGCGACGATCTCCTACAATCCCACCTTCACATGCGAATTCGAATATGAACCCAGCTCGATCAAATAACACGCGAGTCAAAATTCGATTCATCAGTACGAAATCTGGACCCAAACGCTGCCACAAAATCCCGTCATCGCATATGATCTCCACCGCCAGAAACTCCGGTAACCTCTCCAAAGCACCGCATCATCACCACGCCACCCTCCATCAACGCGCGATCGCCTCCGATCAAATATCCCAATCGCAATGTCACGACATTCGAGCCGAGCAAAAGTTCAAGCTAAAACCCCAATTCAATTGAATTCGAACAATTCGTCCATAGGAAAAATTCAACTGCATTTTTCCCTTCATCAACAATTCATTAGCTAGCTTCAATCAAGATTTCAACCCAAATCGTCGAGTTGAACATCGGCAATTTGTCAAATTGCCGAAAATGATCATCTCCAAATTCCCAATTGAATAGCACTTAAAAAATTCTGAAATGCATATCAAAATTCATGATTTTCAATCACGAATCCATCCCTATAATGCAGAATTGAAATTAAGAAAATTGATTATTATGAAATTTTGGGGTTTTACTGTTATTTTACAAATTTCGAAATAAAAACTTATTATGAATTCCTGAAATGATTTTTGGTGGTGATGTTTCATGATTTCAATCATTTCTTGTTTGCAAATTAAAGCCTAACAGTGATTAAAGAATGAGGTATTTAATTTAAAGAGGAAAAATCAAATCTGTTAACCAATAGAACCTATATTCTTATTTACAGGCATCCAAAACAACCATGCATTCATTTAATCCAAGCATCAGGTAATCAACTTGATTTTTATACATCAGCCAAAATGAAACAAGATTAAAAACTGTTTTTTTAAAGATTTACTCACTTTAATATAGCTTGAACAGGAAACAGAGTAAGACTCTGATATGGACTTCCTTAGTCCAAAATTGCAGCTTAACTGTTTATTTGATGTGTTGAATCTTGAATTTGTTTTGCTTTGATCTTCAGAATCTGAGTTTTTATTCTTTGATTTGGACCTTGCCTTTGATTACTTCAGTTTGTTTAAATGAAGAAAATGAAGTCAAGCGAGGTACACATATATGAGTGTATGCTGTTGTATTCTAGAGTAAGCTTCTTTCCACTTTTATATATATTTTTCATATAGTTAAAGATTTTTTTCCCTTACTCTATGGAGGCTGAGATGATTCATTCGTGTACTAGAGATGGTGGCATTTAATGCCATTGTCCCTTTTCAAGTTTACACAAGATACACATATATTGTAATGTACAATCTTGTATATATTTTATTTTGTCTCCCTTTTGTCAGCTGAAATGAAAAAACGTGTGCTACATTTATTACTTTTGGCTTGCACTACAAGCTTATTCTTATCATCTTTATATTACTACTTGTCTAAATGCATATGAGTTCTAGAATTTACTATAATTTTTATTACTTTTTAAAGTTAATCATTTACTATTTAATTTCCATACTCCATGTATTCAGTTCATTTCTTTGTCCTATTTCTTATAACATGTCTGGTTTGCTTTTCATGTATGCTATGAGCTTTTATAAGATTATTATACTTTGGTATAATCCTAAGTGTTTATTTTTATTTTTACATAACTATAAATTTAAGATATTTATTTTACATAAATACTTATTCTATTTCTTTGTTAAAGCTAAACTATCAAACATTGAATTTCTTATTTCTTTTTTTTTCTTTTTTTTTAAACGGTCAATATTTAATTTATATCCATATGTTTTATTTTCTATTTGTAATTTAAATTTTCAAACCTTCGATTTATAACATATGTTTGTATTTATATATTTTATATTCCTATTTATATCTTATATTTCATTATAGTTTTCTTATATTTATATATTTATGTTTATAACCTTATATTATTTTATACTTATGTTTAATATTCATGTATATATTTTATCAGATGTTAATAATATAGAATCTTTAATTTTTATTGAATAAACAGATTTTAGTATAAATATTTTGAAAGAATTTATTTTAGATTTTCAAATCAAAATTTCCTTCACAAAACATATATAACTAATAGATGTCCAAAGATTTCATCCGTTTATAAATTGAAAAGCTTGTATTTTATTTAATTAGATTAAATTATTTATTAAAATAATGTTGCCAAAATACCGGGTCATCACATTCCTCCCCCCTTTGAATCTTTTCGTCCTCGAAAAGGAACGAAGCCAGATTTATTAAAAATGCTTAAAATCAGATAAATTTTCTTTGATCATTTTTAAACTACTTTATAAATCTATATAATATTATTAAAATAGTTTTTATAAAAATACTTTTAGAACTCGATGTTTCGACAAGTCCATCCTCGTTCTCACAGAAATTCGGTCATACGTTGATCGGGCGTAGGACTGAAAATCTATAAGTACTTGGTAAACTCGTTTCCAACACCTAGTGAAAATACTTTGGAAAATAATTTTATTGAAAATATAGAAAACAATTTCGAAAATAGAGGAAATATCTTTGGTAAAAATGCTCTGGAAATCATCACCCCCATCCATGGTCGCAGTTACATCCTGGGTTACGTTGCCGTCGCAGCAAAAGTCCATGTAACTGATTACACCATAGAACCCACAACAGATCGCAGTTACATCCAGGGTTACGTTGCCGTCGCAGCAAAAGTCCATGTAACTGTTGGCTCTCAGCGGCACACACGATTTTCGCTGTCAAATGAAACTTCTCCACTTCTACATAGGTCGCAGTCTACCGATGTAAAATCAAACATAGACTGTTGGCACTCAGCGGCACACACGACTTTCGCTATGTTACCATAGTGTCGCAGTCTACCGATATAAAATCAAACGTAGACTGTTGGCTCTCAGCGGCACACACGACTTTCGCTATGGTCTGCAGTAGATCGCAGTGACATCAAGTTATACCGTCGTCACAGCATAACCCAAATGCCTCTGTGGGCACCAGCCCCTCGACTTTCGCTACACAAATAATCCTCAGGAACTAGTTTTGTCCGGACTCCTCACAGGATCAACTTTAGAAACCCCCCCTTGGGGCTCAAGGCAGTACCACCCAGTGGCACTCCTGAGAAGTTCATTTCAAGGGAGCGCCTTTTTCCCCAGAGCAAATCTCAAAACACTTTATACTATACACATATAGTATTTTCCAAATCATACACCTAGTATGAATCTCATATAAATGCTTTTACACAAAATCGATTCTCAAAATCGATAATTCACAAATCAGGCTTTCCCAAATCCCAATATTGATTTTATCCAAAAATCAAAAGCCTTTTCCAAATCCAAAGGTTCCCAAAACCTTTTTCTCAAAACCATTTCCATAAAATCTTTTATATATATATATATATCCATATATATAATTTTCTTGGGAAATCTTTAAATCACTTTATACTTATATAAGTTTCCTTTGTATACTTCAAAACTTTCAAAAACCCTTTTCTTCTGGCAATGGATTCAATAAGGGGAGTTTTATCATATATAACAAAGATACGTAACTTTGTTTATTCCTAATCAAATATTCAAATTTGATTACTTTATAAAGTCACTTGCCAAATTTCTTACTTTTATTATAAAGTAAACTTTAACTCAGAAAAATATTCAATTTCCACTTTATTTCCATAAAGTTAATTTCTACCATAGAAATATAGATTTTAAATTTATTTTATTTTAGTTCCTCATATATTCACAAATATATTTTCCATTTCAAAAATCATCTTATAACCTTTTATCTACAACTTCAAAATCAAATTTCTACCTTTATTCATTGTCAATTTCTCAAAATATTCTTTCATTTCAAAAGAACCATTTCACATTTCTTATTCAAAATTCCCGATATCAATAACACTCAAATCCGTACGATGTACACATACCATCCGTACGCTCTACCAATCTGATCGCTCACTCGATCACACAATTTCACTTCCGAACTAGTATTGTTCACCCGACTTCCTAGTGCGGACTCAGATCTGGTTTCTTGATCAGAAACTGTCATTCTCCTTGCATAGTCACATCTATGATAGCGAATATCCAGAACCAATCAACAATCCATATCCAGGTTCGCCGTCGAAAATCGAGCGAAAAATCCCAACTCGGATCAATAATATCATCCCGAAATTTTGTGCTCGAATCTGGATCAAATCACTATGCGAATAAAATAATATACGTACACCTTATGTATTTAACTTCATTGATTATTAGTCAACCCAATTTCTCTTTTTTTTTTATTCACATTCACTTATTCGCATTTTCCCTAATCCTCATTTGGATTATTATTTCAATTCTTATCTCAGTTGGGTATTTACATCAATAACAGTTTGAACTCCGACCAGTGTATATTTAGAAAATAGCTTGAAAATTTTAAAAATAGATAAGTAGTTGAAAAATAATTTTTAGTTCGTAAAATAGCTGTAAAATAGTAATTAATTGTAAAATAGTAACTAATTTGTGAAATAGTTGAAAAATAGAAATTAGTTTTAGAAAACAGTTGAAAAATGGTTAATTAGCTCCAAAATAATTGTAAAACAAGGATAAAATAATTTGGCTTTAAGAAAGAAAGGTTGTATATATTTAATAGCTTGGAAAAATAGGTTTATACTAAAACAATTTATTCTGAAAATAGTCCAGAGTCAAAACTGTTCACCTTCCCATCAATTCAATTTAAATTCCCACTTCCATTTAAATTGACCCAATTCCAATTTAAATAATCCTCAATTTCCATTGAAATTGATTTAACCCCACTTCAATTTCAAATCATTTCAATTTAATCCAATCCAAATTCCCATTTAAATTTTTAAACTTATACACCTTCAATCTCAAATCCAATTAATTCAAATCAGATTCAGTTTGAACTAATTCAATTTCAATCTCAATTTTAAAACATCTCGAATTATATAAATTTGATTTAAATTCTCAAAGGTTGGTTTAACTTTTTTTTTTAAACCAAATTAACTTTTGTTTTTACATCAATAACCCAAATCTTTAAACATTTTAATTTTGAGTCAAATTCTAAAAATTCCATTTTAAATTATCTTCCATTTTGAAACCAGTTCTTAAACAATTTTAATTTACACATTTAATTCTTAAGTTCAAAGTGATTCCATTAAATTCCTACAATGGATGTATATTACCTCAATCCATTTCTTAATTTAATCAGAATAATCCAATTCACAGTTTCATGGATTATTAATAACAAAAGGATGATATCGGGATAAGCCAAAGTAAATAAACATCCAGATTATTTAAAACAACATCCATCAATAACACACATTTCCCATTTCCAGATCTCAAATCCGTTTGAGATCACACATAACTCCCATTTCAAAACAACCCATTTAGCTTCACTAAGTAAGATTTTAATTTCATTTTGAAATTTCCAATTTAGGTTGTTCTTATTTAACTTTCC
The DNA here is from genome assembly GCA_030737815.1 of Allium fistulosum. Classification (NCBI taxonomy): domain Eukaryota; kingdom Viridiplantae; phylum Streptophyta; class Magnoliopsida; order Asparagales; family Amaryllidaceae; genus Allium; species Allium fistulosum. The sequence goes on along the minus strand of CM060903.1, from coordinate 431,403,016 downwards.
CTAAGTTAAATTCAATTCATTCATTCATTCAGTCAACCTTACTCAAATTTGAATTTCTACTTCAAATTTTCAAATTTCTAATAATATTCATTCTTACTCATTAGTTGAAAACTTATATCACTTTGGGATTCACATCACTTTCCAAGGATTATTCAAAACTCAATCTTAGAGTTTATTTCAAATATACATATTTATTTCCTTTACACACCAAATTACTTTAAATTTTAAACCACCTTTGGTTTTAAATTCAAAACATGTTCCTATAAATTTTCAAACAACTCTTGTTTGAATCAAGCTCTTTTATTCAAATAATACTATTTATTATTTCTTTCAACACTTGGAACAAATTCCCTTATTTTCTGGACTTAGATTTAATAATTCACCATTAAACCCTTTTCAATTTCAATTCATAAGTCATACCCACCTAAATGTTTACTTCCATAAACATTTTATTTTTGCTAAATCATTAACAAACATTTCATCATTTTAGGAAAATAACCAAGGTTATTGCAACTGGAACCCAATTCCAATTATCTATTTCTAAAAATTCTTCTTCGAATCCAAGATTTTAATTTCAGTTTGAATTCATTTCAACTTATCTTTATTCAAATTTCGGTTTGGTTGTATTTCTATTGTCACTTAGTTCTAATTGTTCCTATTTAATTCCAATGATTTAACAACCAATTAACTTAATATTAGAAAAATTATTGCTTTATATATTAAAATATAAGCTTGTATAAAATCATTTAAAATCTTTATATAAGAAAATAACAAGTACGCTCTCATATATACATATACACTCAACTCATTCTAGGGTACTATTGACCCTATCCTTATGAGTACACCCACCAGAGCCAAGGTTCTCGCTTAACCTTTGCTCTGATACCAACTGTAACGACCCGGAATTTTCGATCCCGAAAATTCTAGATAGTTATGAAAAGAAGAAAGAGATAGAAGAAAGAAACAGAAAACATAACACAGATCCTCACATTCGCAGCGGATAAAATATAATATCAAATAATAGCAGTTTACAAAAGAATATCATATCAGTAAATTTCCAGTCTAATACATCAGAGTTACAACCATTTATACATGAACTGGACAGTTATACAACTTGTTCCAGACTACAATCTATACAGACTACCCAGTCTTATATACACAGCGGAATACTCCATACGTTCCTGCCATCCAGCTCGCCACCTGAGCTCTAGAACGTCCTTACCTGAAAATCTGTAATACTCGGTCTGACCCGAGTATTACATCAAAGTAACACCCGGGTCAGGCTGGAAACCAGCGTGAGTAAACCCATATAACTGGAAATACTAAGTAATGAAACTTATTTGCAAAGCAGGGTAACTCGTACCTTCCTACGAGTTCTCAAAGTCCATCACTTATTAAAATAAATATCCAATAACTACTACTCAGTTAAAGGCTAAGTTACTTAATTCATTCCAATTCCAGCCTGTTAAATTCCATTCATCCAATTATATAGAACTTAGATTTCTAATCAAAGTGGGTTCGGGTATTGCTGATACCCGATCCCGGACTCTTCGAATTTAATGTCACTTCAAATCTAAACTGTTTACAATTCAAATTTAAATATAAGATGTCCCACTTTACATAGCAATTCACTATTGATAGATAATCCAAATATCACAGTACAACCTCACATCTCATATCACAGTATATAAGTTATCAGACTAGATATTAATTAAATCATTCAATACAGTTCAATCATCCCTAGGCCAGATTGATTCATTCTTAATCAAATTAATTAATCTCCAATTAAATTAATCATCAACTTTAAATCATTAAATGCTGCTTACTTAACATAAATTAATTACAACCCAATTAATTAATTATTCTTTAATCGTCCATCTTAATTAATCACCCTTGATTAATTACCCTTTAATTACACTAAGTAATTAACCTTTAATTACCACATAGATTAATTAGCCTTAACCATTCACATTAATTAACCTTTCATTTATCTCCTTAATTAATTAACTACATTAATTAATGATCTTTTAATCACGTCCCTGAATTAATTAATTAACCTTTAATTACTAATCAATTAATTAACTAATTAATAGTCATATTCACCCAACCTTAAATAATTTTAAGATAATTCATTTACTTAATCGCTTAAGTAAACTGATTAATCTTTAATTACTTATATGAAGTAATTATTTCATTAATTAACTAATCATTATTTAATTTCTTGAAAAGCTAGGTTAATACTTTACTTTGTTATAAAACCTGTAAACACCCTGGTTTGTTTCTTACCCAATTTCTTTTATTTTACATCAGGTCAAAGTAACCCGAGCCAAAACCAAACGAACCCAACCCCTTCGAGTCATCCACAAAACAGCTTCGAACCTTGCACGAGAATTCCCCTTCTTCTCCAAAACTCAATCCCATAGCCAAACTCCCTGGCCCAAACGTGCACGGTGCACGTGCACCGGCCCCTCTGGCCAACGACGAACGTGCGACGATCTCCTACAATCCCACCTTCACATGCGAATTCGAATATGAACCCAGCTCGATCAAATAACACGCGAGTCAAAATTCAATTCATCAGTACGAAATCTGGACCCAAACGCTGCCACAAAATCCCGTCATCGCATATGATCTCCACCACCAGAAACTCCGGTAACCTCTCCAAAGCACCGCATCATCACCACGCCACCCTCCATCAACGCGCGATCGTCTCCGATCAAATATCCCAGTCGCAATGTCACGACATTCGAGCCGAGCAAAAGTTCAAGCTAAAACCCCAATTCAATCGAATTCGAACAATTCGTCCATAGGAAAAATTCAACTGCATTTTTCCCTTCATCAACAATTCATTAGCTAGCTTCAATCAAGATTTCAACCCAAATCGTCGAGTTGAACATCGGCAATTTGTCAAATTGCCGAAAATGATCATCTCCAAATTCCCAATTGAATAGCACTTAAAAAATTCTGAAATGCATATCAAAATTCGTGATTTTCAATCACGAATCCATCCCTATAATGCAGAATTGAAATTAAGAAAATTGATTATTATGAAATTTTGGGTTTTTACTGTTATTTTACAAATTTCGAAATAAAAACTTATTATGAATTCCTGAAATGATTTTTGGTGGTGATGTTTCATGATTTCAATCATTTCTTGTTTGCAAATTAAAGCCTAACAGTGATTAAAGAATGAGGTATTTAATTTAAAGAGGAAAAATCAAATCTGTTAACCAATAGAACCTATATTCTTATTTACAGGCATCCAAAACAACCATGCATTCATTTAATCCAAGCATCAGGTAATCAACTTGATTTTTATACATCAGCCAAAATGAAACAAGATTAAAAACTGTTTTTTTAAAGATTTACTCACTTTAATATAGCTTGAACAGGAAACAGAGTAAGACTCTGATATGGACTTCCTTAGTCCAAAATTGCAGCTTAACTGTTTATTTGATGTGTTGAATCTTGAATTTGTTTTGCTTTGATCTTCAGAATCTGAGTTTTTATTCTTTGATTTGGACCTTGCCTTTGATTACTTCAGTTTGTTTAAATGAAGAAAATGAAGTCAAGCGAGGTACACATATATGAGTGTATGCTGTTGTATTCTAGAGTAAGCTTCTTTCTACCGTTATATATATTTTTCATATAGTTAAAGATTTTTTTCCCTTACTCTATGGAGGCTGAGATGATTCATTCGTGTACTAGAGATGGTGGCATTTAATGCCATTGTCCCTTTTCAAGTTTACACAAGATACACATATATTGTAATGTACAATCTTGTATATATTTTATTTTGTCTCCCTTTTGTCAGCTGAAATGAAAAAACGTGTGCTACATTTATTACTTTTGGCTTGCACTACAAGCTTATTCTTATCATCTTTATATTACTACTTGTCTAAATGCATATGAGTTCTAGAATTTACTATAATGTTTATTACTTTTTAAAGTTAATCATTTACTATTTAATTTCCATACTCCATGTATTCAGTTCATTTCTTTGTCCTATTTCTTATAACATGTCTGGTTTGCTTTTCATGTATGCTATGAGCTTTTATAAGATTATTATACTTTGGTATAATCCTAAGTGTTTATTTTTATTTTTACATAACTATAAATTTAAGATATTTATTTTACATAAATACTTATTCTATTTCTTTGTTAAAGCTAAACTATCAAACATTGAATTTCTTATTTCTTTTTTTTTCTTTTTTTTAAACGGTCAATATTTAATTTATATCCATATGTTTTATTTTCTATTTGTAATTTAAATTTTCAAACCTTCGATTTATAACATATGTTTGTATTTATATATTTTATATTCCTATTTATATCTTATATTTCATTATAGTTTTCTTATATTTATATATTTATGTTTATAACCTTATATTATTTTATACTTATGTTTAATATTCATGTATATATTTTATCAGATGTTAATAATATAGAATCTTTAATTTTTATTGAATAAACAGATTTTAGTATAAATATTTTGAAAGAATTTATTTTAGATTTTCAAATCAAAATTTCCTTCACAAAACATATATAACTAATAGATGTCCAAAGATTTCATCCGTTTATAAATTGAAAAGCTTGTATTTTATTTAATTAGATTAAATTATTTATTAAAATAATGTTGCCAAAATACCGGGTCATCACAACATGCATATATCATAAATAACAATAAAATATAAACAACAGGATACGGTGTCATATCCCACAGGTGAACAGTTACAGATAATAGCATATATAACAATTTAAATAACTATAGCAGCATATTTCAATTGTCGTTTCAATTGAAATCAAATTTAATAAATATAAGAACGTTAATCGTGAGTGATTGCTCACCTTTCGAGGCTAGAGAGATTCGACACAGAAATGAGCTACTAAATCCAAAGCAACGCTAGATGGGCATGAATGTGACGATCAAAGCTGATGACGAGGAATCGACGAAATCAAATCAGAACTGGATCGATGAATATAATGGTATAAATAAATCTATATATATATATATAACTATATATAAAAAATCATATTCTAATTTCAAACATATATATATATATATATATATATATATTTTCTCAAAATCATTGTTTCAAATTAAACACATATATTAAAACCATACATAATAAAATTTGAAATAATACCTATATATATATTCATCCATATCATAACTTATATAGAACTATACATATATATATATATATATATATATAAACTTACATATTTAAAATATTTGGAATCAACAATACGTGTATCTATAATATTATAAATAGTTACACAAGATATACATAACTAGATGACCTATAGAAAACACAGTTCATAAAATCCCATCCAAATAAACTTATGCATTAATAAAACAAACAAACTAGAAACTTTTATAACTAACATATGTATAATAGACCATAAACACTGAAACTATATTATACTTACATACAACACGTGTTATTGTATTACAAATATATACTTATATATTATAAGATAAGATAATAAAATCGAAAATAAAAATCAAATATGTATATATCCAAATATATAGGCTCATATACAGACTCCTAGGCCGACACGTTGAAATAATATTTTAATAACAACTATGTAGTTTACTTTCGGCACATATATATATATACACACATTAAAAATGATCCATACACGATTGAAAATTTAAAATTTACATATATGATTTACTAAGTCTTCACAGCAAGTTTCATATCTAACTTCACATTGATATAAATTATAACTAAATATACACAAATATATACGAAATTATTATATAGATATATATACTTCTTTTATAAACTATGTACTGCAAACACACAAAAGTCCAACAAGGATAACTCTAAAACAAAATCCTGTATGTAACCAAAACTAAAATATACGGTTGCAAATTAAATAATATACGGTTGCAAAACTATATATATACTATAGATTTCAAAACACGTTTAACCAACACTTACTTTACTATAAAATATACATACACAAATGCAAAGCTCAAACAAAGTACGAAATAGCATAGCCAGGCTACAGTATGTAAGTGACTAAACATACTAAAGTATTATATTTTAGTATAGAACAACGTGACAAAGCTTGTAGCTAATTATATATACTATATGACATCTTATATATAACAAACGTATATAGCTTTATAACCATATATACAAGATTTCGGCCTATTATATATACAAAAATTAATATAATACATAATATAAATATAAAAATACCTCATATAAACATGCTGAGGGGAGAAGGTGGTAGGAAATGGACGCACTGTACGTGCTCTGGTGATCGGCGCGGAGGCTTGGCCGGGCATGGGCGGAGGAGAGAGAGGTCGTCGATGTACGGAGAAGAGAAGTTGAGCACGGCGGTGGAGCATGATTTGCTGGCCGAGGCTAAGGCCGTGGGGTGGGATCTCGGGATTGATTCGGGTTTGTCGAAGGAAAAAATGAAGGTGGTCTTCGGTGAAGAAAAGGAATTGACGTGATAGGTAAAGAAAGGAGGAGAAATGAGAGGAAGAGGCGATTTGCAAATAAAAAAACGAAATGGAAAAATGAGTTATAAGCATAGGGAAGTGAACCGTTAAAAGAAGTAAATGAATAAAAGGGTATGCCAGATTTATACCTTTAGATTTCGAAATGGCACATCAAAGCGAAAATGGAGTATAGTGGACGGCTGAATTTAGGAAATAATAAATGTTATAACAATTGCTAGTTGTTGTCTATTTCCGTTTTGAAATTTGAACAGACACCACTATTAAAAAGGGTAAAAGTGATATCGATGCGGTTTACTGTTTTCGTGGATTTCATTGAGTATCACACTTCAAAAGACAGAAATGAATATACCACAGAGACCAGCATGATGAGACGATCAAAACGGTATAAAGATATCAGTGGTACGATCATCCTATCAAAAGTCGATAATCGGTACCGAAAATGCTACTAATTTGCAGAAATTAAGATAAACGGAGCAATAGAAGTCCAAATTTGGAGAAACAAAATATGATGTTTCATTCAGAAGACGATTTACAAATTTATTATATAAAAGTATTCAGGTTTGGAAAACATTTTATTATCATCAAATATTAACTGATTTAAATTGAAATAAAATTACACAATAAAATAAACTTCCATATTATCAGATGAAATTTACCAATTGCTATGTTTAATTAGACGTATTCCAAATAATAAATTTTTATTTTCAAATTTTATTGTTTAAATTTCACAAAATTTCAATTAATTATCTTATTAAAACCAATCAAAATTTATGGGTCGTTACACTCTCCCCCACTCAAAACTTTTCGTCCCCGAAAAGGAAGGAGGTCGGAGAATAGAAACAACCAGACATAAAAGATAGATTAAAAGACAAGGATAAATAATTAATTTAAACTATTTAAATTTTACTGGATATATTCATTTGAAACTTCATTTGCAATTCAATTATCTTTAATACAGTAATACTTTTCAAAACCAATTTGTAAAATTTCCTGCCTCCTTTATAAATACCACTTATATGTTTAAATAACACCTTTATAAATATGAAAACTATTTGAAACAATTATTTACATTATTACTTATATTTACAAAGAAGCTATTTGAAAACATTAAATCTATAATTCATAAATTTATAAATTCATCTCAAGATACTTTTAAAATATTATTAATAAATCAATAATCATTTACTTTAAATATGTTTTATTTAATTAATAACTTCTAAAATGTTTATAAATCTCAAATTTTCTATTAAACCATGTAGTATATAAATAAAAAATATTTAAAAAGGATATAGTCAACAAGGAAAAGAAGGTAGATTCCGAAAACAGAATATAGGTGAATAAATAAAGCTGAGCAGATAAGGTTGATTCAAAAGAATAGTATCGGGCATGAATAATTAATTCAAACCATAAGAATTTCAATTCAAATATTAATACAAAATTTCTTTGTTGGAAATACTTTTATAATAAAATACCTTTATAATAAAATACTTTTATAACTCGATGTTTCAACAAGTTTATCCTCGTTCCTGTAGACTCTGGCAGTGCGTTGATCAGGCGCAAAACTAGAATTCTCTAAGTACTTAGTAGACTTGTTTCAACACCCAGTGAAAATACTGGAAAACTTTTTAAAAACAGATATGGAAAGTACAATCCAAACAAAAACAAAACCTTTGTCTAACCATGGTTCGCAGATACACCATGGTTACGCCTGGACCCCCCAGGAAACAATCCATATCCGTAAGCTTTCTCAGCACTGCGAGTTACGCCATGATGACTAGTAGAATGCAGGATACACAATGGTTACGCCTGGATCCCCCAGGAAACAATCCGTACCCCTAGGCCATCTCAGCCAGGCGGTTTCGCTACTAATGCGACCTACATAGATGCAGGATACACAATGGTTACGCCTGGATCCCCCAGGAAACAATCCGTACCCCTAGGCCATCTCAGCCAGGCAGTTGCGCTATGTATCCGCGCTCGTAAGACCATGGGTAACGCCATGGAATTCAATGGAAACTCGAGTATCATATCCGGAAAACCAAAATCAGAGAAATATCGATAGAATGAATCCACAATGTGGCCACAAAGCGGGTATCAAGCAGAAGGCACTTTCCATATCTTTACTTCGAAAATATGTATCATATAGTACTTTTTCAAATCACTTTCAAATATCATACTTATATAAAGTCCATTATATATAAGATTTAATTTTCAAATCAAATACCTTTCCAAAATCAAAAGTATATCAAATCACACTTATATAGACTTCAATTATATAAGATTTCACTTTTCAAATTGAGTACCTTTTCAAATCCATAGTTTTCGAATCAACATCACACTTATACAAACCAATTTTTATATAAGTTCGATAACTCCCAAATCAGGTATTTAGTAAAAATAAGGTTCTCAAATTTCAATTTTTTTCAATATCAGTTCAGTTTCAAAATCATATACAATTTCACCAAATTATTTCTTCTCAAATTAAATATCTTCAGTTTCAAAGTTTCCAAAATAATAAATTTAGAAAATAATCCAAGTTTCTAAATCAATATAATTTAAGTCAAACAATTCGTTTCCAAAATCAATGGTTTTCAACATCATCTTATATTTACATAAGGTCCATCTTATATCAGGGTCAAAAATTTTCAAAAATAAATTTTGCTGTACGAAGAGCTATATGGGATTGAACATCTTTGCTTACTAAAAGGTTTTGAATTTAGAATAGTTTCGTATATAAAATAGTTTGTAAAATAGTTTTGTAATTATTTGTTTTAAGAAGAATAAAAGAAAATTAGTTTTGAAAAATGGTTTTAAATTGATAGTAGTTTTGCATAAAAAAAATTCCAATTAAATTACAAAGATATCCAACCCAACAACTTCCAATTTCAGCGTCAAGTATATCAATGATATTAGAATATAATATGTACATATGTCATCATTTCACAAAATTACATTTGATCGCTCGCTCGATCACACAAGTTCGCTTTCAAACTAGTATTGTCCATTCGACTTCCCTAATGCGGACTTCGATATGGTTTCTTTACTAGAAGCCATCAGTCTCCTTGCATAGCCATATACTATGATAGAGAAATCTAGAATCAAGCCCAAAATCTATATCAAATATTCGCCATCAAGAATCAAATGAAAAATCCTAACACGAAATGGTGAAATTCACCTCGAACTTGTGTACTCAAACTTGGATCAAATTAATTATGCGAATAAAACATCATACGTACAACTTATGTATCTATTCCAACTTGTTCAATATATAGTTTTATAAAGATGTTACTAAGTTAAAACATTTAAACTAAATTTTATTCAAAATATTTTGAAGACCAAATTCTTTTCAAAACATTTCAAATCTAAATTTCATATTAGAAAAATTCAAAATAGCCTTATTCATTTACTTAACAAAACAGTTTCAACTTATTTAAATCATATTACTACATACTTTAAACATACCTACCAAACTTATATACTTTATACTTTTCAAAATTTCTTAGCTTTGAAAAGTTAACCTTGATTTGGAAGTGCTCGAACCTTCAAAATAGTTGAAGAAATCATTTTCAAATTCAAGAGTTGGAAATCAACAACAAATCAGTAAATCAATTTCAAAAGATAGGTTTCAAATCCGAAACTCAAGGACTGAACACCGGTTCATTTCAAATCATACTTCGGAATGTGGGAGTCAAAATTGGTTTCACAAAATCACTCGCATATCAAAGCTATTAGAGTGGCCTTTCCCTCACTCTGAAACTCGAAAATCAATGTCGATGATGCGTGCACTCATCACCGAAATTATTTCCCAGCGACATAAGTGAGTTCTGGACTTCTATTTTCTCAAACTTCTTTTGAAATTTCTTCGAAATCATTCGAAACTCATTAAAATCAATTGAAACATTTCTTATTCAGAAAATACTTTTAAATCATCTTATTATTATATATATTTCAAAATCTTAAAACCAATTTCAAAACACCGGAGTTCAATTCTCGAATTTCTAATTTAAAATCCTTCAGTTATAAATCATTTTTAGATAAATCAAATTTCTTATATAATTTTTCAAAATTTCAAATCCTTTCGAAACCTCAAATTCTCATTTTAAAAAGGGTATATAATCTTTATCGAAAACATTTCACTTTTATATATAGAATATAATCATACTTATCGAAATAATAATTTCGGTATATAAAACACTTTTTAAAAATACAACAAACCCGATTTTTCAAAGGATGATTCAAGAATGGATTTCAAAACAAAGATAGAGATTCAAATTAGAGGAACTCTAATCAAATAAAATTCTGATTCGAAGATAGGCTCGAACGAAGATGAGATAACTAAATTACAAAATACGAAATAGATTTATTTTTATAAATCGCGGATGACCCTAGGGTCAACCGTGACTTCAAAATAAGATTGGTGTAGAATTCTGAGGCAAATCGACATTCGATCATCAGAGATAGAATTCAACATAACAAGAGATAGCAGCATCTAAACCGAGGGATATATAAATCTCCGGTGAATCAATGCCAATTGTAAAGGAGTTTCACCCCTTCACAATTCATTCAAAGATTGGTGGGATCGCCTATTCTTATAGAGATCATTCGAAGTGGAGTTATGGGATACTCCAGAATCAAAAGAATACAAACAGGGAGAGACAAGAATGAATTTTGGAACCGCAAGGAACGTTCTAAAGTTCAAAGGAAATCGAGTCAAAAGTAAGAGATTCAAACTCGAACGAAAATGATTCTGTAAATAAATTTACTATATATGCTAAGTTTTGCCTAGAGCTTGGCTCTGATACCAACTGTAACATCCCACTATTTTGGACCATTCAAATCGACAATAATCCATACATGTCGGACTCGAATACTTCAAAACAGTGGATTGTTAATTTAAATTTGGCAAAACTCAGCATATACGGTAAATAAATCAATCACAGAATCACAGACACAGAGTAATACAATAATACGTAGCGGAAAAGATAAAATAGTAGTTCATGAAGCTACTATATAAACATCAGAGTTAAAAATAAAATACAACAGAATATCTCAAATACAGTGAAGTCTTCAGTACGAATAGATGACCTCTCTGAACAAATCTACTGGAAAAGCTAAAAGCTGAATCGATAGTTGGATCTCCAAATGAAGCTCCAAACTCCAAGGGTGAGTCCCAGATGCTGTATCACTCAGTCTGACCCAAGCGTAAAGCAAAACACAAAACACTCGAGTCAGGATTAATATTCTTATATCAATAAATCCAACTCAAGTGAAATATCAACTGAAATACAAGTAACTTAAAGGATGTTTGGGATAAACATCCTCTAAGGATCTGTAGAACTATCTACAACGTAGAAATATATACTACAACACCGTGGTCATTTCAAATTAATTTATAATTCAAAACCGAAAATTCACTTTTATTTCAAATATATCTATTTTCCAAAATAGTATATATATATATCAAATAATTTATAAAGTAAAGTATTTATAATTTCCTCAAGTCTCACAAATCGATTCAAATCAACTCAAATTCCAAATTCAAATTTATTCAAAGCTCAATTCATCAATTCAATTCAGTTCTCAATAGACCATTTAAATTTCAGTATATTTCAAAGCTTTATATTCAACATTTTCAAAGTTAAATTTAACAGTTTCATATAGCTCTTGATTTAATTTCATTATTATTTAATCAGGGAATATTCACTTAATAAATTCAATATCATTTAACTAGCCTTAAATTACATTTTTACTAAATATTTCCTTAAATTTATTTAAACAAGAAATATTCATTAAATTACTTAGATCAACCCAAGTTATAAATCATATCTTAAATCTCAATTTCAATAAGTTTCAAATCGGTTTAATTAAATAAAATTTTCTTCCCAACCTTAATTTATTCAAATTATTACATAAATCTATTTTGAAACGTAAATTTAAATACTTAACCATATTATATGTATTAAATCAATCTTAATTAAATTAAATATTATTATTAAATCTATATATATATATATCATTACCATTTATATATAATAATTTAAAAATCAACATTTATTAAAACCATATATTTCTTCCCAAATCCATAGAATTTATTTTCAAAATATTTATATATATGGACCAACGGTGTCTATATATATATCTATCATATGGTTAAGTGATACAGATATTTATCATTTCAATCTGAAATTTAAATATATACGGGTAGATATCATTTCAACCCGTATCCCAAGTTCAATTCAAATGAAAATCGCTTGGGTTTATCATTTCAACCCATAACGATTTTCTCCTATTCTAAAGTCCGTTCGGGTATGTATCATTTCAACCCATAGTGAATTCTATACTAACAGGGAACTTGCAGAGTGATAACCGATAATATAAAATACAACAACATGAATATATCATAAATAACAATAAAATATAAACAACAGGATATGGTGTCATATCCCATAGGTGAACAGTTACAGATAATAGCATATATAACAATTTAAATAACTATAGCAGCATATTTCAATTGTCGTTTCAATTGAAATCAAATTTAATAAATATAAGAACGTTAATCATGAGTGATTGCTCACCTTTCGAGGCTAGAGAGATTCGACACAGAAATGAGCTACTAAATCCAAAGCAACGCTAGATGGGCACGAATGTGACGATCAAAGCTGATGACGAGGAATCGACGAAATCAAATCAGAACTGGATCGATGAATATAATGGTATAAATATATATATATATAACTATATATAAAAAATCATATTCTAATTTCAAACACAAATATATATATATTTTCTCAAAATCATTGTTTCAAATTAAACACATATATTAAAACCATACATAATAAAATTTGAAATAATACCTATATATATATTCAGCCATATCATAACTTATATAGAACTATACATATATATATATATATATATAAACTTACATATTTAAAATATTTGGAATCAACAATACGTGTATCTATAATATTATAAATAGTTACACAAGATATACATAACTAGATGACCTATAGAAAACACAGTTCATAAAATCCCATCCAAATAAACTTATGCATTAATAAAATAAACAAACTAGAAACTTTTATAACTAACATATGTATAATAGACCATAAACACTGAAACTATATTATACTTACATACAACACGTGTTATTGTATTACAAATATATACTTATATATTATAAGATAAGATAATAAAATCGAAAATAAAAATCAAATATGTATATATCCAAATATATAGGCTCATATACAGACTCCTAGGCCGACACGTTGAAATAATATTTTAATAACAACTATGTAGTTTACTTTCAACACATCTATATATATACACATTAAAAATGATCCATACAAGATTGAAAATTTAAAATTTACATATATGATTTACTAAGTCTTCACAGCAAGTTTCATATCTAACTTCACATTGATATAAATTATAACTAAATATACACAAATATATAGGAAATTATTATATAAATATATATTCTTCTTTTATAAACTATATACTGCAAACACACAAAAGTCCAACAAGGATAAATCTAAAACAAATTCCTGTATGTAACCAAAACTAAAATATACGGTTGCAAATTAAATAATATACGGTTGTAAAACTATATATATACTATAGATTTCAAAACACGTTTAACCAACACTTACTTTACTATAAAATATACATACACAAATGCAAAGCTCAAACAAAGTACGAAATAGCATAGCCAGGTTACAGTATGTAAGTGACTAAACATACTAAAGTATTATATTTTAGTATAGAACAACGTGACAAAGCTTGTAGCTAATTATATATACTGTATGACATCTTATATATAACAAACGTATATAGCTTTATAACCATATATACAAGATTTCGGCCTATTATATATACAAAAATTAATATAATACATAATATAAATATAAAAATACCTTATATAAACACGCTGAGGGGAGAATGTGGTAGGAAATGGATGCACTATACGTGCTCTAGTGATCGGCGAGGCTCGACCGGGCATGGGCGGAGGAGAGAGAGGTCGCCGACGTACGGAGAAGAGAAGTTGAGCACAGCGGTGGAGCATGATTTGCTGGCCGAGGCTAAGGCCGTGAGGTGGGATCTTGGGGTTGATTCGGGTTTGTCGAAGGGAAAAATGAAGGTGGTCTTCGGTGAAGAAAAGGAATTGACGTGATAGGTAAAGAAAGGAGGAGAAATGAGAGGAAGAGGCGATTTGCAAATAAAAAAACGAAATGGAAAAATGAGTTATAAGCATAGGGAAGTGAACCGTTAAAAGAAGTAAATGAATAAAAGGGTATGCCAGATTTATACGTTTAGATTTCGAAATGGCATATCAAAGCGAAAATGGGGTATAGTGGACGGCTGAATTTAGGAAATAATAAATGTTATAACAATTGCTAGTTGTTGTCTATTTCCATTTTGAAATTTGAACAGACACCACTATTAAAAAGGGTAAAAGTGATATCGATGCGGTTTACTATTTTCGCGGATTTCATTGAGTATCGCACTTCAAAAGACAGAAATGAATATACCGCAGAGACCAGCATGACGAGACGATCAAAACGGTATAAAGATATCAGTGGTACGATCATCCTATCAAAAGTCGATAATCGGTATCGAAAATGCTACTAATTTGCAGAAATTAAGATAAACGGAGCAATAGAAGTCCAAATTTGGAGAAACAAAATATGACGTTTCATTCCGAAGACGATTTACAAATTTATTATATAAAAATATTCAGGTTTGGAAAACATTTTATTATCATCAAATATTAACTGATTTAAATTGAAATAAAATTACACAATAAAATAAACTTCCATATTATCAGATGTGTGACGACCCGACTTTCCACTCCCGGAAAATCGCATTGACAGAAAGAAAGAAAGGGGTGAGAAATAGAAAAGAGAAGAAGAGAAAAGAAAACAACAACAGATACTCACAGCGGAAACGAAACGAAATATAATATATCACATAAATATTACATAGTATCATATACATCATCTATCAGAGTTACACAGATTACACATCACATACTAGACAGTTATAAACATCTGTCTAGTTATTACATCTCAACACAATACAGATCAATACAAAGATCAGCACAGCGGAAAACTACTATCTATATCTACAACGTCGAAGCCTCCTGCTCCATTGCTCCTCCAGATTACTCGTCAAAGCTAAACCTGAATCCCTTGGCTACTCGTAAAAATTTGAGTACCCAAGAGTTTATAAAACAGAAATAAACAACTTGGGTCAGACATGGGTCTGGTGTGAGTAACAGGTTAAACTTGTTTAACTTCAAAACCTTTTGAAAGAAAAGGTATCACGTAAGACTCCCCACCAATAAATATGGGTAAGTTTTTACCTTACGCTAACCAAAACATTTGATAGGAAATTCGATTGTATTATAATAGGTCTAGGGTTTTCAAATAAATATGAAATAGCTGGAATGCTTACATCTCACGTTCCAACATAGTTGGGCACAACTAAAACGTACGGCACTTATTGGAGTTTGGATTCCATCAATGGCAGGGCTACCGGGGTACCGCCCGTCACAGTACGTGGCCTAGATCACCGTACCGAGGATCACTCCCAATCCCCTGCAACACAAGGCCGGAACATCCCTTACTGGATAATTCCCGCACAAGATACCTCACGGTTGTCATGACCAACCGCACACACTAAGTCGAAAATAGAAAGGGACATCTAGACAGAGGTCATCTTGTCCTACTTGGGTGCTACCCACTAACCTTGCTGCACCTCCCCTGTTTTAGCCATTCCCGGTTTGTGAGGCTTGAGGTCACGATTACCTTTTAAAAGAACACATCTATCTTAGAATGCTCATCGTCCACCTGACGATGTGCTGAAAGCATTCAATCCATACAAGTTCGTTCCGGGTTCGAACGAAACCGAAGGCATTATCTCGTTACACTCGTATTGGAATCACCCTCAGAGTTAACGACAATAATCCTTGCACTCTAAATCTTTATCTCGAATCTGAAAGTACTATCTCCGTCAACTCATTACGGAATCACCCACAGAGTTATACTGACAAAGAATCGTTCTTACACCTCGAGTCTTCACTTGCTCCATTTGGATTTCACGACCTAACGTAAATTTGGATCGATGTGGTATTCGGGTCTCCAGACCTGGAAATCCGGTATACGGAAACCCGATCCCGGTCTCATCGAAATCCAAAACGTATCTTTTAAGGCCAAGTTGTTTTAAAGGTTAAAACAATTTAATTCAATTATCTTTATACACTTAGAAAGATAATTCACAATAGATAATCAACATTATCAATATCATCAGATAATCCATATTATCACAATTCAACTAAACATCCATATCACATAGCATATATCTCATCAGAGATATCAATCAAATACAAAGCATTCAGTATTATCATCCATCTATAAGTAATGATCTATATCATCTCTAATTAATTTAAAGTTAATTAAATTAATTACTTTTATTTTATAAATCCTTCTTACTTAAACATTAATTAATTACAAATTAATTAATTATCCTCTAATTACCTTTTTCAATTAATCATCTTTGATTAATTATCTTTTAATTACCTTTTTCAATTAATCATCTTTGATTAATTATCTTTTAATTACCTTCAAGTAATTTATCTTTAATTAATTACTCAAATTAATTAACCTTAACCACTTATAGTAATTAACCTTTAATTACTTCATTAATTAATTAACTATAATTAATTAAATTAATCACTATAATTAATTATATTAAACCTTAATTAATTACATTAATTAATCACTTCATTTATTAATTATACTTAATTAATCAATCTTAATTACATCATTAATTATATTAATTAATGATCCTTAATTACAAATTAATTATTAATTACTTAAATTAAATTAATTACATTAAGTAATTAACTTTAAATTAAACAACATTTATTAATCACCTTGATTAATCTTAAATCAGTAATTAACTACCCTTAATTACTTTCATTTACTAAATTAATTCTCCTTAATTAATTTCTTAATTAATCCCTTGATTAATTATTCAGAGTAATTAAACTCAAATTACTTTCCTTAATACATAACCATCAATTAATTACTTCTAGTAATTATCTTATTAGTTACTTCCCTAAATAATCTTACCTTAATAATTACATTAAGTAATTATTATCAAATCATCTCTTGATTATTATAAATTAATTAAACTTAATTAATTAACTTAACTACTCAAATTAACTTCAATTAATTACAATAAGTAATTAATTCTTAATTACTTCCATTAAGTAATTCCATTTAAAACAAATTCTATAATTGATTATCTTAAATTAATTAAACTAATTAATTATCAAAAATTAATCCTATTAATTAATTATTTAATAATCTATAGTTAATGACTTCATTGACTATTATTTAATTACTTATCTTAAGTAATTAACTTATATTAATTATTATTAATTCCAAATTAATAAACTAAATAACCAATTTATTAATTTCTAATTACTTAATTAATTAAGTATTAACCATAACTTAATTAATATTTAATTACTTTATTAATTAATTCTTAATCATTAATTAAAAATCAAATCCTATTTAATAAATGAATCTTATTTATAAGTTAATTATTCTAAAAATAATTAATCTTAAACCTTTAAGATTAAACCTTTAATTACTTTTAAGTAATTATTTATTTCATTAATTTATTAGATAAATTAATTATCCATTTAATTACTCTAATAATTAAATGCATACAAATCATTAACTTATAATTAAACTTCAACAAGTTTTAAAATCAATTTAAAACCTTTAAGTAATAAATAATATTTTTCTTATAAAAGAAATTTTACAAGATTTAAACAATTTAAGTTATTAAAACAATTTCATTTAAAACTTCCTTTTTATTTCAATTCTGAAATACAGATTTACATTTGATTCCAGTTTTAAGTTTAGATTTAAACTTACTTCCAATTTAAAACTTTATTTTTAAATTTAGCTATTTAAACATTTTAAGGTTGTTCAAATATTTAAATGTTAAAAACTTATTTTATTTTGAACTGAGATTCAAATTTAACTTAAATCAATTTAAACTTAAATTTAAAACATGTTTAAATATTTCTTTACAAATTTAATTTTAGTTTAAACTTTTTTTAAACATACAGGTTTTAAACCTGTCAATACCAACATA
Organism: Allium fistulosum; assembly: GCA_030737815.1. Classification (NCBI taxonomy): domain Eukaryota; kingdom Viridiplantae; phylum Streptophyta; class Magnoliopsida; order Asparagales; family Amaryllidaceae; genus Allium; species Allium fistulosum. Next base: position 431,384,358 of record CM060903.1, on the reverse strand, counting down.
CTCGAGACCCCTGATTACTTCGAGTCGTACCCTTAAATCCTTCGAGTCTCACCCGAGTTTCCCTTGTCAAAAACCTACAGCTAAACGAAGAAACTCACCAATCTCTACTTCGAGTCAAACAATAAAAACCCCGAGTCTCCTACGAAATACACCCGAGAGCTCGAATTACCTTCCAGTAAACCAGACTTCACCAGATATTCCCAACGTGTGCACGTGTACCATCACCTGCGGCGTCTCCGACCATCACCGAACATCCCCACACATCGACGATCAACCCTACACCAGATTACGATCCTCCAACCTTCGAACAACACTCGAAATCAAAAACGAGAATTTCGAGCCTAAAAATCGAAACCTGGAACAGTTTTCAATTCCTGGAAACTACCTCGTACTCGAGATTCCGATCACCAGAGAATCTACTTTTCTGGCCATGTCCTCGCCTATATCCCATCTTCCTCTTCCCAAAGTATGGTAGCACTCGGTCGATTCAAGAACCCGTGGTACTCATTTTCCCTAACCCAAATAAACTAGGTTTATAAATTTAAACTCTAAATCACTACTACCTCACTACTCTATTTTACTTTTCAATAATTTTTCTTTCATCTTCGATCACTCTACTATCCTCAGAAAGAAACTCGACTTCCCAAACCATCTAGATCAAACGAATTACCCAAAACTTCATATTTAGTTCATCACAGAACTGCTCCTTTAATACTAAGCTAAAAATTATGATTTAAATGCTAAAAATCATATTATAGTTTAGGTATTCAATATATAATCCTGGATTTCCGAATTACCCAGTTTGAATTTTCATATTTATATACATGCATTTCAGTTTTTGGTTACAGAGAAACTTAACTTTATTTTTGACTTAATTAAAATTTTAAACATTAGTATATGATAAATCTAACAATTCTTGTTTATAAATTAAGTCCTAAATAAAACTGGATCAAGAGATAAGAAATTTCGAATAGAAATTTAAGCCTGGCAACCAAAACAAGAACAGAGCAACCAATATATCATATTGTCACAGCAGATTCCACTATACATACATGCAATACATATTTGTCACAGAGATTTAACATGCAACTTATCTATAAATTTAAACTTTAGAAATAGTGATGTTACTCACCTTAATTGAGAGTGAACAGAGCCTTATATTTGGAAAATCTTGAAACTGTTTTTGAACTTTAAAATCTGAATGCCTTTCTTTGAAACCTTAAACTTGCATGCCTCTTTTGATTTAAAACTTGAGTGATTGCTACTGAAACTTGCATGCAGGCTTGAATTTAATTCTAAACTGCTTTGAATTACATGCATGCTGCTTCCAGATTGTAAATGAATGCAAGCAGGCTATGGGTAGATTTCAGATTTGAAAAGAATGCAGCAGCTTTGAGTTGCTTCCAGATTTCAAATGAATGCAGACAGAAGACTTTTGATTGTTTAGCTTGAGTGGATTTGATTTTAAAAAGAATTACAGGGTATTAAATTTCTGGTTGAAGAAGATCTACATGCTTTTGTTTTTGGATTTGGAAATTTGGTTACTGATTACAGATTTTAGATTAGAGGATTGGTTTGAGAAGTGGTACTGATCTGATTTGTTTCAGATTTGTATTTAGAGAATTTACATTTGAGTTTTTCTTATTTTGAAAAGGAGAATAGAAAAAATGAAGTAAAGGGATGCAATATGTATATATAAGTGAATTTATGATTTTATAAAAATAAAAGAAAAATGAAAAATAAAGACACTTGTCATTTGAGTTCATCATTTAATTACACTTGTTAAAACAATAACTTAAGATAATGACATATGTCTCTTAAGTAGTTTTTACATATTTATTTATTTTAGAAGTATATAAAATGGCTTTTCTTATTTATAAAATACTTATCTATATATATACAAATTACTTTTTAAAGAAAGAAAACTAAATTTATTTATAACTAAAAGTTTATACAATTTTCTAAACTCCACAACAAATTTAAATATTTATTCCATTGAATTTCAAAACTTAATTTCAAATTCAATTTAAATTAAATCCTAAGATTCAATTTAAAAGTTAAGTTATATATATACATATATAACTATTTATTCAATTAAATAACAATTTCATATTCTTTAAAATCCATTCATATTAATAAAAATAATACATTATACTTATTATCTGAAATTAACATATTTGATATTTAAATAATTTATATAAGAGATTATATTATCAAGTGATATTTTAAAAAGAAACAAAACAAGCCTTTTTGTTAACTCTTATATAATTTTAAACTTAAGTAAAAATATCTTAAGCAATTAAAGTATTTTAAAACTATAAATTTACTAATTTAAATAACTTTGAAAAGTCATATTAAATTAAATCTAAATTCCCAATTTACCCAAAGCTTCTATTTACAATATATATAAATAAATATATATATTCAAATAGAAAATATCTTATTAACTTTTAAAAGATAAAATCACCAATTAATACTAATTTAATCAGATTATTAAATTAAATTCAAATCTTTATTATCAAAGATCATCAATATCAATTTAATTATTTAACAGATTATTAAATTGATATTGTTAAAATTTCCGGGATATTACATTCCTTCCCCCTTAAAATAATTTCGTCCCCGAAATTTAAACAAAGGTAATTTAATAATCTTATTAAAGATTTTAAATTTTAAAACACAAGCATATACTATCATCCATATGCTAACAACCATAGCAACCAATTCATCCAATCAATCAAATCTAACTATCCAGACAAAATTCTAGATAGAATTCCTCGAGTTTCCCCAAGTATATATATATATATATATATATATATATATATATCGGAATACTCGCTCTACAACAATCTAAACTACTAAGCTATATATCTCCTACTCATCTAAATCTTCAGGACTAAACAAGATATCAGACTACAGACGAGTCTGACTCAACCACCAAATCTTCCTAAACTGCTGATTCCAAATCCAGAGATAGATCAAATACGTACTCCCTCAGAGATACGTAAAACACAATGAATCTCAGTCATCCAAACTGACCATTCAATTCTAAAGACCAAATACTTATCCAAATCAGAACACAGAAGAGATCCAAAACACAACTCTACTTCACAACTATCAGTAGATTCCAAACTTACTTCCCCTATCCAGAGGTATACTCCCAAACTGCTTCTGCTGCACCACTCTGATCTGAGGTAGAATGAAAATGCTGATGAAGAACACAAGCATAAACTGAACAACACATCCAAGAATATGGTTCAACGGATTCATAAAGAAAACTCAGATACTCCATCAAAACCTGAGCTGCTTCACCAAACTCCATCTCTAGAAAACATCCTTCAACTAGACTGAACTCCGATATCTCTCTTGGAATCCAGTCGATAAGAAAACTCATCCTTCAGATGCGGACAACTCCTAACTTTCCTGAAGACATCCAGAAAAACTCTGATAACCCAAGAGAACACTCAAACTATCGCAAGTCACTTTTGCGATCAACCCAGCCTATTTCCAAAGAAAACTGTTCCTCTTAACAAATCAGAACAGCCCATACTTAACTATCCAATCCATCTAAGAAATGGATCCTCTTTGCTGCTTCTGAACTTCACCTTCAGAAAAACTACTCAGCCTAACAACTTCCTGCCATCACAGAATACTCCGAGCTGCACTGCTGATACTGATGCCAAGGACTTTCTATCCAAAGATCTTTGAGAAACTCGAACTCCAAACCAAACAGAAATACCATGCTGAACTCAGCCATAACACTGAAACAGACACACTTCCTTAAACTCGTTCCAAAGAAAACATCTTCGGGAACATCCATCGTCACTGCATCTCATCACACAGCTACTATTACCTGAGGTATCAAGATACCATCACTTGCTTCTGTTCAACCGATAGATCCAAACTCTACTCATCCAACTTTACAGATAAACTCCGAACCTTAACAGGTTTCCTTCAGAGATTCGATGAAATCCTACACCACAGCAAAACTTACTCGAGACAGTATTGGGTCTACAGTCTCGATAAATACACTTCCAACCTTAATTCCAACCATTGGTAGTCGTGTTTCATACACTACTACCCTATCTACCTTTATATCTTATATTGGAGAACCTGTACGGGTAACCCAACAATATAGGTAGAATATATATATATAGTTATATAAAAATTACAAATACGCTCTCTCACGATAGATACCACTCCAGAGCTAGGTATTCACTCAACCAATAGCTCTGATATTCACTTAACCAAAAGCTTAGGCATTCGCTCAACCTAAGCTCTGATACCACGTGTGACGACCCGACTTTCCACTCCCGGAAAATCGCATTGACAGAAAGAAAGAAAGGGGTGAGAAATAGAAAAGAGAAGAAGAGAAAAGAAAACAACAACAGATACTCACAGCGGAAACGAAACGAAATATAATATATCACATAAATATTACATAGTATCATATACATCATCTATCAGAGTTACACAGATTACACATCACATACTAGACAGTTATAAACATCTGTCTAGTTATTACATCTCAACACAATACAGATCAATACAAAGATCAGCACAGCGGAAAACTACTATCTATATCTACAACGCCGAAGCCTCCTGCTCCATTGCTCCTCCAGATTACTCGTCAAAGCTAAACCTGAATCCCTTGGCTACTCGTAAAAATTTGAGTACCCAAGAGTTTATAAAACAGAAATAAACAACTTGGGTCAGACATGGGTCTGGTGTGAGTAACAGGTTAAACTTGTTTAACTTCAAAACCTTTTGAAAGAAAAGGTATCACGTAAGACTCCCCACCAATAAATATGGGTAAGTTTTTACCTTACGCTAACCAAAACATTTGATAGGAAATTCGATTGTATTATAATAGGTCTAGGGTTTTCAAATAAATATGAAATAGCTGGAATGCTTACATCTCACGTTCCAACATAGTTGGGCACAACTAAAACGTACGGCACTTATTGGAGTTTGGATTCCATCAATGGCAGGGCTACCGGGGTACCGCCCGTCACAGTACGTGGCCTAGATCACCGTACCGAGGATCACTCCCAATCCCCTGCAACACAAGGCCGGAACATCCCTTACTGGATAATTCCCGCACAAGATACCTCACGGTTGTCATGACCAACCGCACACACTAAGTCGAAAATAGAAAGGGACATCTAGACAGAGGTCATCTTGTCCTACTTGGGTGCTACCCACTAACCTTGCTGCACCTCCCCTGTTTTAGCCATTCCCGGTTTGTGAGGCTTGAGGTCACGATTACCTTTTAAAAGAACACATCTATCTTAGAATGCTCATCGTCCACCTGACGATGTGCTGAAAGCATTCAATCCATACAAGTTCGTTCCGGGTTCGAACGAAACCGAAGGCATTATCTCGTTACACTCGTATTGGAATCACCCTCAGAGTTAACGACAATAATCCTTGCACTCTAAATCTTTATCTCGAATCTGAAAGTACTATCTCCGTCAACTCATTACGGAATCACCCACAGAGTTATACTGACAAAGAATCGTTCTTACACCTCGAGTCTTCACTTGCTCCATTTGGATTTCACGACCTAACGTAAATTTGGATCGATGTGGTATTCGGGTCTCCAGACCTGGAAATCCGGTATACGGAAACCCGATCCTGGTCTCATCGAAATCCAAAACGTATCTTTTAAGGCCAAGTTGTTTTAAAGGTTAAAACAATTTAATTCAATTATCTTTATACACTTAGAAAGATAATTCACAATAGATAATCAACATTATCAATATCATCAGATAATCCATATTATCACAATTCAACTAAACATCCATATCACATAGCATATATCTCATCAGAGATATCAATCAAATACAAAGCATTCAGTATTATCATCCATCTATAAGTAATGATCTATATCATCTCTAATTAATTTAAAGTTAATTAAATTAATTACTTTTATTTTATAAATCCTTCTTACTTAAACATTAATTAATTACAAATTAATTAATTATCCTCTAATTACCTTTTTCAATTAATCATCTTTGATTAATTATCTTTTAATTACCTTTTTCAATTAATCATCTTTGATTAATTATCTTTTAATTACCTTCAAGTAATTTATCTTTAATTAATTACTCAAATTAATTAACCTTAACCACTTATAGTAATTAACCTTTAATTACTTCATTAATTAATTAACTATAATTAATTAAATTAATCACTATAATTAATTATATTAAACCTTAATTAATTACATTAATTAATCACTTCATTTATTAATTATACTTAATTAATCAATCTTAATTACATCATTAATTATATTAATTAATGATCCTTAATTACAAATTAATTATTAATTACTTAAATTAAATTAATTACATTAAGTAATTAACTTTAAATTAAACAACATTTATTAATCACCTTGATTAATCTTAAATCAGTAATTAACTACCCTTAATTACTTTCATTTACTAAATTAATTCTCCTTAATTAATTTCTTAATTAATCCCTTGATTAATTATTCAGAGTAATTAAACTCAAATTACTTTCCTTAATACATAACCATCAATTAATTACTTCTAGTAATTATCTTATTAGTTACTTCCCTAAATAATCTTACCTTAATAATTACATTAAGTAATTATTATCAAATCATCTCTTGATTATTATAAATTAATTAAACTTAATTAATTAACTTAACTACTCAAATTAACTTCAATTAATTACAATAAGTAATTAATTCTTAATTACTTCCATTAAGTAATTCCATTTAAAACAAATTCTATAATTGATTATCTTAAATTAATTAAACTAATTAATTATCAAAAATTAATCCTATTAATTAATTATTTAATAATCTATAGTTAATGACTTCATTGACTATTATTTAATTACTTATCTTAAGTAATTAACTTATATTAATTATTATTAATTCCAAATTAATAAACTAAATAACCAATTTATTAATTTCTAATTACTTAATTAATTAAGTATTAACCATAACTTAATTAATATTTAATTACTTTATTAATTAATTCTTAATCATTAATTAAAAATCAAATCCTATTTAATAAATGAATCTTATTTATAAGTTAATTATTCTAAAAATAATTAATCTTAAACCTTTAAGATTAAACCTTTAATTACTTTTAAGTAATTATTTATTTCATTAATTTATTAGATAAATTAATTATCCATTTAATTACTCTAATAATTAAATGCATACAAATCATTAACTTATAATTAAACTTCAACAAGTTTTAAAATCAATTTAAAACCTTTAAGTAATAAATAATATTTTTCTTATAAAAGAAATTTTACAAGATTTAAACAATTTAAGTTATTAAAACAATTTCATTTAAAACTTCCTTTTTATTTCAATTCTGAAATACAGATTTACATTTGATTCCAGTTTTAAGTTTAGATTTAAACTTACTTCCAATTTAAAACTTTATTTTTAAATTTAGCTATTTAAACATTTTAAGGTTGTTCAAATATTTAAATGTTAAAAACTTATTTTATTTTGAACTGAGATTCAAATTTAACTTAAATCAATTTAAACTTAAATTTAAAACATGTTTAAATATTTCTTTACAAATTTAATTTTAGTTTAAACTTTTTTTAAACATACAGGTTTTAAACCTGTCAATACCAACATACTCGAGACCCCTGATTACTTTGAGTCGTACCCTTAAATCCTTCGAGTCTCACCCGAGTTTCCCCTGTCAAAAACCTACAGCTAAACGAAGAAACTCACCAATCTCTACTTCGAGTCAAACAATAAAAACCCCGAGTCTCCTACGAAATACACCCGAGAGCTCGAATTACCTTCCAGTAAACCAGACTTCACCAGATATTCCCAACGTGTGCACGTGTACCATCACCTGCGGCGTCTCCGACCATCACCGAACATCCCCACACATCGACGATCAACCCTACACCAGATTACGATCCTCCAACCTTCGAACAACACTCGAAATCAAAAACGAGAATTTCGAGCCTAAAAATCGAAACCTGGAACAGTTTTCAATTCCTGGAAACTACCTCGTACTCGAGATTCCGATCACCAGAGAGTCTACTTTTCTGGCCATGTCCTCGCCTATATCCCATCTTCCTCTTCCCAAAGTATGGTAGCACTCGGTCGATTCAAGAACCCGTGGTACTCATTTTCCCTAACCCAAATAAACTAGGTTTATAAATTTAAACTCTAAATCACTACTGCCTCACTACTCTATTTTACTTTTCAATAATTTTTCTTTCATCTTCGATCACTCTACTATCCTCAGAAAGAAACTCGACTTCCCAAACCATCTAGATCAAACGAATTACCCAAAACTTCATATTTAGTTCATCACAGAACTGCTCCTTTAATACTAAGCTAAAAATTATGATTTAAATGCTAAAAATCATATTATAGTTTAGGTATTCAATATATAATCCTGGATTTCCGAATTACCCAGTTTGAATTTTCATATTTATATACATGCATTTCAGTTTTTGGTTACAGAGAAACTTAACTTTATTTTTGACTTAATTAAATTTTTAAACATTAGTATATGATAAATCTAACAATTCTTGTTTATAAATTAAGTCCTAAATAAAACTGGATCAAGAGATAAGAAATTTCGAATAGAAATTTAAGCCTGGCAACCAAAACAAGAACAGAGCAACCAATATATCATATTGTCATAGCAGATTCCACTATACATACATGCAATACATATTTGTCACAGAGATTTAACATGCAACTTATCTATAAATTTAAACTTTAGAAATAGTGATGTTACTCACCTTAATTGAGAGTGAACAGAGCCTTATATTTGGAAAATCTTGAAACTGTTTTTGAACTTTAAAATCTGAATGCCTTTCTTTGAAACCTTAAACTTGCATGCCTCTTTTGATTTAAAACTTGAGTGATTGCTACTGAAACTTGCATGCAGGCTTGAATTTAATTCTAAACTGCTTTGAATTACATGCATGCTGCTTCCAGATTGTAAATGAATGCAAGCAGGCTATGGGTAGATTTCAGATTTGAAAAGAATGCAGCAGCTTTGAGTTGCTTCCAGATTTCAAATGAATGCAGACAGAAGACTTTTGATTGTTTAGCTTGAGTGGATTTGATTTTAAAAAGAATTACAGGGTATTAAATTTCTGGTTGAAGAAGATCTACATGCTTTTGTTTTTGGATTTGGAAATTTGGTTACTGATTACAGATTTTAGATTAGAGGATTGGTTTGAGAAGTGGTACTGATCTGATTTGTTTCAGATTTGTATTTAGAGAATTTACATTTGAGTTTTTCTTATTTTGAAAAGGAGAATAGAAAAAATGAAGTAAAGGGATGCAATATGTATATATAAGTGAATTTATGATTTTATAAAAATAAAAGAAAAATGAAAAATAAAGACACTTGTCATTTGAGTTCATCATTTAATTACACTTGTTAAAACAATAACTTAAGATAATGACATATGTCTCTTAAGTAGTTTTTACATATTTATTTATTTTAGAAGTATATAAAATGGCTTTTCTTATTTATAAAATACTTATCTATATATATACAAATTACTTTTTAAAGAAAGAAAACTAAATTTATTTATAACTAAAAGTTTATACAATTTTCTAAACTCCACAACAAATTTAAATATTTATTCCATTGAATTTCAAAACTTAATTTCAAATTCAATTTAAATTAAATCCTAAGATTCAATTTAAAAGTTAAGTTATATATATACATATATAACTATTTATTCAATTAAATAACAATTTCATATTCTTTAAAATCCATTCATATTAATAAAAATAATACATTATACTTATTATCTGAAATTAACATATTTGATATTTAAATAATTTATATAAGAGATTATATTATCAAGTGATATTTTAAAAAGAAACAAAACAAGCCTTTTTGTTAACTCTTATATAATTTTAAACTTAAGTAAAAATATCTTAAGCAATTAAAGTATTTTAAAACTATAAATTTACTAATTTAAATAACTTTGAAAAGTCATATTAAATTAAATCTAAATTCCCAATTTACCCAAAGCTTCTATTTACAATATATATAAATAAATATATATATTCAAATAGAAAATATCTTATTAACTTTTAAAAGATAAAATCACCAATTAATACTAATTTAATCAGATTATTAAATTAAATTCAAATCTTTATTATCAAAGATCATCAATATCAATTTAATTATTTAACAGATTATTAAATTGATATTGTTAAAATTTCCGGGATATTACAAGATGAAAATTTACCAATTACTATGTTTAATTAGACGTATTCCAAATAATAAATTTTTATTTTCAAATTTTATTGTTTAAATTTCACAAAATTTTAATTAATTATCTTATTAAAACCAATCAAAATTTATGGGTCGTTACAGAGAGCAATAACATGGGTTAAATTTTTTGGATATGATCCAAAAATGGATACAACTATGGCATCCGATAAGCATAAGAGTTGAAGAACTATTTTGACAGAAATATCAAATGGTTTGATTTTCGATCATAATGCAGAAGAAGCTATGTCTAAGAAAAACAATATTAAAAAGTACAAAATATTTTTAACTCTAGGTAACTGACATACTAGTGATTATTAATGATGTACATGTCTTCATATCCATTTTACTTTGGATTGTTTAATTATTGATATAGGATGTGAAAATGGGATCCTTTATAATCGATATAAAAGGATGTTGGGTTTGTTCTAAACGATATACATAGACACCGTAGTAAAATGTTTAAAATAGAGCATATAATATGGATATCTTTTGCATTGGCAATATGAATTATCATATATACTATATTGTTCATATTTCGCTTATGTACTTGGTACATTGAGTAATATCAAATCTGAACTGAGATCGCTAAATGGTATTTTAGATTTTTCTCGAGTATTTATGAAATACTAGAGAATTATTAATAGAAATAATGAACTACTTATGAAGGAGTGTTCGAACTCGAACTTTATAGTGATATCAAATATGGTATGTCATTCTAAGTTCACATTCAGTCTTAATTAAGGAGCTTTAAGTTGGAATCGTTCCAAAAAAGAGGTTGTGGCTGATTCAACCAAAGGCTAAGTACCTCACCTTGATTAGCACCGTAGTAAACGTTGTATATACATAATGCACAAATTTATAACTGGGTTGGTGGTGATTCCAATTATTGTGAATCCTATAACCTTGTTATTTAATAACAATGCCACAAAACAAGTTGCAAAAGAACCTATAACTCATTAGACGTCAAGAAACATACTCCGAAAGTTCCACATGATAAAATTTATCAACAATGGAGAGGTGTCGATCGACAAAGTAGATAACTAAAACCATATAACATATCCATACATAATGGGACTAGCTCGATCAATTTCGAGAAAACTAATCAAAAGGAATAGGGTTGAGAATTCATAACTGGCCTCAAGTGCACGTGGGAGATTAAGAGAGTTAAAGGTATATACCTTATGGGCTATTATGTAATTTGTTACATATGTCTAACTATACAATCAATCTTGTTTGTAATAAAAGGTGTTTGTTTACAATTATATATTTTGTTATACAGTGATATAATTAATTAAGTAATTAATTTAAATCATATAAATAAAAAAAATCCTTAAGTGAAGCATTAGTGATTGTAGTTGCAAATTGCTATAATCATGAGTAATTAATCACATTAGATGATAACATTTTATTTTAAATATTCATGGTTAAGATGTTTAGAAAAAGGAAATCGATGCACCCATTGAGGCTAGAAGATGTAATGCTCTCCTAATGTGGGCGGTGCTTTATTATTGTCTACTGGGACACTAAGGGGTTACATATACGTAATTATCAAATAAATATGGAATGACACATTTAAGAGTTTTTTTGGTTAATACAGCTAGGTCAAATAGGAAATTTTGGAGTGATGATGTTACACATTTCTCTCAACTTGAGAATACTATTAAACTTCAACGTGGATACTCCACTCTAATTATAGTTGAATCATGGCATGACGATCATCGAGCGAATATTGCCGGGTCTGAGTTAAAGCATTGGAAGTTAAACACTATTCAATAGAGAATTCATCTTCTCAATTGTACGTGGTTAGTATCACGGTCAATTATAGTCAACTTAAGTCAAAAATCTCTAGCTAGAGTAGTACGGTTAACAATAATTATTAATTTTGAACCAAGGACTTTGTTTATGGACTAATCAAGTTGAATATGGATAATATTGGAATTTTAACCAAAACAAAATTCCATACATCTTAAAGCGATATTGTGTTGACGAAGAGAATGTGTTTAAACAATCGTAACTAAAAGGCGTTGCTTAATTGTAAAATTGGATCTTACCGATGACACACACATAGTATATATATATATGTATGTATGTATGTATATATGTATGTATGTATGTATGTATATCTATGTGTGTGATGAATTCTGTCAAAATTTCACACTGCTAGCTAAGGTGACATGTGCACTAAATCATTCAAATATTAATCGTTAGCTGAATCCACATTCGTGAGTCGTACAACTGTATCGATCCAGTCTTCGAAACATTACCCAATTAGATTGGTTCATAATCATTGTAAATTATTAAATAAATTAATATTAATGAAATATTGATTTTTATCGTATTTCTTGTATGGGGTTTATTTAGTAAATGGGGTAGCCTCTAGAAATGTACTGGATGTCATTGATGATTAATTAGGTTCGTATATAAAAGTTATATATCTGTGTGTATCGATATACAATATCAATGCACATTTAAATTTGATTTAAATAAAGTTAAGTACAAATAGGTTTATGTATTTAATTGGTCCATTATTGGACCAACATAGGCCAGTCGAAGAAGGGGTAAAAGGAGCCAGAGTGTTGTGGGTCTGGGTTAGAATTAGTAAGAGAGAAAAGTGGAGATTTGGTCTCATAGTTCTCTCTATACATACAACCCCTAGCCACCACTTCCACTTTTAATTTTTGCCTCGTTCCTCTGTAGTTTTGGTTGCACATCCCTACTCCCTTACCAGCCATTTTTCCCTACTGTCCAAAATAAAAGAAGTTACAACAATATATAGTTAAGAATTGGTTGCTAACAAGGTGGTGTAGATCCAAGAAACCGATAGATCAATGTGTGAGTCTAAGGCATCAATCTCTTTAGGTAAACTCTATATTTACAGTATATGCTATCTATTTACATTTAGAACGATTTTATATATGTATTAATGTGACCCTTTAGTTATAAATGCATTAGATCTCATTAAACAATAATTTTACATAAAACAATTTATTTAATAAAAGTTTGAATCAAATATGTATATAAACATTATAATATGACAACATATATACTTTGATATATATTATAATTTTTTAAGAATTATAAATATTTTTTAATAAATTTAATGATTATTTATTAATTTTAAACCTAAAATTCATTTAAAATCATATCTGAATCACACATACACACACACACACACACATATATATTAAACTATTTAAAAATAAATTTTGGTCGTTTAATTTAGAAAAAGTAATTCTCTTGGCTAAAACTTAATTTTATTATGTTATATTATATGTATATAATTATTAATTAATGTTATCCAGTCTTTTGACCAGGCAGTATGCGGGCGAACTTAACGGATCGAACTTTTATCGAGGCAGGAAGCCTGGAGAGGTAGCCATAGAGTGCAGAAACCAAGTACAAACAAAGCCATGAGGTAAATACCATACCACCATGAGATTGTAAGAACGCAAATCCAACAATGTGTTGGATCGGTACCGATCCATGGCTTTTCATGCATTTAAGCTCCACTTCCTCCAAATTGCAAGTGATGACGCCAGAAGTCTATTCCAAGTTCCGTTTCATAGATCCCACGCAATTCTCTATCGATCACTTCGAGTATCCGAAATCAACAACTCCATTGTTCCATCATTTTCACTCTATAACAAGCTAATATTAATGCAAACAAGTTTGGAATCATGAAGCTAACCATGAATCGAGCCAGGACAAAGCATTCAAAACAATCCATATGGGCATTTTATGGATCAGTACTGATCAAAGGCCATGGATAGGTACCGATCCACGAATATTGTTGAGGTGGCCATTATTTTCTCTGGAGAATTGGTCTTGGGCATGGAAAACAATGTGGAGATTATAGGGGTGAGTTTTCAGGCAACCTATAGCTATAAATTGGAGGACAGAGGCTCATTTTAGTGGATCCTTCTGCTTCCTTGTGATCCTTTTCACTTCTCTATAATTTTTCTATAATTCTCTTGTACTCCCACGGATCTATACCAATCCGTAAGAACGAAAGTGTAAACAACACTATAAACCATCAACAAAGTTAAGAGGACGTAATGCAAGCCGAACCACTATAAAACTCTGATGTCTTGTTTCTACGTGTTTTAATTTAGTTTCTTCACTCTTTTCTCTACTATACTCGTTTGAGTGTTTGTGCCATTTTTGGTTCAAAAATTTTGGTGCTTTCACTGAGAACCACTTGAATTCGCTGATTTGAGATTTGAAAAAAGTTTAAAATGACGAGACAATCGACTAGGAAGACCACTGTTGAAGGAAATCAATAAGGGGCCAGCCAAGAGACGTCCTCAGGAGCCAACCCCTCATCAATCTACATAACCAAGGATGAGATGGAAACCATGATGAATACAATGTAGGAAAAGATGATGACCCATCAGGAAGAGATGATATAAAATTTCTTTTGGAGAATGGGACAAATAGGAACAACTAGAGTTGCGGCAAATCAGAACCAAAGGCCAGAAGCTGGTGCAAATGCACTTGGGAGCCAAGTAGGTCAAATGAGAACGAACCCGAACAAGTCATAGGGACCGGTACCGATCCACGGGTATGGATCGGTACCGATCCACAAGAACACAGAGGCATTACCAATGTTGACTTGGGTGGAAATGATGCACGTCCAAGAGATAATGCAGAGCGTTTGAATGTCAATCAGAATTCAAAAACACGACCGGAGGTGTACATTCTAGAATTCCCTCGTGGAAATGGCGGGCAAGATGAGAATGCAAACTTAAAAATTCCTTTAGACAATAATGACTGCAGGCAGTTGCCCGATCTAGATAGGGGAACAGGTCAGAAACAACTAATTACAGCAGTATGTAAACCGAACTACGGTAAGGGAACAAGAGCAACGGTCATCCGCAGTGAATGGAAATGGCCTTGGATCAAGGTCGAGGATAGTCATCTCTTGATTGGGATGGGGGGAGTCGGATGAATTCTAGATTATTGAAATCCACATGAATGTGATGACCGATATTGATTACGGTAGTCCCAACTGGTGACACAGGGCGATGACCACGAGGTACAAGTTTCCTTGTCGGAGAGCAAGTGAATTGACTTGTACGATATTGATCGCTTTAAGTCCCGGTCGGAGAAAAGGGACCGGAGTGAAAAAAGTAAGTCACCTCATTGGAGCGTGAGTTGATGGGCTTGCTTCTCTTTGAGTTCCCTTGCCAAAGAGTGAGCGTATTAGGCTCAACAAGGGTCAGTACAGACCATGGATTTTATTATCAGCCCTGAACGGCCATGAATTTGATTAATGGTCCTAAGAGACCATGGATTTAACTATCGGCCCTGAACAACCATGAATTTAATTAACGATCTAGAGAGATCGCAGATTTAACTATCGGCCCTAAACGACCATGGATTTGATTAACGATTCAGAGAGATCACGGGTTTGATTATCAGTCCGTAGAGGCCAAGGATTCCATTGACAATCCGAAGAGATCAAAATTCCGCTATCGGCCGGGAAAGGCCATGGATTTCACTAACGATCTGGGGAGATCGAGATTTCAACGCGTTACTGTTAGCCCTCGGATGAACTCAGTATGTTCTTGATTGGTGATATAGCCCATGGCTTACCAATTCCGGGAGAATACAAGATCATTGTCTATGACTGGCACTCAAGCAAGGTCTCGAATCCATAGCTATCACGGTTTGGAATGACCTTTGATTTACAGGTGAATCCAATGGAACATGATGATTAGCTATAGCTTGATCGACTGTTAACTAGAGGATTCAATTATTAATATTCCATCGACTTCAATATTGTTCTTGAGCAAAGTACACCTTCCATTCGCAAGGCGTGCTTTGGAGGGGAAGTGTTATCCAGCCTTTTGACCAGGCGGTATACGGGTGAACTTAATGAATCAGACTTGGAAGTTATCGAGGCAAGAAGCTTGGAGAGATAGCCATAGAGTCCAGAAACCAAGTACGAACAGAGCGACGAGGTAAAGATCGAACCTCCACGAGAACTGAAGAACGCAAATCCAACAATGTGTTGGATCGGTACCGATCCATGGATTTTCATGCATTTAAGCCTCACTTCCTCCTACTTGCAAGTGATGACACCAGAAGTCTATTCCAAGTTCCATTTCACAGATCCTATGCAATTATCTATCGATCTCCTCGAGCACCCGAAATCAGCAATTCCATTCTTCCATCAATCCATCATTTAGACTCTGAAACAAGCTAATAATAATGCAAACAAGTATGGAATCACGAAGCTAACCATGAATAGAGCTACGCCAAAGCATTCAAAATAATCCATATAACTATTTTATGGATCGGTACCGATCCAAGTCCATGGATCGGCACTGATCCATTAATATTGATGAGGTTGCCACCATTTTCTCTGGAGAACTGGTCTTAGGAAACAATGTGGAGATCACGTGGGTGAGTTTTCAAGCAACCTACGGCTATAAGTAGAAGGGCCGAGGCTGATTTTGGTGGATCCTTCTACTTCCTTGTGATCGTTTTCACTTCTCTACAACCTTTCTATAATTCTCTTATACTCCCACGGATTCATATCGATTCGTAAGAACAGAAGTGTAAACAACACTATAAACCATCAATAAAATTAAGTGGACCTAGGCAACGATTAACCAAACCACAATAAAACTCTAATGTCTTATTTCTGTATGTTTTAATTTAGTTTTGTCACTCTTTTCTCTACTCTACTCATTTAGGTGTTTATTCCATTTTTGTTCAAACAAGTAATACAATGTTTATCTTTAATATCATAATATATATACACATACATTAATTAAAATTAGCTTTCATATTTTATAAAAAAAATTCTCTTTTGGGACGAATAATGTTTTACATATATATAATTTTAAAATATTTATGTATAGGACTCATATCTATATGCTTTTACCCTATCACATATATGTATATTCATTTTCCAATATGCATATATATATATACCCGACTCACATCTATTGTTGAGTTTTCAAGTGCAACGGGCTGCTACGATTACCAGATTATGACCGATCCACGACCCCAGATTGATTACAGCTGCTGATGGATTAATGCTTTTGCCTTGGAAGATAATCATGGCGGAATACAGTGGCCAAACCATTATGGTTTTGTGACTTACCTGGGCTTTGTCTAAAGCGGTATTCTCTAGTTCTTAGCATCTCCTTTGTCCACTAGTTTATACGTAGGGTTTTTCTAATTTTTATTTTTTATTTTCATTTTTATGTTGGTTTTTTTTACATATTTTATGTAAGGGGGTTATTGCTACCTGCTATGCTTGTTGGCAGCTCCTATTTTAAGTGTGGAACAAAATTACATAGGTGCTCTCCTCCTTGAGAAGATCACTTATTTTAATTGAAAATTTTTAAAATATTTATTTTATAATATATATATATATATAAATTGTTTATACATGTTAAAACTATGTTGTGTATTTTAATTAGATAAATAAATAAAATAAATACCAATTATAAAAAGTAAGTTATTTTTGATTGTAATAATTAATTTTACATAAATATACATAATGAAATTTAACTAAAGATATTAAATAATAACTTTAAGGTTCGGTTTTGAATTTTTAAATGTTTTACTATATCTTAATTAAATATTTTAAATACAAATTTTTAATTTAAAATTTGTTTACTTAGTCAGTTGTATATTTTATATTTTATTATATATAAATAATTCAAATTTTATATTTATATTTATATATTTTATAAATACATCAAATAATATTTTGAAATAATTAATTCATGTATGAATGGCCAATGCATACCATGTACACCTTGCTATGTTGCACATCACATAATATATATCCACATGAGTATATATTGATACACTCAAAACATATAAAGGCTGAATTAATTAATTAAGTTGATAAAATTAAATATAATATGTTTTTATTTAAACTAACTAGATTAGGTATAGTATAACCATTAGATTTCATTGGCCCGCTAAGTTCCAATTAGGGAAAATTTTGAAATTGACCCATTTCACCCGCTGCTAACCGAGTCAGTTCCATCAGTTTTCCTCTAGTTAAAGTATAGTATTTGATTGGTCAACACATGCAAACATCCATTGGGTATTTTATTTTATCCAGACCAGGATAACTACTATACATATTGATAATCATACATCGTATACGTAACTTATATGATGCTTTCCATCATGAGTTCTTGTCTACTTTATAGATATAAGGTATGGATTATAGGCAACAATCTTCCAGACTTGCCTCCATGACTACCTCATCACCTTTTACGACCCCTACTGTAGCACAAGAGTCCATGCCTAATTCTACCTTAGCCACCATCCATATGACTTCTTTGACTTCCAAGGAAACTTTTACTTCAACATTAGTTGTTATTGATCCTTTTACTACTCCGAGCACATTTAGTGTTGTGGCTCCACCTGTTGGGTTATCCCTCCTTTATCGAAGGCGTCGAACCTAAATGAGTACCTATGCCCCATATTTACATTGGATAATCCTTTTGAATCTCTATCTTCTAGACTTTCCGCCATTGGTCTTTTGTGTGTCTACTAAAGAATTGACATTCAATAGAATGAAGTTACGCTTCTAAAGCCATAGGAGCAAGCCCACATGCCATCTGAGGGTTACACCACTTGTATCCAGTTCACGCGTCATGTGGGTGTTGTTCCCCCTTTTGTCCATTCATTTATCATGTCTCTACCACTTTGGCACTGGCTCCATCACAGCTACATCATAACTCCTACTTTGTGTTGTTATGCATATACATGCTTTTTAGCGATGATTCGATGGTGCACACACATAATGGATCTTCGATTCCTTAATCAGTAAAATGCATAGGATAAAATTACTCATTCCTATTCCTTGAGGAATGTTTCACCTACTAGGGTATTCTAAACATCTAGAATGAATGCAAAACCTTCAGGAAATTTTACTTTTCATCAGGGGCCAGTCTAGTTTTCTTGGCAATTGGCTCTTTGGGCATAAGTACTTACTCTCACATCTTAAGATTTTAATGTCAATCCTCCCTTGATATACCTTTCTTACATGTCACCTTGCTCCATAGGTTTCCCAACCACGGTCGACAACATTGGCTCATGACTTATGGCCACCCAACGGATGGCCATCCCCAAAACCAAACGTCGTGCTTCATATTATCTAATAGATGCAAGGCTATGGGAACACCAACTAATTTGAGCTGACTAGTCTATTCAGTACGAACATCCACCTTTAGAAATTAAAAGGTAGATCTACACTAGTTCCACAAGAACAAGCAAGCAATTTAGGAGAAGAAAAGAGGAAGAAGAAGAAACAAAAGAGTATAGAGAAGACGACAAGGACTCAAACATGTTATCCATTAGGGATAATTCAATAATGAAGAGTCGAAATTCAAAATTCTAGCCCCTTAATATAAACACCTTAGGAAGTTGAATGATAGTGCTGTTCCTGGTCCAACCTCCAACCGTATAGAAAAAGTGACCATTTGAAGGTTAAAGAAGAAAAGAGTTCGTAGGTCCTTCAGATAATCTATTTTTGGATGACCATTCATATTACAACTTCGATTTTACTTACCTTGGTGCCTTGGAGGACCATCTTGCGGGAACCAATCATGTTGAACTACATACAACGACATAGTGTGATACCTTCACTCCAAGCTTACCACACCTTCTGGCCCATACTACACATGGAACTGCATAACACACATCATATAGAACTACAACCACTAACTTGCATACATGCATCCGACATCTTTTTCTTTACCTATGTATCTATTTTAACATTGTTTTCCTTAATGTAAAGGTAAATGGCTCGTACGAGATATGGTCAGGATTTTAGGTCAAGTATGACATATGCTCATAGGTCTGTCTCTCCTTCTAGGGATTCCCTAATAGCCATGGCTATTCAAGCGTTGATGGGACTCTAGTCTTCAGATCTATTCTCATTGCCCACACTCTCCTAGGGACTCCAGGTCTTACCATTCAATGCTACTCGTAACGATTTAACTTTTGAGTTTTGACACATTAATGTTGAAACTAAACTTCTAAATAATGATTTAGAAGAGACAATTTCCACACAATAGCAAAAATGTATTGTAACGACCTGGAATTTCGAACACTTCGTATTTAAATATCTGAATTATTTAAATGTTTAAATCTTGGGTTTAATGTGATTAAATTGATTTAATAACCTTATTAACCCCCATTTAAATAATAAATAATGATTAGAAATTTGTTTACAAAAATAAATAGTTCGAATAAATATTGATAATGTGATCGAAATCGTTTTATCGATAAACGGTCTCGAAACGCATGAAATTATCATCTTTGGGCACTGTCTCGGATTTTGATGAAACTAATGCCATCGGAACCGGAATAATGAGGTGATGTACGCTGACGAGTTTCGCAGCGATCCAATGTTCTGTGTGATTGTGCGAGCTCAAAATGCATTACGATTTAAAAAGAGAAAATTAATTATAATATAATTATTATAAATAATCCTTCCCATACCTCTTCCTTCTCCTCCCCCTTTCTTTCATTTTATTTATTGTAAACAAAGTACATAGCCGCCGACTACAAATAATTGTTTCTGGAGCTAAAATGCACAAAAATCGATGAGGATGGATCTATTGTATTCGTGTGGTGGAGAGCTTCAAATCTATATGGGTTTTGTCAGGCACGATGGCGATTGAGGATGATCGATTTTGGAAGGTCGAACTATGGCTTGGGTCCGACAAGGATTAAGGCAATGATAGGCGTATGGGAGTGTGGCATTGTACTTCTAGTGTGGAAACGAGTGGATGGAAACAATTTGGGGAGGTGCGACACTGACTTGACAATCGCGACATGGCACGGTCGCATTGGGAAGCTCGAGGTCGTGTTTTGATTCGGTTGATCTAGCTGGCCGAGGTCGGGTGGGATGAAGATAACGTGGCAAGCGAGCGCAATGGAGTAAGCCATTCGTTTCGTGGAGTATTGCTTGGGTTATGGTGGTGCGTGCACGGTTAGAATAGGTTATGTACGTTTGTAGGCAAATTGAATTTGGAGGGAGGGAAGATGATGAGTGGAGGACTAAGGTAATTAGTAATTAATTAGCAAATTAATGACTATTTTAAATCCAAATTCTTAAAAAATTCATAACTTTTACATACGAGGTCCAATTGGGATACCATCTTCGCTATTGCATTCGTATCGAAATTACCTACGCATTGGTTTGGTTAGGTCTTAGATGATTTAACTCACCATTTAATTTGTATAATATTGTGTATAATGTTTGTTGTATTAAATATAAATTAAAATAGATAACAATCCAAGTTATTACCTTTGGACCCCTCTTTGCTTTTGAAAGCAAGTAACAACATTATATGTAGTATACATTCCCTTATTACTCTCTAAAATATGTGATGTGGTCGAGACTTATTATTTACATGTCTGATAATGTATTGTGAATGGTTGAAGCAAAATAGTCGTTACAAACGCACTTTGAAATCCTGTGTATTTGTGTAACAATCCTGAGATTGCAATTACCGAATAATGAATTAAAATTATGATTTTAAGTTGAAAAGGGAGCTAAAATGTTTTTTGGGAATTTAAATTTGCAATTGGTTTGCAAATTAAAGTATTTTGGGTTTAAAATGGGGAAATTAATATTTTTGGAATTTAATATTTAAAAAGGGGAATTTTTAAATGTGATAATGGGTTTAATTGGTTAATGAGACAATTATATGGTTTTAATTAAAATTAGGATGCCACTTAGGATTTTGTTCACATGATAACCTTAGGAAAATAAACTAAGTCCTAATGGGTTTTAAAACCTCTTACCATGACCCATTAACCAACCCACTCCTATATAATATCTCAAACCCTTCCCATAAACCCTAACCCTCCTCTTCATAAATTCCTAAACCTAGATCTAAACATAATTAATGGCCTCCCTTTAGAAGATCCATCTCCTTCTCTTCATAATTAAACTAGTTTAATTCATTATTCGGTAATTGCAATCTCAGGGTTGTTACAATTTGACATATGTTAAATTGTGAATATATTATGAAAAATATATATTTGGTTATTCCTTGCACATATTTGGGTGTATTTGAGACAAAGGAATTAGTTTGGGAAGTTATGGAATTTGTGAATGGAAATTGTGAAAATTGAAAGCGAAAAGGTTGCGATGGATGCACTTTGAAAATGCCTTATGTTCGGCATTTTCAAAGTTAACTTTGAAAGACATCATAGGGTTTCTTTATATTTCTAATAAATACTATAAGTGTATTTATTATTGGAAAAATATCAAGGTTTAAGTTTATTTTTAATGATTAGTTATGAATTTTCAAAGTAAAGGGTTTTGAATTATAAAATATGCCTTTTATGGTTTTAGATAAATTATAAAATAAGTATTTTTAAGTAGTATTTAATATAAATGTTTTGAACCATAGTATAAGTATTTTAAGTAATATTTAATATAAATGTTTTAACCATAGTATAAATATTTTTAAATATGTATAGTTTTTAGAAAATTAGTTGAATATTTTATTAAAATAAACAGAAGCTTATGCAATATAATACTTTTTAATTTTTTTTATCAAAAATTTTATCTTATAAATAGTTAGTATACATATATATATTATTTTAAAAAGGTTTTTACTAAATACATAAATTGGGGAAAATAAGTTAAATCTTTTATAAATAACGGAATATTTGGATTGCAACAGTTTAGTTAAAATAAATGATTTTGTAAAGTCAAGTAAAAGTATATTAACTTGTTAAATTAGTGTAAGATTATAATTAAAAATATAATTAAGATTATAATTAGAAATATAATTAAGCTTATAATTAAGGAATATAATTAGATATATTTAATAACGAATATTTTAAAAATAATTATAAGTGAATAGTTTTGGGTTGCTGTGACAATGTTTGAGTAACACTTGTCTTAAACCCTTATAAAAGTAATTAGATCTTTGAAAAGAGAGTTTTTGTAACGACCCCACCACGATGCCTAGTTTAGTAAAGAACATTACAAGTAATGTCATCTGCTAATCAGGAGAATACGACTTGTTAGGAGCGATTGAATGTGAATATATCTTTCTACTAACATTGACACGTCATTTATACCTTTTTACTTAATATTTGAACTGAAATTTGACGTGTACAGTATTAATACAAAGTAATAGACACGCCAATTTCTCAAATCCAGAACAATATATCATATAAGCATCAGTCACAGATCACAGCGGAATAATTATCTCATATACATATACAAATTGTGAGTCTACAAAATAAAACACTAAACTCACATAATATACAAGTTTACAATCCTCTAATCTCAATTATACATTTTATATACAAGGTCCAAATTCCTAAATGGGATAAATTAAAGGTCCAAATGTTTATCTCCTTGCTAGCATAACCATTCAAAGGTCAACCTATTCTGTAACCTGAAAAGTCTCGGCCTGACCCGAGCAAAATAACACCCGGGGTCAGACTATCTCTAAATATCCAATAGGGTGAGAACACGATATAACACAGGAACAACAACATATAAGTAAATATAGATGTCCATGAAATAACAAGTCACAAGAATTAGTTTAACTTAGAGTTCATCACAAGGCACATGGTTATACGCTTAAGTCACAAACACATATTAGTCACTAAACACAGAATAACAGAATTAACTTAACATCTATCACAAGACACAAGAACATATATTTATTTCACTAACACAAGATAAAGAATTTTTTTTACGAACACAGAATTGTCACATAATCCAAATATCCAGAATCCAAGATATCTTACTCCAAACCGATCATAATGATCGTCCAAAACAATCGGAATGATTGTATTCAAAACCCGTGGCAAACAAACAAACAAATTGGTATCACTCGAACCAATCTGATACCAAGGATCATACTCAGATTGAGAACATAGAATTACAGAATGATCTCAACGATAGTCCATACCGATCAAGGTGATCGTAGAAACCATGAATCGATAAATCTACATTTATTTAATATTATTCTATTATTATGTTCGAAAAGAAATCCAGTAATAAACTCCTTAAGGATCTTGCAGCCACTTACCACACACCAAAAGAGAGTAAACTCTAATGTGCCAAATACTATCACCTTTAGTAATCACTAGAATTTAACCAATACGTCCCATACCGCATGGTGAAATCCAAGTATTTACTAAAAGCTAGTAAATATCATTTATTACGGATACCACTGGAAAACCTGAACTACATTTTTTTAAGGATCTAGCAACCACTTGTCGCACACCAAAAGAAAATACAACTCTAAAGTGTTAAGTACTTTCCCGAATATGATCAAAAGAATTTAACCAAGGCATCCCATACTACTCGGTGGAATTCGAGTATTCGCTAATGGGTTAGTAAATTCCACTCAAACATTCTATTCAATGAGTTATACCGTATTCGACGAAGTGTTACTTGAAAGCATTTAAAGAAATCGATAACATTAAGTCGAATAGTAGTACTTCCCAAATAATAGAATTAAGGTTCTCAAAACAATTTTTTTCCCTCTGATTTTTATTATAAAAAAACACTTGTTATAGTTTTCCACAAATCCACTTATTATTTAGCTTTAAATAAATTTCCACTTGTTTGATAAAATATTTCATAAACCTGAATTGTTCCAAATTTACATTTATGTACACAGAGTTGTCTCAAATTTCCGTATAAAACACTTAGTTAATAACCCATATTTAAAAACCACTTTTATTATTCTTCCAAATCCATTTTGATATATATATATATATATATATATATATATTATTTAGAAATAACTTAGACTCACCTTTTTAAAACCATATTTCGAAAGCCACTTGTATATGTTATCACTTATTTTATAAAACCACAATCACTTATATCTTCAAATCCATAACTCTTTATACCAGAAATAATTAATATATATATATATATATATAATTACTTAATAAAATCATTTTAAAAAATAAAGTTAAACTAATTTAGAAACAAGTATGAGATTTATAAATTTAAATAAACTTTCTTTCGTAAAATTACTTGAATATGAAGCATATCCATTTATATATTTTTAACTCAAATTTAGAGCTTTAGATCTGCAGTTTCGACCCCTTAAATCCCATAAATTTTCAAATCTCAAAACATGAAAGTTGTAGATAAATTTGTAAGCTTTAAAATAATAAAAAATAATCATCTAATTTGGACTTACAGTTCAAAAGTTATGAATGAAACAATTTCTCAGATTTAAGGTTGTTAACTCTGTCTTTCATTGACAGGCCAACGACAAAGAAACAAGTTTTCGAACATTTAAACTTCAAAATTATGCAAAACACAAAACATCAAAGTTGTTCCTTATAAAAATACCTTTCAACTGATAAAAACCTCACTCAATTTCAACCTAACAGTCAAAACTTATGGTGATTTTAATTTCAGGTTTCAACTTAGTAAATACAAAAGAACAGAGCAACACTATCAGATTCAAACTCGATTTCGAGCCATTAAACTGTAGAATTTATAAAAGTGATCAAAATGAAGTTGTAGCTAACTGAAATACCTTTCTACCACTAAAATAATGGTTACGTTGGTTAATTTTACACTGAAATATCACTGTTTTACAACAGCGATATTCACACTTTTTTTCCAGCAAACAATCTAATAATCACTAAACTCAAGCAAACAATTCACAATCAAATTAGAAGCAATTCAATCAATAAACCATCCAATTCAATTAAAATAGAAACTAACAATTATTATCATGGATTTGAGATGGTAATGTGAGTGATTAACTCACCTATTATTTTCCTATAGCTTGCGAAATCCTCTTTTAAGCCTTGCTAACCTCCTAGCTTCTTCAACCTCACCTAAAAACTCAAGAACAAAATTCGAATAGCAAGCAATTTGATCAAAAAGGGGATCAAAATCATTATTTTAGGGTTTTAAAGGATAGAGATAGGGTTTAAAATACTTACTCTTCATTATTGGACAAAACCTCTTTGATTTGAACTTTGATTTTGTTGATTATATAGTCTAGGGTTTAACATTGAGGAGGAAAATGTTTCTGTTTTTATTTTTTACTGTAAATAAAATGAACATGAATTATAAGAAAAAGAGATTTTCTCTTAAGGTAAACTTGTTATTTTGTTTGGGCTTGGGCTTGCAATTGAACCCAATAAGAAAAATAAATGTTACTAATTTCTATATTTGGTTCTACACATTATAACTCCCTATTTACACTAAACAAACTTTTACAAAATTACAAAAATAATTTTCTCCATTTACCAAAACCAATTAAAAATTTAAAAATTACATTTCAACAACAAATCTCAATATTAACAGTTTACTCTAAACACAAAATTTAAATAATTTATTCAATCATATTTCAAATTTAAATTGAAATCTTTTTAAGAAATTAAACTCATTTCTTAAATAAATCAAATCAATTATTCTCAAAACACAATTAAATTTCACAAATCATCATTTAGCGTTAATTTTCCCTAATTAAATTTAATTAATTAAGTAGTTTACAACAGGGTTGTTATAGACTTCCCCCCTTAAAGAAATTGCGTCCCCGTAATTTTCTTAATGAAAGAAATCCATAATATAAATTTTCTCTTGAAACAATTATTTTGTTAAGTGGTTCCCAATTTCATTTCCAAAACATTCAATTAATATCACTCCAAATTATAACAATAAACACAAAATTTTAGTTATCAAAATTTCTCAAAATTCTCAAAAATATTCTAACGCCTCAAATTTATAGAAAATTTTGCTAGCGTTTCGAAAATTTACAACATGAATATAATTACATAATATACATCTCATCTCAAGGATGAGGCATCCTGTAGGGAAAAACATAAAAGTGCGATATTTAATCCGAGATACGTACCTTATATTTGAAATATTAGCGAGTCTGCTAATATTCCTTAAGCAAACAATTTATAATCTTTTAAACGATATCTATTTAAATTTATATACCTGCACATATCTCAAAAATTCATATTAGTATTTAATATTAAATTCATATCATATAGGAGATATTAACAATTCATGATCACACTTTAATTAGATTAACATCATAATATTCCATAACGAAAGAAATCTGTACTTAAATTTCCATGTTTTAATTATTACTTATCTAAAATTTTCCAAATTTTCTTCCATTTAACTTTTAACATAACAAATTCCAAATTTTAAATAATTTTTCTTAACTAATCACATTATATCAAACAATATCAAACCACAAAATTTTAGTGATTCATTTCGTCACTTGGCTGCAAAGTTGATTACTCTGAATATCAACATTGCCTCGCAATGCATTCTACTTCTCACAATTCATTCGATGGCTTAACTATTATTTTAAACTATTTTTAAACTCAAATATTTTCCAAATTTCAAAATTAATTATTTCTTATGTCAAAATGTCACGTTCAATATTTAGGAACCCCTGTCGATAACATAGCGTCCCACATATCGATCAGAATCCTTAAACAACGTCCGGATAAATCAACACAATATTTAATTACAAGTTTAGATGCATTTATTTTATTACCACTAACATATATGCATTCAATTTTAAATAAATGCAAGCAAAAAGTCAATTCCTAGCAACCAATTACCCAAAACATACATAATCACTTACAGCGGAACAATTCAATGTCTGAAAATCCACCGCGCAGCTCTGATTATTCCTATATCATTTAAATATTAATCTTATTCACTCAAATTTTCTAAATTTTCTATTAAAATAAAATAGTTCACTTTAATTTAATTCATTCTAATTTAATTCCAAAATTTCCTCAACTCTAAAAGATTTTACTCATTATTCTCCAAAGGTTTTAATGCAATAATTTTTAATTTATCAATTTAAAATTTTAGATCAATTTATGCCCCAAATGATTATCCCGATAATCATTTTATATTCCTATCCCTAATTAGATAATTAATATAACTATCAACCACACACCTTAGGGGACAAGAATCTAAGTCATCTAGGTCTTGGATATGTAATATTATATGTTATAATGTTCTGACACAACTCTGATACCAAGCCATAACGACCCCACCATGATGCTCAGTTTAGCAAAGAACATTACAAATAATGCCGTCTGCTAATATGGAGAATACGGCTTTTTAGTAGCGATCGAATGTGAATGTATCTTTCTACTAACACTAACACGTCATTTATACTTTTTTACTTAATATCTAAACTGAAATTTGACGTGTACAGTATTTATACAAAGTAATAGACATGCCGATTTCTCAAAATCAAAACAATATATCATATAAGCATTAGTCACAAAACACAGTGGAATAATTATCTCATTTACATATACAAATTACGAGTCTACAAAATAAAACAATAAACTCACATAATATACAAGTTTTACAATCCTCTAACCTCAATTATACATTTTATATACAAGGTCCAAATTCCTAAATGGGATAAACTAAAAGTCCAAATGTTTATCTCCTTGCTAGCATAACCATTCAAATGTCAACCTATCCTGTAACTTGAAAAGTCTCGGTCTGACCTGAGCAAAATAACACCCGGGTCAGACTATCTCTAAAAATCCAATAGGGTGAGAACAAGATATAACACAAGAACACCAACATATAAGTAAATACATATGTCCAAGAAATAACAAGTCATGGGAATTAGTTTAACTTAGAGTTCATGACAAGGCACATGGTTATACACTTAAGTCACAAACACATATTTTTCACTAAACATAGAATAACAGAATTAACTTAACATCTATCACAAGACACAAGAATATATATTTATTTCACTAACACAAGACACAAGAAATTATTTTTACGAACACAGAATAGTCACAGAATCCAAATATCCAGAACCCAAGAGATCTTACTCCAAACCGATCGTAATGATCGTCCAAAACAATCGGAATGATTGTACTTAAAACCCATGGTAAACAAACAAACAAATTGGTATCACTCGAACCGATCTGATACCCAGGATCGTACTCAGACTGGGAAAATAGAATTATAGAATGATCTCAATGATAGTCCATACCGATCAAGGTGATCGTAGAAACCATGAATCGATAAATCTACATTTATTTAATATTATTATGTTCGAAAAGAAATCCAGGAATAAACTCCTTAAGGATCTTACAGCCACTTGCCGCATACCAAAAGAGAGTAAACTCTAATGTGCCAAATACTATCACCTTCAGTAATCACTAGAATTTAACCAATACGTCCCATACCGTATGGTGAAATCCAAGATTTACTAAAAGCTAGTAAATATCACTTATTACGGATACCACTGGAAAACCTGAACAACATTTTTTAAGGATCTAGCAACCACTTGTCACACACCAGAAGAGAATACAACTCTAAAATGTTAAGTGCTTTCCCAAATATGATCACAAGAATTTAACCATGACATCCCATACTACCCGGTGGAATCCGAGTATTCGCTAATGGGTTAGTAAATTCCACTCAAACATTCTATTCAATGAGTTATACCGTATTCAATGAAGTATTACTTGAAAGCATTTAAAACAATTGATAACACTAAGTTGAATAATAGTACTTCCCAAATAATAGAATTATGGTTCTCAAAACAATTGTTTTTCTCTCTGATTTTTATTATAAAAAACACTTGTTATAGTTTTCCACAAATCCACTTATTATTTAGCTTTAAATAAATGTTCACTTGTTTGATAAAATATTTCATAAACTCGAATTGTTCCAAATTTACATTTATGTACACAGAGTTGTCTCAAATTTCCGTATAAAACACTTAGTTAATAACACATATTTAAAAACCACTTTTATTATTCTGCCAAATCCATTTTTATATTTATATATATATATATATATTATTTAGAAATAAATTAGACTCGCCTTTTTAAAACAATATTTCCAAAGCCACTTGTATATGTTATCACTTATTTTATAAAACCATAATCACTCATATCTTCAAATCCATAACTCTTTATACTAGAAATAATATATATATATATATATATATAATTATTTATTAAAATCATTTAAAAAATATAAAGTTAAACTAATTTAGAAACAAGTTTGAGATTTATAAATTTAAATAAACTCTCTTTCGTAAAATTACTTAAATATGAAGCATATCGATTTATATATTTTTAACTCCAATTTAGAGCTTTTAGATCTGTAGTTTTGACCCCTTAAATCCGATAATTTTTCAAATCTCAAAACATGAAAGTTGTAGATAAATGTCTAAGCTTTTAAACAAATAAAGGATCATGTAATTTGGACTTATGGTTCAAAAATTATGACCAAAACAATTTCTCATATTTAAGGTTGTTAACTTTGTCTTTCATTGACAGGCCAACCACAAAGAAACAAGTTTCGAACATAAGCTTCAAAATTATGCAAAACATACATAAAAGTTCTTCCTTATAAAAACGCTTTCAACTGAAAAAAACCTCACTCAATTTTGACTTAACAGTCAAAAGTTGGTGATTTTAATTTTAGGTTTCAACTTAGTAAATACACAGGAACATAGCAGCACTAGCAGATTCAAACTCTATTTCGACCCATTAAAATGTAGAATTTTGAAAAGTGATCAAAAGAGAGGTTGTAGATAACTGAAAGAACTTTCTACCACAAAAGGAATGGGTTATTGTGGTTAATTTTACACTGAAATATCGCTGTTTACAGCAGTGATTTTCATACTTTTTTTTCCAGCAAACAATCTAATAATCACTAAACTCAAGCAAACAATTCACAATAAAATTAGAAACAATTCAATCAAAAAACCATCCAATTCAATTCAAATAGCAACTAACAATTATTATCATGGATTTGAGATGGTAATGTGAGTGATTAACTCACCTATTATTTTCCTATAGCTTGCTAAATCCTCTTTTAAGCCTTGCTAACCTCCTAGCTTCTTCAAAATCACCTAAAAACTCAAGAACAGAATTCAAACTGCAAGCAATTTGATCAAAAAGGGGATCAAAATCATTCTTTTAGGGGTTTAAAAGATAGAGATATGGTTTAAAATACTTACTCTTCATTATTGGACAAAACCCCTTTGATTTGAGTTTGATTTTGTTGATTATATAGTCTAGGGTTTAACATTGAGGAGGAAAATGTTTTCTATTTTTATTATTTACTGTAATGAAATGAACATGAATTATAAGAGAAAGAGGATTTTCTCTTAAGGTAAAAGGTCAATGCGAGTGTCTCCTTAACCATAAAAGAGAAGATATCCTCTAGAATTGAGGATCTTTTTTCTCAACAACCCAACCAACCATCCACCCGGCGGCGTGTTATTTTGTTTGGCTTGGGCTTGCAATTGAACCCAATAAGAAAAATAAATGTTACTAATTTCTATATTTGGTTTACACATTATAACACTCTATTTTACACTAAACAATCTTTTACAAAATCATAAAATTAATTTTCTCTATTTACCAAAACTAATTAAAAATTTAAAAATTACATTTCAACAACAAATCTCAATATTAACACTTTATTCTAAACACAAAATTTAAATAATTTATTCGATCATATTTCAAATTTAAATTGAAATCCTTTTTAAGAAATGAAACTCATTTATTAAATAAATCAAATTAATTATTCTCAAAACTAAATTTAATTTCACAATTAAATTTCACAAATCATCATTTAGCATTAATTTTCCCTAATTAAATTTGATTAATTAAGTAGTTAACAACAGGGTTGTTATAGTTTTGAAGAAGCTAATTAAGTGTGAAGTGTTTTGGTTTATAGTAAACAATGTTTTAGTAACATTTATTTTTAAACCGTTTAATTATATTTTAAAGTAGAAAAATATTATAAATATAACTAGATTTTTGATAATGGAAATTTAAAGATAATAACAAGTACATAATCTTTTGGAATAAAGATTGAAAATGTTATATGTTTAGTTTATAAAAGAGAGGGGGTTTACAATAACAATGTTTAAGTAACATTTGTTTTTAATCTCTTTGATTATATTTTAAAGCAAGTAAATATGTAAATAGTAAATACATAAATAGTATATGTAAATGGTAAATCCGTATATTGTACATGTAAATATTAAATACGTAAATAATGAATACGTAAATAGTAAATACGTGAATAGTGGAATACAAGTATGTATCTTTTATAAAAGGAAATCAAATCTATATACAAGATAAATAAGCGAAGTTTTAAATTAATAAGAAGTTTGATTAATAAGTAAGTTTTATATAATAAAGGAGTATTAATTAATAAGGAATTTTAATTAATAATTAAGATTAATCAATAAAGGTGTTTAATAAGAAATGTTTAAATAAAGGAAGAAGTTTGAAACTAAAGGAAGAAGTTTTAATTAAATGATGAAGTTTTAATTAATGAAGAATTTTTATTAGATAAAAGAGGTTTTACTAATAAAAGAGGTTTTAATTAATAAAGGAATAATTAGGTAAAAAGGGAAGTAAAAGTCGTTTATGGGACTTGATCGTGCCTTGTGTGTGTTAATCGTGCTTTGTATGTTACTTGTTTATGGAAAGTATTTGGTCATGTACTTAGCACTAAAGCTGACGAAGTAGACTTTTTTCTATCTACGAGAGTTAAGAATGATGATACGAGTAGAGTGTAGAAGAAATAGTGCTCTAACCTACCGTACTTCACTCTTGACCGATGTATAGCGGAAGTTGTGAAGGCTAGAAACGTGATAAGTATACAAGACTTGGTTTTCATATGCGATCGTTCTCATTATTGTTGAATATGACCAAATTCGTCGATTCAGTGTTGAAGAGACTAGGATTGGTAAGTGTTTTACTTATCGAAAACCGCTTCAAAACTGAGATACGTGTTTTATATCTTGAAAGTAGATCCATTCGAGATGCTGGAACCAATATGGATATTTGAGATCTGTTCGAGATGGTCAAATCCATATAGAGGTTTGTGATATGTTTAAGATGCTAGATTCCATTTAGGGATTCGTGATCGGTTTGAGTGATGATAACTCATGTGTTGAGATGCTGAACGTGACTTCACCATCGGTATATTACTTAAGACAAAGTAGGATGTAAGATCTTAGGGTTTAGCTAACCCATGGAGGGTACATCAACTCCGGTAACTGGATTATGCTTATCAACTATTGCGCACGGGGAGTTGATGATACTTGGTTCCACATGAGGTAGGTTTGCTTGTCCGAGCGATGAGCCGTTGTGTTTACCTTATAATATATTTTATCTAGAGATATACGACGCTCAGAAGGTTGTTTCTGATCCTTGTTATGGAGATCTTCTTCGTCTTTTAAGCTAGAGGTGTTTCCACGGAAAATCCACTATGTGAACGCGCCGTAGCGGTTTTGATTGTACTCTAAAATGTTGTGGTGTGACCAATGTAAGCATCAACAGCTATTTTCTGATTTGTATTCTTCACACTAGACATTATCTATTATATTGCAATATGTACTTCTAAGTTGTTTTGGCTCTTTTAAGGGGACAACCGTTACGACGGTCTTAAAAGGTGCTGTTATACGCCGTACACATATTTCTTGAGTTTCTCACACTAGACTTAGGTCTGACACGTGGCTTTGTTTTCCCTAAATTCCTTATATGCTCTTTTGAGTAGTCTGAGAAAGACAGGTTTTCGTTGATGTTCATGAGCTCTTAGAGAGGAGCTAGATGTTTACCTACAGTAGTATTCTTATTTCCGACACATTACTTTATGTATATATCAGCGATTGTAAGGACAGACTGTTATAACTATCCAGGCTGATGATAGTACTCTGATTAGTAAATCTCAAATACTATGCATAATAGAGTAACTCTATGTATTATCTTTTGATATTCTTTATTATCATTCCGCTGTGAGATTTTGATGTTTTGTTCTCCTCTTTCTTGTTCATTTTCTTTTCTTGATTTTCTTTTACCTTAACATTCTTCTTTCTGGCACTTAGGTGCTTGACACGTGAATACCGTGGATGTATTAGCGTCGAAATTCGAGGGTCGAAAAGGTTGGTCGTTACATGTATAGAAGTCAGTGAGAGCGATAACAAAGCCTATGGATTTTTTAAAACATGATTTTAAACAAGCATCTAGAGGTTGAGAAAGTAATTTTATATAGAAATCAAATAATTTAGTTTTACTCAAAATGCAAAGGAAGTGTGTATATGTAAAAAAAAAGAAAATAAAAGGTACTAAATCATTTCTAATACTTTAAGTAAACAATGCTAATGATTTTTAACGGGGTATCCATGTTAAAATTAGTTAAAGTTTGGTTGTTTAATTTTTGATGGAGGAGTTGACAGATTCGTCTTCTATACATGGTATAAAAGGATGGTCGAGTTATCCCAATCAATATACACAAACACCATATTTAAATGTTTAATATGGAGCATATAAGGTAACACCCATATGCATCGGTAATAGGATTCATCATATATGCTATGTTATGTAGTATATAAGATCCCGCTTATACTTTTAGTGTATTAAGCCAGTATCAAATCTAAGGTAAAATCACTGAACGGTTGTTAAGAGCGTTCTTGAGTATTTATGAAATACTAGAGAATTATTTATGGAAACAACGAACTTTCTATGAAGGAGTGTTTGAACTACATAAGTGACATCGAATATAGTAAGTCAATCTAAAATTCATGTTCACCCTTGATTTAGGAGCTTGAAGATGGAAATATTTAAAACAAGAGGTTATGGCAGATTCAACTATGAAAACTAAGTACATCACCTTGGATAGCGCAACAATAAAAGTAGTATATATGCATAAATTTATAAGAAAGCTATAGGTTGTTCCCACTATTAAGATTCCAATAACGTATTCTTGTAGCAATAATGCAATATAGACGCAATGAGAATTGATAACTTGATAAGAAGTCAATATATGTTCTCCGTAATTAACATGCTATAAAATAATTTATCAATAATGGGAAAGCATAATCGAAAAGTAGATACATAATAATACCACAGATCCATTCATTAAGGCCCTCTCTTAATCTAATTTAGTTAGATTGATATAAGGTATGAGCATGAGGCAACATAATTTGTCCTAAGTGCAAGGGAGAGATGTATAGAGTTAAGGATGTTGTAATAACCTGCTATTTCAAACTATTCAAATCAACAATAATCCACACATATCAGACTTGAATTGCTCAAAACAACAGATTGTTAATTTATATTTGGCAAAACTTAGGATATACAGTAAATAAATCAATCACAGAATCACAGACACAGAGTAATATAACAATAAGCAGTGGAATAGATAAATAGTAGTTCATGAAGCTACTATATAAACAACAGAGTCTAAAACAAAATACATCAGATATCCAATACATAGAAGTGTCAATACAAAAGAAAATGACAAGTCTGCACAAGCAACTGGGAATAATTCAAACAACTTAAAAGCTGAATAGATAACTCCAAGCAGATCTCCAAGCTCCAAAGGTGGGTCAAATGCTGTGACACTCAGTCTGACCCGAGCATAAAGCAAAACACAAAACGCTCGAGTCAGGATTAACATTCTTATACCAGTAAATCAACTCAAGTGAAATGTCAAGTGAAATAGAAAATAACTTAAAGGATGTTTGGATTCCCATCCTCTAAGGATCCATTAAACTATCTACATACATAGTACAATACGCTACATATATAATGTCTATAGTAAACTAAACTATTAAAATAGCGTTAAGGCATTACCCATATCCCCTTTAACACATTTTATATATTCCCATAGTCTATACAGATACTGTAAGCTCCACCAAATCGGTGGTTTACTCAGGGAGCACTCCATAGGTACGGTACAAAACAAAGTCGTAGTGGGCGCGATAAGGCATGTGACAAGGCATGCGATGCAATGCCAGGGTAGGATTCTACCGTTTACACTCCTGGACTGGTGGTAACGCATAGCAGCTACTACTGCCCACCTCGAGACACACTCCCAAATCAAAGGTGCACCCAATCAAATCATAAAGTAATAGAATGGTATCGAAGAAGTATGCACGATCGGAGGTGCGACATCACTTAGCTCGGTATAGCTCCTCTTTTAGCCACATCAAGCTGACTCACGGGAGTCAGGCTGCGTTCATACCTCATATACACGTCGCCAAACCATCCTACTTCGTTCTGGATTCTCCACCACGTACACAGTTGTTAAAGTGGTTTTCGGTATTGGTAGAGAGTATGACAATATCCGATCCCGGTCTTTTTAGCAACCAAATACTTATTTCACACCGTGGTCATTTTTATTTTAAACAGTTCATACTTCATATTTAAAATATCATATTCATTTCAAAAATCATATCACTTTCGAAATCATGTCACTTTTAAAATCTTATTCACTTTAAATTATAATTCACTTTTAAAATCATAACCACAAAATAGTTTAAACCATCATATCGAAATGTTCGCATTTAAATCCATTAAATCTAAATCATAACAGTTCCAACTTAAACAGCTTAAATATTGAAAATAGTTTATATATACTGAAATAGTATTAAATTAAAAATAGTATATATATTTAAAAATAAGTTATAAATTAAAATCGTTTATATATTAAAAAGAGTTTATGTATTAAAATATAGTTTATATATTAAAAAGAATTTATACCGAAAATAGTTTCAAATTAGAATTGTTTCTTTCAATTTCACAAATCAATTCAAATCAACTAACTCAGTTCAATAATTTCAATAAAAAAAATAAAGGGTTCAATTCAAATTCTCATTAGAACCATTTAATCTATATCGACTTCAAATCTAGGTTCGAACTACATATTTAAACTACTTCAATTTCAAGAGATTTCAAAGTTTAAATAATAAACATTTTCAATAACTCAATTTGATAAATTCCATTTATATTTAAAAATTAAACCTTTAATTTTATTTAAATTTGCAAATATTCACTTAATCATTTTTATAAACATTCAAATAAAATCTCAATTTACAAATTTAATTAGATATTAAATATTCAATTTTGATTTTATTTAAAGTTAAAAATATTCATTTAATAACTTTTTATCAAATCAAGTTATAAATCATACCTTTCAAAATCTCAAAATCAATAAGTTCAAATCAATCCTTATTTAAATTAAATTCTAAACAAATTTGATTATAAATTAATTCTGATTTAAATTTAATTCTTAACAAATTAAATTACAAATCTATTCTTATTTCATTTATTTTTTTCCAACCTTAATTTTATTAAAGTTATTATAAGATCTATTTTAAAGTATTAATATAAATTTAAATAAATACTTAAAGATATTATATACTAATTAAATAAAATTTTATTAAATTAAATCTCATTACTAATTCATTTTATATTAAATCTTATTTTTATATATTTTAAAAATGATAAAATTATAAGTAAAATCTTAAAATTTATATTTTCAAATCTTAACTTATAAATTTTAAAATTTCCAATATATATAATTTAAAAATCTAAATTTTACACATATATGGAGATGAGAGTAAGTGAAGGGTTTGTAGTGTATGGAGGAGGTTGGTCGTTGATAGGCTGCCGACACTGGAAACAAAAGGAAAATGGATGGAAGGAGTTCGGTTGTGCTGTCGGAGATGGTGCTCGTGTTCGGCTACTGGAAGGCGGAGAGGAAGTTTGATTGGCGGGGACGTGTGGAAGGTCTCGGTTGGAAACAAGGGCGGAGGCGAGCTGCAGATCTGAGATGGGGTTTTGAGGTGGCGGATCCGGAGGCTGTTTTAGCAAAAGGGAAGTGGGTAGCGTGGGGAAGCAAGGCAGAGCACGGCCAAAAGCGGAGGGGTTTGGCTGTTAATGGCGTAGGCTAGTGCATGATTAGAGAGGATGTGGGCTGGAGCATGGTTGGTGTAACAACCCGGGATTTGCATTACCAATTAATAAATAAAAGTTAGGATTTTATTTATTTTAATGAAGCATAAAAGGATTTGGAATAACAAAATTTATTTGAAAAAGGCTATTTTAATTAAATGGGAAATATGGGATTTTAAAATGAGGATAAAATGTTATTTTTGGAAAGTTAAATATTTTAGGAGAGGATTTAAAATGGGTTTGAATAAGAAAAGTGAGTTTTATAAACATATATGAACACTTAGAAAATTTTTGAAAACATGGAAATAACTCTCTTCATATTGGGTTATTAAACCTTACCCAATAACCCACCCTAAACTTCCTCTATAAATTATCTCAAACTCTCCTAACCTCATTCATCAAAACCCTAATCAAAACCCTAACCATTTCCTAAAGCTTTCATAACAAAAATGGCCTCCATCTTCATCTCCTTCTAGTTTTAGCTTATGCAAGTCATTCTATGAAAAGGTAATGCAAATACCCACCTCAAATCCATATTTTATATCTTCATAATTTCTGAAATTTGATTAGTAACACATGTTTTATGTGTTTTTTTGATCTTATAGCCTCCTAATCACCTTTTGCTAATTTGGGTTGATGCTATAATAGTATTTGTTGCTTTCAAGAGAGGTATATTGCTAAAAACCTCTTCTAGCATGTGTTTAATCATCTTTTGATTTCAATAATCATTTAGTAACACGTGTTTTCTTATGTAACATGTGAATCATAGCTCTTTGATCATCTTTGCTTTCATTTTGGGGTTGCACATAAGGTGTTTGTGATATTGCTTCATTAAGGTAATTACTATCTATTAGTGATTATTGCTAGTAATATCTATTAGTGATTATTGCTAGTTAATTTTGATGAAAATTTGATGCCAAAATTTGAAAAAAACACCCTAAATCACTAAAAACATCAATATTTGCTGGGTGGAATTGCACAGCCTGAAAACGGGCTGAAACATAAATCTGAGAGCCCAAAAGTAGGCCTGGGTTGCACCTAGGCTCCCATATACAGCAGGCTAGCCCAGTTGGGCTAGCCAGAAGCAGGGCCAGCCCAGTTGGGCTGGCGCGCACGCAACCCAGCCCGCGTGGGCTGGGACATGGTTCCCAGCCCAAGCGGGCTGGGACTAAACTGATCCCAGCCCGCGTGGGCTGGGACATGGTTCCCAGCCCAAGCGGGCTGGGACTAAACTGATCCCAGCCCGCGTGGGCTGGGACATTGTTCCCAGCCCAGGCTTCCCAGCCTAGGCGGGCTGGGACTAAACAGATCCCAGCCCGCGTGGGCTGGGACTTGGTTCCCAGCCCAGGCGGGCTGGGACTAAACTGATCCCAGCCCGCGTGGGCTGGGACATGGTTCCCAGCCCAGGCGGGCTGGGACTAAACAGATCCCAGCCCGCGTGGGCTGGGACTTGGTTCCCAGCCCAGGCGGGTTGGGACTAAACTGATCCCAGCCCGCGTCGGCTGGGACATGGTTCCCAGCCCAAGCGGGCTGGGACTAAACAGATCCCAGCCCACGTGGGCTGGGACTTGGTTCCCAGCCCAGGCGGGTTGGGACTAAACTGATCCCAGCCCGCGTGGGCTGGGACATTGTTCCCAGCCCAGGCGGGATGGGACTAAACTGATCCCAGCCCGCCAGGCAGGCTGATGCGGGCCGGGGGCCAGCGTTCAAAAAAAAAAAAAATACTGTGTAAACTCTATTTTCAGATTTTTATCTTCACTTCGCGATGCCGCCACGATCGCATCCGAAGTCAGAATTCGACGTTTTTGGTCTCGTTGGGAAGGTGGAGTTTCGAACTACATCTCTGAAAATTTTGAGCAACATCGGAGTTCGTTTGGTACTTCGAATTTCGTGTCGAAGTTGAACTCTGGTCGCTGTTTGTAAACAGTGTAAATCTTGTTCTGGGTCCAACTTTGAGACGTCGCTGCCACTTCGTCTCAACTCGGAATCCAGAAATTTTTTTTGCATCTTAAAGTAGGGATGTTGGACTACATGCCTGAAAATTTTCATGACATTTGGACACCGTTTGCGGGTCCAAATAAATTGCCGAACTTGGGTTTGCAGCTGTTTTTGAATGTTTACAAACACTTAGAATATTTTTCAATGATTTTCTGGTTTTATTGATTTCTTTGAGATTTGTCTCTAGATTTCGTACACGGGTTTTATGAATCATTTTCAAAAGACTTTTCACTCCTAAATGGCTTTAGAAATTATTATATAATATTATTTTTAATTATTAAATTAATTACTCCATAATAGGAGAGTTTTCAAAAGCCGTTTTAAAATGGTTTCAAAATCAATTATAAATCCGTTTCGCACCATTATTTTCTATACTAAAAATCGCACACTCACTTTTTAGCACGTCGAGCGAAGTGGAAAGGTACTTAAACGGTTAGGAAATCTCCGGCCTATGGAACCGTGTGTATTTCCTTTCCGGTTAATCCCCGACCTATTCGATTGATCGTTTTGACCTCTGGGTCTAGTTTACCGATGATACGAGGTGGACTTTTTATTGTTTGGAGTGTGAGCTTGCTATTGGTTAGGAAACCGTTTAGTGCGAACGTGGGGTATGGGACTCATTATTAACACTTTACGGGTTCCTCTCCAAGAAGTTAGTGACACATTAGCCTTTGGGCGGCCAGTACTGGACCTTTGGGTCACCACGCCTCTGGGCAACCGTCTCTGGACACCTGCTCTATGGAGCAGTTTATTTTTCGGCGTGCGCCTCTGGGCCTTTATCCTTCTGGGAAGGATCTCGCCGTCTCGCGCGTTCCGCATCTGTGCGAGTGATCGATCACAACTCTACAGTACTTGGCAACAACGACTCTGGTCGGTGCACGTGCAACATTTGTATTATCTGATGATTTTTATATCCATTCGAGTACCGCCATTCGGTGTTGGTTCTATGGAACCATACGATGTAAGTGCGATTACCTTGTGGATTCACAGTGTCTCTGGACACTGCTTTTCAGTGTTTGATTTCATTGACTTTTCAGTATATCCCCATTGCTCTTTGGAGCATCGATCTTTGCTTGGGCATTGATTACAGACTCTGGTCACTCTTGGGATTATTGCCTATGGGCATCTTTTTATAGCTTTGGCTACGCCGATGATATGAGGCGATTTTATTTATTCTACACTTTGGTGTTGATTTCTCTTTGGAGATTTTTATTGTTTATTGATGATTAGGGATCATCATTATATTCATGTGGTTCATAATATACTTCTCTTTGGATAAGTACGGTTTTATTTATGTACCGCATTATGATATATCTCAGTTATTACTGATTGTTTAGCTAGCCTGACCCGAGTGCTTTCGCTCGGGTCAGACCGAGTTGTTTCAGGTTAGGTCTCTGGACTTAGCTTCTGTGCTTCCGCTTTGGACTTATCTGCTATGCTTTTGAGATAGCTTGTCTTAGTGTCCGCTTATGTTATTATTCAGACTTTGATATGTACATATTGTTGACTCACATGTGTGAGCAGTGGCTTTGTACCCACTTATGATATTTGGATCTGTATTGACGATGTATTGTTCTGGGATTTTATATCTGTTATGTGATTCTGTTCTGTGATGCTATTTCATTATGTTATTATGCTTTGTCCTGATAGATCTTTAGCCATTTGTAATTTCGTTATAAGTATTTACCGAATATGTCGAACCACCTGTTTGAAAAAAATAATAGATACCACCCTTTCGACGTATTCAATAGATAGTTATAGCTTGATTACAAATGGTCGCTTTCACTATACTCTATTCTCCGCTTTAACAGACAGTATTACTCCCGTAATACTCTTTGTTACAGTGGGTCTCAGAGTGGGGCATTACAGTTGGCAAGGGTGGAAAGGCGGTTATAGGTAGGGTCAGTGGGAAGTGGAAAGGGTGAGGCAAAATGGAAGGTGGTGGGGTTTGTGTAGGAAGACGTGCAGCTATTGGAAGGGACGTGAGCAACTTTAGGTGGAAGAAAGAAAAAATGAACATGTTTCAGAGGAAAAATAAGGCAACCTTGTCCCTTAAATTATATATATATTTTATTAATTTTTCCGAAAGCAACGAACAGATGAAGATGGAAAGGTGGGGAGAGAACCAGAAACTGAATGGACAAATCAATATACAGTGAACAGGATGGAATAGAAAAAGGCAGGAACGAATTTCTAAAAAAATACATTAAAGCTATTGACCATTGGTTTATCACGGGTGGACAATGAATGGTCCTAGAAAACCAAAAGACTCCAGAAATGGGTACCGATACGGTTAACCGTTTCGCGGATTTCGCCGCGTACTGGATGCCGAAACACACAAATGAATATACTACGGAGATCAGCATGACGAGACGAATAGAACAATACACAGATATTAGAGATACGACCATCCTATCAAAACTCGGTTTTCGCTGCCAAATATGCTGCTAAAACGCCGAAAATAAGATAAACGGAGCTAGACCAGTCCAAATTTGGCGAAACGAAATATGACGTCTCACTCAGAAAATGATAAACATTTTTATTATATAAAATATATTCAGATTTCGAAAATATTTAATTTCCATCAAATTTCAACTGATTTAAATTTAAATAAAATTACACAACAAATCAAACATATATTTTCTGATGAAAATCTGCCATTCGCTTTGTTTAAATAGACATATTTCAAATATCAATTTTCATTGCAAAATTTAATTGTTACCTTTCCATGAAAAATTTAGTTAATTACGTTATTAAAATCGTTAAAATTTATGGGTCATTACAGATGTCCCCTAGGAGAATTATGCAATTTGATTATATAACTCAACACTTTTAGAGAATCTTTTTTAAAATGAAGTATCCTTCTTGTTTTATTTTTCTATTA
This sequence comes from Allium fistulosum, assembly GCA_030737815.1. Lineage (NCBI taxonomy): Eukaryota > Viridiplantae > Streptophyta > Magnoliopsida > Asparagales > Amaryllidaceae > Allium > Allium fistulosum. The sequence continues at coordinate 431,341,470 of CM060903.1, read as the reverse complement.
TAAGTATTGTTATATTGAATACGGTAATGTTTTATATATGTTAAATATATATAAGTAGAAAACCTTTTAGGAAAAGTATTCTATCGATTGAAGTTGTTAATATGGTCGTAATCATGAGTTTTGATCGATATTCAAAAACATATTCCTTAAATTTTCCTAGTTAAAATGTCCAAAAAAGGATATTACTACATCGTTTGAGACTAGTGTATGCAATGCTCTCCATACGATGGACGGTGAATTACACATAGCCGTTAGGGACACGAAGTGATTACATATTTGTGGTTGTTTGGGATAATCACAAAATGACCCAATGAGTCTCCTACATGCTAATACTGATAGAGCTAAGGGTATACCCTTGGAGCAATTATGTAATTTGTCACGTATATCTAACTCTGTGACCAGTCTTGTTCATGATAAAGACATTTGATTTCTATCTTATATTTTGTTATATAGTGATATAATTATTTAAGTAATTAGTTTAAAGTGTGTGTGTGTATGTGTGTATAAGAAAATCCTTAAATGAAATGTTGTGTGATTAAGTTGCAAATAGTTGTGATCGTGAGTAATTCCATAATATATAGTAACATTTTATTTTAAATATTCCTAGTCTAAATATTTTAAGAAAAGATATTGATACATCTATTTAGACCAAAGTATGTAACACTCTCCAAATGTTGGACAATGTGCTACTATTGACTGCTGGGGGGACACTAAGGGGTTACGTATTGATAACTATTGGATAAATATGGAATGACTCGTCCAAGAGTTTTCTATTGATCAATAACAACCGGGCCAAGAGGGAAATCTTATAGTAATGATATGCCATAGTTCTCTCGACTTGAGAATACTATTGAACTTTAATATGGGAAATTCCACTTTGATTATAGTTAAATTGTTGCATGACGTCCATCGAATGATTATAGTTAGGTCTGAGTTAAAGAATTGGATACGAAACACTATTCAATAGAGAATTCATCTCCTCGGTTATATGAAGGTAGTATCATAGTCAACTATAGTCAACTCAAAGTCAAAATCTTTGGCCAGAGCAGTACAATTAATAATAATATTATTATTAAACCATGGACTTTGTTTATGGACTAGCTAAGTTGAATGTGGATGATATTAGAATTTTGATGAAAACCAAATTCCATAAGTCCAAATGTAATATAGTGCCGATGAAGAGAATTGGTGTAAATAATCGTTACTAATTGGTACCGCTTAAGAAATCATAAAGTGTGATTTTACTAAAAGGGTCTATAAGCGATAAATTCAGCCAAAATGTTACACCACTAGCAAATGTGAAGTATGAACGTTAATATTTGAATTGTTCATCATTAACTTTTGATCGAATTCACACCTCCGAGTCACACAACTGTATTTGTGAATTCTACGAAAAAACCACACAATTTAATCAATTTATGAAATGTTGTGAATTAATAAAATTAATTAATATTTCATAAATACCAATTTTTATTTAGCTTATTTGTTGTTTTGGTGTTGTTAGTAATTATTTAGATGTATATATAATGTTATATAAGCATGTATCTATATACGATATCGGTATATATTTAAAAGAGTTTTAAATATAGTTAATTGCTTAACATGCTTTTGGAAATAATCATCCATGTGATGGAATGATATGGCCTACCATTCTCTAGAGAGAGGATGGTATATAGATGAGATTTGATTGAAAATAAATTGAGAATTAAAAGTGGAAGTTTTAAAGAGAGAAAAGAAAGGTTTTTATTCTCTTATGAAAATAGATCCTCTCATTCATTTTCTTTCTAGTATTTATTCTTTCACCCACTTTTCTTTTTCTCCTCCTTTTCCTACCATGGAAAACTTTTCATCATCCCCTTTCAAAAATATTTTCAAATCCAAATAAAATAAAACATCAAATAAAATAAACAAAAGTGATTCATCCATCTCTTACAAGGATTAGGTGTAGACCATGGATATCCAAGGAGAAATCTCAAATCAAGGTTTGACTTTTTGGCTAGATCTGAAAGGTATCTCCTATTTTGATTGTTCTATTAAATATAATATGGTTATCTTAATCTTATTTGTATATACTATTGCCTCATTTTGACATGAAATTATTTATGTAATTTGAATGAGTTGTTAAATGAATTGGTTTGGTTTTTAATTTGATAAATCAAAAAAGAAATTTGTATATGAGTAAAACAATGTTTTAATTATAGATCTATTTTTAAAAATTTCAAGCAAAGTGTAATATTTGTCTAGATCCGAAAGTTTGTATGTACATATTATTTGCATTAGTATTGAAACAAGAACTTTGTAGCACATGTTGTTACTTCACCTTAAATTGAAAATAATCATGCGATTTGAATACTTTGTTAAATGAACTTGTTTGTTCTTAATTTGATGGACTAAAATATAAGTTTACATGTGATTAAAATAATGTTTTGGTTATGAATATAAGTTTTAAAATTAATTGCAATAATATTCCAAATATTTTAAGCAATTTTGTAACGATCTGCTTTCTTAGACCTAAAGACAACACTTATTACATCATCAGTATTCGTGTGCCGATCATTTAAGTGTCCGAAAGACAGGTCATTGGGGGTGAAAGAAAAAGAAAGAAAGAACAGAATCTCACAATACTTGACGAGTAATATATAATATGAACAAGTCTTCGCCAAAAGAAATTATCTTTATTATCCACATCATCAAGGTACATTAACCTATTATCAGCCTGGATAGTTATAACAGCCTGTCCTTACAATTGCTGATAGATACAAACAAAACAAAACAAAAGAAAACAGCGGAAGAATATAAGGTACGTGAATACATCTTGGAGAATCTAGCTCGTCACCTGAAAGCTCCAAAGGATCCAGCTACATCTGGAAAATATGCTCGGCTGACCCGAGCATTATAAGAAAAATAACGCCCGGATCAGTCTGGTAAAACCAGCGTGAGAAACTAATTCATAAGGAATTTATTTATTTAACTTGTAAAACCTTTTAAAATCAAAGGTATCTCATAAGACCACGCCGCACATAAACACGGACGGGTTTTTACCTTACGATAACCAAAACATTTTTATTGAAAATCCAGTGTATTATGATAATGTCTAAGGTACAAATACATATTAATCATAGTCGAAATTGTTACATTATTAAATTCCAGCATAATAGGTATACAATCAAGTCCTAAGGCACTTATTGGAGAATGGATTCCAACTATGAAAGGTTAAGGGTCTACCCACCGAATCCGTACACCTCTAGATAAAATGTATGGGAGGTCACAATGCATTGCACCTCTGCTACTCAGGACCGGCCCTACCCCTTACTAGATAGCATCGAATAAGATCACCCTTTGGTTGCGATCGAACAACCATAATGGGCCCTGAAGCATACATAGATATATCGACACTAGATCTTGGGATGATCCTACCCTAATGGGAGCGACCCACATAGCCTTGCTGCATGTCCTTGCTTTAGTCATTTTACCAGTTGATGAGGCTTGAGGCTGCGATTACCTTTTTATATAGCAACCATCTTGGAATGCTAACACTGCCCTCCAAGCAGCAATGTAGTGCCAGCACTCATCCATACAAGTTCGTTCTGGGTCTGAACAAAACCGAAGGCACTACCTCTACTACATCCATTTTGGAATCACCCTCAGGATTAGTAGCAAGTAGCCCTTGCACTTTAAAACTCCATCTTCGATTCCATACTCTTCCAGATGCCTTCAGTTCAAAACGCTTGAGTTGGATCGAAGTGGTTTTCGGATAACATATCCAATCCTAGTCTCTTCGAAACAAATTTTGATAGTTCCGGTAAACTCAACCCCGATTCTTTTGGAAATAATTAGACAATACATAGGAGCAGGGATCACCCCCTACCATTTAAGTGGACAGATCTCCCTATCATTTGTCCTAGGAGAACAAAATGAGATTTATATACACAATACAACATCATTGAAGATGACTGTGCCATATAACTCACGTGTTTCTCCTAGATATTTTCGAAGTTATATTTTTGTCCATATCCGATAGTCGGTTATTTAACTATCAAATAAACAAACAATAATAAATTTAGAGATTTAATTACCCATAGCCACCACTAAGCCTCAAACTAAATCTTTCATTTATTAAAACTCTTTTCAAAAGTGTTCATCAAAACATTCATATACTTATCTCATTGACAAAAGTATATTCACAAAACATTTGTGAAAGATTTCTCATTTCCAATCATATCAAAGGATCAAACTAAATGTTATTTAAAGTATAGATAAAGATAACCTCAAACAATATCCCTTCGGTGTTAAGTGTGGAACGAATGTCCATACCACCAGAATTAAGAAGGTCGATTAAAGGAAATCCAATCTCAAATCCTTTTATTAATTTCCTTCTATAAATCCTCTTAATTAATCTATTTTATTTATGAAACTTCTTTACTTAAATTCCAAACCCATGTACAAAACTCTTCATAAATCACCAAGTTAAATTTTACAAAACTCTTTTATAAATATCAAAACCATTTATATATCTCTTTATAAATCTCCAAAATTATTTATAAAACTTCCTTTATAAATATCTAAAATCATCTATAAAACTTTCTTATAAATATTCCTTATTTAAAACAAAACTCCTTTAATAAGCTTATTTAATAAAGTCTATTTTATAAACAAAACGATTATTTAAAACGTCATTACTAAAATCATACTTAACTTGAAACCGTTACTGAAAGTATGATTGACCTTATGAATCAGAAAGAAGCTTAGTGACCGCAATGGTTCCTTTTTAATTAAGTTTACTTCTCAAGTCATAACATGGGTATTAACATAACAAGCAAATATGTATAAGGGAATCAGCCAACAACAACAAATCAACATATAGGTAAGATGTCCAAGTTACTATAATAGCAGATGGGGATTTGTTCTGCTAAACACATGTCCATGTTATTATAATAGCAGAATGGGTTTTTATTCTGCTTAAATAGATGTCCACATAATCTACTTGGGAACTTATGGCAGAACTATGATTTATTCTACGAAACAAATATCCAATAAAACTTAATTAGCAGAACGGTGTTTTATTCTGCTAAGCAGATGTCATTGAGTTCCATATCCAATTGGGTTTACCTAAAGGTGATTGACAAAGAAATCCCTTGGATTAAAAATATTATTTTAAAAGAAAGTTACTTTAAAATAAAATCGATCTTCGAAATAAAGTGGTTTAAAACTTTAAAACTTTTATTTATTAATTAAATAACATTTAAACTTTTTATTTAATATAATTAAACCTTTAACTAATAATTAAATATTAATCTTAATTAAATAATAATTATCCTTTAAAAATAAATAATTAAACCATAATTAATCTTTAATTAATTATTAATAATAATTTAAACCCTTAATTAATAATCAAATATTAATTAATCTCAATTAATTAATTAATTATTCCTTAATTAAAACTTAAATAAATAAATTAAACCTTTATTTAAATTAATTAAATCATGATTAAGTTTTAATTAAATCTTAACTTAAAATTTAACTTGATTAGTAATTAATTAATTATTAAACCCTTTCTTAAATAAATAAATAATTGAATTAATCTTGATTAAATAATAATTAATTCTTAAATAATAAATTAAATAATAATTAAACTTTTATTAATTAACTAATTATAATTAACTTAATTAGAAATAATTAAGTACTAATTACCCTAACTTAATTAATGGTTAAGTACTAATCCACACTTCATAAAATGTATAAACCTTGTTTAATACTTAATTAATTATTTAAACTTAATTAATTAATCATTAAACTCTTAATTAAATTTTTAAACATCATTTTTATGTTTACAAAACATTTCAAACCATTTCAAAGTTTGAAACTTACTTTTGAAAAATATAGATTTTATCGAAGCTACATCCATAGCGACTCTCGCTATGGATGCCGTTTCCCAGAAATGTTTCCAACTTGCTTCTTTGTTAACTTATCACTTAAAAGCTTTCTAACTCTTTGAAATAAAAAGTAGGTATTTTAAAAATAAAACAAAGTTTCCTAACTTTAAAAATGATTTTTGATTTCTAAATCAAAGCTCATATTTTCACAAAAGGATTCCTTTATTGATAAACCAAGCCAAAGTGCTAACTTTCTAAGCAACAAACATATAATCGTGTCCAATAGAACATATACTTCTCACAACCCAAACATAAGCAAACACATATTCATGCATGCATAACTAATACTTTATACTTCAAATCAAAGCCTAACTTTTCAAACACATAACAACATCATTCCAAACATATGCAACTACATCAAAACCTAACAACATCAAAATATACAATTTTATGCAACATATAGAAGTAAAACTTAAGTTTTTAAATCAACAAAAGTTTACTCATCTAAAAGATTTGGAAACTTGAAATAAACTTTAAACTTGTAAAGCTTGGAAACCACCAAAAATCAACTCGAAAAGGGTCATCTTCTCCTTGGTTTTTAGACATGTTAAACTCGGATTTTGGTAAAGTGGTCAAAAGGAAAATTTTAGAAAATTCTTTCCTCTACAATTTAAAAAAAACCCAATTACGATTTATTTTGAAGAAGATATGGTCGAAATAATAAGGACCATTTTCGGACTTGGATCTTTGAGTCCAAAAACATGTCTGAAAGAAATGCATTTTTGACATAGCTACACTCAAAATTTGAAAATGTGGTACAAATAAATGTTGTAGCCATTAGAATTTTCATATGGTTTGAATAAAATAAATCTCTATTTGGTTAAAGAACGAGGAAGATATGGCAGAATGAAATGGGAGGAAAATGGAGAAGAAGGAGTTTTAAAACAAGTTTGAATATTTAAAACAAACTTAAAGCTTTTAATTTTTAAAATCTTAAAACCTAACATAAGAAGCCATTTAAAAGGCTTTAGAAGCTTTTGAAAACAAAGTGAAGATGGAAAAAAAATGGAAAGTGAATGGAAAATGGAAGCGAGAAAAATGGGTAAAGCTTTTATATAAAAGGCATTTAGAGAATTACCAAAATACCCCTAAGTACCTACCCTCCATTCATGCTTTGCCACCTCATCTTCCATGTCCTCCTCTATATTGAAAATTTTGAAATTTTATTCCCCCTAAACCATACAACAAGCCAACATGCCATTACATGCATGTGTACTTATGTCTACATATGATGTCTTTTCATGTTTTGTGTGAAGTGATGTTTACTTTTTCTTCCTTTCTTTTCATTTGCTATTTAAACTTATTTAATTTTAAGTAAACACATATATATATATACATATATATTACTAATACATGCTAACCTATTTATAAATGTATGTGTACGTATTTACACTAGAGTTCACAATGGCTCCAATAACTTTTAGTCGACGAAAAGTCGAAAATTCGAAAATTCGAAAAACGAATTCCGGTCACATTTTCAATTTTTCTTCGAACTATATATTTTTGTAAACCAAATTTTAAAACTACTTCACCATTATCTATTATTGAAAATAGTTTTATTTTAATTATAAAATCTATTATTTGAATATTTAAAAGTAAAATATTCCCAAATCAAAGAGGTGAAATTTCGGGTCGTTACAAATTTAATGTTTCAAATATCCTTATTTGAATATTTTAAAGGATTGTTAATGTCGTGTTTAATTAATTTGTTGTGTTCAACTTTTGGTTTTATCATATTAAGTAAAATAAATAAATTTCATTTGGGTAAAACTTTTAATTTATTTGTATATGTATATATATTGTCTATTAATTCAAGTATATGTATGTTAGCAAATACATCGGAAAATTTTAATACAATATAGAAGTATACATGTGTGTGTAAATAAATATTTAATGTATATATTTCACATGGCGAAGGCATGTTTTAAAACCTTTTTCAATTTTAGTAAACAATTTAAAATTAAGGTAATAATATATACGTATTAATTATCGTTTGCCGTGTATATCATTTAAATGTATCATAACACTTCTTGCATGTTAATTAAATGATGTATTAAGTAAATATGCTATAGTGGAAAGATGGAATCAATCAAGAACGCCACATTTCATCTCATTCCAAATTATACCTTGATATGATTGCGTCTAGATTTAATTTTATTTATTGTCGCTTATTAATTACACTTTCTTTATGTTTTGCATGTATGTCACATTATTTAAATTATGAATATATTTGATATATTCAAACCTTTTTAAATCTCACACTTAATTAATTTAGAATTAATCAATAATATTAAGACAATCTTAATAAAATATGATTTTATTTAGATAACTAGATTGGGTCTACTGAAACATTTTAGTCATAGGCCCATTATGATCTAAATAGGAATATATTTGAAATCTACCTATTCGCCCATTGTAGACCAACAAGGTTCCTTCAATATCAGAGCCCAAATGACCTATGCGATATAATTAACAACTTTAGGACCAAATAATAAAGTTTACCTATCATTTGGGTGCCTAGAATAGTAGTGTCTAGGCTTGGGGTTGAATACTCAAGTATACTCCCCTCCTTGACTATTAATCTGGCTCAATAATGGAGTAAATCCAAAAGGTTGGCTTAATTGTAATAGCCCAAATTGATTTGGGCCTTGGGTTAATTTTCAAAAATAAATTTGAAATTTGAAATTTTAAGTTTAAAGCATAAAAGGAAAATTTTGTAAAAGTTACAAAATGAATTCAAAATTTTCAAAACTATTTTGAGGAAGTAAAATAATTAATTTCAAAATTTTTAAATAATTAATTAATTAATTAATTCAAGGTTAGTTAATTAACACACACTCATATATATATATATATATATATATATATAATATACATTTTTTGAAATTAGGTAAATCTTTAGTAGGGCATTTCAGCCTAAAATATGATCAGCTCAATAGGTCGTCGATAGTTACATCAATACAAAAGCAAACTTTTACTTAAACTAAGTACAACTTAGATTAATTCTCTCTCCTTGCTTCCAGATCGTATTTCCAAACTCTTCAGCTTTAACTCCCTTCATGGCAGTTGATCATCAGAGCATGTACTTAGGTTTCCATTCCCCGCCTCAAATCCACTACTTCAGACTCGATTGCTACTCGTCCCTTGCTCATAGTAAAAAACTTCTCACTTATACACTTGAGAACAATTTGCATATCTATTAAAGCAAGTTTGCTAACATGATTCTCTTCTGCTTTCGAAAAATTCTCTTGTTGCATTCCTTCCAAACGCGCCACACAATAACTGTCAAGCCGATGCCATACGGATTCCAAGTGTTCATTCTTCCTCCAACTTACCAAGTATGATATTATTTGCTTAAGGTTATCACTCGAAATTTCTAGATTAGATGCAAGTTTACACTATTCCCAAATCTCTTTTGAAAATTCACTGTTGAAAACAAGTGTAAGTGAGTTTCTTCTTGATTACCGTACAGACAACACTATTTTTCTTCGATTATACCCAACTTTGATCATTTGTCCCTAGTAGGAAGTCTTCCCAGGATATCTTCGTATGTCGTTAAGGCCATTTTAGGATTGTTAGACCTATCCCAAATTATTTTACTCCAACTGACTTTTTGATCTTTTAGTCCGGTCCTTCCCAAGCTGATCTGATAGAAAAGTCTTTTCCCGTGTGTTTCCAAGTCCAAATGTCACTATCTCTCCCTGAAAATAATGGCATATACTCGATTTTCTTCCATGGTTCACTATTGCATGGAAAAGTATCACACTTCCATCTACCTTTGTGTATTATTTAATTAACCTTACTGTCTGGGCAACCATATGCTGAGTAAGTATCCCATGCCAAATTATCGACAAAAGATAACCATCTAGCCATGGATCTTTCCATAAATCATTTTCAGTTCCTCTAAATTTCTCTACTACAATGTTCTGCTAACTTCTCTCTAATTCTCAAAATGGCCTTCCAAGTTGCCAAAGCATTATTGTCAACAACTATGTGCCAGAAATTACCATTTATATATCTTTGTCTCATCCATCTAGCCCATAGACCTTTTTAGTTAATAACTCTCCTGGCTTGTTTGAGTGTGACGGCTTCTCTTATGTCTTTGAATCTTCTTAGACCATTTCTCCCTTCTTCCTTTGGTCTGCAAAGATCTTGGAACTTAGTTTTATGAAGACCCCCTTTCCATATAAAATCAGAACATACTTTTTCTATTTTTTCAAATGAAGAATCAAGAAGTTGAAAAGTTTGTAACCATAGGTTGACCTTCGCCTAAATCACAGTATGCACCAATTCAATTCTACCCGCAAAAGATAGCAATCTAGAGCTCCAGCCCTGTAATTTCTCTCTAATCTTTGTAATCAAAATCACACATTCTCTGGCTATTATATTATTCGAGGAGAGGGGAACTCCCAAATATTTAACTGGTAGTTCACCTTCCTTGACTTTTAGCACCTCCAACACAATGAATCTGTTCTTGCAAAACTTGTTAAAACAACACTCAGTTTTTTGCTCATTCAGCTTGAGACCCACATACCTTTACAAATTTTGAAATATTACTATTATAGTTTGAGCTGCCTCACAACTTGATTTTATGCAAATGATCAGGTCATCAGCATATAGCAGATAGCTCACTCTAGGTTGGAAACTGTGTATTATCTGGATTTCCTTGTTGTGACATGTTAATTCCACATGCAGAGTCAAATAATCCATGGAAATCGCATATAGGTAAAGAGATAGGGGATCTCCTTGCCTTATCCCTCGATTGCTATTAATAAATCCCTGGGGAATCCCATTTATAAGGATAGAGAATGTAGGAGTGGTAATACAATCAGTAATTATTGTAACAAAATTATCTGGGTGCCCCATACAACTAAGAATATGGAGGATGAAATATCTATTAATCTTATCATATGCATTGTGGAGGTTAACCTTTATACAAAACTTATTTGCACCGTTTTTATTAACATCCCATATTAATTCGTGTGCCATAAGTGATTTTTCAGATACGCATCTGTCTTTAATAAATGCACTTTGGCATTCAACAATAGTTTCTGGTAAGATCTTTTTCATTCAGTTGCATATCACCTTGCTTAGGATTTTATAAATTACACTATAGCTGGCTATTGGTCTATAATCTTCTATTCTGGAAAGCTTGCTGGTTTTTAGGATCAGGCAGATGAAAATGTAATTTATTTCTTTTAGAATTTTACCTGTCTGATATGATTCCTATATACCTGACACAATGTTGCTTTTTAGGTCATTCTAGTGCAATTTGAAGAATTCGGACCCCATCCCGTCTGACCCAGACTAGAGTCAATATCAATACTCTGTAAAGCTTCTCGGACTTCAGTCTTAGTCACACTTCTGTTCAGCATCCTTCTCCCTCTAGCATTCACCAGCCTTTTGGTCAGAATATCGGGTAAGTTAGTCTCACCTTGGCCATTGTATAGTCCAGTGAAATAATTGATAGCTTCTTCTTCATTTTTTTTCAAAATCCACAGTAGCATTTTCATCCTATTGAGAAATTTATAAATTGTATTTAGTATTACTCCTGACTGACATTTTAGTGTAAATTTTTGTGTGTATTCATCCCTTTTAGTAAGCCACTTCTCCCTCGCCTTTTCTTTAATTCAGTCGTCTTGATTTTCATAGCTTCTTTTAATTTATTTTGCACTTCATAGAAATGCTTCCAAAGGTCGTCATCAGTTGAACCTGAGTCAATAAACTTTAAAAGTTCCACATTCTGATTTTCCAGGTTTTTAATGTTGTCATTATCCTTAGGTCTACATTTGTTCCATTCCTCTAGCGTGAATTTGCAATTTCTGATGGTCTGAACTAGTTTGTAGAAATGATTTCCTTCAACCTGCTTATACCCCTGAAAGTTCACTGCTTCGTGATAGCCTTCGAAGAATTGCCTATATATATATATGTGTGTGTGTTTATATATGTATGTAGCTATAAATATTATGGTTATATATATTTATCCTAAATTTATTCAAGATAAATTAAGTTAAAATTTCTAATTAATTTAAACTTTTAATTAACTTATGTAATTTAAAAAAGAATTTATTAAATAAAATTAATTAAAAATTAATTAATTAATATGTATACATATATTGATATGTATATATAAACAAACTATAAATGTTATAATTAATTATTTTTCTTAAATAGTTTAAGATGAATAATATAAATTTTAAAAAAATTTAAAAAATTAAATTAAATATGATTTTATTAATAAAATTGAAATCAATTAAATATGATTTAATTAGTAAGAATCAAAATCGACTAAATGTTATTTAAAAACTAAGATACATACATACATACGTATATATTATAAAAAGTTGATTAAATTATAAAAATTATAAATAAATTAAAACCTATTTAACTATATATATATATATAAGTGGAACCATAAGAAATCCAACTTATATTTAAGGAATGAGTACATACGTATTGTATGTATATCGTGATTTCAAATGTATCCGACACTTGAATCACAAGGGTATTTCATAAGAAATATATTGTTCCCTAAATCAATATCACTCAATGTATATATTAAAGATTATGAATTCTTACCATTTATATATTAATAGTAATTTGCATACTCTTTAGTTGTTGAGCTTCCTCAAGCTAGAGATGTTATGTGTACTACTATTGATATGTTGACTAAACGAGGTAAGATACATGCATGTATTTATTGAACTTTGCAAGCGATTACAGATCCAATCAGCAAGGGTTTAACCTTTAGTGGTAATGATTAAGTAGAGAATAGAAGCCGAAGAAGATGGAGACAAAAAGTCTTTGATTCATAGCTTAAGCCTTCTTTGTAGTAGAATCGCCCACCATAGTTGTCGGATCGTGAAAGACTAGGTAAGATTCTAGAACCGAGAGAGTAGGGAGGAAGAATGTAATAACTCGTACCTTAATGGGTCTAAATTTCGACAAAAATCGGAACCCAAGTCCATCAAAGCACAGATCGTTGGAACTGGTACCTGTAAATAAGCATAAGCATTATCAGAGATTGATAGAAATCTAAACTCACAGCGGAAACAATAATATGATAAGAATACTTACTATGGCTACTACCTTGGAATTAATGGTATTCCTTAGATAGCAGATTGTCACACCAGCATCGAGCATGAGAGAAAAGAAGGATTCTCTAACAATTAAACACGTCCAGCTCCAGTGACATGTTCCTCTAAATATATCCCATGGGTTGTAATAAGGAGGGCGTCAGAACAACATTCTAATGATTGGAGAATATATAAACTGTCCATAACATAAATTTATACTGATTGATTTCCATTTAATTGTTATGTCTATTAAGGTTAGCAATTCTAATCTAATCTTGCATTACACACGATTACTTACATACCCATTCCCAAGGTACAAAGTACCGACGAAGCCTTATGAACCACCAATTAGTTTCATACCCATTTGCCACTTAATACTTCTAAATATGAAGTTGGCTTCAACTATCACCACATAATACTTTAAAAGAGAAATGAGCACTTTTCCATTTAAGACCTCAATCGAGGCAGACTTCGTCATTTAAGACCTATTCCTAAGGTGGACTTCTAGCATCGTCATTATTGGTCTATTGTTCCTAGCTACAGAGACCATTGACCACTATCTATGGCCTTATAATTTATAATAGCCATACTATTAGCACATTTGTCATTATTAAAGTCTTATTAATATGAGTGACTATACTCAAGCCACTTAATACCGCATTAACAAGGACTAGGTAGGCCTTTGACCATTTAACACCTATTTATAGATAGGCCTTTGCCATTTAATACCTAACCCCAAGGGTTAATGCTTGGAAATCTCATTAGATCTTCGTTGGTACTATCTACCTGACATTGCTTGGAAATCTCATTAGGCTACTTAGTACTTCTTTTATAGGAGAGAGGCGAACCTTAGATCAGTCACTTATTACCTTAAACCTTAAGCGAACCCTTCCCGAGATATCCATTATCACTCTTAATTATAAATATGGATCTCATTTGGTTACTTCTTTCGGTAGGGAGGCGGGCCCTAAGATAGCCACTTAATGCATCAACACAGAAGTAAACCTTTTTAGAGATATCCTTATTTATTCAAATCTTACTAGGTTATTTAATACATCCTTTTAAAAGAGATGTGGACCCTACAGCCACTGATTACCTAAAAACAGAAGCGAACCCCCATGGAGATATCCCTCACTGCTCCTAATTTAAAACTTGGACCATTTAATACTTTTCAATTAAGAAAGTAGGTCTAATCTCTCACGCCGTCACGGGTCCTAGGATTAGTGATATCTCACATCAGTAATAAGTGTACATGACTGCTGGTAGCCTTAAAGTGAAGAGCAGTCTTCCAACGAGTGACTCTGCTGACCTCGCATCACTAACCCACTAAGTACAATTAACCATCCTAAGTCTTTACCTATACTATCTTGGGTTGACATTGGACTTAGCTTACTAATTCCCTTTTTATTTAAGGTAATAAGCTTTACCTTAAATACTTATCTACCCATAAATCTCCTTTTAATGCTCATAAATGTCAATTTGTCCATAAAATCATATGGATATTTCCTAAGACATTTATGTATGGTTTTCAAACCAGTAACCTTTTTATGTCTATTCCATTTTTAACAGTCCATTTTTATCCATTTGTCCCTATTAATTGTTACTCCTAAATTCATTTCCATTAATTGGAGTTACACTCTTTAATTCCCATACTAACTAATTATAATCCCTAATGTAATCCTACCAATTATTTCCCATTAATTGCCCATTAATTGGGGTTATAATATTTTATTTCCTATTAATTATCAACAATTCCTAATTTATTGTCCATTAATAGGAATTACTACATTTCCTAGTTCTACCGATTTGCTTTCCTAAATATAATAATAACCGACGAATGTTACGAATAACTAACACACGAATAAACGTTGTTCTTTTTTATTAACACAACAAATACGTATAAACTGCCTAATAAAACTACCTATTCGTAACCAAATATATTCTAGTCATGAATATGTAACTGGAATATACTTTCCATATTTAGTTTGCTGGAATTAAATTCCTTATGAAGATTTTCCACTATGATTTCCATAAATTGATTTAACACAAAAGAGAAAGATTGACACCGTATGAAATTACAAGGAATGGATAATTTCTTTTTAATTGAAAGAGACAATATAAACTATGGAGAATAAATCTTACTTTACACATCTCTTTCCTTTTTGTTTGTGAGTATTCCTTGTTAAATCAAACATCGCCCTTTTGAATGAAAAGTGGAAAAAGTAAACAAATTTATAAAAATCAAACGGATGTTCTTCCCACAAACTAAACTATGAAAAATCTACAACATAACACAAATTGGGAAATAATCTAAAAATCCTATTTTACACCCACAGATCTGAAATAAAATATACAACATTCAAACTTTAAAATCTTTGGGACAGATATCCAAATCTAGGTGTAAATATATTTCAAATTAGATCTAAAACTAGAATATGTAAGCAATAGTTTTCTACACTAATTAAAGCCTACAATTCACAAATAAAATTGATTTAGGCATAAAAATCAAACTATGCCAACAGAATAGATTTAAAATGATAAACAATATATAAAATTTCCCACTCACCTTCTAAAAGCGATCCAAATCTCTAGATCTGAAGTATAACCTTAAATTCATCTCTAAATCCCTTTTAATCCAAGAATTATGTATAAAAATGGTATATATATACATTAGAATTACAGATCTGGGAAGAGATTTGGGATTGTGAGAGAAAATTGATACAAATATACGAGAATATATATATATATATATATATATATATATTACCTTGAATACGTGTGTCGTTGATTCTCTTTTCTTCTCCTTTTTTATTTGATTTCTATTCTTCTCCGATTTGTACGAATATAAATACAAATAGCTTATTTTTATAATTTAAAAAGAAAGTGGAGAAGTAGAAATGACTGAGCTTTGTTACTACCTCTAGAATAATATGAGAAGAGAAGGGAGGGTTAGGCCTGAATTTATAGGCGCAAGAATCAACCTCAACCGTTAGATCGAAATATATTAACTCCGGGTCGTTGGGCCAAGGCTAACCCTAGCCGCCACACAGGGAGCGGTCGACCGCTCATAGCCGCTGTTCGACTAGTGAACCTGGGTTAATTAATATAGAACGTTAATTTTCCTATTCAAATTATTTTCGTTCCGAATTCGTTTTTCGTCCATACCTTCTATGTTTGGACTCCGATCGCAAAAATCCAAATAGGAAAGATGCTCAAAATTTCTCCAAGAACGTAGTGGTGCAAGTTTCATGTCAAATTTCATTGTTTGCATAAATTTCATTTTTGGAGCTAAAATATTAACTAACTAACTAATTAAATAACTAACCCCAAATTACGTGGTGTTATATTCTTCCCCCCTTAAAAAGAATTTCGTCCCCAAAATTTCACCAATAACTAAGTTATGGGTTTGGCTTCTAATTATACTAAACTACACAACCAATGAGTTTACAACCAATTTTGCAACCAACGTGCACAAGTGCATAGTGTATATTGTATCACCATACAAAAAATATATATGTAGAATGATCCTAAATCGAATCCTCCTGTATGAATGCATTTCTTTGAAAATATTTTTGACAAATATGATGCAAACAATCTATATATATACTAGAAGTTCTATCTATATGTAGCTTTTGAAAAATATTTTCAACCAAAACCCCCATACACATATGAATAGGTATGAAGCAACCAATTTTACATCCAATTCCTACCATCCAAAAAATCTAACGCGTCGAAAAATCACTTCCTAAACTTTACTCCTATGCCCAAAAAAAAATTAGGTGGAGAATTTAACATTCTTACCATTTTATAATCTTCCTATTCCTGTAGTACAATGAGAATTTCCTCACTGCCTTGGATTTTCTCCAAATTTTCCATGTACAAAACACATATGGAGAGGTTAATTTCAAGCTCTAAAACGAAATTGAGTCTAAAAATAGACTCGTATGCGTCGTCGACAAGATACGAAAATAGAAATTCTAAGGCTAAAACTGCTTTTTCCTTATTGCCACTTGCATTTACCACATCGTCGATCCTAATGCACCGCCAAGTTTGCAAATTCTAACTCTACTAGCCTTCCCTACATCTAACATGTGGTCTTCAAAATAAAAAATTTCACAAAACCATTCCCACTTTTCAAATTCATACATCAAAATAAAATCCCAAAATATTTAGACGCACGTTTTTCCTTGAAATTTTTTTTTGAAAAAAAACTCTAAAAATAATTTAAGAGTCAAAAATAACCAAAACACAAAACTTTTTTTTTCAAAAGAGAGACTTTTCAAATCAAGGGGAAACTTTTCAAAATATCTTCCTTCTCAAAAATTTTAATAAATCAAGTCATAATTCAGCGTAGTCGAAAGTCGGCTACGCACTAAACGCATAAACCAAATTCTAAAATCCCACAACTAACCTTAACCCACAAAACTTGACATTTTATATAAAGAAAACCGTCAACATATCTAATATTTAGAAAATTTAGCTTTCAAGGAACATAAGCTATGACCCGTGATACCAAAACAAATTTACCATGTCCTTCGCTAAAATTTTCCATCTATTCTAAATTTCTAGTCTTATATTGCATTTACTGTTTGTTAAGTTTATTTTATGAGATTTCCATATTTATGCTGCTTCTTCACTATGCATATATAATAGTGGTTTGCATGTCCAGAAATAATAACACTGTAAATAAATAGAAACAATATCGTGCGTGCCTTTTACAAGAAACAACTAACATTTACGACCCAAACAACTAAAAGAAAAGAACAAATGCTGGATGGGAAAAGACAACAACACCATAAATCCAAAAATAATATCTACAGACTACGAGATGCCTTGCTCCATGGTTGGAGCTCGATCCATTACTGTGACCCTTAAATGGTCATAGCATGTCGGCTATATACCTAATTTCATGTCGTTGGCGCTGCTGGTGTTGCTGACTGCTTCAGAATTGCCATCTTCCAAAGGAAGAATCTAACAATGGCAGAAGAAACTTTCTACTAAACCGCCTCTCCATGGAGATTCACCCGTATTACCTAAAGACGAGAGTGGCAAGGTGAAAATATAGAAAATGGCTCTATGGAGTGCTAATCCTTGATCAACAAATTGAATCAAAAGGGTGCGGGTCCAATTGATGGCGATGCCGCCAATAATAGCATAGGTGGTCTTTCGCACCAAGGGATAAATCCGGTCATAACTTCCCCACTTAGGAATGACGTTATGCTGAATGATTGGCATAACCTGACGCATAGTCAGACATAGATTATCCGTCTTCCAAACACCGACAACTTGAAAAAAGA
The DNA here is from genome assembly GCA_030737815.1 of Allium fistulosum. Lineage (NCBI taxonomy): Eukaryota > Viridiplantae > Streptophyta > Magnoliopsida > Asparagales > Amaryllidaceae > Allium > Allium fistulosum. The sequence goes on along the minus strand of CM060903.1, from coordinate 431,323,164 downwards.
TCTACTGCAAAATCTTCGAGTTAGTCACTTCAAAATCATCCAAGTCCGCAAGGCCTCTAAAATCTTGGCGAGATCATCATTAGTTGACTCAGTCAAGACGCCCTTCACATCTGAACGAATCAAACTGTTTCCTCCATCGAAATTCTCCGCCAACAGGACATCTAAAAGACAAATGCAGTACGTGTAACATTTCGGCTCAAAGTTCTCAAAGCAGAAGATCGGTGCAAATCCTACTGCGACGAATAACTTTTCCAGCCCAAAAGCGACGAAACCTTCTGCTCATTCGGTCATCCAAGTGCCCTCTTGAGGGTTAAGACCATAATGGTTCGAGAAAAAACCGGCAATGCGGAAAGGTGTCTTGGGCTAAGAAGTGGTCGAAGGAAGGAAATAAGGTTTAGATCTGGAGTGGTGGTGGGACGTGATCTAACGTGCAAAACCAGTACGAGGGTGAGGCGAGGCTGCTGCTCCTAGGGAAAACGACATCGCCTAGGGGAGAAACAGAAGAAAGGGGTCGATACTTGAAGGAGGAGGAGGATGAAGATTGGGTTTGGCTTATTGAATAAGGAGGAACGAAAGAAGGAAACTGGCGAATTCAGACACAATTTTTACAGTCCCGTTCCAGGTTCAAGTTGTGCAAAAACTTGTTAACTAGTAAACCACTCTAGGTTTACCACTAGGTGGTCAACCGCTAGACGGGCTTAAGGAATTAATTGAACCTTGATCCAATTAGGGTCGGATTAAATAATAATAATCGTTTCACGCAGTCTCCTTTGATTTGACACGATCCGAAAATTATGTCCTCATCACAGTGGTGTCAAAGCCTGCCGTTTAGTCCAGAACCATGCTCCAGCAATTCACAGTAGTCCCAATAAAACTACTGCGACCAACAGTAATTCTAAAAACCCAAAAATATTCCAGCTGCTATTTCTTGCCTACTTCGCATGAAAATATTTCTTCCAATAGCTGGTCGTACAACAACAGTTCAAACTACATACCCCAATAAAATTGAACGTCATTCCTATTTTGTCTATACTTTAAATAGAGAAGATTTTAAAAACCTCGATTTTATAAACCGAAAAACCACTAAGCTAAATATATGCTCCTTTATATGTGTTTCTAAATAGTAGAAACTATTTCATACCAAAACTTCCCTTAAAAATCAAACTTTTATATATATATATATATGTGTGTGTGTGTGTGTGTGTGTATTTCAGGGTTTCCAAAAACCATCTTTTATAAAACAAATTTCCCAAATTAGAAAACTATTTCCTTACCAAAAATCAAAATCAAGCCTTTACTAATATATACATAAAGATATTTAAGGATTTCAAAAATTAATATTTTATAAACTAAAAATTTCTTAACACGACTAACATAGTAATATACGTGTTTCTTTGAAAATTAAATTTTCAAAACTTTCCCAAAACAAAATTTCCAAAATGAATCCTTAGGAAAAGAAATCCTTTGAAAACCCTTTTTTCAAAATCTAAGGTATTTCCAAAATATACTTTATAAAAATTCTGTCACAGGTTTTAGACTAAGAAATTCACAGTAGTTATTCAAATAAAAATTCGGTTTGCCATCAAAGAGATGATCAATGAATGCACCCTAGAAAAAACTTGCCTCCGGATATTGCAACATATAGACTCTGATTTCCTGCCCATTTGGAATAAACGTGTATCTCCAACTGGAACTCATCATCAACATTCAAAATCATAAGGCATCTAGAATCTTAACTATCATGTCGAACACTCCAGTCTTTAGGATTCTACCATATGTCGTACTCATGCTCTTTATCAACAGCGCCTTACGCATCGCTCGCACTTCATAGGGTACTTCGGAGTCAGCGTGAAAATCTTAACTTTAAGATATTTCCAACCCATATTTGCATTGACTATTCCTTCGGAGTGGAGCTATGACTACTCCTATAGTCGGAATTCATAGAATCTAGCGTAAAAATATAATAATACTAGATAGGAAAGCATGAATTTGTTCTCTCAATTTATCCTAATTACTCCGATCCACTTACCTAAGCTCTAATACCAAATGTGACAACCCATACCTCAATGGGCCTAAATTTAAAAAAAATCAAAACCTAAGTCCATCAAAGCACAGATCGTTGGATTTGGTACCTGCAAATAAGCATGAGCATAATCAGAGATTGATAGAAATCTAAACTTATAGCGGAAACAATAATAGGATAAGAATACTGACTATGACTACTACATTTGAATTAACGGTATTCCTTGGATAGTAGATTGTCACATCAGCATCGAGCATGAGAGAATAGAAGGCTTCTCTAACAACTAAACACATCTAGCTTCGGTGACATGTTCCTCTAAATCTATCCAGTGGGTTGTAATGAGGAGGGGGTCAGAAAAACTTTCTAGTGACTGAAAAATCTAAAAACCGTCCATAACTTAAATTTATACCGATTGGTTTCCATTTAATTTTTATGTCTATTAAGATTATCAATTCTAATCTAACCTGGCATTGCAAAAATGATTACTTACCTACCCATTTCAAAGGTAGGAAATATCAATGAAGCTTTATCAACCACCCAATTACTTCCATACCCATTTGCCACTTAATACTTCTAAATATGAAGCGAGTTTCTACTATGACCACATAATACTTTAAAATAAAAATAGGCAGACTTTGCCATTTAAGACCTCAATCGAGGTAGACTCCGTCATTTAAGACCTATTCGCAAGGTAGTCTTCTAGCATTGTTATTATTGGTTTATTGGTCTTAGCTACAAAAACCATTGACCACACTACCTATGGCCTTATAATTTATAATAGCCATACTACTAGCGCATCTATCGTTATTAAAGTCTTAGCAATGTGAGAGACTGTACCCATGCCACTTAATACCTAATTAAATAGGACTAGGCGGGCCTTTGACCATTTAACACCTATTTATAGGTAGACCTTCGCTATTTAATACCTAATCCCAAGGCGGACTCCTTACTGGTACTATCCACCCGACATTGCTTGGAAATCTCATTAGGCTACTTAGTACTTCTTTTATAGGAGAGAGGCGAATGCTAGATCAGTCACTTAGTATCTGAAACCCGAAGCGAACCTTTCTGAGATATCCATCATCACTCTTAATTATAAATATGAAATCTCATCGAGTTACTTCTTTCGGTAGGGAAGTGGTCCCTAAGATAGCCACTTAATACCTCAACACTGAAGTAAACCTTAAATACATATCTACCCATAAATCCCCTTTTAATGTTCATAAATGTCAATTTGTTCATAAAATCCTAACAGACATTTCCTAAGACATTTATGTATGGTTACTAGTTTCAAATTAGTAACCTTTTTATAGCTATTCCATTTTTATCAGTCCATTTTTATCCATTTGTCCCTATTAATTATAACTCCCAAGTCAATTTCCATTAATTGCCCATTAATTGGTGTTACATTCTTTAATTCCCAATACTAGCCAATTGTAATCCCTAATCTAATCCTACTCATTATTTCCCATTAATTGCCTATTAGTTGGGTTCACAATCTTTTATTTTTTATTAATTTTTAGTAATTCCTAATTTATTACCCATTAATAGGAATCACTACATTTCCTAATTCTACCTATTCACTTCCTTAAATATAATAATAACCAACATACGTTACGCATAAATAACTCATGAATAAACGATATTCTTCTTTATTAATGCAATAAATACATATAAATTGCCTAATAAAACTACCTATTCATAACCAAATATATTCTAGTTATAATAATGTAACTAGAATGTACTTTCCATTTTTAATCTGTTGGAATTAAATTCCTTAGAAAGAGTTTCCGTTATGATTTCCATAAATTGGTTTAACCCAAAAGGGAAAAATTGACTTTGTTTGAAATTACAAGGAATGGATAAATTATTTTTAATTGGAATAGACAATATAAACTATGGAGAATAAATCTGTACTTTACACATCTCTTTCCTTTTTGTTTGTGGGTATTCCTTGTTAAATCAAACGCCGCCCTTTTGAATGAAAAGTGGAAATAGTAAAAAAAATTATAAAAATCAAACGGATGTTTTTCCCATAAATTAAACATGGAAAATCTATAACCTAGCATAAATTGGGTAATAATCCAAAAATCCTATTTTACACCCAAGTACAGATATGGAATAAAAATATACAATCTAAATATTCTAAAATCTTTGGGACTGATTTTCAGATCATGGAGTAAACATATTTCAAATTAGATCTAAAATAAGAATACGTAAGCAGTACTTTTCTACACTAATTTAAGCCTATAATTCTCAAATAAAATTGATTTAGCCATAAAAATCAAACATATGCCAACGAAATAGATTTAAAATCATAAACAATATATAAAAATTTTCACTCACCTTTTAAAAGCGATCCAAATCTGCAAATCTGAAGTAAAACCTTAAATTCATCTCCAAATCCTTTTTAACCCAAGAAATATGTATAAAAAGGGCATATACTACATTAGAACTACAGGTCCGAGAAGAGATTTGGGATTGGAAGAGAAAATAGATACAAATATACGAATATATAAAAACTACCTCGAATATGTGTATTGTTGATTCTCTTCTCTTCTCCTTTTTTATTTGATTTCTATTCTTCTCCGATTTGTACGAATATAGATACAAATATCTTATTTTTATAATTTAGAAAGAAAGTGGAGAAGAAGAAATGACAAAGCTTCACTACTACCTCCAAAATAATATGAAATGAAAAGGAAGGGTTAGGCTTGAATTTATAGGCGCAAGGATCAACCTCAACCGTCAGATTGAAATATATTAAATCAAAGCTGTTGGGACAAGGCTAACCCTACCCGCCACATAGGGAGCGGTCGACCGCCCTTGGTTGACCGCCATAGTGGTGGGTCTGTGGGCCCGAATTAATTGATATAAAATGTTAATTTTTCTATTCGAATTATTTCCATACCGAATTCGTTTTTCATCCGCAACTTCTTCATTAGGACTCCAAATATGAAAGTTGCTCAGAATTTCACCACGAGCGCAATGTTGCAAGTTTCATGGTCAAATTTCATTGTTTGCACAAATTTGAGCTAAACTAATCGACTAACTAATTAAATAACTAATGCCAAGTTATGGGGTGTTACAAGGAACTAGTGATTCTTTGCCAAAACTCATATCGGTACCGACCAAAATCAAGTCGGCACTAAGATGATTTTGATGTTATGTAGTCAAAGCCCTTCTAAAACCCCGTAAAATCCTCGCTATAGCTCATAACACTTTTCAACCGCTACGCTTTTTCAACATAGCGCTGTTAAACAGATTTTCCGCTTTAAGTCCCGATATAATCCGCTACACCCGCCAAATCAAGGCATTTCTGCACCTGCTTTAGCAAAATTGAAATGAAAAGCTTGTTTTGACCAATTCTTTTTTGAACCAAATCAATAAAGTTAGGGCAAAGATATAACTTTAATGCATAATTGCTCAATATAAGTTAGAAATATGTTGTAGTCACAGAATCTGGACTACATAAATCATGACATTCTTCGGTTTTATTATAGGATTAAACAATATTTCTTTTTCCTATAGAAATATGTGAGAATGATAATAAATTAACTTTAAGTATTTGGTTTTATATTTAATGAAGCTTTTTGCACCTCCATTATTTTCTGCCATATCACCGCTTTATCCTCGCTGTAACTTTTTGCACCTCCACCACTATGGAAATGCTAAGCGCTTTAACTGCACAGTTTTGATGACATGGCAGAATTCCTTTCTGCTACACTTTCTCTTATCTTCAAGTCTTCAAGCCTCATTCACAAATTTGCTATCAAATCATATTGTTATCGATATGATTTGTCTTATTTGGGACTTGTCTTTTCTTGCAAAACTTTGGATTTCTTATGGGATTTCACAAGTACAACTGACTTAAGACCGATATGGTTGTTGTAGTGCTCCATTATTTAGTTATGCCACAAGCTAAACAAGAAGTCCCATCTGAAAATCTTCTCGGTACCAATCACAATTGTGATCGATGCTTATCAAAAACTCTTTGCACCTTTGGACTTCAAATTCTTTGAGAAACCTCCCATGGCCATTCAAATCTTGCCCCAAGTTCTCAAACCATTTCGTCTTTATCTCTACGTCCAAATTCACTTGAAAGTTGCTTGGTTCAAATACTGCATAACATTTGCCCCCAAAGTATGCTTTTATGAAAACAAAGCATGCTTTGGACCAAGGCAAGTGATATAAAGTCGTCTACATTGAATTCACTAGTCGACCAATCATCATTTTGAAGCATCGTCTCCATTTTAGAGTATCCGTTCAATTACTTCAAATAGTTAGTGTACCACTCTTTGCACCAAGGTCGAGAATTCCATTGTCTTAAAAGCCATTTCACATCATGGCCAAGTATTATTTCCTTCATTTTGTTCTCTTTTCTCATTTTCTTCTTTGTTCTTTTTTACAAATCATGTCGGTCCCGAGTAAAACATGTTGGTATCGACATTAATTTTGGAGAGATATAAATGTTTAGCACATAGGATTATCTTACCCACTCTGACTCATTTGCTAATATCGACTTCTCCTTTGCATTTTCCAGTGTCAGTCGTGCTTAGGTTCTCCGATTCATCATCAAATCGCCGATGCCTCTATCACCTCGACTACCACCACCATCACCATTTCGGGCAATCTCTCCATCATCCCTACCAATTTAGTGCTGATTCCAATAGATTCGATCTCTCTTGCTCTCAGATTTGGACTACACCCTAAGGTTGATTACCAGACCATGTCGTCACCAACAATCATAGGGAGATTCCGCCATTGCCATGCTCTAGTTGCTGCCATCATGTTGCAGCAAAGAGGATGGTTGAATTCATGGTCGACCATTCACCATTGCCCCACGTTACATAGCAAAATCAAAATTAAATACTTATAGGAGACACCCGAGTCATATCCAAGGCTAACACCAAGAAATTTTAGGATTTTCATTGATTTTTCACAACTTAGTGTTAGCTTTGCATTGTTACCACTCATACTTCGGGTTTCTCCAATGGTTGACTTTAGTTTTGCGATAACATTAAGTTTTCACATATGTAAGGTGTTACAGTAGGTTTTATTTAGTATTGGTTGATTACAAATTATTGATTAAGCTTCGGTGAGATAGTTCTGAATAATAGTCACATCAAACGCACTACGACGTCCACATTGGATATGCAAAATGATATTTCAAATTACAACATGATCATGTGTTCCTAAAAGAAAGTTTTGTGTCACTATGGACAATGGTTCCATTAACGTGCAACGGAGCTCATTTGCCGGCACGAGCGGGCTATTTATACGGATTATTTCATACACCATGCTTTGAACACAGGATGACACTACATAGACTAACACTTCATACTGCCCCGGTCGATGCTCAAAATCTGATTGGTCAACACATGTCGACATCTATTGGATTCTGCACATTGGCTACATGGATTTTAAATAAAGTAAATTCTTAAAGTAAAACATACCCGACCACGCTTTCTATCAAGATTTTTAGTTCAAAATTAGTCGACAATCTCCTCGTCTCAAAGTTGGCTACGACCCTTCAACTCCTCCTGAGGCTGCTTCTTCTACAACCCAGGCCTCTACGCCTATTCCATCCGGAGCAAGGCATTCAATTATAGTTGAACTTCATAGACAAATCATTCTAGTGGATCCTCTTCAAAATCCTCCTCCTCCAATAAATAAAAAATGTGCCCCAATTGTCCAGGACAACCCTTCGGACCACGCATCGTCTTTATTAATTGTGGAATCACTCCAAACCATCTACTTCCATCATGGAATCCCATAGAGCGATGACTTATTGTCGACGATTGACCAATGGGCACATAATCCACCTCAAGGATATACTACTCACAATAAATTTATATGCTAGGGTAGTGCCGTTCCGCTCTTCGATGAATTCCTCATATTCTTTCTACAAGAAATCGGGCTGGCTCCAACTCAAGTGCATCCCAATGGATATGCTCTACTCAATTCTCTATATGTCATGTTCATGATGCGGCTATAACTTCCCCTAAGATTTAGGGTGCCAACTTACCTTCTGAGCTTTAAGAAGAGAGCAAACTCTTCTTCCTTTTCGATCATCGAAGCTTGAACCATTGCAAAATAATCGAGATGCTTCACAGCATAGTTATTTCAAAATCTAATACTTCTTTAGTTATTGTCCTTATGGCTTTAATCGTCTCTGGATATCTGGAACTAAGTCTTCTTCTCTAATACCCTTTTTTCATCCAAATTTTCCATATCTAAATGCTTAATTCCTTTTTTTGCTTTTTATAGACCTTCCCAATCAAGACGAAAGTAGTGCACACATTGAGACTTTATCGATCTTAAAGGAAGTTTAATACTAGTTCTGCACCGCCTCCTTCTTGCTTACCAGAGAGAGGCTTCACCAGTACGACCTTCTACATCCCGACAGACATGCTATTCCTCTTTCGCTCTAGTCAAAGAAATCTTGAGCAGTTGTCCAGCCTTTTGCCCTCGTCCATGAATCCGATAATGACGATCAAGGGGATAGTGAAGACCAAGGTGGCAAAGTGAATATCGATGAAGGAGAAGAAAGGGTAACGGAAAAAACATAGTAAGGAAAGGATATGAAGGAAGATGAGGTGGAGAAGGAAGATGAGAACAAGAAGAAAGAGAAGAGAGAGAAGGTGAAGAAGAGGACGTGGGAAATGACGAAGATGACGACAATGAAGACTACAGTTTGGGCGAGAATGAATCATATGTGGGGACTTCCCCCAAAGGTGATAAAGTTCATGTTCTACCTTCCGATGCGATTGGTTATTAAGTCTTCTCAGTAGGCTTTCGATATTATTCTAGCACCAATCGGTGAGGTGACACCACTAGCGGGCTCTTCGAAGAATAATTTCGGCTCACTTAGTAACATTGGTGTTCTTTCGACCTTTGGTACTAGAGGCGCTACCATCAAAGATAATCTGAATGAACACTCTGATGAATTTACCTTCCCGTCGGAGGATATCCTTACCGAGGGTAATGAAACCCTATCCTTACAACTCCTTGAACATGGTCCGTAGAATACTCAGGGAAATATAAACACTTCGCACACTTCTAGTATCACGAATAACAACACTCTACACTCTCTTAATTAAGAGATATAGTTTTGATACACGTTCTTCCTATTTTCAAGTACAATAGCAAGAGATCGTACGAACTATCTTTACTCTGGCCTTAGCCAACACCATTCATCGACTCATAACCTCTACATGCATCACCCCAGCTTGCACTGGGAGTTGGAAGAGGAGAAAAGGAGAAGGAAAGATAATGGATATCAAGATGAAGAAGGAAAAAAATGCAATGGATAGAAGAAAATGAACACCATGATTTGGAAAAGAAACTACACGATTTTCATGATCATTCCGGGTGCGTCATCAATGCTTCTCAACCGCATACTTCATCCCAGATTCCTCAATAGCAACCTCCGACAAATCAAGCCTTCATGATAATTGCTCTTGCAAATTCAAAGAAGTTATAATTCACACTACTCCACCTCTGCCTCCTCCTGGCCCATCCACAGCTATCAATACTAGGATGCAAGTAGCTTTACCTGATAATTGCTTGACAGGGGTCATGATTGACTACAACGTTAAAGACATTTCTCTCCAGGAGACCAACCATAAGGTTGAAGGAGTCGAGAAAATAGTAGATTAATTCATTTAGTGGAAGGAACTCACCAAAGCCCTCTTTAATATGGAAGGAACTCACCAAAGCCCTCTTTGACATAAACAGAACCAACCAGACTATCATCAAGTCATTTGAGATTGAGAGAAAAGATTATGACATGATTTTTAGGGGCTGCAAAATTGAGTTGGTTAGCCTCACTGAAGAAAGAGAAGATGCCTTAAAATCAGCCAAAAACTCCAAGGAATTAATAGAAGAGATGTTGAGGGTACATACTCATGTCACAACGGTCGCGAAGGACTAACTCAAACTGCACATCAAGAGAATGCCGAGATAGCGGCATAAATCAAGGCCAAAGAGGAGAAGTTACATACTAAGGAGTCAGAGCTGAAGGCACTTCAAGCTTAAGTAGATGGCCTCAAACCCAGTTTAAAAGCTAAAATAGACTCTAAAGCCTAGGTTTAGATCGATCTCATTGTAGTTGAAGATTGGATAACAGAGTTTAAGGCCCAAGCTACTAACAATAATGAGGAGATAAATGCTACCCTCTAGCAGTTTTTCTCTAACATCGTAGAAAATAAGAATCTAAAATGGCGGGGATAGTTATACCATCACAATAACTAATGACTGAGAGGAAATTCTTAATCGAGCAGCTACGACCGATGAAGGCATAATTGAATAAGAACTGAAGGCAAAACTCTTGGATGAGGAATATATCGTAGCACTGGAGAAAGGAAAGGCTATCTTGACTGAACAGAATGCAACTACTGGAAAGGCAGTTATTGAGGCTCCTACCGATTAGTAGATTCATCCATTCTTAAATCCAAAAGCCTTGAAATAGAAATTTCAGCTCTCATGGTGGCCATCTCTGAGGTTGTCCACCTTTAAACTCCTGACCTAGCTGTAACAACTATTAATGAATGTTATATTCCTCTTCCCATCGCTCAGCCTACTCAACCATCCATTGAAGATGTTGAAATCACCAAGTCTCTAACTAAAGGAGCTTGTCCTTGCCAAGATATTTCTCTTATCTCCCTAATTTCGAAAAGCTTCGGTTCCCACTTGATGTCGTCTCTAATCTTTACTTTACTGTTGGTAACATTAGGTTACTCGTCGGTTCCTCCTCTACCACAGCAACTCAAGGTTTGGGTCCTAATGCCATTTCTACCATGTCAACCTCCGTTACCACAGCGCCAACTATCCTGACTCCTCCTTCCAACTCTAGCCCTAGCCCAAATTCGCAAATAATAAAGGCATTTGAAGAATTAAAGGACTTCACTCAGTCCTAAAAGGACGAAGGACATTGATAATCCTATCACCATAGCGGAGAGGCTACAACTCGATTTTGAAAAAAATTAAAGTCAAGAATAAGCTAGGAACTAAAAAGCCCACTATTTAGGAAAACCAAGCCTTACCCCCGAAGCTTCTTCCACTCAAATTCAATCCTCCAAAAGATTTTGGTGTTGTTGGTTCTTCAAAATCCTCTGACCCTTCTGTTGACAAACCCAAGGACCCCATTAATTTTATCACTAAAGGAGAAACTATATTCTCTTAGGGAAGCACTATGAAGAAGGGGAAGGATAAGGATTGAAATGGTTCAAAGAGGAGCCATGTCAAGTCTTGTACTAGAGGCAACAAGTGAGGGAAAAAGGAGTGGTTTCTCAGCTTGGGTGTTTATGAAAGCAATTTATTTTACCTTTTTGATGTGTTTTAGTTTCTTTCTGTACATAGGCTGATATTGTGCTGGAACGACCCCCATTATGCTTGTATAAAAAGTGAATGTAAATAAAAGACTGCCATTTCTGTACAATCTTTATCGTATTTATATTTTGCACTTTTATTTTATTTTCCTATAAACCATTGCCTGCATATATGATATATTCATCGTGATGCTATTCCATTTATATCATACATGCTTGTGTCTGTGCAATACCATTTACTTACTTTGGCTTTGTACATATAAGTAAATTTCTATGATTGTTGGTAATATTTTATTATCCAGTTCTATTCATTGCCAAAGTATGTCTTTCTTGGCTAAACAAAACTGTTATTCATTCGACCAACTCCATGGCCAAACTTGTTTGTCCTTGGTCTGGTTCTATCTGATCGTAAACAAGGTTATGGTTGGAGAAGCATTCAACTTCCAATTGTTTACTTTATCCAAGAAATAGTGGTTTGGACGTCACTCTATGGACATCCGTTGTCGATCCCGCTTATATATGGGCATTGATCGAGGGTAGTCATTAACCATTATCACTTATCACCGGCTAGGCATGTCTCGTCGAGCTGCAAGTGTGATCATTGTTATAGATAGTTTAATTATTCATCGACCCCTATCTCCCGGTCAATATTTCAGATGCCTATCTTGGAGCATCGATTTCCAACCTCGCCTAGTTCCAAGCGTCAATCGAAATCAATCACCGACTATCATCATTTATCTTCTGTCAGGCTTGTCTTGTCAAGCCATAAACGTAATCGTGAAAGCATCGATTGCACACAAGTTCCTATCTTGGAGAACTGATGCTTCGGTTGCCTAACTCTGGGCATCTCTCGTTGACTTTGCATATCTTTGGGCATTAGTCAAAGATTGGAGGGATAAGGGGAATCGTTTGATCGACCCTACTGTAATTATACTCCCTTAACTCGATCATGGGTCAAAGGAGTTAGTCAGTACTGCCTTCGGGTACCTGATTGCATCGCTAATCACGTAGCACAATGTTTAGCTTACAAGAACATGGTTCCATTGGTTCCAAAAGCCAACTTTGTTTGCAAACAAAGGAAACGACAATTCATGCCTTATTACATTACCCCCAGTTCTATAAGGTGGCTTATTTGCAGGAAATAAATAAATAAATCTAAGTAAATAGCATTATAAGTCTTCGTTATTCCACGCCTGGGAATTAAGATTCCATCAGCCACCAATAGATTAAAAGTTCCACCTCCAAGCTTCTGTCCAATTGTATAGGGATCTTCCCAATTTAGATTAAGTGCCCCGTACCAGGGAGAACTCATTTCAAAATGAGTTCCCCTGCCTCAAAGGTATGGTTCTTGACCTTGGAAGGGAGATTGAAAAACCTCTCCTATATAGCACTCCTTTTTGCATTACGGATCATGGCACTTTACAATGGAGTTTTCGTTATTCATTCCTGCCATTCGGGAGAGTACCCTTCAATAAATAGCCTTTGATTGGAGTCATCCATGACCCTTTTTCTTCTTCAGCCTCCAAGATCCAATCAACATCCATTTGGTCGTTGCTCGAAGCCGATAAAACTTCCATCAAAACAAGTCCCATAAGCTATGCATCCCCGAAGCTTGGTACTTTGGCCAGTGAATCAGCCTTCATGTTCTCTTCTCTAGGTATATGAGTGATCAATAGTGTTCGATATCATTCAATAGTTCTAATGTTTTTATTAGGTAAGGGGTAAGTCTTGCTTCCTTAGCCTAAATTTTTTTTACTTGGTAGACTACCAGATGGTAGTCGCTGAATATATATAGTGTCTTGACCCCCAGTTGTTTTGCTCTCTTGAGTCCAACAATCAACGCTTCATATTTGGCCTCGTTGCTCATTACTGGGAACTCTAGCTCTAGTGTGTAACATACTATTTGTCCTTCTAGGATCATAATCACTCCTACCCTGGAACTTCATTCATTGGAAGCTCCATCTACATACAACTTCCATTGGGAAACCCAGACCATATCTTCCTCATCTTCTCCATAACCGACAGTAAATTCAGCTATGAAATCAACTAACACCCATCCTCTTATCCCTTTCTAGGATGGTATGCTATATCGTATTGGCTTAGCTCGATGTTCCACTTCAATAATCTCCCCAAGGCCTCGGGTCGATGTTGTACTTGCCTCGGTTGCTAGTCAGTTAACACCTTTATCAAGTGACCATGAAAGTATGGTCGTAGCTTCCTCAAAGCAATCAACAAGTAGGAAGCCAACTTATCCAATGTTGGGTAGTTCTTTCCTGCTTTGGTAAACCATTTACTGATATAGTATATGGGTTTTTGGATCTTTGATTCCTCATGCACCAAGGCTACACTCAATGCATGAGCAGATATCACCAAGTGAATGAATAGGTCTTCTCTTTCCAAAGGCATTGGCAAGATTAGTGGTCTCTCTATATGTTCTAACAAATTCTGGAAAGCTTCTAGTCATTCCTTAGTCCAAACAAACTTCCCTTTTTCTTTCTTAAGGACATTAAAGAAAAGTATACACTTATCCACTGCCTTTGAAATAAATCGATTTAGTGTGGTGACTTTTCCATTCAAGCTCTGCATTTCCTTCCTTCTCTTCGGGGCCGTTACATCTTTCAATGCTTGAGTCTGCTTTGGATTAGTTGTAATGCTACTTGGGTTCACAACGAAACCTAGAAATTTGCCTAATGCGACTCCGAAATAACACATTAACCGATTGAGCTTTATTCTATACTTCTGAAGCACATCAAACATCTCAACGAGGTCATCAGTGTGATTCATTGATCGCTATGACTTCATCAGCATATCTTCCATATAAACCTCCATTGTCCATCCGATTTGATCTTCAAAAATCTTATTTACCAGTTGTTGGTAAGTAGGTCCAGCGTTCTTCAAACCAAACGACATCACTCGATAGCAATACAATCCCAAATCAGTGATGAAACTCATATAGTCCTAATCTAGAGCATGCATTGCTATTTGATTGTAGTCGGAATATGCATCGATAAAGGACAACAATTCATGTCCAGCCATTGAGTCCATAAGGTGGTCTATCTTCGGTAGTGGGAAGTTGTCGTTTGGGAAATCTTTATTCAAGTTTGAATAGTCGATGAATTTCTACAATTTCCTAGATGACTTCTAGAGCAACACATGGTTCGATACCCATTTATGGTATAAGGCATCACGGATAAATCCATTTGCCTTCAGCTTATCCACATCTTATTTCAGTGTTGCGGATCGCCCTAGACCCAGGCCACGTCCCTTCTACTTCACCGGAGGGCATCTTGGATCCACATTTAATGCGTAACATGTAGTCTTTGATGATATTCCATACATATCATAATTTGTCTGGGCAAACACATCAAGGTTTTCCCCAGAGAAACCCTACCAACTCCTTTCTCTTCTTCAAGCCGAGCCGAGATCAAACCTTGAGGACCCTAGTAGGATCATCCTTATCGATCAGTATATTAATCGTCAGCTTTGCTGTGCCCTCACATCCTATGTCTCTTTTTGAGGGTCCATAGGCTAGTAGAACTTGCTATTAGACCTAAGCCAGGGCTTGGACAGTATTTTCTATGCATCCCAGTCTTGATGCAGAAAGCCTTCTCTGAACCTTTTCCTTTTTCAGGTGGCTTTGCCTCTCGGAGCTCAGCGCATTGCATTCCTGACCAGTGCTACGGTCTAGTTAAATATCTCCAACTCCATTTTTAGTGGGGAACTTCATCATCAGGGACCATAAGGCCAATGCTATTCTGAAACTGGCAAGGGTCAGTTGGCCCAAAAACAATTACAAGCATAAAAATCACTGACTATCACGAAGGTCTGCACCCGCACAATCTTGCTGTCACCTTTACCCAACTCCACCGATAGATCAATACATCCAATAGACTCTTATTCCTCTCCAATAAATTCGTGAATGTGGGGTTTACATGGCTTTATGTCCTTCAGACCGATCTTCATTTAGTCAAATGTCCTTTTGAACAGAATATTAATGAAGCTTCCATAGTTAATCAATGCACAATTGCTAATCCTACCATGGCCTTAATCACCTTGGATCCAGCGTCGGTTCTTGCTGTGACACCCTACCTCTATACCCATAGTACCAAAATTATTACATAATAGGCTTGTCAGGGGCAACCATATGTGAATATTCCCTTAGGCTAAAACAGGTACGTATTCTTATGTTATAACATACATCAAACACATGTACTCGGTATCGGCATAAAGCAATAAACACATGAGATTCTAGAATAGGACAATATATAATATAATCAAAGAACCCAAAGCCTTAGGACGTAGTGTAACTTATAACATAAAATAATATATAAGACGAATGATACAAATTGTGTCTTCCCATAATGATATATAACATCATCCATATAAATACATCACACGGTATACATGGTATTACCATATATCAATATGACTAGGTACAAAATAACTAGTATCACTATCATCCTCTGCTTCATCACCAACTCGAGTCTTAAGAGAAATACACAATAATAATAATAACACATCTTGTCAAAAACAACCTCAGTCCAACCCGATGTTGTTAAACAAATGTAACACCCCGCGTTTTCACATTAATTAATTAAAAAGAAATTAATTAATAAATAGTAAACAGTGAAAAAGGGATTTTTATAAACCTCAAAATTTGGCTACGAAAAGTGAACCTTTTTGTTTGTGGCGATTTTCTGGTCAATTTTCATATATAATGTTTTTCGATCGGAATTCAAACGAAAAAGTTATTAACGTTTGAAGCTTTAACGTCAAAAATGATTATATATGTAATTAAGGAAATAACTAATAATTGTTTAACGTTAATTGGAAATTGTTAAACTTAACCGTTAAGTAATCAAAATTGGGTAAGAGATAGAGTAATTGAGTTAAGAGGGAAATAATTAACGAAATCAATTAACGGTGAAATTCACCAAAATTAAGCATTACAGGTCGACCTAGGGAGCACCTAGGTCGACCGATAGCAGTCGAACTGGGGTCCTTAAAGGTTGGCCCATGATGTTTTCAGAGTAGTGATAAATTTTGGCTGTGTGGCCCGAATTTAAATATGTTTGATCGGACAATTAGCACTAGTTTGAACCTCTATAAATATAGACCTAAGGCTTCACTTCCAACTCATAATGTCCTAATGAGCACGGAAGCTCTGTCACTTTCTCTTCTCCTCCAAATTATAGATTTCATAAAAATAGATTTGATTGGCACGTATGTACTTTTGAGAGGAATAAAAGATGATAGAGAATAGAAAAAGGTTCAAACAAAGTCACTACATTAGAGGTAAACTATAAATCTGGTTTTAATTAATAAATTAATCTAAATCTCTTCTCTTTAATTCTGATAGATATGTATGTAGATATTAATTGAGGATCCAAATAGGGAGTCAAAATGTAGAATACAAATAACAAAGATTAAATCTAGAGTAGATCTAGAGATTTGGGGAACGCTTAAAAAGAAAAGTAGGAATATTACATGTTTTTATATTATAATAGATTATATCGTTGTAGATATATTCCTATATGCTTGAGAAATTGAATTTACTTTGTAAGTAAATTCTTGTTATATGAAATGTTGAGATTTAGTCTTGCCTATATAATCTATAACCGATGAATCTAATACTTTCTTATTATGTACATAAGTTTGGAAACTGTATATGGAAGATAACAATGAATTGCATAATGATTAGAATTGGTATTTATACGTCGGATATGAATTTGATGAAATCTTAATGTATTGCGTAATGATAAGAAATTTATATTTATTCGATGGATATGAATTTAATGAAATCTTAATATGCTGTGTAATGATTAGGAATTTATATTTATTCATTGGATTATGAATTAAATTAAAAATAAAGCTTGTTTGATTTTGGAGTTTTAGTGATATTTTAGTTCATTGGAATTTATATTGTTGCAAGTAGATTTCTATATATTATCAATTTCAAATTGAATAAAAGTGTGGCGTTTGAAGTGACAAGGAATGGATATATGTATATAAAAAGAAAGAGTTGTACAAAATAGGTATAATTAACATATGTTGTACCGTCCATTTCAAGAAATAAAAAGATAATTCCTTGTGATTACAAACATCGCACAAATCTCCCTTTTTGTATAAAATATGGAAATTTACTGGGTTAACAATTATTGGATAAAAGCATTGATTCAAATGTATTAAAATATAGTAAATCCCAAGGGTTTAACTTTAAGGTGAGAGTGAAATAAAAATAGCAATAAGATGGAAAGTAATGAAAAAGAAAATATGGAAGATAGGCAAGAAGAAACAGAGATTAATATAGGAATAGAAGTGGAAGATAGAAATGATAAATGAATTGGCAACGATATTAAGAACTTAATAAAAAGAAGCGGTTAATGAACTTGAAGGAGAAAAGTAAAATGCATAATAAAATGATGACTTTGGTCAACTATAAGAACTGTAGAGGCAATGAAAGTAAAAGAATGTAAGAATAAGAATAAGAATATATATATATAAGAGATATATATATATATAAGTAGCCTCGAATATGCGCTTATGGCGGGTTATGAATTATTATAATTTAATGTATAAATTATATAAAGAAAATGATGAACGTCATTAGAGTAGGTTGGAATGCAAGGTCGTAGGGTTACACAACAGAAGTCTGCCCAGCGTAAGGGGCTATCAACTGTTCTGTAACACTGTACTAATATAAAACACATTCAACCATAAGACCCATATAGAGTATACGATTGCGTATAGATGAAGGGGAACCCTTAGGAAAGAGTAGTCTGCTTCAAATTTATTTAAAGGTGGGTGTTGCCTTGATTTCACTAGGCAATCTAAATGGATGATGAGCATGATCATGCAATATGCAGGGAGTGTTGGTACCAAATTTAGAGGTAGGGCTGTTATAGGGCGGAATGTCATCGGTCTGGAGTGAACAACGGGAAGGACAGGGTTACACCTAGCAGGTCTTCATATATAGCCTACCAAGGTGGACCATACTGGGTCATGCACTACCACAGTTGTATGTAAAGGTAAGGCTAGTTAACCCATAGAGAGGTTCCTTCAAAACATGGATGGGGTGGTTAGTGAAGCGGAGTCCACATTAGGAAGTAGACAAAGTAGAAAATACCTAATGATAATATGGTGAAATGTATGAAAGGCCATCGGAAAGTGTACGACAAAATGTATGAAAGGCCATCAGTAAACACTATAGGACTTCCTCAGTTATACGGTAACGAGATCATTATACGGTGAGGCATTGAATTCTGATGGGGTGCTGAACGAGAGATACTAGTGGGGATAGTATCTAGGTCCATTAGTGGACCATAGGATACATACACACATAGATATATACATACATATACATACATAGATATATATACATAGATATAAATCTATGGAAGGTAGATGCGAATGGTTCGTTCGTGGATATGGAGTCGAGACTAATAAAATGTAAACAGACATAACATGAGATAGTGAACAATCGGCATAAGAATGTTATGTATAAGATTGTTAGAAGGGCAGATATTGGTGCTTGGCGTATTCAGTGCTGACAAGGATACTTGATTTTTGAATGTGTCAAATCTTGGTCTGTACTTATGTGATCTATTAATTTTTAATTATTCCACTGCAAGTTATTCCATTAGAGCTCTGATATGCATTATTTATTTTGCAATATGCCAAACCAACGATCCGCACTTTGGTAGACTTAGGTTTTCAATTTAGCGAAAATTCTGGCCTATTGGGGTGCGGGTTGTTACATTTGGTATCAGAGCTTAGGTTAAACGATCTTGAAAAATTAGAAAATGTTGAGCGAACGTATTTATTTTTGTAAATATATATAATATATGTTAAATCCTAATAATTCTAACCGTAGAATAGTTACATATGGAAAGTCCTTGAAGTTGGACGATACAGAACTCCCTAGTCGGGCCTTAGTAGCCCAATGATTGTAGATCCTCATATGATTGTCGATTGATGATGTACAATAGGCCCAAATAAAGGGAAAAATAAGAATTCATATTGTTATAGATAATGGGAAATGTGAAAGTTCCTAAAGAAGGGTATGAAATGACACTCCTAATCGGCAATTGGATTTTCGATATTGAGAAATGAACAAGTTAGTAAATTGAAGGAAATATGTTTTAAATGAACAGTTAGAAATCCACTAATAGTCCAACACAATAGAAAATAGTTTTAAAAGTTGAATATAATATAATTAATATATTTGAAAAAGTAAAGAAGCAAATATTGGATTTTGGAGAAAAATATACGATATTGGATATTGGAAAAGTATTTATATATAATAAAAGTTTCGTTGGAAGTCAAACTGAAAAGTTTTCATAAAGTGGTTTTATAAAACTAATTTGTTTGAGAAAATTATAGAGCGTATATAGCTTGTTAGTTTCTTTGTAAAGGAAAAAAGTGTAAATATTAAGTTCTAATAGAAATGAAGATTTGCAAAAATCTATAAAAAAATCAATGAAGGAAATTTTGTAGAAAGCTATTTCTTTTAAAAGAAAAATAGAAGAGCGATATAGCTCGTGGGTTTTCTATAATGAAATTTTTTAAGTTGTAAAGTGAAGTTTTATGGGCGGACGATAGGTAGTGGTATAAGTTTGGAATAAGGAAAATAATATGGAAAAGAAGATTTGGAACCCTGAACAAAGTTGGATTGATAGAATGGAGTTTCTGGGGTAACTATAGTTTGGATGATCAAGATAGAGGTAGAACGTATTAACGGTAATTAATAGGAAGTTAAATCGAAATTGTTTTGGCCCTAAATTGGTATATATTCGATATACACAATTTAAAAGGAGGACAGTCGACCTGGGGTTCACCAAGGTCGACCGGTAGCGGTCGATCGATGAACCTTGTTGGTCGACCGTTACTCGTGAAAATTTTATATATTGAACGCTGCGAATTCATTTTGCATGCCGCCCCATTTCTTTTCTTCTCAAACCAAACCCTACCTCATTCCAGTAGGCCTCGACCTACCCAGCTCAACCTCTCCACCACTGTTGACATTGCCGACCTTGCTCCAGTCACAACAGCACCCCGATTTTTCCACTTTAGCTTCAGTTTAGCCTAGATCTTCTTCAGTGCTATGCTACCTTGTCAACACAAATTAGCCCCGCAATACCCGGAATTGACCCTGCAAGAGATAGTGTGGTGTCAGTAGGAGAAGTACATCATCAAGGCATATGTAGGAATGACCAATCGTAAGTTTCTACAGGGATGAGCAGTCAATTTCTAGAATCTAGCTGCCTTTGGATTGGAAGGATTATTCGTGGCTATTGGATTACATCAGATTTTACGCCATGACACGTTCCAAGAGGAATTCTACCCTAGGTGTGTACGTCTATTTAAAGCTAATCTGTCTCAGATTTTAGAGAGGATGAGGCCACCTTCTCCATTGAAGTAAAGGGGATAACTATTCAGTTTATCGATTCGCGGTTGGGCAGGATACTACACATCCAAGGTGAAGGCAATGATTTAGAGGATGCTGACCTTAGCGACGCCACTATACTAGATCAGATTTTTCTACCAGAGAAGCATGTTTGGCATCGGAGAATTTGCGACCTTAGGCCTGTTTGATCGTTCGTATACTTTGGTATAACCTTATTCCCAAGACAGGAAGCTACGATCAAATTTATCCTTTAGTGCAAAGGGCCATATGATATATTAGGGGGTATAGAGGTGAATTAGGCCAGAGTGGTTATGGCATATTTCGTGAGTTTAGCAGTGGCAGGGACCCGAGGAAGTTCTATCCCTTACCGCCATCTTTTCAGCACCATTTTTAAACATTTTGGGGTTTCCCTCAAATATGAGGTGTTATAGAGAGATGCACCCCCGCCTATTGGTAGGTCCTCGCTTAGGAGGAAGAAGATTGATGCCAAGGAGCAACTTGAGGGCATGGGTAGCAACCTTAGAAGGAGGAGCGGGTACACATGGAATGGGACCCTTAGCCCGACGAGTAGGCTGGAGGATATTACCAACATGCCGAAGGATATTCTCAACCAACTCAGGATTATGGGGAGATCTTGGAGTCCTAAAGTAGGTCAAAGGATAGATTTCAGATGGTGAAGTAGCAGCAGAGGATGGAGGATAGGTAGCTAGCTATGTAGGAGGAGTAACAATGCCAGGGGTGTCAGTTGGGATGTATAGCTTCCATGATTCGGTCGCTTAAGTGTAAGGTTCTAGTCCTCGAGCTCCTAGTCCTTAGGTGGTAGTAGTGATAGTTAGTAGTATTTTATTTACTTCATGTACTTGTTTTTGTTGTTGTAAGCATTAGCTGTTACTACTAAGTGAAAGCGAAAATGATAATATGAAATGTTCCTTTTATTTTGTTTTCAATATAGACCGCAATGTTATGGGAAAACAATAAGATAAGAAAATTTCAGAAAAGACAGTCAACTAATGCAAAAGAAAAGAAAATAGTAGAAACTAGAAGTTAAGAAATAAATTTATAAAATTTATTAAATTGACAACTAAAATGGAAATGAAATAAGATTGATAAATTTCAAGAAGCGGAGGACAAAGAAGGAATGTTAGGTAGCCATGGGTTAATGTCCATGTACCTATAAGACTGGAATTTATAATTGAACTTGATTGTTGGTCGCTATTATAAATAAAATAAAAGTTTGTGGAAAAATTTACCGCTTAAATTAAGAGAAGTCCACTATAGATATTAGATTGTTGACTAAACCCCGATTTCTTGAGATGTGGAAACTTGAATTTCGAAAAACCTATACATATGTACACTTTTGAAAAAAAATCTTCGCAAAATATTTTGAAAGATTTTTAAGTTTAAATTTTTATGAATATTTTAGAAAGTAATTTAAAACTATTTTTGAATTGAAGAAGAAGAAATTTTCAAATTTGGAAATGCTACATACTTGACATTGGAGAATAGTTGACAAGTTGGTTAAACATGGATTTTATCATGTTGTAGAAATGATATAATATAAAATATAGTTAGAAACAAGGGAGGAAGCTGTTATAGTTAGAGAATCATTTTCTCCATATCT
This sequence comes from Allium fistulosum, assembly GCA_030737815.1. NCBI lineage: Eukaryota > Viridiplantae > Streptophyta > Magnoliopsida > Asparagales > Amaryllidaceae > Allium > Allium fistulosum. The sequence goes on along the minus strand of CM060903.1, from coordinate 431,300,782 downwards.
TGTTAGTAACAAAAAGTTGATTTTCCATGTTTTAAAAACTTAAAAAAAGAAAATAACTTATGCAAACTTTACTTAGAAAAGTTGGAAAACGAACGCGGGCAAAAGAGAAGATTCCAAGATACAGAGGGAAGATGTACATAAGAGAAGGATAGAAATATGTAATTTTCTATCTAGACTCTTTCCTAGCATAAGAAAATAGGTTTAGAAAATTGGATATCTGTAAATTTGGATGTTAGCAGTGGTGCGCTAGGATTTTGGATGGTAGGTATTGATGCGAAATTGGTTGAACCATACTTCTATTCGTCGAAGTGTGGGGAAAATTTGGATGTAAGAAAATGTTTTTAATTTTGAAAGATTGAATACATGTAAAACTGCCAGTATATTGAGGATGTTTGCACCTTATTTTTGGGAACTTTTTTAAAATATGCATTTATATAGGAGGTGCCAATTTAGAATTGCTCAGTTTACATATCATAGATGTTGTGATACACTATGCACCATACACGATTAGTTGCAAAATTGTTTGCACACACATGGTTTGTTAGTTTAGAATGGATGTGTGATATGTTGCATGATCGAGCCCTTGAGGAATTTCGGAGACGAAATTTTTTTAAGGGAGGAGAACGTAACACCCTATATTTTTACATTAATTAATTAAAAGAAATTTATTAACAAATAGTAAACAGTGAAAAATGTAACTTTTACAAATGTCACAATTTGGCTACGAAACTTGCACCATTTGTTCGTGATGATTTTCTGATCAATTTTCATATGTAAAGTTTTCCGATCAGAATTCAAACGAAAAGGTTATTAACGTTTGAAGTTTTAGCATCGTAAATAATTATATACATAATTAAAGAAATAATTAATAATTGGTTAACGTTAATGGAAAATGTTAAACTTAACCGCTACTTAAGCGTTAGGTAATTAAAATTGGGTAAGAGATAACGTAACTAAGTTAACGAGGGAAATAATTAACTAAACCATTTAGCGATGATAATTCACAAAAATTAAGTATTACAGGTTGACCCAAGGAGCACCTAAGTTGACCGGTAGCAGTCGACCTGGGGTCCTTATAGGTCGACCCATGATGGCTTTAGAGCGACAGAAAATTTTTGCCATTTGGCCCGGATTTAAATTAGTTTGATTGGATGGTTAACACTGTTTGAACCTCTATAAATATTGACCTAGGGCTTCACTTTCAACTCATAATTTCCTAATGAGCACAGAAGCTCTGTCACTTTCTCTTCTCCTCCAAAATTCAAGAGTTCATAGAAATAGATTTAATTGGCATATATGCACTTTGGCGAAGAATAGAAGATGATAGAGAATAGAAAATATGTTCAAACCGAGTTGCCATGTCAGAGGTAAACTATAAATCTGATTTTAATTAATAAATTAATCTAAATCTCTTCTCTCCAATCCAAATTCTGATAGATCTGTATGTAAATGTTAATTGAGCATCCAAATAGGGAGGCAAAATGGAGAATACAGATAACGAAGATTAAATATGAATTAGATCTTGAGATTTGAGGAACGCTTAAAAATGTGAGTGGGAATATTACATGTTTTTATATAATACTAGATTATGTCGTCGTAGGTCTATTCCTATATGCCTGAGAAATTGAAATTAATTTGTAAGTAAATTCTTGTTATATGAAATGTTGAGATTTAAACATGCCTATATAATCTATAGCCGATGAATCAAATACTTTCTTGTTATGAACAAAAGTTTGGAAATTGTACATTTGATTAGAATTGGTATTTATACATCAGATATGAATTTGATGAAATCTTAATGTACTTCGTAATGATTAGAAATTTATAGTTATACTTTGGATATGAATTTAATGAAATCTTAATTTGCTGTGTAATGATTAGGAATTTATATTTATTCGATGGATTATGAATTAAATTGAAAATAAAGCTTGTTTTGATTTTGGGGTTTTAGAGATATTTTAGTTCATTGGAATTTATATCGTTGCAAGTAGATTTCTGTATATTATCAAGTTCAAATTGAATAAATGTGTGACATTTGGAATGACAAGAATGGATATATGTATATAAAAAGAAAGAGATGTCCAAAATAGGGATAATTATAGTATTTTGTACCGTTTATTTCAAGATATAAAAAGATAGTTCCATTTGATCACAAACATTGCACGAATCTCTCCGTTTGGATAAGATATGGAAATTTATTGGGTTAACAATTATTGGATAGAAGCATTGGTTCCAATGTATTAAAATATAGTAAATCCCAAAGGGGTTTAATATTAAGATGAGAGTGAAATAAAAATACCAATATGATGGAATGTAACGAAAAAGAAAGTATGGAAATTAGGCAAGAAGAAATACTAAATAATATGGGAATAGAAATGGAAGATAGAACTAATAAATGAATTGGCAACGATATTAAGAACTTGATAAAAAGAAGCGGTAAATGAACTTGAAGGAGAAAAGTAAAAACGCATAATAAAATGATGACTTAGGGTCAACTATAAGAACTGTAGAGGCAATGAAAGTAAAAGAATGAGAATATATATGTATAAGAGATATGTATATAAGTAGCCTCGAATATGCGTTTATGGAAGGTTGTGAATTATTATAATTTAATGTATAAATTATATAAAGAAAATGATGATGGTCATTAGAGTAGGTTGGAATGCAAGGTCAGCAGGGTTACACAACAGAAGTCTGCCCACCGTAAGGGCTATCAACTGTTGTGTAACACCATATTGATATGAGACATGTCCAACCAAAGGACCCATGGAGAATATATGTTTGCATATAGATAAAGGGGTACCCACAGGATAGAGTAGTCCGCTTTAAATTTATTTTAGAGGAGGATATTGCCTTGATTGCACTAGGCAATCTAAACAGATGATAAGCGGGATCGTGCACTATGCAGCGAGTGTTGGTACCAAATTTAGAGGTAGGGCTGTCATAGAGCGAGAACATCATCAATCCCGAGCGGTTAACGGGAAGGACAGGGTTACACCTAGTGGGTCTTCATCTATTTCCTACCAGGATGGACCACGCTAGGTCATGCACTACCACAGTTATTCGTTGTTGTTTTTTAGGGCAATGCTAGTTAACCCATAGAGAGATTCCTTCAAAACATGGATGGGGTGGTTAGTGGAGCCAAGTCCATGTTAAGAAGAAAACAAAATAGAAAATCCCCAAGCGAATATGGAAAAATGTATGAAAGGTCATCAGAAAGAGTATGGCGAAATATATGAAAAGCCTTCAGTAAGCACTATAGGGCTTCCTCGAGTTATACGGTAACAGAATCATGATATGGTGAGGCGTTGGACTCTAACGGGGTGCTGGATGAGAGATACTAGTGGGGATAGTATATAGGTTCTTTAGGGGACCATTGGATACACACACATAGACATAACTCTACGGAAGGTAGATGGGGACAGTTCATATGCAGATGTGGAGTGGAGATGACTAATAAAATGTATGCAGACATAACATGAGATAGTGAACAATCGACATAAGATAGTGTTATGTATAAGATGTATAATTTACCAGTCACCAGAACATTCTGATCCCCTCCTTATTACCACCCACATGATAGTTAGAAGGGCAGGTATTGGTGCTTGGCGTATTCGGTGCTGATAAGGACACTTGATTTTTCCAAGTGTCCAATAATGGTCGGTACTATTGTGATCTATTATATTTTAATTATTCCCCTGCAAGTTATTTCGTTAGGGATCTGATATGCATTCTTTTGTTTTATTTGCATGATACCAAACCAACAATCCACGCTTTGGTGGACATGGGTTTTCAATTTAGTAAAAATTCAGGCCCACTGGGGTGTGGGTTGTTACAACAAAATGCACCCTGGATCAGGTTAGAACTAGTTATGAGTGTAATGGTGTGCAATGCAATAATAGATGGTAACATATGTAAATAAGTACGGGTAAATGTCACAACTCGATAACTAACCATCCCGTATCTCAAGCACACAATGCCATAACCCCCAATTATGTCTTTATGATAATGTGATTCACAATCGTAAATCTACTTAACCGTAACTCATTCCTAGTCTAAATTATTTACTATCGCATTTATTTATTAAGCGCACATCGTTTTAAGTTTGGTTGATAAGTATTTATATATAAATAACTAGTATACCCTAGTCATTTTCTCTCTACTATAAGCTAAGTCGACATCAAGTGATGCCGCCCGGCTGTTACATTCCCTTCGTCTCGAAAATTATGGGTGTCCCTACATGATATATTTGCTATACTATATACCTCTCTGTTCCTCACTAGTACATCTCACTATCCATTAATCACATCATATTTATCTATCCTCGCTTATTGTGCCCGTATACCAGATCGTTGCACCTGTGACAATGAGGCAAAATTGTCACGACTCGGGGCACTACCCCATAGTCGGTCCGACAAAGATAGATATCTACCTCATCTGGTGTCTCACATTGCTTCGATCGAATTTTTATTTATTCATTCTACATGTTCATATTTACGACGGTAACCCACCTAACCATCATTTAACTTGGTGTCCCTAGGGGTTATTAGCATGATACACCATTCAATACACTCGTCCAAGGGGATATTATTATAAAATTCTCATTTCTCAAACCTTAATGTTTATTCCAAAATCACTCTGGATTTCAAAGAGGTTTAATTTATAAAATTCTCATGTATTTTTTTCCTGAAGTCTTTATTTTGAAACCTCTTATTTAGTTATAAAATTAGGTTCCCTTTCAAATAAATAGTTCGTACTATCAAAATTTGCACTTTATTACCATGAAAATGCCATAAAGGAGTTTTGTAAAATTTTAAACAATTTTTCAAATTATATTCGAATTTCCAATCAAAGAAACATATACAAAATTCAAATTTTTAACTCTAAATCAATATTTAGTATCCTTATTTAATTTCGAATTCTCTTAAAACACCTTTGAAAACAATTTATTAGTCTAAAATTCTCTCTATATAAAAGCTTTCGAATATTATATTATAACATCTACTTATAAAAATTCACTTTTAAAACCAAATTTCAGAATATCTCACTTTTAGCTGGTTCCCCCTTTAACAGTAACCAAGTACGTACTAGGTTACTTCCAAAATCATGCTTTACAAAATATAATAATGAATTTAGGCTAATATTATAATTATCATTATTATTTACAATAAATACATCATAATCAAATATTTTATTATTTCAAAAGATTGTTTTTCAAAATCCCATAACTTCGCAATTCCCATAAAGTTAAACTTACTGCTTTTGAAAAATTTAAATTTAAATATCTAATTATGAAAATTCTTCAAATATTTTTATAATCATAGATAAATGAAATATATTTTCATAAATCCACTTATAAAACAAATTAATAATTTCAACCTTTACAAATTATTTTCTTTTCAAAATTCAGTAAATATTCATTTTTTCCTATATATATATCCTCTTTTATAATCTTCTTTTATATAATCAAATTCTAAACATTTTCCTTCCAAAAATCATAAAATTCAGATATAATCTTCTTTTTATAAATAAAAATATATTTTCAAAACCGTTTTAACTGAATTTCCCTTTCTAATCAATCAAATGCTACATACGACCAATTTCAAATTACCAATTATCACAATGCAACACACATAAAAATTCAACACCAATTATCCATGGTTATATTTAAATACAAGGGGTATATATATTGCAATTTGGCCATTTAATCTTAATATCGACCAATTCAATCAATATTCACCAATACCAACAAATTTCATCACATCAAGATACTATAAACAACCATAAAATCAACACACGAAACATAACCGTGAGCAATAAAAATACTCTCTTTGATTTATCAAATCATACTCTTGTTTTTCTTCTATAATGTGTTGATTTATGTCAAATGAAATTTGAAACTCAACACAAAAATGAATAATGAATAAACAATAACAGGCAACTATGTTCGACCAATTCAACCATTCATAACCAAATGCGAAGAGAAATATAAATTCTAGAATCTAGATATATGAGTTATGTAATAACTCGCCGAAATGATGAATGCAAGTATCCAAACTTTGCCCTAGCTCACCCATTCACTTACTGTCATTGGATACATCAAGTCATCATCTCCATCAATGCCCAAACTCTAATTGCACGTCCTAGTGCCTCCTCGCCTTCGAACACCATGACCACCACTCGACATCGATGCCACGTCATATGCAATCAAATGCCAACCGGCTACCATCTGCCCAAGACCTGCATACCCCAGCTTCGCCTCCCTTTGCTCAGCCTCCGTGCCCCTTTTGCTCGCATGTTTACGCCTGCTTACCATCGTCGCCAAATTGAATCGCACGTCGTCTTTCTTTTCGTTTCATGGTTTGTTTTTTTCTTCAATTTTGCTTATGTGATAGGGAAACGGGGATAATTAGGGAATGGAAATGGAGGCAAACGGATGTGGGTTTGGGTTATACCATTATTGGCTTGGGCTTTTATAGAATTAACCTTTCTTTAAAATATAAATTCAAATCAAACCTAATCTATAAATTTAAATTTCAAGGTATTCTTATATTGCGTAAGTTGATTGTTATAAATTTAACAAAATATATTTCAACAAATTATACAAAATACTCGTATTCAATCATTTTTTATCTTTGTTGATTTTGTTAATATTGAATAATACTTCTTTTCATATATTTTAGTCATTGGAAAATTATTACAGTATATAAATATTATATATTCATTGTAAATATTTTATCTAAGCTCAATTTAATTCTTGAGATGAATTTATAATAATTCAATTTATTTAAAAAAGTCTTTATAAAATAAGCTTTAATTCAATAGGAATATGTTTTCAAAAATAAAATTTGTCCAAAATTGAATAGACCATTTTATCTTAATCCAAATTTAATTTATTTTGTTGGCGTAGAAAGTAGGGTTGTTACAGACTTCTCCCCTTATGAAAATTGCATCCTCGCTATTTCTTACAGGAAGACATCATACATAGCTCATACCATTAACTTTCTTCACATTTTTCAATCTTCTACCAAACTTAAAGTACTCAATCCTCTATATGGCTCTCATTCCAAATTACTTATCGTACGCTACAATTAAATAAACTCATTCAGTGACTTTCTATTTTTCACATATGATAACTTTTCGTGTAAATTTTCCAAGTGTCGGATTTGTCTGAAAATTTCGGTAGTCTCCTTTGTACAGAGAGTGTTCTGGAAAATCACAACATAATATCATCATAATATATATACATCCTAACCATGGGGCATCCTGAAATACGGAAAAACAATACAATATCACATTATACTTTGATATAGCATAAAAATGTACCTCTTTTTTTAGCATTTTAAGCAAGTTGCCTCGTTATTTTACGAGCAAAAGCGAGCTACCTTCACCAATTAGTCTAAATAGTCCCCTTGAACACCTATTATTAACTTAGATTTAAATATTAGCCTCACCTAAAGAGATAAGAAAAGCATGCATTTATCTTGTAACGACCCGTAATTTTTCGATAATTAAAATGGTTAATTAAATAAGATTTTGTGATTTAATATTGAAAGAAATAAAAATTTGTAAATTTAAGATGAAATAATAACTAAGATGAAACGTAATAAGGTTAATTAAAGTTAATAATTAATGAATTGAATGAAATTCCAATCAATTGAAGTAATATAAAATGTTATGCTTGGTTATAAATTGAATATTAGAAAACAAATGTGAATATTTAATTAACTAATGAAATAATATATATTGTTAATGATGATTGAATGAAATTGGTGTTATGTAAGCAAGTGTAACATTTGGCTGTAAATGATAAACTTATAAGTGTGATTAAAAGTTAATGGTAACAATTATTGTATATTACCTATTTATTTATCCTATTAATTTAAATTGGAAATAAATTTCAATAAGCGTAATTAAATATTATGTTAATGTAAATTAAGTTAATATTTGAAAATAATGTTAATTTTATTCATAATACGACAATTGGTTGAATAAAAAGAATGGAAATCAAGATTTATTAATTTATTGGAATTCAAATTATAATAATTGGATTAATTGCAAATAAATGAAGTTAAATATTTAAATATTACGTTAATGGAGATTAAGATGAAATTTGAGAATATTAGTGTAATAAATCATGAACCAATGTTAATTTCACCCATTTGATAATAATGAATTGAATAATAGGATGAAAGGTCAATTAAATGGAATTATTGGAAATTTAATATAATTACCGAATTTATTGAAATTAGAAGTAAATATGGTAATTATTGTAATAATTAACATTTAATTAACATGGAAATTCCTTTTAAATTGTTATAAATGTCCAAGTAACCAAAAGTGATAAAATTTGTTAATTATTGAATCAGAATTGAAAATGTGATTTAATTATTAATTAATTTAATTAATGTGAAAATAGCCATATTTGGCCACTGACTCTGATTTTGACAAAACTAGTTTCATCGGATCCATAATGGTGAATTATTATAGGATTTCAAGTTTTATAGTGATCGGACTTGTCGTTTGATCGTACGGACTCGAAACGCCTTGAAATCAATTTAATTGAAATCAATTTGAAATAAGCTGATTTTGGCATAACTTCTTCATACGATGGAATTAGGACTTGAAAACTATTCCATTGAGTTTAAAATTATTGAAAACGGCTATTTTGATATATGGGATGACCCATTTTCGTTATGGAGACAGAACGGGCTTTTCGGGTCGTTTGTCGTTCAACTTCCAAATCAAATCTGGTTCATTCTTTCTGTTTCAGCTTTGCCTATAAATATCCTGTTATAAACCCTAGTGTTCCTCAACTCGGATTGTCTGTACGTACATTTCTTTCTCAACTCCTCATTCCAATGGTAGACAAAACCAAAACCCTAATTCCCAATTGTAATTTCAATTCAAAATTCAACTTCAAAATTTAAAATCCTCAATATATATCAAATTATATATCGATTTGAAGCTCTCGATGAGTGCAACTCAGATCTATAATTCGTTTTCCAATTTGAACCACTATTTGTCCAGAAATCGAAGAACAAATCGCGGCCGTTCATCGAGTCGCGATCAACTTTGCATGATCTTAGATTTGAGGGACCGTTCTGTAGAGAAGACCGAGGGGAGTTCATCGGCTTGTCTTGTCCTTGGTTTCAACGGCTCGATTGGCCTAAAAAATTCACTAGGGTTTCGAAAATTTCAGGTGGCTGCTTAAACTTTTCGTGCGCTATCATCGACGTGGTCTGGGCGCGGGGTCATGGAGACGAGGGCAACGCCTCTGGCGCGGCGGCGTGGCGTAGATGGGCGTGCGATTTGGAATACGGGTGGCGGCCTGTAGGGTTTGTTCATGATTTGTGCGCTGGGTTCGGCAATTTTGGAAGAAGAACGTGTTTCTTTGCGTGTTGACGTGGCTATTAGGTATAGTTTGTTTTTTTATTTTATTTAATTTAAATTTGAATGTCAATTGTTCTAATTATCACAACTTTTACATACGAGGTCCAATTCATGCGCGGTTTCTTGCGTTGGGATCGTATCGAAATTCCGGACATTTTGACGCTTGTTTGGGAAAATTCGGAGACTGTTCAAATTTGGGCTTATTTTGAATTTAAATTCGATTTAAATTCAAAGGTGAGTGTTTTAACCCACTCACAACTTCTAAAATTTCATATGTCTGTTAAATTAAATTTATGATGCGATTAGAAATTTATTTATGACTGTTTGGTATATTTTAAATCATCATCTCAGTTAATTTGAATTTATTTGAATTAAATCGTTATTTAATTTATTATTGAATATAAATTTCCAGTTAAATACCTGTTATTGATTATCAGTTCTATATTTATATTTATTGATTGATTTGGATGATGTTTGTAATGGATGTTGATTGCTAATATTGGATGAATGGATGTTTTACTTTATATCGTTATAAACTGCTAGTTCACTATGGGTTGAAATGATACACACCCGAATGATTAATAGATTAAAGAAAAATCGTTACGGGTTGAAATGATAGACTCGAGCGATTTTATGGATTTTATTATTAATTCGGGATTGCGGTTTGAAATGATATATATATAACCGTAAAATTTTAAATTGCGGATTGAAATGATAAATATCCGTATCACTTGACCCTAGGGTAGAGAATTATATACGGACACCAGATTGGTTAAATTAAATGATTTTAAAATCCTTAATTTTCGAATTTAATTAAATGATAGTTTGAAATAAAAATTCAATTTATGTAAATTGATGATTATTGGAAAATTCAAGTTTTGTGTTGAAATGTGAATTGGTTTAAAAGGAATTGCTTTAAGAAATTTAATTGGAAGTTTAAAGTTAAACTTTTAAGTATAAATGAAATTCTATCGAAATTAAGTTATTGAAGTAGTTTGAAAATAACTTTGAAATATTTTGAAATTGCAGTAATCCGAATTGATATTTGAACATGGATTGAAAAGATATGAAATTTAATAGTTTATTGAAATGTTAAATATAAAGGTTTGGAATTTGGTTTGTTGACTTGGAAATTTAAAATGGTCCAAATGTGTTGAAATGAAATGAATAGTTTAATTTGATATTAGTTCCAAATTCATATTTAATATAAACTGTTTTAAAAATATATTATTTCAAAGTTTCTAATTATTAAGATTTTCAAAGTATTAAACTATTTTAACCTGTATTAATTATATTAAATCATTTTAACCTATTTTAAACCATTTAATTTATTTAAACTAATTAACCTGTTTTAACTTATTTTAAATCTAATTAATCTATTTTAAAGCTATTTAATCTATTTTAATTATATTTATCTATTTTAAATCTATATTAACTATTTAAAACTATTTTTCTTCTAAATTCCAAACTAAGTAAAATGGATGGATTTATATTCAAACTCTCGATTTTTAAGTGAATATGGTTAATGATGTTATAACCTAAGTTGGGAATGAAATAACATATTTGGTTTAATATGATATTTTGAAATCAGAGTTTAGCCTATTTTTGGAAATATGACTTTTGAAAAGAAATATATTTCGAACTATGATTTCAAGTGTGGTATGATTTCAAAGGTGAATATGATTTCGAAAGTAAGTAATGATTTCGAAGATTATATGATTTGAATTGAATATGATATTTTTATATCAATTATAGAATGATTTTGGAAATGTAAAAGAACCATCCGGTGTGTAATAAGCAATTGGTTGTTAAAGAGACCGGGATCAGATATTGTCATACCCTCTGCCAATACCAAAACCACTTTGACAACTGTGTACGCGGTGGAGGTTCCAGAATGAAGTAGGATGGTGGCGACGATCCTATAAGGTATATACGTGGATCTAACTCCCATGAGTTAGCATAAGGTGGCTAAAACAGGAGCAATCGATGTGCTAAGTGAGGTCATTCCTCCGATCGGGCACATTCCATCGACACTATATGCCGACTTTGCGATTTATATGGTAGCCACCCTCGATTTTTTGATTCGGGAGTGTGTTCCGAGGTGGGCGGTAGTAGCTACTATGCGTTACCACCGGTCCGGAAGTGTAATTGGTATATCTACCTTGACATTGCCTAGTTGTGCCATGTCACCTACCCTAGCACGCCTTCTACGAGTTTGTTTTGTACCATACCTATGGAGTGCCCTCTGACGACGTCCAGCACGGGCGGGATTACGGTACTGTATAGACTATGGGAATATATAAAAATGTGTTAAGGGGGAAAATGTAATGCCTTAACGCTATTTTAATACTTTTACTTTATTGTAGACATATTATAATAGCGTATTGTACTACATAGTAGATAGTTTAACGGATCCTTAGGAGATGTGAATCCCGAACATCTCTTAAGTTACTGCACTCATGTTAGACATTGGATAGGAGATGTCAAACCCTGTAAACATCTCCGACGCCGTTCCACTCATATTTATTTACCGTTGATTTAACTTACATAAGACCTTTTAGTTCCGACTCGACTGTTTTGTCTTTTCAATTCGCTCGGGTCAGCCTGAGCATTTCAGGATTTGAAGACCTTATTTCTGGAGGACGAAGACGAAGATTTGTACTACTATTATTTACTATATCTATTCCACTGCATTCATACTGTTCCGCTGCATTGTTATTGGTTTATCTATGATATGTGTAACTCTGATTCTGTATTGTATGTATAATCAAATGTTTTGTAAATAGCTTCATGAACTGTTATTTGATTATTATATTTTGTCATTCCGCTGCGAGATTCTGTTTTGTTTTTATTTCTTTCTCTTTTTATTATTTACCCCAAATAACAATCCATCCTTCTGTATGGTTTGAGTTGGCACATGTGTCTGCTTAAAGCGTACAAAAAGGCGGGATGTTACATATCTAATATAAAAGCAACATAATATTCTTGTTTAGACCACTTTCCGACAAAGATTTCAAGGGTCAAACCACAAAATTTGATAATGGTTTCAAAAAATGAATTGTTGAATAGTGTATTAGCTTTACAAAACAACTTTCCAACCATCAAAATGTTGAGTAACACTCGAGTTATTGTGTTTTACCTATAGGAAATAAAATTTAGAATGGTGATTCAAGCACATGCTCACTTTACAACTGTGTACTTTAGCTTAGTAACTTCAAAATTTTATAAAACCCATAAGACGAAGTTGTTCCTTATTTTATTAGCTTTCCAAAAAGCCTAAGATCGTCGAAATAGGATAAATTGTTTAAAAGTTACGATAGCTCTGTTTTAAATGGTTTACATATTCAGGATAGCGAGGCACTTGCTTATTAATTCAAGTTTTAACCTCAGGAAACCACATGATTTTTCTTTACACTTAAAATAAAATTTTCTCCAAAGATATAGCCTTCCAACAGATTTAAAATCGTCAAAAACAAATCGACGATTTGAGATTCATGATTAAAACAAATCATAGTTTTAGTTAAAAAATTGTTTATGCATCGTCCAAAATTCTTCTTTTATTTAAAGCATCATCTTTCAATAACAAAGTTCAAAATTAATTTATTAAAATCTCAAAATTAATATTCATTTAGTATTTACCACAAAACACTTCCTATTAAAGAACCACTTTTTCTTTTTTTCATTTCCTAATGAAAATTTTGCTTTCAAAGAAATTCCTCAAAATTCTGAAAATATTTTATTCCAAAATATCAACTTCATATCGTTTATATTTTTTCCACTTTACATATTTTATTTTCTTTCAAAATATAATACGGATTAAATTTTCTTTTCCGAGAATCAAATATTTCATGCTAAATTTAAAAATGACAAAAAAATTTACTTCAAATTATCAATTATTACTTGAATTATTATTTTAAATCATTTGAAAATCATTGCTAACATATTTATTCACCTTATAGAATTGAAATTTTAATTCATCACCTTTTTCCCGATCTCCATTCTTTCAATAATTGATAAACTTCATTTTTTTCTTCAAATCTAGTATAGTATTTTCAAAATATTTTTCATGAGTTATAACTCATTACTATTTTTCCATTGTTACTTTCTTTATTGAAAAGCTTAATTTCTCAAATTATCTTATCAATACTTATATATATAATACCATTTTCTTAACTCATATACATACACATGCACACACACACACACGGATATATATATATATATATATATATATATTCAAAAATCATGTGACACTATCGCTTCATATTTCTCTCTCTTTAAACTACACATTATAATTTATTTTTAATTCTTCTTTTTGGAAATTTAAGAGTTGAAAAATTCAAATTCTCTTTTACAATTTGAACTTAAATGGTTAAAATAATAATTTTTTTCTTGTATACTTATCCTTTATTCTGTAAGGAAATAAATATATTTTCCAATGAATTTTTATTTCCTTTGAAATGATTTCAAAACATCTTTGCATAATTTTTTTTCAAAACATGTTTTAAAATATATAACATTTTCCCATACTTTCTTGATAAATCCTTATTAATAAAGCAAGTAACAAAATTTTATTTTAATTTAATTTTCCAGTTAGAAATTTTTTCTTCAACTCAAAAAAAATCGATTATATATATATATATATATATATATTAATAGAAATTCTTTTAATTCAATCTTAAAAAAATATTTATTTTTATATACAATAATTCCAAAATTAATTTATACTAATAACATACAAGGTTGCCATGCCACGAATATTTTTTGCTATTCGTTTTGCTAATTGGCTACAGTGTTGGTCGCTTAGGATTATATATCAACATTGCCTCACCATTGATCTTAACTTCACACCAACACCCAATGGCTACATACATTATTCAAAATATTTTAAATCAAGGAAAATGATATTTTCACTTTCCAAAATAATATATGTGTATATATTTACTTCATAAAACCATATACACTTCTAAGTAAATCATTACTTATACCGCTTCCAAAATATTTTATCAATTTTATCTCGTTCAAGTGTTTAGAAACTCCTATCGATACTTTAGCTAATCGTATTGAGCAGAATTCAGAAGCCATACAATAGACCAATTAACACAAAATAAACCACTGAAATTCCTTTTCAATCATTTTATAAAGTAATATTCATACTTTATCGAAGTTGTTTTCTTGCTTACATAAAAAAATTTACAGATGATGTTTACACACACACACACATCCATTTATCAATCATTTGCAACAAAGCAACGCATCACTCTTCATTCTTTTATTTGCAAAAGCAAGCGAACATTCAATTAATGTTATATTTTCTCTTTATAAATTTCGTTTTCATTTTAATTATATATAATATATTATCGCTATTAATTTCTTAAATGGATTTATTTATCTAATAGAAGTTCATTTGGGAGAAAATGTTGGCTTCTATTAATATTTGGCTTCATAAGGTTTAAGTAGGTTCATAACATTGAGTGGTAACTCACACTCAATTCCTGCATTCTAGAAAAATCCTAAATAAAAGAAAACATCAATACAACAAAACATACGTCAATCAAATAAGCAAAAAAATGCCTTTAAAGGAAAGCAACCTACCAGTTTTTGTTTTGCAACTCTGATCACCACTGGATCCTTCAATTCAAACCCGGTTCATCACAATTTTGAGTTATGAAATATTCATGATAAGAGATTCAGGTTAGGGTCTTTTACAACTTTCCTAACCAAGTTACTTCACCCTCATTCAAATCACATAGAGGTCCACTCAACATCACCAATGCTGACACTACTGGTTTAGCAAACAACTCCTTACTTCACTACCTTTATCAAACACTCTCATTTCACACAGAGACAAATATTTAAACGAGGTAGAAGTAAAGATATTATAAAATACGAAAATAACAAATACTTCCCTTGATGATTACCCCAGTAATCATCGTGTACTCCTACTGTCTTTTTAATACAAGGTAACTACCATAAACCAAAGGAGACAAGGGATTTTAAGTTTCATCTAAGATCAAGATTCGTGTTCTACATATATTATATATTATTCTAAACCTTCTCTAATACCAACTGTAACATCCCACCTCTATACCCGTACTACTAAAGAATATTATATTATAATATTGTCTAGTAATATAGAGAATAAGGCATGTTAGGGGCAACCGCACGTGAATATTCCCTTGGGCTAACACCGGAACATATTCTTACCTCATAAAATTCAACAAATATATGTACTCCGTATCTACATAAAGCAATAAACATGTAAGCTTCCAGAACATAATATATAAGTACAGAACCTAGAGCCTCGGGGCATAGCGTAACTTATAACATACTAACATATATAACACAAAACAATACAATTTGTGTCTTCCCATAATGATATACAACACCATCCATATAAATACATCATACAGTATACATGATATCACCATTTATCAATATAACTAGGTACAAAATAACTAGCATCGCCATCATCCTCTGCTCCATCACTAACTCAAGTCCCAAGAGAAATATATAATCACAATAACACATCCTGTCAAAAACAACCTCAGTCTGACCTGAGGTTGTTACAAATAACACACCCAGGTCAGGCTAGAACTAGCTGTTAGTGTAATGGTGTGCAATGTAATAACATGATGATAACACATGTAGATAAATACGGGTAAATGTCACACACTCGATCGCTACCCATCCCGTATCTCAAGCATAAATGTCATAACCCTTTGTTATGTCTTTATAATAATGTGACTCACAATCGCAAATCTACTCAACTGTGATTCACTCCAATTCACAATTATTTACTATCACATTTATTAATAAGCACATATCATTTTAATTTTGATTGGTAAGTAAATATACACATACACATATACATATATATATATATATATATATACATATATATATATATATATAACTAGTACATCCTAGTCATTTTCTCTCTACCAAAAGCTGAGTTGACACCAAGTGATGCCGCCTAGGTGTGACATCATCTTCGACTCAGAAATCGTGGATGCCCCACATGATCTATTTGCTACACTATTTACATGTCTGTCCTCACTATTCCTTACTATCCATCAATAACATCATATTTGCCTATCCTCACTTGTTTTGCCCATGCAGTAGATTGTTGAGCCTGTGAAAATAGGGCCAAATTTCATCACATCAAGTTACTATAAACAACCATAAAATCAACACACGAAACATCCTTGTGAGTGGTAAATATACTCTCTTTGATTTATCAAACCATACTCTTTGGTTTTGTTCTACAATGTGCTGATTTATGTGAAATTCAATACAAAAATGAATAGACAATAACATGCAACTATGTTCAACCAATTAAACTATTCACAACCAATGTAAAGAGAAATATAAATTCTAGAATCTAGGTTTTTGGATTATGAGATAAATCATCAAAATGATGAATGCAAGAATCAAAACTTTCCCTTAGCTTACCTATTCACTTCATTGGCACTGGCTACATCAGGACATCACCTCCGTTAATGCCCAAATGCCAACCACACACCCTAGCACCTCCCCATGCCTTCGGCTGCCACTACCACCACTTGACTTGGATGCCATATCATGTGTATTCAAACCCCAACCGGCAACCACCAACCCAAGACCCGCACGCCCCAACTCTTCCTCCCTCTGATTAGCCTTCGTGCCCCTTTCGATCATGCATCACGCCTCCTCGACGCCATCACCAAATTCAATCACGTGTCTTTTCGTTTCGTAGTTTTTCTCGGTTTTGGTTGTGCGATAGCGAGATAAGAGATAATTAGGGCATGAGAATGGGAACAAGTGGATTTCGATTTGGATTATACCATCATATGCTTAGGATTTTATAAAATTAACCTTTTCTCTTTCCTTTATATATATAAATTCAAATCAAACCTAATCTTAATAAATTTAAATTTCAAGATATTTTTATATTGCTTAAGTTGATTTGTTATAAACTTAACAAAATATATTTCAATGAATTATACAAAATACTTATATTTTATCATTGTTTATCTTTGTTGGTTTTGTTAATATTGAATAATACATCTTTTCATCTATTTTAGTCACATGAAAATTATTACAGTACATAAATATTTTATATTAATTGATAACATTTCATTCGATCTCAATATATTTCTCGAAATGAATTTATATCTTAATTCAATTTATTTAAACAAAATCTTTATAAAATAAGCATTAATTCAATAGGTATATGTTTTCAAAAATAAAATTTATCCGAAATCGAACTCAAACTCGAACATTTCATCTTCATTCAAATTTATTTTATTTTGAGTCTTTGACAACATAGAAAGTAGGGTCGTTACACTTTTACCCCATCATCGTCTCTATTTCAAAAAACTATATCTTCATTCATCATCCTTAGTTATTTTGTTGGGGCTACATCTTCACGGTAGAAACAACTCTCTTATGGCACGTGCTTCAACAAACTTCCATACTGCTCTATCTTGTTCCAACTCTTCTCTGGTGGATGAGGTCATTCCGTTATCGTGTTAATCATAATTTTACAATCCGGTCATTTGGGCCCCTCTCTGTTGAACCCAGGTCAATTCCTTTAGTGTTCTGACCTTGAGGTCTAACATTCGCTAACCATCCTATGGGTCTCTAACATACTGTTGCAACCTCCTTTTGCATATAAGATCTTCAATCACATCTCTCATGTGATGACACTCATTGGAATTATGCCCATAAGTATCATGGAAGTGATAATACTTCCTCGAGTGACGTTTAGCATTAGTCGCCTCCCTTCGAGGTGGCTTCCTATAATTTTCTGTTTCTTGTAGAGAAAGGTATATATCTTCAACCATATCTTTTAACGAAGTATAATCCTTTTTGGTATCATTCCTCTTACCACTAGCA
Organism: Allium fistulosum; assembly: GCA_030737815.1. NCBI lineage: Eukaryota > Viridiplantae > Streptophyta > Magnoliopsida > Asparagales > Amaryllidaceae > Allium > Allium fistulosum. The sequence goes on along the minus strand of CM060903.1, from coordinate 431,282,509 downwards.
CCTTGATTTCTTCTTTTTTAATTATTATTATTATTTTCCACATCCACTGCAACGTTACCAGCGCTTTCATTGGGTTGCTCAATGTTGCTATACACAACTTCATTCGATGATCAACCACTAGTTTTCCTAATGACCAGGTCTGCCTCTTTCAAGCATAGAAACTGGGATGACTTACGATAGAACTCCTCCATAATAGGTGGTTGTTTTCTTTTTAACCATTTACGAAGCTCCGTGTCCGAGTGCATACCCTAGAGTAAGGCCATTAACACAATATCCTCTTTTGGATTGCTCACTTCGATTACAATATTATGAAACCGACTTAGAAAATCCTTTAATATGTCTCAGGCACCCCGATGTATACTCGACAACGACGTCACAACCTTCGGTTGAGCGGTGTGGAGCTTAAACTGCTCCATAAACTTTCTTTCTAATTGATCAAATGAAGATATGGACTTCAGCCCAAGCCGAGTGAACCATGTCATAGATATCTCATCTAAGAATATGGGGAAATACCTACACCTCACCGCATCATTTGCTCTAGCACCATCCAAGTGTCACTCATATTTCAATAGATGTTGTGTACGGTCTGTCGTCTCGTTATACGATGGCATGTTGGCATAACAAGCATCCAAGGATACTCTTTCCATAAAATATCATTAGTAAATGGGATCCTACTAGGCACTGAGCCCCACTTTTCATTCTTTCTCTATTGATTATCATTTAGTAATCTCCTTACCGCATCAACGATATACTCTTGTCTGGCTTGATTACCTGGATGACAACCATCAGAAACAACCCCAAATATTTGACTCTACAAACCCATTCGGTTCGTTCGATGTAGTCTAGGCTCTCCTATCTCAGGGAGAACCACTCGCCTGGGTTTTTTATGATGCTTGACTGGTTCTGTGGTGTTCTTTCGAGCTCTAATATTTGCGTTCTAGTGTTTTTCCCAACATCCTTATCAATATCCTGCAAATCATCTTCAACGTCTGAAAAATCAATAACCTCAGGTGGTTGCACTCAGGAACCAACCAAGATATGTTGGGTACCGGCCTAATTTTCATTGGTACCAACCATATTAGCCATGGCCAAAATTTGGCCACTCCCTCCCAAGCTCTTCTTTGATGTCCCATCATATCATTTACTTATCGTGTTTCATGTTCTACACGATGAAGATGAACTATCTTCTTCTGAACTTAAAGGCAATGAATTCATAAGGCTCTTCCCACACCTTTATATCTATTAGGTTAACAAAGAAAATTTTTCTTCCATCTTATCAAAGAGAGCTTTCTGACTATCAAACATTCTTTGGCATATCTTAGCCATCATTCTATGGACTTCAATCATTGACACAATCTTATATGAGGCAGATGGTCCCGATAAAGTATTCAACGACTAAGCAATTTCATCGTTAAGGCGAGAAGCTTTGTCTTCTCTACCGATGGCTTCAGATTTTGTGGAAGATTTACTAAAGGCCATTTCTTCAGATCTACAGCACCTACCTTTTTGATCAAACTCCTAGACGCTTGTAATCCACAATACTAATCTTGATCTACTCCTAAGAAGATCTATTCTCAGTGAAAGCACCAGAAATATTAGATCAAAAAGTGGTATAACCCTCCAATAAATTAGAAACGAGATGGAACTAAATATTATAAACAAAAATAATAAGAACATAAAGAATTTTATAGCGGTTTAGCTATATCTACTACATACGTCCACTTTAATATTATTAATTTGCCACGGGTACAAGACCTTTGCAACTGATTACCGATTAAAATAGCAAGGGTTTAGCTCTTAGTGACAAAGATTAAGTAAAGTATAGGAGTTGAAGAAGATAAAGATCAACTGTCTTTAATTCGTTACTCAAGCCTTCCTATTTATAGCAGAACCGCTCATCATAGTCGCTAGGTCATGGAAGACCGGGTAAGAATCTAGATCCGAGAGAATAGGGAGGATGGACATGTCATTATGTGCCAAAAATCATATTGGTACCAACCACAATCATGTCGGTACTAGGATGATTTTGGTAACGTGGCAGAATTCCTTTTTCCTACACTTGCTCATATCTTCAAGCCTTCAAGCTTCATTCACAATTTTTCCTATCAAATTATATCGGTATCGATATGATTTGTCTTATATGGGACAACTCTTTTCCTATGAAGCTTTGGAGTTCTGATAGTCCCTCAAGTACAATCGACTTATCACCGATATGGTTGCTCTAGCACTCCATTCTTTGGTCATGCCACAAGCTAAACAAGAAGTCCCATTTGAAAATCATCTTGGTACCGATCATTATCGATCAAAACCACTTTGCACCTTTGGACTTTTAATTCTTTTAGTAACCTACCATGGCCATTCCAAGCTTGCCTCCATGTCCTTGAACCACTTCATCTTCGTCTCGACGTCTAGATTCCCTTAAAAACCGCTTAGTTCAAATACTGGATAATAATTATGTAAATATGATTTTGATAGTTGTAGCTGAAGGGATATGATCCATCCACCGCAAAAGTATCTTCGAGAAGAAGACCAATGCAGTTGGATTATAGTAAGCAACGTTGATAGATTAACATCGTAAATTTCAACTATTGAAATTAACGTAACAGATTTGTCATTTAAGGTGCCTAAATTAGTTTGGATTTTACTCGCAAAATTAATGGTCCGTATGATTCGGAGTTTTATTATATATATGTTGAAACAAAAATTCTAATAATGATTAAGAATATATTATTTGCACATAACAACCAAAGTGGCTCAAAGTTAGTTGGAGTGATACCGAGTTTGTGGGTTTTGGATAGGATCCAAGAATTGATACAAAAGTATCATCCAACAAGCATCAGAGATGAGCAAATTTTTTGATAGAAAAATCAAACAGCTTGAATTTCAATCAAAATGCAGTTGAAGCATGTATCCGTAAGAAAGAACTATAAAGGTACTAGAATATTTTTAAACTATAAGTAAGTAACAAATTTGTCGACACAAAAAATGGCACCACATTCAAAGTCCTACATAATAATAGAGATCTAGTAGAAAGTATATGAAAAACAGTAAGAACACCAAGACTTTTTAAGTGGTTCGTCAATCTCTAGCCTATGTCGTATATTCTATTGATTATTTGATTAAGAGTCACCAATATAAGGGTTTTACTGATCTAAAAGCCCAGACAGCAAATAATGGCTTCCTTAGTGACTATGATAGAGGAGAGATAGAATATGAAGGAAATAATAAGCCGAAAAGTCCTCCAGTTGCTATAGGGTCTGTATTTATAGGCAAACTGTCCAGCAGAACCGAAAGCCCATGAAATACCAAGTCCACATCCAAAACTGAGAGTGTAGGAGGGAAAGTTGGGCCCCCTAGTCCATAAATTCTATTCGGCACCAACCAAAAGTGGTCGGTATCGACATGAATTTTGGAGAGGAACTCCTTCTTCTCTCATTTGGTCTTCTATCCTTGATCCATTGTGTTTCGAGCACTTTTCCTTTGAGATTGAGTTATTTCCGAGAGGTTCTAATATCATTGGTGCTTGTCTATTTTCCTTTAGAATTCCTTCTAATTTATTTGTCCATTCCTTGAGAAAAGCACTCCATGATGATCACACAAGTCATTACTCTACGTATAAGAGCTATAGGGTCCCATAAGGGACCAAAAAGGTCGGTACCAAATAGAAAGTACTCGGTATCGAGTTATTTTCTTGGCTCTAATGGGCATCTAAGTTTTTGAGCCCACTCTTATTGCTTTTCAAAGCCTATTCCCAAGTCTGCGAATCGTTTCATCTTTATCATGACATCCAGATTTGTCTAAAGGCCGCTTGGTCAAAAAGCCAGGTAACACTTTCCCCCAGAGTATGCTTTTGTTGTGAACATAGCATGCTCTAAACGAGACAAGCACTTACCATTACCCATATACGTCCATAAGTTATCCAAGAGTTGCTCCAAAGCGTTGTCCCCATTTTGCAAATATCCATTCAACTGCTTTATGTAGTAGAAATTCCATTATCCGTGCTAAGGACAAGATCTACTCTCTAGAAATCGTTCCATACCTTAATCTAGTACGCTTTTTCTCGAATTTTCGGTCCAAAAATTCTACTCGGTACCAAATATAACTTCTCGGTACCGAGTCCTTCTATTCTCAGTACTCAAGACTGAGCCAATTTTCATCACTTTCTCATCTGCTCCTGCCTGAACACTTTTTCCACCAAGATCTTACTGCCGATCACGGACCACTCATGACTTTCTCCAACTCAACCAAACTGCTCACCGTCAATGCCTCCAAATCGCCACTACCACCTGAACACCACCCTCGACCTAGAAACATCGCTGCTGCTTATTGCTCGCTTTAATCATCGTTTTCCTTGAAATTCCTCACAAAGCTCTCCATTGCAACTCAACTCCGAGTCCTTTAATCCATCATCCAAGCCTACAAGCCTACAAGCCATCGAGGTAGGCTATTGGTCTACGATCACGTATTGGCCGTTCAAATTGCAGCCGGCGATGGTGACAATGGTTTGTTTGGCATCGACAAGGCTTTGGTTGAAGAAAACCCTAAGTTTGGGGTCCCTTTCTTGGGTTTGACCCAAAGTACACTCGGGTTAGCTCTGACCAAAACTTAACCAAACAAACATCGCTATTCGGGTATCGATAAGACGGTTGTCCTCCCAAAGAAGGTCGTATTGAACGATCCCATCACATTACATTTATCATTCCTACACTCCTAGTGTCTTGTAAAATAAATACTTCCACGTCACTCTAAACAACGGTTCCATTATTGAATATCCGACGATAATGGGTAAGATCCAATGCATAGTTCCGTTATGCGGCATGGCTCTTTTTTCTAGCAAGTGCGAGTTGTCTACACAGGATGGTCCATTCATCTTGTATAGGACACGAGACTCACACCACAAAGATTAACACTTCCACCTGCCTCGGTCGACAATCAAAATCCAATTAGTCAACACATGTCGATATCCATTAGATTCTGGGCGCCTGTCACACGGGTTTAAATCCAAAATAAAATTCCATAATAAAACATACCTAACCATGTAGAACACTAAGTTTTACTATCTAGAATGACTTGTCAATCACCCCGCTTCAATACCGATGTTTGGCCATCTACTCCTTCAACTAGGCTTTTAAGTTCCCCTGAATTACAAGGAGTGAAGATTTCAGTGGAATTTTGGAACATTTGCCCCTTTGAATGAGTATATCGGTTTAAGAGTCTTGGATGATCCGCCTGATAAAGCACAAATAATTCTTACCTTCAAGACCCTTCAAACTATCCGCCGATAGCACAACATTCCTGAAAGTGATGTCCTGCTTCCTACCCAACGACAATGAGCTCATAATCCTCCGGTGGGTTATACAGCCTACAACAGATACATGTGTCTGGTCAGCGCTATATCGTCTTTCAATCTATTTCTATGCATAATCTTCTATGAGATTTGGTTGGCTCTATTCTAGTTTCATCCCAACGGACATGCGCTATTAAGCTACTTGTATGTGCTATTTGTAAACCGATTCCAGCGAGCTCCAAACTCCAGAGAGTTAACTCACATCTTGAGCTTCAAGCACCGACAAGACTCACCATCCCTTTTGATCATTGAGGCCGGGTGCAAATGCAAAGTTATAAAGGCGCCGCACAACAAATGCTCGTATTTCAAGAATGAGTATTTCTTTGTTCGGTGTTCATACGGCTTCAATTGGCGTTGGCTCTTCGGTCATAAGAACCTTTCTCCTTTACTCTTACCAAATTTCGATTCCTTATGTATAAGCATATAATTCTTTGCCCAACTCTTTCGTAGATATTACCATTCGAGATATAGGCAACGAGCATGCCGAAACTCTAAAGGCTCTCAAGAGAATCGGCTTTCAATACCGCACCACCATATTCCTCCTAACAAACAAAAACCTTTGTTGGTGCACTCTGTAACTTCCTGATTGCTTCGCTATTCCTAGAACTACTCTGCTTAACCGCTCTACAATGCCTACCTGATCTTCTACAATCACTCACAGCTCCGATGATAATCCTCAAGGGGAAGTTGAAGGTCCATCGGTTGCAGCAAGCATGGATGAGCCTGTTGACAGGGCAATGGAAGAGCCTGCCACTAGTAAGGTCCCATGAGAAGGGGATGAAAGAACGGGAATGCAAACGATTCTAGAGGAAAGCGAAGATGGGAGAACAAGAGAAGGAAAGAGGAGATGAGGATAGAGGAAGAAGAAGAAAACAAAGAGGAATAAAACACATATGGAGGCGATAATGACGACGATGCTAGTCCAAAAGGAGATGAGTCATATGACGAGACATCCCCCGAAGCCACTAAAATCCCTACCTTACCTCATCAATAACATGTCATCATCAAGTCTCCCCAGAGAATCAAAGAACCAAGTGCATCGTTGTTGGGTGCGGCGACTCTTCTAACTGGATCTTTTTGGGGATGTTTTCAGCTCCTTGAGTGACTTCGATATCTCCAATAGCGAACTCCTCAAGGAAGGATCCTCAGGCTTCACTTTCCCCTCCAATGATGTTGTAAGGAGGTGAGACTCTGTCTTTACTTCTATGTGGTCCGCAAAGTACTTAAGAGGGTCATCGACACTCTACAGTGCACTAGAATCACGAACATGCATCCCTTCATTCATTTGAATCCTAAAATTATAGAATTCATATAATCTTTCTTCTCGTTTCAGGTACCATGGCAAGGGATAGATACGGCAAGCTCCAATACGGCATTGGAGAATCAAGAAGGCAAACTGCTAACCCATATCCACATCGTTCTAGCTACTGGAGCCGTTATAAGACCAAGGCAGAGAGATCTATAAGGAAAGAATTAGAAGTGGAAGAAGAACGTAGAGCTAAAATAGAAATATAGAACAGGTAGGCTGAAGAAAGGCTGCCTTCTGATCAAACCAAGCGACTAAGGAGTAGCAAGATCGCTATGGTTCCTCTTCCGACACTTCTCTGCCCTACATTGAATCCTAGCTTCCTTCTCACCGACAAATTCCTGCTTCACAATCCTTGACCACTACCGCACCTCCCCATTCCAAGGGAATCTCTACTTCTCAACTCCTCTTTCCGCTGCACCGCCCCATCTATAGACTACTCTTCCTAACCTCTTCTTGCAAGGTGTCATGTTCGACCGTGACATCCAAGACATTCCAAAGAAAGAAGCGGATCAGGACATCCAGTGTATCCACAAGCTCATTGACCAGGGCTATGAATGAAAAAATTTCACCTATGCTCTCTCGAAGGTTAACCGCATTTATTATACGAATATCCAACCCTTCGAGTCGAAGAAAAAGACCCATGACAGCCACATCAAGGGGTATAAAGGAGACCCAGAGAAGATGAAGGCGGAAAGAGATGTCGTTGTAGCATCGAAGGGTAAAGTTGACAGCCTGATGGTGGAAATGAGAATGGCCCATACCAACGCAGAACTCGTGCTGAAGGAACTGCTTAGAATTTTTCATGTGGATAATGTTGCTTTGAAGATGCAAGTTGCTAATAAGAACCTATCCCTTACTGTAAAAGATGAAACCATATGGGCCATGGACAAAACAATTGAAAAGCAGGCCGCCAAGATTCAAAAGCTTCGCATGGAGAAAGATAAGCTCGAAGAGAGCTTGCTGTTGGTAAAGGCCAAAAAGCTGGATATGGAGGTCGATTGTTCTTTCGCCATGCAAGAGCTAAAAGAACATAAATTGGGAAAGGCCTAATAAAGGGAAGAACTGAACAATACTCTCCAGCAATTCTGTGCCAACATGATTCAGTTCAAGAATCTAAAATGGCTAGGAAGTACATATGTCTAAACCTCACCAACGCTTGAGAGGAACTGTTGCATCTTTCTGAAGCAGTCGGTGAAGGCCTCACTAAAGAAGAACTAATAGCCAAGTATCTCGATGCCGATGATATAGCTAAACTCGATGATAGCAGCTACGGAGAACCTGGAGGACGTGTCCTTGTCCTTGGAGGAAGACATTACTATAACAAGTGCCATGGACCCAACCGATCAAATTACAATGGCGAAGCGACTAAAGATTGACTTTTCTAAGGTCAAGATAAAAAAGGAGCCTGGAACTGAAAAATTCATCAGTTTCACACCAACAAGCTCCTCTGATATCAAGCTGAAGCCCCTCAGGATTAAATCCTCTGATGCTCCTACCGGGAAGGTTGATGAGCCTCATGCTACCGCTAAGGGGCAGACTAACCAGTTCGAGGGAGAGACTCCTCAAGGTGGGAAATCCAGTGATGGGCGAAAGCACAAGAAGCGATTTGGCAGCTCCAGCCATAAAAGCACCAAGAGAGGGAAGAATAAGTAGAAAATTACTGGGACTTGCAGGCAAGATGGTTCCTTTTGTTTTCCTTTTTGATGTAAACAGGCCGTGTTTGTGCGGGAACGACCCCCGCTACTTTTTATATATAAATTTTTAAGCAGTAAAAGATCACTTTTGACCTGTAATCTTTATTCCACCTACCTTTCCATACTTTTATATTTTGTACCTGCTTATATATAACTGCCTACGCATAAAATATAACTGTCTGTTTTGCAATTTATATAGACTATACTTGTTTGCTCTTATGTAATGCTTTTATGTATCGCAACTATGCGCATATAAATAAAATTCCTACAATTACTTTAGTTATATCCTAATATTTAGTTTTTTTATAATTGCCAAAGTGTTTCGTTTGGGCAAGCAAAACCGTAAATTAACCAACGCTGCTATTACTCCTGTTCATTTTAGGTTGAATTTCCTTCGACCATCAACGAGCTACCAAAAATCTAAGTTCCGAGCCATTCCCTAATTCCAAGGAACATCGGTATGAACGTCAGGCTCCTAGCGTCCCCAATCTCACCGATAATCGGGCGCGACCGACATTAACCATAAGTTTACACTACCAAACCTCGGCAGAGCGTATCCTGCTTAGCTGCGGGTGAAATGTTAACTCTTCTATTGACGAGTCCTATTATTGGGACTCATAGTTCCAAATGCCAATATGCAGGTATTGCCTTTCGACCTTACCCATTCCCGGGTATCAGTTGATTATTAGCCATATAGGGCAAATTATTTGATTGCCTCTAGTTCAATCATACTCTCTTGGTCCAAAGTTTGGGCCGGTAGTATCTATTATCGACTTTCAACGAATAACCTCGCTTATCCTAGGCCAAGCAGGTCACGCAGGGCAATAAGCACAGTCATGAATATCCTGTCAGTAGACCGATTCAAGTGTCCGAGAACCTATGTCTTTAGATGCCTGTTTGGGAATCCGCTCTCAGTTCCACCGATCTATAGGTGCTGACTGAGAGTATTCACCGACCGTCCTCGCTTATCCTTGGCCTAGCATATCCTACTAGGCCACTAAAATGGTCAAGAATTTTGACCCGCATGTCGAAAAACTCACACTTTTGTTACTTACCCCCGGGCATTCCTTATGACTTTTCCTATTTCTAGGCTATAGTCAATACCTGAAGGTTGGGGTCGAATTATCCGATCGACCCTTATGTTGAATAGCCCTGATCCTAATCCTGGACCAGAGGAACCGATACTATTTTTCGAGTACCTAAGCGTGCAGGGTTGAATTATCCGATCAACCCTTAAAACTATACTTCCCAGTCCTAACTAGACCAAGGGAGTTTATACCCTATCGTGCTGTTAATCACACAACATAAGAAACTTGCTTACAAGAACACGGTTCCATTTGTTTAAGAAGCTAAATTTTATTTATAAACCGAAAATGCGACAAGCCCTGTCTTATTTCACTACCCTTAGAATCCTTGGGTGGAATTTTTACGAGAAATAAACTAAACAAAACTAAGTAAAATATGGTCGTAGCAAGTCGCTATTCCATGCCCATGAAATTGGGATTCCATGTATAGTGGCCAGCTTAAACGTTCCATCTTCGAAATTTCATTCGATTGCATAAGGACCTTCCCAATTCGGACCAAGTACCCTTGACCCTAGGTGAAATCATTTCAAAACAAGATCCACTACCTTAAAGGTACAGTTCTAGAACTTGGTATTAAAGTACCGTGCTACTATTTTCTGGTCAGCAGCAACCCATAATTCTGGTTCTTCCCTTTTCTCATCAACCAGATTGAGAGACTCAAGCTAAAGTTCCTCGTTTACCTTTGGATCGTAATGCCTTTTACGATGAGAAGGGACTTCCAATTCTATCGGGATTATAGCCTCTGATCCGCACGCTAAAGCAAATGGTATGTGTCTAATTGCAGACTTATAAGTCATCCTATAATCCCATAATGCTAGAGGGAGCTCATTGACCTAGTTGCCTTGTAACATCCCCCACTTGGAGGCCCAAAACTAACGGCTACAGATGCTGCAGTCATTCATAGTTAGTAATCCTCAGCAACCGAATACGATAATGTTAGATCCATTGATATAATAGAAATACATGGATATGGAAAAAATTCAAAATCATTAAACAACTTTCACATTCCATTTAAAATCATTTCAAATTCATTACATAATCCCAGATTCGAGAACCATGTTTAGAGAAAATATAATTATTACAACGTACGCCAAGAGCAACATATGAAGATGCCCCCTTGGATGATCAGAGTCTAAACATAGGAAATTAAACAACTTTGCCTTTACAACAAAACATAGCGGAATCAAAAAGAAAAGAACTCTTAATAGCTATCTTGCCTCCTGCACGTCTCTGGAAGCTTATTTGTCTAAAGAGGTACCTAAAAACCTCAACTCTCAAACTACTCAAAGTTAATTGAGCGCCCGAGAGTTTAAGGGAAAAACATAAACTTCGAGTCAAACATAAATCCTGGTATGAATAATAACCTATCATCTCGAACCATTTAGATATTTAGTGAGACCACGCCGCTTAGCGGAACGGGTTTTCCCCTCACTAGTATATTATCTAAAAGTTTATAGTAACCATATACTGTGCTCCTGCATCCACAATGGTTAAAACATAGCAATTCAAAATATTCTGATGATATGCAAACAAGTAAATTATTCTGGATTTCCCATCCCCATTTATTTGACTATCTGTCTCAGTTAGAGTTTCTAGGGTCACTATTAACCTATTAGTTTTCATGGGCTGACTAATAACCTATTTAAAGCATATGGACTATCTGCCCGGTCTCATAGTTTTCATGGGATCACTAATAACCTATTGGCCCCTGCCAATAACTTTATTGATTCAAAGGTTTTCCCTGAACCTATTGGTATCTCCAATAACTTCTATCATACCATAGTTTTCATTGGTCGACTAAGAACCTATTGACTTCTGTCAATAACTTAATCTGGATATAGTTTTCATGGGTTCACTACAAACCTGTTGTCCCCTCCACATAAAACTCTTTAAACATAGTTTTCATGGGTTTACTATGAACCTGTCTAAACCGACAAATTCTTGATTAATCTTTGGGCATACTAAGTTCTGGTCTATCTGACCTCCTGGATGCAATTCTACTCAAAAAGGAGTTAATTCAATTTATATTCACTACTGGGTCAACCTAGCTGGTTATTCTGCCCTTTCTCCCCAAAATACAATTATGGGTCTATTACACGATGAATATGTATTTAGAAGAAGCAAACATAATAACATATCAATACCAACATTTATGGTTTAATATCCTTGAAATCATTTTCCACATGAAACATGGTTAATCCCTTTAACCTATTATTTTATCAAGGAAAGCTTCTTCAAAAATTCCAAATTTAAAAGCCATTTAAAAGCTATTTTATAGTGCCATGGGTTTTTCCATTAAAAATGAGATTGGGTTCTTTGTTTTGAAAACTAAGGCTTTCGAAACCTTATACCTTTACTTTCGAAACCACTAGAATATCTCTTTCGAAAGCATTCTAATATTTTTTTCAAAACACTAAGCATAAGCCTTTCGAAACCATCAAAACATTTCTTTCGAAAGTATTAAAGTATATCTTTCCAACTCATTAAAGCATAGCTTTGAAACCATTTGAAAGTACCCCTTTAGAAACCATTGGGTTTAATCTTCAACATATCTTTTGGGTCAAATTTAATATAAGAGAAGTATCACTTTCAAAACCATTAACCTTTAAAATAAAAACGATTAGGGAAAACTGATAGCTTCGAAACCATCCCTTCGAAAGCATTAAGCATTTAAGTAAAACATTTGAAAGGATAACTTCGAAACCCCTTTCGAAGCCATAACCTTCAAAACCTTTAGTACAAGTGACTACTGAAGCCCTTACGAAAGCATTGGGAAGTGGCTCATTACATTTATAAAACAAAGCTACCTTTCGAACTCGTTGATGACTTCAATCCATTGGAAAGGCATAAAGGCAGCAGCATGGTTTCGACTGGGTTCAATATACCCTTTCGAAAGCATTAATTTAAAAATGAGGCAACTCATTCGAAAGCTACCCTTTAAACAAAACGGCAACCTCTTCGAAAGCTATTTAAAGTGGTCTCGACCCCTTCGAAAGTACCGTTTCGACTCCATACCTCCCGCCTTTCTCTAATCCACTACGTATCAAAGCATTGATACCAGGTGTATTGGTTTCGACTTAGATGGGGGCGAAGGTATGTGGTCGAAAGGTTACTACTGGAAGTGACAAAACCAAGCTTCTGAACAAAAACTGTTTTATTGCCTTTTTAGGTAAATGCTTTTCAACTAACTTGCCTATTTGTAAAACTTTAATTAGTTGCCATAAACTTTATAAAAAATTTTTCCTAAAATATTGTCGAATTCATTTCAGATTTAATTAAAAACAATTAGCAATGAAGCCCTTCCCTTAAGCAAAACAATTAAAACATTTAAGTCCTCCAACTAAATTAATTCAATTTCCATAGTAAATTTCTTAGGAAAAATCCCCAAAAATCATAGAAATTCACTTTTAATATGTTATCTATCATATATAAATTTCGGACCCAAATTCCTTTATATAATTACCGAAATTAATTTCTAAACCCAATTATTCATATTTTTCTTTGAAAATTCATAATAAATTATCCATAGCTTGGATAATTATGAAAAATTAAACCCATCTCCAAAATAATGTTTTACATAACATATTAAATCCTCATGGCATTCGAAACCCAATATAAACGGTTTTTGCCTTATATCGAATATAATATTTATCAAACAAACTTGTTTGAATATAACATATCATGTAATCCAAGCATATCATCATCAAAAATCATCATAATGGATTTAAACTTAAACCCGAAATCTAATGCTCTTTAAAAACGGAAATAGAGATGGTTTTGATTATTATTCACCTTGCTTAGGATAAGGAACTTGAGATTTGATCTTTGATTAATTCCCCTTGCTTGATTGCTTAGCTTTAATTGATTTTTTCCATTTTCTTTCCCTAGGTTATGGCCGGCTTGAGCTTTCTAATTTACGTTTCAGAATTTTTGAATTGTGAATGTGTAGAGACATGGGAACATGGGTTTAGGGGTTATGGGGTTATGGTGATGGCTAATCCCCATAACGCCCTTGACTTATTTCCTTATTAATTATTTAATGAAACCATTTCCATAACTCATTCTTTTTGTTTAATTAAACACGATCCTAATTAGATTTTCAAATCTCAATCCCCTTATCACTCTAATATTTACATTATTCTATTTCATTTATCTAATTAAATCTCCTGAATAATGTTATTAAAAATTTGGGGTGTTACAGCTCCCTTCCTTAAAGAATGTGTCCTCTAAATTCAGTAAGGACTAAATACTAAAATTAGCAATCATCTGTAACAGCTCCTAACTATCATACTAGCCTAACAGACTAGCAATTATCTATATAAAGCAAATATAGAACATACCATCATAACAGATCGGGATAAGTATCTCTAATCCTATCTTCTGTCTCCCAAGTACAGTCCTTCTCGTTGTCGCTCCACTGAACTTTCACCAACTTGACTATCTTGTTCCTTATCTTTTCTCATCCCTCGCTACAACCCAAACTGGTTGTGTAACAAAAGTCAAATTCGGTTCTACTATAAACTCTTCCAACTCTGTTGGATAAATAGTAGTCTCTGAATCATGCACATACTTACTAAGATGAGACACATGAAACACATTATGGACACCTGCCATACTGCTCGACAACTCTACTCTGTATGCGAGCTTTTCGATTCCCTCTATAACTTGGAACAGACCAACATGTCTCGGTGCCCGTTTCCCTAACTTTCTGAATCGTACCACACCCTTCATCGGTGATACTTTAATAAAAACCCAATCTCCAACTGAGAATTTGAGGTCTTTACGCCTCTTATCTGCATAACTCTTTGGTCTGGACCGAGCTTCCTCATCCTTTCTCGGATCAACTCAATCTTCTTTGTCGCCTCTCTAACTAGATCTGGACCCAAGACTAATCTATCTCCAGTTTCCAACCAACAGGCTGGTGATATACATGGCCTTCCATTCAAAGCTTCAAAAGGAGCCATTCTTATACTAGTCTGATAACTGTTATTATAGAAAATCTCCACTAAATGTAGGTGATCTTCCCAAGATCCACCAAAGTCTAGCACACAAGCCCTCAATAAATCCTCGAGTACCTTATTGGTTCTCTCTATCTGCCCATCCGTCCGAAGATGATAGCAGTACTCATCTTAAGCTTGGTACCTAACACATCCTGTAGACTCTTCCAGAATTCACTAGTAAACAAAGCATCTCTATCACTGACTATGCTACTAGGAATTCCATGTAGTCTAACTATGTTCTTCATGAACAACTTAGCTAAAACAGGTGTCGTCCTGGTTGACTTAACTGGAATGAAATGGGCACTCTTGGTTAACCTGTCCATTGTGACCCATATACTTTCATTTCCTCTATTCGACCTTAGCAACCCATCTATAAAATCTATGGATATCGAATCCCATTTCCAAATTGGTATCTCCAAAGGTTGACGCAATCCACTCGGTTTCTGATGTTCGGCCTTCACTTGTTGACAGTTTACACACTGTCTAACCCATAAGCCAACATCCCTTTTTAAACCATCCCGATAGAAATCCTCTTCATATCTTGATACATCTTGGTCCCTCCAAGATGAATCGTAAATTTGGATCGATGACATTCCCTTAGAACTTCTTTTCTCAAGTCCTCAATGTTCGGAACACACAACCGTCCCTTCTTTCTCAACCATCACCTCTGGTCAAGATTAAAATCCTTTAGGTCATCGATCTATGAACCAACTTCAAACCTTCTAATCCTCTCAGCTAATAATGGATCCTCCTTCTGCTTAGAAGCATTCCTTTCGATCAACAACAGGTCTAACTTCCAAATAGGTCGATCTTAATTGCACACTACAAGTAGTCAAAGCTTCTAAATCTCTTCATTCTGCCAACATAGCTAACACCACATTCTGATGCCTTCTGCTAAGAGCATCCACTACCTTATTTTCTTTCCCAGGTGTATACTCTATTCCAAAATCATAAGCAGCTAGAAACTCCAGCCACCTTTGTTGTCTCCTATTCAACTCCTTCTAAGAGAATAAATACCTTAATGACTTATGATCTGTGTATAGCTCAAATCTATCCCCTAAAAGATAATGTCTTCATATCTTCAGCGCGAATATCACCGCTGCCAACTCCAAACCATGAGTATGAAATCTTACTTCATGTGGTCTAAGTTGTCGTGAAGCGTAGGCAATGACTTTACCCTTCTGCATTAACACAGCTCCTAATCCAGTCCCACATGCATCGGTATAGACCACCAACCCTTGGTTTCCGTTTGGAACTACTAACACATGTGCATTGGTCAACAAATGTTTAACTTCAGGAATGCTTCCTCACATTTGTCGGACCAGGTAAACTTCACATCCTTCCTGTTAACTTAGTCAAAGACGCTGCTATCCGCAAGAAATCCTTAATGAATCTCCGGTAATAGCCAGCAAGTCCAAGAAAACTTCTAATCTCAGTCACCGTCTCTGGTCTCTTCCAGTTATTAACAGCTTCGATCTTATTTGGATCGATTGACAAACCCTTCTTTGAAACCACATGACCAAGAAACTTAACCTCTTTCTTCCAAAAATAACATTTGGAAAACTTCGCTTTCAGCTGATGCTGCCTCAGCGTCTCAAGTACTACTCTAAGATGATCTTCATGCTCTCTTTCATCCTTAGAGTATACTAAAATGTCATCTATAAACACAAATACGAACCTATCCAAGTACTCTCGAAAAACTAGGTTCATCAGATCCACGAAGAAAGCAGGTATTGTTAACTCGAATGGCATTACTAACCACTCGAACAAACCATGCCTAGTCTAAAACGCTGTCAATGGAATACCGTCCACTGCCACTCTTAACTGATGGAAACCAGTCGCCAAATATTGGAAAAATACTCTAGCTCTACACAACCGATCAAATAGATCATCAATTCTCGACAAAGGATACTTATTCTTAATCGTCTTCTCGTTAAATTTACGACAGTCGATACACATCCTTAACGACCCATCTGGTTTCTTCACAAACACCGCGACCGCTCCTCAAGACGAACTGCTTGGTCTAATAAAATTCCTCCCTTCTAGATCCACTAGATGCGCCTTCAATTCATTCATCTCGATCGGTGTCATCCTGCTAGGTGGTCTACTGACAGGTTCAGCTCCTGGCACAAGATCAATCCGAAACTCAATAGCTCGTTTCGGTGGTAATCTTGTAACCGGCTCAAACACATCTGCAAACTCTCTGGCTACTTGAACCTAACTTAACTCTTATTCCACTTCCATAGCTCTCAACAAAGCACAAGCACTTCGATTAGAATTCTCCATTGAGAATATGATTCAGTTATGACTATCAGTGTGTCTTAGTGATATTTCCCTATCATGGGTAAATATCCTAGCCTCATATTTACCCAATCAATCCATACCCAAAATGATCCCGAAATCTACGAAATCAAAAACATATAGACTGCATGCAAACTTATGACCTAACAAATCAAGTTTTAACTGGTCACATCTCATCCCTGAGTTGCATACCCTCCTATTGGATTCACAACCCCTAAGGAAGTAAGAAGGTATGTGGGTTCTAAGCATAACCTATCAACCAAACATTGAGATATAAATAAATGCAATGCACCAGTATCAAATAGTATCCTAACTGGTATACTCTGAATCAAAAACCTTTACCTTGTCCACCCTGACTGGTTCTGCACATTGATTCTTATAATGCCCAACCTGGTCATAATTAAAGCACTTCACACCCTTCTTCTCTACGGCCTTCTTCCCCTTGCCTGTCCAGCATTCATGAGCATAATGACCCTTCTTATCACACTTGAAACAAACCAGATCAGCCTTTGCCTTCTTGGCAGCCTCTCCCTTCTGGGTTCCCTTCTTCTTAAAGAACTTCGTCTTCTTTCCTTGAGAACCTTAGGTTTCAACTGACTTTTCCTTCCTATAAATAGCAAGCATTTCATCTTTTCGGATTGCCATCTCCACAACAACATTACAAGGATCAAGGAGATGGGGCAGGGTTGCCCTAGCAATCTCGGGTCTCAATCCCCAAATAAATTTCTCATTCCTCTTGATGACGGTGTCAATAGTAGCATACCCATATCTGCACAGCTCGTCAAACTTAGTAGCATACTCAATTACTGACATCTCTCCCTGCACCAGATCCATGAACTTTCTCAACAATGCCGACTTAGCAACTTCGGACAAAAACCCATACTTGAATCTCCTTCGAAATTCTGCCCAAGTCAACTCTTCCTTAGGAACTCTGGCAGTAACATATTCCACCAATGAACTGCTACTTCCTACAACTGCATAGAGGCCAGTCTCCTCTTTTGCTCATCATTCAATCCCAAATCAGCGAAGATTCTCTCATAATGCAATAGCCAATTCTTAACTTCTATGGCATCCTTTATTCCAACAAACGGCTTTCCACCAAGACTGGTGTAATCTCTGCTCAACTTAGCATAGTTATTCCTAATTGGAGCTATGGGATTAGCTCCTCCATCATTCCCGGCTACTCCAGCTGCTGCTCCAGCTTGCATCAGATTAACAAAGAACTGATACATCATCCCCACATCCACTGACGGATTTCCAGCACCTACGTTGGCATCTGCATTTTGATTAGCATTTGCTTGTCGACCCAGGTTCCTCCTGGTGGGTCGAGTATTTCCGTTTGTTGTAGTGCTTCCTCCACCGAGATTTCCTTTTTCGTTTCCTACGTCCATATGGTCTAAGAGAGAGGGGAATACGTACTTATATATATTTATCAAATACAAATACGTTACTATAGCGTTAACCCGAACCTCGATCTTATTTTTTGATTCATTGGATTATATTTTGACAAATCTTTTAGGCTTAAATTTCTTTTAAGTTTTCATAAACCTATGCCCTGATACCAACTTGTAACATCCCCTACTTAGAGGCCTAAAACTATCGGCTACGGATGCTACAGTCATCCATAGTAATTAATCCTCGGCGACCAAATACGGTAATGTTAGATCCATTGATATAACAGAAACACATGGATATGGAAAAAATTTAAAATCATTAGACAACTTTCACATTCCATTTCAAATCATTTCAAATTCATTACATAATCCCAGATTCGAGAACCACGTTTAGAGAAAATATAATTATCACAACATACGCCAAGAGCGACATATGAAGATGCCCCCTTGGATGATCAGAGTCTAAACATAGGCAATTAAACAACTTTGCCTTTACAATAAAACACAGCGGAATCAAAAAGAAAGAACTCTTAATAGCTATCTTGCCTCCTACACGTCTCCGGAAGCTTATTCGTCTAAAGAGGTACCTGAAAACCTCAACTCTCAAACTACTCAAAGTTAATTGAGCACTTGAGAGTTTAAGGGGAAAAAATAAACTTCGAGTCAGACATAAAGCCTTGTATGAATAATAACCTACCATCTCGAACCATTTAGATATCTAGTGAGACCACGCCGCTTAGCGGAACAGGTTTTCCCCTCACTAGTATATTATCCACAAATTTATAATAACCATATACCGTGGTCCTACATCCACAATTGTTAAAACATAGCAATTCAAAATATTCTGATGATATGCAAACAAGTAAATTATTCTGGATTTCCTGTCCCCATCTATTTGACTATCTATCTCAGTTATAGTTTCTAGGGTCACTATTAATCTATTAGTTCTCATGGGCTAACTAATAACCTATTTAAAGCATATGGACTATCTGCCCGGTCTCATAGTTTTAATGGGATCACTAAGAACCTATTGGCCCCTGCCAATAACATCATTGGTTCATGGGTTCTCCCTGAACCCATTGGTATCTCCAATAACTTCTCTCATACCATAGTTTTCATGAGTCGAATAAGAACCTATTGACTTCTGTCAATAACTTAATCCGGATATAGTTTTCATGGGTTTACTACAAACCTGTTGGCCCCTGCACATAAAACTCTTTAAACATAGTTTTCATGGGTTTACTATGAACCTGTATAAACTGACAAATTCTTGATTAATCTTTGGGCATCCTAAGTTCTGGTCTATCTGACCTTATGGATGCAATTCTACTCAAACATGAGTTAATTCAATTTATATTCACTACTGGGTCAACCGAGCTGGTTATTCTGCCCTTTCTCCCCAAAATACAATTATGGGTCCATTACACGATGAATGTGTATTTAGAAGAAGCAAACATAATAACATATCAATACCAACATTTATGGTTTAAAATTCTTGAAATCATTTTCCACATGAAACATGGTTAATCCCTTTAACCTATTATTTTATCAAGGAAGGCTTCTTAAAAAACTCCAAATTTAAAAGCCATTTAAAAGCTCTTTTATAGTACCATGGGTTTTTTCTTTAAAAATGAGATTGGGTTCTTTGTTTTGAAAACTAAGGCTTTCGAAAGCTTAGACATTTACTTTCAAAACCATTAGAAAACTTCTTTCGAAAGCATTCAGATCTTCTTTTCAAAGCACTAAGCATAGGCCTTTCGAAACCATCAAAACATTTCTTTCAAAACCATTAAAGTATATCTATCCAGCTCATTGAAGCATAGCTTCGAAACCATTGAAAGTATCCCTTTAGAAACCCTTGGGTTTAATCTTCAACATATCTTTTGGGTCAAAGTGAATATAAGCGAAAGTATCACTTCGAAACCATTAACCTTTAAAATAAAAATAATTGGGGAAAAATGTTGGCTTCGAAACCATCCCTTCAAAAGCATTAAGCATTTAAGTAAAACACTTGGAAGGATAGCTTCGAAATCCCTATCGAAGCCATAGCCTTCGAAACCTTTAGTATAAGTGGCTACTGGAGCCCTTTCGAAAGCATTGGGAAGTGGCTCATTACATTTATAAAACAAATGCTACCTTTCGAACTCGTTGATGACTTCAATCCATTGGAAAGGCATAAATGCGGCAGCATGGTTTCGACTGGGTTCAATATACCCTTTCGAATGCATTAATTTAAAAACGAGGCAACTCATTTGAAAGCTACCTTTTAAACAAAACAGAAACCTCTTCGAAAGCTATTTAAGGTGGTCTCGACCCCTTCGAAAGAACCGTTTCGACTCCATACCTCCCGCCTTTCTCTAATCCACTACGTATCAAAGCATTGATACTAGGTGTATTGGTTTCGACTTAGATGGGGGCGAAGGTATATGGCCGAAAGGTTACTACTGGAAGTGACAAAACCATGCTTCTGAACAAAACTGTTTTATTGCCTTTTTAGGTAAATGCTTTTCAACTAACTTGCCTATTTGTAAAACTTTAATTGGTTGCCATAAACTTTATAAAAATCTTTTCCTAAAATACTGTCGAATTCATTTTAGATTTAATTAAAAACAGTTAGCAAAGAAGCCCTTCCCTTAAGCAAAACAATTAAAACATTTAAGTCCTCCAACTAAATTAATTCAATTTCCATAGTAAATTTCTTAGGAAAAATCCATAAAAATCATAGAAATTCACTGTTAATATGTTTTCTAACATATATAAATTTCGAACCCAAATTCCTTTATATAATTACCGAAATTAATTTCTAAACCTAATTATTCATATTTTTCTATGGAAATTCATAATAAATTATCCATAGCTTGGATAATTACGAAAAATTATACCCATCTCCAAAATAGTGTTTTACATAACATATTAAATCCTCATGGCATTCGAAACCCAATATAAACGATTTTAGCCTTAAAATCGAATAAAATATTTATCAAACAAACTTGTTTGAATATAACATATCATGTAATCCAAGCATATCATCATCAAAAGTCATCATAATGGATTTAAACATAAATCCAAAATCTAATGCTCTTTAAAAATGAAAATAGAAATGATTTTGATTATTATTCACCTTGCTTAGGATATGGAACTTGAGATTTGATCTTTGATTAATTCCCCTTGCTTGATTGCTTAGCTTTAACTGATTTTTTTCCCTTTTCTTTCCCAAGGTTATGGCCGGCTTGAGCTTTCTAATTTACGTTTTAAAATTTTTTAATTGTGAATGTGTAGAGATATGGAAACATGGGTTTAGGGGTTATGGGGTTATGACGACGGCTAATCCCCATGAGGCCCTTGACTTATTTCCTTATTAATTATTTAATGAAACCATTTCCATAACTCATTCTCTTTTTTTAATTAAACACAGCTCTAATTAGATTTTCAAATCTCAATCCCCTTATCACTCTAATATTTACATAATTCTATTTGATTTATCTAATTAAATCTCCTGAATAATGTTATTAAAAATTAGGGGTGTTATAGGCTCCCCTCCTTAAAGAATTTCGTCCTCGAAATTCAGTAAGGACCAAATACAAAACATAGCAATCGACTGTAACAGCTCCTAACTATCATACTAGCCTACCTGACTAGCAATTGTCCGTATAAAGCAAATATAGAACATACCCTCACAACAGATCAGGATAAGTATCTCTAATCATGTCTTCTGTCTCCCGACTACAGTCCTTCTCATTTTCACTCCACTAAACTTTCACCAGCTTGACTGTCTTTTTCCTTAATCTTTTCTCATCCCTCGCTACAACCCAAATTGGCTATCTAAAAAAAGTCAAATTCGGTTCTACTATCAACTCTTCCAACTCTATCGGAAGATTAGTTGTCTCTGGATTATGCACATACTTACGAAGATGGGACACATGAAACACATTATGGACACCTGCCATACTGCTCGACAACTCTACTCTGTATGCGAGCTTTCTGATTCTCTCTATAACTTAAAATGGACCAACACCCTTCATCAGTGATACTTTAATAAAAACCCTATCTCCAACTGATAATTTTAGGTCTTTATGCCTCTTATCTGCATAAATCTTTTGTTTGGACTAAGCTTCCCTCATCCTTTCTCGGATCAACTCAATCTTCTCTGTCACCTCTCTAACAAGATCTGGACCCAAGACTAATATGTCTCTAGTTTTTAACCAATATGCCGATGATTTGCATGGCCTTCCATATAAAGCTTCAAAAGGCGCCATTCTTATACTAGTCTGATAAATGTTATTATAGGAAAACACCACTAAGTGTAGGTGATCTTCCTAAGATCCACCAAAGTCTAGCACACATGCCCTCAATAAATCCTCGAGTACATTATTGATTCTCTCTGTCAGTCCATCCATCTGAGGATGATACGCAGTACTCATCTTAAGCTTGGTACCTAACACATCCTGTAGACTCTTCCAGAATTCACTAGTAAACAAAGCATCTCTGTCACTGACTATACTACTAGGAATTCCATGTATTCTAACTATGTTCTTCATGAACAACTTAGCTAAAACAAGTGCCGTTATGGTTGACTTAACTGGACTGAAATGGGCACTCTTGGTCTACCTGTCCACTATGACCCATATACTTTCATTTCCTCTATTCGACCTTGGCAACCCATCTATAAAATCCATGGATATCGAATCCCATTTCCAAACTGGTATCTCTAAAGGTTGAAGCAATCCACTCGGCTTCTGATGTTTGGCCTTCACTTGCTGACAGTTTACACACTGTCTAACCCACAAGCCAACATCCCTTTTCAAACCTTCCCAATAGAAGTTCCTCTTCATATCTTGATATATCTTGGTCCCTCCAAGATGAATCGTAAATTTGGATTCGATGACATTCTCTAAGAACTTCTTTTCTCAAGTCCTCAATATTTGGAACCAATCCATGGTATTGGATCGTTACCAATCCATGGGTCTTGGATCGGTACCAATCCAGAGGTCGTTTTGAATGCTTTGTCTTGGCTCGATTCATGGTTAGCTTCATGATTCCAAACTTTTTTTCACCATTATTTACTTGTTTCTAAGTCCAAATAATGGATTGATAGAAGAGTGGAGTTGCAGTTTTCTGGAGTTTGTGGAGATCGGCTATTGGTTTATGCGAATGACCATAGGAGGCTAGAAATGGGTTGTAGGCAGCATGGTTTTGGAGTGTAGAAAGTTGGAGGCCAATTGGATGAAATATTGTGGATCGACACCGATCCAACACATGTTGGATTTTGGTTCCTCGTTTAATTGGAATGGACTTGTATTTTCTTTGTAATATTAGTTGTACTTGAATTCTAGACTCTTGTGGCAATCTTTCCGGGCTTTCTATCTTGATAGATTTCAAGTTTTACTCATCAAGTTTGTATGTATACTGCCTGATCAAAAGGCGAGATAACACAAGTATTCCTTGATTGGAATCATCCATGGCTCCTTTTACTCCATGGTCTCCAAACACCACTTGACGTCCATCTAATCGATGCTTGGAGCTGTCAAAACCTCCATTTGAACTAGATCCATCATCCATGCTTCCCCAAAAATAGCAAGCTTAACCAATGAATCAGCTTTTGTGTTCTCCTCTCTAGGGATACGCGTAATAGTGCAATGCTCTATATCGTCTAATAGTTCTAGTGCTTTCGCCAAAGCAAGTCTTGCACCCTTAGACTAGTATTCCTTTCTTACTTAACAAACTATCACTGGTAATCACTGAATACATGCAACGTCCTTATTTCCTAGTTCTTTCGCTATCCTTAGCTCCGCTATCAATGCCTCGTACTCTACCTTGTTGTTAGTTATGGGAAATTCCAAATTTAATGCATAAAAAATTGATCGTCCTTTCGGAGTTAGAAGCACTACTCTAGCGTTGGAACTACGTTCATTTGAAGCTCCATCTACAACTAGTTTCCAATGAGAAAACATGTCCTTATCGTCTTTCTTTTCACCTTCTCATGCGGTAAACTCAGCGATGAAATCTGCCAATGTCTGGCCAATTATCGCTCTCCTCGTATGGCAGATAATATTGTACTAGATTAACTCTATGTTCCACTTTAGCAACCTCCTCAAAATATCGGGTCGATACAACACCTGCTTCAAGAGCTGATCTGTCAGCATCTTAATTGGATGAGCCTGAAAATACGGTCGCAGCTTTTCTGATGCAACCAATAAGCAATATGCAAGTTTTTCCAATCTCGAGTAGTTCTTTTCAGCTCTAGTAAATCGCTTGCTGATGTAATAAACTGACCTTTAAATCCTTGCCTCCTCTCGTATTAACGTTGCGCTTAGTGCGTGAGTAGACACTGCTAAGTAGACGAACAAGTCTTCCCCATCCAGCAGTTTGGATAAAACCGGTGGTGTTTCCATGTGCCTTAGTAACTCCTCGAAAGTGGTCTGACTGTCCATAGTCCACTCAAAATTATTTTTTCCTTTATTGAGGGTGTCAAAGAATGGTATACATTTATCTGACATCTTTGAGATGAACCGACTCAAAGCGGTAACCTTGCCATTCAAGCTCCGCAACTCCTTATTTGTGGTCGGGGTGCTTACGTTCCTTAAGGTGCCAATTTGCTCTAGATTAGCCTCAATGCCCAATGAATTCACAATAAACCCAAAAATTTCCCTGATGCAACTCCAAAAGAGAATTTAAACGGAATTAACTTCATCCCATACTTCTATAATACTTCAAACACTTCCAAAAGGTCATCCATGTGGTTCCTCGATAGTCGTGACTTCACGAGCATATCATCCATGCACTTTTCATTATCCATCTAATTTTCTTTCTGAACATAGAATTCACCAACCTCTGGTATGTGGCTCAAGCATTCTTTAAATCGAATAGCATCACTCGGTAGCAATATAAACCCAAATCCATTATAAAGCTTGGGTGCTCCTGATCTAGTACGTGCATCGAAATCTGATTATACCCCGAGTAAGCATCCATAAATGAGAGCAATTCATGTCCCGCGGTTGTGTTTACCAACTGATCTATCCTACGTAAGAGAAAGCTATCCTTCAAGCATGCTTTATTCAAGTCTGAAAAATCAATACTTGTTCGCCACTTTCTATTTGACTTCTTGACCAACACGGGGTTTGATACCCATTTCGATTAAAAAGCATCGCGGATGAAGCCATTCACCTTCAATTTATCTACTTCCTCTTTTAACACAGCGGTTCGCTCTAGACCCAAACTGCGCCTTTTCTGTTTCACGGGTGGAAACTTTGGGTCCACATTTAGCACGTGATATGCTATCTTCGATGATACCTTGCAATATCCAAATGTGTCCAACCAAATACATCCAAGTTTGCTTGATGGAAATTAACCAATTTCTTCCTTAGTCTAATACCACGTTGCGATCCAATCTTAAGTGTCCGCGATGTATCATCCATATCGATTGGAACATCGACAAACAGCTCCGCCGGTGCCCCCCGTACTTCCTTTGACTTCTTCCTGGGATCCATAGGCATATCGAACTTGCTATGGATCCCAAGCCAGTGCTTGGACTTTAGTTGCTATGCTTTCAAGTTTTTAATGCAGAGAGCCTTCTCTACAGTCTTCTCCTTTTCTTGTCGCTTTGCTTCTCCTAGCTTAGCAAGGTAGCATTCCCTTCTAGTGCGCTGGTCTCCTCTTATTGATCCAACCCTATTCTCCATGAGGAATTTCATCATTAAGCACCAATGGGCTAGTGCAGTCCTAAAATCTGCCAAGGTCGGTTGGCCCAAAAAAGCGTTATACATTGAATACTCATCCACTATAACAAATGTTTAGATCCGTATAACTTGCGATCTCCATCACCCATCACAACCGATAAATCAATCATCCCAAACAGTTGTTTATTTTTGCCTGTAAATCCTTGAGCCTTGATTTTATAAGCCATGACATCCTTTATGCTGATTTTCATTTGATCAAATGTTCTCCTAAGTAGAATGTTCACAGATCTCCCATTATCCACCAAGACCGGACGTACCGTTGCTAGTCCAATAACAGCCATTACAACCATGGGGTCGAAAGTTTGCTCTTTTACTCCATTGGAATCCCTATTCCTAAATACAATGTCATTCATTGTCATCTTTTATTGCTTGGCCGGAGCTATGTCCTCTATGGCAAAGCAACTCCCCTATGGTACATGCTTTAATGAACCCGTGTGTACTTCTTTATTTCCTTCTAGCTTTTCCTTTCTAGATAAGGTCCTTCTTGTAATGGTATTTATGAATAACTTTCCATTAGTGCACCTAGTCCCCTCTCCGTTGGGTCTACGCTGATTCTGTTGAGTGTTTGGCGTTTGGGATCTAGCATTTTTACCCACCATCCTGTGGATCTCCGACATACTACTGTGACTTTTTCTTCTTAATCAATTCCTCAATAAAGTCTCTCAAACGTCGACACTCATTCGTGTTGAATTCATGAGTTTCATGGGAATGATATTACTTTCTTGAGTGCCATTCTTCCTCGGTTGCCTCCATACTAGGCAGCCTTTTATACCATTCCATTCCTTGTGTAACAAGGTATATATTTTCCATAGTATCATTAAGGGCGTATGCTCATCAGGCCTCATGTTCCTCGGGCGTTTCTTTGTGTCATTTCGCCTACCACTAGAGCCTTAATTCATTTTCTTTTGAATGTCAGAATTTCCAACGTTTATGGCCATATTACCGGAGCTATCTCCGGTTTTCTTAATTGTAACATTGCTTTGAACTACTTCCTTTGACTATCCACCATCAACCTTTTAAGGACCTTGACTTGCTTCTTCCAAACACAATAATTGATTAGCTTTCTGGTGGAATTTCATCATAGTCGTCGGTTGTTTCATCTTTAGCCATCTTCCAAGGTCTATGTCCGGATGTATGCCCTGGACCAATGCCATAAGTACCAAATCCTCTTTTGGATTGTTAACTTCCATTGCAGCAACATTAAACCTATTCAAGAACCCCTTCAATGACTCCTTAGGTCCTTGAGATAAACTTGACAAGGACATCACATCCTTAGGCCAAGCAAAATGGAGCCTGAACTACTCCATAAACTTCTTTGCCAATTCATCAAAGGTGGATATGGACTTCGACACGAGCTGAGTAAACCACATCGATGCTACTCCTTCCTGAAAAATAGGAAAACACGTACACCGTACTGCGTCTTCGCCCTGCCACTATCCATGCGCCATTCATACTTGAATTAGTGCTGCTTGCGATCTGCAGTCCTGTTGTATGCTGACATCATCAGCATCATAAACCTCCTGGGACACTCTTCCCTTAGAATATTATCTATGAACGGAGTTCTGCTTGGCACAGAACCCCACTCCTTATTCTTTCTACCTTTGCTCTCTTCCACCAACCGTTTGACCATATGTGCATATACTTCTCGCTAGCACAGTACTCTTGAAGCTCAACCGTAAGGAGCTGCAATGAGTGTTTGACACTACGAACGGTCTTGGTCTACTAATGTCTAGGTTCTCGAATCTTTGGAAGAACCACACCTTCAAGTCTTTTTTGTCTCCTGGAGGGCTCCATAGCTGTTGTTTGCACACCAGCACCTTGAACCTCGGTATCAAGCTCATAATTGTCCACGTCATACTACAGATCATCATCCGAATCAGACAAGTCCATGGACTTGGTTCCTCTCCACCAATCCTCCGAAATTCTTCTCCGTATTGACCTGATTATGGTCAGTATGGAGTTGATTCCTTCTAGGGGGCACTCCGACTTCCTCCAACGACTCCTCTTGCTGTTCCAGTAGCATTTTCCTTTTGTTTCTGCTTTCCATCTCGCATGGTCTTACTAGAAACAAATGAGTTCTCTTCTTTAGATCCGGTAGGTGATTGTTCCCTCCTACTTCTCCTAGTCCTTTGTTGCTGCTTGGTCACCAGGGCTACACTAGCATCCCTCTTCTCTATTAGAGCCTTTTGATTCTGTTATCTTCTGATTAACCTCTTGCATCATTTTGTCAAACTCCACTCTGGTTTCCATCTCCATAGGGGCATATAGTCCTGGCAATGGCTGTTGGTTGCAAACTTCTGCATAATGAGAATCTGCTCCCGTTATACCAGCAACTGTTCCAGTTGATCTTCTAGGTTTTCTAGCTACCACTGATTCGTATATGCAAATCCTTTAAGTTTCTCAATATAAATCTTCTAGATCTAACCTCTAGATGTTCCAATCTAAAATAGAAAGCTAGATCTAAGCTTGAGAATCCCGCTTCTCAAAGGAAGCATCTAAATGTTAACTCCAAAATGGCACAACACCCAAAGTCCTGTAGAATAATATAGACATAGCAAAATGTATATGAAAAATCTTAAGAATACCAAGACTTTTGAAGTAGTTCTGCAATCTCTATCCTATGTCCACTGTATATTCTATTGACTATTTGATTGAGAGTTACAGTATCTAAAAGCCTAGAATATCTAATAGTATCTTTTAGTTACTATGATGGAGGAGAGATAGAAGATAAAGAAAATAATGAGTCAAAAAGTCTTTTTCTAGTTGCTATAGGATCTGTATTATAGGGAAACTATCTAGCAGAATTGAAAGCCCTTGAATTACTAAGTCCAGATACCAGAGTGTAGGATGCAAAGTTGGGCCCCTTAGGCCATAAATTCTACTCAGTACTGACCAGAAGTGATCGATACCGACCAAAAGCGGTCGGTGCCGACCAGAAGTGATTGGTATAGACGGGGAACTCCCTTTTCTTCTTTCCTTTAGTCTTCTATCCTGATCCATTATGTTTCGAGCATTTTTCCTTTGATATTGAGTTGTTTTTGAGAGGTTCTGATATCGTCTGTACTTGTCTATTTTTATCTAGAATTCCTTTAGATTTGTTTGTCTATTCCTTGAGAAAAGCACTCCATGATGATCACACTACTCATTACTCTACGTATAAGGGCTTTAGAGGCCCACAAAGGACCAAAAAAGTGGTCGGTACCGAGTAGAAAGTACTCGGTATCGAGTTGTTTCCTTGGCTCCAGTGGGCCTACAATTTCTTAAGCCTACTTTTACCGTCCTAGCCTATTCCCAAGTCCGTGAATCATTTCGTGTAACGACCCACTATTTTGTACCATTCAAATCGACAATAATCCACATATGTCAGACTTTAATAATGCAAAATAACAGATTGTAATAAAATTTGGAGCAAATAAAACCAATCAAAGAATCAAAGACACAGAATATCAGAATAACTTGCAGTAGAAAATAAAATAAATAGTGGTTCATGAAGCCACCACAATACAAAGTCTAAAAACATATAGAAAATATATAATCTAAAAAACAGATACAATAGAAGTCTAAAACAAGTACAGTAGAAATCCCAAATACATTTCTCTAATACAAAAGACGACATTGAAATACTGAATGGAAATAGATAGTAACTAGATAAAAGATGATCTCCAGCAGTCCTAGCTCTAGAAGGTGAAATCCAAAGCTGATACTCAGGCTGACCCGAGCGTAAAGCAAAACACAAACACTCGAGTCAGGACATACATACTTATACAATGTAAATCAACTCAAGTGAACTGTAATAAAAATGCACAAGTAACTTAAAGAATGCTTGGGATCTCCCATTCTTTAAGGATCCGTTAAACTATCTACTATGTAGTAATATTTGCTATTATAATAATTTCTAAATATAAAATAATCTTACTTTAAAATAGCATTAAGGAGTGACCTAATATTCCCCTTAAAACGTAATAGTCCCAGTAGTCTATCCAGTATTAGCATACTCCCAGATCGGGGGCTACCCTCAATACTCCACAAGGTACGGGAGAAATCCAAACTCGTAGTAAAGTTCGATATGGTAGGTGACACAGCACAACTAGGCAATGCCAGGGTAGATATACCAATTACGCATCCGGGCTGGTGGAAACGCATAGCAGCCACTACCTCCCACCTCGAGCCACACTCCGAAAATCAAGGAGTGCACCCAATCAATCACAAAAGTAATAGAATGGTATCGAAGAAGTGTGTCCAATCAGAGGTGCTACCTCATTGGCCTGTCAATCGCTCCTGTTTTAACCACCTTATGCCAACTCACGGGAGTCGGGTCCACGCAAATATACCTTTAGGATCGTCGCCACCATCCTACTTCATTCTGGAATCTCCAACGCGTACACAGTTGTTAAAGTGGTTTTCGATATCGATATAGAGTATGTCCATATCCGATCCTGGTCTCTTTAACAACCAATCGTTATTATAGCCCGTGGTTATAAATTTCAAATCAAAATACATCATTTAAACCATTTAAAAGTAAAGTCAATATACCTTTAAATCAAATATTCAATTCCCAAAAATTTAGCCTTTTTCTGAGTTCATTTATTCACTTAAATACTTTAAAACATTAAAATTTCAGCTTTCACAGCACTTAGAAAATGCTGCGGTAAGTTACATTTGAAAACAATTCAATTCAGCAAAGACAACATTTATAAACTGCTGTAGTAATTCAGGTTCAATTGAAAAATCTCAATTCAGCAAACTGCAACAGTTATCAAGTGCTACTGTAGCTCTTTTAATAGTTTCAGGTTTTAGTTTTAATTCAGCAACCACAGCACTTACCAAGTGCTGCAGTAGCCCTTAGTTAATTTAGCCTTTAGTTCATTTGCATCAACCACATCACTTACAAAGTGCTGCAATATCCTTTACTTCAGATTTTAAGTTAATTCCAGAAATGATAGCATTTCTGAAGTGCTACTAAAAAAATTTCCAGCTTTATACCAATATTCCAGAAACAATTAAACTTCAATATTAACCATTTTAACTTATAAAAATCATATTTTTCCACTTCAAAAATGTTCATTTAAATACCCTTTAACTTATGATTTTTATAAAGAATAATTTTACAATAAAAACAAATTTTCCAAAAATTTCTCTTATTAAATTCAAGTGTACCATTTTCCCATTCTTTGTATATTTTTTTTACAATTTACCTTTACGCTTAAATTTAAATTTCCATTTCATAAATAAACTTAATTTCCATTTTATTTAATTAACTTAAACTTCCATTAAAAATCAAATCACAAATTTCCAATATTAAGTTATGTTTAAAATCAAAAATTTTCCATTCATTTATTTAACATTTTTAATACATAGAAAAATCATTAACCCTTTATCAAATCATTTAAATTCAATTTTAAATCAAATTATCATATTTTTACATTTTAAAATACTTAAATTTTTTCCAGAAAAATATATAAAATAACCACGGGTCTGTATAATATTTTCTAACCTAACTCAAGTGATACAGATAATATATCATTTCAATCCATAATTTACAAGGAAAAATCCGGGTTCTATCATTTCAAACCCGCAATCCCAAGTTAAATAAAAATAAATAAAAATCGCTCAGGCTTATCATTTCAGCCCATACCGATTTTTCTCTATTCTAAAGTCCGTTCGAGTATGTATCATTTCAACCCATAGTGATTCTATTCTACAGGGAACTTGCAGTGTGAGAAATAGAATAATATAAACAATATAACAGAATATAACATAGCAGATGATGTGACAGGTTTATAACATGGTTTAACATCATATAATTTACATCACAGGCAGGTATAACATGATACAATAGTTTCTCCACATTCACATGTTTTCACTTCACAAATTATATAAGTATAAATGTCATGTGTGAATACTCACCTCTTTACGCTGGAGTTAGCAAATAAAACACGCAAACAAAAAATCCAGAAAGAACGATAGCACGACTTGATTCGAGTGGAGAGAGAAACAAGATGTTAATCTTGTATTCATCAATAAAACAAAGCAAAATATAAATATAAATTCAGCACAAAATTATATTGAAACAAATTGAAACTTTGAAACCAATGACATCACCAAGCTTCCAATCAATTTTGCTTGACCACTAACAACTTTTGCTCGGCCACAATGCTTTATTGGTTCGGCCATGGTGGGTTTATAGGTTGAAATGGATCTGGTTTGGACTCATATAGGCACGGCTACAAAGGAGATGAAGAGTTTTTGAGTTACTAGTGAAGGAAGGTCAAAGGGCAAGGCAAAAGAGGAGTTTTTGTTCAACATTTAGGCTCGACCAAAGGTCAAGTGGCTCGGCCAAGGGCTGCTACAGGTCAGGTGATGGACTGATGGTGATGTACAGAGGTGGAGCATGCACTGGTGGTGGTGGCTAGGGGTGTGGCCGTGGCTACAAATGAAGGTGGTGGAAAATACATGAGTTCGGCTATGCAATTTCTAGGAGTTTTGCAACTTTTGTGGAGTTTGCATCTTAGGATGGCCACGACCATTATTGGTTAGAGGAGGAGGAGGTCAGGCCGTGAAGGGTGATGAGGAGGAAGTGGTGGTGGTCGGTGTAGGTGGTGAAGGGGTTTAGGCCGAGCAACATGTAGAGGAAATCAAGCAAAACAATGGAAAAAACAATAGAAAAATGAAGAGAAAAAAAGGAGAATGGAAGCCATTAACTTACTTGAATTTTTTTAGAAATGAAATGGCCATGCAAAGTGATGGAAATGAGAAAGTTTTCACGTGAAATACCAAATAAAACTCACGGCTACAATCAAGGAGTGAACGGCCAAAGAAATGAAAAGTCTAGACAATGAAAAGTCACAAGTTTTAAAAGCTTTTGTCTCTTTGAATTTCCACTTTCTTTTATTCAAAATAAACAAATAAAATATCAAGTAAAATAAATAAAAGACAAACAAAAATAAAGTAAAAATGAAAATAAACAATTATTCTTAGGAAAAATAAAAAGTAAATAAAGAAAATTGTTTATTATATTGAAACTAGGATTAAAAATTGCAAACAAAATACAATTAACTTTGGAAAATTTTAACTATACTTTTAAAATGTTATAAAAATAATAATAATTGAAATAAAATTTAATTAAAAATAATTGCAAAAATATTGGGTTGTTACACTCTCCCCCACTCAAATCTTTTCTTCCTCGAAAAGAACGAAACAAGGAAAACAAAGAAAAAGCAAGATAGAAAAGCAAATAGTACCTGAAACAAACAATTCCGGATTCGAAGCACGAATGCTCTCCTTCGTCTCCCAGGTACAATCTCGATCATCAGTACTCCACTGTACTTTGACCAGACTAACAAATTTCCTTCTTAGCTGCTTCGTACCTCTGTCGACAATACGAAGTGGCTTCCTTTCGATAGTCAGATTAGACTCTATATCCAAACTATCGAGAGTAGAAGGCTGAACAATAAGAGATGGATCATGCAGATAGCGATGAAGATGCGAAACGTGGAATACATTATGCACTCCAGAGAACTTCTCAGGCAAATCCAGACGATAAGCCAAAGAACCAATCCTCTCCAAGATGCGGAAAGGACCAATGAACCTAGGGGCAAGCTTCCCTCTACGACCAAATCGAATGACATTCCTTAAGGGAGAGACCTTAAGGAAAACCAAATCACCAACAGCAAACTCTAAACTCCGCCTATGCCTATCAGCGTACTTCTTCTGCCTATCCTGAGCAATCCCCATCTTCCTCTTAATCTCCTTAACTCTCTCAGAAGCCTCTAAAATCATCTCAGGACCAAGAACCAAACGATTACCGGATTCAATCCAGCAAGATGGGGATCTACAAGGTCATCTGTAAAGAGCAGCAAACGGAGACATCTTAATGCTAGCCTGAATTCGAAGATAGAAATGAGATAGATAAAAGATTAGGATAAGATTAAAACAGAAGATTGAGATTATACTGATAACTATTGTTATAGGTGAATTCGAAAAGATGGAGATGATCTTCCCAAGATCCTCCAAAATCAAGCACACAAGCACGAAGAAGATCCTCTAGAATCTGATTCACCCTTTCTGTTTGACCGTCGGTCTGTGGATGGTAAGCAGTGCTCAGATTCAGATGAGTACCCAAAGATTCCTGAAAAGCTTTCCAAAACTGACTAGTAAAGATAGGATCACGATCACAAACAATACTGAGAGGAACACTATGGAGACGAACAATCTCCCTCATGTAGATCTCAAACAACCTAGAAGCAGAACAGGTAGACTTGACCGGAATGAAATGAGCCGACTTGGTCAATCTATCCACAATAACCCAGATACTCTCATTACCCCTCCTAGTCCTCGGCAATCCATCAATGAAATCCATAGAAACCTGTTCCCACTTCCAATTGGGAATCTCAAGAGGCTGCAACAAACCAGGGGTCTTCTGATGATCGACCTTGACTTGCTGACAAGTCGCACACCTACTAACAAAAATGGAGATATCTCGCCTCATAACTCTCCACCAATACAACTTCTTCATATCTTGATACATCTTGGTCACTCTCGGATGAATAGAAAGTCTGGATCGATGATTCTCTCGAAGTAACTCCTGTCTCAATCCATCAACATTCGGGACACAAATCCTATTATTAATCCTCAAAATACCTCTATCATCGATCTGGGCTCCACTACCATCAAGACTACTACTACAAACTCTACGACGAACATTCTCCTTCATCAATCTAAGCATCTCATCCTCATCCTACTTAGCCATAATACGATCCAAAAGAGGAGAAGAAACAACCAGCTGACACAACATCGCCTTCTTCCAACTCAAAGCATCCGCTACAATATTAGCTTTCCCAGGGGTATAGTTAATGTCGAGGTCATAAGAGGCAAGAAACTCTAACCACCTAACTTGTCTCTGATTCAAATCCCTCTGAGTGAAAATATACTTCAAAGACTGATGATCAGTGAAGAGCTCAAACTTAGTACCCAAAAGATGATGCCTCCAAAGTTTCAAAGCAAAAACAACAGCAAGCAACTCCAAATCATGAGCAGCATAATTGGCTTCATGGGTCTTCAACTGACGACTAGCATAAGCAATGACCCTACCATCCTGCATCAGAACAGCTCCCAAACCTTCACGACAAGCATCAGTGTATACCGTTAATCCCTCGTTTCCATTTGGAATGGTAAGAACTGGTGCGGAAGTAAGCTTGTGCTTTAACTCAATGAATGTGGCTTTACAGTCATCACTCCAAATAAACTTAGCATTCTTTCGAGTCAAAGTGGTGAGAGGTGCAGCAATCCAAGAAAAATTCTCAATGAATCTCCGATAATAACCGGCAAGGCCTAGAAAACTACGAATATCAGTTGGAGTCCTAGGAGTTTCCCAATCCTACACAGAATAGGGATAAATAAGGACAACTGGAAAGATAGAATAAATTGAATGAAACAAGGAAAGAGAAGGAAAGAAAGACTTACATTGATCGCAACGATCTTGACTGGATCAACAGAAACTCCATTACCAAAAACAATATGCCCGAGGAATCGGACTTCATCCTTCCAGAAATGGCATTTAGAAAATTTATCCTTTAACTGATGATTTCTAAGAGTCTCAAGAACATATTTCAAATGTGACTCATGCTCTTCCTCAGACTTAGAGAAAATGAGAATATCATCAGCAAAGACTAAAACAAATTTATTAAGCACATCACGAAAAACACGATTCATCAAATCAACAAAGAAAGCTGGAGCATTAGTCAAACCAAAAGGCATGAATAACCATTCAAAAAACCCATTCTCAGTACGGAAAGCAATCATGGGAATACTTTCCTCGGCAACTCTGAGCTGGTGGAAACCTATGGCAAGATCAAGCTGAGAGAAAACAGTAGCACCATAAAGCTGATCAAACA
The DNA here is from genome assembly GCA_030737815.1 of Allium fistulosum. Taxonomy (NCBI): domain Eukaryota; kingdom Viridiplantae; phylum Streptophyta; class Magnoliopsida; order Asparagales; family Amaryllidaceae; genus Allium; species Allium fistulosum. The sequence continues at coordinate 431,246,750 of CM060903.1, read as the reverse complement.
TATCATTGATAAGAGGCATAGGATATCTGTTTTTCATAGTGATCTTGTTCAGCTCCCTATAATCAACACACATCTGGAGAGAACCATCGGACTTAGTGACGAAAACCACCGCTACTCCCCATTCTGAATGACTAGGTCTGATCAGACCTTTGGAGAACAAGTCCTCAATTTGCTTTCCCAACTTAACCTTCTCGCGGGGTGCCATTCTTCTAGGAGGAAGAACTACAGGTCGAGCTCCAGGAATAAGATCAATACGGAAATCAATTTCCCGCTTAAGAGGTAAAGCAGTGACTTCACCAAATACATCGGGATAAAGTTTGACCACACGAGTCGACTGAAGATCAACAGGAGAAGAATCCAGAGAATAAATAAAGCTGCCAGCATAATCATGAGGCATACGACAATGAATAACCAATGAATTACCCCGATCATCCTCAAGAGAAACAATTCGGGATTTACAAGAGATATGAGCATCATGCCTCTTAAGCCAATCACCTCCAAGCAACAAATCAAAAGCATCGAAACTAAGAACATAGAAATCACCAGAAAATTTATGGCCATAATAGAAGAGTTTCACATGCTTACAAATACTATTAAGATTTGCGGGACCCCCAATAGGATTTGAAACACATAAAGGAACAGAAGCATACTCAGGAGAAAGGAGATGCTCAAACTTATCACACAAATCAACAGAAATAAAACTATGGAAGCTCCAGTATCAAATAAAACACGAACATGATGATTAAATAAAGAAAAGGTGCCCTGAAGAGTACCTTGGTCATCACTAGGGGCAGGAGCAGGTGAAGCAGGGGAAGAAGCAGAGGTAACAACAAAAATACCAACTGGCTTGCCCTTATGAGACAACGAACAATCATTCTTGAAATGACCTGGCTGCAGACAGACATGACAGAGGTTGTTCGGGGTACCCCGAGGTGGAGGAACAGCAGCACTAACTGAAGTAGGGCAACTATCAACATAGTGTCCCTTCTGATCACGCTTCAAATAGGTAATGGTAGATAGATCAATATGGTGCCTCTGAGAAGGAGAAGATGAAGATCCCAAACCCGGATTCTTGAGCCAATTCGTCTTCTGTTGATGGAAATTTGGCTTTCTCTTCTTAGAGTTAGCAGAGGAAGACTGAGATGCAGGAGCACTAGCAACAGCAGGACCCTTGAAAGTAGGGTTCTCATAACGAATAACCATATCCATAAGCTCGGTGAAAGTGCCATGAACATGAGAAATGAAACGATCATAGAACTCTGGGCGAGCTCCAGCTATGAAATTTTCATTCTTCTTAAGTTGGGTGTCAATAAGGCCAGGACCAAACTTGGAAAGTTCGTTGAACTTCCGCTCATACTCAGAAAAGGACATGGTACCCTGCTTGAGATCCATGAATTCACGATAAAGCTGAGATTTCCTGGCTTCTGGAATCCATTTTGCCACAAAATCCTCCTTGGAAAGAAGATACAGAAACAAAACTTAAGATAGATTCAAAAGAAAGAAAATGGGAACAAAATTCAAGATAACACAAAGGATACCTAAACTGCTCCCAGGAAATATCACCCTCGTTAGTGTGAGCTGTAACAGACTCCCACCAATCCAAGGCTGACTCTTGCAGCTGCCAAGCTGCTAATTGACGCTTCTGGGCATCAGAAATCTCGAGACCGGTAAAGATCCTCTCTACATTCCATAACCATTGCTGGGCTTCGATAATGCTCTCTGAACCGGTAAACTTGGTACCACCAAGCTGAGAGAATTCCTTACAGAGAACGGTAAACCTAACAGGTGCAGCAGGTTGAGGAGCTGGGGCGATACCACGACCCCTACCTTTGGCATTTCCACGATTCATCCTGAAAAATCAAGAATGAATTTTAGGACAAAGGTAACGAGAAGACAAAGATAAGACAAGACAAGATAAAATCACTTGGATGAATATCCTAATTAAAGAAATTTCTAACAAGGTAGATACGAAAAGAAGGAAGTTTAGAAAATTTGCTTTTAGAACAAGAAAATTTTATATCAAAATAATCTTTGAAAAATCCTTTGAAAAATCATTTTAAAATCATTTTATACTTTGAAAATACGTTCTCTCACAAAGAAATGATTCTGAGGTTGATTTCACTCATTCTAGGGTATTTCTACCCTATCTCTAATGAATTTTTGCTCCATAGGCTAAGGTTTGCCTAAAAACCAAAGCTCTGATACCAAATGTAACGACCCACTATTTTGGACCATTCAAATCGACAATAATCCACACATGTCAGACTTGAATAATGCAAAATAACATATTGTAATAAAATTTGGAGCAAATAAAACCAGTCACAGAATCACACACACAGAATATCAGAATAACTCGCAGCGGAAAATAAAATAAATAGTGGTTAGCCACTACAATACAAAGTCTCAAAACAGATACAAAATACATAGTCTGAAAACCAGATACAATAGAAGTCTGAAACAAGTACAGTAGAAATCCCAAATACATATGTCTCTAATACAAAAGCCGACATTGAAATACTGAATGGAAATAGATAGTAACTAGATAAAAGATGATCTCCAGCAGTCCTAGCTCCAGAAGGTGAAATCCAAAGCTGATACTCAGGCTGACCCGAGCGTAAAGCGAAACACAAACACTCGAGTCAGGACATACATACTTATACAATGTAAACCAACTCAAGTGAACTGTAAGAAAAATGCACAAGTAACTTAAAAAATGCTTGGGATCGCCCATTCTTTACGGATCCGTTAAACTATCTACTATGTAGTAATATTCGCTATTATAATAATGTCTAAATATAAAATAATCTTACTTTAAAGTAGCATTAAGGAGTGACCCAATATTCCCCTTAACATGTAATAGTCCCAGTAGTCTATCCAGTATTAGCATACTCCCAGATCGGGGGCTACCCTCAATACTCCATAGGATACGGGAGAAATCCAAACTCGTAGTAAAGTTCGATATGGCAGGTGACACGGCACAACTAGGCAATGCCAGGGTAGATATACCAATTACGTATCCGGGCTGGTGGAAACGCATAGCAGCCACTACCGCCCACCTCGAGCCACACTCCGAAAATCAAGGGGTGCACCTAATCAATCACAAAAGTAATAGAATGGTATCGAAGAAGTGTGTCCGATCAGAGGTGCTACCTCATTGGCCCGTTAATCGCTCCTGTTTTAGCCACCTTATGCCAACTCACGGGAGCCGGGTCCACGCAAATATACCTTTAGGATCGTCGCCACCATCCTACTTCATTCTGGAATCTCCACCGCGTACACATTTGTTAAAGTGGTTTTCGGTATCGATAGAGAGTATGTCCATATCCGATCCCGGTCTCTTTAACAACCAATCGTTATTATAACTCATGGTTATAAATTTCAAAAATAGTTTATATTTCAAATCAAAATACATCATTTAAACCATTTAAAAGTAAAGTCAATATACCTTTAAATCAAATATTCAATTCCCAAAAATTTAGCCTTTTTCTGAGTTCATTTATTCACTTAAGTACTTTAAAACATTAAAATTTCAGCTTTAGCAGCACTTAGAAAATGCTACGGGTAAGTTACATTTGAAAACAATTCAATTCAGCAAAGACCCATTTTCCCATTCTTTGTATATATATTTTTACAACTTACCTTTACGCTTAAATTTAAATTTCCATTTCATAAATAAAATTAATATCCATTTTATTTAATTAACTTAAACTTCCATTAAAAATCAAATCACAAATTTCCAATATTAAGTTATGTTTAAAATCAAAAAATTTCCATTCATTCATTTAACATTTTTAATACATAGAAAAATCATTAACCCTTTATCAAATCATTTAAATTCAATTTTAAATCAAATTATCATATTTTTACATTTTAAAATACTTAAAAAATTTCCAGAAAAATATATAAAATAACCACAGATTTGTATAATATTTTCTAACCTAAGTCATGTGATACAGATAATATATCATTTCAATCCGTAATTTACAAGGAAAAATCCAGGTTCTATCATTTCAAACCCGCAATCCCAAGTTAAATAAAAATAAATAAAAATCGCTCAGGCTTATCATTTCAGCCCATACCGATTTTTCCCCATTCTAAAGTCCGTTCGAGTATGTATCATTTCAACCCATAGTGATTCTATTCTACAGGGAACTTGTAGTGTGAGAAACATAATAATATAAACAATATAACAGAATATAACATAGCAGATGATGTGATAGGTTTATAACAGGGTTTAACATCATATAATTTACATCACAGGCAGGTATAACATGATACAATAGTTTCTACACATTCACTTGTTGTCACTTCACAAATTATATAAGTATAAATGTCATGTGTGAATACTCACCTCTTTACGTGGGAGTTAGCAAATAAAACACGCAAACAAAAAATCCAGAAAGAACGATAGCACGACTTGATTCGAATGGAGAGAGAGCCAAGATGTTAATCTTGTATTCATCAACAAAAAAAAGCAAAATATAAATATAAATTCAGCACAAAATTATATTGAAACAAATTGAAACTTTGAAACCAATGACATCACCAAGCTTCCAATCAATTTTGCTTGACCACTAACAACTTTTGCTCGGCCACAATGCTTTATTGGTTCGGCCATGGTGGGTTTATAGGTTGAAATGGATCTGGTTTGGACTCATATAGGCACGGCTACAAAGGAGATGAAGAGTTTTTGAGTTACTAGTGAAGGAAGGTCAAAGGGCAAGGCAAAAGAGGAGTTTTTGTTCAACATTTAGGCTCGGCCAAAGGTCAAGTGGCTCGGCCAAGGGCTGCTACAGGTCAGGTGATGGACTGATGGTGATGTACAGAGGTGGAGCATGCACTGGTGGTGGTGGCTAGGGGTGTGGCCGTGGCTACAAATGAAGGTGGTGGAAAATACATGAGTTCGGCTATGCAATTTCTAGGAGTTTTGCAACTTTTGTGGAGTTTGCATCTTAGGATGGCCACGACCATTATTGGTTAGAGGAGGAGGAGGTCAGGCCGTGAAGGGTGATGAGGAGGAAGTGGTGGTGGTCGGTGTAGGTGGTGAAGGGGTTTAGGCCGAGCAACAGGAAATCAAGCAAAACAATGGAAAAATCAATAGAAAAATGAAGAGAAAAAAAGGAGAATGGAAGCCATTAACTTACTTGAATTTTTTCAGAAATGAAATGGATGTGCAAATTGATGGAAATGAGAAAGTTTTCACGTGAAATACCAAATAAAACTCACGGCTACAATTAAGGAGAGAAAGGCCAAAGAAATGAAAAGTCTAGACAATGAAAAGTCATAAGTTTTAAAAGCTTTTGTCTCTTTGAATTTCCACTTTCTTTTATTCAAAATAGACAAATAAAATATCAAGTAAAATAAATAAAAGACAAACAAAAATAAAGTAACAATGAAAATAAACAATTATTCATAGGAAAAATAAAAAGTAAATAAAGAAAATAGTTTATTATATTGAAACTAGGATTAAAAATTGCAAACAAAATACAATTAACTTTGGAAAATTTTAACTATACTTTTAAAATGTTTTAAAAATAAAAATATTTGAAATAAAATTTAATTAAAAATAATTGCAAAAATATTGAGTTGTTACATTTCGTCTTTATCCCGATGTCCAGATTTGTCTAAAGGCTGCTTGGTCAAAAAGTAAAATAATAAAACTTATTATTGTTAATGATGTACCTATGTTAAAATCATTTTAGTTTTGTTGTATAATACTTGACATTAGATTTGAAAACGACATCTTTTATAAAAAGTATAAAAGGATATTGGGACTGTCATATAAGATCTACATAGACAGCATATTAAAATATTTAGTGTAGAGCATATGAGATAGATTCCTTTTGCATTAGCAATAAGAAAATCATATATGCTATTATGTCTAGTATATCACTAATCGCTTATTTAATTGGTACATTGATCGAGTATCAAATTCGAATTAATCGCTAAATGAAAGGTAAGAATTTTCTCGAGTATTTGTGAAATACTAGAGAGTTGTTTATAGAAACAACGACTCCTTAGTGAAAGAATATTCGTACTCGAAATTCATAAGTGATATCTAGCATAGTATGTTAATCGAAGATTCATGTTCGGCCATAGTTAAGGGGCTTTAATTTGGAATTGTTCCGAACATGGGTTGTGGCTAATTTTACCAACAAGCTATGTACATCGCCTTCAATAGTGCCATAATAAAAGAAATGTATACATATATAAATGCATAAATTTATAAATGAGCTAAGGGTGATTCCAAATGTTGAGAATCCCATAGTATTTTTATACAATAATAATGTTGTGATATAGAACTTGAAAGAACCTAAAGCTAACTAGAAATCAAGAAACATACAACAAAAAGGTCCACATGATAAAGGCAGTGTATCAGCTTTAGAGAGAGTTAATTGACATAATAGATAATTAAAATAACATAGCATATCCATTCAATAAGGGACCAACTCAATCATTTTGAGAAAAATGATTAGAGGAATGGAAATATGATCCTATAATTGACCCCAAGGTCAAGTGGGAGATCGATAGAGCTAGGGGTATGCATTAGAGGCAATTATGTAATTTGTTACATATATTTAACTCTGTGATCAATCTTGTTCATAGTAATGGTATTTGATTTCTATTATACACTTTGTTATATTATAATATATTTAATTAAGCAATTAATTTAAATCATATAATAAGAAAATTCTTAAACAAAATTTTATGTGATTATAGTTGCAATCATGAGTAATTAATCACAATATTTAATAACATTTATTTTAAATATTCTTGGTTAATAAGTTTTAATAAATGATATCGATACATCGGTTAAGACTAGAATGCATAATTATCTCCAAATTAGAGTAGTGCATTACTTATGGGTGCTGGTGTAACATCCTGTAAAATTAACGTTAATTAATAAATAATTAATAAGGCTCAAAAAATGGAATTTGAGCAAACATTAAAATTTGGCCACAAAACATACCCCATTATGTTCATGGTGATTTTTTGAGCAACTTTCATATTTGGAGTTTTGCGGTTGGAGCTCAAACGAAAAGTTATCAGCGTTTGAAATTTCAAAGCATAAATAATTTAAAATAAAAAAAGGAAATAAATAATAAATGCGGGACCCTACAGGTCGACTGCCAGTAGTGGACTACTTATAGGGGCAATCGACCGGTCGATAGGGTGGAGGGTAGGGTTGAACCTTGGCCGAACGCTCTAGATTTAATTATTTTAATCTATTGGATATGATTGATTTAAGCGCCTATAAACACATGTCTAACCCTTCACTTCTCTTCTCATATTTTCTGATCAAAGCGGTGAAGCTCTTCCATTTTTCCTTCTCTGGTATTTCTAAAAATTATAAAATATTATATATTTAATTGGAGAAAGGTAGGAAATAAAAGAGAAGAAGAGAAGCGAATCAATACCGCAGAAAAAAGGTAAATTTCATTTTGTAAATATCAACATCACGATGCTATATAGTTCTCTTGACTTGAGAATACAATTGAACTTCAATGTGGATACTCTACTTTGATTATAGTTAAATCCTGACATGGTGACCATTAAACGACTACGGTTGGGCCTGAGTTAATGAATATGATGTAAATAACTATTTAATAGAGAATTCGTCCCCTTAGTTGCATGAGATTAGTATCACAGTCAACTTCAGTCAACTCAAAGTCAAAATATCTTTTCATAGTAGAACGGTTAATAATAAATGTTATTTTTGAACCAAGACCTTTAAATGGACTAAATAGCTAAATATGGATATTTTTGCAGTTTTGACCAATACCAAACTGCGTATATCCTAAAGTGATATAGTATTAACAAAAAGGACATGTATATATTATATTGTTACTTAACGGTACCACTTGAGGCGATCTTAAATTTGATTTTATTAGATCTATAAGCAATGAATTCACCCAAACTATCACACCAGGTGATGTGTGAAAGTCAATATTTGAATTATTCAATATTAATCGCTTACTAAAACCGGACTTGTGTGTAACACAATCGCATTTGTAAATTCTTCAAAATACCACATGATTTAATTTTTTATAAAGTGTTATAAATTAATTAATATTTAAGAAATGTTAATTATTAGTGAATTTGATTTTTGGGATGTTTTAGTAAATAGGGTGTCTCCTCGAATTATTTTGGATGCCATTAAAAATTATTTGGATGTATTTATAAATACTATATGTGCATGTATCGATATACGATATTGATATATACTAATACGGGCTTTAAATATAAATAATTTCTTAATAGGCGAAATATATTTTTTAACCATGATTTGGTCATGGTATGGTCGGCCATTAAAGGGGAGAATAAGGGGTGGATCTTGTGACATGCCACCATTTTCAACATCTAAAGTTAGTGACAAGTGTCGTCAATATATGCTAGCACACTAGTAATCAGATTTTTCGTCTTAGAAACACCAAAGTAATTTTATGAAATAATCACGACCTAGAACACTTTCGTGATTATGAATCAACAAAATTAAATAATATTAAAATTTCCTTTAAGAGTGGTACTTGTATTGCTTTAACGCTTACACAATTACGAGGGGAAATATTCTAAAATAGTAAAATTAGTTTGTTAATTCAATCTACCTCGATTTAACACTAACGGATTTAAACAAAGTAAGTACCGAAAGCAATAAAAAAGGACACAGAGAATTTACATGGTTCAGATATTAATGAATCTTACGTCCATGGGTAAAATGTCTTATTCCTTCTCCCTTAATTCTTTGTACAAACAAAAATGGCAGAGAGTACAATCTATGTTGTTAATATCGGATAATATAGCTGATATATCACAGATATATCTCATATTGCTCCTAAGCCGATATATTCAAAATATCGCTTAAAATATCATTATCGATATATCACCCGATATTTGCTAAAATATCACTTCGATATTTAATGTAAAATACCCTATATTTTTAAAGAATATCGTTCATTATTGTATGTGTTGGATAAAATATATTTAAGAATAAATATCTTCACATTCGCAATATTTGTTTTTTGTATATGGTGATGACAATATGTAGACCATACTAGAATTCCTAATGCAAATTCTTTTTAGTTTTAACCATACAGTTTTAGTTAGTCTTTCAATTAAAGAAAATTCCACTTATTCTATTATTTTATATGTTTTATTTCCTTAAAGACTTTATCACTAATGACAAGATCATGAAAGAGCTACTTCTCTTTTAGTTATTTTTTGTTCACTATTTTTATTTTGCAAGTTAGCTTATGAAAATTAATTTTATTAATTATTATCATGCATCAAGAACTAAAGTTTAAAGAGTAGTAAAGTTATATATATTCCATATTGATAAGGTACGAGCTAAAGTAGTAATTGATATCAAATCAACATTGCTTATTCGATAAATTAAGTGAAAATGAAAATGAACGAATTACAAATACGAAAAATACGGGAAAGTAATATAGATATTTAGATGACTGAAAAAATAATGAATATAGTATAAAAATGAAGAAAATAATAAATATGTACATTATACCTCAGTTTTTATGAGCCTATAGTATGATTTGTAGTTAATAGAATATCTCGACAAATAGATTATAACATAAACTATATGCAATTGGCCTTTGATAGAAATTTGGCATTATTTATTCAAATATTTGAAAATTTAACATTAATATAACATTAGAACATATTATAATTATCACTTATAACATGTTATACACATATCCAATATTTTATTGATATTATCTGATATTATCACGATATTTTAAAATATATCATATTGGTACTTGACCGATACGTAACCGATACTCATATTAACTACTTAGTACAATTTTAGATTTTGTATGTCTAAAAAGAGTAAAGTAAAATTCCCCACTCTTTCTGCTATAGTGCCATATTCATTTATAGTACATAAACATTCACGTGGGTTGCCCACATAATTCTTCCGCCTTCTCGATTTCTGCCTTTGGATCGTGCTATGTGTCGACTATCCACCTTGCTTATTTGGTATGCATGGATTGCTAACGTGGTCCTTGGTAGGAAACTGTAATTTGAGCAATTGAATTCTAAACTTAGGCGAGTTTGAAATTGAAGAGGGAAATCCCAAATTTGAATAGACAATGACTTTCTGATTCTGTAAAGCGACATGCTTGTGGACTGCATATGTGTATGGATGAAGCAGAGAACTGCCTCCTATTTTGGGAAGAACTTCACCATTGTCAACACTTCAAAATTTCGCTTGAGTTTATTGGGAGTTGTGCCTCCCTTATGTAATAACCAGCCTCGAAACGGACCTAATTTCGACTCAATAAAAGCCCATCAGACCTTAGGCCCATCTCAAAGTGAGCTATTAGGTTAATAAAATTGAATCAATACACAGTACATAGAGCTATCTATGTATACTTTCAGAATCTCATAGCGACATAGATAAAATATAATATCAGAACAAGTACCCATTTCATCAAGAAAACCATTTCAGAACTTAACATGTTAAATATTACAACATGTCAACATATACCCTCCATGGTACAATATTCCAAAAAAACACGAGTGTTTGAACTAGGTACAATAAAAACATTTAAAAAGCATAAATGGATAGATAACTGCCATAAGTCTTCATCTCCACCTTCGTCTCCTAAATCAGCATTGGCTCCTCTGACCCATGTGTTATAATGAGGAGTGGGACGGAATAACAAATGTCTTGTGAATGAGAATATCAGGCTTTACCATAATTGTACTTGGGCATTATTATTTAGACAAGAAATATGACTTACGTATTTAAAACTATACCATACTAATAACTTTAACTATAAGCCCAAAGGCCTTTCCAGTCCAATTCCAAAACTCCAACACAACTAATCTCGACGATGTGAGAGAAAGCATCTGAACCATTAAATACCTTTTATTGGCAAATAGGCAGATTCTAACAATTTAATACCTAAAAAATAGGTAGGTCCCCGTCATTTAATACCTAACCCATTTATAGTCCATTTCCAAATTCTAACACAACTATCGTTAACGATGCAAGTGAGAGAGACTCCAAACCACATAATACCTTTTTATTAGGAATTAAACAGACTCTGACCATTTAATACCTATAAAAATAGGCAGGTCCCCATCATTTGATGCCTAATCCAAGGTGGGTCCCTACGTGTTTTTTGCTAACTGACATCGTAAGAAATCTCATCAGGTCACTTAATACTTCTCTTATAGAAAAGAGGCGGACCCTACAATAGCCACTTAATACCGTTAAACCCGAAGTAGACCCCACTAAAGATTTCTCCTATCGTAAAATAGCGTGATTATGACCCATAACCCAAACCGTGACATCTCAGATTTGTCCGACTATTCGTAGGTACTGGTAGCCATATTGACTAAGTAGATTTATCATACAGAATTGGAACTAGCCTTGCGTCCACTGGGGTTATCTATTATAGGCGATGTTCCACACTCCCACATCGTCCTCAAAGTTATACCGTTGGTAGCCAGATTTAACTGGGCAGACTTCTATGTAACTTTAGATGGACATTGCATCCTTATAACTTAGTCATCCTGCATATGTATACCAATTGTATACATACACTATCTTACACAATTAATAATTGAGGTCATATAAGGTAACCCCTTATTACTCCTCTAATTAAGGATTAACTCCCTAATTTACATTAACTACTCTCCTACAAATTATTGTTACGTAATTATTTTAATAATACTAATCATTACACTCAACACGCTATAATCAATACGTTATTAACTTTAATAATCAATACGTTAATATTATATATATGTACGCATGAGATTTGATTAAAATATCTCAAATCACACGTAAAGAAAACACTAATTAATTTATATGTCAGACTCATACAAGTCCCAAACTCCAAACAAAAATAAAGGTAATATCCTTAGCCAACAATTGACTGTATGCAAAAGGGAATAATACCAAATTCATCTGGTATTAACATAGTAGAATTTGCCTCCTCCAAATCAAGGAAAATAATTTTTATAATTTAGATCTTAGATATTCTATTCAACTTTTACACATAGCAACTCGAAGTGAAAAAGGGTCCATATATGTTTAATTTACAGAAATAGGCCGTGTAAACAACAATATAATCAAATTCAAACTTTGCACACCATTTCTAACTTTATTTGCTTTTAAAACCATTTTTCTACAACAAGTGAAATCAAAAGAAATAAAGTGAAATAGATTATAAATGATCAAAATCTCAATTGTAGATTTGATCCTACAAAGTTGATACAAATGATTCAAATTCCAAAATATTCAAAGATTGACATTTATTTAGGGCAATTTTGGGGGTTTTAGATGTTCTGTTTTCGTTTACCAAAATTTCCCAAAGCATACATCAAATCCACATAAATATGATTCAACTAAAAAAATGTGAAAATTTTGATATTTCCACTCACAGATAATTGCCTACTTCCTAACTAGATTTGATTCCACTATGCCTAATAATTCTCTTTCAGATCTTCCTCTTTGGAATATACAACAAAGTGAATGGTACATAGAAATTAGATTTAGAATCAGAAACTAGAAAGGAAAAGAATTGAGAATTTAATTAAATTAGAGATCTAAATTTCTAACCGAAAATCTTACTGTTTCTGAAAACCTAAGGGGAATGATTTTGAAAGTGAAACTTACTACCGATACCAAAATTTTATGAAGAAAAGTATGAGGGTCTAGGGGTCTATTTATAGAGGTGAGAAGGGACCAGAACTGTCAGATTTAAACAATTAAATCCAGACTGTTTAAAATATCCAAATCCCTAGCTTCCACTTACAGGCACACTCCACCATCGATCGCTAGCGGTCGACCGGTCATGGTTAAGCGGTCGACTGCTCCCCTTTATTTTGGAGTGTTTATTTCATTTTCGTCTAATTTTTATTTATCGCATAATAAACTCAAATGTTATCCACGTTAACTCTAATTGTTTGAATGAACGTTAAGTACCCCTTAACGTTAATTTTTAAATTCAAATTTTAAACTTTTAAATTCAAATTCGAATATTTAAATTTCAAATTCAAAAGCTTACGTCCATAACTTCTCCATTTAAACTCTGATTTAAACATATTATATATGTAAATTGGTTAGAAAATCACCACGGGTATAATAGTACAACTCCTATGGTCAAATTCTGGCATTTATAGAATTTCCATTTTTAATCTTATTTTAATTACTTCATTTCTTATTAAATTTTACGAGGTGTTACATTCTCTCCTCCCTTAAAAAGGATTTTGCCCTCGAAATCACCAAGGGAAAATAGTGTAATGTGCATGCATAATTAAATTATTATACAACTAAGTTATTTATAATAATCTACACAACCATCGACTCAACCAAAAATGCAATGTGATTATGTATGCAACATTCTATAAGTGAGCTCAATCCTAACGTGAATGCAAGATCGTGACATATAAGCATGTATGAAAACACCCTAAATATACATAACGTTCTATATGAGTGCAAAAATAATAGTATAACGTGTGGCAGCCATCTCCTACCATCCAATCTAGCCAACATGATGCAACCAAATGCCTATATTTAAAGGGAAAAGTTTGCCAGAGAAAAGCTCGGGATGAGAAAATTTCATCTTTTCTTCGGTTTCCCGTGTGCTTTCCATTGGGTTATCTCCCCATTGAACTCGAACCAACCTATTATCTTTGTTACGAAGCTTCTCGATACCGTGCTCCATTATGCGTGCCGTGGCATGGAGGGGCTATTAGCTCTGTCCCAACATCTATTAGCTTATCAGGTTCTGCTACAAAGGCAGTGTCTTGCAGAAATTTCCTCAAGTGCGGAACATGAAAGACGTCATGAGCTCCCGCTAACTAGTTTGGAAGCTCCAACTCATAAGCAAGTTTCCTCTACCCTCTCTAACATTGGAAATGGTCTAATGAATCTTGGCGCCAACTTCCCAGATGTACCAAATGTAATAACCCTACCTTTTTAGTGTTGTTAGAATAAATAAATAATATTTAAATTAGAAATATAAATGATAAATTTTGATTTTTCCTCAAGAAATAAAATAGGAGAAATTAGAATTTAAGTGTTTTATTAGAATAATAATTAAAATGAGAATTTTATAATGTGTATTTATAGGAAAGACAATATATGTAATTTATTGATGTTAAATTTTTATTTTAATACTTGTTTAACAATATGTTAGTGTTTTCTAAATAATGTGCAATTTTTATTTAAAGTGAAAATGGGAATTGTTGTAGTTAAATTGATTTATGTGATTTGTTGTCTTATTTTAGAAAATGCAAATACCTTGTTTTCAATAATAAAATTAAGGGTTTAAAAATTATGTTTCATTAATAAATCATGAAGATTAGGGTATAAACTTAATTTTAGTGTATTCACTTGAATTGTTCTATGTTGAAATTAATGAAATATTAGTGTTTTAAAATGGTTTAAAGGAGGTAATTTAACTAAAAGGATCGACATTATTATTCTAATGGCCCAAAATGGAACCCATGTCAACATTTAAGCTAAAATGAGAAGTTCTCCTTCTCATTGCAACGTTCAGTACGTTCATAATTTCAGTAGGAAGAAAACTAGGGTTCCCTTTCCCCTTTCAAAATCAATCAAAATATCAAATTTAAATTACAAATAAAGTCTAGGAAATTCATAGTAAATCAAGGTAATGTTTTCATAATATAATTTATCGTTTAAATCAATAGATTTCTGATTTTGCAGTAATTGATTTTGAATTGTGCTTCTTTTGGATTGAGTCATTTTGCTAGGGTTCATGTATCGGTAAAAAAGGGATTAGATTGGCCTGTTGCTAGAAATCTCATGGATGTAAGGTGAGTTAAACTTACAACTATCTCTATTTATGAATTTATTTACTGATTTGGTTGTTAGCTTAATTAGGTAGAATTAATCTTAATTTGGTTCCGACAAATTGCATCTCCTGTTACCATATTTTCTTTGTTTATTGGAAACTATGTGTTTGATCTCTTGAATCATTCAATTGTAGTTGTATTTAGGGTTACATGTCAATACCCTTGAAGATAAAACCATCAAAGACCAAAATCCCCCATCGACGGACCATCGAAAGGCATCAAAAATCGCCTGGGACTCAGCCAAGGTGAAGCTATCGATGGATCGGTTCTCTAGACCGGTGCACCGGTCCCGCACCTAGGCAGAGCCCCAGGTGATGTTTTAGTGCCTCCCACTCGCCTGGTTGACTCCTTGTTTGCGTGATTCTTCTCTTGTATGTTATGTGACTTGGTTGTGATCCCTTTTGCATGATGTTTGCTTGGCTTATGCACACTATTTTAAACTGCAATTATGGAGAACTATTGCTTAATTTCGGGAAGTCTGATCCTTGTCTTAGAGAACTCTTGTTAGCATAGAAGGGACTACTTTATATTGCTTTGCAATTACACTAATTGAGTTCATGAATTGGTAAGGCTCTTTGTAAAGGAAATCCTATTGTTTTAGCTATTGGTTTTCCAATCTATGTATATATACATATACATATATATATATACACACATACATATACATATATACATATATTAACAATTATAAAGTGGATTTGAAGTAAGTTTTAAATAAGTATAAATATGAATTTAATCGTGTTTCAATTATTATTATAAATCTTTTTGAATCAACAAATGAGATTTCAAAGTAAAAGTATTTTTATTACAAATGAATACCTAATTGCGCGAGTGGAATTTACTCGCTTTTAGTAATTATTTGAGCGTCGTCAAGTGATTATGAGACATTAGTCCACACTCTTATAATTACTAATTGAATGTGGATGACACTTATCTATTTGTCGAGTTTTCGGACTCAAACTTGGGGCATTCCATTTAGGCGGATTAAGTGGTTTTCGGGCCCATTTGGTGATACTCATTTTCTAGCGAGTTATATTTGCAAAGTGCAATCTCTTATGTTGGCGCACGAAGTGCGTGTATATTATGTCGACTTGCGAAGTACAAGTCTATTGCTTGCATATTTGGATCTAATTATGTATGCTCTTATTGTTGTGGTTGCTTTGACTTTGATGAGTGTTGTAAATGAGCATAAAAACTTAACTATAAAATTGTGAAGCCTTAAATGAAGTATTACTATGTTAGTGATGTACATCTATGGATATTGCCCTTGACATTTAGGCAAGTTATTATTATCAATATCTCACCTTTTGTGATAATTAGAGATAGTCTGACCAGGGTGTTATTTTAATGCTCGGTTCACACCAAGACTTAACAGGTATAGGGACTCAGTGACCTTGAATGTGGACTAGTTTAAGAAGTCTATTTTGATGTTGTTTACATTTTCGATGTATCATTTGAGTCTAGCTTACATGCTTGATTTATGGTTGTATATGTGATAGACTTTAGTAGTCATGTGTATAGAAATCCGTGTGTGTTTATTTATGTATATGTATATAAATGTGAGTCTAGTATTTTCTTTTGTAGACTCATACTTTTGAGAAGATATCGATGTATATTATTTTCGTTGTGACTTTTAATTCTGTGTTGTATATTACGTTATGTATTGTTTTGAATTAGGTTAAACCATTATACTATTATTTTGCGCTTGGATAGGATATATCAAATTACCACTTGTCAGAAAATAAAAGGAAATTATTGTCACATTATTTGACATATTCGATACTCGCCCAAAGCAATTTTACAGAGGATCGCTCCTAACTAGCCTATTTCTATGACACTAATAAACCGTATTACTCAGTAATAACCTTTGTTGGTGTGGGTCTCGGTGTGGGGTGCTACATCTGATATCGGAGCATAGGTTCAGAACAATATAGAATATATGAAACATGAATCGTGGCCAAGACAGACTTAGATTCTCGTCACTTGGGTGTGTTGGGTAGAGTTTAAGATTTATTTCCTAATTAAATGATTATCGGGAATAATCATTGGGATATATTTGTGAAAATTTTAAACTACTTTATAAATTATTTTTATAAGATGATTTTAAAAAAATAAACTAAAATTAAGTGGTGTGTAGCGGAGTCCTGATCCGTTAGTGATCAGAGTTGCACAGCGGAAGCTGATAGATTATTTCCGTTGAGCACCGTAATTAATTAATTATTTATTGTTAATTGCATGATGTGTGCGTGGATGAATGGATGTGTTCATAATTTCCTATTAATATATTTTCAACTATATAAAGATATATATATTGATAAATAAATAATTAGAAATTCGTTTGTGTATAATTGCATGTTGATTGCTTTAAGAATTCTGACCGATGCGCCAGACCAATGTTATCGATAGGGATTCATAAACACTTCGATGAGGCAGTCGGACACAGTACTTTGAGTTTAATATTTTATAAATGTTTTAAGTTATAAATAATAGTTGAAAAATAAGGTAAAGTTTTAATTGATTTAAATACTCTTTTGAAAGGAAAAACATTTCTGAAGAGTAAATGAAGAAGCTTATTTTCACGAAAATATATATGTTTGATAAATTATGGTGGTTTTGAAAATTTTATTGTAAACTTTAAAAGATGTTTTATGTGTATTAACTTTGACGATGGTTGCATCCATTGAGCATTAGCAATAGTAAAGATCAGTAATGTGGTAGTGTTGATTTTTATGATCAACATCGCATCCATCTGACAAAGCGATTTGGTATAAATAAATGGCATGGCAACGTTGTTGTATTATTTTTGGATTTAAATGGATGATAATTTTGAGTTCTAATTTAAAAGAAGTTAAAATAGAAGATATAAGAAATTGTGTTAATAAATTTTTGGAATTTCAAAGTAAAGATTATTTGAAAATAAAATTTGAATTTATAATTGATGATTTGGAATTTAAAAAGGGTAAATCTTTTATTTGAATTGGTGTATAAATACTATAAGAAGTTAATATATTGTTTGAAGGATATAGAGTTAGAAACTTTTTTTTTGAAGAAGAAGAGCTTTACCCAGAATCAAATCATCTAAAATTTGAAAGGAAGTTGGAGTTTTAAACTATAACTTTTATAGGATAAATGTTTTGAGAGCCTTAGTTCTATAATATGGGGAGTACTAATAATCGATGTAGTGTTACCAATTGGTTTAAATGTTCTCGATTAATGCTTCATCGAATATTATACAATTCATTGAATAGAAAGTTTGAGTGGTACTTACTAGCTCATTAGTGAATACTCGAATTTCACCGGGTAGCATGAGATGCCTTGGTTAAATTCTTGCGATTGCCATTAAGAAGTATTTAACACTATTGGGTTGTATTCTCTTTTGGTGTTCGGTGGAACCATAGATCTTTAAGGGAATATAGTTCAGGTTTTCCAATATAAGAAAAAAACACTTTTGGTTTGATTATTAGATGTAACTTCTTATTAGAAGTTAGTTTTCTAGTTATAAACTTCAAAAGAAGAAATTTGAATTGAATGGAATTATAAATGAGACAAGGTTGAATATTTGATTTCCATGTTAGGAAAAATATAATTCCTTGAAATAATGTTTGGTTGCTAATTATTGCATCTATGGAATACGAACTACGATTAGACGATTGGGTAATCCCAAGTGGTTATGGGACATTCAGGATCACCATATCGATTATTATATGACTTGTTTTATAGAATATTTAAGTAAGTGGAGCTTACTGACTTGTAGTAAATGTTCAAGTAAACCCGAGTGGTTATGGGACGCACGGGCGTTATATAAATGATTACTATTAGAAGGTGTTTGACACTTTTGTGATGACGTGTGAAGTGCATGTCATTTGTCTTGACTTGCGAAGAGCAGTCATTTGTGATAGGCCTTGGTTCTAGACTTGGGATGTGCAGTCATTTATGTTAGACTTGTCATATGCAGGTAAACTAGCGATATGCAGTCATTGATGTTAAATTTGCAAAGTGCAGGACCTGCAAGTAGATTTGCGATATGCAGTCATCGATATTAGACTTGCGATGTGTAGTCATCGATGTTAGACTTGGGATGTGCAGGTAGACTTGCGAAAAGCGGTTATTTGAGATAGACCTTGGCCCTAGACTAGCGAAGTGCAATCATTTGTGTAGACAAGTGAAGTGCTCTCCTTTGAATATTCGACAAGCGAAGTGCTGTCTTTTGTTTTAGCTTGCAAAGTGCATACCATTATTGATATGTTGGATTTACAACTTGCTTCATGCTAGTTTATTTGTGCTGATATGAGTTGATTGTTAGCTTGAATATGATGGATGATGATTACGGTTATAGTATGATTTTAAAATATGATAAATCCATTTGAATGTTTTAAATTGGAGTATAATTTGTGAAGCACAGTTTGTGAAATATAATTTGTGAAGCACAAATTTTTAAAGAAGTTAATCTTTGCTTTTAAAATGGTATAACTTGTGAAGCACAAATTTTTAGGGAAATTAATTTCTTGGGAATAATTATGAAAACCAAACTGAGATATTAATTTAAAAAGAAGTAATTATATTAAAAATTGATTGATGAAATCTAATTTTTGAAAAATCACTTGGGTAAATTTATAAATTAGATGTTTTTACCTTTTGAAAACGAAAGTTAAAAGATTTATATGAATATATATACAAGGATTTTCTTATATATTGCTTGATTATTTGGTTGTTTGGATACTTGGTTGGTTGGGTGTTAGTATATATTTTGAAAACTAGAAATATTGCTGTAGTAATATGTTTCTATTAATTATAGACTTTTCTCCGAGCGAGGACGCAATTTCTTTAAGAGGGAAGTATGTAATAACCCTGATTTTTTCAATGTTGTTAGAATAAATAAATTAGATTTAATTAGAAATTTAAATGAGAAAATTTGATTTTTCCTCAAGAAATAAAATTGGAGAAATTATAATTTAACTGTTTTATCAGAATAATAATTAAAATGAGAATTTTATAATGTGTATTTATGGGAAAGACGATATATGTAATTTATTGATGTTAAATTCTTGTTTTAAAACTTGGTAAACAACGTGTTAGTGTTTTCTAAATAATGTGTAATTTTTATTTAAAGTAAAAATGGTAGTTTTTGGAGTTAAACTGATTTATGTGATTTGTTGTATCATTTTAGAAAATACAAATAACTTGTTTTCAATAATAAAAATAAGGGTTTAAAAATTATGTTTCATTAATTAATCATGAAGATTAGGTGATGAACTTAATTTTAGTGTATTGACTTGAATTTTTCTATGTTGAAATTAATGAAATATAGTGTTTTAAAATGGTTTAACGGAGGTAATTTAACTAAAAGGATTGGCATTTTTATTCTAATGGGCCAAAATGGAACCCATGTATACACTTGAGCTAAAATGAGAAGTTCTCCTTCGCATTGCAATGTTCAGTACGTTTATAATTTCAAAAGGAAGAAAACCAGGGTTCCCTTTCCTCTTTCAAAATCAATCAAAATCTCAAATTTAAATTACAAATAAATTTTATAAAATTCATAGTAAATCAAGGCAATGTTTTCATATTATAACTTATCATTTAAATCAATATATTTAAGATTTTATAGTAATTGACTTTTGAATTGTGCTTCTTTTGGATAGAGTCATTTTGCTAGGGTTCATGTATTAATAAAAGAGGGGATCAGATTGGTGTTTTGCTAGCTATCTCAAGGATGTAAGGTGAGTTGAACTCACAACTATCTCCACTTATGATATTATTTACTGATTTGGCTGTCAGGTGAATTGGGGTTGAATTAATCTCAATTTGGTTGTGACAAATTGTATCTCTTGTTACCATATTTTCTTTGTTTGCTAAAACCTATGATGTTTGATCTCTTAAATCATTAATTATAGTTGTATTTAGGGTTGCATGACACTAGAAATCAATATCCTTGAAGCTAAAACCATCAAAGACCAAAATCCTTGCCGACGGACCAGAAGGCATCTAAAATCGCCTGGGACTCAGCCCGGGCAAAGCTACCGATGGATCGGTTCTCTAGACCAGTGCATCGGTCATGCACTTGGGCAGAGGCTCAGGCGATGTTCTGGTGCCTCCCGTTTGCCCATTTGATTCCTTGTTTACATGATTTTTCTCTTGTGTATTATGTCACTTGGTTATGATCCATTTTGCATGATTTTTGCTTGGCTTGTTCACACTATTTTAAAGTGCAATTATGGTGAACAATTGCTCAATTTCGAGAAGTCTGAACCTTGTTTTAGAGAACTCTTGTTTACATAGAAGGAACTACTTTATATTGCCTTGCAATTAAACTAATTGAATTCTTGATTTGGTAAAACTCTTTGTAAAGGAAATTCTATTGGCTAATAGTTTTCCAATCTATGTGTGTTTGTGTATATCTTTTTAAATGGAAGTGTATTTGGATATATATAGTAAAAATTATATAGTGGTTTCAGAGTAAGTTTTAAACAAGTATTAATATGAATTTAACCGCGTTTCTACTATATATATTATTTTAAATCTTTTTGAATCAATGTTTTAAATGAGATTGCAAAGCAAAACTATTTTTATTACAAATGAATACTTATTTGCACGAGTGGAATTTACTCGCTTTTAGTAATTATTTGAGCATCGTCAAGTGTTTATGGGCCATTAGTCCACACTCTTATAATTACTAACTGAAAGTGGATGACACTTATCTATTTGTCGAGTTTTCGGACACGAACTTGGGGCATTCAATTTGGGTGGCTTAAATGGGTTTTCAAGCCCATCTGGTGATACTCAGTTTTCTATCGAGTTATATTTGCGAAGTGCAATCTCTTGTGTTGGTGCACGAAGTGCGCATATATTATGTTGACTTACGAATTACAGGTCTATTGCTTGCATATTTGGATGTAATTTTCTATGCTCATATTGTTGTGGATGCTTTGACCTTGATGAGTGTTGCAAATGAGCATAAAAACTTAACTATAAAATTATGAAGCCTTAAATGAAGTATTACTATGTTAGTGAAGTACATCTATGTACATTACCTTGACATTTGTGCAAGTTATTATTATCAGTATCTCACCTTTTATGACAATTAGAGATAGTCTGACTCGGGTGTTATTTTGATGCTCATGTCAGACCGAGACTTAATAGGTATAGGGACTCAACGACCTTGGATGTGGGCTAGCTTAAGAAGTCTATTTTGAAGTTGTTTACATTTTCGATATATCACTTGAGTCTAGCTTACATGCTTGATTTATGGTTGTATATGTGATAGACTTTTGTAGTCATGTGTATCGAGATCTGTCTATGTTTATTTATGTCTATGTACATAAATGCGAATCTATTATTTTCTTTTGTACATTCAAACTTTTGAGAAGATATTGATGTATATTATTTTTGTTGCGACTTTTAATTCTGTTTTGTATATTATGTTATTTATTGTTTTGAATTAGATTAAATCATTGTATTATTGTTTTGCGCCTAGATCATATATATCAAATTACCACTTGTCAGAAAAGAAAATTATAGCCGCATTATTCGACGTATTCGATACTTGCCCAAATTAGTTTTACAGAGGGTCGCTCCTAAGCAGCCCAATTCTCTGCACCAACAGATAGTATTACCTAGTAGTACCCTTTGTTAGTGTGGGTCTCGGGGTGGAGCATTACACCTAACCTCATAACCCTTCTAAGAGGGGAAACCTTAACGAATACTTTGTTCCTAACTAAAAACTCCAATCCCTTTCTTCGTTTGTTAGCATAAGACTCCTGACAGTCCTATGCGGTCTTTATCTACCGCCTAAACACTTCTACCTCTTCCAAGGTCCTTTAATTCCATGATGCAAGCTCCTCACGAACCTTCTAAAATTCCATTCACCCATTCCATTTGACCGTTAGTCTGAGGGTGGTATGCGGTGCTAAGATCCAGAGTCGTATCCGAAGAAGATTGCAAAACTCCTCCAAATTTCACTAGTCTACAAGAGGTCCCTATCAATCACAATACTAACCGGAGCTCCATGAAGTCTCACCACTTCCTTGACATAAATTTGAGCTAGAGATGCTGTAGTCCTATTATTCTAATCGGGAATAAAATTAGCCTCTTTTATAACTCAAAATAGCTCCATTGTCTCTTGAGCTCCTTAGAAACCAATCAATAAAGTCCATCGATATATGCTCTCGTTTCAAAGTTGGAACCTCCAATGGTAATAACAATCGTCCGAGCTTGCCTTTCTTAGCCTTTAATCCTTTGGCACATCAACATCTAGAAACAAATTCAATGAATCTATCTTCATCCTTTACCAATTAGAAAATTCCCTTCACAACTCTATACATCTTGTCTCCTCGGGTAAATGGCGAAACTATGCAAGCTTTGGGTTTGAAGAATTCATTCCAATTTCCTCACTAATTTCCATTCTTACCTTTGGTTCATCTCTAGTTAAGTGTCCTTATGAAATTTTCTCATTTGTGTTGTTTCTATATATATATATATATATATATTAAGTGGTCAAATACCATCCAACATTTTTCCTAAAGGAGACAACTAGCGATTACAACCCAAAAACCCAATGATGTTGGGGTCCTAGTGCTTCTTACCAATTTAAGATTGCCATTCCTAGAATATTATTCCACCATCACCCACTTTCTTTAATAAATATTCATTACCCATAAAAACAAGCCATTTAATGTCAAAATTGACAGTCTCTGATAAATCCTTATTTAATCTCTCTCAATCTATTACTAGTTTCAAAATTTACTTATTACGAGCATTCAATTCCTCCATAAATACCAGATTAGCTTCCTTAATCACTCCCTCATTCAATTCCATTTTGTTCTCTATTAATTACAAACTTATTGCCCATAAATCCATAATCAAAGTCCATAAATCCTAGTCCTATAATTAATACACTGTTTATAATTAATACGAATACTGTTGTAAATTACGCTATTTATATATTTCTTATTTCTAATTATTAATTTCTAAACTAGAATATTCATTTCCATATTTTATTTTATTGGAGCTATCCTCTCAGAAGCATTACCGTTATAATCTTCTATAAATTAAGCACAAGTGATATTTTTACTTTGTTTGAAATTATAAGGGATTGTTTCATTTTCTTTTATTGAAATAGATAGTGAATACTACAGAAAAATATCCATATCTTACACATCTCTTTCCCTTTTTGGTATATTCCTTGTCGATTAAAACGCCGCACTCTTATACATTTAAGAATTGGATAATTTACGGAAATTACATGGAACATGCTCCCAATAAATCAAAATATAAAAATTCACATTCCAAGGGCAACCTAGCTTACAACCAAATTATAGATCTAGGATACCTTTACAACATTACCAACGCTCTACAAACAAATGCACTTGACTGATTTCAAATTTTTAGATTAGGTTGTACATACCATTCTTATTTTATTCATATCCTAAAACCTTTAGCCTTTCTTTTCTAGATAGTGATCCCTATCTACTCTATAAAATCTAAATTTAGAAATCCACATTACGCTAGTATGCGACATTTGATATTCAACATTGCAAAATAATTTCCACATCCCAAAAGAAAACCTTTAAGCATACTTTCCAAAAGAATTTCCAACTTATAAAAAATTGGTGAATTGGATTCCCAAAAGCATCTAAACATCATATTTTATTTTATGCCATATACCCATTTCATTTTTATTAAACATTTGAACAAAACCTTCCAAAAAAATATGGACCCCAATTTTCAAATATTTACCGCTTTATCCTTAACCCCAAATAAAAAGATTGCTTAGTAAAATAATTTCCCTTCTCAAATACTTTAACCTCAAAGACTACTTCTTTAAAGCAAGGCCTTTAACCCGAAACATTCGAAGACTCAATTATTAAACCAAACTATCAAAATTTTAGAAAAGATTGCTTAGTCCCAAAAAGAAGCAAAATAATTTTCCTTTTTCAAAATCTTTCTACATCAAAGATTTATTCCATTAAAAGTTGGTCTCTTTTAATTCAAAACATTTAAAAACATCTTCTATAATCTTTAAACAATGAAAAGTGAAGTAGACAAGGTAAACTCTTATCCCATAATTTTCCTATGTTATTCTCATCACTCCTCTCCTACCTTACCTCTAACTAGATTACTAATTCTATTTTATAATTTCCCAACTTTATTATTATCCAAATCTCCCAATATTGCCTTTGTTTATATTTCTCCTATTTAAATTGCTTCTACATCATTTTAATCAAGTTCCATTTCCATTTTAAAAAGTAGAATTTTAAAGAACTTCCAAATTTATGAAATAGGAAAAATCATCAAGTTCAACCTACGCTATTTACATTTATTTCAAAAGAAAAAATCCTTTTATGATAAATCTTTAAACCGAGAACTTTTTGACCCAACAAATTTTCAAACTATGTGTTTCGAAAATGAAAAACACTTTTTACCAAAAACATTTTAATTGGAATGTTTGACTCCATAACTTCTTTTCAAGTTATGATTTTTCAAATTTTCCTTACTTTTCAAAACAACAACTTCTTAATAAATCTTTGAAAAATCCATTCAAAACATTTCAAGGAAGTTTCCAAAGAAAATCTTTTTAACACATGGGGTTGGATTTTAGAAACTAACTTTAATGTCTTTTTATTGCAATTTCTTCTTTTATCATCCTTTACTTTCGAATATTTACAACTCTACTACCTTGTAGTATTTAATTACTACCTAACATGCTCATTTACTATTTCTATAAATGTCGATTGTCCGTAATAAATGATTATTATTCTAACTGGACAATTTCTAAAGGCATTTATTTAGTCATCCAATTTTTCCTATTAAAACTTATTTACCTCTCCATAATTACCATAATAATCTTTTTAATAAGTCCATTTACATCTTTATTAAGTTCATGCAATTACCTATTTATTTCACATTTATTATCCTATTTATTTTAGAGTTACAATCTTCTCCATTTACACTCTTTACCATACAGCCTTTGTTGTACTTTCCTTACTCTATTTACTTTTCCAACCCATAGTCGCGTCGCCCATCCTTCCGAAATATGGTCGTGACTACTTCTATAGTTGGGATTTGTAGAGTAAATTCAAATTAAGTATATAAAGCAGATTTTATTGAAAAATACTTTCAAAAATAACAAGCAAGCCAGTCATACGGATACCTATCCCTATTGATTGGGTAACCTAAGCTCTGATACCAAGTGTAAATACTCGCCCAGAAATGGATCTAATTACGACTCAATAAAAGCCCATTGGATCTTAGGCCCCTCTCAAAGCGAGCTTTAGGTTGATAAAATTGTAACAATACACAATACATAGAGCTATCTATCTAAACTTTTAGAGTCCCACAATAGAATGGATAAAATATAATATCAGAACAAGTACCCATTTCATAGAGAAATCCATTTAAGAACATAAAATGTTAAATATTACATGTCTACATAAGCCCTCCATGGTACAATATTCCAAAAAATAACACGACTGTTTGAACTGGGTACAATAATAATATTTAAAAAGCATAAATAGATATATGACTGCCATAAGTCTTCATCTCCACCTTCGTCTCCTAAATCAGCATTGCCACCTCTAACCTGTGTGTTGCAATGAGAATATCAGGCTTTAAAATAATTATACTTGTTCAATATTATTTAGATAAGAAATATGTCTTACGTATTTAAAACTATACCATACCAATAACTTTAACTATAAGCCCAAAGGCCTTTCCAGTCCAATTCCAAAATTCCAACGCAACTGACCTCAACGATGCGAGAGAAATCATCCAAACCATTAAATACCTTTTATTGGAAATTAGGTAGACTATAACCATTTAATACCTATAAAATAGGCAGGTCCTCGTCAATTAATACCTAACCCGTTTATAGTCCATTTCCAACTTCTAACGCAACTATCATTAACGATGAAAGAGAGAGCCTCCAAACCACTTAATACCTTTTTATTAGGAATTAAGCAGACTTTGAAATTTTAATACCTATAAAAATAGCAGGTCCTCGTCATTTAATAACTAACCCAAGGCGAGTCCCTACGTGGTTCTCACTAACTGACATCGTAATAAATCCCATCAGGTTACTTAATACTTCTCCTATAGGAAAGAGGCGGATCCTAGAATAGCCACTTAATACCTCTAAATTCGAAGAGGACCCCTCTAAAGATTTCTCATATTGTATCGATAGCATGATTATGACCCAAAGCCTGAACCGTGACATCTTAGATTAATCCGACTATTCATAGGTACTGGTAATCAGATTGACTGTACATATTTATCATACGGAATTGGAACTAACCTTGCATTCACTGGGGTTATTTATTATAGGTGATATCCCATATCAGTCCCCAAAGTTACACTACTGATAGCGAGATTTAACTAGGCGGACTTTTATGTAACTTTAGGCCGACTTCGCATCTCTATAACTTAGTCATCCTTCATATGTATGCCAATTGTATACATAAATTATCCTACGCAATTAATAATTGAGGCCATATAAGGTAACCTCTTATTACGCCACTAATTAAAGATTAACTTCCTAATTTACATTAACTGCTTTCTTATAAATTAATATTACCTAATTATTCTAATAAATACTAATCATTGCGCTCAATACGTTATAATCAATACATTATTAACTTTAGTAATCAATACATTAATATTATATATATGTATGCATGAGATACGAATAAAATATCTCTAATCACATGCAAAGAAAACACTAATTGATTTAAATGTCAAACTCATATAAGTTCCAAACTCCAAACAAAAATATAGCTAACATCCTTAGCCAATAACTGACTTATATATAAAAAGGAATAATACCAAACTCATCTCATCTCATATTAACATAGTAGAATTTGCCTCCTCTAATTCTAGGAAAACAATTTTATAATTTAGAACTTTTATATTCTATTCAACTTTTACACATAGCAACTCGAAATGAAAAAGGGTCCATACATGTTTAATTTACAAAAATAGGTGGTGCAAACTAAAATATAATCAAATTTATACGCTGCACACCATTTCTAACTTTATTTGCTTTAGAGCCCTTTTTCTACCACAAGTGAAATAAAAAGAAATAAAGTAAAATAGATTATAAATTATCTAAATGTAACGACCCGTTATTTTGGACCATTCAAATCGACAATAATCCACACATGTCTGACTTGAATAATTCAAAATATCAGATTGTTAATTTAAAATTTGGCAAAAATCAGCATATGCAGTAAATAAATCAATCACAGACACAGAGTAATACAATAATACGCAGCGGAATAGATAAAATAGTACTATTCCGCTGCGTATTATTGTATTACTCTGTGTCTGTGATTCTGTGATTGATTTATTTACTGCATATGCTGATTTTTGCCAAATTTTAAATTAACAATCTGATATTTTGAATTATTCAAGTCAGACATGTGTGGATTATTGTCGATTTGAATGGTCCAAAATAACGGGTCGTTACAGTTGGTATCAGAGCTTTGGCTCTAGGCAAAACTTAGCATATTTAGTAAATTTATTTACAGAATCACTTTCGTTCGAGTTTGAATCTCTTCCTTTTGACTCGATTTCCTTTGAACTTTGGAACGTTCCTTGCGATTCCAAAATTCATTCTTGTCTCTCCCTATTTGTATTCTTTTGATTTTGGAGTATCCTATAACTCCACTTCGAATGATCTTTATAAGAAAAGGCGATCCCGCCAATCTTCGAATGATTGTAAAGGGGTGAAACTCCTTTACAATTGGCATTGATTCACCGGAGAGTTATATATCCCTCGGTTTTGATGTTGCCATCTCTTATTATGCCGAATTCTATCTCTGGCAATCGAATGTCGATTTGCCTTAGATTTCCGCATCAATTATATTCTTGAAGTTACGGTTGACCCGGTTAAGGTCGCCCGCGATTTATATAAGTGTATCCATCTACTGTTTTGTAATTAATTATCTCATCTTCGTTCGAGCCTATCTTCGAATCAGAATCCTATTTGATTAGAGTCCCCCTAAGTTGAATTTCTATCTTTGTAATGAAATCCATTCTTGAACCATCCTTTGAAAAATTAGGCTTGTTTATATTTTAGAAATTGTTTTATATATCGAAATTATTATATTCTATATATAAAAGTGAAATGTTTTCGATAAAGATTATAAACCCTTTAAAAATAAGAATTTGAGGTTTCGAAAGGATTTGTAATTTTGAAAAAAACTATATAAGAAATTTGATTTATAACTGAAGGATTTTAAATTTGAAATTTGAGAATTGAACTCCGGTATTTTGGAATTGGTTTTAAGATTTTGAAATATATAATAATAATATGATTTAAAAATATTTTCCGAATAAGAAATGTTTCAAATGATTTTAATGAGTTTCAAAGAAATTTCAAAAGAAGTTTGAGAAAATAGAAGTCCAGAACTCACTTATGTCGCTGGAAAATAATTTCGGTGATGAGTGCACGCATCATCGACATTGATTTTCGAGTTTCAGAGTGAGGGATAGGCCACTTCAGTAGCTTTGCTATGCGAGTGATTTTGTGAAACCATTTTGATGTCAAATTCCGAAGTAAGATTTGATATTCGAAAGATATATGTATATATATATATTTGAAATGATTTGAAGTAAGCCGGTGTTCAGTCCTCGAGTTTCGGATTTGATATAACCTATCTTTTGAAATTGATTTACTTATTTGTTGATTTCCAACTCCTGAATTTGAAAATGATTTCTTCAACTATTTTGAAGGTTCGAGCACTTCCAAATCAAGGTTAACTTTTCAAAGCTAAGAAATTTCGAAAAGTATAAAGTATATAAGTTTGGTATGTATGTTTAAAATATGTAGTAATATGATTTAAATAAGCTGAAACTGTTTTGTTAAGTAAATGAATAAGGCTATTTTGAAATTTTTTTTATATGAAATTTAGATTTGAAATACTTTGAAAAGAATTTGGTCTTCAAAATATTTTGAATAAAATTTAGTTTAAATGTTTTAACTTAGTAACATCTTTATGAAACTATATATTTAACAAGTTGGAATAAATATATATGTTGTACGTATGCTATTTTATTCGCATAATTAATTTGATCCCAGTTTGAGTACACAAGTTCGAGGTGAATTACACCATTTCGTGTTAGGGATTTTTCATTCGATTCTTGATGGTGAATATTTGATATGGATTTTGGGCTCGATTCTAGAATTCTCTATCATAGTATATGGCTATGCAAGGAGACTGATGGACTCTAGTCGAGAAACCATATCGAAATCCGCATTAGGGAAGTCGAATGGACAATACTAGTTCGAAAGCGAACTTGTGTGATCGAGCGAGCGATTAAATGTGATTTTTGCGAAATGATGACGTATGTACATCTTATATTCTAATATCATTGATATATTCTGACGCTGAAATTGAAAGCTGTCGGGTTAGAATATCTTTGCTTACTAAAAGAAAATTTCCAATTTAAAATTACAAGGATATATAACCCATAAAAGCAAAGATATTCAATCCCATATGGCTCTTCATACAGCGAAATTTATTTTGAAAAATTTGATCCTTATATAAGATGGACCTTACGTAAGTATAAGATGATTTTGAAAACATTTGATGTTGGAAATGAATTGGTTGACTTAAATTATTGATTTGGAAATTTGGATTTATTTTCTAAATATATTATTTTGGAAACTATGAAACTAAAGATATTTAATTTGAGAAGAAATAATTTGGTGAAATTGTATATGATTTTGAAATTGAACTGATATTGAAACAAATTGAAATTTGAAAACCTTGTGTTACTAAATACTTGATTTGGGAATTGTCGAACTTATATAAAATTGATTTGTATGAGTATGAAATTGATTCGAAAACTATGGATTTGAAAAAGGTACTCAATTTGAAGTGAAATCTTATATAATTGAAGTCTATATAAGTATGAGTTGATATACTATTGATTTTGGAAAGTATTTGATTTGAAAATTTAATCTTATATATAATGGATTTTATATAAGTACGATATTTGAAAGTGATTTGAAAAGGTACTATATGATACATATTTTCGAAGTAAAGATATGGAAAGTGCCTTCTGCTTGATATCCGATTTGTGGCCACATCTTGGATTCATTCTATCGATATTATTCTCTCTGATTTTGGTTTTCCGGATATGATACTCGAGTGTCCTTTGAATTCCATGGCATTACCCATGGTCTTACGAACTCGACTGCATAGCGTAATTCGCAAGGCAGTGATTGCTTAAAAGGTACGGATGTTTCCTGGGGGATCCAGGCGTAACCATTGTGTATCTGCGATCTATGGTCGGGTTAGTGGCGTAATCCGCAAGGCAGAGATTGCTTAAGGGGTATGGATGTTTCCTGGGGGATCCAGGCGTAACCATTGTTATGTATCCTGCGGTCCACAGTTTTGTTGCATGGCGAAATTCGCAAGGCAGTGAATGCTTAAAAGGTACGGATGTTTCCTGGGGGACCCAGGCGTAACCATTGTGTATCTGCGATCCATGATTTGATTCGTTTTGTTTGGATTGTACTTTCCATATCTGTTTTAAAAGTTTTTCCAGTATTTTCACTGGGTGTTGAAACGAGTCTACTAAGTACTTGGAGAATTCTAGCTTTGCGCCTGATCAACGCACTGCCAGAGTCTACGGGAACAAGGATAAACTTGTTGAAACATCGAGTTATAAAAGTATTTTCGAAATAAAATTTGTTTCGTTATAAAAAATATTTTATTATAAAAGTATTTCCAACAAAGAAATTTTGTATTAATAATTTGAAATTGAAATTCTAATGGTTTGAATTTATTATTCATGCCCGATACTATTCTTTTGAATCTATCTTATCCGCTCAGCTTTATTTATTCACCTATATTCTGTTTCCAAATCCTCCTTCTTTTCCTTGTTGACTATATTCTTTTAAGTATTGTTTAATTATAGACTACATGGTTTAATAGAAATTTTAGTGTTATAAATATTTTGAGGTTATAAAACATATTTAAAGTAAATGATTATTGATTATTAATAATATTTGAAAGGTATCTTGAGATTAAAAAAAATTAATAAATTATGAATTATGGATTTAATGTTTTCAAATAGCTTCTTTGTAAATATAAGTAATAATGTAAATAATTGTTTTCAAATAGTTTCATATATCTATAAAGTTGTTATTTAAGCATATAAATGGTAATTGTAAAGGAAGCAAGAAATTTTGCAAATGGGTCTTGAAAAGTTTTAAAGTATATAAGACAATTGAATTGCAAATGAATTTTTCAAATCTTAAGTAAAATTTATATAGTTTAAATTAATTGTTTAATCTTGACTTTCAATCTACTTTTATTTCTGGTTGTTCTATGCTCCTACCTCCTTCCTTTTCGGGGACGAAAAGTTTTGAGTGGGGGAGAGTGTAACGACCCAAACTTTTAGTGATTTCTATTTGTTAAATTAATTGAAAATTTGTGAAATTTTAAACAATAAAATTTGAAAATAAAAATTTACTATTTGGAATACGTCTATTTTAATATAGCAACTGGTAAACTTTCATCTGATAATATTGAAGTTTATTTTTCTGTGAAATTTTATTTCAAATTAAACCGGTTAATAACAGTGAATTTAAAAGTTTTCCGAAACCAAAATATGTCAACAGGAGAAAATTTATTCAGAGCATTCTGAATCAGACTGTGAAATTCGTTTCGCAAAATTCGGACGTTTCTAGCTCCGTTTGGATTTTTCCGTACGGAATAGCAACGTATATCAGGGTCCGTATGGACTTTTGATAGGAAGGTCCTGACACTGATATTTCTGTTTCCTCTTGTCCGTCTCATCGCGCTGATCACCGTGATATATTCATTAGATTATTTCAGAGTCCGGTGCGCGACGGAATCAACAGAATGCAAAGTGTGACGATTCGCCAAATTGGGTCCATTTGCAATTTTGTGTCCTCCATCTGGTTCAGCTTGCTGTGTTAATCACAGATATAACTTGTGTCCTTTTCTATTCGTCAGTTTTGACATCCAAAAGTCAAAAATACGAAAGGACGCAAGGAGTTCGGTGGTCACGTATATTATTTCTTTTTCTTTGCATCTCTTTTCTTTTTCACTTTCAGGAAAGCATTAGATCTGAACCCATCAACATTTCCTCTTTCTGTGGTGACCCTCATCCTAAAATGCTTAGAAATTTTTTTTTATACAAGAGGAACTCACCACTAACCCCAAATACTTTTATATTTAAATTTTTATATAGTTTCCAATTATTTTTCCCAAGACCCTGGAATTACTAATATAATCATATCAGTATACAAAGATTAAACCAATTATATATTTGATGATACACAATTGTTCCTTTATTATTATTTTATATATATATATATATATATCAGAGTCAATTTAAATCAAAGTGAAAACAAAATATCATACAAACTATTGACAAGCCATTTGTTTCCTTTCTGAATCTTGTTCTACTGCCAGAGGTGTATCTTAGCAAATTACAACACTTAAACCTTTTATCTGACTATAAATATTAATCTGCCTAAATAATTCTATTAACTCAAACATAGTGTTTCCTTAATCTTATCAGTGTTATCAGGTATACACATAACACTACTCATAAGTTATTTCCATTTATCATTTTAGGTTGATTAGGAGAGTACTTTTAGCATTTTAAAGTCTAATATGATGCAGACCTACAAACTTGGTGGTTTGTGAGATATGCTTGGAGTTATATAAGGGCTGCTTGGTGTTTTCTTTAATTTGTCCCGGAAGCACATTACACTTCACTGATTGAAATGAAGTGGTTCCAGGCATCCAAGGGTTTGACTCATGGCCATCTAGGCCGGCCATAGTCCCTCCTTTACCACTTGTAAACCCATATCCCTCATGTTAACAAACTTCTACAAAGTGCTACTCCTAAATTTCCAAGCCTTTTTATGTCCAGTTCAAGTTTTCTGGAAAAAATCATTCTTATAGGTGTTCAATCATTTATCAATAATTCAGTACCTTTCAAGTCTACTATTCTCAAAGATCTTTCTGAAAATTTAAATACTCAAATTTATACAAGTTTCCAGAATTCATGCACATGCCAGTATCATTTACCTGCCATACACAAATTCATTTCACTTGAATATTCTACAAAAATCTTGAGAGTTCGTTTCAAAAATTAAATCCCCTTAGCAGTTCAATTCCCATAAGACAAAATATAAACAATAGAAATCAGAGGTTCAAATATATATACATATACATATATCAGTATCAACTATCTGACATGCATACATTTATTCCACTTGGATATTTCTTATTCAAATCTTGTCAAAACTATTATAATTTTATTTAAAGAAAATCATAGAATAAACTCAGGTAATAAAACCAGAGATCATTACATTCACATTTTATATTTATGTGTTATACCCATGCCCTTGTTTTCTCCAAATCAGATGATCACAACATCAATAAAAATCAAACTCCATCAAATATCATTCAAAATGAATTTTACTTAAGTACAAGTTTTCATCCTCAAATACTTAGAAAGTTTCCTACAAGTACTTCAATTGCAGAAAATAGGATTTGTCTAGTAATTCCATTACAAAGCAACTGCAAATTTAAAACAAGTCTCTCTTATTTATACTAGCAGCCAATGCCTTCTTTACTCATCAAGCCAACTTCAATTTCCTGCAAGCAAATCATTTAGCTGCCCCAAATAATTTTTGAGACACCCAGATGATTGCAAGGGCAACCAAAAGGGTCAGTTTACACTGGTATGAGCATTTATCAATTTTGTATATATGTACATAATTGTAGTAATCTTGCAATGCCTTCCTAGATTCACAGGTCTTATGCTTAGCATGTTTTGGTTCATTCAAAAAGACACAATACCACATTCAACAAATCAAACAATGCACAACAGTCAGTTAAGATTAAGCATGGCTACAAATTTTTAATTCATCCTCATCAAAACTTGGGTAAGTAATCTCTGTTTTATACTCCAAATTTCCACCCAGCAAATTAATCAATGAACAATGTTTAACTTGATTAAATCTAACACCAAATCTGAAAGTTTATAACCCAGATTTTTAAACCCCTACCCCCATTTATTTCATGGTCTTTAACTCCTTGTCAAATGAACACTATGTATGCATTGTGATGGAAACTCCCAGGTTGTTTAAATTATTCCAACACACAAAGGCCTCAGGGTGCTGTTGCACCATGCACATACTTGCTTCCACCTGAAGTAAGCAGATCATTGACTACCCCCAAGTGACCAGTTTAGTTTTTTTTTTTATATCAGAGAAATATGATTGCCTGCATATTTTCTGACTCAACCCCATGTTCCCCTATTAATCTTGATCCATGTTTAATGATGATAGAACAAGAATACTTAAAACATGTTAACTCTGAAAGCCAAATTACAGATCAATGCTCCAAACAAAAATGCACAAACAAACACCCATATCACCCATAACAAATCATTTCAGAGATTCAAATAACTCATAGTATTTTTAGGCTGCCTGCAATAGGACTTAATGCCATTGCATACAAAAGATAAATACTCACATAATGTTTCTTCTTTCACTGCCTTAATTTCTTAGAACAACAAATCCCCCAAAGCCTCAAGCTAGTGTTTCTCCTTGCTTATTTTATTTTTGTTTTGATCCCGAGAGAGTGATGGTTTTGGCTATGTGCAGTTATTTATAAATCCATTCTAGGGTTTTAGAAAATGGGTAATTCCCCTAATACCCTTAGATGTTTATGTACACATCATATTTCTGTGTGATCATAAATTGGAAATGCATACTTTAATTAGCCATTTCGGGGATCATACATTTTTAGACACTCAATACTATTTTCATGACTCCTTTCTACTCATGCCATAAGCATGTGACCCTTAGTTTATTATTTTTTTATAAGTTTTAAGGAAATCTGAAAATCTACTTTGTATATATTTTCTTTCTACCTATCCATTACCTCCTTTCTATCAGACATACTACCATACTTTGTAATGTAAAAATCATTTACCCAAATTATTTGCTTGGAATAAATATGGTATGGAAATTTTATTTGATTCTGTATATGTATATATATATTTCTGCCTTTTTGTCAAATCAGTCAACTCCCTTTTTAAATTAAAAATCACATATATTATGCTAATTATTTTCTGGCACAATTATAAGACATATAAACCTTTATATTAAACCTCATTTTATTTTATCTTCATATAAAACAGCAAACACCCCATATATATTAAATATATATATATTTACATAATTCTTTGAACATAAAACTATATTTATTTTGAGCTCCAATTTTTCTTTTAATTACCTTGATTCCTTGCATTTTATCAAACAGAAGCTCTCATTTAATTTTATTCATTGCTAAATTCTTTTCTGTTTTAATGCAATATATATATATATACTTTTATATATATCTCAGAATTTTCTAATATAAATATATGTATTATTTTATTTTATTTTAGGGTCATTACATACCCTCCCCCTTAAAGGAATTATGTCCTCATAATTTCACCTAATCTTTCCAATTAAAAACACTAATCCATAGCCTGTTTTAACTCCATAACCCTATACCCATATTTTATGAAAACAAACAATGTATAAGTATATTTAGAAAAATCATCTTAGGCTGCTTAGACATACCTCTCCATCAGTAAATAAACTGGGGTATTTAGCCCTCATTTTATCTTCAACCTCCCATGTACAATCATTAGTGTCCAAGCTCCATTGGATTTTCACCAGTTTGATCACCTTGTTCCTCAACTTTTTCTCTTCCTTGGCAACTATCCCTACTGGTTCATTGGTATAAACCAAATTCTTCTGGACTTGAACTTGAGTAGGTGACTCCAGAATTGCTCCTTCATCATGCACCCATTTTCTCAATTGAGAAACATGAAATACAGGATGCACACCACTCAACTCCTCAGGTAACTTGAGTCTGTAGGCCATAGCACCAATTCTCTGCATAATTTCATATGGTCCTACAAATCTTGGTGATAGCTTACCAGATTTTCCAAACCTGAACACTTTCTTCATTGGTGATACTTTCAGAAAAACATGCTCTCCTACTTCAAACTCCATTGGCTTTCTCTTTCTATCTGCATAAGACTTTTGTCTTGATTGTGTTGCCTTCATTCTATGCCTAACCAATTCAATCATGTTGGAAGTTTCTTTAACATGATCTGGCCCCAACATTACACCCTCTCCTGCTTCTAACCAACAGGCAGGAGACATGCAAGGTCTCCCATACAAGGCTTCAAAGGGAGCCATTCCTATGGTTGATTGATAGCTATTGTTGTAAGTGAATTCTGCCAAGTGAATATGATCCTCCCAATTTCCCCTAAAATCAAGCACACATGCTCTAAGTAAATCTTCCAATATTTTATTCACTATCTCTGTTTGTCCATCACTTTGAGGATGGTAGGCAGTGCTTAAACAAAGTTGTGTTCCCATTGCTTC
The DNA here is from genome assembly GCA_030737815.1 of Allium fistulosum. NCBI lineage: Eukaryota > Viridiplantae > Streptophyta > Magnoliopsida > Asparagales > Amaryllidaceae > Allium > Allium fistulosum. Next base: position 431,209,459 of record CM060903.1, on the reverse strand, counting down.
TTGGAAACTTTCCCAAAATCTTGAGGTGAACAAAGTGTCTCTATCACTTACAATAGTCTTGGGTATGCCATGTAACCTCACCACTTCTTTGATAAACAATTGTGCAAGCCTAGATGCATTCCTATCTGACCTGACAGGAACAAAGTGAGCTGATTTGGTTAGTCTATCAACAATTACCCATATACTATCATTGCCTTTCTTAGTTCTAGGCAAACCATCCACAAAATCCATGGAAATGCTTTCCCACTTCCACTGAGGTACCTCCAAAGGTTGCAACATGCCAGAGGGCTTTTGGTGGTCTGCTTTAATTTGTTGACATGTGGAACATTTTGCCACATATCTTGCCACTGCTTGCTTCATTCCTGGCCACCAGTAGCCTCTTTTTAAATCATGATACATCTTAGTACCACCAGGGTGTATGGTGTACCTGGTCTTGTGATGCTCATTCATGATTTCTTCCTTCAATTCTGCAATGTTTGGTACACAAAGCTTATCATTTTTCCTCAAATAACCTTGGGAATCTATTTTAAAATTCTCTGACTCAATGTTGTTTAATAACATTTCTTTCTTCTCCTTCAGACTTTGATCTTGATCTTGCATGCTACCAACTTTCTCCACCAGATTAGACTTCACTGTGATTATTCCCAGTGTACCATACTCCACCATATCGCCATGCTCTTTAAAATTCACTGCATCCTTACTGTATATATCTGCCTCCCCAAGCACTGCAAGATTTTTAAACTCATCAATCATCAAACTGGCTAATCTAACATGATTTCTGCTCAAAGCATCTGCTACTCTATTAGCTTTTCCAGGAGTGTACAATATATCTAAATCATATGCAGCCAGAAACTCCAACCACCTTGCTTGCCTCATATTTAAATATTTTTGAGAAAATAAATATTTCAATGCTTGATGATCTGTGAATAATTCAAATTTTGCCCCAAGCAAATAATGCCTCCATAATTTTAGTGCAAACACTATTGCAGCTAATTCTAGATCATGAGTTGCATATTTGGTTTCATTGGGTTTAAGCTGTCTTGATGCATATGCCACTACCTTGCCATGTTGCATAAGCACTGCACCTAACCCAGACCCACTAGCATCAGTGTATACAACCATTCCTTCATTTGCTTCTGGGATTTGTAGGACAGGAGCTTCCACCAATGCTTGCTTCAATTTCTCAAAAGCTTGTTCACACTGCTCAGTCCACACATATGGTTGGTTCTTCTTGGTTAGTTTGGTCATTGGTGCAGCTATTCTTGAAAAATCCTTGATGAACCTCCTATAATACCCGGCCAAACCTAAGAATGACCTCACCTCAGTCACTGTTTTGGGTCTACTCCATGATTGAACTGCAATGACCTTGCTTGGATCTACACTTACTCCCTGCTGTGACACTATGTGTCCTAAGAATTTTACTTCATGTTGCCAAAATGTACACTTTGAATACTTGGCTTTTAATTCATGTTCTCTAAGTCTGGATAATACTAAATGTAGGTGCATGGCATGATCATTTTCTGTCTTTGAATAAATTAATATGTCATCTATAAACACCAAGACAAACTTATCCAAAAAGTCTCTAAAAATTCTATTCATCAAGTCTACAAAATAGGAGGGAGCATTGGTCAAGCCAAATGGCATTACTAGAAATTCATAAAGGCCATACCTTGTATTAAAGGCTGTGTACTCAATGCTTTCCTCTGCAACTTTCATCTGATGAAATCCAGAGGCTAAGTCTAGCCTTGAAAATATTTTAGCCCCATGCAATTGATCAAATAGATCATCTATTCTAGGCAGTGGGTACTTATTTTTAATAGTCACCTTGTTTAAATCTCTGTAGTCTACACACAACCTCATTGTTCCATCATGTTTCTTGACAAATAGCACTGGAGAACCCCAACTGGAACTACTTGATCTTATAAATCCTTTCTCTTCTAATTCTTCTAGTTGATGTTTTAATTCTACCAACTCTTTTGGACCCATTCTATAAGGCTTCTTAATGATTGGATTTGTTCCAGGAATTAATTTTATTTTAAATTCAACTGGTCTGTTTTGAGGAATTCCTTTCACTTCTCCAAACACATCTACATATTCATTGACTACTAGGATTTCCTCTATCTTTAATTCTTTCTGAACTTCATTAATACTCCAGATTTTATTAAAACATGTATTCTTTGCTATTTCACTTAAGATGGTAATTCTTTTGCCTTCATTTGTTTCCAAAGAGATAGTAAGGTTTTCTAAATTTAAAATTGCTTTATTTCTCATTAACCAATCTACCCCCAAAATAATCCCAATACCAGGGTAATTTAAGATATATAAATCTGAATTAAATTCATAACCCCCTATAATTAATTTCAGACCCAAACACTTCATCCCCAACATACAATGACTCCCTATGGGACTGTGTACAACCAAGGGCTGATCAATGGAAACACATGCAAGTGTTAACTTCTTTACAATTTCCAATGATATTAGTGAATGTGAGGCACCAGTGTCATATATTACTGATATGGGTTGGGTATGAATAAAAATTATACCTTCAAGTTGCCCAACATTCCCAGTGTTACTTGCTGCCAAAGCTCCTACCCTTGCTGTTCCCCTATTGGTTTCTGGGCAATCCTTCTTGAGATGACCCATCTTTCCACAATTATAGCATCCTCCTCTGGGTATCTTGGGGTCAGGGCATTGGTTACTATAATGTCCAGCTTTTCCACAATTAAAACAATGAGTGAACTTCTTGCTTTCAAGTGCTGTTGCTCCTTCCCCTTTCTTAACTCCTTTACTTGCATTTCTCTTGTCATAAGGTTGCACTTTTTTCTGACCGCCTTTCTTCTTGTTGAGCTTCATATTCCTGAATTTCTCTCTTGCAGTGTCATGTTGCTCAAATGAGAGAGTTAGATCAATTACTTGATCAAAGGTTTTGTCCTTGTATGGCAACATTGCCCTTGACAAACTAGGGTTCAAGCCTTGAATGTACCTTGCATTCTTTGCTTCTGCATTCCCTATTAACACCAGTCCATACTTGGATAAAGCTTCAAACTTCTGAGTGTATTCATTCACATTCATACTTCCTTGCCTTAATCTAATAAAGTCTTCAAGTAGTGTGGCCTTGGCAGATGCTGGGACAAATCTGGCCTCAAGCATGTCCTTGAAATTATTCCAAGTAATGGTATCCTCTTGTCTTCCTGCTGTCACAACTTCCCACCAATCCAGTGCAACCCCCTTCAATTTCCTTGAAGCTATCTGTCTCTTTCTTTGGTCATTGATTTGCATATCTGTGAAGACCCTCTCCATAGTTTTTATCCAAGTTTGAACACCTATAGCTCCTTCAGTACCTTCAAAATCCTTTCCTCCCAAAGTGGTACAAGTCTTAAGCAGTTTGGAGAGTTCCTCATGAGGATTGTCTTGCCTTGGTGCCATTCCATCCCTTAAAGCTCCCACAAAATCCTCCATGCTCATCAAAGGTGGCTCACGTGATGATCCTGCACCTGTGTGATGCCTTGGTCCTACCATAATGCTATAAATATGATTTTTATGTTAGTTTATTTACCCCTATCAGTTTTTGGTGTCTTTACTTGGTTCATTTTCATTTCTGTGCACACTGTGCATGTGTCACATGTACACACAATATTTCTTGACATACAGCAAAAACATTCAACACCAACAATTCAAACAATGCATTCAAACATCCATATGCATACAACAACATTTACTATGTTATTTAAAACATAGCTCTGATACCAACTGTGGTGACCCTCATCCTAAAATGCTTAGAAATTTTTTTTTATACAAGAGGAACTCACCACTAACCCCAAATACTTTTATATTTAAATTTTTATATAGTTTCCAATTATTTTTCCCAAGACCCTGGAATTACTAATATAATCATATCAGTATACAAAGATTAAACCAATTATATATTTGATGATACACAATTGTTCCTTTATTATTATTTTATATATATATATATATATATATATATATATATCAGAGTCAATTTAAATCAAAGTGAAAACAAAATATCATACAAACTATTGACAGGCCATTTGTTTCCTTTCTGAATCTTGTTCTACTGTCAGAGGTGTATCTTAGCAAATTACAACACTTAAACCTTTTATCTGACTATAAATATTAATCTGCCTAAATAATTCTATTAACTCAAACATAGTGTTTCCTTAATCTTATCAGTGTTATCAGGTATACACATAACACTACTCATAAGTTATTTCCATTTATCATTTTAGGTTGATTAGGAGAGTACTTTTAGCATTTTAAAGTCTAATATGATGCAGACCTACAAACTTGGTGGTTTGTGAGATATGCTTGGAGTTATATAAGGGCTGCTTGGTGTTTTCTTTAATTTATCCCGGAAGCACATTACACTTCACTGATTGAAATGAAGTGGTTCCAGGCATCCAAGGGTTTGACTCATGGCCATCTAGGCCGGCCATAGTCCCTCCTTTACCACTTGTAAACCCATATCCCTCATGTTAACAAACTTCTACAAAGTGCTACTCCTAAATTTCCAAGCCTTTTTATGTCTAGTTTAAGTTTTCTGGAAAAAATCATTCTTATAGGTGTTCAATCATTTATCAATAATTCAGTACCTTTCAAGTCTACTATTCTCAAAGATCTTTCTGAAAATTTAAATACTCAAATTTATACAAGTTTCCAGAATTCATGCACATGCCAGTATCATTTACCTGCCATACACAAATTCATTTCACTTGAATATTCTACAAAAATCTTGAGAGTTCGTTTCAAAAATTAAATCCCCTTAGCAGTTCAATTCCCATAAGACAAAATATAAACAATAGAAATCAGAGGTTCAAATATATATACATATACATATATCAGTATCAACTATCTGACATGCATACATTTATTCCACTTGGATATTTCTTATTCAAATCTTGTCAAAACTATTATAATTTTATTTAAAGAAAATCATAGAATAAACTCAGGTAATAAAACCAGAGATCATTACATTCACATTTTATATTTATGTGTTATACCCATGCCCTTGTTTTCTCCAAATCAGATGATCACAACATCAATAAAAATCAAACTCCATCAAATATCATTCAAAATGAATTTTACTTAAGTACAAGTTTTCATCCTCAAATACTTAGAAAGTTTCCTACAAGTACTTCAATTGCAGAAAATAGGATTTGTCTAGTAATTCCATTACAAAGCAACTGCAAATTTAAAACAAGTCTCTCTTATTTATACTAGCAGCCAATGCCTTCTTTACTCATCAAGCCAACTTCAATTTCCTGCAAGCAAATCATTTAGCTGCCCCAAATAATTTTTGAGACACCCAGATGATTGCAAGGGCAACCAAAAGGGTCAGTTTACACTGGTATGAGCATTTATCAATTTTGTATATATGTACATAATTGTAGTAATCTTGCAATGCCTTCCTAGATTCACAGGTCTTATGCTTAGCATGTTTTGGTTCATTCAAAAAGACACAATACCACATTCAACAAATCAAACAATGCACAACAGTCAGTTAAGATTAAGCATGTGTACAAATTTTTAATTCATCCTCATCAAAACTTGGGTAAGTAATCTCTGTTTTATACTCCAAATTTCCACCCAGCAAATTAATCAATGAACAATGTTTAACTTGATTAAATCTAACACCAAATCTGAAAGTTTATAACCCAGATTTTTAAACCCCTACCCCCATTTATTTCATGGTCTTTAACTCCTTGTCAAATGAACACTATGTATGCATTGTGATGGAAACTCCCAGGTTGTTTAAATTATTCCAACACACAAAGGCCTCAGGGTGCTGTTGCACCATGCACATACTTGCTTCCACCTGAAGTAAGCAGATCATTGACTACCCCCAAGTGACCAGTTTAGTTTTTTTTTTATATCAGAGAAATATGATTGCCTGCATATTTTCTGACTCAACCCCATGTTCCCCTATTAATCTTGATCCATGTTTAATGATGATAGAACAAGAATACTTAAAACATGTTAACTCTGAAAGCCAAATTACAGATCAATGCTCCAAACAAAAATGCACAAACAAACACCCATATCACCCATAACAAATCATTTCAGAGATTCAAATAACTCATAGTATTTTTAGGCTGCCTGCAATAGGACTTAATGCCATTGCATACAAAAGATAAATACTCACATAATGTTTCTTCTTTCACTGCCTTAATTTCTTAGAACAGCAAATCCCCCAAAGCCTCAAGCTATTGTTTCTCCTTGCTTATTTTATTTTTGTTTTGATCCCGAGAGAGTGATGGTTTTGGCTATGTGCAGTTATTTATAAATACATTCTAGGGTTTTAGAAAATGGGTAATTCCCCTGATACCCTTAGATGTTTATGTACACATCATATTTCTGTGTGATCATAAATTGGAAATGCATACTTTAATTAGCCATTTCGGGGATCATACTTTTTAGACACTCAATACTATTTTCATGACTCCTTTCTACTCATGCCATAAGCATGTGACCCTTAGTTTATTATTTTTTTATAAGTTTTAAGGAAATCTGAAAATCTACTTTGTATATATTTTCTTTCTACCTATCCATTACCTCCTTTCTATCAGACATACTACCATACTTTGTAATGTAAAAATCATTTACCCAAATTATTTGCTTGGAATAAATATGGTATGGAAATTTTATTTGATTCTGTATATGTATATATATATTTCTGCCTTTTTGTCAAATCAGTCAACTCCCTTTTTAAATTAAAAATCACATATATTATGCTAATTATTTTCTGGCACAATTATAAGACATATAAACCTTTATATTAAACCTCATTTTATTTTATCTTCATATAAAACAGCAAACACCCCATATATATTAAATATATATATATATATTTACATAATTCTTTGAACATAAAACTATATTTATTTTGAGCTCCAATTTTTCTTCTAATTACCTTGATTCCTTGCATTTTATCAAACAGAAGCTCTCATTTAATTTTATTCATTGCCAAATTCTTTTCTGTTTTAATGCAATATATATATATACTTTTATATATATCTCAGAATTTTCTAATATAAATATATGTATTATTTTATTTTATTTTAGGGTCATTACATACCCTCCCCCTTAAAGGAATTATGTCCTCATAATTTCACCTAATCTTTCCAATTAAAAACACTAATCCATAGCCTGTTTTAACTCCATAACCCCATACCCATATTTTATGAAAACAAACAATGTATAAGTATATTTAGAAAAATCATCTTAGGCTGCTTAGACATACCTCTCCATCAGTAAATAAACTGGGGTATTTAGCCCTCATTTTATCTTCAACCTCCCATGTACAATCATTAGTGTCCAAGCTCCATTGGATTTTCACCAGTTTGATCACCTTGTTCCTCAACTTTTTCTCTTCCTTGGCAACTATCCCTACTGGTTCATTGGTATAAACCAAATTCTTCTGGACTTGAACTTGAGTAGGTGACTCCAGAATTGCTCCTTCATCATGCACCCATTTTCTCAATTGAGAAACATGAAATACAGGATGCACACCACTCAACTCCTCAGGTAACTTGAGTCTGTAGGCCATAGCACCAATTCTCTGCATAATTTCATATGGTCCTACAAATCTTGGTGATAGCTTACCAGATTTTCCAAACCTAAACACTTTCTTCATTGGTGATACTTTCAGAAAAACATGCTCTCCTACTTCAAACTCCATTGGCTTTCTCTTTCTATCTGCATAAGACTTTTGTCTTGATTGTGCTGCCTTCATTCTATGCCTAACCAATTCAATCATGTTGGAAGTTTCTTTAACATGATTTGGCCCCAACATTACACCCTCTCCTGCTTCTAACCAACAGGCAGGAGACATGCAAGGTCTCCCATACAAGGCTTCAAAGGGAGCCATTCCTATGGTTGATTGATAGCTATTGTTGTAAGTGAATTCTGCCAAGTGAATATGATCCTCCCAATTTCCCCCAAAATCAAGCACACACGCTCTAAGTAAATCTTCCAATATTTTATTCACTATCTCTGTTTGTCCATCACTTTGAGGATGGTAGGCAGTGCTTAAACAAAGTTGTGTTCCCATTGCTTCTTGGAAACTTTCCCAAAATCTTGAGGTGAACAAAGTGTCTCTATCACTTACAATAGTCTTGGGTATGCCATGTAACCTCACCACTTCTTTGATAAACAATTGTGCAAGCCTAGATGCATTCCTATCTGACCTGACAGGAACAAAGTGAGCTGATTTGGTTAGTCTATCAACAATTACCCATATACTATCATTGCCTTTCTTAGTTCTAGGCAAACCATCCACAAAATCCATGGAAATGCTTTCCCACTTCCACTGAGGTACCTCCAAAGGTTGCAACATGCCAGAGGGCTTTTGGTGGTCTGCTTTAATTTGTTGACATGTGGAACATTTTGCCACATATCTTGCCACTGCTTGCTTCATTCCTGGCCACCAGTAGCCTCTTTTTAAATCATGATACATCTTAGTACCACCAGGGTGTATGGTGTACCTGGTCTTGTGATGCTCATTCATGATTTCTTCCTTCAATTCTGCAATGTTTGGTACACAAAGCTTATCATTTTTCCTCAAATAACCTTGGGAATCTATTTTAAAATTCTCTGACTCAATGTTGTTTAATAACATTTCTTTCTTCTCCTTCAGACTTTGATCTTGATCTTGCATGCTACCAACTTTCTCCACCAGATTAGACTTCACTGTGATTATTCCCAGTGTACCATACTCCACCATATCACCATGCTCTTTAAAATTCACTGCATCCTTACTGTATATATCTGCCTCCCCAAGCACTGCAAGATTTTTAAACTCATCAATCATCAAACTGGCTAATCTAACATGATTTCTGCTCAAAGCATCTGCTACTCTATTAGCTTTTCCAGGAGTGTACAATATATCTAAATCATATGCAGCCAGAAACTCCAACCACCTTGCTTGCCTCATATTTAAATATTTTTGAGAAAATAAATATTTCAATGCTTGATGATCTGTGAATAATTCAAATTTTGCCCCAAGCAAATAATGCCTCCATAATTTTAGTGAAAACACTATTGCAGCTAATTCTAGATCATGAGTTGCATATTTGGTTTCATTGGGTTTAAGCTGTCTTGATGCATATGCCACTACCTTGCCATGTTGCATAAGCACTGCACCTAACCCAGACCCACTAGCATCAGTGTATACAACCATTCCTTCATTTGCTTCTGGGATTTGTAGGACAGGAGCTTCCACCAATGCTTGCTTCAATTTCTCAAAAGCTTGTTCACACTGCTCAGTCCACACATATGGTTGGTTCTTCTTGGTTAGTTTGGTCATTGGTGCAGCTATTCTTGAAAAATCCTTGATGAACCTCCTATAATACCCTGCCAAACCTAAGAATGACCTCACCTCAGTCACTGTTTTGGGTCTACTCCATGATTGAACTGCAATGACCTTGCTTGGATCTACACTTACTCCCTGCTGTGACACTATGTGTCCTAAGAATTTTACTTCATGTTGCCAAAATGTACACTTTGAATACTTGGCTTTTAATTCATGTTCTCTAAGTCTGGATAATACTAAATGTAGGTGCATGGCATGATCATTTTCTGTCTTTGAATAAATTAATATGTCATCTATAAACACCAAGACAAACTTATCCAAAAAGTCTCTAAAAATTCTATTCATCAAGTCTACAAAATAGGAGGGAGCATTGGTCAAGCCAAATGGCATTACTAGAAATTCATAAAGGCCATACCTTGTATTAAAGGCTGTGTACTCAATGCTTTCCTCTGCAACTTTCATCTGATGAAATCCAGAGGCTAAGTCTAGCCTTGAAAATATTTTAGCCCCATGCAATTAATCAAATAGATCATCTATTCTAGGCAGTGGGTACTTATTTTTAATAGTCACCTTGTTTAAATCTCTGTAGTCTACACACAACCTCATTGTTCCATCATGTTTCTTGACAAATAGCACTGGAGAACCCCAACTGGAACTACTTGATCTTATAAATCCTTTCTCTTCTAATTCTTCTAGTTGATGTTTTAATTCTACCAACTCTTTTGGACCCATTCTATAAGGCTTCTTAATGATTGGATTTGTTCCAGGAATTAATTTTATTTTAAATTCAATTGGTCTGTTTTGAGGAATTCCTTTCACTTCTCCAAACACATCTACATATTCATTGACTACTAGGATTTCCTCTATCTTTAATTCTTTCTGAACTTCATTAATACTCCAGATTTTATTAAAACATGTATTCTTTGCTATTTCACTTAAGATGGTAATTCTTTTGCCTTCATTTGTTTCCAAAGAGATAGTAAGGTTTTCTAAATTTAAAATTGCTTTATTTCTCATTAACCAATCTACCCCCAAAATAATCCCAATACCAGGGTAATTTAAGATATATAAATCTGAATTAAATTCATAACCCTCTATAATTAATTTCAGACCCAAACACTTCATCCCCAACATACAATGACTCCCTATGGGACTGTGTACAACCAAGGGCTGATCAATGGAAACACATGCAAGTGTTAACTTCTTTACAATTTCCAATGATATTAGTGAATGTGAGGCACCAGTGTCATATATTACTGATATGGGTTGGGTATGAATAAAAATTATACCTTCAAGTTGCCCAACATTCCCAGTGTTACTTGCTGCCAAAGCTCCTACCCTTGCTGTTCCCCTATTGGTTTCTGGGCAATCCTTCTTGAGATGACCCATCTTTCCACAATTATAGCATCCTCCTCTGGGTATCTTGGGGTCAGGGCATTGGTTACTATAATGTCCAGCTTTTCCACAATTAAAACAATGAGTGAACTTCTTGCTTTCAAGTGCTGTTGCTCCTTCCCCTTTCTTAACTCCTTTACTTGCATTTCTCTTGTCATAAGGTTGCACTTTGTTCTGACCGCCTTTCTTCTTGTTGAGCTTCATATTCCTGAATTTCTCTCTTGCAGTGTCATGTTGCTCAAATGAGAGAGTTAGATCAATTACTTGATCAAAGGTTTTGTCCTTGTATGGCAACATTGCCCTTGACAAACTAGGGTTCAAGCCTTGAATGTACCTTGCATTCTTTGCTTCTGCATTCCCTATTAACACCAGTCCATACTTGGATAAAGCTTCAAACTTCTGAGTGTATTCATTCACATTCATACTTCCTTGCCTTAATCTAATAAAGTCTTCAAGTAGTGTGGCCTTGGCAGATGCTGGGACAAATCTGGCCTCAAGCATGTCCTTGAAATTATTCCAAGTAATGGTATCCTCTTGTCTTCCTGCTGTCACAACTTCCCACCAATCCAGTGCAACCCCCTTCAATTTCCTTGAAGCTATCTGTCTCTTTCTTTGGTCATTGATTTGCATATCTGTGAAGACCCTCTCCATAGTTTTTATCCAAGTTTGAACACCTATAGCTCCTTCAGTACCTTCAAAATCCTTTCCTCCCAAAGTGGTACAAGTCTTAAGCAGTTTGGAGAGTTCCTCATGAGGATTGTCTTGCCTTGGTGCCATTCCATCCCTTAAAGCTCTCACAAAATCCACCATGCTCATCAAAGGTGGCTCACGTGATGATCCTGCACCTGTGTGATGCCTTGGTCCTACCATAATGCTATAAATATGATTTTTATGTTAGTTTATTTACCCCTATCAGTTTTTGGTGTCTTTACTTGGTTCATTTTCATTTCTGTGCACACTGTGCATGTGTCACATGTACACACAATATTTCTTGACATACAGCAAAAACATTCAACACCAACAATTCAAACAATGCATTCAAACATCCATATGCATACAACAACATTTACTATGTTATTTAAAACATAGCTCTGATACCAACTGTGGTGACCCTCATCCTAAAATGCTTAGAAATTTTTTTTTATACAAGAGGAACTCACCACTAACCCCAAATACTTTTATATTTAAATTTTTATATAGTTTCCAATTATTTTTCCCAAGACCCTGGAATTACTAATATAATCATATCAGTATACAAAGATTAAACCAATTATATATTTGATGATACACAATTGTTCCTTTATTATTATTTTATATATATATATATATATATATATATATATATCAGAGTCAATTTAAATCAAAGTGAAAACAAAATATCATACAAACTATTGACAAGCCATTTGTTTCCTTTCTGAATCTTGTTCTACTGCCAGAGGTGTATCTTAGCAAATTACAACACTTAAACCTTTTATCTGACTATAAATATTAATCTGCCTAAATAATTCTATTAACTCAAACATAGTGTTTCCTTAATCTTATCAGTGTTATCAGGTATACACATAACACTACTCATAAGTTATTTCCATTTATCATTTTAGGTTGATTAGGAGAGTACTTTTAGCATTTTAAAGTCTAATATGATGCAGACCTACAAACTTGGTGGTTTGTGAGATATGCTTGGAGTTATATAAGGGCTGCTTGGTGTTTTCTTTAATTTGTCCCGGAAGCACATTACACTTCACTGATTGAAATGAAGTGGTTCCAGGCATCCAAGGGTTTGACTCATGGCCATCTAGGCCGGCCATAGTCCCTCCTTTACCACTTGTAAACCCATATCCCTCATGTTAACAAACTTCTACAAAGTGCTACTCCTAAATTTCCAAGCCTTTTTATGTCCAGTTCAAGTTTTCTGGAAAAAATCATTCTTATAGGTGTTCAATCATTTATCAATAATTCAGTACCTTTCAAGTCTACTATTCTCAAAGATCTTTCCGAAAATTTAAATACTCAAATTTATACAAGTTTCCAGAATTCATGCACATGCCAGTATCATTTACCTGCCATACACAAATTCATTTCACTTGAATATTCTACAAAAATCTTGAGAGTTCGTTTCAAAAATTAAATCCCCTTAGCAGTTCAATTCCCATAAGACAAAATATAAACAATAGAAATCAGAGGTTCAAATATATATACATATACATATATCAGTATCAACTATCTGACATGCATACATTTATTCCACTTGGATATTTCTTATTCAAATCTTGTCAAAACTATTATAATTTTATTTAAAGAAAATCATAGAATAAACTCAGGTAATAAAACCAGAGATCATTACATTCACATTTTATATTTATGTGTTATACCCATGCCCTTGTTTTCTCCAAATCAGATGATCACAACATCAATAAAAATCAAACTCCATCAAATATCATTCAAAATGAATTTTACTTAAGTACAAGTTTTCATCCTCAAATACTTAGAAAGTTTCCTACAAGTACTTCAATTGCAGAAAATAGGATTTGTCTAGTAATTCCATTACAAAGCAACTGCAAATTTAAAACAAGTCTCTCTTATTTATACTAGCAGCCAATGCCTTCTTTACTCATCAAGCCAACTTCAATTTCCTGCAAGCAAATCATTTAGCTGCCCCAAATAATTTTTGAGACACCCAGATGATTGCAAGGGCAACCAAAAGGGTCAGTTTACACTGGTATGAGCATTTATCAATTTTGTATATATGTACATAATTGTAGTAATCTTGCAATGCCTTCCTAGATTCACAGGTCTTATGCTTAGCATGTTTTGGTTCATTCAAAAAGACACAATACCACATTCAACAAATCAAACAATGCACAACAGTCAGTTAAGATTAAGCATGTGTACAAATTTTTAATTCATCCTCATCAAAACTTGGGTAAGTAATCTCTGTTTTATACTCCAAATTTCCACCCAGCAAATTAATCAATGAACAATGTTTAACTTGATTAAATCTAACACCAAATCTGAAAGTTTATAACCCAGATTTTTAAACCCCTACCCCCATTTATTTCATGGTCTTTAACTCCTTGTCAAATGAACACTATGTATGCATTGTGATGGAAACTCCCAGGTTGTTTAAATTATTCCAACACACAAAGGCCTCAGGGTGCTGTTGCACCATGCACATACTTGCTTCCACCTGAAGTAAGCAGATCATTGACTACCCCCAAGTGACCAGTTTAGTTTTTTTTTTATATCAGAGAAATATGATTGCCTGCATATTTTCTGACTCAACCCCATGTTCCCCTATTAATCTTGATCCATGTTTAATGATGATAGAACAAGAATACTTAAAACATGTTAACTCTGAAAGCCAAATTACAGATCAATGCTCCAAACAAAAATGCACAAACAAACACCCATATCACCCATAACAAATCATTTCAGAGATTCAAATAACTCATAGTATTTTTAGGCTGCCTGCAATAGGACTTAATGCCATTGCATACAAAAGATAAATACTCACATAATGTTTCTTCTTTCACTGCCTTAATTTCTTAGAACATCAAATCCCCCAAAGCCTCAAGCTAGTGTTTCTCCTTGCTTATTTTATTTTTGTTTTGATCCCGAGAGAGTGATGGTTTTGGCTATGTGCAGTTATTTATAAATCCATTCTAGGGTTTTAGAAAATGGGTAATTCCCCTGATACCCTTAGATGTTTATGTACACATCATATTTCTGTGTGATCATAAATTGGAAATGCATACTTTAATTAGCCATTTCGGGGATCATACATTTTTAGACACTCAATACTATTTTCATGACTCCTTTCTACTCATGCCATAAGCATGTGACCCTTAGTTTATTATTTTTTTATAAGTTTTAAGGAAATCTGAAAATCTACTTTGTATATATTTTCTTTCTACCTATCCATTACCTCCTTTCTATCAGACATACTATCATACTTTGTAATGTAAAAATCATTTACCCAAATTATTTGCTTGGAATAAATATGGTATGGAAATTTTATTTGATTCTGTATATGTATATATATATTTCTGCCTTTTTGTCAAATCAGTCAACTCCCTTTTTAAATTAAAAATCACATATATTATGCTAATTATTTTCTGGCACAATTATAAGACATATAAACCTTTATATTAAACCTCATTTTATTTTATCTTCATATAAAACAGCAAACACCCCATATATATTAAATATATATATATTTACATAATTCTTTGAACATAAAACTATATTTATTTTGAGCTCCAATTTTTCTTCTAATTACCTTGATTCCTTGCATTTTATCAAACAGAAGCTCTCATTTAATTTTATTCATTGCCAAATTCTTTTTTGTTTTAATGCAATATATATATATACTTTTATATATATCTCAGAATTTTCTAATATAAATATATGTATTATTTTATTTTATTTTAGGGTCATTACACTTTCCCAATTGTTCACTCCTCCCTTTCTCATTTCTTCTTCTGCAAATAAATAAAAAAACATGGCTGTAGCCTCCTTCCCAAACATCTAACCCACGCAAGCCATATTTCCACCCATGCAACAACACCTCGTGAACTGCCTCGGCCTCACCCATCACCGTCACGCTCCTCCACTCCAAAGTAGCTCAACCGGGCCCGCCTTCATGGAACCTCTCACGCAAATCTCCACTTCGCCATGCACACGGCAGCCTCCGCCCACCTTGGTTCAACTCCTCTCCAGATCCGACGCCCCGTGCTCCGCTTGCAACACCAACCTACCGAGCCTTGCTCGAAACTCTGACCTTTCTCCACGCCGAAGGCATGGATTTTCTGCTCATCTAAGTCGCCTCCTCTCTTCTCTGAGCAAACCCACCACCTCAACTCCTCCATGGCCGAACACCTAGCTCTCATCTTGCGTTCATGGGTAGGTATATGATCTATATTATGTTATATTTTCATTTTTTTGTATTTGAAAGGTATTATATATATATATATATTAATCTTTGTTATTGATTTTATAAATATATATAGTTTTATGTTGAATAAGTTATAGTAGTATATATATAATCTACCGTTCATCAGCTATATTATTTTACTATCTACAGTTTATATGATGCCCACAATTGATTTTGAAGTTTTAATACATAAGTGATGCTGGTTGTGTAAAGTGAAAGTGTTTTCTTGTGCAACTTGCCACTGTTATATATGCATCGCCTATATATATAAATTGATATTGTTCACCTTACAGATTTACATATATGTAGGTTTAAAATATAAGGTATAAAGTTTATATTTTTTTTTATAAAGTATAAAAGTTCGTTTGTCAATATAGATATATTTGTGTCATTCATGGATAATATGCAGCTTTTATACGTATCTAAGTATATGGGTTTTAGCATTAGTCTGTAAATATTCCTTTGTAGCAAAAAAAAAAATTCGCACTCGGTTCATAGGTTCATACGTATGGTCTGCACATATTTTGTTTACATATATATAGTGTGGTCTGCATATACATTTAAGTGACTAGCTAGTACATATATTGGCTGCATATATATATAGTATGCATGTGTATTTACTTGAAACTCCCCATATATGCTACGGCAGTATATATATATGTGTATATATATTATGTTGTTGGCTTCTTCAGGAATGTATGTGCAAGTTACATGTTGTATAATGTTAGTGCGTATCAGTTATATATATTACACCTGTTGGGTTTTAATACATTGGTTTATATTAGTTGTACATCTATATATACATTACACGTTTTTATACACTAGTATATATGGGTTGCATATTAGATTATAGTTGTAATTATGTATTTCAGAGTTTCTATGTTCTGCTATCAAAGGTTTACAGACTATATATGTATAAATATATGATGGATGTTAATAATATAATGGGTGTAGTAAATAAAAAAATAAGTTATATAGTTTATGATTTTTATGTGTATGTATTTTAAAATTTATTATTGATTTCATAATAAATATGAATCTTAGAGTATAATATGTTAGTTATATAAGTTTTGAAATATTGATTTTAAGGAAATAACAATAATAATTTAATATACCTTTTGTTTTCTGTTATATCAAAACTGATTTTGTTCTTGATTTCCAATTTAATCAGCTTTGTTCGTCGAACTTATTTCCATCGTGCTTTTCTTCGAAATCCATGTTCGGATTCGTAACTCATTTCATCTTCAAATTCCTCTACCCTCGAAAGGTGAGCAATCACTCATGATTAACGTTCTTTTATTTATTAAATTTGATTTCAATTGAAATAACAATTGAAATATGCTGTTGTAGTTATTTAAATTGTTATATATGCTATTATCTATAACTGTTCACCTGTGGGATATGACACCATATCCTGCTGTTTATATTATATTGTTATTGATGATATATCTATGCCTGTTATATTATTTCTATATCTGTTATCACTTTGCAAGTTCCCTGTTAGTATAGAAATCACTATGGGTTGAAATGATACATACCCTAACGGACTTTAAAATAGGAGAAAATCAGTATGGGTTGAAATGATAAACCCTAACGATTTTCATTTGAATTGAAATTGGGATTACGGGTCGAAATGATATCTACCCGTATATATTTAAATTTCAGATTGAAATGATAAATATCTGTATCACTTAACCATATGATAAATATATATACATACACCGTTGGTCCATATATATAAATATTTGAAAATGAATTCTATGGTTTTGGAAAGAAATATATGGTTTTAATAAATGTTGAGCCTTAAATTATTATATATAAATGGGAATGATTGATTAAATACATATAATATGGTTGAGTATTTAAATTTATGTTTCAAAATAGATTTCAGTAATAATTTGAATAAGTTAAGGTTGGGAAGATAATTTGAATTTAGTAAAGAATTTTATTTAATTAAACCGATTTAAAACTTATTGAAATTGGGATTTAAGATATGATTTATAACTTGAGTTTGATTTAAATAATTTAATGAATATTTCTTGTTTAAATGAATTTAAGGAAATATTTAGTAAAAATGAAATTTAAGGCTAGTTAAATGATATTGAATTTATTAAGTGAATATTCCCTGATTAAATAATAATTAAGTTAAATCAAGAGCTATATGAAACTGTAAAATTTAACTTTGAAAATATTGAATATTAAAGCCTTGAAATATATTGAAAAATTAAATGGTCTATTGAGAACTGAATTGAATTGATGAATTGAGCTTTGAATAAATTTGAATTTAGAATTTGAGTTGATTTGAATCGATTTGTGAGACTTGAGGAAATTATAAATACTTTACTTTATAAATTATTTAATCTATATATACTATTTTGGAAAATAGATATTTTGAAATGAAAATGGTATTTTGGTTTTGAAGTATAAATAAATTTGAAATGACCATGGTGTTATAGTGTATATTTCTACATTTTAGATAGTTCCACAGATCCTTAGAGGATGGTTATCCCAAACATCCATTGAGTTACTTGTATTTCAATTGATATTTCACTTGAGTTGGATTTATTGATATAAGAATGTTAATCCTGAGTCGAGTGTTTTGTATTTTGCTTTACGCTCGGGTCAGACCGAGTGATACATCATTTGAGACTCACCTTTGGAGTTTGGAGCTTCCTTTGGAGATCCAACTATCGCCTCAGCTTTCAGCTCTTCTAGTTGATTTGTTCAGAGAAGTCATCTGTTGTACTGGAGACTTCACTGCATTTGAGATATTCAGTTGTATTTTATTTTTAACTCTGATGTTTATATAGTAGCTTCATGAACTACTATTTTATCTATTCTGCTGCGTATTATTGTATTACTCTGTGTCTGTGATTCAGTGATTGATTTATTTACTGTATATGCTGAGTTTTGCAAAATTTTAAATTAACAATCTAATATTTTGAATTATTCAAGTCAGACATGTGTGGATTATTGTCGATTTGAATGGTCCAAAATAGTGGGTCGTTACACTAAATCTCAATTACAGATTTGATCCTACTATGTTAATACAAACGGTTGAAATTCCAACATATTCAAAGATTGACATTTATTTAGGGCAATTTTGATGGTTTTAGATGTTCTTTTTCCATTTACAAAATTTCCCAAGGCATATATCAAATCCAAATAAATACTATTCAACTACAAATATGTGAAAAACGTGATATTTCCACCCATAGATAATTGCCTGCTTCCTAATTGGATTTGATTCCATCATGCCTAATTCCCTTTCAGATCTCTTTTTTTTGGAATATACAACAAAGTGAATTGTATATAGAAATTAGATTTAGAAATAAAAACTAAAGAGGAAAAAAACTAGGAAGTCAATTAAAGTAGAGATCCAAATTTCTAACCTGAAATCTTATTGTTTTTTAAAACCTAAGAGGAAAGATTTTGACAGAGCTTCGTTGACGATACCAAAATTTTATGAGGAAAAGTGGGGGTCTATTTATAAAGGTGAGAAGGAATCAGAACTATCGGATTTAACAATTAAATCCGAATTGTTTAAATAACCAAAATCCTAGCTGCCACCTATAGTCGACCGGTCGTGGTCAAGCGATCGACTGCTGCCCCTAATTTTGGAGCATTTATTTTGTTTCCGTTTAATTTTTATTTATTACCTAATTAACTTAAACATTATTCATGTTAATTATAATCATTTGCTTAAACGTTAAGTACCTTTTAATGTTAATTTTTAAATCCAAATTTCAAACTTTTAAATTCCAATTCGAATATTTAAATTTTAAATTTGAAAGCTTCAAACACCCATAACTTCACCGTTTGAACTTCGCTTTGAACATATTATATATGGAAATTGATCAAAAAATCACCACAGGTGCAATGGGGCAACTCCCATGGTTGATTTCCAACATTTAAAGAATTTTCATTTTTAATCTTATTTTAATCACTTAATTTTTTATTAAATTTTATGGCATGTTACATTTCATGTTCGGGGTAGTGATACCGCATAGTATCCGTGCGGCCTAAATATTGCCGAAGTTGACTATACTGTTCAATTCAAAATATCAACAAAGTGTAGTGTTGAAGTTGAGTTGTATGGCTTAGTCGAAGTGGCTACGCTACTATTTTGGAGAGTGACCGCCTTGCATGATTCTATTTTAAACCACTTTCATCGATAGAGGATTGCACTACCGCCCTTGTCTTTGAGCTAGGTTTAACAGTGTTGATGATTACATTGGGATCTCTTGGTTCCCCTTTGAGGAATGAGACATGGCTCTTGGTCGCGGAGAACTCTTTCCCATCGCCTAGTACCCCAAGTGTTCTGTTTATAGGTGGTGTTTCTAGGATTGTGGCGCTAGTCTATCATATGAAGATGGCAGTGCATTCTTCATCAATTCGATATTAATGTAGGCCTACAGCCTAGTTTTGTCACTTTAACATCAAACTAGGATGGCATCGCATCTTTATGGCTTTTTGATACAAAATTGCGGCATACACCAGCCACTTTAAATGTTAATTCAATAATGTGACACATCCCCATTTGCGTATAGCTGCTTGAGGGGTTGTGCCATAGTTCTGTACTGTTAGTGCTATTTTTAGGGTCACATTATAGTTTCTATATCTCATTATGACTTAAATACTACGTCGTAGTTCCAACTTTCTAAGTTTCGCTCCTTTGGAATAGTGGCACAGTCTTCATATTTTGATACCTAGAAGCTATGTCATGGTTCTACTTATTGAAGCAAGCATTAAGGTTACAGATTGGTTACTACACCTTGTAGCTATCTCAGATTTTTGGCCCAGTATTATTGTGCCGAAGCTTCATTCAATGGGAGGGTACAGTTTTTATGTTTTGCCGCCTACTCAAGATTTTGTTCTTGCTTCCCTTCCATATTTCGATTCCTATAGTGGGACAGTTCTTCTGGCTTGTGGTTATATTACTCTTACCTTGACATCAATTGAAAAATATAAGTGTAACACTTGCCCCCAAGTATTAAATGATCGTAGATTGGTGTGGACTTTTCTCTACCTCCATATTTTCTTTGCAACCCATCAATTCTAGCTTTTATCTTTCTTCTTTACCAAAAAGAAAAAGTCTTTGTTGTCGTTTCACATTTAATGCTCAAGTGCATGTGTCGCTTTCTTACTGACCAATCTTTTGAAAAGTTGTACATTTGGTCTTTTTAACTCCTAAGAAAATCAGTATTGATTCTTGCACTAATCTTTCTTCTCATTAATCAACTGGCATTTTGGGGATTTTTTGTCATTCCGATTGTGTGGTTGGGATTCAAATCGAGGGTAAGTATATATTTTTTTCCTCTTCTTCTTCTCCATTCTTTTACATGTTTTCAAAAAAGAAAAAAATCTTAGTTGTTAATCTCGTCTTTTCCAAAAATCATTCCTTTTCTGAAATAAAGTAAGGGCCTTCTTTCTTTTGTAGTTTCCTTCTTCTTGTATTTTAACAACAGTCGATAATCAACCCAGTGGTTCCAATATGAGATCTACCTCCTCATCTCTATTATCTTTATCATCTAACATAACCGAACTAAGGGAAATAAAGAGCATTCTAGAATATTTTGGGTTCAAGAGTTATGTGGGTAGAGTACTAGAGTGTCATGATCGTATAAACATTCCTCCTAATGGTTTTATTTCATCACTTCAGAGCACATCCGGTGTGGAGTTTACCTTCCATCGAACCAAATTTTTTACGAATGGATAACTACCTTTGGTATCGTTTCCATCCAAATTTCCACCTTTCTTATTCCCATATAGTTTCTACTTTTATTCTTTATATTGAGAAGTGTACGTCTCCTTCATGTGAAGAACACCGATTTTTATTTGATTTCCGTAAGAGCCCATCAGGGGGTGATACTGAGACCTATTTAGCCCAAGCGAAAAAAAATCAATCCTTACATCTGTTCCCCATAAGACCCAAAAATGGATCAATTAATACTTTTTCATTTCGAACCTCGATAACTTCCCTTCTTCCTTCCAACCACACCCTATTCGCTCTATTTTTCCGATCAAGGCACTAGTTCATATGAATCTCGTAGGAACCGCATCCTAGGTTTAGGTGAAGCTGAGAGAAAAATGAAATTGTTTTTTATCGACTCGCTGTTGAAAAGGTATAATTTCCTATGCATTAACCACAAGTTCTCTCATACTATTTTCAAGTTTCCCTCGGTTTCAGATGCATCTAGGGGTGTAACTTGGCTAAATGGATAAAAAAAATTATTTCTTATTCTTATTCCTTGCTAGAACGTTTATGGATCCCTTGCATTTTTCTTATGTATAGATGAAATGGCTGGTGACCTTACTGATGCATTCTTTCATAATACTACACCACTGAAATCGGCGTCGACAAAGAGGAAAAAGGAAAATAGGAAGGTCGATGGAGATGATGCCTCTGACTAACCTCTCAAGAAGACCACCATGCCCCCTCTTTCTCCTTCTTCAGGGGCACTTCCCTTCATGCCTCTTGAATCTTTCTATCACCCAAACATCCACTACTTGCTTGTGCCCGAGGGCATTATTATTGATCTTGCTGAGAGGGTAGGGTTTATCACTTTGGACGGCCTATCCCACATTGCCTCCACCACATGCTCTTATCTGATCGCTCTTTCATCTCCTGTATTCCCCTTCTTCGAGCTTGTTATTGAGCTTCGAAGAAATCTAGTCTATGTATGTATCTCCTTATTTTTTATTCAATGGTGATCCGCCTTACCAATTTTCATCTTATTTTTTTTATATAACAGGCAAGTCCCTTGGCGGTTGAGGTTTAAAAGAGGGAAGAAGATGACTAGGTCTTATCCACTGCCTACACTGCTAATTTGGAGGCAGACCTTGTTGTAGCAGCTTCTGAGAAAACCAAACTTGAGGAATAACTTAAGGCTTAGTAGGAGAAAACGAAAAAGGCATAAGAGGCAACAAAGGCAGTGAAAGAGGCCTTGGTGTTGAAGAGTCGCGATTTGGGGAGAAAGAGAAGGTCTTGGAGGAATCTAAGGACAAGCTTTCACAGATCACCTACCGCATGCTTTATAAATTATACGCCACGGTCAAGCGTTAATTTTTTGCTGATCGCTTGGAAGACACTTTTTTCGAGGTTGACCTTAGTTTCTAGTGGACCCCGAAAAAAATCAAAGATGCTCTTTCTTATTGTAGGGTTAAGTGGACATAGGAGCTGGCTATGGAGAATACTTCTCCTTCTGTTTCTTTGCAACTGGATGGTGGGGAGGTGGGGTCTAAGGAGACTTAGCTAACCTCAACTTCTCAAGCTCATGTAATTACTTGAACTCTTGTAAATGTCCTCATCGTTTCTTCTGTAATAAAAATAATTTATTTTTTATTTTTTTATGGTTAGTCTCTTTAGTTCACTTATTGCTTCGTTACTGCATTATGAATGACAATGTTATTTTTGTTCCTTTATCCTTTCTTGCCATCTAAGAAAGTAATATTTGCCAAACTTCAAATGGAGAGCACGGAAAAATTCCAATCCTAGATCGTAAATCGCTTTGGTCTTAGTGTGGCGGTGATTCGTAAGCGTGAAAAGGAGTTAGATGAGTCGTTCACGCAACTTGGAGAGGAAACCCATGGGTTTCTTTCCAAAAGCGACCAAACAGTTAAAGAAAAAGAAGCCCTTATTGATTTTGTACTGCGTCGGTGGCTGTATACTTTAGATAGCGACTCTTTCCTACCCAATAGTCCTCATTTGGAGTGGTTTAGGCTTAAACTTAGAAATCTAAATAGAGAGTGAGCAATAATCATTATTATTATTTTTTGTACGTGAACCTTTTAGATTCTCCATATAAAATTGTTCCTTATGCAATATGCTTTTTTTGTATCTTTATTTCGTTTAAGTCAAACTTCAATTACAACCAACTAGGTTAGTCTCCATGGGCCTCCTTTCGAGTCTACAGGAGCCTTTGGGTCCAATGAAAATTTGGTCCCCATCATTTAATGCCTGGGCAATACCGGTGCCCCTGAGTATGAAGTTGCGGCCTCGACTTCTATCGAGGCCTTGGAGGAAGAAAATATCCACTTAACACTCACCAATGACAGGCTTGACAGAGATTTGAGGATTGAAGCAAATGATGGCCTTGAGCGTTTATACCAACATAATGTTAAATTGCGCAGTGAACTTGAGGCTGCAAATTCAAGGGCGGCTGAACTACAACAATCATTAAAGGAAGGTGAGGTGCACTATGGGATCATTTATGAAACAAAGATTAAAGATTTGAAGAAAAATGTAAAAAAATTGTTTCTTTAGGCTACCCAACGGTATGAAGAAAGGGATGGCATCCAAGAAGGAAAGGTGGCAAATGGGCTTTGCCTAGGTTCGACCCCTGCTCCTCTTGTAGGTTTGGATGCTTCGTTGGCAGATAAGTGGATGAAGAAATTGGAATTACACTTCTAAGGCAAGCTTAAGGAGATGGAAGCTTATTATAAGCAACAGTCAAATCAACCAAGGCTGGAGGTGATTCCTTATACATATAGGAAATGGTGGAGAGCTGATGCTCTTCTGCATTTTAGCGATTTTTCTAAGGATTTGAAAAGGACGAGGGCTGAATTGATAAAGATCCATGAAGAGATGAGGGAGAAAGCTGTGCTTATGGTTTATGAGCTCGATGATCTACTGTATAATGACCCTAATTTTGGCTACCATTATTTAGACATTTAATTAGACAAATTAAATAAAATAATGTAAAGGGTTAGAGGAATTGAGATTTGATAATTAAACTTGATCCGTGCCTTAATCAACATATTAATAAAGGAAATTAGACATAGGTTAGAAGAAGAATTATGATAAGGTTAAAGTAGGAAGAGTCTTTATTCCTATACCCTAAACCTTTCCATTCTCTCCACTTCCTTAATCATTCTACATTCACAAACTAAACAAAAACAATACTAAGTTTGACCGACCATTACAAGGAAGGAAAACAAGAGATTAAAGCTAAGAGATTAAAGGGAAAAGCTTAGGAAATTAATCTTAATTCAAGTCTCAACTCCTTAATCCAAATAAAGGTGAATAATTAGTTTACATCTCTATTTTTGATGATTGATTTTGGTTTAAAGGTAAACCCTTTTTCTTTTTCAAGTATATGCCATGTTTAGTGTTTAAAAGTGATTATATGCTATGTTGATTTATGGTTTAAATATGACTTATTGTGTTATGTTTGAGTTAAAAAACCATTCATATGACATCCCATTGACTTGAGATTACAATATGATATAAGAATCATTATTTTAGAAGTGAGTTTCAAGTTTTATAAATTTCCAAGTTAATATGGATTTATGGTGAATTTTCTGACTTTAGAAATTGATTAATTCGGTTTTAAATATTTTAAATGGTTAAAATACGTTTTTGGCCCAAAAATTTGGATATGAGGAAGAGAATGATCAATTTGATTTAATTTGATTTTTGGAGTTTTTTCCAAAGTGTTTAGGATAAGTAAATAAATTATTTTCAATGACAAGGGCCTATTCGCTTAAGTAAAATGTTTAAATTTAGGCTTAAGTGTAAAATGTTTGAGTATTCATGCATATAGCATGCGGTAGTATTTTCAATGAAATAAATTGGTAACAAATATTGATGGTTAGGTTAAAAGGAGTTTCTTTTAAAAGCAATAATACAGTTTTTAACTTAATTACAGCTTCGCCACTTACCCAGGCAAGCTTCCGTCACCATACTCCTGCCCAAAACCCCTTTCGCATCCATTCAAAACCAATATACATGGTATCAAGCCTTTGGTACGTAGTGTATTGGAGTTAGGCGGAAGGAAGTGGTGGTGTCGATGACATGCTTGCGAAAGGCGTACAGCCGCTTTTCAATGCTTTCGAATCTATGAACCCCCCTTTGTTCCAAAAGTATGCTTACAATAGGGTTGCTGCTTTTTAACCACTTCAACAACTTAGCTGTCGCATTAATACCTTTCGCCTTAGTTAGAGGCCACCTTTTACAACCTTTAAACAATGCATGCGAAAGTGGAGACTTTCGTCTTCGTACCTTCCGCTAATATTGAAGCCGCCTTCCCTAATGTTTTCGAAAGGACTAACTTAGCCGCTTTTACTAATAGTTTCAAAGGTAATGGTTTCAAAAGGATAGTTTCGAAGCTACCCTCTTCTCCGTGTTTTTTACTTGAGACCAATGCTTTCGAAAGTGATGCTTTCGCTTCTGTTCCCTTTGACACTATAGTTTTATTAAGCGTTGAACTCGATGATTTTGAAAGGGATGCTTCCAATGATTTTGAAAGAGGTTTTTTGAGGTTTAAACAATGGTATCGAAGGTATTGTTTTGGCTTTATAGCCTAATGTTTTCTAAGTTAAAAAGGGCTTTTACTTATTTTAAAGGGATAGATAATCCTATTGATTTTAGGTTTTCATCAACAATGTTTTGTGTAAAGCATATATCATGGCATAGGTATTTTGAGTAAAACAAGGAGTATATATTTTCCTTGTTTAAGCATGGTTTAAAAGGGTTAAATCAATTTGAAAGAAATGTTTTCAAGGAAAATTGAATAGGGTGGTTAGCCCTAATATATGACTCAGATAAAAAAACCAGATGGGACTGGGGTGGGGTTGCGCCCTATGCTTTAGTTAGTAGCCCCTAGCTAATATAAGTCAAAAATTCCAGTGTAGGGCTTTGTCACAGGTAAGAGTAAAATGATGTTACACATAGAAAGGAATACACAAATTAAAGATAGGTTATTGGTAAGCCCGCAAAACCATTAGGATCAGTTGACCTAGGAGAAGTAAGTTAAGGATAGACCGTCCAGTATTGTGTCTAACAGAAGTTAGAATATTTATTATGTCTGGTAGGCCCGAGTCAGCCAATGGTTAATAGTCAGCCTGATAAAACTATAACGTTCGGACGAATAGTCCTTTGATTACCTGATTCATATGCATATATGTTATTTCTATTGTAGCTATAATCAGTTTGACTGCAGGATTTTGAGTTGCAAAAGATATGCTTTTAAAAGGATATTAGTAAGGTGAAACCCGTTCCGCTAAGCGACGTGGTCTCACTTATTATCAGTAAACGGAGATATAACAGAATTATTCACACCAGGCTTTATGTATGACTCGAAGTTTATGTTATTCCCTTAAACTCTCGGGTGCTTAAAATTTAATTTGAGTAGATTGAGTTTAAGGTATTTCAGGTTTTAGTATGTGACGATCAAAGCTTCCGAAGATGTGCAGGAGGCAAGGATTAGCTATTTAGGAGTCTATCCATTATTATTCCGCTATGATGTATTTATTGGCTGATATGTTTATTTAGTACTCAGATCATCCAAGGGGCATCATCATATATCATTCTTGGCATTTTTTTACAATAATTATAATTATCTGAACTTAGGAATCAATTAGGATTATGTAATTGAATATGAAATATTAATTATAAATGTAATCATAAAATCTGTTTTTAAATCTGTGTTGATTTATTTCATATTCATATGCTTCTGATATTATGGATACCATTAACATTACAGTTCTTTTTACCAGAAGTTAATACTATAGATGACTTCAGCATCTGTAGTGGTTAGCTTTGGGCTTAAAAATAGGGGATGTTACAACTTGGTATCAAAGCATAGGTTTATGAAAACTTAAAAGAAATTTTAAACCTAAAATGATTTTGAAAAACATAATCCTAAGGAATTAGAGAAAAGATTAGGTATGGGATAATGCTATAGTAACGTACTAGTATTTGTTATATAAAAGTATATGCTTTATCTCCATCTTCCCATCTCCTTTGGGCTATTCTTCAGTATCTTACAAAGGTTCGAATGCAGATTTAAAGAAAGTAAGATATGGATGTTGGGAATGGAAGAGTTAACTGTAGTGGAGGAAGCACCACAACTAATGGAAATTCCAGACCGAATACTCGACGGAATCCAGGTCGGGCATAAGCTGCTAATGTGGGTGCTGCAGCACTGCAAGTTGATATCAGAGCTATGTATTAGTTCTTCGTCAACATGATGCAAGCTGGAGCTACTGTGGGATTAGTTGGAGGAAATGTTGAAGGAGGAAATCAGAAGGCTCCGGTGGTCAATAACTATGCAGTATCGAGCAGAGACTATGCTAGGCTTGGAGGGAAGCCATTTATCGGGACCGAGGACGCAATTGAAGTAGACAATTGGTTGTTTCATTGTGAAAGGATTTTTGCTGATTTAGGACATAACGATGAGCAGAAAAGGAGATTGGCATCCAGATAGTTGCAAGGAGTAGCACTGCACTAGTGAAACAGTGTTACTGTGGGAGTAGTTGAAGAAACCATGATTTAGGCGAAATTCAAAAGTAGGTTTGAGGAAAGGTTCATTTCAGAGATCGCCAAGTCAACTCTTCTCAGGAAGTTTGCTTAGTTGGTGCAAGGAGATATGACAGTGCTTGAGTATGCTACTAGATTTTAGGAATTATTGAGATACGGATATGCTACGGTGGATACAGTTATCAAAAGGAATGAAAAGTTCATCCGCGGATTGAGACCTAAGTTTGTTAAAGCAACTTTACCATATATTAGGGATTCATGTGATATAGTTGTTGAGATGGCTTTGAGGAATGAGGAGACACTCGCTTTCTTTAATGGTAACAAACCAGTGGGAACTCAAGGTGGGCAGAACTAGAAGAAAAAGTTTTTCCACAAGAAGGGAGCTCAGAAGAATGGAGTTGCTAAGAAAGGAAAGATCGAAGTTATCTACTACAAGTGTGATAAGAAAGGGCATTTCGCTAATGAATGTCGCTCAGGAGATGGAAAGAAGGTGATCGGGAAAAAGAATATCAAATGCTTTAACTATGACCAGATTGGACATTATAAGAACCAGTGCAAGGAACCAGCCAAGGATAGAAAGGGCAAAGTGTTTGCATTGGAACCAGCTACCTTAAGACCAACAGTAGAGAAGAAAGGAAAAACTGTGTTGGGAGGTACACTTTTGATTCCTAATATGCCAGTTAGAGTTCTATTTGATACTGGTGCATCGCATTCTATTATATCTCATTGTTTGGTAGATAAGCTTAGCCTAGAACACTCATACCTAGTTACATCCTTAAGGGTTGCAAATCCGATAGGAGTGTATGCGACCCTTGGGATGAGATGTGACCACTTAGAGCTTGAATTGTTAGGTTATATATTTGCTTATAGTTTGCATGTGTTTGATTTCGTAGGTCTCGAAATTATTTTGGGTATGAATTGGCTAAGTACGAGGCTCCATGATAGAAAAATATCACTTAGAAACCCTAATCGTAGTGATCAGATTAAATACACTGTAGAAAGCCGGAATTTAGATTCTTGTGTTTTGTTGGGCGTTATGGACGAAGAAGACAAGTTGAATCGAGTTTTATTGGTTAGAGAATTCGCAGATCTCTTTGAGCCCGTGATAGGACTACCACCGAAATGAGCTATTGAGTTTTGGATAGATTTTGTACTAGGAGCTGAACTTGTGAGTAGACTGTCAAGTAGAATGACACCTACCGAGATGAAGGACCTAAGGTGCAGTTGGTAGATTTAGAAGGTAAGAATTTTATCAGACCAAGCAGTTCACCTTGGGGAGCAGCCGCAGTTTTTGCAAGGAAGCCGAACGGATCGTTAATGTTGTGTATTGATTATCGTAAGCTGAATGAGAAGGCAATAAAGAACCGATATCCGTTACCTAGGATTGACGATTTGTTCGACCAGTTGAGTGGAGCCAAAGTATTCTCTAAATTGGATTTGGCCTTAGGGCTCCATCAACTTAGAGTAGTAGAGGATAGTATTCCTTTGACGGCGTTTAGGACAAGATATGGATCATACGAATGGTTAGTGATGCTGTTCAGACTAACTAATGCACCATCATTCTTTATGGACTCAATGAATAAAATCTTCCAAGAGCACCTGGACAGATTTGTATTAGTATTCATAGACGACATATTGATATATTCCAAGGATGAAAGAGATCATGAAGTTCATCTTAGGATAGTGCTTGAGACACTAAGGCTGCATTAGTTGAAGGTAAAGTTTTTGAAGTATCACTTTTGGAAGAAGGAAGTGAAATTTCTTGATTATGTAGTCTCAGAGAAAGGGTTGTTAGTAGATCCAGCTAAGATCGAGGCAGTGAATAGTTGGAAGAGACCCAAGATAGTGACTGAGATAAAGAGTTTTCTTGAATTAGCTGGCTAATACTGGAGATTCATTAAGGATTTCTCATGGATAGCAGCACCGATGACTAAGTTAACCAAGAAAGAAGTAAAGTAAGTTTGGACCGATAAATGTGAGGAAGCATTCCAGAGGTTGAATGATTTATTGACTAATGCACCTGTGTTAGTTGTTCTAGAGGGGAACAGGACTTAGTGATATACACGGATGCATGTGGAACAAGATTAGGAGATGTGCTAATGCAAAGGGGTAAATTAATTGCCTATGCTTCTCGACAGCTCAGACCGCATGAAGTTAGATATCCAACTCATGATTTGGAATTAGCCGCGGTAATTTTCGCATTGAAGATGTGGAGACATGACCTTTTAGGAGAAAGATTCGAGCTGTTTACAGATAATAAGTCATTAAGATATTTATTCTCTCAGAAGAAGTTGAATATGAGACAACAGAGATGGTTAGAGTTCATAGCTGCATACGAATTTGGTATTGAGTACACACCGAGAAAAAGAAATGAGGTTGCCGATGCACTTAGCAGAAAACATCAAAATGTAGTATTGGCAATGATAGTTGAGTGGAAAGATTTAGAAGCACTAACTACATGCTGAGTACAATGGTGATCCGAGGCTAGTTCTAGTCGAGAAACCGCCATGTTATCATGTTTAGAAGTTCGACCGATGATGATCGAAAGGATTGCTTCTAAACAAGGAGAAGATCCATTATTAGCCGAGTGGATCAGAAGGTCAAGGAATGGAACAGAGAGCGATGACTTGAAAGATTTCTTTCTTGACTAGAATAGGTGGTTGAGGAAGAAAGAACGACTATATGTTTTGAGTGTGGGAAACATTAGGAAGGAAGTTCTTAGAGAATTCCATCGTTCGAAGTTCACTGTTCATTCGGGAGGAACTAAGATGTATTAGGATATGAAAAGGTGTTTCTTCTAGGAAGGTATGAAGAGAGATGTAGGCTTATGGGAGAAGCAATGTTTGAACTGTCAATAGGTAAAGGCCGAGCATCAAAAACTAAGTGGATTACTTCAGCCTTTGGATGTTCCAGTCTGGAAATGGGATTCTATCTCAATGGATTTCATAGACGGATTGCAAAGGTCAAATAGTGGAAATGAGATTATTTGGATTATAGTGGACAGATTGACTAAGAGTGCACACTTTATACCTGTTAAGTCGATCAAGACAACACCAGATTTAGCTAAGTTATTCATGAGGAATATAGTTTGACTGCATGGAATTCCTAATGGTATAGTAAGTGATAGAGATTCCTTATTCACTAGTGATTTCTGGAAGAGTCTACAGGATGCTTTAGGTACCAAGCTCAATATGAGTACCGCTTACCATCCACATACAGATGGGCAAACAGAGAGAGTTAACGAAATCTTAGAGGTTTTGTAAAGAGCTTGTGTGTTAGATTTCGGAGGATCATGGGAAGACCATCTACACTTAGTCGAGTTTTCATATAACAACAGTTATCAGACTAGCATAAGGATGGCACCGCTTGAAGCTTTGTATGGAAGGCCATGCAAATCCCCATTTTGTTGGTCAGAGACCGGGGATATATTAGTTCTTGTTCCGGATTTGGTTAAAGAAGCTGTAGAAAATATGAGTTAATTCGAGCTAGGATAAAGGAAGCTCGGTCTAGGAAAAAGAGTTATGCTGATAAGAGATGGAAAGAATTAGAGTTCTCAGCTGGAGATCATGTTTTCGTCAAAGTGTCATCGATAAAGGGTGTGATCAGATTCAGTAGGTCAGGGAAGTTGGCACCAAGGTTCATTGGACCATTTCCTATTATAGAAAGGATCGGGAAGCTCGCGTATAGGGTAGAGTTACCGAACAGTTTGGCAGGAGTCCACAATGTTTTCCATATTTCTCATCTAAGAAAGTGTATTCGAGATCCAGAGACTACCATTACACCGACTGTGTTAGAAGATCTAGTAGTGGAACCAGATATGACTATTGTTAGAAAACCAATTCGTATAGTTATGAGAGATGAGAAGAGACTAAGGACCAACATAGTCAGATTAGTCAAAGTCCAGTGGAGAGACGACGAGAGTGACTGTACTTGGGAAAGCGAGAGTAGGATTAGGGACACTTATCCTGACTTGTTTGATGGTACGTTTTACCTTTATGTTTGATAGTTGTGGGTAACTTATCGTAATTTCGGGAACGAAATTCTTTAAGGAGGGGAGTCTGTAACGACCCTAATTTTGGCTAAAAATATTTAGTCATTTAATTAGACAAACTAAATAAAATAATTTAAAGGGTTAGAGGAAATGAGATTTGATAATTAAACTTGAGCCGTGCCTTAATCAATATATTAATGAAGGGAATTAGACATAGATTAGAAGGAGAGTTATGGTAAGGGTAAAATAGGAAGAGTCTTTATTCCTATACCTAAACCCTTCCATTCTCTCCACTCCCTCGTTCATTCTACATTCACAAACTAAACAAAAACAATACTAAGTTTGGCCTGCCATTACAAGGAAGGAATACAAGAGATTCAAGCTAAGCGATTAAAGGGAAAAGCTTAGGAAATGAATCTTAATTCAAGTTTCAATTCCTTAATCCAAATCAAGATGAATAATTAGTTTACATTTTTATTTGTGATGAATGATTTTGGTTTAAAGGCAAACACATTTTCTTTTGCAAGTATATGCCATGTTTAGTATTTAGAAGTGGTTATATGCTATGTTGATGATTTATGGTTTAAAAATGATTTATTGTGTTATGTTTGAGTTAGAAAACAATTAATATGACATTCGATTGACTTGATATTTTGATATGATTTGAGAATCATTATTTTAGAAGTGAGTTTCAAGTTTTATAATTTTCCAAGTTAATATGGATTTATGGTGAATTTTCTAATTTTAGAAAATGAATAATCCGGTTTTAAATATTTTAAATGGTTAAAATATGTTTTCAGCCCAAAAATTTGGATATGGGGAAGAGAATGATTATTTTGATTTAATTTGATTTTTGGGGATTTTTCGCAAGAGATTAGGATGAGTAAATAAATTATTTTCAATGACATGGGCTTATTTGCTGAAGTTAATTGTTTAAATTTGGGCTTAAGTGTAAAATGTTTGAGTATTCATGCATATAACATGCGGTAGTATTTTCAGAGAAATAAATTGGTAAAGTTTTATAAACCAATAAGACTTTGACAAATATTGATGGTTAGGTTAAAAGGAGTTTCTTTTAAAAGAAAATTATATTTTTTAACTTAATTACAGCGCCACTTACCCAGGCAAGCTTCTGTCACCATTCTCCCGCCCATAACCCCTTCTGCATCCATTCGAAACCAACATACATGGTATAAAGCCATTTGTATGTAGTGTATTGGAGATAGGCGGAAGGAAGCGGTGGTGTCGATGGCATGCTTGCGAAAGGGGTAAAGCCGCTTTTCAATGCTTTCGAATCTATGAACCCGCCATTGTTCTAAAAAGTATGCTTACGAAAAGGTTGCCGCTTTTGAACCCCTTCTACACCTTAGCTACCGCATTAATACCTTTCGCCTTAGTTAGAGGCCACTTTTTACAACCTTTAAACAATGTATGCGAAAGGGGAGACTTTCGTCTTCGTACCTTTCGCTAATATTGAAGCCGCCTTCCCTAATGTTTTTGAAAGGATTGGCTTAGCCACTTTTACTAATAGTTTCAGAGGCAATGGTATCGAAAGGATAGTTTTGAAGCTACCCTCTTCTCTAATTCTTTTACTTAAGACCAGTGCTTTCGAAAGCGATGCTTCGCCCTTGTTCCCTTTGACCCTATAGTTTTTTTAAGTGTTGAACTCAATGATTTTCGAAAGGGATGCTTTCAATAATTTCAAAAGGGATGCTTTAAATGATTTCTAAAGTGGTTGTTTATGGTTTAAACAATGGATTCGAAGGTATTGTTTTGGATTTATAGCCTAATGTTTACTAACTTAAAAAGGCTTTAACTTATTTTAAAGGGGTAGATAACCCTATTGATTTTAGGTTTTTATCAACATTGTTTTGTGTAAAGCATATATCATGGCATAAGTATTTTGAGTAAAGCAAAGAGTATATATTTTCCTTGTTTATGCAAGATTTAAAAGGGTTAAATCAATTTGAAAGAAATGTTTTCAAGGAAAATTGAATAGGGTGGTTAGCCCATAGTATATGACTCAGATTAAAAAAAACTAGATGGGACTGGTGTGAGGTCGCGTCCTATACTTTAGCTAGTAGCCCCTAACTAATATAACTCCGAAATTCCTGTGTGTAGGGCTTTGTCAAAGATAAGACTAAAATGATGTTACATACAGAAAGGAATACACAGATTAAAGATAGGTTATTGGTGAGCCCGCAAAATAATTATGATCAGTTAATCCTTGGAGAAGTAAGTTAAGGACAGAATGTCCAGTATTATGTCTAACAGAAGTTAGAATATTATTATGTCTGGTAGTCCCGAGTCAGCTAGTGGTTAATAGTCAGCCCGACATGTCTATAATGTTTGGATGGATAGTCCATTGATCACCTCATTTATATGCATATATGTTATTGCCACTATTGTTATAATCAGTTTGATTGTAGGATATTGATTTGCAAAAGATATGCTTTTAAAAAAGATATTAGTGAGGGGAAACCCGTTCCGCTAAGTGGTGTGGTCTTACTTAATATCGGTAAATCGAGATGTAATAGAATTATTCACATCGGGCTTTATGTCTGACTCGAAGTTTATGTTATCCCCTTAAACACTCGGGTGCTCAAAATTTAATTCAAGTAGATTGAGATTTACGTTATTTCAGGTTTTAGTAGGTGACGAATAATACTACCGAAGACGTGTAGGAGGCAAGGATTAGCTATTTAGGAGTCTATCCATTATTGTTTCCGCTATGATGTATTTATTGATTGATATGTTTATTTAGTACTCAGATCATCCAAGGGGGCGTCTTCATATGTCGCTCTTGGCCTTTTTTTAATAATTATATTTATCTGAACCTAGGAATCAGTTGGGATTAGGTAATTGAATATGAAATATTAATTTGAAATGTAATCAGAAAAGATGTTTTGAAATCTGTGTTGATTTTATTTCATATTCATGTGCTTCTGATATTATGGATACCATTAACATTACTGTATTTTATCACCCGAAGTTACTACTATAGGTGACTGCAACATCTGTAGCGGTTAGCTTCAGGCCTTAAAATAGGGTATGTTACATACTGCGAAAAGCTCGGCATGCCCCCAACTTTGTGGTAGCACCTATTAATATGCCTGGGCATGATTAAACTGCTGACCTCGCCGAGAACTCAAAAGGGAGAAGGTCAAAGGCAAGATGGGGCAGATCAGCCGTAGATGTTTTTTCCTATTTCTACCATGGGCTTGACCTGAACTTCCTTTATAACAAAGAAGGTCATGAAGTAATTACGGAGGATCTGATGGACTCATGGGCAGGTGCCAAATATTGTCCAATGAAGACCTTTCGCATCAGAACAGACTCGCCTTTGGCTAGCATGCCTTAGATCGGGTGTTGTACAATTATGGCAGTATTTTAGGATCCTACGACCTAGGATACTTTTGTAAAATTATGTTGTAGGAAATGTTCCTTTTGGTTACACGAATACTCATAAGGTACTGTGTAAACAGAATTCCTTTATAAAAGAATGTAAGTTCCTTGTGAGTTTTTTTGCTTGATCGCCATTTCTTTTAATTTTATTTGTTTGGATTTGCTTAATTTTAAGCCTAGCACTACTAATCGAAGCTCGAAGATAGTCGACTTGGAAGAAAAGCTTAAGTCTGCTCTGATTCGAATCACTGAACTGGAAGGTTTACTGAAAGATGTTAAAGGTGTCTATAAGGCTTTCTATGAAGATAAGATCAAGGTATTGAATGACAAAGTTGAAGAGTTGTCTCTCCAATTCGCTAAGTGAACCAGCAAAGAAGATGATCCTATTGTGTCCTTGGCTCGATGTTTTATCATGGCATAGTGCCGTCCCTTTGCCTCTGCTGGGGGCTAATACCAACGTCATTTTTTGATGGAAGGAAGATTTGAAGAATTATTATGAGGCCAAATTCTACAAGTTAAAGGATTATTATAAAAAGGGCTCACCTTCAAATTCTGAAGCAAAGAGTGGTTCTAGTCAATGTCATTTATCAGGTGACCACAAATCTCGTCTCTGCGATATAATCGACAATTCTTCTGAGGGTAGGTTAGAACCATAACGTAGTTTGTTTTATTATTAGCCATATTTCCTAGTTCAATTTTTTATATAATTTTACATGATAATTAATTTATTTCTCACTTGTGATGTGTGTGGAACTGTGAGAAACCATGCAGATATGAGTAAGCTTCAGTAAATATTAGTAGATCTCAGCTTTTGATATTTATTGGCAAGCTTTATGCATTTTCTAGAATCGTACCCAAATCGTAGGTTGCACTGCATTACATGCATTTCCTTTTCTTGCCACTCTTAATCGATTTCTTTGCACATTTCAAGCTTTTTAAACTTGGTCTTTTACGTTCGTGCCTTTTCATGCACTTTGCACGATCTTCCCCACCGTCGTGGGCGGACTATTTTTTGTTCGTACGTTTAGCACGGTCTGCCCCGTTATTTGGAGGCGGAGAATATTTTGACTATGAAATTAGGTCGTGTATTTTACAACCTTTTAATTCATGCACATGGTATTTTGTACTGGTTCAGGCTATCTAATATCCTTACGTCCAATGTAACTGTTTGGCAAAGAAGTCGGGTTGTGTATAATACAACTCAATGTTATTAGCTATGTTAGTGAAATTAACATAAAGAGATTTTAATACTGGTTTGGGCCATCCAATATCCCTACGTCAAGTACATTATATTACTATTTTTCATAATAATTACAATGTTAATTATACAAGTAACACAAGTTATACAAAGTAAGGCCTGAGGTGCTCTGAATTCCATGCCCTCAGAACCAGATTTCCATTAGGTTTTAATAGCTTGTATAACTCATTAGCTAAGACTTTTGCTATAACCAAAGGATCATCCCAGTTTAGGCCCAGAGTCCCATCTGCTGGGTCTTTGGTGTTGGCCATTACTCTTCGCAGTACTAGATCTCCCTTGCATAAGGTTCTCTTCTTGAGCCTAGCATTATAGTTTTTTTGTCATCCTTTATCGGTATGCAGTGGATCGGATTGTTGCCTTGTCTCGTTTCTCTTGAATAAAATCGAGGGCAGCTTTTTTTAATTCCTTGTTCTGCTCTGCCATATACGATATCTTTCTATGTGATGGGAGCTTCATTTCTACGAGAAGCATGGCTTCATAGCCATAGGTTAAGAAGAATAGTGTATGGCTGGTTAGGGATCTGGATGAGCTTTTATAAGCCCATAGTAGTAAAGGCAACTCCTCTACCCATTTTCCTTTAGCCTTTTGCAAACTCTTCTTAAGCAATTTCTTAGTGGTTTTGTCTATTACCTCGACCCGCCCGTTTGCCTACGGATGTGCAACCGAGGATAAACTTTTTATTATTCTATTCCTTTTATAGAGATCTATGAACTCCTTTCTTTCAAACTGGGTCCCTTTATCTAAAATTATTTAATGAGGGATCATGAATCTAGTGATTATGTTCCCTACCATAAAAGTGATTATCCTCTTTGTAGTGATTGTTGCTAGAGGCAATACTTTTGCCCACTTGGTAAAGTAGTCCATTGCTACTATAACATACTTTGCGCTCCCTTTGACATAGGAAGTGGACCTATCAATTCTATGCACCATATGTTGAATGGCCATGAGCTGGCTAAAGAGATGAGCTCATGGGAAGTTTGCCTTGGGATACTCACAAATCTTTGACGTTTGTCGCATCTTCTCACATATTTCTTTGCATCCTGAAGTGTAGTGAGCTAGTAGTAACCATGCCTCAGTACCTTCTTTGCTAACTTGGACCCTCTGAAATGATCCTCGCACCACTCTTCATGTACTTCTCTCAAGACCCGTATTCCCTCTTCTTTGGAAATGCATCTAGGATAAGGGGTAGAGTACACTATCTTGTATAATATGCCATCAAAGAAGGAGTAATATAGAGCTTGATATCTTATTTTTCGGGTTTTGTTTCTATTTGGGGGTTAGATTCTGTTTATTAAGAATTGTTTGATATGGGTCATCCATGGGTTTTCTTATGTCTGTCAAGGTATAAGCATAGTTGGAGACTACTCTTGAGTTTCTCTGTTTCCCGGTCCTATGCTTCTCAGATCATGGCTCATTAGGCCCTATTTAGGACTAGTTTTTTGATTAGCATCGATGATGCTTGGTTTAGCTTGATGCCCCATTGGGATAGCTTTCATTTCATTAGCTACCTTTGCGCTAGCGAGTTTGGTTAATGGATCAGAAGAAGAGTTGTTCTCACGTGGAATTTTCTCTATATCAAACTATACATATTGCTTTAATAAATTTTAGAAGGTTCCACATATTCAGCTAGAGTGGGCTCTTTTGCTTGGCAATTACCCTGCACTTGGTTCACAACTAACTGGGAATCACTGTGAAATTTAATATGGGCTACCTTCATTAGCTGAGCCATCTTTAAGCCTGCAAGGAGAGCCTTATATTCTTCCATATTATTGGTAGCTTTGAACCCAAGCTGCACTGCTTCATATAGTCTTTGTTCATTTGGAGTAATCAGTACATATCTAATTCCTCCCCTATTCATTTGAAGCTCCATCCACAAATAATTTCCAAAACTGCAGAGTGGGCGCTTCTTCCTAGAGTTGGGGCTCATTCAGTTATTCGCATTCAACGAAATCTGCTAGTGCTTGAAATTTGATGGCTTTTCTTTTACAATAGGAGATATTATACCGACTAAGCTCCAGCCCATTTTAGCAAGTGATCCGATGTCTGAGTTTCCTCTATTTCCTTCTTATGAGAAGTATGTTGTAAGCGAGGTTTTCATGACTTAATAATTGAGTTCTGCTCCTGATAGACGTTGGCTTGTGAAATAAACAGGCCTCTAGGTCCCTTCATCCTCTCGAACCACTGCATTACTAATAACTTTATCAGTTACAGCTAAATACATATACAAGTCCTCATCTGTCACTAGTTTTGAAGGGATTGGAGTGTTAACCAGATGGTCCTTCAGATTTTGGAATGCAATTTTGCATTCCTCGGTTCTCTCCAAAACTCTGTCCCTTCTTTACTTGGTCAAAGAATGGTATACACTTGTTCGTTACTTTAGAATTAAACCTAGTTAGAGCAGCCACCCTACCGTTTAGGCTTATGATATTTTTTGGTTTCTCCAGGATCCTATATTCTTTATAGCCTCAATCTGCTCTGGGTTTGCTTCAATGCTACGAGCACTCACTATGTATCCCAGGAATTTCCCTAACTAAATATCAAAAGTACATTTTTAGGGATTTAATTTCATATTATACTGCCTTAAGATCGCAAACGTTTCTTTTAGGTCTTGTACATGACTCGATGTCGCTTTTGACTTGACTAGCATATAGTCTACTTATACATTGATGTTTTTTCCAATCAGATTTGAGAATATCATGTTAACTAACCTATGGCAGGTTGCACTTGCATTTTTGAGTCTGAACAACGTCACTTTGTAGTACAAGCCTTTGTCCATCATGAAACTAGTGTGCTTCTGATCTAGTTCAAACATAGCAATTTGATTGTAACATGAGTATGTGTCCATGAATGAGAGCGGTTCGTGTCCACTAGGTGCATCCACTAATTGGTCAATTCTAGGTAAGGGAAAGCTATCCTTTAGGCAGGCCTTGTTTAGGTTGGCATAGTCAATGTAAGTTCTCTACTACCGATTAGGCATCTTCATAAGAATAGGGTTGACGATCCACTTTAGATAGTATACTTCCCTGATGAACACATTTTCTTTTAGCCTTTTGACTTCTTCGTGTAGAGCATTATACCTATAAAAATCTGCATTTCTTACTACCAAAGAGGACACTTGATACATCCTCAGTATTCATGTGCCGAGCATTTAGTGGTCCGATGATATGTCATTACGACTGAAAGAAAGATAGATAGAACAGAAGAAACTAAACAACACAGAATCTCACAATGCAATGGAACAGTATATATTTCTCAACATAATATATTACAAAGTCATTTCAAAATGTTACATTAGAGTCATACAAATATAAATTCTAGCCTAGGACAGTTATAACAGCATGTCCCTACCTAACAGATACAATATACATATAAACAGCGAAAAACAAGAATAACAACTAGCTATCGATGAAGCCACATGTTCCAAGCCCTGAATCTGCAGAAAACCTAAACTACTTGGTTGCCCATTCAAATTTGAGCACCCAAGAGTTTAGGAAAAGGGAAAATAAACTCCGGGGAAGACATGGGTCTGGTGTGAGTAAAGCATAAGTCATTAACTTTATAAAACCTTTAAATCAAAGGCATCTCGTAAGACCGCGCTGCACATAAACACGGATGGGTTTTTACCTTACGATAACCAAAATATTTGTATATAAAATCCAGTGATATTATCATAATGTCTAGGTTTTTCAAGTAAATAATTAACATAGCCGAAATTGTTACATTAATTAAATTCCAGCATAACAGGTATACAACTAAAACTGTAAAGACTCGTATTGGAGAATGGATTCCATACTATGACAAGGTAAGGAACTGCCTTCCGATGGTACATCTTTAGATAAAATGCACCAGGGTATGGAAAGAACATCTTGTACCCCTATCACACTGGACTGGCCTACCACTTGACTAGTAGTACTGAATATGATCAACCTACTTTAGGCCCCGAAGTATACTTGAGTAGATAGTAATTGATCTAGATTTTGGGATGACCATACCCTGATGGAGCGACCCATATGGCCCCGCTACATGCCCGATTTTTGTCATTTCCCGGTTGGTGAGGGTTGAGGCTACGTTTTACCTTTATATAGCACTTTCAACTTGGAATGCTACATTGCCTTCTAGTCGATGACACAATGTCCATCCATACAAGTCGTTCAGGAGATGAACGAATCGAAGGCACTATCCCTACTACATCCATTTTGGAATCACCCTCAGGATTAGTAGCAAGCAGCACTTGCACTTCAAAGAGCTTCATCTTCAATTCCATCATCTTCCAGATGTCTTCACTTTGAAACGCTTGAGTTGGATCGAAGTAGTTTTCGGATAACATGTCTGATCCCGGTCTCCTCGAAACAACATTCGATAGCTTCCGGTAAACTCAACCCCGGTTGTTTTGGAAATAAGCAGGCAAAGATAAGAGCGGAGATCACCTCCTAGCCGTTAGTGGATGGATTTCCTTATTATTTGTCCTAGGAGAATGAAACAAAATTTATACACATAGTACAGCATCATCAGAGATGACTGTGCCATATAACTCACATGTTTCTCCTAAATATTTCCAAATATATGTTTTGGGTCTATA
Source organism: Allium fistulosum (assembly GCA_030737815.1). Taxonomy (NCBI): domain Eukaryota; kingdom Viridiplantae; phylum Streptophyta; class Magnoliopsida; order Asparagales; family Amaryllidaceae; genus Allium; species Allium fistulosum. Next base: position 431,168,305 of record CM060903.1, on the reverse strand, counting down.
TTTGATAGTTGGTTATTTAACTATCAAATAAACAAACAACAACCAATTCAATTTGAGATTTGTTTATCCATAGCAACAACTAAGCCCCAAAATAAATCTTTAATAAATCTCTTTCGAAACGTTTGTCTAAAACATTCATATACTTATCTCTCTGACATAAGTATATTCACAAAACATTTGCGAATAACTTCTTACTTCCAATCATGTTAAAAAGGATTAAACAAATGTTATTTAAATTGGAGTAAAGGACAACCCTAAACATTATCCACTTTGTGTTAAGTGTGGAATGGATGTTCCATACCACCATTTTTAAAAGGGCAGTTTAGAGAAACCCAGATCTCAAATTCTTTTTATACCTCTTTCAAGAAATCTTTTGTAATCAAATTTATTTTATTCATGAAATCTCTTTTACTTGAAATCCAACCCCATTTCAAAATACTTTCCAACTTCTCAAATTCATTTATAAAATCCTTTTATAAATATTCAAAATAATTTTAATAATTACTTTTATAAATATCCAAACTTATTTATAAACTCCCTTTATGAATATCCAAATCATTTTCTAAAACTTCTTTTATAAATACCCCAAAATCGTTTATAAAAATTATTTATAAAACCTTCTTATTTAAACAACTTCCTAAATAACCTTAAATCAAATTAGCTTCTTTCAATAAGAAAATCCATTTTATAAATCTCCCCCTTATTTATAAAACCTTCTTTGCTTAAAAACTCAAATCCATTTACCCAAAACGCCTTATAAATTCCCAAATTCCTTTATAAAACTCTTTATAATAACTTCTTTTTTATAAACATACAAATCAATTAGAAAAATCTTTGTAAACTTCTTTTTATAACATTGAAACCATTTCCATTAGTTAAAAGAACTTTAATAAAACCATTACCCAAATCATTCTTTAAATATCTTGTTTAAAATGGAATAACTTTGAAACCAATTTAAAAAGAAAATGAAATATTTATCTTTACAAAATAAAGTGGAGGCTTAGCGACTACAATGGTGCTTTTAATTTTGTTTTACTTATCCAGTTCACATGGGTATCATAGGACAACAGGTATGTATGGGGTCAATACATAACAATCAATCAACATGAGTGAATGTCCAAGTTATTACAATAACATAATGGTGTCTTGTTATGCTAATAAATGTCATTTAGTTTTCCTAACATGTGGGGTAACTTAAGGGGAAGTGACACAGAAATCCCATGATTTGAGACAAACTTGAAAAAGAAACAGTCTAAAACAGAACTGATTATTTAAACTCAAATAATTTAAAATAAATTAAAATCTTGCTAATTAGAATCAAACCTTATCAATTTGTAATTAAACTTTTATTAAAGTAATTAAACCTTTAGTTAAATCTTTACTGAACATAATTAAACTTTAAATCAAGATTAATTAAATAAAACCCTCTTTTAAAATAATAATTAGTTAATAATTATCTTAAATAATTAATTAAATAATAATTAATTAATCCTTAATTAATAATTAAATTATGATTTACTCTAATTAAGTAACAAATCATGATTAACTTAATTGATTAACATTTAAGTTTAAAAACCATTATTAACATTTGATTAAGTACTAATTACCTTTATTAATTATTTAATTAATTTAGCAATCATTAAATAAATAAATAAATAATTGTTCTTTAATTACTAAATTAAAGTTAGAAAACATTTTCTACAAAGTTTTTAAGTGTAAACACTTGAGATTTAGAAAATTTGGTTCGTTTTTCACGAACTGCGCGTATATCGACTATCGCTATACGGACCCATAATTTCAAAAACTTAAAACTTCCTTTTATAACTTTTAAAACTTTCCTTTTTGAACTCCTGTCCTCTTTGACACATGAAAATAAACCTTTGAAAATCAAATCAAAGTTTTAAACTTGAAAACTTTTCATTTTGAAACAAAAATCAAATTTTTGACAAAAAGTGGATTTTTACGTTGCTTTTGGTTAGCGAATTGCTACCTTTGTGTCACAAACCCACATACAACAATTACAACATTCAAACATAATATCATATCATAATATTATAGCACCATCATAAACAAAGTACTACTTCACAATACTAACTAACTTTTCCAGTATTCAAGGTATAATCTTTATCGCATACTCAAACTTCCGCATAAGCAATCAACACCAAATCAACATACATGCATGCTTACACAACATAAAACATTACTACATACTCAAGTAACATTTTAACTCATAAATTTTACAATTTTAAAAAGTTAGTAACTTGAGTTTTAGAACATGAACTTTACTCACCAAACTTTCACTAAAACTTGAATTCGACCTAGATCTTGGTATTAATTTACAAATGAGAAGACTTTGGATGGTTTTACACCTAAATTAGGCTCGGCCATGCATGTGTTTAGGCTCGTCCATGCATGTTTTAGGGTAAATGGGCTTGAAACTTGGAAGAGAAGAGGTATGGAAGTGAATGGAAGGTGTTTAGTTATGTTTTTACACTACTTTCTCTATCTTTTCTCTTAGGAATTTTAATTTGGTAGCCATTGAAGTGGACATGAATAAGAAGCAAGGAAGTGAAGAAATGAAGTAGGATTTGTAAAATGAAAATTATGAAAGGGAAGTGGTATTTATAAGCTAAGGAAAGTAATAAAATAATAAAGCGATTAGAATTAAATATACACACATGCATGCACTCCATACCTCCCATATCCCTCACTTGTACACATTACCCCCCGGGACATGTTGTAGGGTACTTAAGGTATGGCATAGGATTTGTGTGTATATATATATAAGTGTGTTTATATGTATATATATGCCTTTTATAACATAACTTGTCACATCCAAGCTTATGTATAAATATATATAAGTTAATATACATAAGTATGCTTAATAAATAATAATACTAACATATATAAATGTGTGCATGTTGCATGAAGTGCGCACAATGTTCCCGACGACTTTCGAGTGTCTAAAAGTTGAAATTTCGAAAAACATTCTTCGATCACATTTTTTATTTTTCTATGAACTATCTATATTGGTAAATAAATTTTGGAAACTATTTTATCATCATTATTAAATAATTAAAATAGGTTTATTTGCTAATAAAAATTCATTTATTGATTTTATAATATATATTTAAATAGCCTATTTCAAAGTGGCAAAATCCTGGGTCTTTATAAATCTATTTTGCCATCATTTGTTATTACTTAAAAGAATTATATTTTAATTATAGCACCTATTATTTTAATTATAAAACCTATTATTTTAATATATAAAATTTATTAAATTTACGTAAATCAAGGCAGTAAAATTCCGGGTCGTTACACTCTTATCCTCTTAAAAGAATTTCATCCCCGAAATGATACCACAACCCTAATTCCCAGAAACGCTTAAACTATTCACTAGTCTGTATCATGTATAGATTATTCCTATGTAAAATCTGATTTGGTCATTCACTCGAACACATAACTTTACTTTCGAACTAGTATCACTCACCTGACTTCCTAGTGCGGACTTTGATCGGGCCTCTTAATTAGAAACCTTCGTTCTCCTTGCATAGCCATAAACTATGATAAACAACTTTTGGTTCCACAAAAGAACCCTTACCAACGCTCATCGTCAAAAAACAAATGATAAATCCTTATTCGGAATGGTGTAAAAAACTCCAGTCATTTACTCAAATCTAGGATCGAGAACTATGTGAAAAGGAGAAATGATCTTCATACAACTTACGTATTTATCTAACGATTCATACCATCTAGCTACTTTCTACCCTCCCACGATGCTTCATAAGAATCAATTTTTTTAAATTTATTAACTTATATAATACTCTTCTACATCCTAAGAGTATATACAAACATCTGATTTTTAATTCTATTTAATTTTAACTATTAGATGCAAGCCAAAAATAATTTTGGTCTTGAAACTAAGTCAACCAAATCAACCTCTTTACCTTAATTGGTCTGGTAAGTAGCTAAGAAGAGTAGAGTGCCGGTATCCAAACTCCATCCTAGATTCTACTTTTTCTTACACTACCGAGGTAAAAATGTCTATTAGCCAGTCTAATAACATCAAATAATTCTTCATATCCTAGTTGTTAAAATCAAAAGACACGGTTTAAATAAACAAAATTTATTAAACCCCCTTATTAAATTTAACCTAATTAAAACCTCATTTATTTATTCAGTTTCAAAATATCTTTTATTTTGGAAACTCTTCCTTTTAAGGGATCCAAGAACACAATACCCGGGTTTTATTTCAAAAACCTTTTGATACATATAGCCCGAGTAACTCCAAAACGATGTCAAGGAATTGGGTGCTACCAAATAGTACCATATATCCCTTTACCAAGAAGGGTAATACTCAAGAGAAGTGTTTGCCATCCAAACACATCTCTTACCCATTTTCAATCATTTTCGAGACACTCAAAAACTAGTTAATAAAAATTATTTGTTCTTTTTCCAAATTTCTACTTGAAATAATACTATTTATAGACAAATAGTTTTTAACAAAACCATCCACTTGCTTTGGATTCATTTGGATTTGAACTCATTTCGATTTGTACAATGACAAAGAGAATAATTTACCGAGTCCACTACCCTATCTACCTAAGCAAATTCGATTGTCACTTAGAAGATTATTTTGATCATCACGAAATAGATCAAGACTTATTCCTGAACTGTCCAAAGGGAACCTTACTCTCAAACTTTATTTTAAAATATCTATATCTTTAAAATATGTTTAAGAAAGATTAATATTATTTTCCAAAATCATTTAGAATTTACCAAAGCCACAAGAATTTAACATTCTCAAAACCCTTTTCATTTTAAAACACATTTAGTAGTTCTGATTTGTAAAATCATCTCTCTTAATTCATCTTATAAAAATATCTAAAGATTTTCTTTTAAATAAACACCTTTATTAAAATTCAATTTTTAACCCTACATTTCGTCGAACGCCTTATAGTCAAATTGTGAAACTTAATTCATAAGGTGTTCGATTAAATGTTCCTACAAATTCTATCTCCCAAACCCATTGTTAGCACCAAAATTGGTCACTAACCTCGTAGAAGAAGATTGTGAAGAGATATAAGTGATGAAATCAAATTAAACAGAGAAGACAGTGCTAATCTAAATACAGAAAGTAAGAACACCAAATTTATAGTGGTTCAGCGTAATTGCCTACGTCCACTTTGAGGTTAAACTTTATTGATCTTCTTTATAGTTGATTACAAATACAATTCATGAATCAAATGCTTGAATGAAGTTGTTAAGTAGAGAAGATGAGTCTTGAAAATGGCAGAGTCTCCCCGGTGTTTTCTCTCCCAAAAAAGGATCCATTTCACTGTGACCCTGCCCCTCTATTTATAGGCAAAAGTGGGCTGGACTACCCAAGTGGGCTTGATAGCCGAACGCTCTAGCCCAGGCGCTGCATGCCGAACCAGGTACGCCGAACGCTTCCATGCCGAACGGTCCTTCCCATGCCGAACGGTGCTTCTGATGTATGGGAAGTGTAGGATGGTTGCAGTGAAGCCGAGCGTATCTCTGTTCGAAGCTCTTGACCGATCAATGTATGTAGGTCGAATGATATCGTTACCTTGCGTAGTTGTGCATACTGAATGCCTTCTGAATGCCGAACGCTCTCGTTGCCGAGTTATCCTATCGCCGAGTTCTACTGACGCCGAGTGCCTCTGGATGCCGAGTACTCCGGATGCCGAGTACCATGGGATGACGAACACTAGTTGACGCTGAGCATAGGTTGTTGCCGAGTGCCAGTTGATGCCGAACACTACTTGACGCCGAGTACCCTTGTTGCCGAGTACTACGCCGAGTAGTCTCGATGCCGAGTGCTCTTGATGTCGAGTGCTCTCGCATGCCGAGCAGTCTCGTATGCCGAGCAGTCTTGGTGCCGAGGAATCTTGATGCCGAGCGTTGGTTGATGTTGAGTGCCAGTTGACGCCGAACACTGCTGAGTACTACGCCGAACACTCCTGGACGTCGGACACTATGGATGTCGAGTACTACGCCGAGTACTCATGGATGACAGTTGCTTCGCCGAACACTCCTGGATGGCAAGTTCTTCGCCGAACACTCCTAGATGCCGGACACTCTCTGATGCCGAGCACTTATTGCCGAGTACTAGTTGCCTAGTCAAATCCCCAGGAAACACTTGCCCCCCAAAGTGTATTGCGTGGCCGAACGTGATGCGCTTTGAATCTGGTACAATCTACCTCGGAGGTACCTCTTCAAGAATGTTAGTGAAGGAGGTGCGAGACGAACAAGGTTGGGATGCCGAACGATACGTTCGAAGCCGAGCGTACCTCGTGTGCCGAACGCTCTGGTATTGACCGGTTCTACCGGGTATAGCCTCTTCGTCTTCTACCTCCCTCTATATAACCAGGCGCCCTTCCACCATTTTCTTTTACGTCTTCTTTATTATCACTCTTAGAGATTTGCAATCCTATCAGATATAAAGCCTATATAATCCATTCTCAACTTCGATCGTCGAATTAGGTATCCTTCCTCTAACAATTGCACTACTTCCATTTTAGGTTCATCTTATGGAAACAGAGTATTTCCTTTAGTTGTAAACGCGTGGCTAGTGGGAGTGGTCCGCTCGTTTGGAATCGCCGAACGGTGCACGGGAGTTGAGCCTAGCTCCTTTGCGCTGATCAAGATTGGAAGAAGAAAAAGGTAGATGGGGAGTCGAACGGCGTAAGCTGCGTCGGGCGATCTGTCTCTGTCGTTCGGTGTAAATGGAGTGGGAGCAGGGTGGAGTTATGATCTAAGGCGGAGCTCTACTCTAGCCGAACGAACTTAAGCCGAACACTACCCTAATGCCGAATAGATGCATTCGCTGAATAACCTTTAGCCGAACGACATAATCGCCGAACAACTATCGTGCCGATCAGTACTTAGACATGCCGAACGAACGTATACACCGAACAGGACTTAGTCACGCCGAACGCACATATACACCGAACAGGATTTGTCACGCCGAACGCACATATACACCGAACAGGACTTAGACATGTCGAACAGTAGTTATATGCCGAACAAACATATACATGCCGAACAATTTTAATGCCGAACAGAACCTTTGACTGGACAATGTCTTTAACCGAACGAGGCTTTTAGCCGGGCCAGGACTTTAGCCGAACACTTGACTATGACTTGACCGAACCAAGATGCATGCCGAACAACATTTAAATGCCGAACGATATAAATGTCAAATTAGACTTACGCCGGACACTTCATAAATCACATGTTTTCTGAATCTGGAACTGTAATCGCCTCAAGGCAAGCTTTTTGGGACGGTCAGCGATGACGGTCTTCGAAGGCGGCGATTCGAAGCTAATCGTTATATCTTTAAAATCTCACTGCTTGTACACAATTGTTTTCACTAGTTCACACACCACGTGGGGGGGGGAAACTCGTGTTGCTAATTCTAACGTTCAACGTTTTTTGAGTATAGCTCTCTCAAGCACTTAGCCAGGTTCATTATTTATTCGGGATGTCGAGAAAATCTAGTTCTGCCACCATATCTGACAGGCCTGGGCCGTCAGCAAGGCAAGGAGCCGCTGATACTTCTAACCCGCCAACTTCTCCTGCTCATAACTTGGCGCCTGATGCTCTGGAGGCAACCATCTTACTAGACAATCCGATCGATTCTCAAGCCTCGAAGATCAACGAAGCTGCTCTGCGATGGATATGTTCTATTCACGGGATTCCTTTTGCCGACGTGTTAGTTCCTTCAAGACACGATCGCCCTCATCTGCCCCCAGTCGGGTACACTACCTGCAACAAGTTTATGTGTTGGATGGGCAGCGTGCCTCCATTTAACTTATTTCTCCAGGATGTACTGCAGTACATAGACATAGCTCCGTCGCAGCTGCACCCGAACGGCCATGCATTTCTATACGGGACTTATCTACTTTTCATGGCTGTCTTCTCCAGACCTCCAACCCCTGGTGATATCAGATACATTTATATGTTCAAGAGACGGAAAGACAGTCCTTCCTTTATGTTTCTCGAGCCATACCACAAGTGCCAGATCTTGACAGGGGCATGTAGCAAATTCACCCTGTACAAACAGGAATGGTTCTATGTGCGCTGCCCGTCTGGTTTTGCTAGGAGATGGGTTGAAGGCAGTAAGTCTCTCTGCTGAATCGTTATTCGTATTTAATTGGAGTCATGCTTTTCCTAACTCTTCATTTCACCTTTTCAGGTATCAACCCGCGTCCGGAAGGCCGAGGATATTCTGAGGCTGTTGAAGCCATTAGAGCTCTTCCTGCTGAGGATCGAGACATCCGGACTATCATTTCGAATGAATCGCTGTCGGGGTTCGGCTTGCTAGCCCCTGGTAGTCGGACCAGCCTTCCAGAAGGTGTTACAATTCCCAAACCTCCATCTGGTAAAGGGAAAAAACTTGCCGGACCGTCGTCGCGTCGCGCTCCCGACACGCACGAAGAAGGTGAGCGCAAAGAGGATGATGCCCCCGAAACTCAGGGCGAGAACGTGGGCCCTGCTTGGAATCCGGCAATCGAAGTTCAGGATATTGAGACATCGTCCTCCCCTTCGAAGGGAAAGAAGAAGTTGAAATATACGGTTCAAAAGGAGAAAGTTGGTGGCTCCTCAAAAGTTACGCCCATCCCTCCTGAGAAAGAGGCTTCTTCGCAGCACCTGGAAAGTTCTCTGAGGGGTCTGTCCAACCTGTCTATCCCCGATGATTTACTTAATTACGAGTTCGATAATCCTGAAGCTCTCAAATTCTCTTCGCCCGCTAGAGGCAATGTAGGAGTTCAACTCCCGGCTCCAGGAGACAACACTCCTATTAGCAAAGATAAACGAACGGGTCCATCGGGGGGAACACTAGGACACACACGCACATGCGCATTCCATAATATACTTCAAGTCTTTTTAATTCGTGAATTCCCCTTAACTTGTTGTTATTTCCATTCTTTGCAGGTGATATGGGCCGCTCTCACGGACTTGATCGCCTTCAGGGGTCTTCTATATTCCATCACTCAGGACGGGATTCCGGTTTAGGCAGTCGCAGGGACCGAGGTGATTATGAAGATAGGGACAATCGTCCTCGCGGGTCGTCTCACCGCAAGAAGGCACACTCTCAATCTTCCCAGTCCCGCGATCTTCCTCCTCCAACTGAGCCGGATAAAGAGAAGTCTTTGCAGAAGGGTTATCAGTCTGATGCTGCTCGAGAACAACATTCCAGTTCATCGAGTACGAGGCAAGTTCGAGAGCAACGTAAAAGAACGGAATTCTCAAGGCCTCCTCCTCCTACTCCTGCAGTGGACCCAACTGTTGTAGAAAAGATGGTCGACCTTAAGGCCAAGTTTCCGAAAATCTGTTTCGACGGCTTGAAATTCCTCCCAGCCATCCATCACATTCCTGGGCACGTGAAGCAAAGTTCCATTGTCTGCAACAACGACGTCTATGTTCAACATGACGCATTCGTGCACTTGGTGGAGAAGATCTCGGAAGTATCTGTTGTGCGTCAACACGAGATTGACCGTCTGAATCTGGAGGCTGACAGCGATAAGAAAATCATCAAACTCCAAGACGAAGAGCTCGCTTCGTATAAGTCAAAGCTAGAAGCCGCTGAACAAGGTGCAAAAGATACTGCTGAGGCAGTTACTCGCTTAGAGGTGGCTCACAAAAAGGAGCTTGACGAAGCAGTCCAGCGCAGCGGCGCCCTTGCCCTAGAAAAAGACTCTGTCCAAAAAGAAAGGGATGCGCTCGCTACTCAAGTCAAAGAGCTGAAAGAACAACTCTCCAAGGAGAAAGAAGACAAAATAGCTGCTTAGGATGAATCACAGCGATATTGTGATGAGATTGTTGCTACCCGACTCCTGAAGACAAAGCTCGACGACGAACTTGCCGGGGTCGAGAAAATGAAGGATGAGGCCCGTGAGGAGGGCAAAAGAATGGCTGTGGAGGAGCTTGATTCTCGCCTTGAGGCGGCCGTAGAGGCCGGCAGGGAAGAGGTCAAAAGTATGTTTGACCCGTTGATCGCCGAGTACGGAGCCCGCGTCCTTATGCACCGTGACTTAACATTCTTGGGCGACGGCCACCTCGAATCCCTGGCTGAGGCATGGGAAACTCTGATAAAGATCAGGAAAGTCGAGTCAGGCTCCGAAGAGGTCGACGAGGATGCATTGGTGAAGGAGTTCCTGAGGGGGAATGAGCCATCGGATTTATCCGCAGCATTGGCCCTTTATGGCAAAGGCTCTTCCCCTTCGAAAGAGAAGAACGACGAAGCCGGCCCGTTAGAGGCCGACGCTACTACTCCTCACATCACCGCTCCTTATGCTGCTCAATCGGCTGGTCGGTCGACGCTTGATCCATTCGAGCAGCATGCCAGTTATGATCCCGAAGATCCCGGGCTTGGCGTTCATGTGCTGTCACCTATCCTGGAGGGTGAAACCCCACGCGCCACCAATAGCCAACCGGATCCTGGTAGGAAATTCTTCTTTCTCTAGAAGTTGAAGAGATCCCGTCATTTTTCAGCAATGGTTATTCGTTCTAACGCCCATTTCTTATATTTTTATGTAGGTCGTTCTGACGCCGAGCCAACTCCGAGGAGTGATGACGCCAAGGAGGAAGCAGAGAAAACAAGCGACATTGCTCACGCAGGAGTAACTCCCGGTCTAAACGCTCAAGTGATCGGGGCGCTTGATGATGACAAACTTGATACTTCGTCTCCTGCCGAAGGAAGCGATGAAATTAAAATCACTGGTGCCTCTGAGCATACTTCAGAGATGAGCATGAAGGACCGTCTTGCCGACGAGGAGAAAAGAAAAGTCAAAGTCAAAGTCGAGTCTGAAATACTGGAACTCACTGACCCGCGGAACAGACCTTTGAAAATCATTCTCCCGGGCAGGTCCAAACCACTAGATGTTCCGTCTCCTACTCCTGACTCTGTTTCTCTAGCAAGCAAAAAGTCCAAGAAAAAACATGAGGGAGAGGAGTCGTCGGAAACATCAAAGGAAGACAAAAAGAAGAAGTCGAAGAAATAATCGATACACTCGTTCAACGAGTTTTTTGCTTAAGTCTTGTAGTTGCTTTTATCTTTCACAACTTGCAGTTTGTATAGAGAGGTCTGAATTTTGTAGGAGTGATCATGTATCCCCGTTTTGGACTTATCGAATAAAATTTTAGTTTCTTTTTGTTTGAATGATTCTCTTGTCTTTATTTGGTTTGCTGACACTGTGCTCCGAGGACTTGGAGACTTGAGACTGTTCATGCTCTAGTCCGCGCTCTGGGGACTTAGAGTTCTCTGTTCCGCACTCTGGGGATCCGGAGATTGGAAATCGTTTTATACTCCAGTCCGCGCTCTGGGGACTTAGAGTACTCCGCTCCGCACTCTGGGGATTCGGAGATTTGAAATCGTTTATACTCTAGTCCGTGCTCTGGGGGCTTAGAGTACTCCGCTCCGCACTCCGGGGATTCAGAGATTTGAAATCGTTTATACTCTAGTCCGCGCTCTGGGGACTTAGAGTATTCCGCTCCGCACTCTGGGGATTCGGAGATTTGAAATCGTTCGTACGCTAGTCCGCGCTCTGGGGACTTAGAGTACTCCGATCCACGCTCTGGGGATTCGGAGATTGGAATCGTTTATACTCTAGTCCGCGCTCTGGGGGCTTAGAGTACTCCGCTCCGCACTCTGGGGATTCAGAGATTTGAAATCATTTATACTCTAGTCCGCGCTCTGGGGACTTAGAGTATTCCGCTCCGCACTCTGGGGATTCGGAGATTTGAAATCGTTCGTATGCTAGTCCGCGCTCTGGGGACTTAGAATACTCCGCTCCACACTCTGGGGATTCGGAGATTTGAAATCGTTCGTACGCTAGTCCGCGCTCTGGGGACTTAGAATACTCCGCTCCACACTCTGGGGATTCGGAGATTTGAAATCGTTCGTACGCTAGTCCGCGCTCTGGGGACTTAGAGTACTCCGCTCCACACTCTGGGGATTCGGAGATTTGAAATCGTTTATACTCTAGTCCGCGCTCTGGGGACTTAGAGTACTCTGCTCCGCACTCTGGGGATTCGGAGATTGGAAATCGTTTATACTCTAGTCCGCGCTCTGGGGACTTAGAGTACTCCGCTCCGCACTCTGGGGATTCGAAGATTCAAAATCGTTTATACTCCAGTCCGCGCTCTGGGGACTTAGAGTACTCCGCTCCGCACTCTGGGGATTCGGAGATTTGAAATCGTTTATACTCTAGTCCGTGCTCTGGGGACTTAGAGTACTCCGCTCCGCACTCTGGGGATTCGGAGATTTGAAATCGTTTGTACGAGTCTGCATGTCGTGAATGATAACGTAATTTATCATCCAATTAAGAGATATAGAAACTTCATAGAAAATATGGCTTCAAGCCTTTATTAACGAAAATCAACTGAATTGCTTGATTACAACTTTCACAAGGAAACTAAGTCATTATTGAAGGGAAACATGCAGGAAATAACAGTGCCTACAACAAGAAAGGAAAACATGCTAAATGTAATAGTGCCGCAAATGTTCACTGTTCCATGCTCGGGGGAGTGTCGCGCCATCAACGGTCGCTAGCTTGAATGTTCCTTCTCCAAGCTTCCGTTCAATGGCGTATGGACCTTCCCAGCTGGGATACATGCGTGATGGTACCGGGAAGACTCGTTTCAGAATGAGATCACCCACATCAAAGATTCTTGGGCGGACTCTGCCGTCGTAGTAACGCTTGACTCGATGTCTGTGCGCCGCCGCCCTTAATTCAGCTTCTTCACGCTTTTCGTCGATGCAGTCCAGTGATTCCAGCAAGAGGTTTTGGTTCGTCTTGGGGTCATAGTATGTCACTCGGTGCGATGGAACTTCAAGTTCCACGGGTATAACGGCTTCAGAGCCGTATGCCAAGGCGAACGGAGTGTGGCCGGTCGTGGACTTGTGGGTAGTTCTATACGCCCATAATGCTGTTGGGAGTTCATCTACCCACTTGCCTCCAACCTTCTCCAGACGCTTCTTTAGTATGGACTTGATTATTTTGTTAACGGCCTCGACTTGTCCGTTAGCTTTTGGGTGTGCAACGGCGGCGAACTTTTTCTCGATGTCGTACTTTAAACAGAACACTTTGAACTCTCTACTTTTGAATTGCGTTCCGTTGTCTGTAATGATGGTGTGTGGAAGGCCAAAGCGGCATATAATGTTTCGTACAACGAAGTTAATGACCTTCTTAGAGGTGATAGTGGCCAAAGGTTCTGCCTCAGCCCATTTCGTGAAATAGTCGACTGCAACTATTGCGTATTTCGCACCACCTTTGGATAGAGGCAGAGAGCCGATTATGTCGATTCCCCAGATCGCAAATGGCCAGGGACTGATCATTTGTGTGAGTTCCGTTGATGGGGCCCTCAAGACTTTTGCATATCTTTGACACTTGTCGCATTTTATTGCGTAGTCCGCGGCATCCCGGTTTATGGTGGGCCAGTAATATCCATAGCGGAGGATCTTCTTTGCTAGCATTTGCCCCCCAGTATGGTCGCCGCATTCCCCTTCGTGAACTTCTCTCAAGACTCGCTTTGTTTCATCATGAGCGATGCACCGCAATAATGGGACTGAGAATCCTTTTCGATACATTGATCCATCCTGTTTTATGTATCACGCGGCCTTTCGAAGGACCTGTCGTCTTTCGCTTCTTTTTCCCGGTAAGGCCCCAGTCGTTAGGTACAGTTTGAACGGAGTTATCCATGATTCCTTCTCGATTTCTGTTCCCAACACGCGATCGACTTTCATTTCATCTATGCTCGGGGCGTGCAAGACTTCGACGGGATACAATCCCATTTGTTGCGTATCGTCGGCACTTGCGAACTTGGCCAATAAGTCGGCTTCTTTGTTCTGTTCGCGCGGGATATGTGAGATGTCATAACGCTCAAGATTCGATAGTAGTTCTTGGACCTGAATGAGGTACGGAGCAAGCTTCCGTCCCTTTGCTTGGTAGTCTCCTCGTACTTGGTAAACCACCAACTGCGAGTCACAAAAGATTTCGACTGATTCGATCCCAAGTTCCCTGATGAGTTTCAAGCCAGCGATCAGTGCTTCATATTCGGCTTCGTTATTTGTAGCCGGGAAATCGAGCTTCAGGGCATAACAGATTGATCGATTTTCCGGAAATACAAGAACTACGCCCGCGCCGGAGCAACGGTCGTTTGATGCACCGTCAGTGTATAATTTCCATCGAACGGGGGGAATGATGTCGTGATCGTCCGGTTTGATGGGTATGGTAAATTCAGCGATGAAGTCTGCTAACGCTTGCCCTCGGATGGCTCTCCGTGGTAAGTACGCGATATCGAATTGACTCAACTCGATGTTCCATTTTAGTAATCTTCCAGAAGTTTCCGGTCGTTGGAGTACCTGCCTCAGGAGTTGATCGGTATAAACACCGATTGAATGCGCTTGAAAGTATGGGCGCAGCTTGCGTGATGCAATCACCAAGCAATAAGCCAATTTCTCGATTTTAGGGTAATTCTTCTCTGCCCCCGTTAAACGCTTGCTAACATAATACACTGGCTTCTGGACTCGATCCTCCTCACGAACCAAAGCTGCGCTTATCGCATGAGGGGATATAGCCAAGTAAACGTACAGCATCTCATGGTCAACTGGTTTTGATAGCATTGGTGGGCTTTCCAGATGCCTTACCAGATTCCGGAACGCTTCCTCACAGCTAGACGTCCATTCAAAATTTCTCTTTCCTTTCTTTATTATGTCAAAGAACGGGATGCACTTGTCAGTTGCCTTGGATATAAATCGACTCAGCGCAGCTACTTTTCCGTTCAAGCTCTGTACCTGCTTTATAGTCCTGGGCGCTTGTACATCTCGAATAGCTTGGATCTTTTCTGGGTTGGCTTCGATTCCCCTAGCGTTGTCGATGAATCCCAAAAACTTTCCTGATGCAACGCCGAAAGAACACTTCAACGGGTTGATCTTCATGCCGTAAAACCTGAGTATGTCGAACATTTCAGCCAAGTCTTGAATGTGGTCGTTTGACCGTCGTGACTTCACGAGCATGTCGTCCACATAGACTTCCATGGTTCTACCCAGCTGGTCCTTAAACATTCGATTCACCAGACGTTGGTAAGTTGCTCCAGCATTCTTCAATCCAAAGGGCATCACTACATAGCAATACAGCCCGACATTTGTAACGAAGCTGGTGTGTTCTTGGTCCGGAACATGCATTGGGATTTGGTTGTATCCTGAGTATGCATCCATGAATGACAGTAACTCGTGTCCTGCGGTGGAATCGACCAACTGATCGATCCTAGGCAACGGGAAACTGTCCTTAGGGCATGCTTTGTTCAAGTCGGAATAATCTACGCAAGTCCTCCATTTCCCATTCGCCTTTTTTACCAGCACGGGGTTGGAGACCCATTCTGGGTAGAGGGCGTCGCGGACGAACCCATTTGCTTTGAGTTTGTCCACCTCCTCTCCAAGAGCGGCGGATCTCTCCGGATCCATTCCTCTCCTCTTTTGCTTGACTGGGACGTATTTCGGGTCTATGTTCAACATATGACTCGTGATGGTGGGAGAAATCCCACACATATCAGAATGCGTCCAGGCGAAAACATCAAGGTTTGCCCGGAGGAAGTCGCTAAGGTCTTCAGTTATTGCGGGGCCTAACTGTGATCTGATCTTCAGTATTCGCGAAGGGTCGTCACGGCTAACTGAAATGTCAACTGTTAATTCAGCCGGTGCCGCCTTCTCTTCCCTGGGTTTCTCATCGTCGTCTCTCGGATCTATATCTCCGTAGATCCGAGAACTATGCCCGAGCCAGGGCTCGGGCACTACTTGTCAATTATCCGTATTGAGGATGCGGACGGGATTGTCCGCAACCTTTCCCTTCTCCCTCCGGTGGGCCTCTCGGAGCTCGGCCACATAACAGGAACGACCAGCTGCTTGGTCACCGTGAACAATGCCTACTCCTTTGTCAGTCGGAAACTTCAAAGTTAGCACCACGGGGCTAATGCCACCCTAAATTCAGCCAGGGCCGGCCGACCCAAGAAAACATTATACGGAGAGTCCACATCCAAAACTACAAAGGGTAGAATTCGTACCCTCCGACGCTCGCCTTGTCCCAGTTCAACTGGTAACTCGACATATCCTACTGCATCAGTCGCAGCGCCGTTAAAGCCGTGGATACGAGCTTTGGATGGTTTCAAGTCTTTTGTCTCTAGCTTCATCTGATCGTAGGCCTTCTTGAAGATGATGTTGACTGAACTTCCACAATCAATCAAAATTCTTTTTACATATGCTGGTCCGATCGTTGCAGATATGACCATGGGATCGATGGTCGGAGCCTCTACCTGATCAACATCTCTGTTCCTGAACACAATATCGTCTGTCATCACGCGCTGCTGCTTAGCAAGGGCCCCGTCCTCTACGTTCGAACAACACTCAAAATCCGCATGCTTCAGGGAGCTTGCATATCGTTCCATCTCTTGCCAGTTCTTATCTGCGGGATGAGGTCCGCCGATAATTGTATTTATGACCAGTCTTCCAACAGTCCGGGCAAGCTCCTCAGGATGACATGGAGCTGGTGCACGACCTGGGTTGGACATCCCCTGTCCTCCTTCCTGTGGATCCTTTACAAATTCTTGCAACTTCTTTTGTCTGATCAATTTCTCGATAGCGTCATGCAGGTGTCTGCACTCTTCCGTGTTGTGTCCATAAGTTTCATGGAAGCGGCAATATTTCCCAGTCCGCTTCTGTTCCTCGGTTGATTCTTTCGGGCGCGGCTTTCGGTATTGAAAAGTATTGCAGGTGGATAGGTAGATGTTCTCAAGTGGGGCGTTTAGCGGAGTGTACTCGCTGTAGCTGGGAATTCTCGACTTCCACTTTCCCGCTTCTTTCCTCTTTCCTTGACTTCTTCCTCCGGACTCTTTGGGCTGCACAGGCTTACTCTGGACATTGACTTGGACCTTTCCCGAATTGTCTCCAGATTGCTTCACAGCAATGTTGCTCTTGATTGACTCTTGGGCAGATCCCGGTGCCTTATCTCGTCGTACCCACCTAGCTTCCTCTCTTCTTATGAACTGGTGTGCCTTGGAGTAGAAACGCTCTAGCGTAGCCGGAGGTTTTCCTGCCAGCCAGTCTCCAAACTCAGAATCCGGATCTACACCTCTCATTACAGCCATTAGAATTGCATGGTCATTGGGATTACTGACTTCAGTTGCCGCAACGTGGAATCTTTGTAAGTACTCCTTCAGCGACTCTCAGGGATTTTGGATTACACTTGACAGAGACATCACGTCCTTAGGGCGTGTAGTGTGTATCTTGAACTACTCAATAAACTTCTTTGCCAACTCCTCGAAATTTGATACGGAACGCGGAGGAAGTCGGGTGAACCACATAGTAGCGATCCCAGATAGGGTAATCGGAAAGCACCTACACTTGGTGGCATCATTTGCTCTGGCTGAATCCATCATCCATTCATACCTCATTACATGTTGTCTGGGGTCAGTCTTTCCTTCGTATGCAGGAATGGTTGGCATGCTAAACTTCTTGGGGTACGCCGCTTGCAGCACAACATCCGTGAACGGAGTATGACTTCTTGACACTCCCCAGTCGTCATTTGATAAGCCTTGATTTTCTTTCATCAGTTGCCTGATCATGGCTGTCAGATCGGGTGTCCATATGGAAGCTGGGAGGTTGGAGTCAGTTCTACGCGCCTGTCCATGCTGATGCCTCCTTTCCTGGCGATCTGCCAATCGTGCGTCTTGAGGTTCAACATTGTTAGCATTTTGATGATCTGGAGCTCCATCCTCCATCTGTACTCCGGTTCTGAAGCTTCCAGTTCTGGCTTGGTCGCGGTCTCCAGCTGTTCGAACAGCAGCATCCGCCCTTGCAGCTTCAGTCTTACGGCATCTACGCCTGGGTGGTTCATCAGAAGAAGTAGAGCTGTCAGATGAGGAATAAGCAGCTGGATTGCCCCCAGCATTTTGTCGCTGCTGTTGAGTGAGTTGTGCCATCAGGTTGGCATTAGCTTGCATCTGTTCTCCCAGTTGTCTCCTGCTTTCCCTAAGTTCTCTAATCAAGTCATTGAACTCTACTCTGGTGACAACTGGAGTCTGTCCTTGAGCGCCAATCCCTGCACTCGGGATTGCTGGTTGATTGCTAGGTCTTGCTTGTTGCACGCTAGCAGTCTCTCGGGCATCCGCATTAAGAGAAGCTGACCTGGTACGTGGTCTTGCCATTGTAGAGTTATTGGTATGAACTCTGAGTAGAATCAACGGATGTCCTATCAGTAAGTCGGATCTTCTTTGGGGGATTTGTTCAATCCAGTAGCTTCAAAGCAGATCCTTGAGGTCTGAGAATTCGATTCTCGGTGAAAGCACCAAAGTGTTAGCACCAAAATTGGTCACTAACCTCGTAGAAGAAGATTGTGAAGAGATATAAGTGATGAAATCAAATTAAACAGAGAAGATAGTGCTAATCTAAATACAGAAAGTAAGAACACCAAATTTATAGTGGTTCAGCATAGTTGCCTACGTCCACTTTGAGGTTAAACTTTATTGATCTTCTTTATAGTTGATTGCAAATACAATTCATCAATCAAATGCTTGAATGAAGTTGTTAAGTAGAGAAGATGAGTCTTGAAAATGGCAGAGTCTCCCCGGTGTTTTCTCTCCCAAAAAAGGATCCATTTCACTGTGACCCTGCCCCTCTATTTATAGGAAAAAGTGGGCTGGACTACCCAAGTGGGCTTGATAGCCGAACGCTCTAGCCCAGGCGCTGCATGCCGAACCAGGTACGCCGAACGCTTCTATGCCGAACGGTCCTTCCCATGCCGAACGGTGCTTCTGATGTATGGGAAGTGTAGGATGGTTGCAGTGAAGCCGAGCGTATCTCTGTTCGAAGCTCTTGACCGATCAATGTATGTAGGTCGAATGATATCGTTACCTTGCGTGGTTGTGCATACTGAATGCCTTCTGAATGCCGAACGCTCTCGTTGCCGAGTTATCCTATCGCCGAGTTCTACTGACGCTGAGTGCCTCTGGATGCCGAGTACTCCGGATGCCGAGTACTCCGGATGCCGAGTACCATGGGATGCCGAACACTAGTTGACGCTGAGCATAGGTTGTTGCCGAGTGCCAGTTGATGCCGAACACTACTTGACGCCGAGTACCCTTGTTGCCGAGTACTACGCCGAGTAGTCTCGATGCCGAGTGCTCTTGATGTCGAGTGCTCTCGCATGCCGAGCAGTCTCGTATGCCGAGCAGTCTTGGTGCCGAGCAATCTTGATGCCGAGCGTTGGTTGATGTTGAGTGCCAGTTGACGCCGAACACTGCTGAGTACTACGCGAACACTCCTGGACGCTGGACACTATGGATGCCGAGTACTACGCCGAGTACTCATGGATGACAGTTGCTTCGCCGAACACTCCTGGATGGCAAGTGCTTCACCGAACACTCCTAGATGCCGGACACTCTCTGATGCCGAGCACTTATTGCCGAGTACTAGTTGCCTGGTCAAATCCCCAGGAAACACCCATGATGGAAAAACGAAATCTACTATTAAATCTGACAATAGTCAATGCTCAAAACTGGACAAGCTTGAATAGTTAAATCCTAAATGTTAATAATTTAAATATTATTAACTCCTAACCCACTCTTCTCATAGATAACTACAAAGATTTTGAAAATCGTCCCTTTTTATATCTAGAAAATATATTCCTTGGTAAAATTATTTCATTTACCATATTTATAACAATATTATGTCAATTGAACTTGTTCAAATGTTTGAAAATCCATATCGATAACATTGATCAGGCACATCGACCGGAATTCATAAGCCACTAAATAGGTCAAACAACATAATATAAAACATTTTTATTCACTAACAAATACATACTCATATATATATATATTACACTCATACTCATTCTAGGGCACTACTGACCCTATCTATAATGAGTTTACCCCACCAAAGCCTAGGTGTTCGCTCAACCTAAGCTCTAATACCAAATGTAACGATCCGCCATTCTTACTACCAAAGACGGCACTTAATACATCCTCGGTATTCGTGTGCCGATCAGTTAGTAGTCTGAAAGACAGGCTAGTAAGGGTGAAAAAAAGAAAGATAGAATAGAAGAAACTAAACAACACAGAATTTCACAACGCAGTAGAACAATATATATATTTTTCAACATGATGTATTACAAAGTCATTTCAAAATGTTACACCAGAGTCATACAAATACAAATTCTATCCTAAGACAGTTATAACAGCTTGTCTCTACCTAACATATACAATATATATATATATAATATAGCGAAAAACAAGAATAATAACTCGCTATCGATGAAGCCACCTGCTCTAAGCTCCTCCAAAATGAATCTTTGGAAAACCAAAACTGCTTGACCGCCCATTCAAATTTGAGCACCCAAGAGTTTAGGAAAAGGGAAAATAAACTCCGGGCCAAACATGGGTCTGGTGTGAGTAAAGCATAAGTCTTTAACTTTATAAAAACCTTTAAATCAAAGGCATCTCGTATGACCATGCCGCACATAAACATGGACCGGTTTTTACCTTACAATAACCAAAACCTTTGTATATAAAACTCAGTGATATAATCATAATGTCTAGGGTTTTCAAGTAAATAATTAATAGATTCGAAATTGTTACATTAATTGAATTCTAGCATAATAGGTACACCATTAAAATCGTAAAGGCTCATACTGGAGAATGGATTCATACTATGACAAGGTAAGGAACTAACTTCCGATGGTACATCTCTAGATAAATTGCATTGTGGTCTGACAAGAACATCTTGTAACCCTACCACATAGGAATGGCCTACCACTTGACTAGTAGTGCCAAATAATATCAACCCACTTTGGGCCCCGAAGCATACATGAGTAGATAGTAATCGATCTAGATTTTGGGATGACCATACCTTGATGGAGCGACTCACATGGCCTTGCAGCATACTCGATTTTTGTCATTTCCCGGTTGATAAGGGTTGAAGCCACGTTTACCTTTTTATAGCACTTTCCACTTGGAATGCTACATTGCCTTCCAGTCAATAACACAATATCAGAATTCATCTATACAAGTCGTTCAGGAGATAAACGAACCGAAGGCACCACCCCTACATCATCTGTTTTAGAATCACCCTCAGGATTAGTAGCAAGCAGCCGTTGCACTTTAAAGAGCTCCGTCTTCAATTCCATCGTCTTCAAAATGACTTCACTTTGAAACTCTTGAGTTGGACCGAAGTGGTTTTCGAATAACATATCTGATCCTGGTCTCTTTGAAACAACATTCGATAGCTTTCGGTAAAATCAACCCCGGTTTTTTAGGAAATAAGCAGTCAAAGATAAGAGCGGAGATCACCTTCTAACCATTAGTGGACATATTTTCTTATCATTTATCCTAGGAGAACGAAAACAATTATACGCACAATACAGCATCATCGGAGATGACTGTGCCATATAACTCGCGTGTTTCTCCTAGATATTTCCAAAGTTATGTTTTGGGCCTATAGTCAGTTATTTAACTATCAAATAAACAAACAACAACCAATTCCATTTGAGATTTATTTATCCATTGCAACAACTAAGCCTCAAAATAAATCTTTATTTAATAAATCTCTTTCAAAACGTTTGTCTAAAATGTTCATATACTTATCTCTCTTACATAAGTATATTCACAAAACATTTGCGAATAACTTCTTACTTCCAATCATGTTAAAAAGGATTAAACAAATTTTATTTAAATTGGAGGTAAGGACAACCCTAAACACTATCCACTCAGTGTTAAGTGTGGAACGGATACATGAAATTCTACAGTTTTTCTTTTTGTTCGGAAATTCTGAGTGTGCTTTTGTAATGACAGTATAAAATTATCTGCAAATTACCTCATATGTTCATTGAATTTGCACAGGTACGAGTAATACTGCAAGTTTGGCGAAACATCAAGCAAATCCTAAGGTATCTCCTGTGATTGCAAAAATGATGGGAAAGATGGATGCCTAGGCTAAGTAATATGCTTATGTTTTCTTCATACTTGTATTAGTACATTATGCTAGATAATGTTGTTATTATGTAATGTTGGAGGCAAACTACTAATTATGACCAAGACTGTTATTATGTAATGTTGGAGGCAAACTGCTAATTATGACCAAGATTGTTATTGTGTAATGTAATGTAATGTTGTTATTATGTAATGTTGTATATACATATATCTATCTGTGTGCATATATATATAATATAATATAAAAAAAAGAAAATCGAAACAAATGCTGAAAATTAATATTATATAGGATAGCGTTTGAAAAACGTTATTGATTCATCAAATGCTATCGCAACTCTATATGAGATGTAAGATTTATGCATCAAAAACGCTATAATAGAATCAAAAACGCTATAGTAGAAAATAAAAAACGCTATACAAGAATGACAAAAAATGCTATCGAAAAACATTGTAACACTATAACATGGTTTGATGAAACGCTATAAAATGTGCTCAAAAACGCTATAGAAGTTAAATGAAGGATTAAATTCCCTATAACGTTTAAGTTTAATAACAGAGAAAAAACGCTATGGTAGGGTGCAAATGCTATGCACTTTTGTAAACGCTATTAGTTATTATAGCGTTTTCCTTCCTGCTATGTAATGTTGCCGGCCTACCATAGCTTGTGGTTCCACGGCGTTCTCTGAAACGCTATGGTAGCCTGTTATAGCGTTTTTAAAACACTATGAAACCCATAAACTGTTGTAGTGTTTAAAAGGTCGGTATAGAGAAACCAGATCTCAAATTCTTTTTATACTTCTTTCGATAAATTCCTTTTAATCAAATCTATTTCATTCATGAAACCTCTATTACTTGAAATCCAAATCAGTTTCAAAATACTTTCCAACTTTCCAAATTCATTATAAAACCCTTTTATAAATATTCAAAATCATTTATAATAATTTCTTTTATAAATATCCAAACTTTTTTTATAAACTCCCTTTATGAATATCCTAATCAATTTCTAAAACTTCCTTTATAAATACCCCAAAATCATTTATAAAACTTCTTTATAAACCCTTCCTCTTTAAACAACTTCCTAAATAACCTTAAATCAAATTAGCTTCTTTCAATAAGCAAATCCATTTTATAAATCTCCCTTGTTTATGAAATCTTCTTTGCTTAAAAACTCAAATCCTTTTACCTAAAACGCCTTATAAATTTCCAAATTCCTTTATAAAACTTTTACAAAAACTTCTATTTATAAATATACAAATTAATTAGAAAACTCTTTGTAAACTTCTTTTTATAACATTGAAAACCATTTCCATTAGTTAAAACATCTTTAATAAAACCATTACCTAGATCATCCTTTAAATATCTCGTTTAAAATGGAATAACTTTAAAACCATTTCAAAAAGAAAATGAAATATTTATCTTTATAAAATCGAACGGAGGCTTAGTGACCATAATGCTTTTTTTAATTTGGTTTTACTTATCCAGTACACATGGGTATCACACAACAACAAGTATGCAAGGGATCAATACATAATAATCAATCAGCATGAGTGAATGTCCAAATTATTACAATAGCAAAATGGTGTCTTATTTTGCTAATAGATGTCATTTAGTTTTCCTAATCATGTAGGGTTACTTAAAGGTAAGTGACACAGAAATCCCTTGATTTAAGACAAACTTGAAAAAAAACAGTCTAAAATAGAACTGATTATTTAAACTCAAATAATTTAAAATAAATTTAATCCCTTGCTAACTTGATTCAAACGTTATTAAATTGTAATTATACTTTTGTTAAATTAATTAAACCTTTATTAAACATAATTATACTTTAAATCAAGACTAATTAAATAAAACCCCTTTTTAAAATAATAATTAATTAATAATTATCTTAAATAAATAATTAAATAATAATTTATTAATCCTTAATTAATAATTAAATGATAATTAATTCTAATTAAGTAACAAATCATGATTAACTTAATTGATTAACATTTAAGTTTAAAAACCATTATTAACAAATGATTAAGTACTAATTACCTTAATTAATTAATTAATTAATAATTAAATAATAATTACATAATTAAACAATTGTTCTCTAATTACTAAATTAAAGTTAGAAACATTTTCTACAACTTTTTTAAGTGTAAACACTTAAGAATTAGAAAATTTAGTTTGTTTTCCACGAACTGCGCGTATAGCGACTATCGTTATACGGACCCGTAATTTAAAAAGCTTGAAACTTCCTTTTCTAACTTTTAAAACTTCCCTTTTTGAACTCTTGTCCTCGTTGAAACATGAAAATAAACTTTTGAAAATCAAATCAAAGTTTTAAACTTGAAAACTTTTCACTTTGAAACAAAAATCAAATTTTCGACAAAAAACGGGTTTCTACGTCGCTTTTGGATAGCGAATCACTGCCATTGTGTCATGAACTCACATACAACAAATACAACATTCAAACATAATATCACATCATAACATTATAGCACCATCATAAACAAAGTATTACTTCACAATACTAACTAACGTTTCCAGTATTCAAGGTATAATCTTTATCGCCTACTCAAACTTTGGCATAAGCAATCAACACCAAATCAACATGCATGCATGCTTACACAACATGTAACATTATTACACATTCAATAACATTTTAACTCATAAATTTTACAACTCTAAAAAGTTAGTAACTTGAGTTTTAAAACATGAACTTTACTCACCAAACTTTCACTAAAACTTGAATTCGACCTAGATCGTGGTATTAACTTGCAAATGAGAAGACTTTGGATGCTTTTATACCTAAATTAGGCTTGGCCATGCATGTGTTTTGTCTCGACCATGGATTTTTTAGGATGGATGGGCTTGCAACTTGGAAGAGAAGAGGTTTGGAAGTGAATGGAAGGTGTTTAGTTATGTTTTTACACTACTTTCTCTGTATTTTCACTTAGGAATTTTAATTTGGTAGCCATTGAAGTGGACATGAACAAGAAGCAAGGAAGTGAATAAATGAAGTAGGATTTGTAAAGTGAAAATTATGAAAGGGAGGTGGTATTTATAGGCTTAGGAAAGTAATAAAATATATAAAGTGATTAGAATTAAATATACACACATGCATGCACTCCATACCTCCCCTCTCCCTCACTTGTACATGTTACCCTCCAGGCCATGTTGTAGGGTACTTAAGGTATGGCATAGGATTTGGGTATATATATAAGTGTGTTTATATGTATATATATATATACACCTTTTTAACATAATTTGTCACATCCAAGCTTAGGTATAAATATATATAAGTTAGTATACATAAGTCTACTTAATTGATGCTAATCCTAACAGATATAAATGTGTTCATGTTGCACCAAGTGTGCACAACATTCCCGAAGACTTTTCGGTGCTGAAAAGTCGAAATTCCGAAAAACGTTCTTCAGTCACAATTTTTATTTTTCTATGAACTATCTATATTGGTAAACAAATTTTGAAAACTATTTTGTCATCATTATTAACTAATTAAAATAGGTTTATTTGCTAATAAAAATCCATTTATTGATTATATAATATATATATATTTAAATAGCTTATTTCAAACTGGCAAAATCTTGAGTCGTTACAAATCATTCTACCATCATTTGTTATTATTTAAAAGAGTTATATTTTAATTATAAAACCTATTATTTTAATATTTAAAATTAATTAGTATTCGTAAATCAAGGTGGTAAAATTCCAAGTTGTTACAATACCTTTCCTGATCTAGGATCCTACGCTTTTGCCTGACTGGATGTACTTTGGGGTCGATGTTTTGTGCATGGCAGATGATGGCTGGATCTTTCTCTACCATGTTTGAATGTTCCTAAGCAAAAACATATTCTGATTTATTTGAGAAGTCTATCAATTCAATCTTAGCTTCTACGACGAGGTTTTTTCCTATTTTGAGAACCTTTGTGAGGCCATTGGGATCTATTTGTACATCTTCAAGGTCCTCTACTGGCTTCAATTCTCTCGTTGTTGCCCCCAATCTTAGGACTATTTCATTTTCTTCATTCTCTTTGGGTTGAGAGCATTAGAGGAAATTTTCTTCTGAGCTTCTTTAGAAAAATACTATGCGCAGATCGAGTTATATTCGTCAGTGTCGATCATATGCATATACTCCTTCCTTTTCTTCCCTATTGATGCTTTGGTCGCAGAATGACATTTTCAGCTTCAGCCTTGGAACTTTGTACCGATGCATCTCTAGGAACTAACTTGATTTCCTTTTCATTACTATTATTACAGATATTAAAAGAGACATCATAGAAGTTTATAACAATTTTATTGCTAGAACTAAGGTTTATATTGTATAGTTCCCTGGCTAACAATTGTTCTCTTATCGACCCAATCCCAACTAGGGTGTGGTACTTCACGAGCAAATCATTTGAGAAATAACCACTGCCATGTCAATCAGTGTGGGTCTTCCTAAGAATGCGTTGTATGGTGACGATTGACCAATGATTATAAAGCTCACATAGAATGATTTATGAAGGTGTGTAGTTCTAACAGTGACAATTAAGCGAGCTGCTCCACCATGGGTTGTTGTAGTATTGTTAGAGTAGTAGATCGACTTAGAGCTTGGCTAAATAGATCCATTGGAATTTTCATTTGGTTGAACGCAAATTTGAAGATGACATTAGTAGAACTACCAAAATCCACGAAGACATACTTCATGGTGTAGTTTGAGATCTGCACCGTGATAATGAGCGGATCTTGATGCGGGAAGACGACTCCAGTAGCATCAGCTGCTGCAAAGACTATGTCATGTGTCGGCTTTTGTTTTACATGGAAAATGGTCCTCTACTCCACTTTGGCTCCTTGCCTATACCGCTCTTGTGCTTTCTTACTTTTTACTGCAAGGTGTGGTCCTCGATAAATTGAGGCTGTAAGGTTAGAGGGATTTCCAACTAGGTTTTCATTTGGGTCTGGAGTGAGGTTCTAGTCCTTTTCCCATTGTTTTCCTTTTACAAGCTTCCTAAGTATCCTTTTTGAATCGGTCTCTCCCTTTCATTTCTCAAGTGCCGGCAATTGTCTATGTGATAACATTGGCCCTGTAGAAGCGGCAGTATGCTCCACCTCTATTCTGCTACACCTATTCCCCTTTTCGGGACATTATAGGCCAGCTCGGTCTTGATCACCTATTATATTTGTCTAGGAGTATGGGTGACATAAGTTTCTACTATGAGGTTTGATTCCCTCTGTCGCTTCACAGGCAAATAGTATCCTTCTGCCCCCTTTTCTTCTCATAATGGGGAGCAAAAGCTCTTTCAAACTGTGCTGCGGACCAGGCCTCTTCCATTCTGATGTAGCAATTTGTCCTTTCATAGAAGGCCTTCATGCTATGATATGGTTTTCTACTATTTTTTTCCCACATAGAAGTATCCCTTCTTATCTTGGCATGCACCATCATTAGTAACACTTCTTCATAATTGACCCCGATACAAAGCGCCTCGAATTTGAAGTGTTTTATGAAGTTGTGCAAACTCTAACTTTCACCTTGCTTTATGCAATACATTGTGTTTACATCCGGGGAAGCTTCCCTGCTTGAGTTGAATTGTCTTAGGAAATCGACAGATAGCTGTCGCCAAGAACAGACTTCCCCTGGTCCATATCTTCTAAACCATCTTGAGGCAGCCCCAGCTAGATACACTAGGAAGAGTTTGCACCAAGCCATCCTCCCCACTTTTAGAATGTCCATATAATACTCAAAGGTGGAGATGTGGTCACCAAGGTTAGTGGTTTCGTCGAATTTATCTATCGATGGGGCTTTGAAGTTATTGGGAAAGTCGGCTTCTATGATGGTTTCACTAAATAAAGAAGAACCTTCTTCCTTTACTTCTTCTTCATCATTTTGATAGCAAAGTTTTTCCAGCTGCCCTACATAAGCCTTTAACAGATAGGTCTTATCTTCTCTGAGATCCATTTAGGATGAACCGTCCCTGTAGAGTAAAGTAAAGTCATCATCATCGAAAGCAGTTTGTGGCTGCTTTTTTTGTAATAGTGGGTTGATGTTAGTAGGATTTGATTTGAGGATTGATCTGGAGTTTGCCTTTGAGTTTAGCATTGGTTTTTGGGCCAGCTTCACCGTTCTCATTTATAAGAGTGCCGTTATCACATACACACTTCATAGCCAGCGCAGTCGGTAAGTGATGGCAAAGAGCCATGGATGGTTGATGGGAGATTGGCTTAAGAGCAGTATATTGAGCCATGGATCTCTCTAACCCCTCCATGCATTGGTTCATTTGGATTGTGAAGGCTTAAAGAGCTGCTAGGACATGATCTGAGGTAGGTTCTACAGAGGCGCCTACCTCGGGTTGGGTTATGGAAGTGAAAAGTGGATTTTTAGACATTTTTGAGGTAAGGTAAAGTTGTTCTTAGGCGGGGGAGTGGTGGAATTAGTAGGATTCATGGTATTGTTGGAACACCCCGTAATTTGGCGTTATTATTTAATTAGTTAGTAAGTTAATTAATTAGGCTCCAAAAATAGAATTTGTGCAAACGATGGAATTTGACCACGAAACTTGCACCATTGCATTAGTGGTGAAATTCTAAGCAACTTTCATATTTAGAATCTTGTGATCGGAGTCCAAACGAAGAAGTTACGGACGAAAAATGAATTCAGAACAAAAATAATTAAATAAGAAAAATTAACGTTTATTAATTAATCACCCGGGCCAACAGTCCGACCTGTTATTGTGGGAATAGTTCTTCCAAGATCGGTGCTTGTATTAGTTTTACCTTGACATCATTTGGAAAATATGGGTGTAACACATACTATTCTCAAATATTAAAAACAGTGGATCATTGGTTATGTAATACAAAATTTCAAACTATGAATAAGAGAAAAATCTCAAAACTGAACTAAACAACAAAAGTACTTATACTATTTTTGCCAACGTATACTATACAAGATCCAATTCATTAAACATACAAAGTAAAACAATCTATATAAATATTCTCTATATTCAAACATTTTCCCTCCCTTGCTTTAACCTGTAAATTTTACAAATAGATCAATATATATAATGTAAAAAGGGAAAAAAGTGATCAACTATGTTTGGACTTCGCCTTAACCTATACACTCTGATCAAAAGGGAACCGAGAGCTATATTGCATAGGGAAAAACTGCCTATGTACACTTTCAGGGTCAAGCCCATATAGTTCTATTTCTTGCATCAAACACTTGTTAGCACATCACATTGTACAACAATAGCAACCAAGTATCCAACATAAGCAGTAAACATTCATATTCTACTCAACCATTACAATCAATCATCATAAATATAGGGCAATAGTCATTAAACATCACTTAATCTAAATAATACTCAATGTTAATCCAAACATCTAATAAATCTACCACAATGAATGCACTTGAATTTTTACTAATCATCCATACTAGAAACTCATCATGCATAGCATAAACATAAGCAAAAATAAAATAAACGTGTACCAATCGTACTACATTAACAACATAATATCAATCTCATTAAATATGTACTAACTACAATACATTAGTAACACAAATATTAAACTTATGAAATGTGTACTAACTACATATGATAATTCCGACCATCAACTAACACATATAGGCCACAACAATTCAAATTAATATATTTACACTTAATTATAAAATCATTTTATTATTGCTTACTATAAAGACCCATTTATATATTTTATCTTAAAACAATAATAATTCCTCAAAACAATAATGTACTTTAAAAAATCCATTAATAAAAATTTATTACTTCAAATACTTTAAAATATCATTATTTGAATAAAAATAGTAATTTACGTCAAATTATTTTCGAAATAATAATATTATCACGTTATTTTAAAATAACAATATATATTCAAATTTGTTCATTTTTCTTTCACAACCAATTTCTATGTAACTCAAGACATTAATATTCCATTTTAAACCTCAAAACTACTTTTTATTGTTATTTATGTCAAAATAGTACTAAGTTAACCAAAATTACTTTTAAAAACACATATTTCTTACCATTACTATATTTCCAAAATCACCCATTTTTATTATTCAATTAATAATAATAATATCTTTCTATTAACATCATAAAATAATTGTATTATTATTTACACAAAACAATACAGTATTTACAATAATCGTATTATTATTTATTGATCGCTCTTTACTTTATAAATAGTAAGGAAATTTCCAATTTCGCTATAAAATATATTTTTCTTTTTTATTTAAGAATTTCGCTACAAATTCATAAATAGTAACCTTACTAAAATTTTTCACATCAATTTCAGTATAAATTATCAAGGATCACTAGGTCAAGTGGCAGAGGTATGGCGTTGTAGGATGAGGTCCTAGAGATCATGGGTTTGGACCCCTTAAGACATCAAAATGAGCGCTTTTCTTGAAGAAATTACCACTCTTATAATTAAAAAAATCAGCATTAATTATTAAATCACTGTTATTCACATACATCTCTTAAAGTTTGTATGTAATCTTATTTTTAAAATCACACAATTTAACTCAGTTTCTGTAAATTATTTATCTTTATTTTCAAATAAACTATTAATTACTATAAAACTCCCTTACCCAATAATATAGTTAAACAGTAAACAATCAAATTAAAACACACAATATATCAAAACATCGCAAAAACCATCAAAAGAGAATATCATATATTAACAATTGTATAATTTCATTGATGGATATTTTAATACTTTAAATATATAAATAATTAGGATCATTTAATCATACTAATGCGATTTTAAATACAAGTCCAAAAGCTAACAAATCACATGCCAAATTATCTGGAATTTCACCATGAGTTGAATGGAACAAATAACACAAACAAAGGTCACATGCAAAAGTTGTCACGATTAGAAGACTCAAGGTATTATCCGTAAATAAATAAAATATTAGGATAAATTGAAAAATGTGCCTCTTAGCCAAATCAATAGAGCCTTCGATTAATGTTCCTCCTTCAATATTGACTGCCGATTTCAAACAATCTCAGCCTCCATCTACCAATTAAATACCAGGTCCGAGTTTGTCACCATCCCCTCTTCATTTTCAAACTGACATGAACACCGTTACGGTCGTCGTGCTGCCTTTGCCACCTCCCAAGGTTTCGACGCTTCTCGAAATATTCCAACCACTCTAGTTATTATTTAGATGATCGACCACAATAGATGAACTCTACTCATCAATGTCTACCCAAAGGTATATTTCAATCGTCAATTGGTTGTCGTTTCACCATTGAATCAAAATTGATGATATGGAAGGTCGAGACTATTTCATCGATTTCTAATAAATTGAAGCGTCAGATGGAAAAATGAATTACACACATCTCTTTGCATCATTGAGTTTGATTTGATATATTATAAGGTAGGGTTTGGACAAATTGAATTCTTGAATGATTTTTGATTAGAGAGAACGGTCGTCCATTAAGAGGAGATTTGAGGAGATTTCAAGAATTGTGTAGAATTAATTATGCGACGGTTGCTCTCTAGGGTTTCATAGTTTTCTTTATGTAGGCAATGATGTTGGTTCGGTTATCTAATCGCTTGGCCCCGAAATTGCTGTGTTTACTATTTTAACACTGTAGCACCTCTATTTCGTAAACCGTAACTCCAAATCCACCAAATCTATATACTAAACTATCAGCTATGCAATGGTGATAAATACAATACCCAAATAACCCTTTAATTAAAAATCCATTTTAGTTAATTTAATTTAACAATGTAAAATTTTCTCGTCATTGCATTCTCTCTTGTTAAAAGAATTACACCCTTCAATTTCCCAAAAACAACGCTTAACGAAATCAATAAGACACTATTATATGTTTTATCAAAGTACATCGCGAGGTACACTAATCATAAACTAACTACATGTAAAGTAGCATACCACAACCATATAACACACTCATCTTATGACACAATTAAAATTCATTCACAACTATGAATTTAATTTTATAGTAATATATGTATTTCCATAATCGTTCAGTCTATAACATATAAAAATAACACTCCATCAATAAAAAGTGGAACCAGCTCAATTATAGATCAACTTTGTTTATAAGTTATATCATGCACTAATCCAACCATAGTGGCCCATAATAATGGTTCACAACAAACTCAGATTGGTTCAAACTTGCATGCACACACACACACATCAACAATCAGTATAGCTCACCAAAGTAAGCACACATGCTCAAAATAATAAGATATCATTATCACACTGATCTACCAACAAATAACACATTTACGCTAATCCCCATACTGACTACACATCCACCATAATATGTGCATCCTCAAAAATATTGATAAACTTCCTCATAGTTGCATACTCAAAATAAATGGTGTATCATCTCATACTTACAACCTACAAAGTATAATGTGCATCTACTTATGGTTACCCTCTTGAAATGTTGTTTTTCCCACTCATGGCTACATCCTAAAAAATAAGTGTGCCCACTCATGGCTATGTCTACATCAGTCCTTGGTTTCCAAACCTATGGAGATTGTCTCTTACCAAGCTCTCTTGGATATAATAACTCGTATGGCCATCACTAAGATTAATGACCGCTCAACATCATGAAATAGCTCCTTGCCATCACTAAAGCAAACTAGACCCTCACTAAGGTCTCATGAATGCTAGAATAAATTAAAAGGGAGTGCGGATTAAGGATCTTTAGGCTAATTTAACACTAGAGGAGGGGTGAATAGTGTTTAATGGATTCTAAGACTTATATGGACTAATTTAAAAATTATGATATAAACAAATGCACAACTTAATCACAGAACAATCACAGAATCAAACACAAATGCAGAAAGTAAATAAAAAGCAGTAAAAGGAAAGAACACACCGGATTTTATACTAGTTTGGAGTTACCATACGTCCAGTCCTGCACCAAGGCAAACACCTCGTACAAATTTTTATTTTACCAATGTCGAGATTACAATCCTTAATTTCTAAAGGCCTTGAGGTACCCTCCTGTCTTCGAGTTCGGGGCAAACTCTATTGATTTACGGGACACAAGATCACCCAATTGATTTTCAGGCACAACCACACCTTATAGAGAGACTCGATAAACTTTTGATTACAAATTGATCCTATAACTCTGAATAGCACTTTGATCTTCGAGAGAGGGCAGAGAATCAAACAAGAATGAGATTCTAATTTGATTCACTTGAGAATTCGGCAGAATTTCGGCATGATCTTAAAAATATAAAAATTTTAAAATATGGGTTTGTGGAGAAGAAGGAGTGAAGAAAATAAGAAAATAGTTAGTTAAAAATTTCTTTTGTGAAGGCTATTTATAGACTAGTAACGGTCATGACCATTCGTGAAGAGATTTAAATGAATAGACACTTCTTTTGAGAATTGAAACTTTTGAACTTAACAGCCACCATGTCGACATGGGGTATCCCATGATGTCGACATCCCTTAGTTAAAAATAATGTAAAATTTGTTTTGAAAATGGTATTGAAAGCAAAACAAGATGAAATGATTCTGGAGTAAAATAAACTAATTTCCCTATGTTTTAAAATAAAGTATAGCAGAAAATATATTTTTAGAATGTATATATAAATTTGATTTTAAATCTCAAGTATATATATATTATAAAAGAATATTTAAAAATCAGAAGATAGTTTAAAAACAAACAAAGTTTAAAACAAGAATTTATTTAAAAACAAAAACAAAGAATATTTTAAGGCTTAAACATCTTTTTGAAAATCATTTGAAAAGATAATTTTTAAGGCTAAAACATTTTAAAAGGCAGTTTTGAAAATCATTTTGAAAAACCATTTTGAAGTAGTTTTGCAAGCTTCTTCCTGCAGAATATCTCATCACATCAGGACTCGAGAACTTGTACAAAACCATGATGTTCGTGGGTTTGTAAGCCACTTGTCGTAGGTTTGTAAGCTACTTGTCGTGGGTTTGTAAGCCACTAAGAAGGTAGAAATGGGTTCCATCCCAAATGAAATTTGGAATGAAGATTTCCATGCTATTATGAAGTTTTAACAAAACTAGACACCTATATTGAAATCTTGATCTTGATACTCATGAGTCTTCAAACTTGATTTCTTCATTCTTGATCTTTATACTGTACAGTCTTCAATAATCGGTACCTGCCTTATATATATCATGAATAATAACATTCATATATATCTCGACAATAGTGTTAGTATATAAGTTATAATAAAATAAATTACAAAGGTTGTTGTCATCAAAACCACTATCTCCAGTTCCTGACAATCTCCCCCTGTTTGATGATGACAACCTTATAAAATATACTTACCACTTCGATCATACCATAACTCCCCCTTACACCAACAACCCCCCTTACTCCAAGCCTACTATTTTATATAACTTCTCCCCCTTTGTCATCAACAAAAAATAACCTACAAACCGACATTGCCGATGCCAATCACATATCCTTTTGAGTTATCTCCAAAGTTGACCAATCCACCATCTTGATATATAATGACATTGAGTATCTCGGGATTTCCAGTCATATGCCTTGAACAGCCACTATCAAGTATCCATTTATCTTTCTCAATTTGCATAGTTTGTCCATTGGTTGTTGATTCTTCAAAAGCCATGTAACATGTTTGTTCCTGCATAACAAACCAATTCGGTAGATAACTTGATTTTTCATAAAAACTATATGCAGACTTATGATACTTTAATGAAATGCATAAATTCAAACTAGTATTAACAAAATTTCCTAAAAATGCCATTTTTAACCTTTCAAGTTTCAAATTATGAAAACTATGAAAACCTATGCTCTGATACCAATTAAAAGGGAGTGCGGATTAAGGATCTTAAGGCTAATTTAACACTAGAGGGAGGGTGAATAGTGTTTAATGGATTCTAAGACTTATATGGACTAATTTAAAAAATATGATATAAACAAATGCAGAACTTAATCATAGAACAATCACAGAATCAAACACAGATGCAGAAAGTAAATAAAAAGCAGTAAAAGGAAAGAACACACCGGATTTTGTACTGGTTCGGAGTTACCCTACGTCCAGTCCTGCACCAAGGCAAACACCTCGTACAGATTTTTATTATACCAATGTCGAGATTACAATCCTCAATTTCTAAAGGACTTGAGGTACCCTCCTGTCTTCGAGTCCGGGGCAAACTCTCTTGATTTACGGGACACAAGATCACCCAATTGATTTCTAGGCACAACCACACCTTATAGAGAGACTCGATAAACTTTTGATTACAAATTGATCCTATAACTCTGAATAGCACTTTGATCTTCGAGAGTGGGCAGAGAATCAAACAAGAATGAGATTCTAATTTGATTCACTTGGGAATTCGGCAGAATTTCGGCACGATCTTAAAAATACGAAATTTTAGAATATGGATTTGAGGAGAAGAAGGAGTGAAGAAAATAAGAAAATAGTTAGTTAAAAAATTCTTTTGTGAGGGCTATTTATAGACCAGTAACGGTCATGACCATTCGTGAAGAGATTTAAACGAATAGACACTTCTTTTGAAAATTGAAACTTTTGAATTAACGGCCACCATGTCGACATGGGGTATCCCATGATGTCGACATCCCTTAGTTAAAATTAATGTAAAATTTGTTTTGAAAATGGTATTGAAAGGAAAACAAGATGAAATGATTCTGGAGTAAAATAAACTAATTTCCCTATGTTTTAAAATAAAGTATAGCAGAAAATATATTTTTAGAGTGTATATATAAATTTGATTTTAAATCTCAAGTATATATATATTATAAAAGAATATTTAAAAATCATAAGATAGTTTAAAAACAAACGAGTTTAAAACAAGAGTTTATTTAAAAACAAAAACAAAGAATATTTTAAGGCTAAAACATCCTTTTGAAAATCATTTGAAAAGATAATTTTTAAGGCTAAAACATTTTGAAAAGCAGTTTTGAAAATCATTTTGAAAAACCATTTTGAAGTAGTTTTGCAAGCTTCTTCCTGCAGAATATCTCATCACATCAGGACTCGAGAACTTGTACAAACCCAGGATGTTCGTGGGTTTGTAAGCCACTTGTCGTAGGTTTGTAAGCTACTTGTTGTGGGTTTGTAAGCCACTAAGAAGGTAGAAATGGGTTCCATCCCAAATGAAATTTGGAATGAAGATTTCCATGCTATTATGAAGTTTTAACAAAACTGGACACCTATCTTGAAATCTTGATCTTGATACTCATGAGTCTTCAAACTTGATTTCTTCATTCTTGATCTTTATACTATACAGTCTTCAATAATCGATACCTGCCTCATATATATCCTGCATAATAACATTCATATATATCTCGATAATAGTGTTCGTATATAAGTTATAATAAAATAAGTTACAAAGGTTGTTGTCATCAAAACCACTATCTCCAGTTCCAAACAATCTCCCCCTTTTTGATGATGACAACCTTATAAAATATACTTACCACTACGATCATACCATAACTCCCCCTTACACCAACAACTCCCCCTTACTCCAAGCCTACTATTTTATATAACTTCTCCCCCTTTGTCATCAACAAAAAATAATCTATAAACCGACATTGCCGATGCCAATCACATATCCTTTTGAGTTATCTCCAAAGTTGACCAATCCACCATCTTGATATATAATGTCATTGAGTATCTCGGGATTTCAATTCATATGCCTTGAACATCCACTATCAAGTATCCATTTATCTTTCTCAATTTTCACAGTTTGTCCATTGGTTGTTGATTCTTCAAAAGCCATGTAACATGTTTGTTCCTACATAACAAACCAATTCGGTAGATAACTTGATTTTTCATAAAAAAAAATATGCAGACTTATGATACTTTGATGAAATGCATAAATTCAAACTAGTATTAACAAAATTTCCTAAAAATGCCATTTTTAACTTTTTGAGTTTCAGATTATGAAAACTATGAAAACCTATGCTCAGATACCAATTGAAAGGGAGTGCGGATTAAGGATCTTAAGGCTAATTTTACACTAGAGGGGGGTGAATAGTGTTTAATGGATTTAAAACTTATATGGACTAATTTAAAAATTATGATATAAACAAATGCAGAACTTAATCACAGAATCAAACACAGATGCAGAAAGTAAATAAAAAGCAGTAAAAGGAAAGAACACACCGGATTTTATACTGGTTCGGATTTACCCTACGTCCAGTCCTGCACCAAGGCAAACACCTCGTACAGATTTTTATTATACCAATGTTGAGATTACAATCCTCAATTTCTAAAGGACTTGAGGTACCCTCCTGTCTTCGAGTCCGGGGCAAACTCTCTTGATTTACGGGACACAAGATCACCCAATTGATTTCCAGGCACAACCATAACTTATAGAGAGACTCGATAAAATTTTGATTACAAATTGATCCTATAACTCTAAATAGCACTTTGATCTTCGAGAGAGGGCAGAGAATCAAACAAGAATGAGATTCTAATTTGATTCACTTGGGAATTCGGCAGAATTTCGGCACGATCTTAAAAATATGAAAATTTTAGAATATGGATTTGTGGAGAAGAAGGAGCGAAGAAAATAGTTAGTTAAAAAATTCTTTTGTGAGGTCTATTTATAGGCCAGTAACGGTCATGACCATTCGTGAAGAGATTTAAACGAATAGACACTTCTTTTGAAAATTGAAACTTTTGAATTAACGGCCACCATGTCGACATGGGGTATCCCATGATGTCGACATCCCTTAGTTAAAAATAATGTAAAATTTGTTTTGAAAATGGTATTGAAAGCAAAACAAGATGAAATGATTCTGGAGTAAAATAAACTAATTTCCCTATGTTTTAAAATAAAGTATAGCAGAAAATATATTTTTAGAATGTATATATAAATTTGATTTTAAATCTCAAGTATATATATATTATAAAAGAATAATTAAAAATCAGAAGATAGTTTAAAAACAAACGAAGTTTAAAACAAGAGTTTATTTAAAAACAAAAACAAAGAATATTTTAAGGCTAAAACATCTTTTTGAAAATCACTTGAAAAGATAATTTTTAAGGCTAAAACATTTTGAAAAGCAGTTTTGAAAATCATTTTGAAGTAGTTTTGCAAGCTTCTTCCTGCAGAATATCTCATCACATCAGGACTCGAGAACTTGTACAAAACCAGGATGTTCGTTGGTTTGTAAGCCAATTGTCGTAGGTTTGTAAGCTACTTGTCGTGGGTTTGTAAGCCACTAAGAAGGTAGAAATGGGTTCCACCCCAAATAAAATTTGGAATGAAGATTTCCATGCTATTATGAAGTTTTAACAAAACTAGACACTTATCTTCAAATCTTGATCTTGATACTCATGAGTCTTCAAAATTGATTTCTTCATTCTTGATCTTTATACTGTACAGCCTTCAATAATCAATACCTGCCTTATATATGTATCCTGCATAATAACATTCATATATATCTAGACAATAGTGTTAGCATATAAGTTATAATAAAATAAGTTACAAAGGTTGTTGTCATCAAAACCACTATCTCCAGTTCCAAACAATCTCCCCCCTTTTGATGATGATAGCCTTATAAAATATACTTACCACTTCGATCATACCATAACTCCCCCTTACACCAACAACTCACCCTTACTCCAAGCCTACTATTTTATATAACTTCTCCTCCTTTGTCATCAACAAAAAATAATCTATAAACCGACATTGCCGATGCCAATCACATATCCTTTTGAGCTATCTCCAAAGTTGACCAATCCACCATCTTGATATATAATGTCATTGAATATCTTAGGAGTTCCAGTCATGTAGCATGTTTGTTCCTGCATAACAAACCAATTCGGTAGATAACTTGATTTTTCATAAAACTATATGCAGACTTATGATACTTTGATGAAATGCATAAATTCAAACTAGTATTAACAAAATTTCCTAAAAATGCCATTTTTAACTTTTCGAGTTTCAGATTATGAAAACTATGAAAACCTATGCTCAGATACCAATTGAAAGGGAGTGCGGATTAAGGATCTTAAGGCTAATTTAACACTAGAGGGGGGAGGTGAATAGTGTTTAATGGATTTAAAACTTATATGGACTAATTTAAAAATTATGATATAAACAAATGCAGAACTTAATCACAGAACAATCACAGAATCAAACACAAATGCAGAAAGTAAATAAAAAGCAGTAAAAGGAAAGAACACACCGGATTTTATACTGGTTTGGAGTTACCCTACATCCAGTCCTACACCAAGGCAAACACCTCGTACAGATTTTTATTATACCAATGTTGAGATTACAATCCTCAATTTCCAAAGGCCTTGAGGTTCCCTCCTGTCTTCGAGTTCGGGGCAAACTCTCTTGATTTACGGGACACAAGATCACCCAATTGATTTCCAGGCACAACCACACCTTATAGAGAGACTCGATAAACTTTTGATTACAAATTGATCCTATAACTCTGAATAACACTTTGATCTTCGAGAGAGGGCAGAGAATCAAACAAGAATGCGATTCTAATTTGATTCACTTGAAAATTCAGCAGAATTTCGGCACGGTCTTAAAAATATGAAAATTTTAGAATATGGATTTGTGGAGAAGAGGGAGTGAAGAAAATAAGAAAATAGTTAGTTAAAAAATTCTTTTGTGAAGGCTATTTATAGACCAGTAACGGTCATGACCATTCGTGAAGAGATTTAAACGAATAGATACTTCTTTTGAAAATTTAAACTTTTGAATTTAACGGCCACCATGTCGACATGGGATATCCCATGATGTCAACATCCCTTAGTTAAAAACAATGTCAAATTTGTTTTGAAAATGGTATTGAAACGAAAACAAGATGAAATGATTCTGGAGTAAAATAAACTAATTTTCCTATGTTTTAAAATAAAGAAGAGTAGAAAAATATAATTTTTAGAATGTATATATAAATTTGATTTTAAATCTCAAGTATATATATATATTATAAAAGAATATTTAAAAATTAGAAGATAGTTTAAAAACAAACGAAGTTTAAAACAGGAGTTTATTTAAAAACAAAAACAAAGAATATTTTAAGGCTAAAACATCTTTTTGAAAATCATTTGAAAAGATAATTTTTAAGGCTAAAACATTTTGAAAAGCAGTTTTGAAAATCATTTTGAAAAGCCATTTTGAAGTAGTTTTGCCAGCTTCTTCCTGCAGAATAATTCATCACATCAGGACTCGAGAACTTGTACAAAACCAGGATTTTCTTGGGGTTGTAAGCCACTTGTCGTAGGTTTGTAAGCTACTTGTCGTGGGTTTGTAAGCCACTAAGAAGGTAGAAATGGGTTCCATCCCAAATGAAATTTGGAATGAAGATTTCCATGCTATTATGAAGTTTTAACAAAACTAGACACTTATCTTGAAATCTTGATCTTGATACTCATGAGTCTTCAATCTTGATTTCTTCATTCTTGATCTTTATACTGTACAGTCTTCAATAATCAGTACCTGCCTTATATATATCTTGCATAATAACATTCATATATATCTCGACAATAGTGTTAGTATATAAGTTATAATAAAATAAGTTACAAAGGTTGTTGTCATCAAAACCACTATCTCCAGTTCCTAACAATCTCCCCCTTTTTGATGATGACAACCTTATAAAATATACTTACCACTTCGATCATAACATAACCCCCTCTTACGCCAACAACTCCCCCTTACTCCAAGCCTACTATTTTATATAACTTCTCCCCCTTTGTGATCAACAAAAAATAACGTATAAACCGACATTGCCGTTGCCAATCACATATCCTTTTGAGTTATCTCCAAAGTTGACCAATCCACCATCTTGATATATAATGTCATTGAGTATCTTGGGATTTCCAGTCATATGCCTTGAACAGCCACTATCAAGTATCCATTATCTTTCTCAATTTGCACAGTTTGTCCATTGGTTGTTGATTCTTCAAAAGCCATGTAACGTGTTTGTTCCTACATAACAAACCAATTCAGTAGATAACTTCATTTTTCATAAAAACTATATGCAGACTTATGATACTTTGATGAAATGCATAAATTCAAACTAGTATTAACAAAATTTCCTAAAAATGCCATTTTTAACTTTTCAAGTTTCAGATTATGTAAACTATGAAAACCTATGCTCTGATACCAATTAAAAGGGAGTGCGGATTAAGGATCTTAAGGCTAATTTAACACTATAGGGACGGTGAATAGTGTTTAATGGATTCTAAGACTTATATGGACTAATTTAAAAATTATGATATAAACAAATGCAGAACTTAATCACAGAACAATCACAGAATCAAACACAGATGCAGAAAGTAAATAAAAAGCAGTAAAAGGAAAGAACACACCGGATTTTATATTGGTTCGGAGTTACCCTACGTCCAGTCCTGCACCAAGGCAAACACCTGATACAGATTTTTATTATACCAATGTCAAGATTACAATCCTCAATTTCTAAAGGCCTTGAGGTACCCTCCTGTCTTCGAGTCTGGGGCAAACTCTCTTGATTTACGGGACACAAGATCACCCAATTGATTTCCAGGCACAACCGCACCTTATAGACAGACTCGATAAACTTTTGATTACAAATTGATCTTATAACTCTGAATAGCACTTTGATCTTCGAGAGAGGGCAGAGAATCAAACAAGAATGAGATTCTAATTTGATTCACTTGAGAATTTGGCAGAATTTCGAAACGATCTTAAAAATATGAAAATTTTAGAATATGGATTTGTGGAGAAGAAGGAGTGAAGAAAATAAGTAAATAGTTAGTTAATAAATTCGTTTGTGAAGGCTATTTATAGACCAGTAACGGTCATGACCATTCGTGAAGAGATTTAAACGAATAGACACTTCTTTTGAAAATTGAAACTTTTGAATTTAACGGCCACCATGTCGACATGGGGTATCCCATGATGTCGACATCCCTTATTTAAAAATATTGTAAAATTTGTTTTGAAAATGGTATTGAAAGGAAAACAAGATGAAATGATTCTGAGTAAAATAAACTAATTTTCCTATGTTTTAAAATAAAGAAGAGTAGAAAAATATATTTTTAGAATGTATATATAAATTTGACTTTAAATCTCAAGTATATATATATATTATAAAAGAATATTTAAAAATCAGAAGATAGTTTAAAAACAAACGAAGTTTAAAACAAGAGTTTATTTAAAAACAAAAACAAAGAATATTTTAAGGCTAAAACATCTTTTTGAAAATCATTTGAAAAGATAATTTTTAAGGCTAAAATATTTTGAAAAGCAGTTTTGAAAATCATTTTGAAAAACCATTTTGAAGTAGTTTTGCAAGCTTCTTCCTGCAGAATATCTCATCACATTAGGACTCGAGAACTTGGACAAAACCAGGATGTTCGTGGGTTTGTAAGCCACTTGTTGTAGGTTTGTAAGCTACTTGTCGTGGGTTTGTAAGCCACTAAGAAGGTAGAAATGGGTTCCACCCCAAATAAAATTTGGAATGAAGATTTCCATGCTATTATGAAGTTTTAACAAAACTAGACACTTATCTTCAAATCTTGATCTTGATACTCATGAGTCTTCAAAATTGATTTCTTCATTCTTGATCTTTATACTGTACAGTCTTCAATAATCAGTACCTGCCTTATATATGTATCCTGCATAATAACATTCATATATATCTAGACAATAGTGTTAGCATATAAGTTATAATAAAATAAGTTACAAAGGTTGTTGTCATCAAAACCACTATCTCTAGTTCCTAACATAAATACCATCACTAAGGCGAGCTGGACCATCACTAAATTCTTGTACCAAACATTCTTTGATAAATGATAATTCGTATGACCCTCACTAAGGTTAGCGACCATTGAAATTCAAGATTTTACTAATGCTCGAATAAATACCATCACTAAGGTTCTTCCATAACTAGGGTGAGCCAAACCACCATTAAGGTACAAGGTACACAAGTAACCGCCCTCTTATACCCTTGCTCTATGAGCACATATCGAAACCTCTGAGTTATCCTTGATCCATTGGTACACATCCACATCAAAACCTACTTTGTTTCAACCTACAGATCACATTGAATATTTGATTACACAATCCTCTTATAAGAACATCTTCATTTGATGATTGGGATGACTCGCCCAAAATATCAAAAAGGGATTCACTAGCTATCGCTAGTAATGATAGTTCTAATACATCCTTAAATTAAAACTTCTTCATTTAGCACAAGTCCTTAACATTGGCGACAATGTCATTGAACCTCCAATAGTAGCCTTTAAGGGATTTACCTCTCCTATATCGAATATCCATTATCAAACTTAACCCAGCTCAATTGTCCCACTAATAAAAAACTAAATCATAAACTCTATGGTTAATTGATCTTAGGAATGGATCGAGTTTGGAGTGTAGTTTTGGATCCATTTCAGTGTTGGCCTGGTAATAGTGCCTAGAAAATCTATATATAACTTCATCGGAGGTTTGAATAGCCTGCATGTATATGTCATATAAAGTAATATGATCTTTCGGATCAGTCGATCCTTCATATAATAGTTTTGGTATTCGAAATCCTGTAGGCAACAAAGCCCTCATAATGTTAGTAAAAAGGGTTGAATCTTTTTTACTTTTTTTCTGCATAAGAACCAGATTTTTCTTCTTGAAGTTTCTGGATTCGTTCAAACAGATTCAATAATTTTTCCATGCTTCGGTCATCGCCAAGATGTAAGTGGTCAGTTGGCTCAGTATGGATGCTTTAGGATTGGGGTCAAACCCTAACAGGGCCGCCGCTTACCCTTTCAGAGCTTAGTGTGGGACCCTCTTGGATCAATCTTCTTTAGCAATTTGAGAGGCTTTGGCTCTAGCTTTAAGGGTGGTGTCTCTAACAAAATAAGCCTTGAGTTCTTCCCTAGTCACTTGCAGTTGCTAGGGTTTAGCTTATCTAGTAGGGGATGACTTTCCTCTTTAATGAAAGCAATAACTCTTCTTTCCATTTCTTAAAACGTTCTCTTCATTCTGACTTGGTAATAGTCCAAGCACTTTGTAATGTTTTCAATGAAACTAAGCATAATTTTAAGAATTGTTCATTGACATAAAGTAGAGGTGTAGATCCTCTAAGTGTAGCTTGGTTCATCATTTTAGATAGCAATTTTAGGATATCTTCCTCA
This sequence comes from Allium fistulosum, assembly GCA_030737815.1. Classification (NCBI taxonomy): domain Eukaryota; kingdom Viridiplantae; phylum Streptophyta; class Magnoliopsida; order Asparagales; family Amaryllidaceae; genus Allium; species Allium fistulosum. Next base: position 431,124,196 of record CM060903.1, on the reverse strand, counting down.
ATTATTGAAGAGTGCAAATTATTTCTTTGAGATGATTTGCCTTTCATTCTCAATTAGAAAATTGGTAAGAATCAGGTGTTGGGATGTAATATACTGGAATGAAGGTTGATTTCCCTCCTTCTAGCACAAAAAATGTTAATGTGATTTTCGGTCATAAACTAACACCCTAGATTTTCAAGAGCTAGTTTCAAAAGCAGTAATATGGTAATAAGGTTTAGCCGAAAGCAAGATACCTAAGCTGAAAGCATAAATAAGATGCTGAAAGCAAAGACACAAATAATTTATAGTGGTTGTAGAGCCGATCCCTACGTCCAATGTGGTTAACTTTTTGTTACTTTGATAAATATACTATAAGTTGCTTTACAAGGACTATTTGGCGCTGTCTGCCATTAATGACATTGAGTTTAAAAAAGTTGAGATGATCACAAATGAGTATCAGAGTATGCGGTCAGGTTTTCAAAATTCGAATAGTCTTTTTAGGGATCTGCGCCTTGTGTTTATTGATAGTTTGCAGCTCTATCATTAGCTAGATCTTTTCACTTAGGTTGTTGACTTAGCTCACTTGTAGGGCTAAGATTTGGATATGTGTCATCATTTAATTTTTATAGATTGACGTGGACTATTGATGTTGCATTTCTATGTATAGCTTTGGGTGTTGTAACCCATTTGCTTTGTATAAGCTTTAGGCTATCTGAGATGTTAATGTAAATGAAGACCATCTTAGCCTTGAACTTGGTTTCACATTAAGACGCTTTAGGCCTTGAGTAGAGATAGCTTCGGTCTCGTATGTTGAGTTAGGCAATGTTGGTTATATACTTGGTTATGGCTGTTAAGAGCTGTTTCTTTAGCAATGACCGTAGAAGTGCCTCGACATATGATTTGAAGGCAATATGTAGCTTCAGAATTGTAGTACGCTTTAAAGCTTTTAAGCTTTCGGTTGAAGGTGCCCCTTGAGGCCTATGCTTTCGGTAAGATGCTAGCATAGTAGTATATACTTTCGGTTAGTGCATGTCTGGAGGCTTGTGCTTTCGTTTTAAGGTCAGCTTGGTGACCATTGCATTCGAGGTGGCTGGACATGAGTTGTATTACCATGCTTTAGGTTATTATACTTTAACATTTTCTAGGTCTTTAATTCTTTTAAGAAACTATATAAATAATAAAGCTTTCGAGTTAGGTCGAAGAGTTACTATCTCTCGGTATTCACGTAAGATGAGTACTTCTAAATACCTCTTTATTGTTCCGGTCTTTAAAAGTTGAATATAATAGAGTAAAAATTATAGTATAACACATATTTTCCAATAAAATAATTTCAAATATTTTCTTTAAGAAAATAATTTCTCAAAATATCCTTCTAAATCAAATATCTTTCTTTCAAAATAGTTTTTCCGTAAACATCATTGAAATAAATAATCTTCAAATCACTTAGTATTTACTGCAAAGTGTCTTTCAACAAAATATTTTTCTCTCTTCAAGTAAGACTTCTCGAAATATCACCCAACAACATAAATTTAACTAATCATTTTATCAAAGGATGTTTTAAAACTAAAAACAATTTTTAACAAAATGTTTCTAACAATATTTCTCCAAACTTCACAGTAAATCCATTTAACAAAATGGTTTTAAATAAAATATTTTACATCAATCATTGTTCCTTACAAAAATATCCACATAAAAAAAATTATTTCTAAAACTTTATGCGATATTTTTGACCCTTGTAAAATTTCCAACAAATCACTTTAAGCCCAAAAACATACATTTTTCCTTTTCAATAAAATATCTTTTAAACCTGTTGGGCGAGATTCTACCGAACCAATCTATACCGGACCACCCTACTCCCTACCACCGAACCAAGGTGCATGAGCTCCACCGATCCAGGAGCCTGCCGGACCAGACACACTGGACCAACCTACTCCCTACCACCGAATCAAGGTGCACAATCTATATCGGACCAACCTACTCCCATGCCGAATCAAGGAGCACAATCTATACCGGACCAACCTACTCCCTACCACCGAACCAAGGTGCATGAGCTCCACCGATCCAGGAGCCTGCCGAACCAGACACACTGGACCAACATACCATATCTCGCTACCGGACCAACTCCTACTCCAACCATCTCCGAACCAAGTAATGCCGAACCAAAGCGTCTACCACCTACCGCCGAATCAAAGGACTGCCGAGCCAAAGCAATGCCGAACCAACGCTACTAGGCCTGACCACACCAGCCCAGGCCCACCAGCAGCTATATACATCCAAGACCCCTGCCTCCAGCCTCACTCTATAAATAGAGGGGTAGGGGTACAACAATAGGGGACAAGTTTGAGAGCTCAAGCGCGGAGAGAACTTTCAAACAACTTTCTTTTACTTGTATCAAAGCTTTGTACTTGTAACCTAAAAAAGAAAAGAGAAATAACATATAAAGTGGACGTAGGCACATTCTGGCTGAACCACTATAAATCCACGTGTCTTTTACAGCTTAGCCCCTGCTTTTCCTATATTTGCATAAATCACCCAAATCACTAAGAACAGCATAAAATCTATTAAATCATACGACTTTGAGGTGTTTGTCCATTTTTTGTGCAAACATTTTTGGTGCTTTCACTGAGAACTAGAAGCTCGAAGCTTTAGCTTCTTCCACTTAACCTTTTTCCTAACAGCATCATCCATCGTTTGGAAAACATGCCTCCCAAGCAGAAAAAAGATGTTAACTAAGGAAAAAACATCGCATCCAGCAGTCTTCCAGATCCAGCAGTCACGGATCAAGTAAATCATCCTCCTCTAGCAGCAGTACCAAATGAAGGACAGGCTAATCCGACCACTCCTGCCACAGAACAGCCCGCAGCAATTATTAGGGCAGATTTAGACAGGGTTGTGGTTGAAGTAACTAACCGCTTCACGTCTCAGCAGGAAGCCTTGGTGGACCATCTCATGTCACGCTTAAGGGATGCTGAAGAGTCCAACCGCAACACTGAATCATGGGACGAGTCCCAGTCTGGAGGATCTCAGAGACAACAAAGATCTTCCTTCTTCGAAGGAGCTAACGGCAGAAGCAGCCATGGTAGGAGCCGAGACCGAGCACAGCCCGAAGTTAGGCCTGAGGAAACGCTTGGAACCGAACCCAACGGGGGAGGTACCGGGTGGAGGTCAACTGTAGCTGAGCCTGTCATACTGCCTAACCACGGAAACGCTAGTGAACGGGGCCGAGCTAGAGTCCAGCCTGAAGTTGGACCCGAGGAAGTGCTTAGATCAGAACCCAGCAGGGGAAGATCAAGGCAAGGGCCAACTGTAGCTGACCCTAGCATGCTCCCAGAAGACCAAAGGCAGCCACTGGAAAATATGAGGAATGATAGACGATACCATCCCTACAGGTCATCTGGACGGAATCAATCCCACAAAATAGAACCAAACTCGTTTCTATCTGCTCCAAATTATGATGAAAGGATGGCATGCTTATTCAGAGAGTGCGTCCAACGGGAGCAAAGAGATCGAGGGATAGGTGCTAGGGTAACCAGCCCTTTCGCCCGCAATATCGAAGTTGCTATCACCCCCCGAGAATGGAAGATGCCAACAATGGAACCTTACAAAGGAACCTCCGACCCCGTTGTACACTTACAGAGATACACACAACATATGCTCATGAGTGGAGCGATAGAGGGAGTACTGTGCAAATGCTTTCCGCTATTCTTAGCAGATCTCGCTACCTCCTGGTTCTGTCATCTACCCCAGGGATCCATCAGCTCGTGGGAAATGTTGAAAGAAAAGTTTATCAGTCAGTTCCGCATTCATGTGGAACAACCTAAGGACGCTTATTCCTTATCCAGCGTCAAACATAAACCTGGAGAGAAACTGCAGCAATACCTAACCCGATTCAATGCCGCAGCGGCCGTAGTCCAAGATGCCGATGAGAAGCTTATCCTAATGGCCCTCTGTAGTGGTGTGCATCCGGACACTAAATTTGCTAGAAGGTTGACAAAAGAAAAACCAGCTACTTTACCCGATTTCTTCCATGAAGCCGGGAAATATATGAGGCTTGAGGATGCTGCCGTTGAGGGGCAGTCAGGACAGCAAAATAAGGCAGCTCACAGCAACGCGCCTGCCGTGGCAAGGGACGTTTGAAGAAATGATTCCAGAGACAATGCTGGGGGCAAGAAAGGAGAAAAGCGCCTATATCGGCCAGGACCGATTCGACACTTACACTCCTTTGAACGAAACCGTCGAAAACATCTTCCTTGCCACCCAAGGCGAAGTTAGATACAAACGCCCACCATACAAGAAGGAATGAGATAACGCGCAGAAGTCCGGAAAGTTCTGCCGCTTCCACGAATCTCATGGGCATGATACCAATGAGTGCCATCATCTCCGGGACTTGATTGAAGAACACATCAGAAGGAAGAAACTGGAACGCTATGTAAAAGGTCAGGACAGGACTCCAGCTCCTGCCAATGAGAACCCAAGGCTGCCCTCACCGGAGATCGGTAGAGGAAACCGCAACACTGGCGGCTCTAGTCAAGAGAAAATAGTGGTCCATACCATCTCAGGAGGACCGCACATCGCAGACAGAAGCTGGAAGGAGATGGAAAGATATGGAAAGTCGCTTAGAGACAATAAAGACTGTGTCAATTCGGTTATAGAAGAGCGCCACCCGAAGCGGAAAGAAAGTGATGACATCACATTCGGTAAGCGTGACCTAGAAGGAAGGCGATACCCTCACATGGATCCCATGGTTATCTCTGCCCGGCTCGGTCCCGCCGAAGTTTACCGAATTCTAGTAGACACTGGAAGCTCAGTAAATATCCTGTTCAAACATGCATTCGACAAAATGAAACTATCAATGAAGGATCTATCTCCCTGCAATAAACCACTACACGATTTCACTAGAGATGCGAAGATGCCCCTCGGGCAACTGGACCTCTTTGTTGAAATTGGAAGCCATCTCCGCTCCGTTGTACGAAAACAGACGTTTGTGCTAATAGAAAACCACTCGGCCTACAACGCCTTCTTAGGAAGGCCAGCCTTGTCTGACTTCCAAATTGTTTTAGCTCCATGGTGCCTAAAGATGAAATTTCCAACGGACAATGGAGTAGGGGAAGTAGAAGGAGACTAGGACGTTGCTCGAGACTGCTATGTGACTGAACTTCGCAACAACCTCAGGAAGGATAAAGGGAAGGGTGTAGAGGTTGCCCTCTGCACGAAAAGTCAAGAAGCGTAGCAACTAAAGAAAGCCCCTCCTCTTCGATATACCAGCAACCCTTTCAATGAATTAGACCCCAGGGACAAAGAGGAGGAGGCCACCGCCGAACCTGCAGAGGCTATGGAGTTTGTATCTGTAGACAAGCACGACTCGAGTAGACTATTGAAAATTGGGTCCCAACTAAAAGCAGAGTTAAAGGAGCAACTCATCGACTTTCTCCGCCACAACTTGGATGTATTCGCATGGTCACACGCTGACATGAACGGAATCTCCCCCGACGTAGCATGCCACGTACTAAACATTGATCCTACCAAGGCGCCCGTAAAACAAAGAAAGAGAAGTATGGGGGCAGAGCGATCAGCAGCCCTCGATGAAGAAGTAAAGAATCTACTCGCCAATGACTTCATACGAGAAGCCATCTACCCGGAATGGATCGCTAACCCGGTGCTGGTAAAGAAGGCTAATGGGAAGTGGCGAACATGCATTGACTTCTCCAACCTAAACGACGCCTGCCCAAAGGATTGCTTCCCACTTCCCCGAATCGACCAACTTGTAGACAGCACAGCCGGGCACGAGCTCTTATCTTTTATGGACGCATACTCAGGATATAACCAAATTCCTATGCATGCTCCCGATCAAGACCACACTAGTTTCATCACTGACCGGGGTTTATACTGCTATAAGGTAATGCCTTTTGGACTTAAAAATGCAGGAGCCACCTACCAGCGCCTTGTCAACAAGATGTTTGCAGGGCTAATAGGGCAAACTATGGAAGTATACGTAGATGACATGCTGGTAAAGCCAAGGAAAGCCGACGATCACGTAAGCCACCTAGGCGAGATGTTTCAAGTACTTCGCCAGTATGGAATGAAGTTGAATCCTCTAAAATGCTCCTTCGGAGTATCATCAGGAAAGTTCTTAGAATTCATCGTCCATGCTAGAGAGATTGAAGCAAACCCTGAACAAGTCCGAGCGCTAAGGGATATCAAGATACCTTCCACTCGAAGGGAAATGCAAAGCCTGAATGGAAAATTGGCCGCCCTAAGCCGATTCATCTCCAAAGCAACGGACAAGTGCGTCTCCTTTTTTGAAGCTCTAAAGAAGGACAAAGGAAAGTTCGAATGGACTGACGAATGCTTAACCGCTTTCCTTAACTTAATCGAACACCTCCAGAAACCACCGGTACTCTCGACTCCAAGCGAAGACGAAGAGTTATACCTATACCTTGTTGTGTCATCTCATGCCCTAAGCGCTGCCTTAGTAAGGGAAGACAACCGCACGCAGCGGCCAGTTTACTTCGTAAGTAAGAGGTTTACGGGGTCAGAAGTCAGATATCCTAAACTTGAGAAGCTAGCATACTGTTTACTAATCACATCACGGAAACTGCGTCACTACTTCCAGTCCCATTCCATCAAAGTTCTGACCGATCAACCACTGAGGCAGGTACTCCATCGTCCCGACACTTCTGGGCGACTACTTAAATGGTGCATTGAACTAAGTCAATATGAATCACCTATCACCCTCGCACCGCCATCAAGGGACAAGCCATGGCTGATTTCATTGCAGAATTCACTACCAACGAAGATAAGGAGCAACTGGAAATAGCAGAAGACATCAAGTGGAATCTCTTTGTGGATGGTGCATCAAACGAACAAGGCTCGGGGGCAGGTGTGGTAATAATCACTCCCAGGGGAAATAAGCTGCACTATGCTATAAGGTTGGAGTTCGCTGCCACCAACAACGATGCAGAATATGAAGCAGTGATAGCTGGATTAGAACTTGCCATAGAAATCGGAGCCAATTCTTTGTGTCTTCATAGCGATTCTCAACTTATTGTTAATCAAATACTAGGAGAATTCCAAGCTCAAGAAGAATGACTCATAGCATATTTAAAGAAGACCAAGTTACTTCTCAGCCGATTGGACCACTACTTAGTCAAACACATCCCTCGGGAAGAGAACCAAGAGGCCGACGAATTGGCAAAGCAAGCAAGTGTGAGAGACAGCGCCATCTTCGGAGTAGTAACCATCTCAAAGCAACTGACCCCAAGTTTTGAGCAAGTGAATCTGATAGCTGCAACCGAAGAAGCAACTTGGATGGCTCCCATCCGAGACTACCTACAAAGCGGCACACTACCCAACGGGCGTAACGAAGTCAAGAAAATCTTGAGGAAAGCTTCCCGCTACACAATACAAGAAGACATCCTCTATCGGCGCGGATTCTCTAACCCGTTATTAAGGTGTGTCGCTGGGAGGGAAGCCAAGGAAATCTTATCCAACATTCATCAGGGAAGCTGCGGAGATCACACCGGGGCAAACATTAGCAAAAAAGATACTCCGATATGGATATTTCTGGCCCACCTTAAGCAAGGACGCCTTAGATTTCGTCAAAAAGTGTGACAGATGCCAGAAGTTTGCTAAGATTCCGCGGCTACCAACAACTGAGATTACTCAAATGACCATCCCTTGGCCCTTCGCAATATGGGGAATTGACTTAATCGGCGAGCTACCAATGGGCCGAGGCGGGGCCAAATATGTTATAGTGGCAGTCGACTATTTCACCAAATGGGTGGAAGTGGAACCTCTGAATAAAGTATCTTCAGCAAAAGTTATTAACTTCTTGATCAAAAATGTTCTGTGCAGGTACGGAGTCCCACTCAAAATCATATCAGATAATGGACTTCAGTTTGACAGCGAGGAATTCGCCAACTGGTGCCGAGAGCACGGAATTCACAAAAGCTTCACATCCGTAGCGTATCCCCAGGCAAACGGACAAGTCGAAGCCGTCAACAAAATTCTGAAAACTCTAATCAAAAAGAAACTCGAAAAGTCAAAGGGCGCTTGGGTGGATGAACTCCCTATGGCACTGTGGGCCTATCACACATCCTTCAGAACATCAACGGGGCATACTCCTTTCTCTTTGGCATACGGATTGAAGGCTATGCTCCCAGTTGAAACCATTGTGCCTTCCCACTGTAGGATCCACTATAACCCAGAAGAGAACGAAGAACTCCTTCACATGTCTTTGGATCTAGTTGAGGAGAGAAGAAATGATGCAGTCCTTAAAGCAGCGGCCCACAAGCAAAAAGTGGCAGCACAATACAACTCCAAAGTCAAGCATCGTACCTTACAAGAAGGGGATCTTGTCCTCAAGCGAATTTTCCCTCGCCCCGGAGCACTAGATCCAATCTGGGATGGACCATATGTAATTCATAAAGATCTCCACAATGGAGCTTATATTTTGTCAACAGTGGACGGAGAGGTGTTCCAGAGGGCATGGAACATCCAACACCTCCATCGATACTTTTCTTAACTTGTACTGCCCATATGAAGTGAATTAACAAAGAGAATCAGTGGACGTAGGCCTTTTCATGCCGAACCACTTTAAAAAACCTTGTCTCTTTTTTAATTTGTTCCTTTATATCTTGGCTGCTTGTTGACTTTATCCTTTTCTGTTGAACAAAATCCTATAGCATTTCCACTCAAAGCACTCCACAGCGCAACTTCACCTGGACAAGACCTAACAGGTACTACGCGAATCTATGCCCTTGCCAATGAGACACTTTTGCTCCGGCATCCCTCTGCTGCGGGTTAACTCATTGCTCGCGACGGCCCTTAAAGCCAACTGTAATGAGCCGATTATAAGCCACCAAGAAGGCCGACTATAGCCGAGGCAGCTCATTACGGCGTTCGGCTCGCCGGCAACTGTGAACCGACTATAAGCCCCAACATAAGGTGTGGCCAGCCAGGGGCAGTTCACGGTTGACGATCGGCACCCACGCTAGCCGGCCACAGTAAATCGAATAATACCCACGGTTACGGGCCATAATGGCCCAGGTAGTTACTGTGCGCGATCTCGGCTCCGATGTGTCTTAAGTGCGGCTGTGGTAAAAAAGAATTAACTCCCCGTGGAGGCGTAAGATAGGTGACGAATGTCTCCAAGACCCACAGCTAGAGAAAGTGACTACAAAGCCCGTTTGCCACGAACTTAAGCACATCGAAGGCCTTCCATGATTGGAAGTTTTACTTTTTCACATATTTCAATTTTACTTAAGAAATTTTTCTCCTATCCTCTGTAACAATCCCTGAAGTACAGGACACATAACAGGAGACATTCACTAATAGAAGCGGATACTCATAGCAAAATACTGGACCGCATCCCTTACTCGGTCACACAGGATATTCAAAGCTGCCATCCACAAGCAAAATATAAAGGGCGGTATTTCCTTCTTTCATGTGTAAACACATGACTGTAATTTATTCACACCTCACGCTAACGTTGCAAGTCATGAAATTATGTTTTATACAAGAACCTGACATCAAACACAATTTAATTACAAGAATATGCATAGTTATATTTCTCATACAACATGTCAAAATAACAAAAACATTCAAAAGACAACAGAATCAGCTTAAGTTAAAGAATTACACGTCAAGAATAGAGCTATTTATTACAAGTACCAAAAATTACAACCTAAGAGTTACTTTACTGTTTTAAGACTAACATATACAACCATGTCAAGTCCACAAAAAAAAACTTTCCAGGTCGAATCAAGGAGCCGGCTGCGTCGGAGTCTTATCCTTGTCCTGTTGCCCACCTGTCCGGTCAGAGAAAGAATTCATTAGTGATAAGCAACCAAATTAACGGAAAGACTAGAAAGGAAGACTTACCAGCATCTGCTCATTGATCAACTTGATCATCATCCTCCACTTGCACACCTGCCTCCTCAGCTGCAAGCAACCGCATGCCCTCCTTCACCGCCACCTTCTCCTCCTTGGTAAACTGGGCAGTAACAGCATCCATCCTAAAGGCCACACCACCCTCCTTATCTGCCTCAGCCTGGGCCTCCTCTAGAGCCCTGAGATAGATCCTAGCCATAACCCGGGGGTAATCATCCATCCAGGACAAGTTAACCTGCCTCCAAGTACGGAAGTACATATCCTGGAGCATCCCCTCCATCAGCCCCTCGTTCTCTTCAAACTCCCTCGTCCGGGCCTCGGAATCCGACAACCTTACGATGGCAGCATCTCTCTCCAATTGGTATCTCGAGCAATCAGCCTGAAGAGATTTCCGCATCGCCTCCATCTCCTCCCTCAACTTGGCTTGAGCAAGCTCTGCAGCCTCAAGCTTCCCAGATAACTCCTCTATCTGCTCAAGATCCGCTTTTCGAACCTCGTCCACCGTGGCAATGGCCATATCGATCCGTTCCTTGCAAGTAGCCTCCATTTTCCGCAGTTCGGCCCGGCTGGCCTCTTCCATAGTTTTCTTTAGACATCCGGAGGCGGCCTCGTGCTGAGAGATCTGGATGGCCTGATCAGCGAGTTGCTTGGCCTGGTCGGAAACCACTAACCGCAGTCTTATGTTGGCACTCCCAATTTCCTCCCCGGCCTTGACCAGTCGGGCATGATGCCCCATCAACTTCCTGTTCTCCTCAACAATCCGGTCGATATTTGCTTTAGCTTCGTTCCCCATAGCGACAACTCGAGTAGTAAGCAAATCAAGGTCCAGGGACTTGGCCTCATCAAGCACCCTTACCATAGGATTGCGAGGAAGAAGGTGCTCGCTAGTAACCTCATCAAAAGAGATGTCATGAGATGCCGGGTCCAGGTCCGGATGACCCGCAAACGGATTGCGTGCTAAGCCAGGATGATCTATTGGGATGACGGTTGGGTTCTCAGACGGATGGGGAGAGGGCATAAGCTCGGTATCCTCCTCTGTAATGTCGTGAATAGGCTGAAGTGGGGCCGGGGGTTCAAGAAGAGGTTCACACGAAGATCGACTCCTCTTCCACTTCTGTATATCTTCTTCGATAACTCCGAGAAGAGGACGATAGCCGACTATGTCTCCCGGGCGGTTAGTAGAAGGCTTCGGCTTGGCGGAAACTTTGGAGAGCTTGTATTGTTCAAGCCTATGCCGAAGATCTGAGGTCTTGGCCGTTTTACCCGCTCCTAATATGAAAACAGAGTGTCACCAATATGTATTAAGCCATCATTCAAGAATTAAAAGAGTAAAGAGAAATTCACCTTGAACCGCCGAAGTTGCTTCAGTAGAGGCGCTCCCGGAAGATAAATCAATGCCGGTCCCAACTTTATCGGCTCTCTTGGACTTCTCCGTCCCCTCCAAACCTTCGAAGGCTTGGCAGAAAGCGTCATCCGTCCACTCTTGCATCTCGCCTATTTGCCCAGAAGATAAAGCCCTGACACCGTCGCCACCTCCAGCGCCTTCTCCTCCATCTTCGCCTTGCTCCTCCTCCACCTCTCCCTCCTCCGGGATATCTGGACATGTGCTGGGAGAGGGACCGTCAGACTTTTTGAGCTTCTTCCCCCCGGCAACCGGGTGTTTCGGAAAGGGCCTCCTTTTACTGCTCTTCGACTCGGCCCCTTCTTTAGCTTGGGCAGCCTTCTCTTCAGTCGTGTCCCTCTGCTTGACCACGGACTGCTGTGGAAGGATCAAGTTGTACTCCAAGAGTGTAGCGTTCCTGATCAGGTAGGTAGCCGACCTATCTCTCCCAGTAATAGCTTCTATTTCTGCTGCCGTCTGAACCAGGCGATCATTCTCCACGACTGCAAAACCACCTGTCGCTAGCAAAAAATAAAAACACATAAGAAAGAGTGTTGCAACCAGAACGGGAATTAAAAATAAAGCTTTGACTTACATCCGAAGGTGAAGCGCCGAATAGAAACGGAATCATCCCTGACAAAAAACCATTCCTTCTTGAACATGCTGTACTTGGAGTATAAATCCAGGACCGGCTTAAAGGATACGGCCGATTCCAAGCTGATGTAGGGAGACCCCTTCTTGTAGCCTCTCAAGTTGTACAAATACCGGATCTCCCGGTTGGAAGGAGGATGCCCATATCTCCTCTGGAAGATGACGAAGAGACTCACCAGAATGGCATAAGAGTTGGGCTGAAGCTGGAATGGAGCTACCTTTAGATATGTGAGAAAGCTGACTACCCAGGCGTTGAGAGGCGGGATGGCACCACACATGCAATGGTATCTGCTATAGGCAAAATATCCTTCGGGAGGATCATACGGCATCACTCCCGCATCCGGCAATAACATGCGTGCTCGGTTGATCCCGAAAGAGCGAGATATAACATCAAGTTGCTCGCCCTTGAGTAAGCTAGGGAAGCAATCAGGAGGCAAGTTAAGAAGTTCATGAGGACTGTATCCATCCACCAATGATCTTGGGGTGGGCCCATGACGGGCAGGTCCTGGTTGAGCCGGGGGCACTGAGGAAGACTCTTCTCTATCCTGAGATCTCTTCTTCTCTGATCGGGTTTCCACTCTTTGAGACATTTATCTGCAGACACAAGAAAGTATATCGTTAAGACACATAAACTATGTAATCTAGAGTTTCACTGGTGACTCAGGTACAAAAGTCCATCCGGTAAAGGGTTCATTCAACACTCGGAATCCCCGAATTCATTTGGCATTCTCAACTAAAGACTCATTTGGCATTCTCAACTAAAGACTCATTCGACATTCTCAACTAAAGACTCATTCGGCATTCTCAACTAAAGATTCATTCGGCATTTCTCAGTAAAAATTCATTCGGCATTCTCAACTAAAGATTCATTCGGCATTCTAGGTATCAGATTCATTCTCCTCAGGATAGGGTCCATTCGGTATTAAAACTTCATGTTCATTCGGTAAGACAAAAAAAAGGGGAAGAGGCCATCCGGCAATCACCTGATTCGGCAACACGTCTGGTTCGGCGATATGACTGATTTAGCAAGAAGAACTGATTCGGCTGTTTCGTTCGGTAGAAGGTAACGGAAGCCCTAGAACCTTACTTATAGGCGAAGGTGAACCATCGACCAACTGGTTCGGCACTGGGAGCCGGATGGGAATGACAAAATCAGATAACCCAAAACAAAACAAGACACGTGCATGCACATGCCCTACTTTGGGGGGCAAGTGTTGGGCGAGATTCTACCGAACCAATCTATACCGGACCAACCTACTCCCTATCACCGAACCAAGGTGCATGAGCTCCACCGATCCAGGAGCCTGCCGGACCAGACACACCGGACCAACCTACTCCCTACCACCGAATCAAGGTGCACAATCTATACCGGACCAACCTACTCCCATGCCGAATCAAGGAGCACAATCTATACTGGACCAACCTACTCCCTACCACCGAACCAAGGTGCATGAGCTCCACCGATCCAGGAGCCTGCTGGACCAGACACACCGGACCAACATACCATATCTCGCTACCGGACCAACTCCTACTCCAACCATCTCCGAACCAAGTAATGCCGAACCAAAGCGTCTACCACCTACTGCCAAATCAAAGGACTGCCGAGCCAAAGCAATGCCGAACCAACGCTACCAGGCCTGACCACACCAGCCTAGGCCCACCAGCAGCTATATACATCCAAGACCCCTGCCTCCAGCCTCACTCTATAAATAGAGGGGCAGGGGTACAGCAATAGGGGACAAGTTTGAGAGCTCAAGCGCGGAGAGAACTTTCAAACCACTTTCTTTTACTTGTATCAAAGCTTTGTACTTGTAATCTAAACAAGAAAAGAGAAATAACATATAAAGTGGACGTAGGCACATTCTGGCTGAACCACTATAAATCCGCGTGTCTTTTACAGCTTAGCCCCTGCTTTTCCTATATTTGCATAAATCACCCAAATCACTAAGAACAACATAAAATCTATTAAATCATACGACTTTGAGGTGTTTGTCCATTTTTTGTGCAAACAAAACAAAAACGTATATTTTAATATAACTTTTCGAAAAAACGCTTTTTAATCAAAACTTCACAAAATAAAATAAAACGAATGAGTATGTTTATTAAGGTTAGGTTTTAATTTCAATTTAATATCATGTGTGTGTCACTTGGGTTATAACCAAAACATTCTCCCTCCTATAAATGCTCATCTTTCCCCACTCATACTGTATTTATTCCCTACATAATGGTCATCATAAATAAACATCACCTTAGGATGAGGTAGTGGTGGTTACACATATAACCCATATACACAAAAGATATACAATCATTAATAAGAATGCTTTCTTGTCCTATTTTTAACCAAACCTACGTGTAAGTTAACCTAATCTAAATAGTTTAAACCTACTCAAGGCTTAGAGAATCACTAACCTAGCTCTGATACCAAGTGTGATGCCCCAGTTATTTTAATGTCTAAAATGAATGACTAGCACCATCAAAATATGCTAGCATGCTAATCTCACATATTAAAAACATTGGATCATTAGTTATATAATACAAAATTTAAAACTATAAAATAAAGGAAAACCTCAGTGTGGAATTAAACAAAAAAAATACATGTACTATTTCAATCAGTGTATACTATACATGATCCAATTTATTAAATAAACATCCTCACCTTCATATACATTGGTTATTATTAAACTATGGACAATAAAATTGTAATATACGGGAAACATACAAAGTAAAACAACCCAAAGATGTTATCTACATCCAAACCTTTTTCCCTCTTTTGCATTCACCTATAAACTTTACAAATGGAAACATAAAAGTAAAATGGAAAATGTGATCCACTATGTTTGGACTGCATCTTATCCTACACATTCCGACCACAAGGAACATAGCATAATTACGTAATGAAAGTAGCCTATGTACCCATTCTAGATCAAGCCCGTGTAGTTTTGTTTATTGCTCTTCTCCTTCATCAAATACTTTGCACAACAAAGTAATCAAGCATCCAACATAAGCATAAAACATCATATTTTACTCAGCTACCACTATTAATCATCATAACTATGTGGTAATAATAATAATAACATCACATAGCCATTAAACATCACTTAATCTTAATAACTCTCAATGTTAATCCCAAACATTAAATAAATCCATTACAACGAATGTACTCAAATGTGTACAAATCATCCACTACTACTAAAACATCATTAATAGCATAAATGCAAGTATAAATCAAACAAATGTATTAATCACGTTATTTTTGTAACATAATATCTGTGTCATTAAATGTATATTAACTACATTATATTAGTAATACAAATATCAAACTCATCAAATGTGTATTACCTACACTATATTCTTAACACAAATATCAAATTCATCAAATGTTTACTAACCACATTATATTAGTAATACAAACATCACTATCACCAACACGACAAAACCATAATTAACTACACACTACATAGTGATAAAGACAAAATATTAAATAACTCATCCTAATGCGGTTCCATCTTGTAAACAACCATATATGATAATCCAATCAATAACTAACACATATGAGCCACGATAATTCAAATTATTTCATTTACATATGATTTTCGCTTAAATATAAAATCCTTCTATTATTGCTTATTATAAAGACATATTTATTTATTTTACCTCAAAAATATAATATAGTTTAAAAAGTCCTTTATTAAACATTAATCACTTCAAATACTTCAAACATTTGAGGTTGAGCAAGTATTCTGACACTAAAATCAAAAAGTTTGGTTTCAAGCAAAATACAGAGGAAGCATGTGTTAGTAAGAATGAAAATCAAATGTACTAAATCAATTTAGTAATTGTTAATGATATACCTATGTTAAAATTGGTTTAAGTTTATTTGTTTAGTTCTCGATGAAGGTTTGAAAGAGAAATCCTTTATACTTGGCATAAGAGGTATTGGGATTGCTAACAAGAAATCTTGTCAACACCCCAAGGTTGTGTTAAGGAATGAAGATTATTCTTTAGGCAAATAGTGTCGGATGGAAGGAATATATCCTTCTTGAATTTCCTTTCGAATAGGCTTTACTAGACAAAAGTTACCCAGGTTTACCTTTCGACTTGGTCGAAAGGGTTGGTTTCTATGCTTAATGACCTTTCGACCCTGTTGAGTTAGTGTGGATTCCCCTTTGAAAGCTTTCCTTTTGATTCAGTTGAGATATCCTGAATAAGGTTTTACTCGGTTGGTTTCGACCTAGTCAGAGATCCTATGCGGTCAAATGGCTTGGACTTTAGGTTAAGAATCAGAAGTAGGGGTTTCGACCTTGTCGAAAGCGGTGGGCTTAACCTTCTTGGGTTTGAATTGGTAATCTCAAGCTACAGTGTACTAAAAATGGGTTTCGACCTTGTCGGAAGTCGAATTCTTGGGCACCTTGTATTAGTTGGAGGTTTAAGCAAGTTTTGACTTGGTTTCAACCTTGTCGAAAATAGTGGCTCAGGGGGAGGTTGTTTGAAGTATATAAGCTGAAGTTATTTGAATGTAGGAGGTTCCCACTATGTCGACAGGAACCTTTCGATGTAGATGTAACCTGAAATACAAGAGAAAACTTGACAACAGCCTACTAATCAGTAAAGTAATATGAAATATTGGTGATTTCCCTTTCGTTAGCCAAAAGATGATTTTATTACTTCAAATCACCAAATCAATTTTGTTTAGGGTTACAACACTTTTCATTAAGAGAAATACAAATTTAGAGTGGAAGGAATTAGATCCCCCAAACGTGATCCCTTGGGTCTTATTTATAGATGTGGGTCAGCACCTTTCGACCTTGATGCTTCCGACTTGGTCGAAAGGTGGCTGCCGAATGACTCAAGTATGCTCCATCTTTGTTGAAAGGAAGGGTTGTGCCTCTCTTCTTTGTGTTGCCTTATAAGTGCTTCCGACTTTGTCGATAGGCATTGTTAAATGGTTTCGATGGTGTTGGTTACGTCTAAGCTCTTGTTTCCAATTTGATGAGGAACTTTCCTGGATCATATTGGCTTTGATCGGTTCGAACGGCTTACCATAGCATTCGAAGGGGTTGTTCTGGACAATGCTTGCTTTTGCATGGTTTAAATGGAGGTGAAACCTTTGGTGTCGAAAGGTTTGGCGCATATGCAAATAGCCGTTCTCATTGTCTTCGAAAGGTGTTGCTTGGACTCAATCGAAAGGTCATCATGCATACGAAATGACCCAGTCAAAAGGTGGCTACTAAAGGCGGAAGGGTCCTTTCGACTCCTTTATCCCCTTCAAAAGGTATGAACTCACTGGATCTTTGTTGTATAGACCTTCTGACACCTTCGAAAGGTCCTGATGCTTCCAGACTTTTATGGTAGCATCCCTTCGACTCCTTCGAAAGGTTTAGCTGGAACCTTCTTCTCTTGTCCTTCTTGACTTCTGCTCAAAATGGTTTCGACTAAGTCGAAAGGTTGATATTTTGGAGTAACATTTTCCCCCCACCCCATGAAGGGATACTCTTGACTTTCCAAGTCATCTATACCGACACTTAAAAGTTTCCCGCCTCTTGGTCTTCCCGGGTGAATCTGGGCCGCTTATTTAAATATGATCTAACGGTTAGTAGCTCTTAGGAGACTTTTCTTATAAGTATGTTCTTTCTCCTTCTTTCTCATTTACCAGCAACCAATATTTCGAGTAAAATTAAAAGAATTCCAAACTCTCTCAAACTTTCTTCCTGCCTCCAAAAATCAAAGTAAAAAAACAAATCTAATCGTAAGTTTGAGATTCATCTTTGTTTTGCTAATTTTTCTTCTCTGTTATTCATGTTTCAGTTGGATTTTGATTTCCAAATCTTAAAATTGAGATTTCGATTTTAAAACTGTACAAACTTTAACTTTCTAAAAATATGCTCAATTTGATTTATTTTGATTTTTAAGAAAATTTTACGATTCAATTTCCTGAACCAATTAGGTCTGTTCCTCATCGGGTTTGGTTTATTTATTTAAAAAAATTTCGAAAGAACTTGAATTCTCGTTTATAATTTTGAAATCGAAAATGGTTGATGTTGAAATCCAACTCCTTATCGGGTTTGGTTTATTTATTTAAGAAATTTTTGAAACCTTGGATCTGCAATCGGGTTTGGTGAAGATAGAAGTATTCGTTTTCTTCACCTGGAAGTTTCAAGTGTATGGATGAAAAATTGCCGCCACAAAATGTCTACCCCTTCGAAAGGGGTTGAGGATTTAATATTGGTTTTACTTCCTTAGCCCCTTTCGATGGAGTCAAAAGGTGTTGTAGCGTGAATTTAATCAACTTTGATGAAAGGCCATGTTGTTAGGTCGAGCGTAGTAACCCCTTCGATAGCAAAACATTTCGTCTCAGTCAAAACCTTTTGTGTCGATTGCAATCCATTTTCCTTAGTTAATTTTTTGGAAACATAATGCTCCTCCGACTTTTTCGAATCCCTTTGTATCTAATGAGTCGAAACCACTAAGAGTTGTTTTTGTCCAGTTTTGTCGAAACGTTCTAAGTGTATATGAGTTTAACCTAGAACCTTTCAACTTAATGAGTATATTAGGTTTCGACAACATTCGTATTCCTCTTATGAAACATAAGTCAAAGGTTTCGACTATGTTGAAGGGTCTTGTTACTTTGTTTATGAAATATTTGTAGTGTACATTTTTGTTCAAGTTTTAAGTTAACTTGGACTACTTCCTTTTAATAATTTGGCTCCTATGAAGCTTTCGACAAATTGTCACTTTACATTCTCATCTTTTCTTTCAACCATGTCGAAAACCCAGTGATTGCTCATATTTGTGCTTTCGACACTGTCAAAAGGTTGTGGCTAAATGTTAACTTCCTTTTCCTTCAGACTCTGTTGAAAGCTCCATGAACACTCCTACTTAGGTTTTTGACAGTGTCCAAATGTATTTGTTAAGTGTTATTGTCCCTTTCCTTTCGACTCTATCGAAAGCCTAATACCTTTAACTTTTAACTTAAACATTTTTCGAAAATTTAAAATTTCATGTTTGGTTTTTGTTTAAGTTATTCAAGTAGGTTTTTAACTAATTTTTGAATGAATTCTATGTTCATATAAACTTGAAAATTTTAACGGAAACGTTTTCACCCGGCAGAACCATGAGCTCTCCGAAGAAGGCCGAAGCTACTTCCAAGCATTCTCTCATATCAACCCAATACGAAGTTAATGCTATCCTTAATGACTTTGGCATTACCGGTGTTGAAGCCATTCCTCCCCAGGGGACTGATACTGTCAACAACCCTACCGAAGGGTTCTTTGCCCACACTGCCATCCATATATGGCATGGAGGATTCTTGCCTTTTCCAGAGTTCTTATCCACGTTCCTTTCTTATCTCGGGATTGCTCCGATCCAATTGTCGCCAAATGTTTATACCTATCTTTTATCTTTGGAAATGATGGCACTGGAATCTGGACTCCCCCCTTAACGCTGAAGTGTTGAACTACTTGACCCGACTGGTCAAGCTTAGCAACCTAAACAGTCAGATATATGAGCCAATCCCCAGAAGAAGCCGATATCAGATGGGGTTAATAAGTTTAGAGACTTGGAAAATCAATTTTTCTTTATCAAATGCTTTTTAAACATCAACGGGAGTTTCTCTTCCCCTTGTAAGTCTAGAATATTATTATATTTCCTTATTTAATGTTTTCTCTTGCTTAATCTCTGCTTTTGTCAGGTGCCCTTGCTAAAGAGCTTAATGATGTTGATAAGAGAACAATCAAATCTCTTATTGCGGCCTCAAGCCAAGTTGGGAGCAGATTGACGTTATTGACTCTTACAAATTTACGAAAGCACTCTCTTCTGCCGACAGGCCAAAGGATCCTAGGCACTCCACCATCTATTCAACATGCCTCACGAGGCAAATGCTTCCTCTCTCAAGGAGAGCCATCAACTTTCTCTCCCATGTCACCCATTTGTTCTGACCACGCTGGTATGTGAGGAACACCACACTTGTCATGAATTTGCTGTGTCGCTTTTTCAATTTATTTTTCTAACATTAAATCTGCTTGGATTCTTTTTAGTTGCTCCTCAAGTTACAATGTCGGTTGGTGGTGCCGCTCCTCCTCCCACAACTTCCGGAGCATCATCCATTATTGAATCTCTTGCTAAAACTAAGAGGGCTCTCAAAAGGAAGTTGGTGGAATCTTCTAAAATAGAACCTGCCAAGAAAGTTGCTAAAGTTATTGATGTAGAGGAGGAGGAACATTTATCTCTTAGCAGAGCTCCAAAGAACCCAATCATTGAAGCTTCTAAAGAAAAACCGGGGCAAACTCCAACTGCGACCGACCCTCTTTCGTGCATTTTTATTTCTGATTCTCCAGCTGCACTCGAGCAAATGCAACTGACTCTACAGAGGACTCCCACTTTAAAGCAAATTCCTTCGAAGTCGTCATTTTCTTCCTCTCCTTCCATTAATTTTGAAGAGATAGCCGAGTCTATCTTGCATTCTGAATCTTTCACCTCTATCCACCCACCTTCAACTGTCTCTGATTTGGCGGGACATTACCGCTCTTTGATAGAGCACCAATTTTTGGTGAGTTTTACCTTAATTAACTTTGTTGTTACTGGTTTTCTCTAAATCTCTAACTTTCCTTGTGTTTTCTTCTTTCAGATTTCTAAGAGTTGGTTAGTTTTGAATGAGCAAGTATCAAAATCTTCTGCTGAGTCCTCTGAATTTTGAGAGGAAATTTCTACTCTTAAGAACCAAGTGTTCTCTCTTTCTACGGCCAAAGATAAAGCCACTACAAAACTGGAACAATTAAAAGCTTCTCTTGCCCGAGCAGAAACTGATCTTTAAAAGGAAAGAAGGGCTTGTCAACTTCTCATCGACGAAAAATTCGCTATAGAGCTAGCTCTAAAAGATTTTGATGAGGTGAAAGCCCATACAGTAGCAAAGAACACTTCTTTGAAGGCGAAGTTCAAGAAAAACAGAGCCTCCCTGAAACTCTCCATCGATACGATCTCTGATGCTAAGCAACGAGTATCTCAATTTATCACTACCACTCTCGGGCAAATAATGCTGAATTCCTATGAAGAAGCCCTCATGCTTGCCTATGCTGATAATTTTACAAAGTGCCCTGACTTGAGTTTCCCCTCACTTGACTCTGCCCTGGTTGATAGAGTAATGGGCAAGATCAATCAAATGAAGCAGGGGATTAAGCCCGCAGAAGAGGAGGAAATTGACGCCTCCAAGATTATTTCCTTTGACGTCCCCTCTTTTGAAATTGAATCCAACTTGAGGATGAGGGTGACCAGGATGATGCCGCCGGGGAGGAAGGCGATGATAAAAATGATGAAGATGACCATAGTGATGATAATAACGATGACAATGATGATAACGTTGATGGTGGTCAGGACTCAGGTGGAGATGGCGGAGATCACAATGAAGCCTCTGATAAGGATGGGGATGATAACACCAAAGCTTTAGAGAAAGAGCCAACCCCTCCTGTAACTACCCCACCTGAATCTGTTCGGCCTTCTGCACCTTAAGAGGATGAGCCTGCTCCTGTTAATGTTGAAAAGCCTAAAGGGAAAGAGAAGGCTTCCCAAACCTCTATCCCGATATCACAGGTATGGGGTTCTCTGTTTAAATATCTTTCTCTTTGAAGGTAATAATAGTGTAAATAGTTTTTTTTAAGCAAGGCGAGCCGGCTTTATAGTGGGCTGTGCCATTTACATAAATAAAAATAAAACAGATGTTCTGCATAAGCACAAAACAAATGAGACGGTTTTTATAGTGGACCGACCACTTATTACAAGATACACAAGGAATACACCCATTCTGACTCACATAAAAATACAAAATAACACCAAACAATGACCAAAAGGAAGCTAAAAGCTTCACACATTACAACAGAAGCAAAGACAACTTCTACTATGACATTACAGAACCTAACATGAACATAATGACCAAAAGAAGCCTAAACTTCCACTCTGACACAACATCACATTACAAAGGCAAACAACTAACATGCAACGTCTAGCTAGCAAGTAATATGACATCTGGAAACCCAAAAAAACAATAATTTAGCAAGGCGATCACATTACATGAACAGAACTGACCAAATTGAAGCAAGAACTACCACTGGACACAGCTCCACAAAGCAACGGGGAGAACAACAAACTTGCATCGTGACCAACCGAAAACAAAACAAGCAAATACAAATCTTTCCCACTTCAACCAAGGAAGAAAATACCAGATGAAGGCAAACGGACCCAAGCGAACCACAAAAAATACAGCAATGCAACTTAGCAAAAGAGACAGAGCTAAGAAAAGGAAAATAGAAAGTACAAAGCCAATACAGCCTAGCACGACAACCAAACATAAACGATGACCCTCCATTGCCAAGCAATCGCCAAGGACACCGAGGTGGTGTTATAACGACAAGGAAAATACTAACTATCGACCAAAAGAAAGCACCTAAAATGATATAGTAACCAAACGCCAACATACAACAACCGATAAAAATCCCCTCTAGATAACTCCGAAGGAAACCAAGTAACCAGAAGCACGCTGCAACCACCGGGAGCCAAAAACTAGAAGTGCCATGAGAGAGAATGGTCGACAAGGAAATCAGAAAGTAAATTGTTCATCTTAGGTAAGGAAGAAGTCCATCCTCCCCTATAAAACAAAACTTGAGAGAAAACAAGCTGAAATAAACAAGTTATATAGGAAGTTAGACAAGCAAATACGGAAGCATAATGTACTTTATGATAAGTATCATAGACTCGATAGAAGTTCCTCGGTGCTGGCATCTTTTAAACATCAAAAGGCTGCCCCCTTATTAAAGAGGGTGTGCCTCCGATACAACGCTCTCTTGAAAGAAAACTGGGAGTTAGTCACTCTATTTTGGATGCTGATTGAAGAAAGGGACATTCTAATCAACTTTTTATATAAGGCTTATTGTAGACATTCAATAATTGATTTCTCATACTTGGGTGAACTTAGTGGGGGTCTACTTAGACGTTTTCATAAGAGATACCTGGATGAATTCGGATCTGACCCGCACCTTGGAGCTTGTTGGAACTTACCATGGGTAAGACTGATTCCCTAAGATCTCCCCCCGGAAAACTAAAGTATTATAAGGACAAATTTTTATCTAGGTTGTTTTCTAAGTCTGTTTGTATGAACCAGATGAGTATTTGTAAATATATAACAGTGTATTGATTTATAAATATCTGTTTTTGTTTCGTTGTTTATGCTTAGCTTTGTTTTATTATATTATTACAGAGTGACTGTTTACTCGGTCAACTTGTTTCTAGAGACCACTTAAGCCAATATGTTAAACTGATAAGGTTTTATCTTGCAAAGGCATCAATTTTCAAAATCTTCAAAATTGGCAAGATATTGTTTTCTTAGAGGTTTGCAAAAACTCTACTTGGAATATCCTCGTCTCTGCTTTGACTTCCTTGGTGATGAGAAGGAAACACTTCTTAAGGATATCAGAACATTTCACTCTAAGTTAATTTTGTGGTCGTGATAGTCCTCCAGCCGGGAAGTGGGATTATAGTAAATGTCCTCCAGTTATCACTCCAAAAGGAGTCAATATTCCTTTTGATTCAATAGTTACCCTTTCCGCGAACTCATTAAATAAAGTTAGAAAAGTAGTTTCTCAGCTTTAGATGTAAATTATTAGTTTATTGTATTTTTTCAACTTCATTGTTGTTTGAGTTCTAATATGTTATTATAATAATAAAGAAACTTCTCATCCTGATTTTAACTACGTTTTATTTCGTTTTTCTCATATAGGAGCTACAACTATCTATAGTTTCTCTCCCTCTTGATTTCTCGTCACGCATCGCTAACCTTAGGGAGAAACGTTTAAAGTCAAGTGGAACGAGTGAACTCAGCGATGACATTTTACTGGAATGCTTTGGTGGTAATGCTGAAGCCTTGAAATGGCATAAAAGATACTTTATTCAAAAAACCATTGCTAGCAATTTAAAAGATCAAGTCGCCTATCTCGAGGCTGACAATAAAATCAAAGATGAAATGATCTTGTCATTAAAGCGACAAGTAAAGTTTAATCCTTCAATCGATTTCGATCATAAGATGTCAGAGCTTATCTAATAGATCAGCGATTTAGAATTGAAATTGAAGGACAGTCAAGCTCAGTGTGAATCATTAGAATTCATCATGGAGGAGAAGATTTCAAGTATTGATTTGCCGATTTCTCACACTACCCCCTCGATTTCCAGACCCACGAGGTCAAATACTCTTGATGTTCAAAAATTTCCCTCATTAATTAACCCTCCCCCAGGCTTGGATTAGAACACTGTGGGTAACTAGTGCAGGAGGGTTAGGTTTGAAATAGCTAAGTATTTTGATGAGCAACAAAGAGTGAAGTATTCTCAGAATATAAATGAGTATGCTGCCAAATTCAGAAACTCGAACGTGAGAAATACTTCCTCCAGAAGCGTGTTGCAGAGTTAAAAAGGGATAATAAGACCCTTAGGGGCGAAAACAGTGCATTCAACCGTGCTCTGAAGACAAATATTAACGTGATCGACGACGCAAATAGCATAAGAAAGAAGGAAAAGAAACTGAAAGAAGTTCTTTACACTGCAATTCGTCACATAATTGATCCTTCAGTCGCCGAGAATCTTAGCAAAGCCGTCCAAGACTTATGATATATCTGTATCTTTGAAATGTATAAACTCAATTTGTATATATGTGAATAACCTCATAGTTTTGTAAATTATTTCATGACTTATGTAAATCGTATAAATTTTGTAAATATCACTTGATTTGTAATCCTCATCTATAATGTCACTTCTGAAATGCTTTTTGATATCTCATTCATTACTTCTATATTTGCTGAATCTTTCATTTCTCTTTGTTGTGCTGATTTCCCTGAAAAGTATGAAGCAAACAATATTTTTAATTGTTAGCTTGAAATTGACATACCAGTCTATGTATATCATTTGCTTAGATTAACAAAATCATCTTGTTAATTACATGAAAAAGCAATTTATATTAAATTTCTAAATCCCATCTTCAACCTTGATGAGAAATAATTAAGAATTCAACTCCAACCATTTGGCCGGAATGTCCATGTCGTGTTACATTAGATTGTAAATTAAGTTTCTTTTGCAAAACTATTTCGACATTCTAACAAATAGTTAGAGTGCAGCTAGAGGACAATGTAAGCATTCGGTGACACAGTCACTTCCTAAAGGCAGATTTAACACAAGTTAAATCTGGTGATTCAAATTCATGGGAGTAATCGTCGACCAGATTACTTTACGATCTAGTTGAGTGTTGTGAAGTCGAAAAACTTCACTAACATGGATGATTCACGCATTTGATGTTGGTTCCGTAATTTCTGATTTGATATGCTTCTATTTGGGTGCTGACATCTTTATGTATAGTTTGCTGATATTTGATGTTATGTGATACTTTGGGATTGTCTATGTATTATATTATATACCATGCATACATTACCCCATACACACACACACACAAATATATATATATATATATATGTATGTATATGTGTATTTAAATTATTCATTTTTCTCAATATATATATATATATTATAACATAGAAAAAAATGTCAGAAGAAAATAGCGAATAGAACCAAAACTCTAGGGCGAATCTCGAGGAAGAAACTAAAGATGACACATTGGGCTGGCAGGAGATACGAAGCAGAAAGAAAACATTCACTAAGGTTGTAGTCGACAATAACCTAGACAAGACTGGACGAGGCAAATCATTTAATAAAAGTGGAAACTTGGCGAGACAATAATTCAAATACAGGGATTCATACTTGGGCAGCCACTGTTGTAGGTAACACATTTATTAATGGTGGGGTCCAAAAGATTGATAATTTGATGGATGATGAGGGTGAGTTTGATGATTTAGATGATCCTATGTTTATTGAGGCTAAGAATATGTGGAGACATTCAATTTACATATACATAGTTGGGATGCTCCCATATTACATTCATTTGAATGCTTATATCAGGAGGGAGTGGAACCCTAAAGGTAATTGGGATGTATTTGCTTAGGAAAATGGGTTTTATTTAATCAAACTTGAAAATGAGGAAGATTGTAATAAATTTTTAGCTAGAGGATCATGGTTCGTGGACAACAAACTGATCTTTATCAAATGTTGGGTGCCAAATCTTAGGCTAGAATGGAACATGTTGGAAACTCACCAATGTGGATTAAGATCCTAAATTTGGACTTAGCTTTGTGGAATGCTAAGGGAATAAGCAAACTAGCCATCCTTATAAGGACACTCCTAGCTATGGATGATTATACTAAAATGTTAAACGACTAAACTATGCAAGAGTGCTAGTGAATATCAAAGCGAGTAAGGAATTAAAGAAGTAGTTAAGGGCTAAGGGTAGCATAGGAAACATTTACATTCAGGACATAGAGTATGAATATATTATAGCTTAGTTGGTAGAGCTCCGCTCTTGCAATTGGGTCGTTGTGATTATTGGTTGGATGTCTAATTATCCAGCAGTAATGATAGTATCTTGTATCTAAACCGGTGGCTCACTTTTTCTAAGTAATGTGGTGGAGGAGAATGTGATCTCTGATCGTGTGCCTGTTAAAGATTGGGCCGGTGACTCATTCCACCTATTTGTAAACAGTGCAAGTGTTTCAGACATAGTGATGCCCAGTGTGAAATAGTGGTTAAGCCAGTAAAGCAAGTTTGGAGGGTTAAAAACCAACTATTCAGATAATAACATATGTACAGAGCAGACTGAAAAAAATACAAGCACTTCTACAGTACTTGGAGACAATAAAACTACTTCACCCAAAAATCGAAACCCCATATGTACACAACCAGTTGGTCTGATAGCTGATCCTAAAGGAAAGGCGAAGGAGGTGGTACCCTTTGTAAATCGTGAGGAGGAAGTTGGAATACAGAAGGGCCAGGAAGTATCAACTGCTGATATCTAGGGCGAGCCAGTATCCCAAAACTCTAAAGTAGAGATACATGATCGAATACCTAAACTAATAAAGGAACTCATTTAGTTAAATATTAACTTGCATAGTTCAAATTAAGAAATTAAGGATGAGGAAGCTTCAGACACACAATTAACCAAAAGTAATCAGGCATATGAGGAGCAGCTTGCATCCAAAGGGCAATCAAGTAAGTCACTTAATGTGGGAGAGGAATCTCCTATGAAATTGAGGAGTAGGACTCTAAAAAATAAATGTCCCTAACAGGTTGGAATGTGAGAGGTCTAAATAGCGATACCCAAAAATTAAAC
This sequence comes from Allium fistulosum, assembly GCA_030737815.1. Lineage (NCBI taxonomy): Eukaryota > Viridiplantae > Streptophyta > Magnoliopsida > Asparagales > Amaryllidaceae > Allium > Allium fistulosum. The sequence continues at coordinate 431,097,050 of CM060903.1, read as the reverse complement.
CTCTATAATCTAAGGAGAAGCTATCTTCCTTCAATTATAGGTATATTGGAAAATAAATTTAATAATGACAATTTAATTTTCTTTATGGATTCTATGGGAGCCGATTGGGATTTTATGCACAAAAATGGCATGGACGAAAAAGGATGCATTTTACTTTTTTGGAATAAGGCTATTTGGAAAGTTCAACTGATAGATAAGAATGTTCAACAAATTACTATTAGAGAAGCTAATGTTGGCAGTTTGCTCTTAATTATTTCTGCACTTTATGCTAGTAATTTGGCTAGTCAAAGAACAAGTTTTTGGGACAAAATTAAATGTCTTTCTAAAAATATTAATGACTCTTGGATAGTTATGGGGGACTTTAATGTTGTTCTAAAAGCAGAGGAAAAGAAGGGAGGTCTTACATTGAGAGTGACCCAATTATTGAAGTTCAAAAGCTGCGTGGTTGTATCAGGATTGGTGGAGCTGGTCCATTGTGGCCGGTAGTATACATGAAGAAGTGGTGAATGCAAAAAAATTCATACAAACTTGATAGAGTGCTTGTGAATACTACTTGCATTAATAAGTTTTCTGATATAAAGATTTGTTTTCTACCTTCCTCTACCAGTGACCATAGTCCTCTGCATATAAATCTTAAAGAATAGGACGGGTAAGAGAAAGGGAAACCATTCAGATATGCAAATGATTGGTAGTTTCATGATAGGTACCATTGTGCTATATGTTTTACTGAACTGAATCAATTCCCTGACAATCACCTATACAACCTTGTTAAATTCCTTAAAAAGGTCAAGAACAATATGAAGGAGTGGAATAAATGCAGGCCCAAGGATAATGAGCTTATCACAAATTTCGAAAAGCAAAATGAAGAGTTATTATAGAAAATTGAATTGAGTGATGCAGATGATAACACATGGAGGCAATACTATGAAGCTCGGTCAAAATTAAAAGCAGTCCGTTAGGTCAAAGCAATAGAGCTTAAACAAAAGGCGAAAGGAAAATGGTTCGCTGAAGGGGACGAATGCACTAAGTTTTTCTATACTAAAATGTCTGTAAGAAGAAATACTAATTATAATTTTCGAACTTTTGACCAGGATGACAATGCTACTATGAAATATGGAAAGATGGAAAAGGAAGCTATTACATACTTCAATAAACTATATAATGGTCAATGCGAGCTGAACTTACCCCAAATTAATCCCCGTAGATTAGTGAATGCTCAAGGTAGAAGGATGTTGTCCAAAAGAGTCACTAAGGTCAAAGTTCTGGTTGCTTTTAACTCCATCCAGATTGACTCCTCCCCTGGTCCAGATGGGTTCGTGTCTAGGTTCTTCAAGCTGCATTGGAACAACCTAAAAGACTATATTGTGTTAGCTATTCATGAATCATTTCAATCAGGTAAGATATTATACGAAATAAATCACACTTTTATATGTCTCATCCCAAAGACTGACAAGCCTTCCAGAATTGTGGATTATAGACCTATAGCATGTTGTAATGTGCTGTATAAAATCTCGAGTAAAGTGATTTGTAATAGAATGAAGAAAGTATTGCTGGACATGATTGTTGAGTGTCAGAGCGCATTTATTAAAGGTAGAAGCATATCTGAAAACTCTTTTTTGGCACAGGAGTTGAATAGAAATTTCAATAAAAAGGTGCATACAAAATATGCTTAAAAGTTGACCTCCACAAAGCATACGATAAGATAAATAGATTTCTTTATCCTACATATGCTTAGACATATGGGATTCCCAGATAAATTTTTGGATTTGATATCGGAATGTATTACAACTCCTACCTTTTCCATTATGATAAATGGTATTCCTAAAGGGTTTATTGGTAGTAATCGTGGGATTAGGTAGGGAGACCTCATATCCCCTTACCTTTTTGAAGTTCCATGGAATATTTTACCCTCCAAATGGAGTTGGCCAACCACTACAAGCTCATCCAGAATATTCAAAGCTTCCATTCTAAAGTGAGTCATCCGTTATACGTTGACGACCTGATAATTTGCATAAAGTCAAGTTGTGTAGAAGCTCATGCTATTATAGATATCTTTAATAAGCTGGAGGAGAATGTTGGACTCAAATTGAATGAACAAAAACAAAATGTTATTTTAACAAATACTACAGGAGAAAAACATGGTCATGGACATCTTAAAGGTGACAGAAGGTGATCTTCCTGTGAAATATTTAGGTGTTCCTCTTTTATCTAACAAGATCACGGATAGGGAATGTGCTGCTCTGATAACTAACATAAGACACAAGCTTTAAGGCCAGAGCTTGAGGCTCCTTTCTTTTGCAGGGAGAAATGAACTAGTTCACACAGAGATTCAAGCTAAAGTCAATTTTTGGCTCCAAACATTTTAGTTACCTGATGCATCGAAGGGTAAAATTGAAAGAGTCTGTTTTGATTTCATTTGGAAAGGGGTACTCAACAATATAAAATACCATGATCTGTGCAGACCTAGAGATGAAGGAGGAATCAGCTTAAGGTGACTAAAGGATATGAGGGGAGATTTCACTCTAAAGCAAGCTTGGAGGATCATTAATTCCAAAGGTCTTTGGGATAAATGGATGAGACGAAGATACATTAAAGGCAATTTTTGGCAAATGGCGATAGATAATAACGCCTCTTCTACGTGGAAGGTTATTTTAAGGGTCAGAGACAAACTATCTGCAAACTATAATAGTGAGATAACTATTGGAAAGGAAATAGATTTATGGAGGGACCTCTAGATTGAAGGTAATTCCTTAATTGATAATGTTGGTTGGGATACCTACTCAGCTTATGGTCGGCCAGAAAGAAAAGTGGATTACATAATTCAGGATGGCAGGTGGAGGTCCGACTTAATTCCTTGTAATGCTGAGTAGCGAAAACAAATTGAATACATGCCTATTTTTACTGGGCGAGAGAGTGATATGTGAAATTGGAAACACACAGGACATGAATTTTTGATTTAGTCAGCTTGGGAGTTGCTAGATGTCCAAATTCCAAAGTAGGGTGGAGTAAAGTTATGGGATAAAGCAAACACTCCTAAGATGGCTCTAACTTCCTACAAAGCCATTTTTGGTAGGCTACCTACTAAAGACCGACTGTCTAAATAGGGTATCATCAACGATATTGTTTTCTATATTTGCGTAAATCAAGAGGAAACACATGTTTCTTGACTGTGTTTTCTCAAAACAATGAGGGATATATGTAAAAAAGCAACCAATTTCACTTTCCTTGATAATAATCTACAACAAATTGTCATGCACCTAAAATTATTTGGAAGAGCAAAGACTTAAAAACCAAAATGTATAGCATCTGCTTAACAGTGGTTGTTTGGTGGATTTGGAATGAGTGCAACCGTCGTATGTTCCGGAGGAAGAGGCGCACCGCACAAGAAGTCAGCAAATTAGCATTATTAGACATGAAATTGGTACTAAAATGTAGCAAGGTAGAGCATCTTAGCGGCAGTGGAAGAAAAGATGCAAGTGGGTCTGTCGTAGCGGATCTGTTGCGACCATCGGGAGGAACCCCAAGTATGAGCAATTTCCACTTCCTTTCGCCATGATTGATGAAGCAGCTTTGTATTTTTCTTAGATATGAAAGTGTTAAGTTTGAAAGAATGTTTCGGTTAAAGTGAACGTTTGTATTGTTGTAGTTGACTTGCGGCTTTACGCCGATCCACTTAGGCTATAATGCCCAAATAAACCTATAACCATTTTATATATATATATATTGAAATTATGGATGTTGTCTTGAATTTGTAACGACCCACCTCCTCAACCCTCGATGATCGACACTAATACATCCTCGGTATTCATGTGCTGCAAATTCAAGTGCCGGAGAGGCAGATAATCATGGGCTAAAAGAAAATAAAGATAGAAGATAGAACAAACAAAATCTCACATCGCATTAAAAAAACTTATAATTTTACATATGGAAGATACATACAATCACACCAACTGATTTATCAGAGTTACAGCATGTACTAACCCAGCCAGAATAGTTATAACGGTCTATCCTTACAAGTGCTGGTAGATACATTTTTGAAATTTTTCTAAAATGATGAATTAATGGGTCGTTACATACTTCCCCCCTTAAAAGAATTTTGTCCCTAAAATTAAGGATAAGGAGAAGATAACTCAAAAACAAATACATATATAACATGATGAAATATATACATATAAGATATGGCAAGTGACTACACCATAGGCCAGTGAGTATACTACATCGATACAATACATAAATTAATCATCAAATCTGAACTTGGGATAAGCCTTCCTTATTCTGTCTTATGTTTCCCAAGTGCAATCATTAGCATCACCACTCCATTGAACTTTGACTAGTCTCACAACCTTTCCCCTTAATTGTTTCTCATCACGATCCATAATTTGAATTGGTTGTTTGATGATAGTCAAGTTTTGCTCAATTTTCAAATCTTCTTGGGCAGCTTCTTCCACTATTTGTTCCAAGTCGTATGCATACTTTCGCAATGAGATGTGTGAAATACATTGTGTACACCCGACAATCTTTCTGGTAATTTTACTCGATAAGCCAATGGGCCAATACATTCAAGGATAGGAAATGGTCCAATGTACCAAGGTGCCAATTTTCCAGATCTCCTAAATCTCACCACTCCTCTCATTGGGGGGACCTTTAAGAATACAAAATCTCCAACTGAGGACTTTAGATTTCTTCATCTTTGATCCGCATAACTCTTCTGCCTTTTCTGGGCTTCATTCATCTTCTTTCCGATCATGTCTACCATTTCTGAGGCTTCTCCAATCATATCAGGACCGAGTACTAACCGATCTCTGGTCTCGATCCAATATGCTGGGGACCTACACGGACGACCATATAAAGCATCTTACGGTGCCATGCCAATACTAGCCTGATAGCTGTTGTTATAGAAAAACTCCACAAGATGAAGATAATTTTCTCAAGAACCTCCAAAATCTAAAATGCAAGCTCTTAAAAGATCTTCCTACACTCGATTTACCCTTTCAATTTGCCCATCGGTCTGGGATGATATACGTTGCTTATACTCAGCTTCATTCCCAAAGCTTTTGCAATGCTTCCCAGAATTTACTGGTAAAGATCGGGTCTCGAGCACTGACTATGCTACTTGAGACACCATGTAATCAAACAATTTCCCTTATGTATATTTCTGCAAGACTTGCAACAGTTCGTGTTGGCTTTACAAGTATAAAGTGTGCGCTTTTGGTTAATCGATCTATAATAACCGAAATGCCTTCATTTCCCTTTCTTGATCGAGGTAAGTCGTCGATGAAATCCATTGTTATTTGGTCCCATTTCCCAGTCAGAATTTCAGAAGGTTGGAGTAGTCCAGAAGTCTTTTGTTGATCACTCATGATCTGTTGACAATTCGCACATCTGCTAACATGGATAAAGATGTCTCTCTTCATGCTTTTCCATCAAAATGTCTGTTTCGTGTCCTTGTGCATTTTGTTAACTCCTGGATGGATATTCATTTTAGATTGATGGTATTTTGTCAATACTTCTTGTCTTAAGTTGTTAACCTCTAGAACACAAATTCTCTCTTTTAACCGTAATATCCCATGGTTATCGATTTGAAAACTTGAACTCTGCCCTTGGTGTACTCTTTTAAAAATCCCCCATAGCTGCTGATCTTCTTTCTGCTTGATGGCAATTCTTTCTAGAAGAGTCTGGGTAACTACATGATAAGCTATAACGACATGCTTTCAACTCAATGCATCCGCTACTATGTTAGCTTTCCCGGGTGTATATAAGACATCCAATTCATAAGATGTAGAAAATTCTAACCAATGCCGTTGTCTCATGTTCAAGTCCTTCTGGATGAAAAGATACTTTAACGATTTGTGATCTGTGAAGAGCTCGAACTTTTCACTCAGTAAATAGTGCCTCCATATTTTCAATGTGAACACAATGGTTAATAGCTCTAAGTCATGTGTTGCATAGTTCTTCTCACGAGTCTTTAGTTATCGGCTCCCATACGCGATTACTTTCCCATGCTGCATTAGAGCTGCACCTTCTCTACAAGCATCAGTATATACGGTTAAACCACCGCTTCTATTAGCAATAGCTAAGACTAGAGCGCTGGTCAATCCTTTTTTCAACTCATTAAATGCTTGTTCACATTTCGATGTCTATTCAAATTTAAAATTCTTCTTTGTTAACTTTGTAAGATGGGAGGAAATTTTCGAGAAATCCCGGATGAACCTCCGGTAATATCCTGCTAATCCTAAAAAGCTACAGAATTCTTTTGGAGTTTGGGGTGTCTTCCAATCTTGGACTGCTATAACTTTCCCTGGATCAACTAAACCTCCCTCTCCTTATACTACATGCCCTAGGAATCTTATTTCTTTCTCCCAGAAATGGAACTTCGAGAATTTGGCTTTAAGCACATTCCTCCTTAATATCTCCAATATAATCATTAGATGCCACTCATGTTCTTCTTTAGTCTTTGAATATATAAGAATACTGTCAGTAAAGACTAACACGGATTTATTAAGCGCATCTCTAAATACTCTATTCATGAGGTCTACAAAATAAGTGGGTGCATTAGTTAGCCCAAAAAGCACGACCACCTCTCATAGAAGAAATCTAGACCTCTGAATGTAGTTAAATGAACGCAGTCTTCTGCTGTTCTAAGTTGATGGAATCCTGAGGCCAGATCCATTTTTGAGAATACCTGAGCACCATAAAGTTGATCAAACAAGTCATCTGTTCGAGGTAGAGGGTACTTGTTCTTAATCGTTTGCTTGTTCAGGTCTCTATAGTCTACACTGAGCCTTAGGAAACCATTGGAATTGGCAACAAAGATTACTGCTGCTCCCCAATTTGAGCAACTTGGTCTTATCAATCCTTTTTCTAGCAACTCATCGGTTTTTTCCCTCAATTCATCCATCTCACTTAGAGACATTCTTTTCTTTTGGTGAACAACAGGTCTTGAATCAAGAATCAAATCGATATGAAACTCAATTTCGCGATGTGGGGACAAACTTTTTACCTCTTCAAAAACATCTGAAAACTTCTTAGTAATCGGTATGGTCTCCAAATTTCCTTGAGGTGAATCAAGGGCGTACTGGAAACTATCCATTACCGGGCTAGGCTCGTTACAATATATTTCTATAAATTTTACAAAGTTGGTCCATAAAGATAACGTTCTTTTAACGCAATCAAGGACAGCTTTATTCTTGGATAACCAATCCATACTGAGTAAAATCGAGGACAAACATGTCACATGAAAAACAATGAGACAGGTAGGTAACTTAGACCTTTTCACAAATCATACAAAGGTTTGTTGTACCACCTATGGGATTTAACACACAGATAGGGGTATCTACAATTTTTGTGGTAAGCTTCAAATTTTCCACCAATTCTTTGAAAATAAAACTGTAGGAAGCCCCAGCATCAAACAATACTTTAACAATAATGCCTTCAACACAAATAGCACCCTCCAGAACTCCTCTTTCCGTGGTCTCTTCCGAAGTTAATGGTTCTTCTTCCATGGCATAGGTCTTAGATGACTGGACTATCTCCATAAATGGACAACCATCATCATATGCCCTTGTTGGTGGCAATTAAAACAGAGTGCCTTTTCTCGCTGTCTCTTCTCACTCCTACTATCTTCCATAATATGTCCTTTCTTTTGACAATTTCCACACCTGGTACCTGTTAAATTCTTTTTCTTCTTTTCTCCATGTCGCCTTTTCGCCTTTGGATTGAATTCCTTCTCACTGGGATTGTTGATACTATTGCAAATATTTATTTTTGATGCTGGGTTCTCCTCATCAAGAAATTCATATCGCAAACCCATATCTACTAGTTTATGAATGATCCCTTTAAGTGAGCAGTCACTTTATCATGAAAATCTTTTCTCATCCCAGCCACAAACATTTCATTCTTCTTAAGTGGAGTATCAATCAGTCCAGGCCCAAAGAGAGATAATTCATCAAACTTTCATAAGTATTCTTCTATCGACATTTCTCCTTGCTTTAGATCCATGAAGCTTTTATAGAGATGGGACTTCCCAGCATCGGGTAGGTATCATTCTTTAAAAACTTTCTTAAATCTTTTTCATGAAATATCATCTTCTGATTCATTGATGGTAATTGACTCCCACCAAGCCAAAGCCCCATCCCACAATTGCCAAGAAGCCAAGAAGCGCTTTTGCTCATCCTTGATGCCGAATCCTTTAAAGATTCTCTCACATTAGCGGAACCAAGCCTGAACTTCACTAATAGATTCTGTACCCCTGAGTGGTTTCTTTCCCAAATTGGTAAAAGTTAGGCAGAAAGTTGCAAGGTTAACTTGAGGTTGTACATGAACTATCATATCTTCAACCCATTTGTTTCCCTTACTTCATCCTTTTTTAGTACTCATTTCCTACAACCTGAATATAGTAAGGAAATATCTTTAGGATTATAGACGAGATTATCTTAGGGAATGGCATAAAATTCGAATATACTTATTCCAATAAGATTTTCAAATGTGCGCTCTCTCAGACTAAACTCATTCTAGAGCATTGCTAATCCTATCTTTAATGAGTCGACCCCAACCAGGCTTAGGTATTCGTTAAACCATAAGCTATGGTACCAAATGTAATGACCTACTTCCTCGACCCTCGAAGATCGGCACTAATAAATCCTCGGTAGTCATGTGCCGCAAATTCAAGTGGTGGAGAGGTAGATAATAATGGGGAAAAAGAAAATGAAGATAGAAGATAGAACAAATAGAATCTCATAACGCTTTAAATCAACTTATAATTTTACATATGGAAGATACATACAGTCACTCCAAGTGATTTATCAGAGTTACAACATGTATTAACCCAACCAGGATAGTTATAACGGTCTATCCTTACATGTGCTGGTAGATACATAATACAAATACAATGGAATATAGATAACTTCTTCAAAAGACCCAAAATGCTCCATGCATCATGCTCCATTCCAAAATACTTCAAGTTTTCATAACTACGTGGCTGCCCGGGGAAATTAGGGCAGCCAGAGTTTAAGGGAAGGAAACAATAAACCCCGGGTCAATCATGGGATTGGTTTGAGAAACTCAAAATACGGATGTTTTGAAAACAAAAGGGTATCTCATAAGACCACACCGCATATAAAAACGAAATGAGTTTTTACCTTGTGATTACCAAAAACATTAGCTACGTATAATCCTTTGATATTATTTTTAATGACATTCTTTTGAAAACCCTTGCAAATAAACTTATGAATCTTAGCCGAAATTGTTAACATTATTAAATTCCAAAATATGTTAGGCTATATAATCAAAATCTTACAAGGCTCGTTCGAAGAATGGATTCCATACAATGGCAAGGTAAGGGACTACCTTCCGTAGAGTATGCCTCTAGAGGGATATACCTAGGGTCTAGATACTGAACGCTTATACCAACACAGAACCGGCCTATACCTTCGCTGGATAGTACCAAAAATAACATCATCCCGGTCGTTACCGACCTTTACCAGGATCCCGAAGCATACACCACATACTCGACATATAGAGAGTAATTTAGAAAGGTGATGACTATCTCTTAATAGGAGCGACCCAGCTAGCTCTACCGCATCTACCTTGCTTTAGCCATTTCCGGTTGATGAGGCTTGAGCTGACGTTTTACATTTCGCATAGCACATTCCACTTTGAATGCCACACTGCCATTCCATGATCACACAGCTGATTTCTACAGATGTATAACTCCTGAGCTCGTACATCTCAGGAAAGTGTGTTAAGCTAAGATAAATTGCCTTCTCCGCCACCAAACAGATGATATGTTCAAAGAGATCGATCAATTTAATTAGAAATGCAACGTCAAACATTCGTCCATACAAGTTATCCAGGAATAGGACAAACTGAAGGCACTCTCCTACCACATCCTTTGGGGATTACCCCTAGGATTAGAATTGAGAAGTCCTTGCATCGAAGATCTTAAATAAGGAACTACTGTCACATAATATGATATGGGAAATTTCCCTTGAGGGTCAGTGACAAGCAGCCCTACATTCCATCTTCCAAATCATTTCCATATCTTCACTTGGAATACATAAATTGGTTCTAAGTGCTTTCCGAATAAGAATTACCCAAATCTGCCCCGGTTCCTTCGAACCAATCATCGATTTAAATAAAGGTCAAGTATATAGGTGAATATCATTTGATTAATTCATTACTTTTTTAGCAAAAATATCTTTGGAGATATATAACTTTAAACCATTTCTTTCCGATATATACAGAATCATTAAACCTCTCTTTATCTTTGGAAAACTATTTATTTAAATCTTAACAAAGAATTCCTAATTTCAAATCAAAATTTTGATTGAGTTGAAACCATATTTTCTAGGATGTTAATCCAAAACCAGTAAATATTAAACAAAAAGAATCTATAGAAATCATCTAATTCTAGTCAATATCAATTTCCATATTCAACAACTACTACGGGCGGAATAACGATGAAATCACCTTTTAAATTCCACGAATAGTATGAGTTCCCTCTTAGGAATTTAACACCAAGTATAAGAAGATTATCTCCATAAATCCAGGTTATTTATATTTGGAAAATCATATCCTTTATACTTTTGGGAAATTTTGATCCGAGTAAATCAAATTTACTATCCCCTCCGTCAGGCCAGTCTGGATAGCTAGGGAGAGCAAGAAATTCGTTTTCCAAACTCAAGCCTAGACACTATCTCTCTGCCACCCATAAGGTGGTTAAGTTATTTGATCGACTCTAAATCTTTTAACATACTTAACTAACTTTTAATTATTTATTTATCCACTTTATAAATCCTTTAAATCACCTTTAAAGTACTTTATTATTCATTTAAAAACATTTACAAAAGATTGGGAAAATAATTGTTATGTTTAGAACTATATTTCAAAAGTTATATAAAAGTGCTGCGAAAAGTGCTACGAATGGTGCCTTTTAAGCTGTATTGATCAAAACGTCTATCATTTGAAAATTCATTTTTATACCTCAAGTCACTTTTAAAACATTTTAAAAGATTTTAGAATTTATTTTTTATTTTTAAACAATTAAAAATATCTATTTTAAAACATTTACTACTTTGGCCTTCGAACTACCAAAGTGTGATTTTATTTAAAACTTGATTTGCTCATATTTTAAAATCTATCAAATGAAATCTCAATTTTCTTTCTTTTTCTGAAAGCTATGGATATAATAGTTTGAAAAATTCTTATCTCGAAGAATTCTGAGCTATATTCTATTTTATATATTCGTTTGACTTTTACGGCGTGAAATCGCGAACTACCGTTACGCGACGCGCCTATTTTTGACTCAATTTTCAATATTCATTTAAACTTTTCCGAAACACTTTTTAATGTTTATAAAACATTTCTAAACCATATTAAACCATTTTTAAGATGTTTAAACATTCCATATAAACAATTTCATTCAATAAATGAAAGTGATTTTCTTTGTGCTTATCGACGTGTATTAACGTGAATTATTTCAACATCAAACATCCATATTATCATATTCAAAACATGATAAACAACCATCATAAACAATCATATCCAAACATATATATCATCCAATATATCATATAATAAATAGAGTTTCTCACCTCGGATTAAACGACTAACTAAAAATTGGCTATAGCTTCACCAACTCGATCTTTTAGCTCACGATCACTTGGATTATTGCTCCTAGATGGCTCGGCCTTGACCCTTGGATGCTTGGGTGATCACGTCCATGACTTGGGAGGTGGGAAAGGCTCGGCCCTGGGTGTTGTGCGGTGGCGGCCGTGGGTAAAGAGAGTGAAGAAAAGTTGATTTAGCTTGGTTTTGAGATGTATGGATATATATTTCATATGTTTATAATATTTGCACTACTTCGACACAAATTTCTTATCATATATTTTTTATATAAAGAGAAGACATTAGAGCTTGAAAAGAAGAGGCAGAAGAAGTGGAATGGCGTTAGGAAATGAGAGGAAGGAGGGTGTGTATTTATAGGAAGAAAACTTAAAAAAATATCATGATATCTTTTGTGTAATACATCACCACTTCTCTCCTCCCTTACCTCATCCTTACATACGTTAGTCCTCCCCCCATGTGCTCCATTACTTCATTTCACTTCCAAGCCATGTGCATTGACTTAAGGAAGCTTAAGGATGAAGTTTGTGAAAATATCTTGGATATTTTTTTATATATGTTTATATATATATATATATATATATATATATATATGTGTGTGTGTGTGTGTGTGTTATATGTATGTATATATATGTTCATGAGTGCATGTGACATGTATATACATGTGCATGTATGTGCACAAGAGAATAAACAACGTTGCAACGACTTTGAATAACTTCCGTTCGTTAAACCGTTGAAAATCGAGAAACTGATTCTCGGTCACATTTTCACTTATTAACTAATATACATATAAATGTATACAAAATTAACTTCTCATCATTATTAATAAATTAAAACAATTTCATTTGTATTATAAAACAATATAAATCAATATTAAACCGTTGTTTACAAAAAGTGTTATTATACTGATAAACCGATATCGATTTTCCTTATAATTTCAAATTACTTTTATAACTTTATAAAACCATTATAAATCTTTCGTTATTACTTTATAACTAATTAAAATGAATTATAAACATTTTAAAACCATTATTTAAATAATTTAAATAATTATTAAATCTTTAATTCTTAATTTAATTTAATAAATCAATTTTTTTATAAGGGCATCACTGATGATGTCATATATACTTTTTATTTTCCAAAAAATAAAATAAATAATTTTATTTCATATTCTTGTTCAAAAATAAAAATAAGTGTATGTATCCAGCTCCGTGCATGACGTTTTACGATTTTAGAGCTGTTTATCGATAAAACGGTTTCTGATCATTTTATCGATATTTACCAAAGTGTATATTTTATGTTATATATATTTCTTCAGAATAAGATTACCAATATTATTCATTATTTAAAACATCATCATTTATGTTTAAAAATATTATATTTGAATATTTTGAAAATTTTCTAAAGTGATGAATTTACGGGCTGTTACAGAATTATCTTGATGGTGTTATCATATTATTGCACCCCGCATGCATTAAGTTACATATATATATATATATATATATATATTAACCTTTGATTTAGACATAGTTTGGCCTGTGTGTTATTATAATACTTGGGTCAGTTCTAAATATAACAGGTTCAGGGATAATATGACAAGCTTTTGCTAGTAGGCTTAGTGGAGGCTTTATATTTAGGATTGTTGTATTATATTTGGATGATCTAGACTCATTGTACATATATGACATTGTATTGTATATTGGTCATACGTTGTATTCCATTTTGAGATAGCAAACATACCTTGTATATTTATTGCATATAATTCACATTATCACTGCGATTCTAACTATATGTTATCTGTTATTTGTTATATTTTGTGCACCGTTCTATCCTAGAGACACATGTTTTTATTGCTTTGTGCCGATTCTATGTATATACAGATGAGTTATTTATTGGATGATTAAATACGTTCCATTGTTAGCCCAATGGAATATTCAAGTGTGTACTCCATATCGCCTCATTCTTCGTGTTATCCAATAGTATTACCTAATTATACTCTCGCATAGTATGGATATAGAGGTAGGGGTTTTCATCCTATGTTATAATAAGCGCTAAGCGAGGGGTGGCAGTAGAAGTCTCGCTTCTCTTAATGTTGCTTAAGTGCTGCTTAATTTTTCAGCTTACTTTATCCATACTTAAATATTATATTATAAAGATATTAAATTAAGTGTATTGTATGCGTACAAGTGTACTATATTCGTACACAAAAATTTATCATAGAGAATTAAAGTTTAACTTGAATTTAACTTATAAATTCAAAGGTTTCAAAAGTTGGATCAGGCTTTTGCTATTCATTAAAAGTTTACAAACTGTGCACATTTGTTAAATAAAATAATCATATCTTAATGCATACCATTCATCGATCCATATCATAGAAAATGAGAAAATTTTGTTAGGACTATGGTTTTTTGCTATAATCACAATTCTGTTTATCTTAAAAGGAATAATTTTTTGGTCAGTATTACTTAAGCATTGCTTAAATTTAACCAAAGCGTATATAAGCACCAATTAAGCACGCTTAAGCGTTCATCGCATAATCGTTCTGCTTTTCCAAAAATTAAGCATTGTGCATGCATTTAGCGTTTAAGCATGCTTTTCATGACATATGTTTCATCATCATTGACTTATGATATTAAATCTATTTATTAACCATAAATTACAAAGGTTAATTAAACACCTATGACATATGTTCCCATATACCTTTAGGTTTGATCACCGTATTTAACATAGTTATAATTCTTGTATTATGAATACAAACATAATAAAATATCAAAGTATAACATCAAAATAAAACTAAATTAATAAATTAAATTAAAATTGAATTAATAACTAAATATTTTTATTAAATCACATCAAACAAAATAAAATTTTAACATACAAATTAATTAATTAAAACTATACCCCAAACTTTTATTAATTAACATAAATGTGGTATAGTATAAAATTATTACATATATAAACACAAAATGCGATCTTGTGCAAATTAATGAAAGATTTTTTTAAATCCCCCTTTTAACCCTGCTTCCAATGCGCGTGATCCAATAGTACACATCTATAGAAAACTCTCGTTAAGTCCTTCTATGATTGTTCTAACGACCAAAAATACGTAATACCTTGATGCCCCCAACTTTCGTGAGTAATTCACCATCCATTGTATGGAGAGCATTACATACACTATTCTCAACAGACGCATGATATCCTTTTCTTGATACATCTTGACTAGGAAAATTTAAGAACTAAATTTTTAGATATCGTTTCAATAGTCGAGGTTATGAACACATTCGTAACTGCCATCGAAAAAATACTTTCTTCTAAGGATTTTCTACTTATATACATTTAATGTAATTATTTCATTATTTATATATCTATATAATAATGCATATAAAAGAAAATAAAACGATAAGCTTACTCCATTTCGAACAAATTTCCAAGAGTTAAGTTATATAATCAAATTATATAATTGCCTCTAAGGTACACCCTTAACTCTATCAATCTCCCACTTGCACTTACAGCCAATTACGGTGCCTTATATCCATACCTTCAATCAGTCCATCTCAATTAGACTGAGAAATGGCTTTAGTGAATGGATCTACGATATTATTGTTTTGTATCCACTTTTCGATCACACTTTCACGTTACCGATAAACTCTTTTATCACATGTTCATTACGGAGAAAATATATCAACTTCTTATCAAATTATTGGTTCCCAACGCCATCACATCGAATTGTTGGTATCACAATAAACTATAGGATTCTCAATAATGGGAACCACTCCTAGATTTCTTATAAATTTGTGTATATATACCACTTTTGTTGTGATGCTATTCAAGATGATGTACTTAGGCTATGATTAAATTTGCCACAACCTCTCATTTAGAACATTTCCAACTCAAAGCTCTTTGATCAAGGGTGAACTTGAATTTAAGATTGACTTATTATATTTGATGTCTCATCAAGTTTGAGTCTGAACACTTCCTTATAAGAAGTTCATTGTTCGCATAAACAATTCTCTACTATTTCGTAAATACATGGGAATACTTTTTACTACCATTTAGTGACTTACGTTAGATTTGATATTCGCTTACTGCACTGTGTATAAACAAAATCCAATATACAACGATTTTAGCATATATGATGATTCAAATTGTCATTGCAATAAGGATCCACATCGTATGTTCCATATTAAACATTTTAGTATGGTATTTGTGTATATATATTAGGATAATCCCAGCATCCTCATATGCCAAGTATAAAAGATTACTCTTTCAAAACCTTCAATAGAATTAAACAATCAAACTTTGATTGATTTTAATATGGTATATCGTTAAAAATTAGTAGCATGTTGTTTATTCGTACTTTTTAGAAATGACTTAGTACTTTTGATTTTCTTTTTTATAGACACATGCTTTCCCTACATTTTGATTGAAATTAAAATGTTTAATTTCTATTTTAAAATACAAGCACAACCTCTAGGTGCTTGTTCGATGCCATTGTTGTACCATATCCAAAAACTATAAAATTTGATATCCCTCTCACTGATTTTGATACATTATGGCTATTATGTGCAAAGTGACTCTTCTACATCTAATTTAAAAGTTGTTTTTCAACATCAATATGCCAAAACTCAAAGTTATATCATGCGATAATTCACATGTATAATCCAAATTGACTTGAGAAAGTTAACTAATGAAATCACTCGACTGATTTCAACATTTGAATTCGATAGAATCATTTCCTATCAACACTTCTTTATACAATTCCATATGCATTGGTTTTCTTCTTGAAGACTTTCTCGTTGATGGATCATATCCTTTGGTTACAATTAACTAAATCATATGTTGCCAAAGTACTTAGAAGCTATTTCAAATTTAAATTAGCATGCCTTGTAGTAGAGTCTGTACTTTCCATGGTTTATCAATAACCGAGGATATTTCTATTACTAACTATTCATTTTCTTGACATTGATAAAAAATCATAGTTCCTCTTCAACGTGCAAGAATCCTTATTAGACATTTTAATGAGTTACATTCATTTCAGGCTTGGTTACATTTATTTCATTTATGTAATCGGTTGCTATAGTAGAATCTTGGATTGTAACCCAATCTGTCGCACTACCACTATTTCTCTAAAAATAAATTCATTTGACAAGGAGGTGATATGTCTATAAACAACAATTTGTTTCTCATTACTATAGAATAGGCATTCAAACCATAATATTAGTGGCCTATAAACTTACATAATGTAGATCTAGTTTTGAGTTTACAAAACTTACATTCATAATGTAAACTGGAATACCACATATATTTAACTATTTAAGATTAGATTTTTTCTCAATTCATATTTTGTTTGAATTCGTAAGCTATGTTTTAGATGAAATCGAATTTAATATATGCACTCACCCATAAGTACATATCCTTATAGAAAGAAGTAACTCAACTTCACACCTTATCAATCGTACTTTTTGCAACATAGTTTGATTACTCATTATTAATACATCATTATGTAGCACAGGGAGGAATGACTTTAAGAGTGAATCTTATTTGCTTTTAGGTATTGGAACTTTTATCCAACATACTTGCCTATTCGATTGAATTGAATTAAGTTATCTCCTTTGCATGTTATCTTTTGTAATTCCATTTTATATTTTATGAACTTATTATAAATATCTAACTTGTGTATCAAATACGCATATTCATATATGACATAATTCATCGGTGATTTCAACGAAGAAAGTGGATCCATTTTTGATACCGTTAGACATTGGACTGCATATATCTTTATACATTCAAAGAGTTTGTTAACACTTTTCGTCGTTCCCATTGAATGGATGTTTTGTCCTTAATAATTTGAAATATAATTCACAGGTACTATATGATTCATGATTATATAATTAAAGAATTATTTCTCAAAGATATGGGTTAGTCCATAATTCCAAAATTGATTTTTAAATATTTTAGACGTGTAATGACCCGTCTTTTCGACCATCGAAAGTTGGCAGTCAATACATTCATGGTATTCAAATGCCAAGCATCCAAGAACCAGAAAGGCATATTGTTAGGGTAAAAAAAGAAAAAGAACAGGGAAAATGTAATCTTACAGCGGAACGGCAAAATATAATATAACAATGGCAGTAAAAGCTATCACTCTAAAATACATGGTATATCAGAGTTAAAAACAAACCATATCAGCATGGACAGTTATAACTACCCGACCTTACAATTGCTGATGGGTATATATAATAATATAATGGAAAATAAAAATACTACGGCGGAGTGAATATCCATCTCTACTCCATAAGATTTATGTCCCACCAACGACAACCTAGAAAATACTCGGTCTGACCCGAGCATTATAATAAAATAACATCCGGATCAGTTCGGAAAACAAGCGTGAGAAAACTCAAGAAATGTGGTGAACATATAATAATTCTATGAGACCGCATCATTAAACACGGAACAGGTTTTACCTCACAAGAACAACATCCATAGATGAAAGAACGAAAACAAGTCAGAACAAAATCAGACTTGAAAGAATGTAAATAAATAATTAAATATCGAGAAGAGCTCCAGGCACTTCTCGATGCAATTAAGAAAACGATTCAAAGATTTGAACCAAATAAGGTAAGAGAATGTTCCAACAATGACTAGGAGGGATTGTCCCCCTTACCGAAAGTATACCTCTAGACTATGTACTTGAGAGGGTCATTTACTCTGTGGCTCCCTCGAAAATGTACAAGCCGAACCCCGCCAACCTTATCGAGAATCCGAGTATTTCACATCCCCATGCGCATACAATCGAATCCAATCTAGAGCAGATATGAATATACATAATGGGAACAACCACACATAGTTTGACGTCCACTCATTTTTTGGTTTAAGTCATTTTCAACAAAGGATATCAATGCTCAAATGAGTAACAAATCGTCTTAGATGGACTGTACACAAAGAAGATAGCGGAATTGATAGTCGATAAATCAACTATTGGGAATAAATAAAATGATCATATATGGAAATTAAATCACATACCCTTACCACTACTCGTCAATTTCAAACTTGTACTATCCCACGGTTGAAAATGAAGTTGGGCAGGTAAAGGTAGTGTTACCTTTAAGTCTTGCCTTGACGACCTTTTTAACCTTTGAGATAAAAACAAGTTTCCACACCTTGACGTAGTGCTAAGATTATGACTAAATCCTTTCCATGTAAGCGATATCATTTACGGAAATATAATTTCTTATACTTTCCATAACCGAATCAAACTATTAAACTTTAAAAACCAAACTTGTGCTTGGCTTTCACGTCACAAATATTAACTTTAAATGGTTTTATTAAAGTGATTAATTAGCTTTAAACATCATTATTAAAATGATTAATTAACCTTTAACATCATTATTTAATATGGTTAATTAACTTTAAATATCTTTATTAAAATGATTGATTAAAACAATTTATTGTTAATATCTCAAATAACCTTTTACTTTAATATAAAAAATAATTTAAAACCCCAAATTCCTTCCAATACTTATAAAATCTTTATAAAACCATTTGAAAAGAATTTACAAAATATTTAAAGTAAATAACATTTTTATAAATTTAAACAACATTAATTATCCTAAAAGATAATTAATTAAAGTTATAATACTTTTTATTTAAAATAACAATAATTATACTGAATGATAATTAATCAAATTTATAATCTTTTTATAGATTTGAACAATACTAATTATCCCGAAAAGATAATTAATCAAATCTATAAATTCTTTTATAAATTTTAAACAATACTTATCCTTTATTTCAAAATTCTCAAAAATACTTGAAAATATAGTTTAATCAACTATCAAAATGTAAGAGCGCGACCAGAAATTTATTTTGTAAAAATACAAGCACAAGTTCAACGCACACAAAGGTTTAAGAGAATGATATTTCATAAGTGGCAATATAGCAATAATCGCTACAACGACACTTACACAATCAAACAGTATATCATAAATATTTCAACCAAACATCAATATAACCAACATAAGAATATAGGTAATATGCATATAACAGTAAATTAATAATGGTGAGAAACCCCTTAGAGTTTCTCTACAAAAGTCCCCCACAAAACAATAGTTATTTATACAATCCGCTTTTCAGGCGAGAATTCAAATCCAAACAAACAATCAAACAATAATAACAACATATTATTATAAACAATTAACAATCAATAGCTAACATATCATTTATTAATTAATTCACATATTAATTAACTTCAAAAATAATCATTTTACTTTGCAAGCACATGACGGTGATTTATTCCGCTTAATAGATGTCAAAATAATATATTCAATTTAATTATAGTAAAATGGTGTTTTATTCTACAAAATAGATATCACAAATGAAGTATAACTTAGTTAGCTACATTAAACGTAATGAAATTAAATCACCATAATTTTATAGTTAATTTATACTTCATTAAAACTATCAACTATCATCTAAACATTCAAAATAATCTATAGCAACATAGAAATCATATAGTTTATTTAGAGGTGAGTAAACTCACTGAAATTCCAGTTGATGCTTTCGCGTTCCGGTTTGATCTAAAAATCAAACGGCATTCGATTTTAGTTCAAAATTCTTCTAGCTCCAAATTCAATGAATCCAACTCCAATGCATAGATAACAACGATACTAATCCAAGCAAAAGATCGCGTCCAAATCCGACCTCGTATGCGATAGTTATTGAATTTATAAAATTTTAGATTTAAGTAATATAAATAATATACTTAATTACTTTACTTATGTTAATTACCAACCCTTAAATCATCTCCCCCAATTACAAGTCAAGGCCGCTAATACAACATACATACACCCACCAAAAATGTGCGTGGATACAAGGCAATACGGTGTTAAGAGTCGACGAAATACAACGTCATTTTCACTATTGATCTTCTCTTCGCGAGCTCGAAAAGTCGGACCCACTATGGCCACGCTCGGCTCCACCTCCACGACCATGACCTGTAGGGTTATTACCACTATACAAACATATCGCAACACCCATTCCAACTCTGCTCCATCCCAAATTGCCACATCCCCTTCATCTTGCCATGAGAAACACGAATCCAAAGTCGCCTTCTCCTAATTCGTATCAAATCAAGTAAAACTTAAACCCTTGTTCGATAGACTTGCGCGACCACTAACCCAACCTCCAGCGCATACAATAATGACTATACCAAATCGAAGCCCTCTCCTATACGAGTTCAATGAACCGAGTTTCGAGATTTATCGTTAAGTGAATAAGTTAATTTTGATTTTTTTTGAATGGGGAATTTGATTTTCTTCTATAGGACATTGATTTTGAAAAGGAGAAAGAAAAAATATGTTAAAGCAAAGTGAAGAATTGTCTAAGTATGAATTTGTTTAATTTATAGACAAAAATCAATTATTACTTCAAACACAAGTTAGTCAAAAAATTTAAGCAAACTGAGATTCTTAAGCAACTCATCACATTACCATTAAGGCTAGTAGAAAAAAAATCAATTTTTATTTGATTTAAAATGTTTTGAAAAGAGAGTTTTGTGGTACTCTACTACATAGTATTCCATTGCAAACGACAGAAATAAAAATACGATCATGCACCAAAATGCGACGTGATCACAAATCAACAATAAAATATATAGATTATTTTATTCTGTGAAATTCCAAAAATACCAACGTTTGGCGTAAAATATATCAAATAATAATTTAAATATTTTTCAAATTAAAAATTATGGAAAAATCCAATAAATTCATTTAAAAATGTGTCATTAAAAATCAAGTTGTTTTATTATCAATTGATTTTCTTGTTATTTATTCAAACCATTTATTATTGTAAATAAATATACAAAATGAATTCACCATTATTATTTATTAATTAGAAGGAGTTAAATAAGTCTATTAAATCCATTTAATTAATATTTAATTCATAATTCAAATATTTAAATAATCCCTATATTTGAATGTAAGTGTAACGACCCACTATTTTGGACCATTCAAATCGACAATAATCCACACATGTCCGACTTGAATAATACAAAATGACAGATCGTAATAAATTTCGGAGCAAATAAAATCAATCACAGAATCACAGACACAGAAATATCAGAATAACTCGCAGCAGAAATTAAAATACGATAGTAGTTCATGAAGCTACTATAACAAACTCTCAAAACAAAATACATAATATCATTCTGAAACATATACAATAGAAATCCCAAATACATAGAAGTTTATAAATACCAGAGCTGAAATAAAACAACTGAACTGAAAGGAATAGATAACTAGACAAGCAGAATCTCCAGCGATTCCTAGCTCCAGAAAAGAAATCCAAAGCTAAGTTGTAAATACTCAGGATGACCCGAGCGTAAAGTAAAACACAAAACACTCGAGTCAGGACATACATACTTATATAATGTAAACAAACTCAAATGAACTGTAGTAGTAATACATAATAACGTAAAGGATGATTGGGATCGCCCATCCTCTAAGGATCAGTTAAACCATATATTAAATACATCCCGTGGTTAAAATTTCAAAATGGTATTTTATACTTCGAAATCAAATATCATTTCAAATCCATTTCAAAATATCAAAATATTTCAAATCAAAATATTCCATTTAAATCATTTAAAAAATGAAGTTATAATATTTGATAGTCAAATATTCAATTCTCAAAATTTTACCATTTCAAAATTCATTTATTCACTTAAATTTATTAAAACATTGAAATTTCAACTTTTGCAGCATTTAGAAAATGCTACGGAAAGTTATGTTTAAAAACAATTCAATTAGCAAAAGACAGCATTTAAAATGCTGTAATAGGTTTAGATTTTAAATAAAAACTTTAGTTAAATTCAACAACTACAGCACTTACAAAGTGCAGTAACAGCCCTTAGCTCATTTTAGCCATTTAGTTCATTTATATCAATTACAGCATTTACAAAATGCTGTAATATCCTTTATATTAGAAATGATAGCATTTCAAAAAGGCTGCCAATTAAAATTCAAGAATTTAAATAAAATTTAATAACCAATTAAATTTTAATTTAAATCATTTTAACTTATAAAATCATATAATTTCACACTTTAAAACAATCATTGAAATACCGTTATATTTATGAATTTATAAAGTTAAATTTGCATTCAAAATCAAATTTAATAATAATTTTACTTATTAAATTCCAGCATAAATTTATTTTCTTTATAATTAAATATTTTAACTTAACATTTAAGTTTATATTTCAAATATAACCTATTTCATTTTATTTACTTAATTAAAAATTCACATTTTTATAAAATTCACAAATTTCCAATTTAAGTTATATTTCAAAATTCAACTTAAATATCCATTTATTTCATATTTTATTTATACAAAAATCATTAACACTTTATAAAAATCATTTAATTTCATTTTAAATCAAAATTGTCATATTTTCTTACTTTACATAAATTCTATTTATAAACAAAATCATAAATTCCAAAATTAACTTATATTTCAAATTCCACTTCACCATTTACTTGATTCACTTTTTTAATTTATAGAAAATCACTAATATTTTATAAAAATAATTTTTTATTAAATTTAAATCAAAATATCATAATATTTACATTTTTTATGTACTTTAAAATTTAGAAAAATCTTTTAACCACAGTCTGTATAAAAATTTATAACTTAAATAAAATGATACGGATAATATTTCATTTCAATCCATAATTTTCAAAGGAAAAATCCTGGTTTTATCATTTCAAACCCGCAATCCCAAGTTAAATGAAATAAATAAAAATCGTTTAGGCCTATCATTTCAGCCCATAACGATTTTTCCTATTCTAAAGTCCGTTCAGGTATGTATCATTTCAACCCATAGTGATTCTAATCTACAGGGAACTTGCAGTGTGATAAACTGATATAAATAAACAGAATAGCATTATATAACAGTAACAGATGATATGATAGGTGAATAAACAGGGTGATCATCATATAAATAATATCACAGTCGGGTATAATATGATAATATGAACTACGGATTCACAGGATGTCAATTTACTACTTATATAAGTACGGAATGTCTGGTGAGAAATACTCACCTCTACAAGCTGGAGATACACAACCAAACACACAAACAAAGATCCAAAAGGCATGAAAGCATGACTATGATTCAAGTGAGGGAAGAGCCAAAGTGGTTATCTTGTACATATCAAACAAAACAATATATTGTACATGAATATACAACACAAAATATGACATTAAACAAGCTAGAATTTATGCACAACAACGAATCAAACGACTTGCACTTGCTTTCACAAATACTATGCTTGGCCTATATGGTCAAAATACATGGCCATGGTTGTGTAAATGAGTCAAGTATGGATCCATATAGGGTCAGCCTAGCAAGGAATGAAGGCATGGAAGTTGCTTATGTGATTTATGGCATGAACAAACACAAAGTCAAGGCAAAGGTGGATTTTTATGCAACCATATGGTTCAACCATGGCATGTTTTGGCACGGCCAGGCCTGGTGGGTGCTAGGGGATGGTGTGGCAGTGGATTATGGTCAGGTATAGGCTGGTGGAAGTTGTGCAAGTGGTGGCCAAGAGGTGTGGTGAAGTGGTGAAGGCAATAGGTGGCTCGGATATGAATAAATAAGAGGTGTTTGCATTATTTTTTTGTGGAGTTTGCATCATAGAGGCCACGGCCAGGTAGGTCAGTGGAGATGAAGGTGTTTGCAGCTGGACAAGGTGGTGATGAAGGTGGTGGTGATGGAGGAGGCTATAGGTCGAACATATAGGTGAAAGCAAGGCAAGATGAATGCATAAAACAAGAAGGAAAATGGAAAAAAAAGTGAGAAACCATTACCAATTTTTGTTTCAGAAATGATGGCCGAAAGTTTTAGGATGAGAAACTTTATTTTCGTGAAAAATGAAGGGTGTTCAGCTGAGAAAGAAGATAAGGTCGGTCATAATGAAGGCAAGTGGCATTTGGAATTGAAAAGGTGAGAAAACAAAGAGTCTTAAGCAAATAAAAGGTCACAAACCTTTCAAATTTCTATTATTCCTTTTTGCAAATTTAAATACATGTAAAATACTGATAAATAATGATAAAACTCAGAAAGAAAAATAAATGTATAAAATAAATAATTAAATAGAATTAAATTAAGAAAATAGCTTAAAAAATGCAAACTAGGCTTTAAAAATTTGAAATAAATTCCATAAGCTTTGGAAAAATTTTATAATCACTTTAAAAATATTTAAAAGGCAAAATAAATATAATATAACATACATATACAAATTAGAATAAGATATGTCAAATAAAAATATGATTTATATAAATTAAAATAAATAATATTGTTAAATAACTCAATATACACACAATATTGAAAACAGTATAACTTTCACAATTTAATTCCAATTTCAACGAAACAAAAAGCAGTATTCATGATATTAAGTCTATTT
The DNA here is from genome assembly GCA_030737815.1 of Allium fistulosum. Lineage (NCBI taxonomy): Eukaryota > Viridiplantae > Streptophyta > Magnoliopsida > Asparagales > Amaryllidaceae > Allium > Allium fistulosum. The sequence continues at coordinate 431,071,962 of CM060903.1, read as the reverse complement.
TCACAATAAAAGATAAAATTCAAGAATTCAAATATTTAAATTTAAAATTTAAAAGTCAAAGTTTGACCAAATTGACCAAAATCCACTTTTTCTGGAAATATTTAATTTATTCAGGTTTGAAATTATAATTCTCATAAAAATCAACATTTATATTTAAAATAACATAAATTATTCATTTTAATAAATAAAATAAGGTTTTTTAAATCAAAATTCAAATAAAAAATCAAAATAAACAATTAAATTAAATCACAAAATTCAGGGTTGTTACAGTAAGTTATTTATATTTTTACAAAATCATTTATTTAAACATTTAAAATTAATTAAATATTCACAATTAAAACGATAAAATTTTGGGATATTACATTCCCCCCTTAAAAGGATTTCATCCCCGAAATTCCCAAAGAAAGAAAATAACCTCTCACCCTTAGGCTTTAGAAACTTATTAATTAAAATGAGTTATCAGACTTTTAAAGTCTTTTATATTACAGAAATTTTTGACAGCACCGCCTTTGCACGGCTAGATCCGGAAAAACTATAACTCACCACAACTGGTCCAAATCAACAAAGAAAACAAAAGCCAAGTGACCTCCCATATCTAGGACATAAAATCATCAATTTCTAAGTCTACTACTCTTATCCAGCATTTTAACCCGGCTATATTGAACTAATTGTACGAGTTAGATTCGACTGCCATTAAGGCCAATGACTCTGGAGTGATGATCGTGGGGCCCAAAAGTCAAGTGCAGATGATAATATAAAGTCAAGGTTGAATGGAATTGATAGATATGCAAGGTAGAATGTTCGACGTATGAAATATTGTTCAACACACAAGAGGGATTGACATAAAATTAGCTCCAATAAGAGTGATGGTATGTTTCACAGTATGGAAGCATTCTTGTAGAAAACAATTAATATCTTAAGATCCACAAGTCCAATGCATATGAAATTTGGTGAGCAAGACATGGGGAACCTAGAGAGCCTACCCTAGGGATCGCACCTCAAGGGGATGAAGGTGGAGGGATCGGTATACTTACCTTGGAAGGGAATGGTAGAAAGCAGCATGCAAACCATATTGAAGCAAAGATCAAGCAAAATAATTCGAGCTCCACTGATCCAATTGGTATGAAATTTGGAGGCTAAGCATATTTTAGCATGAGGAAGCCACAATAGGGATTGCACCCCAAAATAAACCAAAAAAGGGACTGGTATCGATCTCTCCTCTTTGCGAATTGGGCCATGCGACCCCTCCTATATGCCCATATGGTTTTGAGGGTCCTTCTGCCGAGTTTTCAAAGAGATATTTGGCAATCTTCATCTATAAATACTGGCTTGGTTGTTCATTTTTGGGACTTTACGCTGCTATTTGCTTTATATTCTTTTGAAACTAAGGATTTTAATCTGATACCTCTTGTACTCAGAATATAAAGTTATTAATAAACCAATCTATTCAAAGTGGATGTAGGCAAACAACGCTAAACCACTATAAGTTGTTGTTTGTGTGTTTTTCTTTCAATTAATTGCTATTTCTTTGTTATTATCCACTTTTTTTATTTTATTCTTCATTTAGTCCTCTTTATAAAGTTTTCGTTGGGTGTTTGTGCCAATTTTTGGTGTAAACATTTTGGTGCTTTCACTGGGAGCCTTGATTCTCAGCTGACTAGGATCTCTTTGTTGCTACTGGATTGCATAAATCCTCCGAAGGAGATCCATAGTTATCTTCAGGAAGTTCGCTCATACTATTCAGATTTGTAAAATCTAAGAAAAGTTATCAACAACTGTGAGGAACACTAGATCTACTTTTTAGAACGTGAAAGGAAACGATAACATTAATATCCAATAAGGAAGCCTGAGCAGTCAACCAATGGATGTGGATCCTGACCTAGTTGAAGTCTAGAATCCAACTGATTTTAATACAAAAGCTGAATTCCGGAATTTGATGAGAGAGCTAATGGATAGCTGTCAATAATTAAATCAGTAGATTTAGAGCAATATCAATCTAATGAATTAACTCACTCAGCAACAACGAGGAAATGCTAGGAGGGACCCTACCCCTTACTCAGTATTGGAGAGTTCTAGTTCATTGGACAAGTATCACAGGCATAAGCGTCGCAAAACAGACGGATATCGTGCAAAAACTTCGGGACGTCAACTGGCAGACCATCGTGGTCTGCCATGATTGATCAGTGTCGATCCCTCCATAGGGAAGATGTTGCTGGGATGCAAGCTGGAGTTGCTGCGGCCAATTTGGATGATGGAGTTTAGTTAAATGTTTACCAAGTGCTTCCCCGGAATAACAATGAAGTGAATTTACGAGACACACATCGGGAAGACGTTGAACCAAGAAGGTATACGACCCATTGACATCGACCAGACCATTCACGTGAGGTGGAACACGACGACCGTTTGGCACCAACTATCCAAACGCCAGACTTGTCGGCTATGGTTAGACAATTAGTGAGAGAGAGCCAAGGCTTGGCCAATGATGATAGTGAATCTCGAGAACCCATACCACGTTCACTGATAATGTCCTACGTTCAAAGTATCCAAGGAGGTTCAACATGCCGTCGATGCCTACATACGAGGGAAAAACCAACCCCAAGCAGCATATCATGAGATATGAATGGCTGATGGATTCCATATGAACAGATGATGCAACCAAGTGTAGATGTTTTCCCACAACTCTCTCTGGGATAGCAACAATGTGATTTACAAGGCTACCCCTACGGTCGATCTCTAGATTTGATGATTTGGCAACAAGGTTTATGGAGCAGTTCCAAATGCACATAGTTAACCCCAAGGATGTAATGTCTCTGTTCAGCGTGATCCAAACTCTAGGAAAATCATTGAAATATTATTGGGAGAGATTCCATACAGCTGTTACTAAAATTAGTAATCCAAATGACAATGCAATATTGACGGCTGTGACAAGAGGAATTGATCCAGAATCTAATTTTGACAATTGGTTAGCTGGCAAACCACCCGCAACGTTAGAACACTTTTATGCAAAGGCGGCTTAGTATTTAAGGAATGAGGAAGTAAGATCCTCCAAGAAGAAGAATGTTGTAGGTCCGAATAGAGAGGGAGTGCAGAGTAATATTGATGTGAAGCGGTCTGATAAAAGTTCTGGAAAAGTTCAAGTGAATGTCATGAACAAACCGAATCAACAAAAGAAAGGCGGAGATAGAAGCCGAGAACGAAAGAGGGATTTTGGAAGAGGGAAGCCTAGGAGTCCAATGTACAATACTTACACGCCACTGAATATGTCCCTGGCGAATATCTATTTGTCTACCTACAATACCATGCAGTACAGGAAGCCGCCTCCAAAAGAATCAACAAAGAAGCAGAAACAAACCGGAAAATATTGTCAGTTTTACGAATGCTATGGGCATAACACAAATGAATCCAGGCATCTCCAGGATTCGAGAAAGGAAGTAACAGCAGTTTGTGAAAACCCCTCAGCATGGCGGGTAGGGGACATCTGACCCCAACCGAGGACAAGCACCGCATAAGGCTAAGGAGCCTGTGCAGACTAGTGGAAGATTGGTGATCAATACAATGGTCAGAAGACCACATACGGATGATAAGAGTTGGCATGAAATGGAACACTATGCTAGCACGATTAAGCACGTGGATTTCGATTGCTGTTCAAACACGCAAGATGGAGCTCCGGCAAAATAGTAGCGTACAATGGAAGATGATATCATATTTAGAAACAGAGATGCAGACAAAGTGGAGACTCCAACGATCGACCTAATGGTCATTTCGGCCATGATCAACCCCGCTTTAGTGAGAAGGATATTGGTTGACTGTGGAAGTTCTGTAAATATAATTTTCAAAAAAGCTTACGATCAGATGAGGATGGAAGCCAAGGACTTGAAACCGTCTACAACCCACATTTATGGCTTTAACGATGTTGTAACTGAAGTTGTTAGTTATGTTGAATTACCTGTAGAGTTGGGAGAAGGTGACCGTAGGAGAGTACAGATTTTTCTTTTTGTTATTTTGGATGTTGACTCTCCATACGATGCTTTTCTAGGCCAACCGACCCTAGCTGAGTTTCGGGCAACTCTTGCCCCATGGTGTTTGACTTTGAAGTTCCCGATAGATAATGGAGTCAGAGTTTTTCATGGTAATCAAGCGGCTGGGCGTGCCCATTCTATAGTTGAATCGAGGGATGCTCAATGGAAGAAGAAAGGTAAAGGTGTGGACAAATCAGTCTGCATCCAAGCCATTGAAGATTGACAACTAGCGCCCGAGCGTTGGCTTGGGTGCCACAGTTGGTTCTATAGAGATATAGATCTACGAGATGACGAGGAGGAGCCTAAAGAGACCAAGGTTGCACTGGCTGAGCTGACGATTGACATCACAATCAGCCACGACGACCCTTCACGGGTCCTAAAGATCGGATCACAGCTCAGCCCCCTGATAGTGAAAGAACTTGCTGGATTTCTCCAAGAAAATCTCGACGTATTCGCTTGGATTCACTCTGATATGTGTGGGATCTCACCTGCCATTGCGAGCCATGCATTGAATATTGACTTGAGGCATGTCCTGGCGAAATAAAAAGACATGGCATGGATCCAGAGAGATCTGCCGCTCTTAAAGAGGAGGTGGATAGACTCAAAGACAACGGGTTTATTCACAACGCCCTCTACTCTAAGTGGGTATCTAATCATGTACTTGTGAGAAAGGCGAATGGGAAATGGCGGATGTGCATTGATTACTCGGACTTGAACAAGGCATGCCCAAAAGACAGTTTTCCCCTTCCAAGGATCGATCAGTTGGTAGATTCGACCATGGGAAACGCATTGCTATCTTTCACGGATGCAGGATATAACCAAATCCTGATGCACATTCTTGATCAAGAGCACACCAGTATATTACTATGCGGTGATGTCGTTTGGACTAAAGAATGCAGGAGCGACCTACCAGTGCCTAGTTAACAGAATGTTTAAAGATCAAATCGAAAAAACAATGGAGGTATATGTGGATGATATGCTTGTGAAGTCAAGACAGTCTAGCGACCACATTAGAGACTTGGCAAAAATGTTCCACATCCTCTGACATTATAAAATGAAGATTAATCCTCGGAAAGGTTCCTTTGGTGTTGCATCAGGGAATTTCTTGGGTTTCATCGTTAATTCTTGCAAAATCGAAGTTAATCTCGAGAAGATCTAAGCTATTCGCAATATCCAAGTGCCAAAGACTATTAAGCAAGTGCAGGGTTTGAATGGGAAGGTTGCTGTCTTAAGCCGATTCATTTCCAGAGCTACCGATAAATGCATTCCTTTCTTTGACTTGATTAGGAGAGGAAAAAGGCATTTCGAATGGACACTAGATTGTGAAGACGCATTTCAAGCTTTGGTGTATCACTTAGAGAAACCCTCCATCTTATCGAAGCCAGTAGATCATGAATATTTATATATCTACTTAGCCGTGTTGGTACATGCTATAAGTGTTGCATTGCTTCGCGTGGAGAATCAAATCCAGAGACCAGTCTATTATGTTAGCAAGCGATTGACAGGAGCTGAAAGGAACTATCCGAAGATAGAGAAACTGACATATTGTTTGTTGATTGCATCATGAAAGCTCCGCCTTTACTTCTAGGCGCACCATATCAATGTTTATACCGACCAACCATTACGACAGGTCTTGCAGCGACCCGAGACGTCTGGAAGGTTACTCTAATGGAATATCGAGCTCAGCCAATTCGATATCATTTATCTTCCCCGGAGGGCTATTTAGGGCCAAGCACTGGAAAATTTTATAGCAGAATTTACTGTGCAGGATGATTTCCCGAGAGCAGTGAAACCCCAACCATACAGTGGAAGTCGTATACAGATGGAGCATCTAATAATCGTTGCTCTGGAGTTGGGATTGTGCTTGTAACTCCTGAAGATCAATCAATTTGCTACGCTTTAAAGCCTGGTTTCCTGCAACAAAAAATGAAGCTGAGCATGACGCTCTGATTACTGGACTTAAACTCGCCAGAGAACTAGGAATAAAGTCTCTTCAAATCTTTTGCGACTCACAATTGGTAGTATACCAAGTTAGGGGAGATTATCAAGCTAAAGGACAACGGCTTGCTCCATACCTTACCCAAGTTGAAGAGTTGTTGAATGATTTTGAGTACCGTGAAATTACGCACATTCCTCGGGATCAAAAAAGAGTGGCTGATTCACTGGCAAAGTTCGCTAGCACTGGGGACACACAACAGATGGGCTTGGTTCCAATCGAAGTATTGAATGCCCCGAGTATAAACCTGATGGGAATCGACCGGGGACGGAGCCTAAGAGATAATCGTGGATGACTCCGATTAAAAATTATTCACTACAGGGAGTCCTTCTGAATAAAGGAATGAAAAGCGACAGGTTCTTCGTAAAGCTTCACGATACATCATACAGGAATGAGTAACGTATAAAAAGGGTTTTACTGTTCTTTTCCTTCGGTGTATCTCTCATAAGGAGATAAAACGAGTCCTAAAAGAAGTTCATAAAGGAGAATGTGGCGATCACACTGGGAGGCAAACTCTAGCAAAGAAAATACTCCATTACGAGTATTATTGGCCAACTATCAGTCGAAACACTGCTGATTATGTAAGGCGATGCGACAAGTGCCAGATATATGCAAAAGTCCCAAGAGCACCACCGACGGAAATAACACAAATGGTCAGCCCATGGCCTTTTGCCATATGGGGCATATATATTATTGGTTCCTTACCGATCCCTAAAGGTGGTGCGAAGTACACCATCGTCGCAGTTGATTACTTCACCAAATGGACCGAAGAAGAACCATTAGCCACGATCACAATGAAGAAAGTAATCAACTTCATTGTCTGAAACATCATCCATCGATTTAGTCTTCCACAAACTATTGTAACAGACAACGAGCTTCAATTCGACAGTGTTGTGTTCAAACATTTTTTCCATCGCCATCGTATTAAAAAAAGATTTGTCGCAGTCGCTCACCCTTAAGCAAATAGGCAAGTTGAAGCTGTGAACAAAATCACAAAATCCATTTTGAAGAAGCGTTTGGAAAAGGCTAGAGGCAAGTGGGTGGATGAACTCCCAACAACACTATGGGCTTATAGGACCACCCACAAGTCTGCAACTGGCCATACTCCATTCGCCCTTGGTTACGGTTTCGAAGTTGGTATTCCTATTAAGCTCGAAGTTCCTTCCCATCAAGTAACTTACTATGATCCCAGAACAAAAAAAGATCTCCTCTTAGAATTTTAAGACTTTATAGATGAGAAGTGTGAGGAAGATGATTTGAGGGTAGCTGCATACCGACATCGAGTCGCCCGATACTACAACACTAAAGTCCGACCTAGAACCTTTGAAATCGATGATCTCATCTTGAAACGGGTTTTTCCTGCCCCATTGCATATGAATCCAACCTGGGAAGGACCATATGTCATTGAGCAGAGGCTTGGAGAGGGAACTTTCAAGCTAGTGACTATTGATGGCATCACACTCCCAAGGGTGTGTAATAACGAGCATTTACGAAGCTATTTCACTTAGTTTATTTCCTTTTCTTTCAGTTGTATTTACTTGCAGAATTTGCTTTAGCATTTGATTTTCCGGATATGTAATAAGACAAATTATGTCTTTTCCTTCCATTTAGCAAATAAAATTTGAACTTCCTTTGTGTCCGTGTTTGCTGCAGCATTACATGTTAGTTACATTACGAAACTGACTGATGTCGGTATGTCTGAACAGGTTCCTAGAGTTTGGAAATAATCAATCACGCTTGTTCCCGATTGAGTTAAACATGATGAGCATGGTCCATTCGTTCGTTTGATAACTCTCGTTCATAACCCGATTGATGGAATACATAACGAGGAATGGATGTGACTCGACCATCCGATGATCGAATAAATCTCGCCGAGTGATGGGACTGAAATAAATCAAAAGCGACCATGACATGACCGATCTCTTGCACAATTAAACCCCGAACCTTGGGGATAAGTTGATCAATTAAGAATAGTATGATCCGACTATTCTTCGAACTAACTATAAGTCCCCAGAGTGCGGATTGGAGTATAAATATTAATCGAGTGTGAATCAACTACCGGCAAGCTAACTCAAAGTCCCAAAGTGCGGACTGGAGTATAAATACAAGTCGGGCACGATTTGACTGCCCGCTAACTAACTCTTATCCCCAGAGTGCGGATATGAGTATAAACAAATAGACGAGTGCGGTTCAACCACTCACTATTCCGCAAACTCCGGCCAGAAGTATAAACTCGTTAAGGATGGAGCTCAGCCATCCACTGTCTAACTCCACTAACCCAAGACTGGGGGCAGGAGCATAATCACTCAAACTGTTGAATCCGATAGTGTAATATTTGGGCTCGAGCCCCGTGTTTGGTACAACTCAAGGCTATGACTGCATGGAAGCCTTGGAATAGAGTTAGTGGATTGTTATCTGAATCGACGAGCAACAAATTACAAGTACACTGAGTGGAAAGTAATAGCTCAACTTCCTAGATAACAATTCACATGATAGTTCAACAGAAAACAAAAAACCTTTATTCACATAATAAGCTTCAAAATTGTGATGCAATTTTATTTAGAAAACGGGGGGCCGTACCCGTACAATCATGGCCAAAAAAGAGAAAAACAACTATACAAGCTATGTGAAACAGGGCCGAAACGACAACTATTTCTTTTGTCTTCTTTCTTTTTTGGATTTTTTGGGAGTGGCACCACCCGTGCTTCCGCCTTTGGAAGGGGAGCTTCCAAAAGTAAGAGAGAGTTTTTTAGAAATTGACCCACTAGGTGGGATGACTTGTAATGGGATGAGATTTGGATCATCAATATTTGCATCAATAGGTTCAGACTTGGCTTGTTTCTTCAACGTTTCCTCCCTCTCAACGTGTTCCTTTAAGCTATGCTCATATGTGTGTTTAGTGGCGCCGATGATCACAACATCATCAGATTCGTCTAGCGGCAGCGAATCTTCAGCCGTCATCAAGTGCTCTAATGACTTGAGCATCGGGCCTTGGAGCATCGGTGGCCGCCGAGATCTAAGTTGATGTTGATTGTTGCTCCACGGTAGCACCACCTTTTGGAGTTTTGCCGGGACCTAGAAGACCTGTAGATTTGCAGAAACAAGAAGATAAGATTATGAGTATTGAACATGAAGAAAGAAACTGATCGAAAAGTGGAATTTTGGGCGGAATACCTGCATCCGGCTGGCTTTCAGTCGTCATCGAGGTCCCCCTTTCTAGTAGGGGTCGGCACTTTAGATCGATAACCGGGTTTGTCCGGATCGTAGCTTAGATCCTGTCCTGGACCGAAATAAACTCATGCTCTGGCTGTTTGAAAAGAAGAGGGGCCCTTGGGATCAGACTCCAAAGATTCAGCGATATTTTTTTCCTTTGCCGGAAGATGTTAGAATGTCAAAGTATCGGAGTCTCGCAACGGCAATGTCTAGGTGTTCATTTCCATAATGGATCTCCCACACTAATTTCTCTTCATCTAAATCGGCTTCGCCAAGGTCTCTCGTTTTCATTTCAACAATATACTCCCAGGCCTCGGCAAGTGAGTCCAGATAACCCTCACCAAGAAAGCTCAGATCACGATGGAGAAGGACTTTAGCATTGTATTCGATGATCAGGGGATCGAACATGTCCTTGATTTCATTCCGACTCGCTTCCTTGGCATCCTCTACTTGGGCCTTGAGCTGTTCTTTCATCTCGTTGCGGGCCGCTTCCTTCACCTCTTGTTTGAGGACATCAATCTGATCAATTTGCTCATCAAGTTTAATCTTTAAAGTCTAGGCCTCAATGGCCTCTTCGCAATATCTCTATGATTCTTCCCGGGCTTTAATCTTCTCGTCCCTCTCTTTCTTCAGAAGCTCTTCAAGCTCCTCGACGCAACGCGCCAAGATATTTTTCTCCTTTTTTAAGGAATCTTTTTTCAAGGCAAGTGCACCGCTGTGGTTGAGGGCAACATCAAGTTCCTTTTTTTGGGCAGCTTCCAAATGACTCACTGCCGCAGATGTTTCCTTAGCACTCTTTTCTGCTTCAGTTAGTTTTGTTGTCAACTCTGAGATCACATTATCTTAGTGCTTAATTATATATTTATCGTGGATCGCCTCTAACTTGAGACAATCTATCTCATACTGTCGCTCCATAGACACCTCGGAGATTTTTCTGCTAAGTGCTGGAACGATTCATGCTGCACGAAAACATCGTTGATGCATGCGAGAGAGCTTGCTTTGACCGTTCCAGGGATTGTATGGATGGAGGGAGGAACTTAAGCCCATAAAAACAAATCTTTGGGAAAATGACCTTAAGCTCGGCCAATTTATCTACTATCGAAGCTTTAGGAGCTGCAGTCGGGAAAGATGGATCAGAAGTAATGATTGGATGTTTGCTCAACATGCGGTCACGGGATTGCTTGAAGTTAGATGAACCGGAATATAGCTCGGGTGGTATGGGAGTTGGAGGACCGTGAAATGAGGTCTGATCGCCACTATGCACAAGAATATTAGTTGCGCTTCTTGATGAGATGGCCGAGATCGGGATTTATGTTTTGAAGATGAAGATTCCCTCGAGCGATGACTTCTTTCTTGATCATCATTCCTCTTTCTACGCCTACCCGATTCCGAATCACATATGGATCCATATTGCATCGAGGAGCCCCTTAAGCGATTAAAGGCTTAGGATTGAGACATCGAACCTGCAAAAAACCAAATACTAGAGTATAAGTAACCATTACACAAAAGATAGATGGAAATCATGTGGTGAAGTGCACATGATTGTGAGTGTCCTAGTGTCACCCCAACGGATCGGTTGCTGACGCCTTGCTTATGGGAGTTCTCTCCCCTTTGCCGGTAGGAAGAATGCCATCACCACTTCTGGTGGGAGAACTGAGCCCATCGATGTTGATGTTAGGGAAGTCATAAGTCATAATGTCATTAGGAATTTGGAGATTTGAAAACCCTTTCATTGAACTTTCTAAATGTTAGGAAGATGACTCTTCATCGATAGAAGTGATAACGAACTCTAGATCCTTGGCAGTTTTCTCCTGCGAAGTTTATATGCAAGCTTCTTTCTTCTCTTAGCAGGTGTGTGGGGTTATGTGCCATGTGATGTTTCGACCATAGGCGCCTTGCCTGAGCCTGCATCTGCGTCACTGGGCTCATTGATCTGGTTACCCCTAATTTTGCTTTCTTCAACATCATCCTAAGTCCCCTCGACTAGGGGCATGACAGGGTTATTGATATCCCTTTTCTTGTTAGACAACGCTTCTTGGTAATGCAGCACTTCCAGGAAGCCCAATGTCGCGGCCTTCTTCTAGTAGCCTAAATAGAGATAATAACTCGTAGGTGACAAGGAGTCTGATGTCCCTGTCTTCAACAAGGGTAGCACGAATTGTGCAGAGCGCTCTTGAAAAACAATTGCCCTCTGGACGTGGACGGACACCTGTAGATATTCAAAATGTTAGTTGATCCAGAATATGACTTGGATTAGAGAATTGGAAAATAAATCGAAGGCAATACTTACGTCCTTCCAACCACCGCCTTGCAAAGCTAGGCGGACATCGAACGTAGAACCATTTGTGTTTGAAAAGGGTAAGTTTGTTCCAAGCACCCGTTAAGACTGGACAGTTAGGTGAAGGCTCAAGAAAAACATAGGAAGGACTTCCTGATCGTCGTTTAAAGTTATAAATGAACCTTATGTCCTCAGGAGTTGGCGGGCGGAACAAAACGCTGATGAATAGTAAAAAAGTTCCATGGAGAAAGGCGTAGTAGTTTGGATGAAGTTGAGTGGGGGCTATTCCAAGATGTCTTACATTTCCCGAATAAAAGAATTGAAGGGCGGCACGCATCCGGCCCAGCACATGAATTTTTTGCATGTTGTGTACCCTTCCGGAGGCAAGTGAGCTATGTCATTGATCGAAGGATCCAGGACGTCTTCGAATGGAATTCCATGTGTAGAACATAGTCTGCGAAGTGCGACCTCACCAATTCCGGAGGCTTGAGAATCTATCGGGTTAACTAAGAGTACAGCTCATTCTACCGCGGTGGACGCAAGACTTAGATCTTCCGCTCGGAGGACGGGAACATTAGATAAAAGGTTGGCTGATGGGCCAGAAACTTCCGTTTGTTCAGTTTGGTGACCAAGGGGAAGCCTGCCAGATATGGTCGTGGAACTCGACTTAGCTTCAGGATTGCTATGTTGCGAGGCTAGTCCAAAGGACATTGCAGCTAGACGTTCTGAATGTCTAAAGTCCATGTCAACTATCCTTAATAGATAATCAAGATTAGAAAAGTTTACATGTCCCCTCGTGCTAAGTGTGAGCTATGTAGTGCAATGTGGTGCAATGTGATGTGTTACAGAAATAAGCAGCTTAAAATAAGAAAGCAAAGTGAAATGACGAGACTTTGGATTCCAACCAGAGTGACTGTCATCGTCGATTGTCTCAACTGGTAAAGAGATTGATTGGTTGCGTTAAGTTTTAGTTCATGTTCTAAGTTCCCAGGATTTGATTGCTCAGTTTCGAGTACAATAATGAATATGCAAGTCTAGTTGTTAATCGTCATCGTATGTTCCAGTTCATTAAGATGGGATTAGTCATAATTGCTCAAACAAGTGATTATGGGTTAGGTTTCGAGTTCAATTCAAAGTCCATATATTCCGTACCCAAAATGCCGACCCCTATATGTCGATCCATATTTTGCGGATCCCTATCCTAAAGCAGCTCAACTGATCCCTCTCTCCAAAAAAGGGTGCCGACCCCTTTCCTTAAACAAAATTTGCCGATCCCACCATGCTACCCATTTTTGCCAATCCCTACTTTCCTTTCACAAATCATACTGATCCCACCGTGTTATTCGACACCACTGATCCCTCCTCTACTCTCCCTTCTTCTTTCCCCTTGCTTATTCCACCGAACCCATTTCACACACCACGAACACCTCCTCCAGGCCACTTCGACCACCATTTCATCGCGGCATCAAGCACCATCATATTCGCTGATGGCAAGGAATCCATTATCTTATCATGAAATCGAAAGTTATAAACTAAATACCTACGTAAGTGTATAAGTTAGAGTTGTGGGCGAGTGGTTTGGAGATGTTCGAAATGGAAGGCGAGAAGCGGGTTCGTGAGGCAGGTTGAATTGCAGAAGGATTTCGTTTTGAAGCTAAGGGAGGAAGGGAAGGGGGATATTGGTTTATATAAGACAGTGAAGGGGTCGGCCCACTTTTTCAAGCAAGGGAAAAGGGATCGGCATAAAAGGTACCGATCCCCGTGAGCATAAGGAATGAAAATGAGGGATTTGCTAAACATATGTCGATCCCTACAAACATTATTAAAAAAAAGAAAAGGGTGAGGGATCGACCATGAGTATGTACGCAAATCAGTATAGGCATGAAATTTTTAAAACCCTGGACATACAAAATGCAATGAAAATGGGCCGACTTGTGAATGTACGAACACATCCGGGACCCGACAACAAGCACGTGTATATGAACGTGCACATGTATGACCTAAAAGTTCAATTTTTGAAATCGATAGAAATTGAAATCAAACCTGAAGCCTTCAAGTTCGAGGCAGACCAAATAATCAAAGCTTATTAGTCTTATGGAACCGCACTTATATATATCAACTGATGGAGTATAGCCCTGGATTTATACTATTGGAAATCAACCAAGCGTCATGATGATCAATGAGAAATACAGAACCTTGAAAAAATAATTCGACAAAGAGATAGCAACTATTCAGGAAGCTGGATGGATTTCATTCCAATGACTCTAACTTGCTTCGATTCAAAGCATGTCATGTTCATCACAAGACATACTTTGGAGGTTATCCAGCATTTAAACCCGACTATATTGAACTAATTGCACGAGTTAGATTCAGTTGCCACTAAGGCCGATGACTCCGGAGTGATGATTCTAGGGCCTAGAAGTCAAGTGCAAATGATAATATGAAGTCAAGGTTGAACGTAATTGATAGATATGCAAGGTAGAATGTTCGACGTATGAAATATGGTTCAACACATAGGAGGGATCAACATAAAGTTAGCTCTAATAAGAAGGATCAGTATGTTTCAAGGTGTGGAAGTATTCTTGTAGAAAACAATTAATATATTAAGATCCAAAAGTCCAATGCATATGAAATTTGGTGAGCAAGACATGGGGACCCTAGAGAGCCTACCCTAGGGATCGCACCTCAAGGGGATGAAGTTGGAGGGATCGGTATACTTCCGAAGGGATCGGTAAAAAGCAGCATGCAAACCATATTGAAGCAAAGATCAAGCAATAACTCGAGTTCCACTGATCCAATTGGCATAAAATTTGGAGGTTAAGCATATTTTAGCATGAGGAAGCCACCATAGGGATCGCACCTAAAAAATCAATCAAAGAAGGGATAAGTGCCGATCCCTCTTCTTTGGGAATCAGGCCATGCGACCCCTCCTTTGGGCCCATATGGTTTTGAGGATCCTTCTGCCGAGTTTTCAAAGTGATATTTGGCCATCTTCATCTATAAATACCGGGTTGGTTGTTCATTTTCGGGACTTTAAGCTGCTATTTGCTTTATATTCTTTTGTAACTAAGGATTTTAATCTGGTCCCTCTTGTACTCAGATTATAAAGTTATTAATAAAGCAATCTATTCAAAGTGGACGTAGGCAAACAACGCCGAACCACCATAAATCGTTGTGTGTGTGTCTTTCTTTCAATTAATTGCCGTTTCTTTGTTATTATCTACTTTTTCATTTTATTCTTCATTTAATCCTCTTCATAAAGTTTCTATTGGGTCTTTGTGCCAATTTTCGGTGCAAACAACTACATACCTCTTTTGTATTTGATTTTTATTCTTGCGAGTAGCTTACTATCTCGATGCGAATGTAGGTGCATAAAAAATCAATTAGTAATCTCTTGCATCCATATACCTATCTTGTTCTTACCTAATCCAAAAGAGAATCTTGTTGACAAAAGAGAAATACACTAGCTATTGCTATCGTGAGCAACAAAAACATAAACAATATAACAACCATATGTAATAAAAGTATAGAGAATACTTTGTAATAAAATACTAAGCATCCAGTCATATCAAAAGATAAATTTAGAACTAAATGCCGGTGATTTTATATTAAAATATATTTTCAAATTCTTCTAAAGAGAAATAAATCAAAACCAAAATCCATCATGACAGGGAAGGGGCTCCTCCTACTGAAGCATGGTATAACTCTAGAATCAAAACAACACAGAGCATCCAATGGTATTCCGGTTCCTTCTAAAACAACAACTGGAGTAAACAAATATACCTGGTGGGTCTTCCAAATTAGAAAACTCCCAATCGCCCAACTTTATTCACAACCAAAATATTTGAAAAACCGCTTCACAAAAACTCCTTTCAAATATCCTGAAATAATAATACTTCACCAAAGTTTTCAAAATAATAATATTATTATTTCTTTCACATATTCTTTCGAAATAGCTTTTTTAAAAGCATCGGGATTTAAGTTCTAATAAACAACAACTTTATAAACCATAGCCTATAAAATCACACTATTAATCAAATTAAATTCCATAAAGGAATAACCTAACACTTAACATTATTTAAAATGTTTAATTACTAACAAACATGATTTTGAATTTTTCTTAGGTTCACAACTTTCTCGATCATTTAAGAATATAGATAATTTCCTAAGCTTACTATTACACTCATCGGCCTTTAGTTATTTCTTAGAAGATTATCTAAACTCCCTCAAAAAAAGTTGAAAGTTACTCCCTTAACTTCCCTAAGCTACAAAACATAGTATACAAATATACTTAAGTCTGTATGATGTACATAGATCATCCATACATAATATCTGATTCGACCACTTGCTTGGATACATAAAGTTCACTTTCGAACTAGTATTGCTCACTCAACATCCCTAGTGCAGACTCGTTGACCTCCCTAATGCGAACTTCGATCAGGTTCCTAGATTAGAAACCTCCGTTCTCCTTACATAGCCATATACTATAATAGAAAACCTCGGTATCATATCAAGAATCTGAATCAAGTGTTCACTGACAAGAATCAAGTGAAAAATCCTTTTTCGGACCAGTGTGAATTACCCTGAAGTTATGTATTCGAATCCTAGATCAAGAACCGTGTGAATAAAATGATCTACATATAGCTTACATACTTAATCTGATTGGTTTCTTAACTACACCAATCTCTTTTTAAATCACTTTCATTTTTATTTATAGTATTCCATTCAATACAAAAATTATTTATGAATTATTTCACAAATTTCCACTTAAGTTTATAAACATTTTATAAAGAAACATCTTCATAAAACATTAAATTAAAAGCTTACTCTACTTTTATTTACTTATATAATACACTTTTACATCCTAAGAATGTCAAAAAAAAATTTCAAAATTCAAACAGAGGCCCAAATAAAATATGGGTCTTAAAACTAAGTCGACTTCTTCGACCTCTTTACCTATCTGATCCGGTAAGTAGCAAGGACGATTAGAATGTTGGTATCTAAACACAGTCCTAGAATCTACTTTCCTTAAACATCCCTAAGGTAAAGACGTTTATTAGTCAGCTCAATAACATCAAATGGTTTATCTGACTAAGATGTTCAAACAAAAATTATAGTTTTAATAAAACGATGCTTATTAAAACCTTCCTATCAAATTTAACGCATTTAAAAACTTGTGTTAAATTATCTTTTTTCTATCCAGGAGTTAAAAAATCACATTTATCAAATTATTATCAAAATACCTTTTTATTTTAAATCAATTTCTTTAAGGAAATTTAAGAACTAAATACCCGGTTTTTATTTCAAAACCCTTTTTGAAATCATACTACACATAGTTCTATATATAAAATAATTTTAACAATTTATTCGTTAACATTCACTTTGGGTTCGTTCAGATTCGAACTCACTTTGATTGCATAACGATAAAGATAATAATATACTAAGTGCACTACAACGTATGCCTAAGCAAATATGCGATCATCACTTGCAAAATTATTCAGATTACCACTAAACTAATTGAGATATTTTTCCCAATCTATCTAAAGAAAATGTATCTTTCTTTAAAAAAAATTCAAATATTTAAACTTATGAATACTTCCAAGAAATGCCATTATTATTTTTCGCTAATCTTTTTGAAATCATTCAAGCAATATCGGGATTTAAATTCTCAAAAACTCTTCTTCTTATTCTTATAAAATACCTTTTATAAATCATATAAATCATTTTATATATATATATTCACATAAAATGTACTTTTAAAATCATCTTATATTATAATAACTTCCTTTTGTTATATTAAAATTTTCACAATTATTTATCTTCTAAATGTCTTATCTTCCCATTTAGATTATATTAAACAACTTTATTAAAAGATGACTTTTAACTTAACAATTTCACCGAACACCTTATAATCAAATGTGAAACTCAATTCATAAGGGGTTCATTTTATACTAAAACAATAATTGCCCATAAACTGGTCGAGCATAAATCAACGCTCAACAAATAATAGTTAATCCCCTTAAACCATATGAGCATGACAAATCAAACAATAATGACAATAACTAAATATTTTCATTTTCAAACAAACAAACACAACATTAATAACTGTATCAATTTGAAAATTATTTCTTTCTATATATAAAATATATAATATATACAATCCTAGATAAAATATTTCAATTACATAATTTTCAAAAAATCAATATCCCGTATGTTTGCCTTGTTTAAGTGTTTAGAAATCTCTATCAACACCGTGGCATCCCATGTTTCGACCAGAAATTATAAACAACTCAATAGACCAATTAACACAATACGTTTTAAAAGCAATAACAAATAGGCTCTCGTATATTAATACTCTCAAACTCATACTAGGGTGTCACTTACCCTATCTCAAATGAGTTTACCCCACCAAAACCAAGGTTCTCGCCTAACCATCAGCTCTGATACTAGATTTAACGACCCGACTTTTCGACCCTCGAAAGTTGGCACACAATACATCCACAGTATTAAAGCTGATCATCCAAGTGCCAGAAAGGCAGACTGTTAGGGTAAAAAGAGAAAAAAAAGAAAACGAATACGGAAAACATAATCTCATAGCGGAACGACAACATATAATATAACAATGATAGTTTAATCCGTCACTCTAAAATACATGGTATATCAGAGTTAAAAACAAACCTCATCAGCCTGGACAGTTATAACTTCCTGACCGAACAATTGCTAATGAGTATACATAATAATACAGTGGAAAATCAAAATTCTATGGAAGATGAACATCCAGCTCTACTCCTTGAGCTCCATGTTCCACCAAAAAAATCTAGAAAAAACTCGTCTGACCTGAGCATTATAATAAAATTACACCCGGATCGGTCTGAAAAACCAGCGTGAGAAAACTAAAGAAATATGGTGAACACATAATAATTCTGAGAGGGCACGCCGCTAAACACAGAACGGGTTTTACCTCACAAGAGCAACATCCATAGATGAAAGAATAGGAAAAGTCAGAACAAAATCAGACTTAAACGAATGGAAACAAATAATTAAACGTCGAGAGAATCTCCAGGAACTTCTCAATGCAATTAAGAAACAATTCAAAGATTTGAATCAAATAAGGAAAGGGAATATTCCAACATGAGTAGAAGGATGCGCCCTCCTTACAGAGAGTATTCTTCAAGACAATATACTTGAGAGGATCATTTACTCTGCGATTCTGTCGGAAATGTACAAGCCGGACCCTACAAACCTTATCGAGAACCTGAGTATTTCACATCTTTGTGCGCATAAAACTGAATCCAATCTAGAGTAGATGTGAAGATACCCTAATAAGTGAAACCCCACATAGCTTGACGTCCACTCGCTTTTTAATTTTAGTCATTTCCGACAAAGGATGCCATGAGCAACAAATCGTCTTAGATTGACGATACACAAAAAAGATAGAGGAATTGATAGTCGATAAATCAACTATCGAGAATAATTAAAATGATCGTATGTGGAAATTAAATCTCCTACCTTTACCACTACTCGTCGATTTCAAACTTGTACTATCCCTCGGTTGAAAATGAAGCCGGGCGGGTAAAGGTAGTCTTGCCTTGACAACATTTTTAACCTTCGAGATAGAAACGAGTTTCCATACCTCAACATCTAGTGCTAAGAATATGACTAAATCCTTTTCACATAAGCGATATCATTTATAGAAATTTAATTTCTTATACTTTGCATAACCGAATCAAACTTTTAGACTTTTAAAAATCGAACGTGTGCTTGGATTTCACATCACAAATATTAACTTCAAACAGTTTTATTAAAGTGATTAATTAGCTTTAAACATCACTATTAAAATGATTAATTAACCTTAAACATCATTTATTTGTTAACCCGCCTTTTGAGCTGGCAATATACGGGCAGATTTAACTAAACAGATTTCATGCTCGTCAAGGCAAGAAGCCCGAAGGGATGATTATAAGGTTCGAAAATCAGGTATAAGCAAGGTTATAGATGATAGTCAAGTGGATTCAGACGAATGGCACCCCAGAAATAGCTAAGTATGGGTTGATACTTGAAATGGCTAAGTACGAATTTATACTTCCTATAGGCAGGGGATCGGATCGAAACACTATGGCTATGGACACTTAACTCGATGGCTCAACTCAACCGAAATCAATCGATATCTCCAAATTTAACCTAGGAAACATTGTAGAACAACGCAGGAAACAAGAAGAAGGCATTATGGGGGACCGCCACCAGGGGTCGTCGACCCCCATCGTCAAAGAATAGAGATTGGCATTGATCCCCCTATAGGGGTCGGCACTGATCCCTAGGATCGGCTCCAATAGGCCCCATCTTTTCTGGAGGTGTTCGTCCGGTCCTTGTTCTTCTGCACGTGGATTTTCAGTGGAATATGTTAGGGTCTTCATCTATAAATACAAGATGGATAGCTCATTGCATGGGGACTTTCTTCTTCTTCTTCTCTCTTGGCTAAACTCTGCCATTTTTATTACTCGAATTCAAATCATTGTAACTGTAATCAATAGTATAAATAAAAGGAAAATTATTAGAGTGCATGTAGGCCAGAGTTAGCCAAACCACTATAAAACTCTCTATGTTTATTTCTTTCAATTTTAATTTGTTGTTCTTCATATTTTATTCTCTACTTCATTCAGTTTGGAGTTGATTATTGGATATGTGGTGCTTTCATATTGATTGGGTGTTGGTGTCATTTTTAACGTCAATGTTTTGGTGCTTTCACTGAGAATACTTACACCTGTGTATTTGGAAGCTTGAATCTCTGATATGGAAGCTTGGATACTTGGATCGAGGATGCAATGGCTAGGAAATCCACAAGGAAAGCATTGGCAGATAGAAGTCACCACAGAGGAAGTTAGGAGACATCTTCAGGTGCTGGAGCTAATCAAACCTCCATCTACATCACTAGGAATGAGATGGAGATTATGATGGAGGCAATGCAAGGGAGGATGATGAAGAGACAAGAGGGGATGATGTAGAATTTCCTCAGGAAAATTGGACAGGTTGGAGCATTAGGAGCTGTAGAAACTCAAAACCAAGGATCAGGAGCGGTAGGAGATACTGGCAATTTGGATCAAGGGGATGGAGTAGCATGAGCTACTGAAATACAAAATCAGGAGCATGGAAATGGAGCCAACAGGGAGGAGATCGCAACGGAGCGACCGGGGGCAACCCCCAGCCAAAATCAGGGGATCGACACTGATCCCCCCTAGAGGCGTTAGCATTGAACCCTCAAGTCTTGGGGGCATGCCCTCGGGTTAGGCTGGTATAGGTGTTGGTGCGGATGCTATTCGGCTAGTGGTTGAAGTAGGGCATGTAGCTGTGATCCGAATATGGAAGTGTATAATCCAGGATTCCCTCACGGAGTCGGGGGGCAGGCTAGAAATGATTATTGTAGGCTACCGTTGGACGGCAGTGACAGGTTTGCAGAGATGATCAGACAAGCTATGAGAGGAGGATTGGTGAACAGGGATTTTGAAAATGTGAATCGAAGTCCATTCACTCTTAATATCATGCACACTAGGAATCCAACGGAGTTTAAGTTACCAACACTAAGAGTGTATGATGGAAAAATTAACCCTACTGTTCATCTGATGAGGTACATGACGTATATGGAACTGCTGGGGGCATCGAAGGAAGTGATGGCGTGATATTTCTCCTTGTACTTGGCAGATATAGCTATACTATGGTGTATGCAATTAAAGAACGGTTCCATTAGTACTTGGACGGTGTTGGTGAATAAATTCATGAGGCAATTTCGGGTCCACATAACAAGACCCAAGAGCGTGATGACATTGACGACGATGAAGCAAATGGTTGGGAAATCCCTTAAGAATTTATTAATAAGGTTTAATGCGACAATGACTTCTGTGGATCGACCAAATCCATCGATGGTTTTAATAATGACAGTATTAGGAATAGCTAGCAACATAGATCTCAAAGTGGCACTGGAACGGGACCCTCCGATAGATCTAGGGGAATTTTATCATGAGGCCGAGAGGTTCCTATGGTAGGAAGATGCTAAGGCCGATAGAGAAGAGGTAACACAGTGAGGGACGGAGGACCATCTGGAGAAGGTTTAGGCAAGGACAAAAGAAAGAGGAAAGTGGATGATGGCTTTGATAGATCGAAGCAGCAAAGGAAAGAACCAAAATTCCCTTCTAATATATAATTAAACGAGACTTTGAAGAGGGTTTATTTGGATACTCGAGGACGCTTTCCATACTGAAGGCTAACAATGAGAGATCCCAGCAAACATGAGCAGGCATTAGGAAAGTACTACTTATTCCATGAGCTGGATGGGCATAATACAAACGACTGTAGGCACTTGAAGGATATGGTTGAGGAACACATGAGGAATGATCAATTGCCACAATATGTGAGGACTTGGGCTGGGATGATGGAACACGATCGGCCACCATTCCTATAAAATGGAAATGACCTTGGATCGAGGCCATAGATCATCAACTCTTGATTGGGATGGCATGACTAAATAAATAATAAACTCTACAATAAAATGGTTAAGTCACTTACACATGTACGGGACCAAGGTCGATCCCTAGGCATGCTCTGAGATGATGATAAACCATCGTGCTCGGAGAGGCAACATTTGGTTTTTTTTGTTGATTGGTTTTCTAGTTGTAATAACTTAAATTTAATAATCTAATAAATGGATTTTAGAATACTCAAATCTGCATTAAAGTAATGAATGAAACAAGTCGCGATTGTCCCGACCGGAGAGATGGGGCAATAACCGCAAGGTGCGAGTCCTTTCGCCAAAGAGCGATGTGATGGACTCGTACGTCATGGATTAAATCCTCGGTTGGGGAATCGAGGCCGGAGAATAAAACGCCATAGATCATGTTATGTTTCGACCAGAGAGACGGAACAGAAGTGCAAGAAGTAGGCCGCTTCACCGGAGAGCGATAGGATTGGCTTGCTTATCACTGTGCCCTCCTCGCCGGAGAGTGAGTGGGGTTCAGCAGGGGTTCGAAGAGACCATGGTCATTCCAAAGAGGCCATGATTCATACTTACATTACTATTTGTCCCGTCGGAGTGTCGGGGCCAGAGTGCAAGGGGTAGGTCACTTCGTCATAGAGCGACATGATCGGCCTACTCGTCGTTAAGTTTGGATTGGACTTAGCAAGAGTCCGGAGAGACCTCGAATAGGCCCGGTGAGGCCAAGAACCCAACTATCAGTCCAGAGAGATTATGAACCAAGCTATTGGTCCGGCGAGACCTTGGTATTGACATAAATCCAGTGAGATCATGGATTTGGCTAATGATGGATTATGGACTTTGGACTTATGGTAATTCAAAGCACATCTTCCTACCGCAAGACATGTTTTGGGGAGCAAGTGTTAACCCGCCTTTTGACCAGGCAATATTCAGGCGGATTTAACTAAACGTATTTCATAATCGTCGAGGCAGGAAGCCCGGAGGGATGATTATGAGGTTTGGAAATTAGGTACAAGCAAGGCTATGGATGATAGTCTAGCGGATTTAGATGAATGACACCTCGGAAATGGCTAAGTATGGATTGATACTTCCCCTAAGGAGGGGATCGATATCTATCCCTTCCCCTAGGCAAGGGATCAGATCACTGTGGCTATGGACACTTTAACTTCGCGTCTCAACTCAACGGAAATCGATCGATATCTCCAAATTTTACCTAGGCAACATCGTAGAACAACTTAGGAAACAAGAAGGCGTCATGGGTGACCACCACCAGGGGTTGCCGACCCCCATCCTCAAAGAATAAGGATCGACAACGATCCCCTTATAGGGGTTGGCACCGATCCCTAGGATCGGCGCTAGTGGGCCCCATCTTTTCTGGAGGAGTTCGTTTGGTCCTTAGGCTTCTGCACGTGGATTTTCAGCGCGATATTTCCGAATCTTCACTTATAAATACAGGATGGATAGCTCATTGCAAGGGGATTTCCTTCTTTTTCTTCTCTCTTGGCTAAACTGTGCCATTTCTATTACTGGAATTCAAATCATTGTAACTATAATCAACAATATAAATAAAAGGAAAATTAGTAGAGTGGACGTAGGCCAGAGTCAACCGAACCACTATAAAACTCTCTATGTTCATTTATTTCAATTTTAATTTTTTGTTCTTCATATTTTATTCTCTACCTCATTCTATTTGGAGTTAATTATTGGATTTGTGGTGCTTTCATACAGATTGGGTGTTGGGCAATTTTTGTTGTCAACATTATTTAAAATGATAATTAACTTTAAACAACATTATTAAAATGATTAATTAAACAATTTATTATTAATATCTCAAAATAACCATTTACTATAAGATAAAATAATAACTTAAAATATATTTAAAACCCTTAATTCCTTCCAAATACTTTTAAAATATTTACGAAACCATTTGAAAAGAATTTACCAAATATTTAAAGTAAATACCCTTTTTATAAACTTAAACAACATTAATTATCCCGAAAGATAATTAATCAAATTTATATCTTTTTTTAAATTTGAAGCAACATTATTATCCCAAGAGATGATTAATCAAATTTATAATCTTTTTATAAATTTAAACAACATTAATTTTCCTTAAATGATAATTAATCAAATTTATAACTCCTTTTATAAATTTTAAACAACACTTATCATTTATTTCAAAATCATCAAAATTACTTGAAAATATAGTTTAATCAACTATCAAAGTGCAAAAACGCGACCAAGCATTTATTTTGTAATAATACAAGCACAAGTTCAACGCACACAAAGGTTTAAGGGTATGATATTTCATAAGTGACGGTATAGTGATAATCACTATAACGATAGTTACACAATCAAACAGCACGTCACAAATATTTCAACCAAACATCAATATAAGCAACATAAGAATATAGGTAAGATGCATATAATAGTAAATTCATAATGACGAAAAACCTCTTAGGGTCTCTCTACAAAAGTTCCCTACAAAACAATGGTTGTTTATGCAATTCGCTTTTCAGGCGGGAATTCAAATCCAAACAAACAATAAAAAATAATAACAAACATATTATTATCAACAATTAGCAATCAATAGCTAACATATCATTTATTAATTAATCCATATATTAATTAACTTCAAAAATAATCATTCTACTTTGCAAGCACAGAACGGCGATTTATTTGCTCGGTAGATATCCAAATAATCTATTCAATTTAATTATAGTAGAACGTTGTTTTATTCTACTAAATAGATATCACAAACGAAGTATAACTAATTTAACTTTGTTAAACGTAACTAAATTAAATCACAATAGTTTCATTATTAATTTATACTTTATTAAAACTATCAACTATCACCTAACAATTCAACAATAATATATAACAACACCAAAATCATATAGTTTATTTAGAGGTAAGTAAACTCACCGAATTCCAGTTGACGCTTTCGTGTTCCGATTAGATCTAAAATTGAACATCAAATGACGTTCGATTTTAGATCAAAATTCTACTAGCTCCAAATTCAATGAATCAAACTCTAATGCGTAGATAACAACTACATAGGTCCAACCCAGAAGATCACATCCAAATCTGACCTCGTATGCAATAGTTATTGAATTTATAAGATTACGAATTTAAATAATATAATTAATCAACTTAGTTACTTTACTTATTTTAATTACCAACCCTTAAATCATCATCCTTAATTACAAATCAAGGCTGCTGATATAGGACACACAAACCCACCAAAAATATGCATGGATATAAGGCGATACGGAGATAGAGTCGATAAAATCCAACACCGTCTTCGTCATCGAGCTTCTCTTCGAGAGCTCGACATCTCGGACCCACTATGGCCAAGCTCGTCTCCACCTCCATGTCCGCGACCTATAGGGTTATCGCCACTGTACAAACATGTCACAACACCTATTCCATTGTCGCTCCAACCAAAATTGCCACATCCCCTTCGCATTGCCACGAGAAACACGAATCCAAAGTCGCCTTTTCCTAATTCGCCTCAAATCAAGTACAAACTTAAACCCTAATTTGACTGCCTTGCACAGCCACTAACCCACCTCTAACACACACAACAATGACTCTACCAAATTGATGCTCTCTCCTATACGAGTTCAATGAACCGAGTTTCAAGATTTATCGTTGAGTGAAAATGTTGATTTTGATTTTTTTTGAATGGGGTTTTTGATTTTCCTTTACTGCACGTTGATTTTGGAAAGTAGAAAGAGGAAAAAAAGTTGAAGAAAAGTGAAGAATGGTCTAAGTATGAATTTTTCTAATTTATAAACAAAAATCAATTCTTACTTCAAATACAGCCAAAAATTTCAACCAAACCTATATTTTCAAGCAACTCATCACATCACCATTAAGGCTAGAAGAAAAAATTTTGAATTTTGAATTTATTTAATATGTTTTGAAAAGAGAGTTTTACGATACTCTGCTATACAATATCCCGTTCGCATACATGCCACGAATGATAGAAATAAAAATACTATCGTACATCAAAATACGACTTGATCACAAATCGATAATAAAGACATAGATTGTTTTATTCTGTGAAATTCCAAAAATACCAACATTTGCCGTAAAATACGTCAAATGATAATTTAAATATTTTTAAATTAAAAATTAAGGAAAAATCCAATAAATTCATTTAAAAATATGTCATCAAAAACCAAGTCATTTTATTAATAATTGATTTTGTTGTTATTTATTCGAACCATTTATTATTGTAAATAAATTTACAAAATGAATTCACCATTATTATATTAATTAAAAGGAGTTAAATAAGGCTGTTAAATTCATTTAATTAATATTTAATTCAAAGTTTAAATAGTTAAATAATCCTTATATTTGAAAATCAGTTATTTATATTATTTTTAAATAATTATTTAAATATTTAAAATTAAATAAATATTCATAATTAAAATGATAAAATTTAAAGATTTTTCAAGATGCTTTTGTGTTTTCTATAACTAACACATCATTATTGTTATTAAAAAAATACTATCATCGAAATGCCAAAGCACGTGTTAACTCTATTACAAATATTCATATTATCATAGTAAATAAAACTGCTGCTATGTTAAGTCAATGCTAAAAGTAGTTATTATTTCATAAATAAAATTTGGCATACATGTAAGTAATCTTTCTAAACTTGATGCGTCCACTAGTAAGTGTTATATGGATTGATCCCACAATTTCAATTATTATAATAACAACTTTTGAAATACAAAGCTCTAATCAACCACTTACCACGAGCTAATAATTTCCTTCACTATACTAATTTATATTTGAATGTTTTAGACCAAATATCTCGAACTCAAATAAACAAATCTTATATAAAACAATTTTTAAATAGAAATCATATTTCTTATTCCCTATTAAGTGTCTACAAATATTTTAAATAGTTATGTTTCTGATGTTTCTTCATGAAGAAATGGTTACCATTCACTCTTTTCATCCCAACTGTGCCAACATTATTACCACGCTAAAAATTTCTCTTTTAGAAGGTCGAACTATTCAAAAGAGAAACTCTTTATTACAAGACTACACAATATTCTTTATAGAAACGCATTCGGTCATCCTTAACATTTTAAGGATATCGAATAAATTGCACTTAGGTAAAGAGATCAAAAATGACATTTCAGCGGACGAAATCCTAGGTCTGTCTGTAGTTCTTGGTATACTATTGATTCTAACACATCAAGATCCTTATTGTATTCGATCATATCGAACACATGATCTTACGTTATGGTTTATTACTCATTTAAAATGAAACATTTTTCATCGAGATTTCATATAATACGAACGTGACTGTTCACCATACATGGGCCTTGAAACTAATACATATTTCTAGGAAAATTAATGTAACGTTTCGACTTTTCAACGCTCGAAAGTCGACATTAATACGTCCACTGTATCGAATGCCGCTCAATCGAATGCCGGAAAACCGAACCATTAGGGAAAAAAGAAGAGGTAGAAGAAGATAGAAGAAAAAGGGAACAGAAAAACACAGAAACAGAAACAATATCAGAATCTCACATTCGCAGCGGAACGATATATAATAGATAATCACTAGTCTTTAAAACAAAAGACTATATCAGTTTATACATACATCAATCAGAGTCAATATACAACTCAATACAAAAATGGACGGTTATATAAACTTGTCCTCATACATAATACACAGCGGAATAAATAAACAAGTACGGTAGTACGTCTCGCCATCCAGCTTGCTTCCAAAGCTCCAGAATATCCTGATAACATAACACTAGGCTGCCCGTGTGGAAAATTATGGGCACCCAGAGTTTAGAAAGGAAACAATAAACTCTGAGTCAGTCATGGTGACTGGTGTGAGATCGTAAAACAGTTATTTTCACAAAGAAAATAAAATTAATTCGCAATGCTTTTGGAAAATGAAACTACCATAAGACCTCCCGCCACACACACAATGCAAACGTAGAATTGGAGGAGATTTCTTCTTATGATAGTCAAACATGCTTACTATGCAAATCATTCGATTTATTATTATTAGTGCATAGTGAAAAAACATTTCGAAAGTATAATATTAATCTTAGCCAGCATAGGCATTTCACGTTATGCCTACTATAGCTACTATGTTCAATAGCAGGCTACTGCCACATTCCATAGCAGGTTATACAACTAAATCCGTACAAGGCTCGTATTGTTTCTTTGGATTTCCAACAAATGGTTAGGCTAAGGAACTTCCTACTGCCACATGGGATCGCCTCTGGCTGGACGTCCCGAGAGACAACTGCTCTCTACCAACACAAGGCCGGGTTACCCCTGTAACAGGTAACTCACGAATATGCCACCCCCGGTCCTTTGGGACCTTTATCCGAGGTGCCTCGATAAACACGCAATCACACAATAAATGAGATCGGAGTATCCACATAGGTTAAATACCAAGGCTCCATACCTGATACCACCCTTTTCCAAAAGGAAATGACATACCCTAAAGGGCGCGACCCTCATAACCTTGCCGCATATTCCTGTTTCGACCATTTCCGGGGTGTGAGGTCTGACGAAGTCTCGTCCACAAAGCTACGCTTTTTCACAAAGCCACTCTTTGATCACAAATGATCAATAAATGATCATCACACAACAACACTCAGCATGCCACATTACCAAATTGGGAGTATATCGCTGATAACATTCAACTACATAACCTCTGAGCTCGTACGTCTCAGAGAAGGGTGTTAAGCTAAGATAATAAATTCTCCGCCACCAACAGAAATGTATTTGAAAGAAATCAGCTTTATATCTCAAAATGTAATGTCAGACACGTAACCATACAAGTCTGTCCCGGGTTCGAACAGAACCGAAGGCACTTCCAAAGAAGCCCTTGCAATCCGGGTATTCACAATCCCGATCGGACTTCCCATCACAAAAAGAGTGATATAAATCTCTATACCGGAGCAACTCGGTGCGGAGACATTCGACAGGTTGTCCTTTCATTTTTGAAAATACCCGGTCTTCACACCGGTCTTCAATTTCAATTCATACACGTCGTATCATTATTCGGAATGGGTTATCTGACACAAAGGTCTTTTCCCGGCTAAACCGAATAATAAGCGTTTGTTTTTAAAAAAAAAATTCAAGTGCCATTTCAAAGGCAATATTGATAGTCAGTGATTTAACTATCAACAATATTCACAACAATCATCAGATTTAAATAATTTTCCCAAATTATTTATTTTCAAAATACCTTCACAAGATATATTTTTTTCCACACTTCAAAACTTTCAAAACAAATTTCAAATCAATTTTCACCTTTCAACTTTTGAAAATAAGTTTCAAATCAATTTCCTTACGTGGAATATATTTCCAAATATTTCTTTTTAAAAACCAGCTTTAGAACCTTTGATTTATATTTTTAAAAGGTACTTTGGAATATACTCGGTTTTTTCAAGGAAAATACACTTCCATTTCAAAAATTAAACCAATTTAATAAATCCTTATCGATTTATTTTAAATTTACATCTCAAAACTGTAAATTTATTTCTACACTTTAAAAATAAACAGTTTATTTCTAAAACAAATTTCCCTTTCCTTTATAAATTCCCATTGCGAATTTACATTCCCAAATATTCACTTTCAACACCAAATCAATTTCAAATTGATTTCTAATTTATTTCAAATTCCAAATTGATCTTAGAATGGATTCCCAGGATTTATTTTTTAAACACCAAGTCAAATATCAAATTGATTTCAACAAATTTATCGCCTTTTTCATGTCTTCTCATGGTGTCCTTCCCCTATCCCCCCTGTACCTTTTTCTACCACGACCATTCCTTCTGCTCCTGCCTTTCCCTCTTGTCCTTCAATTGACCAGTTGTCGGCTCCTTCACCTCCAGTCCCTCCTCCTCCACCATTGCCTGATGACCCTCCACCTCCTCCTCCTCTAATCCCTGATCTGTCTATTCCTCCTTCTTCTTCATTACCTTCACATGATCACTTTCCCTCCCTTGGGTCAAATTCTTCTTCTTCTCCATCTGTGTCATGGTCCTCTCTTTTCAATTCGAAGCCAAGGAATGCTGGTTTTTATGTCCCTACTCACTTTGATATTGCTTACTCTGGAACTCCCATTACTCCACCTCAGGAAGTGTTGAATGAAGGCATTAAAGCTTGGTCGAAATGTCTGGTTGGATCTTTTTTGGCTGGTAATGTGAACTATATAGCTGTTAAAGCTCATCTTCAAAAGGCTTGGAAGCTCAAAGGCTCCTATGAAATCTTCTTTGATAAACAAAACTATTTTTTAAATTTGCCTCAGAGGAAGATAGAAACATGGTTCTTCGTAGAGATCCCATGTTTATTAGAGGTCAAATGTTTATTATTTCTAAATGGAACTTGTCCCTCTCCTCAGCTCAGGCTGCAGTTAAATCTGTGCCAATTTGGGTTCACTTCTATAGAATTCCAATAATGTTATGGTCCCTGCTAGGCATCAACTGGATAGCCTGTCATCTTTGAAGACTTGTTTGCTATGATGAGAATACTGAAAGAATGAAAAGATTTGAATATGAAAAATGTTTAATTGAAGTGTCGCCTGACAAAGATCTTCCTGAATTTATAGCAGTTGGTGATGAATCTTGCCCCAATATTTTGATTGAATATTCATGGAAACCTCTAATCTGTGTTACATGTAAAGTTTTTGGTCATGCAACAGAACAGTGTGAGAAGAATAAGGAACTGCCTGATGGAGGAACACATGTGAATTCTGATAAAAGAAATGAAATTTCTGATGAGATAATTAAGGATAAAGAAGATATACAAGATGATAAAGATAAAAGGGTGTTTTATGTGAGAGGCAAAAAGAGAGTTAAAACAGGGCATAAGGTCTGGAGAAAAGTAGATAGGGAGATAAGTAATAATATTAAGATGAAAAAAATTATTGATGATAACCCTTCTGCTGAGGCTCTTGCAAATTTAAGGAATAAAGAAGTTGCTGGCCAAATTGATATTGATCAAAATGAAATAATAACTGTGACTTTGTTGGAAGGTAACATAACTGGAAATAATGATAATGAAAATGCCTCTACAAGTCAGCAATTGGTTATTCAAAATGATGGTATGAAACAACCTGCTCTTTCCCCTTTGGCTGATAAGTGTAATACTATAAGTAAAACTGGAGTTATTCAAATGGAAGCAATATGTTCTGATAATAATGAAGTTCTGCATGGTAATATTGTTGATATGCAATCTGAAATTGAAACGGTGTCTACTCACAATGCCTTCTCAGTGCTACAGGAAATTACTGAAGGTGGTGATGAAGTTCATCACAATGTTCACTCTACTGACATGCACAATGATAAACCATGCCCTGACATGCACACTTTACCTCCAGATAATACCTACTCATCTCCTATTGCTCTTATTAATCAGCCTCTTACTACTTCTGTATCACAAGCTTCTCCATACTCCTCCCTTTCTCTTCCAAGTCCAATCTTCAATGACTTACTTAATTCTGTTTCTTTAGCTAATCCAAATATTCCCCAATCTTCAATTCCAGACTCCTCATCTAAAAGAAAGAAAGGTCGACCAAAGAAATCCAATAGTAACTCCTCAACTGACCTAGATAATGGGATGAATTTTTCCTTTGAACAAATTGGTTTGAATATGTTGTCTCAACATAACATGGCTAATCCTTCTTCTGGGGTTAAAACCAGAGCATCTTCAACATTAATATCATAATGACTGGAAATATAGGCTTTTGGAACATTAGGGGAGCTAACTCCATTATCAAGCAATTGGAAATCTCTAATCTTATTTCTTCTCACAAAATCAATCTTATGGCTATTGCTGAAACAAAACTCAATCATAGTTCTACTATCAATGCTGCCTCCATTATTAGACATGGCTGAAGCTTAATCCATAATCTTTCTCAAGCTCCTTTTGGTAGGCTATTAATCATATGGAATCCCTCAATCTTCACTCTTTCTCCAATCACTGTTCATAGGCAATTCATCCATTTTGAGATTTTTCACATCCCTTCCTCCACCTCCTTTCTTCTTACTACTGTTTATGCTGATAACAATGCTTCTCTGAGGCAAACTTTTCTTGATATCCTTCCTTCTCTTCATCAGTCTAGTCTGCCTTGGCTTTGTCTTGGTGATTGGAACTGTATGCAATTATCTTCTGAGAAAACTAGTGGTACTCCTTTATCCTATAATCAGACTCGTCCCCTCAACAAAGCTATCTATGATGCTAACCTTATTCCTTCCCCTGCTAGAGGAGCATTTTTCACTTGGAATAACTCGAGTAGAACTGGAAAGAGAACCTTTTGTAAACTTGATAGAGTTTATATGAACTATTCCGCTATTCTCAAATGGCCTAATCTTTCCACCAATATTCCCCCTCCATCCTTATCTGATCATTCTCCTTCTATTATTGAATGGGGCAAGGATCCTATGAGAAGGCGTTCCTCCTTTTCATTTTTTAATATTTGGTCTAAGCACCCTGATTTCTTAAGTATTGTTAAAGATAACTGGAAGTCTCATTTTTTTGGCAACCCTATGTTTATTTTGCAGGCTAGGCTCAAGCATCTGAAGATTATTTTAAAGAAGTGGGCTCAGCAAACTTTTGGCAATGGTAATAGTATGTCAGCTACAATTCGTGAAAAATTATATCAAATTCAACTTCATATCCAAAGAAATAATGATCAACCTCATTTGACTGCTCTTGAGACTTCTTTACTGAAAGACCTCTCTAAAGCTCTTGTTGAAGAAAATATCATGGCAAAGCAAAAATCTAAACATGATTGGCTTTTGAATGGTGATAAAAATACATCCTCATTTCACAAATCTTTAAAAATTCAGCAGTCTTCTGAAAATATATCTTCCATCCTTGATATGCATGGCTTGCCTTGTGATACTCATGAATCTGTTCATGAAGCTTTTTTGGATTACTTTCAGTTTAATCTTGGTAATCCTTTAACTCCTTCCATTTCTCTGGATCAATTTACTTCCCATCACCTTCCTTCCATTTCTGATGCCATGGGATCTGACTTAATCAAGGAGATCACTGAGGATGAAATTAAGCAGTCTATCTTTGGTATGAATTCTAATAGTTCTCCGAGTCCGGATGGTTTCAATGCTCACTTCTTCAAAGTTACTTGGGATATTATTGGTAATGATGTTTCTAAAGCAATAAAGAATTTTTTCAAGCATAGTAAGTTAATATCTGGCATTAATGCTACCAAGTTAGCTCTGATTCCTAAAACTGGCCATCCTATATCAGTTAACCAATTTAGACCTATTGCTTGTTGTAATGTGATCTACAAATGCATATCTCGTATATTGACTGCTAGAATGAAAATCACTATGGATGGTTTAATCTCTGCTAATCAAAGAGCTTTTCTTCCTGGTCGTGACATCACTGACAATATCCTGCTTGCTTCTGAGCTTCTGAGGGGCTACAGCAGGAGTCTCATATCCCCTAGATGTGTTCTTAAATTAGACATTCAAAAGGTCTAGATTCTGTTCAGTGGAAATCTGTTATTTACATTCTTCATAAGATGAACTTCCCTGTCCCCTTCTTGTGTTGGATATATACATGCATTTCTACAGTTAACTACTCCCTTAGTATTAATGGCTTCACATTTGGCTACTTTGGAGCTACTCAAGGAATTAGACAAGGTGATCCAATCTCTCCTTACCTTTTTATATGTGTCATGTAATTGCTCACTTCTCTGTGTACTGCTGCTATGTGTAATAAGCTTTTTGATTATCATCCATTGTGCAAGAAAAATGGTATTTCCACTCTTCTGTTTGCTGATGACCTACTCCTTTTCACCAAGCCAACTTATAACTCTATTAGTGGGGTATTAAATGTTCTAGCTTCCTTTCAGGACTTGACTGGTCTTACCATTAACAGAAGTAAATCTAGATTGTTCATTGCTGGCTTGCCTGATGAAGATAAAGGAATATTGTATGCAATGACAGGTCTCTCCCCTTTTAGTGAAAATGAATCATATCTTGGTATTCCCCTGTGTACTTCTAGAATAAGAACTTATCAATGCCTTCAACTGTTTGAAAAAGTTACTGCTAAGTTATCTAGTTGGAAGAGCTCAAAGTTCTCTATGGAAGGTAAGCTAGTTATTGTTAAGTCTGTTGCTATATCCATGTGTGTATACTATGCCAGAATATTCATCCTTCCAGCCAAACTTATTAGCATGATTAACTCTGCCTTGAATCAGTTTCTTTGGCATTCTAACCCATTCTCCAAGAAAATGATTCCAATTGCTTTTCGACATATGTTGTTCTTTTGATAAAGGTGGTCTTGGAATTATAAATATCAAGAAATGGAACTTTGCTACCCTGTCTTCTAGAATTGACAAAATTCTGAGGCATGATAATAATTTGTGGGCTGCTTGGTGTAGAAACTATCTCATCCGTGATAATAATTTCTGGATTATTCCTACTCCATCTGACTGTAGTTGGACTTGGAGGAATATCTTGAGAAGCAGGGTTAATTTCCTCCCTATGGTCCAGAGGAGAATGAAAGACATTGCTAACATATCTTTTTGGTATGACCCATGGTCTGCTAAAGGTATCATACTGGCTAATGATATTGAGTATGAATCTAGACTTATCTCTGGCATTAATGATAATGCATCTGTTGAGAGATACTGGGCTGATGGGAATGTTTCTTTACCCTACTGCAGTTCTTCTGTGATTAGAGATGCTTGGAATATTATTCAGAATCAGCTATATAATGTTAGCAATCAACATGTTTCTTGGAATGACAAGGTTCATACTCTTCATACTGTGTATGCTGCTCTTGATTCCACTGATGAGTATCCTCCCTTTTTATGGTCTTCCAGAACTTGGGACTCTCATTCTGTGCCAAAGGAAAACATTTTCATGTGGAAAGTTCTAAAGAATGGTATCCTTACTTTACATAAACTTAAGTCCTATGGTATTATTCAAAGTGATATCTGCTTATTTTGTGGTACTGGAGTTGAGACTGTGTCACACTTGTTCTTTGAATGTGATTTCTATTTTCATATTTGGAATAAGCTGTTACTTCATTTTGGGTTTCAAAGGCCTGTATGTATTTCCACCATGGAATGGTACAATATTTTCAAGGCTACAAGATGGAAGAATGAAAGAGGTTGCTTGTTACTAAGAATCTTTAAGAAGGCTTTGTACTTCATTTGGATGGAGAGGAACACTAGGGTGTTTAAAGGGCAAGCTACCACTAAACATGTAATGGTCCTCTCTATTATTAGATCTTTATAACTTTTCCCTGTCTTTTGAGTTGACCCCTTGTTTTTGGTGTTTTCCTTGTTGTAATATCATGTAATTCTCTTTTTGTTAATAATAATTATGGTAGGGGTCCATTTAACCCCGCTGGCTTTGCCAAAAAAAAATTTATCGCCTTTTTAATAAATTCCTTTATTCTTTCCAAACTATTTAAAATTCCATTTTCCCTAAATTCTTCAACTTTTAAACAATATAACAAAAAATCCTTTTATTAAAATCCTTTGCCATATTTTGGAAATTTATTCAATATAATTCAAGAACAAAACTTTATCTTTTTCAAACTTCTTTTAAATTAATCCAATTCTTTCAAAAAGAATTTACTTAAAATTTCCAACTCAAATTTCAAAAATTCAATTTTATTTATTTCTGGTATCCAACGATATCAAAAATACATTCGGCTAAATTATAGCCTTTAACACATCCAATCACAAATATAATCATCCACAGATTATAAATAAACAATCACACGGCATATGAAACAAATTCATATAATTTGAGGAATCCAGTTGGATCCCTCCAACCTGTTTCCCTTCATCCACAGATGCTAGCACAATACCAATTCCACTTCGAGGTGGAATATCGCGGTATATGGGATTTATAAAAATATCATCCGCTATTATGCGGCGCAATAGGGTCTCATCTGCTATATAATGCGGGAAATCAACAACTCCAATATAAACATATTCCAATATATATATTGCTATATACTACTATATATAGTATCATTCAAGCACACAATCAACACAATCAACAATTTTAAATATAACTATTTAAAATTAAACAAAACCCTTTGTTTGAATGAGAAGATCTCACCTTTGCTTTTTAAATTGCGTTGCAATCCATTTTCAATCCAGTTTGTTTTCTTCACAATTTTGACCTTGTATAAGCAATTTTATACAGTTCATTAACATTCGAAAAAATCGAATAACAAATTTTCATTTTATAATTTTAATTATCCAATGATTTTATTTTAACCCAATTTCCTTTAACTAAAAATTAAATTTAAAACTGAATTTCCTTTAAATAATTTATCTTTAGCGACAAAAATAAATTGTAAATAAGTAATTAAACAAAATAAATTTTAAATAAGTTAACTAAACAAATAAATCACCTTTATAATTTATTTTAGCATAATTAATAAATTTAAACATATGTATGTGTATTTATTTCTTACATATACCAACATAATTTATACAGATAAAATCTAACTTTACATAACTTTAGACACAATTAAAACACATATGTATATATATATTTTCCAAACCTTGTATAAATATATATATTTCTGTTTTAAACCCTTTATAAATTCAACAGAACTGTTCTTATACCTTTACTGTCGTTACAATTTCTCTAACCTATCAACATATATTTTAGACTGAAACAAAAATGGTTGTATATATATAACAGCTGAAATTAGTTTAATAAATTATTGATTGAAAAATATTCATTACCAAACAAATACCTTAATCACCAGGCTAGTCCCCTCCCAAAATCGCGAATTGAGTTCGAGCGTCTAGCCAGCTCCTCCACAAAGCTTGCCACCCATGCCTATGTTGACGGTGCACTCGCAGTTGCTATTGCGATCCCTCATGCCTATTATCCACACTGCTCCATACTTCGATCGCGGCCGCACTCATTGCCATCGCCCAGATCGAATCACCCACACGTGCGCACGCTTCGTCGACGCGATGCCGACATCGTCGCCCTTTGCCATAGCCTCGCACGCGATGCCCCTCAAGAAACCCCACCGGAAGCCCTAAACTTGACGAACTTGGAGTCGTCAACGCCGTTGCGGCCGTGAAGATAGGGTCGACGAAACGCCTTCGTCGTCTCGCGATACCTCCTCCCTAGGTCGCCGCGCGACCCTATTGCGATGAAGTCGCCATCTCCAATTTCGAGCATACAAGCGAATTCGTTCGATCTTCATTTTTTTATCCATTTACTTGGAATTGAAAGGGGGACGAAGAGGTAGGCTTGCGACTAACTGCGGCCATATTTATTTTTAGAACGAATTATTATTCGTTTTCTCTGGTGATTGATTTTTAACAGAGAGGTGAAGGACGGTATAAAGGTGAAGTGTGGCGTATCTCAGAAGGTTAGCTACAGTAATTCGAAGTGAATAAAAATACGGCTGGGGAGAAAAGACTTTGACAGATGAAAAGATGTAAGATATTTAAATTAAAATGATTAATTATTTTCTATGCGTTTTTATCTTGTACGATCACACGATAGCTCCGAATGCTACGAAATTTGAAATCCGGAAATAATTTAATATTACGGATCCAATGAAACTGGTTTCGTCAAAATCCGAGACTGTGCCTCGAAAGGCTATTTTTTTAAATACCGATTTAAACGATATAATTTCAAAACTGAACAAAACATTTCCAAATTCAATTCTGAAGCTTTCATTATCTTCAGTATTATTAATATGAATTTTCCAAGCCTTGAAAATATTTTTAATCAGCTTAAAACTGAAGATACAAATTTTTACCCAGATTTAATAATTAAATTCAATAATTTAATTGCCAAATTCGTTTTGATATCTGAATTTCAAATTAAATAACCATTCGAATATTTAAACTCAATTAAATATTCACATTTCAAATTTCAAAAATTCAGGGTCGTTACAATTAACACTCAAGCGACAAAGGTACGAATGTTCTAATGGCTATATAATTTGGCTCTTGCATTGGCCTTGAAGCAACAACATGTCAAAAGATATATTGATAAGTATATTTTACATTTTTACATCATTATTTAATTATTTAATATATTTTAATCGATAAACAATTTTATCAATTATATTTAATGTCCAAATTTATTTTAGTAGATTATTTTGATATCGCATATGTTCTTTTACTTATTAAATTGGTTCATTATATTTATCTGATACAAAGCTGACTGAATTCTTCATCTCTAAAAAACCCTAAAAGAGATATGGGAATTTCTTAAATTCCTTCACTTCTTTTTAGGATTTGTTTATCGTGTTACTACAATCTTGAGGGTGCTCAACAAATTTAAGTTCCCATAAATGGTAAGTACTACTGTACTAAGTATATCTCGTATATATCTCCT
The DNA here is from genome assembly GCA_030737815.1 of Allium fistulosum. NCBI lineage: Eukaryota > Viridiplantae > Streptophyta > Magnoliopsida > Asparagales > Amaryllidaceae > Allium > Allium fistulosum. Next base: position 431,033,600 of record CM060903.1, on the reverse strand, counting down.
AACATACTTATACTATGCTCCTAATCAACTTTGTGACCATGACGGTGCTCAACAAATCATAAAGTGCATTAGACCCTAGACCCTAGACCCATTATTTCATGATAGTCTAAAAGTAATTATGTAACCTATGAGTCGTCGGAATAGGGATCTTAAGGCTAAATTAACACAAGGGGGGTGAATAGTGTTTAATGGATTATATGAATATTATTCAAATTCTTTAAGATTTTACTTGGAATAATGGAATTAACAATCACAGAAACAATCGCAGAGTCAAAGTACAGATAAAAGTAAATGCAATAAAAGTAAAAAGGAAAGAATACAGTAGAATTTTACACTGGTTCGGAGTTACCCTACATCCAGTCCCGCACAATTCTCCATACGGATTTCTTTTCAACTAAGAAATACAAATACAATGTCAATTTCAAGGCTACGAGACACACCCTCCAGGATCCCGACCTCTGGGTAGAGCCACTTGATTTTCGGGCCACAAGCACACCCACTAAATTTACGGGCTACTAAGCACACCCAATTGATTTAATCAGGCTACAGTCACACCTACTTGGATTTTAGGGATACCAAGCACACCACAGTATAAGAGTAGGATTTGATAGAGCTTACAGACTCAGATGTTCGATCTTGATTACAATTAATCCTATAACCCTTGAATAACACTTGATCTTAAGAGAGATGAGAGGAATCAGAGAGTATATGAAAGAGAATCAAACTAGTAATGATTGAATTTGATTTTGGTTGAATTTCGGTAGAGTTTCAATAGAAATTGCTTTAGAAATCAAGAGAGTGAGAAGTGAAGAGAAAAATAAGAAAGTAGTTAATGAAAATTCATTTTGAAGACTGGTATATATAGGGAAACAACGGTCATGTTCATTCATGAAGAGATACAACGAAAAGACACTTCCATTCAAATTTGAATTTTGAAAAATACGGTTAGAATGTCGATATATTTGGAGAGGATATGTTGACATATCCCTTTGTATTTTGAAACTTACTTGATAAAAATTGTTTTGAAAATATTCAGTTTTGTAAAATATTTTGAAACTTTGTACAAACATTTAAACATAGTTTATACATATTTTAATCATATTAAAACTCTATAAAATAATTTCGAAAGATTTAATAAGAATATTTAATATAATGTAAATAATATATATAAAATCAATATAGTTATAAATTATTGAAGTATAAACAATAATTCAATATATATAAACTGAAAAACGCTAAAATAATATCATTATAAGTATAAGAGATTTGAAAATCATTTTGGAAATATTTTGAAAAGATTATTTTAAAAATAAAATATTTAAAAAATAATTTAAAACAAAATTAGAGAAGGTAAGAGAGAGTGCTATCAAGGTTTTAACATAAATTCTATGATTGTAGAACTTATCTGGAATATCTTGAAATCTTGAACTCTTCATTACTCACGAGTCTTCATTTTTGAACTCTTGAAACTTTATATCAGCATCTTGAATCCACTCTTGATATCAGCATCTTAATACTATACAGTCTTCTTAATATATACTTGTCTAATATCCTGCACTATATACTATATATACCTTGATAAAACATTAGTATCTATATTTTATATAATGTCTTATAGTTGTTGTCATCAAAACCAATACCTGAGGTACTAACAATCTCCCCCTTTTTTATGATGACAACTCTGTATATAAAATATATTATAACCCCCTCTGAGTTACAAAAAATCCCCCTTAATCTATGCCTAGATTTTATATATTTCTCCCCTTTGTCATGAACAAAAATAATTAACTAAAATTGTAAATCTAATACTAACTTTAACTATAATCCTAACTCTAACGTTCCTAAATAAAGTACTAATCAATCAGTATAAGAATTATATATAATGATTATGATAAAGATTATATACAAACAATAAGTGATATGTAAAACGAAATAATCAATCCAAATATTCATTCAATCAAACAAAGTTTATGTCACACAGCATTCAAACAAATCCACAAAAATCAAAACCAATCAAATACAAAACAAACCAAGTATTATTATTTATATACAGTCAGACCTATCTAAACTAGATATTTCGAGGAACTTCACCATCCATCAGCGTCAAAGATTGGATCTGCTTTGATAGCATCCCGATTTTCATCATCTTTGTTGATGGTACACTCTGGATTGGTAGTTGGTTCTTCTTTGTTCAAGGCAAGAATCATCCACCGAATTGCGTCGAAATGTCTTTCTTGCTCCTTGATCATCTGCATTTGACTTAACTCTAAGTGCCTCTGATTTCTTAGGAAGAAAGTAAGAATGTTCTTGAATGATTCAAGAGTTTGTTCGAGGTTTTCAGTTAGTTTTTGGATAAAAGAAGCCATTATTTTGGTTTTAGAGTTTAGGAATGCAAAGTAAGAAGAAAGAGAGTAGATAATAATGATTCTCTGGTCTTAACAGATATTTAAAGGAGTGGAAATTTATTGGAAATGAATAGACATTAGCTTCCTATTCAATTTTCAAAATTAATTTTTTTGAAAAGTTACCATTATATGTCGACATACATACCTAGGGTATGTCGACATATGTAGAAATTTTCAAAATGACTTTGTTTTGATATTTTTAATGTATTTGGCTTACACTATTATACTTTGATGTTTTTTAGAGATGATAAACAATGTATAACATCAAGGAAATAAATTTTCACTAATACTTAGATAAAGATTACATAGAACACGAAGAAATGAAAAGATACATAAGATTCAATATAAACTAAAACTAGAGAATCCAAATACAAGATAGTTTAAATATCTATTAAGAATTTATCCATTTTGTTGGAAATTGAAGTAAATTTCTTTGAAAATGATTTCTTAAGCTTCCTTTGGTTATGGACGATCTTCTCTTGATTTTTGAGAAGATCTTTATTGGATGGATTTGGTGGCGTATTGATACTTTCCAAAGAAGTATCATCCTCCACTTCTTGTTCTTCCTCCTCGACTTCCATTTCATCTCTTTCCTCTTCCTCTTCTCTTATTTCATGCTCTTCTTCCCAAGCCAACATTTGTTCCTTTTCTACAAGCGTTTCATAAGGCTAAAAAAGGATGAAATATGCATAAGTGAAATGTTGGCCTTGTCAAATTTTTTTTGAAGAATAGTTTCCTCGCCTTTAAAGTTAACACCAAAATAATTGAAAATACGAGTAAGATACACATCGTGAAATAGTGTGATTACATATTTAGAAAGATTTTTAGGAAAAAGTTCATTTAAAATGACTTGAGACTAATTTATGTTGTATCGACCATAAATTGCAAAAGGAGATTTAAAAAACTTTTTGAGTCAGGTTATTATAATTACCCGTTCTAGGAGTGATACTTTGTTGCAAAAGAAGGATTAAAATTCTTGCTTTTGGGCGCAAGTTTTTATTTTTGAAATCAAAATCATCATCACTTTCGAAAATATCATGAATTACTTCATGATTTTAAAAATCAATTTGAAAAGATGAAAGGTCCATTCCACTAGATTTGCATCCAGAATGTGACCCAAAAGTTCACAATTTAAAACGATTTGTGTCCCTTTGACACTACTCCAAACTTCTGCTTCTCTACCATCATAAAACTTCCCTTTTAAATTTTCATAAAACACCTTTACTAACTTTGGATAACAAACAAAATCAATTTGAGAAGCATCGATTAAGCTAAGAATTTCATTTTGCAAACAAAAAACGAAAAGATCATAAGTAGGAAAATATTCAAAAATTGCAAATCTTTCGGGAAAGACTTTTGCGAAAGATAAATACTCTATATAGGCCTGAATGGCTTCTTGATCATTGAAAAGAATATTATTTTATTTTCTTAGAAAGCCTCATGGTTGCCTTAGTATTGCTTGAGAATGCCATTGAAGAATAGTTTGAAGAGGTAAGAGAGTTTATGAGTTTTGAATTTGAAAATGAAAGTGAGAAATGAATGGATGGAGATAGAGTAAGTAAATAGAGAATCAAAGGACATGTTCTCTGATCAAAAGAATACTTTTCAGAACATAGGAGTTGATGAAATGTGGAGGGAAATTCAAATTTTGCACTTGAAATTAAATTATGTCTGCATTTGTCGACATATGCTTGTGCAGTATATCGACATATAGGTCGAATTTTTTTTAAAATTTTTTGTTTAACTATTTCCTATTTTATTTTATAGATCTATTTATAGTTATTCTATTTCCAAAAAATTATTTTAAATTTTTTTATTACTATTATATTATTAAAATATTTAAAATATAATCATACAATATTCAACCAATATTATTATTAATCTATAGGATATTACTAACAACCAATAAAGTAACCAAAAGAAAAGAAATATTCATTCTAGAAATTAAAAAAATTGATATATTAAACGCATACTTTTTTCTGACCCATTTCACCATTTTGTTCTGAATTATGTATTGTTGTGAAGCACATGTTAGCAATTTCTGTATCTGATCTATTATCACCTGAGGATGTATCTGAATCGTCTAATGTTGCATTATAGGCTCTTCTCCATTTTCTGGGTGAATCAGTGTTTTGTGTAGTTTTTAGTTTATTGGAATGTGGACAGTCGCGTTTTAAATGTCTAGGGTCATCGCAGTTATAACATCTAATGCCATTTCCGTTTCCACTTCCACTTTCTAGATTTTTGTTGTCATTTCTTTTCAAATTGTCCATCTTCCTATATTTCAGAAATTTCTTGACTTTCCTTGTCATGAAAGCAATTTCTTCATCTTCATCGCCATCTGAATCCAGGTAATCCGTCATTGCATTCAAAGCTATAGATTTCTTCTCTATTGATTTGCTTTCTCTTCTGCCCTGCATTTGTGCTTCAAAAGACATTAAATTGCCAATTAACTCTTCAATTTTTAGAGTGCTAATGTCATTAGCCTCTTCGATTGCAAGAGTCTTTTGATCCCATTCAGAGGTAAGTGAATTGAGGATTTTCTAACTTGATCCTCTTCAAAAAAGCTTCTAGTGCAATAAGTGAGTGTACAATATCTTGGAATCTATTATACATATCAGATATGACCTCATTTGGACTCATTTTAAATAATTGAAACTGGTTTGTTGACATGGAAATTTTTGTCTGTTTGACCTTACATGTCCCTTCATGTGTAACTTGCAAAGTTCTCCGAATTTCAAATGCAGACTTACATATAGATACTATATTAAACTCATTTCTATCTAGTAAACAAATAATATATTCAGAGCCTTAGAATTACTTTGTACAACTGCTTTTTGGTCAACGTTCCACTGTGCAAAATTTGTCTCAGGTTCAGAGTACTCAGTTTGTGTGATATTCCAAGTGTATAAACCAATTGACTGTAAATAAATTTTTATTCTACACGACCAATATGTGTAATTACTACCATTAAAAAGTGAAGGTCTAACGGTGGATTGTCTTTCGACAAATGAGTTACTAACAAGTGTATCAACAGTGTTACTAATGGCACTTGTACCAGTGTTGGTAGCCATTTAAACTTTTTCAAAAATCAGATGATGAATACTTTGAAATCCAACGCTCTGATACCAAATCTGAGTCAGCGGAATAGGGATCTTAAGGCTAAAATAACACCGGGGGGGTGAATAGTGTTTAATGGATTATATGAATATTATTCAAATTCTTCAAGATTTTACTTGGAATGATGGAATTAACATCACAGAATCAAAGTACAGATAAAAGTTAATGCAGTAAAGGTAAAAAGGAAAGAACACACCAGGATTTTATATTAGTTTGGAGTTACCCTACATCCAGTCCCGTACAATTCCTTGTGCGGATTTTTTTTCAACTAGTAAATGCAACTACAATCTTGATTTCAAGGCTACAAGGCACACCCTCCAGAATCCCGGCCTCTGGGGAGAGCCACTTGATTTTTGGGCCACGAGCACACCCATTAAATTCACGGGATACTAAGCACACCCAATTAATTTAATCAGGCTACAATCCAGCTTACTTGGATTTCAGGGATATCAAGCACACCATAGAGTATAAGAGTATGATTTGATATAGTGTACAGACTCAGATCTTGATTACAATTGATCCTATAACTCTTGAATAACACTTGATCTTGAGAGAGATGAGAGAAATCAGAGAGTATACGAAAGAGAATCAAACTAGTAATGATTGAATTTGATTCTGGTTGAATTTCAGCAGAGTTTCATCATAAATTGCTTTAAAATCAAGGGAGTGAAAAGAGGAGAGAAAAATAAAACAGTGGTTAATGAAAATTCATTTGGAAGACTGGTATATATAGGGAAACAACGGTCATGTCCATTCGCGAAGAGATACGACAAAATGACACTTCCATTCAAATTTGAATTTCGAAAAATATGGCTAGTATGTTGACATACTTGTAGAGGATATGCCGATATACTTTCAGAGGATGTGTCGAGATATTCCCATTGTATTTTGAAAGATTACTTAATAAAAATTGCTTTGAAAATATTCGATTTTGTAAAATATTTTAAAACTTTTTACAAATATTTAAACATATTTTATACATATTTTAATCATAATAAACTTAATAAAACTTTATAAAATCATTTTGAATAATTTAATAAGAATATTTAATATAATGTAAATAATATATATAAAACCAATATAGTTATAAATGATTAAAGTATAAACAATAATTCAATATATATATAAACTTAAAAACACTAAAATAATATCTTCATAAGTATAATAGATTTGAAAATCATTTCGGAAATATTTTGAAAAGATTATTTTAAAAATAGAATATTTGAAAAACAATTTACAACAAAACTAGAGAAGGTAAGAAAGATCAGGAAAGTGCTATCACGGTTTAAACATAAATTCTACGACTTTATACTTATATGGAATATCTTGAAATCTTAAACCCTTCGATACTCATGATTCTTCATTCTTGAACTCTTGAAACTTTATATCAGCATTTTGAATTTACTCTTGATATCAGCATCTTGATACTATACAGTCTTCTTAATCAATACCTGTAACGATCCGCCTTACTCGCTATCAAAGACGATACTTAATACATCATCGGTATTCGTGTGCCGATCATTTAGTCATCAGAAAGATGGACCATTAGGGGTGAAAGAAAGAAAAGATAGAAGAGAAGAATGTAAACAACACAGAATCTCACAACGCAATGGAACAATATATATTACTCAACATAATATATTACAAAGTCATTTCAAAAAAGTTACACCAGAGTCATACTAATACAAATTCTACCCTAGGATGGTTATAACAATATGTCCCTACCTAACTTATACAATATACATATCATATAGCGGAAACATGAAAAATAACCAACTATTGATGAAGCCACCTGCTCCAAGCTTCTCCAAATGAATCTGCGAAAAAACCTGAATTACTTGGCTGCCCATTCAAATTTGAGCACCCAAGAGTTTAGGAAAAGGAAAAATAAACTCCGGGTTAGACATGGTTTTGGTGTGAGTAAATCATAAATCTTTAACTTTATAAAACCTTTAAATCAAAGGCATCTCATAAGACCACGCCGCACAAAAACACAGATGGGTTTTTACCTTACGATAACCAAAACATTTGTATAGAAAATCCATTGATATTATAATAATGTCTATGGTTTCCAAATAAAATATGAATATAGTGGAATGCTTGCATCTCACATTTCAACATAGTTGGGTACATCTAAAACCGTAAAGGCACGTATTGAAGAATGGATTCCCTACTATGACAAGGTAAGGAATTACCTTCCGATGGTACATCTCTAAATAAAATACACCGGGGTCTGACAAGAACATCTTGTACCCCTGCCACACAGGACTAGCCTACCACTTGACTAGTAGTACCGAATATGATCACCCCACTTTGGACCCCGAAGCATACATGAGTAGATAGTAATCGATCTAGATTTGGAATGACCATACCCTGACGGGAGCGACCCATTTAGCCCTTCAGCGTGCCCGATTTTTGTCATTTTCCGGTTGAGGCTCGAGGCTATGTTTTACATTTATATAGCACCTCCCACTTGGAATGCTAACACTGCCCTCCAGGCAATAATGTGATGCTAGCATTCATCCATACAAGTTCGTTCTGGGACTGAACGAAACCGAGTGCACCATTTCTACTACACCCGTTTTGGATTCATCCTCAGGATTAGTAGCAAATAGCCCTTGCACTTCAAAAGGCTCCATTTCAACTCCATCATCTTCAAGATGTCTTCACTTCGAAACGCTTAAGTTGGATCGAACTGGTTTTTGGATAACATATCTGATCTCGGTATCTTGAAACAACTTCGATAATTTCCGGTAAACTCAACCCCGGTTCTTTAGGAAATAAACAGTCAAAGATAAGAGCGGAGATCACCTCCTAACCGATAGTGGATGGACTTTCTCATCATTTGTCCTAGGATAACGAAATGAGATTTATACGCACAGTACAGCATCATCGGAGATGACTGTGCCATATAACTCACGTGTTTCTCCTAGATATTTCCAAAGTTACGTTTTGGGTACATATTTGATAGTCGGTTATTTAACTATCAAATAAAAAAACGACAACCAATTCCATTTGAGATTTATTTATTCATAGCAACCACTAAGCCTCAAAACAAATCTTTATTTAATAAATCTCTTTCAAACTTTTTTTGATAAATCCCTTTTTAATCAAATCTATTTCATTGCTGAAATCTCTTTTACTTGAAATCTAAATCCATTTCAAAGTTTTTTACAAAGTTCCAAATTCATTTATAAAACCCTTTTATAAATATTCAAAATCATTTATATAAATTGCTTTTATAAATATCCAAACTTTTTATATTAATTTCTTATAAATACCCAAACCTTTTTATAAACTCCCTTTATGAATATCCAAATCATTTTCTAAAACTTCTTTTATAAATACCCAAATCATTTATAAAACTTCTTTATAAACCTTTCCTGTTTAAACAACTTCTTAAATATCCTTAAATCAATTTAGCTTCCTTTAATAAGCAAATCCATTTTATAAATCTCCTTTATTTATGAAATCTTCTTTGCTTAAAAACTCAAATCCATTTACCCAAAACACCTTATAAATCCCCAAACTCATTTATAAAACTCTTTATAAAAACTTCTTTTTATAACACGGAAAACCATTTCCATTAGTTTAAAACATCTTTGGTAAACCAATTTGTCAAATCATTCTTTAAATATCTTGTTCAAAATGCAATAACTTTGATATCATTTCAAAAGAATATGAAATATCTTTACAAAATCAAGCGTAGGTTTAATGACCACAATGGTGCTTTTAATTTGGTTTTACTTATCCAGATTAACATGTGTATTACACAACAACTGGTATGTAAGGGATCAATACATAATGATCAATCAACATAAGTAAATGTTCAAGCTAATTGTAATAGCAGAATGGCGTTTTGTTCTCCTAATAGATGTCATTTAGTTTTCTTAACCATATGGGGTTACTTAAGGGTAAGCGACACAGAATTCCCTTGATTTAAAACAAATTTGAAAAGAAAACAGTTTAAAACAAAACTGGTTACTTAAACTCAAAGCGATTTTAAAATAAATTAATACCCTTGTAAATGAAAAACAAATCCTTGTTAAATAGTAATTAAACTCCAATTAAAGGTAACTAAACCTTAATTAACCTTATTAAAACATAATTAACTTTAATCAAAGATTAATTATATAAAACCCTTTTTTAAAATAATAATTAATTAATAAATATCTTAAATAAATAATTAAATAATAATTAATTAATCCTTAATTAATAATTTAATAATAATTAACCTTAATTAAGTAACAAATCATGATTAACTTAATTGATTAACACTTAAGCTTAAAAACCATTATTAATAAATAATTAAGTACTAATTACCTTTATTAATTAATTAATCATTAACTACATAAATAATTTAATAATTGTTCTCTAATTATTAAATTTAAGGTAGAAAAAATTTCCAAAATGATTTCTAAGTGAAAACAACTTTGGAATAAAAAACTAGTTAAATTTTCTGAACTGCGTGTATAGCGACTATCGCTATACGGACCCGTAATTTCAAAACTTGGTTTTTAAGAAAATTAACTTCAAAACTCTATTTTCACACTTTAAAACTTATAATAAAGTTAGAAAACACCTTTCAAAAAAATTTCTAGAAGGAAAACAGTTTCGGATTTGGAAATAATTGGTTTTGCGAACTACGCATACAACGACTATCGCTATACGGGCCCGTAATTTCAAAACTTGAAATTTTGATTTTCTAACTTTTAAAACTTCAATTTTGAACTCTTGTATTCTTTAAAACATGAAAATACACTTTTGAAAACATAATCAAAGATTTAAACTTAAGAACATTTCGCTTTGAAACAAAATCAAACTTTCGACAAAAAAGCGGATTTCTACGTCGCTTTTGGTTAACGAATCACAATCTTTGTATCATGAACCCATATGTAATAAATAACTCATTTCAAACACCATACCACAACATACATCAACACAAACATAAGCAATAATATTTTTTCACAATCGCTAACTAACTTTTTCCCAAAATACAAGATAGAGACTTTTCTTGCCTACTCAAACTTCGGCATACACAATTATCACCATCATCACATAATCAAGCACACATCATATATAATATTCATACACCAAAATACATCATAAATTTGATAACTTTAATAAAGTTAACTAATTATTTAAAAAGTGTTAAATTTACTAACCAAACTTTCACTTAATCAAACTAAACTTGATCTCGGCCTAGCTCACATGCTCTTAGCTCAACAAAGTGAAGATGTGGACCCTTGGAAGTCTAAATGGGCTCAACCTAGGTCATGTTTGGCTCAGCTATGGCTAGAACAAGGCTCAGCCATGGTGGTTTTTGGTGGATATGGGTTTTGTTTAGTAGAGAATGGATTTGGAAGTGAAATGGAGGGGTTTACTTATATTTTTGCACTGTTTTCTCTATCTTTTCTCTTAGGAATTTGGAGATGGAAGCCATTGAGATACATGAACATAAGAAGAGAGTTTGGCATGAGAATGTAAATGAAAACAAAGAAGAGGATGTAGGAATGAGAGGGGTGTTTATAGGCTTAGGAATTTATTAAAATATGTAAAGCGACTTAATAAAATAATACACACATGCATGCATGCACCCATACCTCCCCTCCATGCTTCTACATACATTGCGCTCCCCTCTTTTATGCATTGAATCATGCTAGAGCTTCCATGTGTGTTTACTAAGGATATGGAGGTGATTTGTATACATATAAGTGTGTTTATATGTATATATATGCCTTTCTATAACATAATTTGTCACCTCAAGTATTACTTTAAACTAAGCATGATTTATTTAGTATTAACTCACTAATTAACTTAACATGAAATGTGCATGTATGTGTGCATGTGTACACTAGTGTGCACAATGTTTTCCGATAACTTTTCGATGCCAAAAGGTCGAAAATTTAAAAAACGTTCTTCGGTCACATTTTCTACTTTTATCTGAACTATCTATATTGGTAAAAAAAAATTGAAAACTCTTTTATCATCATGATTAAATAATTAAAATGGGTTTATTTGTTAATAAAAATCCATTTATCGATTATATAAAATATATATAAATAGCCTATTTCAAAGTTGCAAAATCCTGGGTCATTACAAATCTATTTTACCATCATTTATTATTATTTAAAAGAGTTATATTTTAATTATAAAACCTATTATTTGAATATTTAAAATTTATTAAATATTCGCAAATCAAGGCGGTAAAATTCCGGGTTGTTACACTCTTTCCCCTTAAAAGAATTTCGTCCCTGAAATTGTACCACAACCCTAATTCTCAGAAAAAGTTAAAGTATTCATCGATCCGTATGATGTACATAGATCATCCCTATGTAAAATCTGATTTGAACATTCACTCGAACACATAACTTCACTTCCAAACTAGTATCGCTCACCCGACTTTCTAGTGCGGACTTTGATCAGGCCTCTTAATTAGAAACCTCTGTTCTCCTTGCATATTCATAAACTTTATTAGACAACTTTTGGTTCCACGTAAGAATCCTCACCAATGCTCGCCGTCAAAAATCGAGTGATAAATCCTTATTCGAAATGGTGTAAAACACCTCCAGTCATATACTCGAATCTAGGATCGAGAACTATGTGAAAAGGAGAAATGGTCTTTATACAACCTAAGTATTGATCTAACGATTCTTACTATCTTACTACTTTCTACCCTTCCACCATTCTTCATAAGAATCAATTTTTTTAAATTTACCAACTTATATAATACTCTTCTACATCCTAAGAGTATAAGCAAACATCTGACTTTTAATTCTATTTAAACTTAACTATTAGATGTAGGCCAAAAATAATTTGGGTCTTAAAACTATGTCGACCAAATCAACCTCTTTATCCTAATTGGTATGGTAAGTAGCTAAGAGGAGTAGGATGCTGGTATCCAAACTCCATTCCAGATTCTACTTTTTCTTAGACACTACCAAGGTAAAAATGTCTATTAGCCGGCTTAATAGTATCAAATAATTCTTCACACCCTAGATGTTAAAATCACAAGACACAGTTTAAATAAACAAAGTTTATAAAATCCCCTTATTAAATTTAACCTAATAAAAATTTCATTTATTAATCCACCTTTTAAATCAAAATATTCTTTTTATCTTAAAAACTCATCCTTTTAAGGGATCCAAGAACATAATACCCGGGTTTTATTTCAAAAACCTTTTTAAAACATACATATAGCCCGAGTAACTCCAAAATGATGTCAAGTAACTGGGTCCTACCAAATAGTATCATATACCCCTTTACTAAGAAAGGCAATACTTAAGAGAAGTGTTTGCCATCCGAACACATCTCTTACCCATTTTTAGTCATTTCCGAGACACTCGAACTAGTTAATAAAACTTCCAAATTCCTTTTTGAAACAATACTATTTATAGACAAATAATTTTTAACAAAATCATCCACTTTCTTTGGATTCATTCGGATTTGAACTCGACCTGATTGTACAATGACAAAGAGGATAATTTACTAAGTGCACCATCCTATCTGCTTAAGCAAACATTCGATTGTCACTTAGAAGATTATTTTGATCATCACAAAACAGATCAAGACTTATTCCCGTACTATCTAAAGAGAACCCCACTCTCAAACTTTATTTTAGAATATCTATATCTTAAAATTCCTTAAGAAAGATTACTGCTATTTTTCCAAAATCATTTGGAATTTATCAAAGCCACCGAGATTTAACATTCTCAAAACCCTTTTCATTTTTAAAACACATTTAATAATTCTGATTTGTAAAATCATCTCTCTTAATTCATCTTATATAACTATCTGAAGATTTTCTTTTAATAAACACCTTTATTAAAATTCAATTTTTAACCCTACATATCATCGAACGCCTTATAGTCAAATTGTGAAACTTAATTCACAAGGTGTTCGATTCAATGTTCCTACAAATTCTATCTACCTAACCTACGATGGAAAAAGGAAATCTATTATTAGATCTGATAATAGTCAATGCTCAAAACTGGATGAGCATATGACTAGTTAAACCTAAATGCTAATAATTTAAATATTATTAACTCCTAACCCACTCTCCTCATAGATAACTACATAGATTTTGAAAATCATCCCTCTTTATATATAGAAAATATATTCCTAGGTAAAATTATTTCATTTACCAAATATAAAACAATATTATGTTAATATAACTTGTTCAAGTGTTTAGGAAATCCCTATCGACAACGTTGATCGGGCGCATCGACCAAAATTACTCAACAGGTCAAACAACACAATATAAAACAGTTTTATTCACTAACAAATATGCACTCATATATAAATTACACTCAGACTAATTTGAGGGCACTACTGACCCTATCTAATGAGTTTACCCCACCAAAGCCTAGGTGATCACTCAACCTGGCTCTGATACCAAATGTAACGATCCGCCTTTCTTACTACCAAAGACAACACTTAATACATCCTCGGTATTCGTGTGCCGGTCATTAGTCGTCCGAAAGACGGGTCATTAGGAGTGAAAGAAAGAAAAGATAGAAGAGAAGAAACTAAACAACACAGAATCTCACAACGCAATAGAACAATATATATTACTCAACATAATATATTACAAAGTCATTTCAAAAAAGTTACATCAGAGTCATACTAATACAAATTATACCTTAGGACAATTATAACAGTCCGTCCCTACCTAACTGATACGATATACATATCATACAGCAGAAATAAGAAAAATAACTAGCAATCGTTAAAGCTACCTGCTCCAAGATTCTCCAAATGAATCTGGGGAAAAACCTAAAGTACTTGGCTGCCCATTCAAATTTGAGCACCCAAGAGTTTAGGAAAAGGAAAAATAAACTCTGGGTCAAACATGGGTCTGGTGCGAGTAAAGCATAAGTCTTCAACTTTATAAAAACCTTTAAATCAAAGGCATCTCGTAAGACCACGCTGCACACAAACACAGACGGGTTTTTAACTTACGATAACCAAAACATTTGTATAGAAAATCCATTGATATTACAATAATGTCTATGGTTTCCAAATAAAGTATGAATAAGTGAAATGCTTGCATCTCACATTTCAACATAGTTGGGAACATCTAAAACCGTAAAGGCACATATTGGAGAATGGATTCCCTACTATGACAAGGTAAGGAACTACCTTCCGATGTTACATCTCTGGATAAAATGCACCGGGGTCTGACAAGAACATCTTGTACCCCTGCCACATAGGGCTAGCCTACCACTTGACTAGTAGTACCGAATATGATCACCCCACTTTGGCCCCTGAAGCATACATGAGTAGATAATAATCGATCTAGATTTGGAATGACCATACCCTGATGGGTGCAACCCACTTAGCCCTGCTGCATGCCCGATTTTTTATCATTTCCTAGTAGATGGGGCTCGAGGCTATGTTTTACCTTTATATAGCACTTCCCACTTGGAATGCCAACATTGCCCTCCAGGCAATAATGCAACGCTAGCATTCATCCATACAAGTTCGTTCTGGGACTGAACGAAACTGAAGACACCACTTCTACTACATCCCTTTTTGATTCACCCTCAGGATTAGTAGAAAATAGTCCTTGCACATCAAAATGCTCCATTTCAACTCCATCAACTTCAAGATGTCTTGACTTTGAAATGCTTAAGTTGGATCGAAGTGGTTTTCGGATAACATATCCGATCCCGGTGTCTTTGAAACAACTTTCGATAATTTTCGGTAAACTCAACCCCAGTTCTTTAGGAAATAATCAGTCAAAGATAAGAGCGGAGATCACCTCCTAACCGTTAGTGGATGGATTTCCTTATCATTTGTCCTAAGAGAATGAAATGAGATTTATACGCACAGTACAGCATCATCAGAGATGACTGTGCCATATAACTCACGTGCTTCTCCTAGATATTTCCAAAGTTACGTTTTGGGTCCATATTTGATAGTCGGTTATTTTACTATCAAATAAACAAACAACAACCAATTCCATTAGAGATTTATTTTTTCATAGCAAGCATTAAGCCTTAAAACAAATCTTTATTTAATAAATCTCTTTCAAACGTTTTTTTAGATAAAACCCTTTTTAATCAAATCTATTTCATTCCTGTATCTCTTTTTCTTGAAATCCAAATGCATTTCAAAGTTCTTTCCAAACTTCCAAATTCATTTATAAAACCCTTTTATAAATATCCAAAATCATGTATATAAATTACTTTTATAAATATCCAAACTTGTATAAATTTCTTATAAATACCCAAACATTTTTATAAACTCCCTTTATGAATATCCAAATCATTTTCTAAAACTTCTTTTATAAATACCCAAATCATTTATAAAAATTCTTTATAAACCTTTCATGTTTAAACAACTTCTTAAATAACCTTAAATCAATTTAGCTTCCTTTAATAAGCAAATCCATTTTATAAATCTCCTTTATTTATGAAATCTTCTTTGCTTAAAAACTCAAATCCATTTACCCAAAACACCTTTTAAATTCCCAAATTCCTTTATAGAAATCTTTATAAAAAACTTCTTTTTATAACATGGAAAACCATTTCCATTAGTTAAAAACATCTTTCGTAAACCAATTTTTCAAATCATTCTTTAAATATCTTGTTCAAAATGTAATAACTTTGATATCATTTCAAAAGAATATAAAATATCTTTACAAAATCAAGCGGAAGCTTAATGACCACAATGGTGCTTTTAATTTGGTTTTACTTATCCAGATTAACATGTATATTACACAACAACAGGTATGTAAGGGATCGATAAATAATGATCAGTCAACATAAGTAAATGTCAAAGCTAATTGAAACAGCAGAATGGCATTTTTTTGCTAATAGATGTTATTTAGTTTTCCTTACCATATGGGGTTACTTAAGGGTAAGCGACACAGAAATCCCTTAATTTAAAACAAATTTGAAAAGAAAACTGTTTAAAACAAAACTGATTACTTAAACTCAAAGCGATTTTAAAATAAATTAATACCCTTGTAAATGAAAATCAAATCCTTGTTAAATAGTAATTAAACTCTAATTAATGGTAACTAAACCTTAATTAACATTATTAAAACATAATTAACTTTAATCAAAGATTAATTAAATAAAACACTTTTTTAAAACAATAATTAAATAATAATTAATTATTCCTTAATTAATAATTTAATAATAATTAACCTTAATTAAGTAACAAATCATGATTAACTTAATTGATTAACATTTAAGCTTAAAAACCATTATTAATAAATGATTAAGTACTAATTACCTTAATTAATTATTTAATTAATCATTGAATACATAAATAATTGAATAATTGTTCTCTAATTATTCAATTTAAGTTAGAAAAAATTTCCAAAATTATTTCTAAGTGAAAACAAGTTTGGATTAAAAAACTAGTTAAATATTCTGAACTACGCGTATAGCGACTATCGCTATACGGACCCGTAATTTCAAAACTTGGTTTTTAAGCAAATTAACTTCAAAACTCTATTTTCACACTTTAAAACTTATTACAAAGTTAGAAAACACCTTTCAAAAAAATTTCTAGATGGAAACAAGTTTTGGATTTGGAAATAATTGGTTTTGCGAACTACGCGTATAGTGACTATCGCTATATGGACCCATACTTTCAAAACTTGAAATTTTGATTTTCTAACTTTTACAATGTAACGACCCAGAATTTTGGGTATTTGAAATTGGAATATTTAATTGATTTTAAATATTTAAAAGTTAATTTTTTACTTGAATTTCAAATATAACTATTTATTGGATGATTTAATTATCGAATTTAATAACTGAAAATTGATTAAAATATTGAATCTTGAGTTTTAAGCTTGTTAAGAATAATTTAAAGGCTTATAAAATTTATATTTATAATAATGAAGATAATAAAACTTTTTAAATTAAATTTAAAAGTGATTTGTTCAGTTTCAAAAATATATCGCTTAAATTGACGTTTAAAAATAGCTTTCCAGGACACAGTCTCGGATTTTGATGAAACTAGTTCCATTGGATCCATAATAGTATATTATTATCGGATTTCAAATTTTGTAGCATTTGGAGTTATCATTTGGTCTAACGGGATAGAAACGCGCTGAAATTTATATCGAAAATTCAATATAGTAATTGGGTTCAAAAAGCTATCTTCTCCATACAATCGAATTAGGACTCGAAACCTTTTCCATTGCATTTGGAATAGGGGTATAGCATTATGAATGCCTAGCGGCATGCCTCGATAGGGGTTCGAGATTTTGAGTTGTGTAAATCGAGACGATTTAAATTTAAATAAATAAATATATTTATTTGACTTGACTTTTATTCACATCAGCTCCTTCCTTTCCCTTCAGGCTACTATAGCTAACCAATTCAAACACGCTTTCTATCATTTCCCCCTTCTTTTCTTTTTAAATCACGCAGCCGAGCATTCTCAATCAAGAACAGAAAAAAAAATGCAAGCTTAAAAAAATCATATCGAATTGAATACTCAATGAAATAAATTCCAAACAAGCTTCTAAATTCTTGTTTTCGCCCATGCTTCGATCTGATGTATTTGTCAATAGGCGCGATGCTTGTTGTGGAGATCAATAGTGGGAGGTCGAACTGTCTTCCAAACTAGGGTTAGCGTTTTAAGGAGTTTTGGTCGTCGATGGCTCGTTTGGAGGTCGGGGTGGTATTCGTGGAAGCGAGGCATATTTGTGGAAGAAGTTTGGCGACGTGCGGTTGTTCGAGATGGAGTGCGTTCGAGCACTGTAGCTCGTTAGGGCATGGGGTTGTGTTTTGAACGGAGGGGTCAGGTCGAACGTCGTGGGTACCGGCGTGTCGAGGAGGAGATGGGGGTCGTGTGGGTGAAGTCGATTCAAAGTTTTATCGAGTGAAGGCGCGTATCATTATTGAGACGTGCATGCGTGATGGGTTCCTATTTCTCGTGCACAGATGTTTAGGGGAGAAGAAGGTGCATGGGCCTTGGGCCGATTATTGTGGGTATGGATTTTTTTGTAAAAATTATATAATATTTGTGTTAATTAATTATATAATTATCAATAAACTTAAAAAAGTATATCTCTCTCTCACGAGGTCCGATCCGGACGATTCAAGTTGCGTTGGGATTGTATTGTCTTCACCTACGCATAGGAATTGGATTGGTCGGGATCTGAGCTTGCAAAATTATCAGATAATTTCAAACGCGTTCAAATTGAATCGGAACCCGGAACGCGAAAACGACAATAAAATCAATGTGAGTTAATCTCACTCAATTTGGATTACTGCAATTGATTTTAAATAGTTAAAATTTATTATTGATTGATTTTTTGAATTGATAAATATTTATCAGTTGAATGTGATATAATATATATATATAGTATATTGATAGTTGGATTGATATTCCCGCATATATATAGAGGATGAGACCCTATGCGCCCCGCATAATAGCGGATGACCCTATATACCGCGATATCCTTCTCAAAGTGGGATTGGTATTTATATATTATGCTAACATCTGTGGATGCAGGGAAACAGGTTGGAGGGATCCGACTGGATTCCTCAAAAATGTTGAAATTAATTTCATATGTTGATATATGATTTGTTTGAATAATATGTGGTAGATTATAGTGTGATTTGAATGTATTGGATGCTATGGTAGTTTTGGCCTAGATTGTGGTATTTTTAATTACCAATAATAAATGTTTTGAATTTGAAAAGAAAATAAAAAGGAAAATTGGAAGTGAAATATTTATAGTGAAATTTGGATTAATTAAAAAGAAATGAATTTGGGAAAAAAATAAATAGTTTGATTTTAAAATTTTACTTAATAATTTCGGGATATGGAAAATAGAGATTTTGGAATAATTTAAATAAAAGGATTTTAAATAAGAAAAACTTAAGCGGTATTTGTTTAAGTGTAAAGGATTTATATTAAAAATCGAGATTTTAAAATAGTTTTGGGAAAATAAAAAGGAAATTTGAAAATAAAATATATAATTGTTATACTAGATTTTAAATAAGATTTTAAATTATGAAAAGGAAGTGGAATCTGAATTTAGTGGGGTTGGAATATTGTTGGGTTGATTAAGAAATTGATTTAAAAATGGAATTCAATTTAGAAATCGATTAAAATCGATTAAGTATTGTGAAACCGTTATAAACGGGTAATGAGACTATGGAATTTATAAACAAGGTTTATAAATAAAGTGAAGTGATTATCAGTGGATAAATTGAAGTTATATATTCACAGTGAGGATTTATAAGGAGATGGGTAAATCGACTTAAAAATAAATGGTAGATTTATTTTTAGGAATCTAAAAAGGGGATTAATGAAATTGGGACGTAAATCAATTGGTGATAAATCGAAAGTGATTTATAAATATTAGACTGGCTATATTGGAATTGAAAAATACATTTTTCCGAGAAGTTAAAGTTTATTTTAAAAAGGAGGATTTTTAAGTGTTAACTGGATAATTTTTAAAAGGTGTTTAAGAATATTTCAGAAAAATTAATTATTTAGTTGTTTTGAATTGTTTAAAGTATATTTAATTATTAATTAAGTTAGTTTATATTAAGTCAATTATTAATTGAGAATTAATCAGTATTATTATTTTAAAAGGATAAATTATTCAATATTAATATTTTATATAATAACTTTTATTTTAAAGAATAATTGCTTAAATTTAACTTGGAAAATTATTATCGAAATTTTATAAGTATTATTATTGAGAAATTATTAAATGAAGTTTTCGGAAAGTAAGGGTATATTTTCATGGCGTAATCGGAGGCAGTGAGTGCCTGCGGTTAAGTTTTGGATTTCTCTGGGATAGAGACGTAACCATTGAGCTGTGAATCCATGGTTGATACCACAGTGGTACTTTCCATATTATTTTAAAAAGGTTTTCAAATATTTTTGAAAAGGATAGTTTGTGAATATACTAAATTTGGCAAGATAAGTATATATTTTGGATAAAGAAATTTAATTTATTAATTTTAAATAAAATAAGACTTAGTGTTTTTAGTGGAAAAGGAAATATTTGGCTGAATGATTGTTTATTTGATAGTTAAATAACCGACTATCAAATCTGGACCCAAAATATAACTTTGGGAATATCTAGGAGAAATACAGGAATTATGTAGTATAGTTATCGTTCGAGGTGCTATACTGTACGTATAAACTCGTTTCGTTCTTCTATGACGTTTATAAGGAAATCTGTTCCCTAACGGTTAGGAGGTGATCTCTGATCTTATTTTCCTCTGTTTATTTCCTAAGAACCGAGGTTGAGTTTACCGAAAATATCGAACGTTGTTTCGAAGAGACCGAGATCTGATAAGTTGTCCAAAACCACTTTGATCCAACGAGTGTGTTTTCGAAGTGAAAACAAGAACATGGAGTCGATGATGGAGCAGTGAAGTGCAAGGGCTAATCGCTACTAATCCTAAGGATGATTCCAAAATGGATGTAGTAGGAATAGTGCCTTCGATTCCGTTCGGACCCAGAACGGACTTGTATGGATGAATACTATCAGTACATTGTAATTGGAGGACAATGAGCATTCTAAGTGAAAATTCCTTAAAAAGGTAATCGTAGCCTCTAGCCTCATAAACCGGGAATGACTGAAAAGCAGGGGGGATGCAGCAAGGCTAAGTGGGTCGCACCCAATTAGGGTATGTTTATTACCTTTATGGATACCCTCGGATATTATTACTACGATACATGGAAGGAGCTCAGAAAGGGTGGGAACACCCGAGGTGATAGCATATTCGGTCTATTCAGGTTAGGGGTAGTCTGGTCTTGTGTTGCAGGGGACCCCGGTGTGGGCCTCGGTATATTTTTCTAGACGTGTACTGTGATAGGTGGTACCCTAGTGCCTAGTCATTCGTATGGGATCCATTCTCCAATACGTGCCTTTACGGTTTTGGTTGTAGAGCCTAGTATGCTGGAATTTAATTAATGTAACAATTTCAGCTATTTGAATAAGTATTTGTACTTAGACATTATTATAATATCAGAGGATTTGATATGAAATGTTTTGGTTATCGTAAGGTAAAAACCCGTTGTGTTTATGTGTGGCATGGTCTTACGAGATACCTTTGATTTTCAAAAGGGATTTTGATAACTTTAATAATTAAAATTGAGTGTGATTTTCTCACGTTGGTTTTCCAGACTGACTCGGGTGTTATTTTATTATAATGCTCGGGTCTGACCGAGTATTACAGATACAGGATAGGATGCTATGGATCTCAGGAGACGAGCTGGATGACGAGATGTATCACACGTATTTGGATTTTATTCCGATGTGTATTGTAGGCTGTATATTCAGTAATTGAGAGGACAAGTTATTATAATTGTCCCGTATTGTGTTATTGATGTGTTGTACTCTGATGATGTGATATGTAAATAACAGATATAGTTTCTTTTTGTATAAAGACGTGTTATTATCTATTGTATATTGTTTCGCTGCGATTGTGAGATTCTGTGTTGTTATTTCTATTTTCTTCTTCTACCTCTTTCTTCTTTTCCCTACTGATCTGGTATTTTCGGCATTCGATTGCTCGGCATGTAATACAGTGAACGTATTGATGTCGATTTTCGGAGGTCGAAAATCCAGGTCGTGACACTTAGTATCAGAGCTGAAGGTTAAGCGAGAACCTTGGCTTTGATGGGGTAACTCATTAGAGATACGGTCAGTAGTACCCTAAAATGAGTTCGAGTGTATTAATAAATATGAGCGCGTATTTGTTAGTGAATATAAAATTGTTTTATATTGCGTTGATTGTTTGTTGAGTGGCTTATGGATTTTGGTCAATACGAGTAATTAACGTTATTCATAGGGACCTCTAAACACTATAATAGAACAACTCGACACGATGTTGTTTTAAAATGGGGTAAATGAAATAATTTTACCCAAATTATTTTTATATATAAAAGGAATAATTTTTTAGAAATTATTATAGTTGTATATGGTGTGCTTGGTTGTTAGGAAATGATAAAATTAAAACATTATCATTTGCTGTTGTGTTGATTGAAATAAAAGTTGATATTTTAGTCAAAGGTTAAGAAAGTAATTCATATAACAAAATGGAATTTGTGAATATGAGTTTATAAATGTGATTTATAATTTGAAATGGAATGAAATCCCAGAGGAATATTTAAATATAGATTTATAAAAGATTTAAAAGATGGAAGTTTGGAAATTTGGGAATTTAATTTCCATTGGTTTGAAAATATTTTTCAAAGTTGTGAAAATAATAATGGTATTGATTGGAGAATATTCTTGAGTGGAAATATTTAAAATGGAATTTTAAGGAAATAAAAGCACTAAACTCACTTCGGTCGTTGGAAAATATTTCGGGGATGACTGCATCATCATCGACTTTCATTTTCGAGTTTCCAAGGGAGGAATTGCTACCTTAATGATTTGCAGTTGGAGTCTAGTTTTGGAAGAACTGGTTTTGGTTTGAAATGCAAAGAATAAATTGATATACAAATGGATGGTGTATATGTATTTGGTTTCGAAAATGATTTGAAATAAATTAGGAATAAGGAGTTAAACTCTTGGATTTTCATTTAAAATTTTATTTGGGAAATATGATAAAATAGTTGATAACTAATAAGAATTTGAAATTTGTTTGGAATGAAACATAACTTAAGAAGAGTTAAATGAAAATAAGTGTGATAATCGAATAAATTAGTAAAGTAAACCAATTAAATGAAGTGAATTGGAAGAAATTGGTGAATGGAATATAAATAAGTTGGAAAACTTATAAAATTTGGAATTTGATGTTGGAATGGGATTAAACTTAACTTGAGTTAAGTATAAGCTGAATTTTGAAAATTTAGCCTAAGTTGGACTAAATAAAATAAAGTTTGGAAATAAAATTTATTGAAATTTGGAATGAATTAGTGGATGGAACTATTTACAATAATTAGTGAATTAAATATGGTTTGAGAGATGGTTGATAAAATTCAATAATTAAAATTTGGAAGATAAATTGAGTTCAAATGGAATTGAAAATTGAATTTGAATAGAAATGGATATAAACCAAAGTGGTGAAGTGATAATAAATGTAAGAAATTTTGTATAAACTGTTTATAATTTTAAGAAAATTTATGGAATAGTTCAGAAATGAAGTAAGAGTTTGATGGAATAAATTCTCAAGTGAGATTAGTATAAAAAGGAATATGCTAAGTAAATATTTGAATGAAGATTAAATAAAGGGTGTGTTAAATGATGTTTGCGAATAATTGATTGTAAATGAAATAAATGTGAATAAAAAGAAATTGATAGATAAGAATCAATTGGAAATAATTACGTAAGTTATACGTATATTGTTTATACGCATAACGATTTGATCCAGATTCGAGCATAGAATTTCAAGAATGATTATATCGATCCGAGTTAGGATTTTTCACTTGATTTTCGACGGCGAACACTGGATATAAATTTTTAATTGATTCTGGAATTCCCTATCATAGTATATGGCTATGCAAGGAGAATGACGGTCTCTAATCAAGGAACTAGATCTGAGTCCGCACTAAAGAGTCGTGTGAACGATACTAGTTCGAAACTGAAATTGTGTGATCGAGCGAGCGATTAGATTTGATATTGCCTATGGATGATATATGTACATCGTACGGTTTTAGGTGAAATAAATATTGGAAATTGAAAGTGCTGAATAAAAAGATTTTGAATTGTATGATTGGATACTATTGGTAAGTAAGATGCAGGTAATTAAAAGCAAAAGCTAAATTGATGTCTTGATTTCAAGAGTAAAATTGGATTGCCCGACAAAAAGGTACATGTTTAAATTGTGTTTGAAATTGATATTTTTATGATTGAGCCACTTGGCTTTTGTTTTCTTTTGATGATTTGGGCCCGTAGAGGCGGTTTGTAGTTGTTCTGATCTAGCCGCGCAAAGGAGACACTGGCGAAATTTTTCGAAAATTATAATCTGGATGATTGAGGGAATAATATTATTTGGAATCTATGGATGAATTTGGAAATTAGTAGAAGTGATAGTGTGTTTTCAATAAAAATTGTTTTCGGGAAGTTGTTTAAAACTGTGTGGTTTTGGGAAAACGGGTTTTGGGTATTCTTCTTACATAACAATTTCGAGGACGAAATTCTTATAAGGAGGGAGGAATATAACGACCCAGAATTTTGGTATTTGAATTGAAATTTTTAATTGATTTTAAATATTTAAAAGTTAATTTTTAACTTGAATTTCAAATATAACTATTTATTGGATAATTTAATTATCGAATTTAATAACTGAAAATTGATTAAAATATTGAATCTTAAGTTTTAAGATTGTTAAAAATAATTTAAAGGCTTATAAAATTTATATTTATACTAACGAAGATAATAAAACTTTTTAAATTGAATTTAAAAGTGATTTGTTCAGTTTTAAAAGCATATCGTTTAAATTGACATTTAAAAATAACTTTCCGGGGCACAGTCTCGGATTTCGACGACACTAGTTCCATTGGATCCGTAATAGTGTATTATTATCGGATTTCAAATTTTGTAGCATTTGGAATTATCGTTTGGTCGTACGGGATAGAAACGCGCTGAAATTTATATCGAAAATTCAATATAATAATTGGGTTCAAAAAGCTATCTTCTCCATACGATCGAATTAGGGCTCGAAACCTTTTCAATGGGGTTCGGAATAGGGGTATAACATTATAAACGCCTAGCGACATACCTCGATAGGGGTTCAAGATTTTGAGTTGTGTAAATCGAGACGATTTCAATTTAAATAAATATATATATTTATTTGACTTGACTTTTATTCACATCAGCTCCTTCCTTTCCCTTCAGGGTACTATAGCTAACCTATTCAAACACGCTTTCCATCATTTCCCCCTTCTTTTCTTTTTAAATCACGCAGCCGAGCATTCTCAATCAAGAACAGAAAAAAATGCAAGCTTAAAAAAAATTCATATCGAATTGAATACTCAATGAAAAAATTCCAAACAAACTTCTAAATTCTTGTATTCGCCTGTGCTTCGATCTGATGTATTTGTCAATAGGTGCGGCGCTTGTTTTGGAGATCGACAGTGGGAGGTTGAACTGTCTTTCGAACTAGGGTTAGCGTTTTAAGGAGGTTTGGTCGTCGATGGCTCGTTTGGAGGTCGGGGTGGTATTCGTGGAAGCGAGGCGCATTTGAGGAAGAAGTTTGGCGACGTGCGGTTGCTCGAGATGGAGCTCGTTCGAGCACTGTAGCTCGTTAGGGCGTGGGGTCGCATTTTGAACGGAGGGGTCGGGTCGAACGTCGTGGGTACCGGCGTGTCGAGGAGGAGATGGGGTCGTGTGGGTGAAGTCGATTCGAAGTTTTATCAAGTGAAGGCGCGTATCAGTGTTGAAACGTGCACGCGTGATGGGTTCCTGTTTCTCATGCACAGACGTTTGGGGGAGAAGAAGGTGTGTGGGCCTTGGGCCGATTACTGTGGGTATGGTTTTTTAAAAAAAAATTATATAATATTTTTGTTAATTAATTATATAATTATCGATAAACTTAAAAATGTATATCTCTCTCTCACACGAGGTCCGATCTGGACGATTCAAGTTGCGTTGGGATTGTATTGTCTTCACCTATGCATAGGAATTGGATTGGTCGAAATCTAAGCTTGCAAAATTTTTAGATAATTTCAAATACGTTCAAATTAAATCGGAACCCAAAACGCGAATTTAATTAATGTAACAATTTCAGCTATTTCAGATAATTTCAATTAAATTGAATAATTTCAACTATTTCGGATAATTTCAAACACGTTCAAATTAAATCAAATAGTATTCGTAAGGAATCCATTCTCCAATATGTGCCTTTACGGTTTTGGTTGTAGAGCCTAGTATGCTGAATTTAATTAATGTAACAATTTCAGCTATTTGAATAGGTATTTGTACTTAGACATTATTATAATATCAAAGGATTTGATATGAAATGTTTTGGTTATCATAAGGTCAAAACCCGTTGTGTTTATGTGTGTCGTGGTCTTACGAGATACCTTTGATTTTCAAAAGGGATTTTGATAACTTTAATAATTCAAATTGAATGTGATTTTCTCACGCTGGTTTTCTACACTAACTCGGGTGTTATTTTATTATAATGCTCGGGTCAGACTGAGTATTACAGATACAGGATAGGATGCTATGGAGCTCATGAGATGAGCTGGATGACGAGGCGTATCACACGTACTTGGGTTTTATTCCGCTGTGTATTGTAGGCTGTATATTCAACAATTGAGATGACAAGTTATTATAACTGTCCGTTATTGTGTTATTGATGTGTTGTACTCTGATGATGTAATATGTAAATAACAGATATAGTTTCTTTTTGTATAAAGACAGTTATTATCTATTGTATATTGTTCCGCTGAGATTGTGAGATTCTGTGTTGTTATTTCTATTTTCTTCTTCTACCTCTTTCTTCTTTTCCCTAACGATCTGGTATTTCTGGCACTCGATTGCTCGGCATGTAATACAGTGAACGTATTGATGTCGATTTTCGAAGGTCGAAATTACAGGCTGTGACATAAAACTTCAACTTTGAACTCTTGTCTTCTTTAAAACATGATAATAAACTTTTGAAAAGAAAATCAAAGATTTAAACTTAAGAACATTTCGTTTTGAAACAAAATCAAACTTTCGACAAAAATGCGGATTTATACGTTGCTTTTGGTTAACAAATCACTATCTTTGTATCACGAACCCATAATGTAATAAATAACTCATTTCAAACACCATACCACAACATACATAATAACAAAAACATAAGCAATAATATTTTTTTCACAATCGCTAACTAACTTTTTCCCAAAATACAAGATAGAGACTTTTCTTGCCTACTCAAACTTCGGCGTATACAATTATCACCAAATCATCACATAAACAAGCACACATCATATATAACATTCATACACCAAAATACATCTTAAATTTGATAACTTTAATAAAGTTAACAATTATTTAAAAAGTGTTAACTTTACAAACCAAACTTTCACTCAATCAAACTAAACTTGGTCTCGACCTAGCTCACATGCTCCTAGCTCAACAAAGTGAAGATGTGGACCCTTGGAAGTCTAAACAGGCTCGGCCTAGGTTCATTTTTGGCTCGGCTATGGCTATAACAAGGCTCAGGCATGGTGGTTTTTGGTGGATATGGGTTTTGTTTAGTAGAGAATGGATTTGGAAGTCAAAAATTCAAAAAACGTTCTTTAGTCACATTTTCTACTTTTATCTGAACTATCTATATTGGTAAAAAAAATTGAAAACTATTTTATCATCATTATTAAATAATTAAAATAGGTTTATTGCTAATAAAAATCCATTTATTGATTATATATAATATATATAAATAGCATATTTAAAAGTGGCAAAATCCGGGGTCATTACAAATCTATTTTACCATCATTTGTTATTATTTAAAAGAGTTATATTTCAATTATAAAACCTATTTATTTAAAAATTATTAAATATTCGCAAATCAAGGAGGTAAAATTCCGGGTCGTTACAATACCCGTCTAATATCCTGCATTATATATTGTATATATCTTGATAAAATATTAGTATATATATTTTATATAATGTCCTATAGTTGTTATCATCAAAACCAATACCTAAGG
This sequence comes from Allium fistulosum, assembly GCA_030737815.1. Lineage (NCBI taxonomy): Eukaryota > Viridiplantae > Streptophyta > Magnoliopsida > Asparagales > Amaryllidaceae > Allium > Allium fistulosum. The sequence continues at coordinate 431,005,485 of CM060903.1, read as the reverse complement.
TACTAACATAACCCTTTATGTTGCTTAGCAGAGTTACATAATTCTTACTTAGTTAGGATAATATAAACATCACTTTAGATATTCTATGCCTTACGGGTTCTTGGCAACCATAGGAACACAAAGAAATCTATAAATGATGGAGAGCAATTTTATTCTAAATTCGTAATTCAAAATATTTTTATAGAGTATTATCGGCATGTAAGGAAATGAGTATAATCATGACATCCTATGCTTATAGTCGTCTGTTGTACACTCTTTTAAGTCTCCATAGGTTTTAATTTATTTAAACCTCATGATTTCTCTATACATATAACATACACATACGTATTTATGATAAGAATTATAATTTATTAACTTATATTTATATTCATATGTATTCTTTCATTAATTAAACATTTTAGTTAATTATAAATATATCATTTATATATAAATATATGAACATATAAATTCAAAAAAAAATCTGTAATTTACTTATTTATAACCACTATGAATACAAGTTTAATGTTTTTAAATTATATTCATAACCCTTATAAATTTTAGTTTTAATATATTTTTTGAATTTATTTGTTTATAACCTTTACAAATTTATATTTTATACCTCTTTATAAAATTTATTATATTCAAATATGATTATTTGAATCAACTTAAGTCTTGAAATACTTCTAAGTCTTCCACTAGAGCATACCCTTAGAACTGACCAATTTTGATGAGCCGCTAAAGTTCAGTAGTTCAGGAGGTTTTCCGTTTGTAAGAATGTTCCTAAATTAGAGTAACCTTCTCATATTTAAGCACTTTTCCTTAGACACTCATCTAATTGGTTTTTCCAAAAGATCGACTTACAAGTTTGTTAATTATTCACATAAACACAATTGTACTCTGATAGCATTGTTGGATCAGGTGCATTGGTAGTGGGGATAAAAGGAGGTATTTAGCAAAAAAAATCCTTTTATTAATTTGCACAAGATCATATTTTGTGCTTATATGAATAATAAATTTATATCAAATAATATTTAGTATTGTTTAATAAAAGAGTTTGTGGTATGTTTTTTTAACATCCGGGTATGGAGCTAAATAAAATAAATACAATAAAATTGTATTATTGGATTTAAATTTGGGATTTTAATGAATAAAACAAATTTTTAGGAATTAAATGGAGAAACTGAGGTATGAAATGGATTTGAATTGTGGAAAATATTTTAAAGTGGATAAAGAGTATAGATATTTAATAAATAAGGTTTAAAAAATTACTTTGTGAATTTTAATTGAATAAAATTCAATAAAGTTGATTTAAGGGTTAAAAGCTGTATCTTAACTATCGAAAAATTATCTCAGGTAGAAATAAAAGTTGGGAAAATTTCGGATTGAATTAAATGAATTTATTTAGTGTTTAAATGGTTAAACAAATTGAAAATTAGTGGTTAGCTTGAAAGATAAAAAGTATTTCTATTTTCTTTGGTTAATTGGGCCTAAAAGATTTTCCAAGCCCAATAACCTATAACCTAACTCTTAATCCAGCCTATATCCTTATCCCTACCTCATTCTTATCCACCTCCCCAATACTGCATTCCTAAGAAAAACCACCATACATCATTTTCAAGTCTAGGGTTTCAATTTTATCAAGTCTCAAGCAATTTCAAGTGATTCTTCAAGCTAAATCCAAAGTAAGTAATGCTCCTACCTAAATGTAATCACCCTATATCACTAAAATAAGTTGAATCCAGTTTTTAATGCTTGCATATCTTCCGATCAGAAATTTGTTTGAATCCTTTTGAGTTGTACCCGATGGTTTGAAGCTTGAAGTAAGGCTGTAAGCAATTTTGGAAAGCAATAATGTGAGAATAACATGTTTAATTTGACTTTTGAAAGTATGTGATAGATTTTTCCTTCGTTTATGATGATATTATACATTTACAAGTTGATAAATGGATGCATACGAATGGTGGTGTGTGAATTGGTTAAAGCTGTGTTTGATCATGTTTAATCTTTAAAATCTTTTTGCAAAATAATCGAATTTTTGATGCATGTATGTACTGAACTGATATTAAGTATAGCTATAGTAGAAAGTGCATCCGTAGTCTAGTAAACTCAGACCGAAGTTGGCCGAAGTAAGCTGGAGTCCGAGGGCCGAACCAGTTTATCTTAGAACTTACCGCTCTAGGAAAAGACATAACAAGTTGACCAGTAGGTTCCTGATAGGTTGACAAATCTGGGTTTACTTAGAGCACTAAGCTCTAGGAAAAATGTGTGTATACTTTATTTCTTGTTCTTTTATATTAAATCTTGATTTAATGAACTTTTGAAATTTGATTAGAATTATTTAAAACAAGGATTTTAGTTTTTTTGTTTAAAATAATTGAATAAAATTTCAAACGAAAGTAATTACTTTGACTTTGTAAAAATTTTAAGTGTTTATGTAATTATATCTAGCTTAAATTAGTTATTTATAATCTAAAGCTATTTTTCCAAGGGATCATAGTACATGTTTTAAAAGAAAGGTTGATTAATTTAATATATACATACATATACACTATATTATTTTGTGTATGTTAAGTGTTTCAAAACATGTGTGTTTGGATGCTTAGATGCAAATTTAAGCGGTGATATTTGAATATTTTTACTGCATATTTAATAGAGTCAATTCGTCATGGATTTAAGTGTTTGAATTACATGTTTTGAAAACTAAAACATCATTGCTATGTGATGTTGCTAATATGAAATGTGTAAAGCATTGTGGTGCTTGGTTGGCTATGTACTAAATATGAAGGTGTTTAGTTATGTTTTCATCAAAGCAATGCTATGATGACCTTTTTATTAATATGTTATTGATGCACATATGCAAGTTCATGCAATACTACTAAGTTAAAAATATCCTAGTAAGGCTATGATGTGAATTATTGGATATGTCATGTTTTATAGATGCTCTAAGTTGATGTTATGTTATGATATGATGCAAGTACATGACACTTATATGTGATATAAAAATGGGATATAAAGCCATTTCGGGAATAAATGGCATTAGGAAGGTAAAATAATTATAATTATGCGAATTCGACATTTGACGATAACAACACAAGGTGAGGCTACCGGGCACTAGTATTAATCCTAGCAGATAGATTCAGAGCCGCAACCTAAATCGTGATGATCTGGTCCAGTGTCGCTAGTTGTCTAAACAATCTGTTGCATGGATATAATCACGGAGATAGGCTCAATGCAAACTAGGATGATGGTGGTAATAATCACATTGATGGAGAGGATGAGACAGATGGCGATTATAATACGACGAGGTAAGCACCAATGAGAATGGGAGTAGATTATGCAACAAACAGATCATGTGTGGGCACCCACAACTTCTAATTGAGGGATACAAGGATGAAGTAAGTCATGATATCTTGGTATCGAGGCAGAGTCTAGGAGAGTGAACATGAGTGGTATCAACTAGTGATTACAGACCTCGTAAAAAAATAACTTAAATAGCGTATCTTGTTTAAATAATAACTGCAATTTATTAATGTGGATAAAATGTGATCCCAGTTGATTAGAGTTGCAACTATGAGCCACTTTGAATAGTGTCGTGACATGTGTATTTACACTGTTTTGATTTGATAATATGTGGACATGTTTAAATTATAGAGTGTGTACATATTTTTTATTTTAAATACCACATATGTACCTAATATCACTTATTTGTTTCTGTGGCACCGTTACACTCAGAGCTGGTGTTTAGCCTAACATAGTGTTTTATTATGTTTGTTACATCACCTTGGGTCAGATGGGGGTGGTTATTTAATAAGACAATCACCTTTTCACATCTTTCTATTTTGTTGCTTTAGGAGACTGTTGAGGGCCATACGCACAATGTTAATTATTTTATAAGTACTATCATTTTAGAGTTTAGTGACTTGTGACGCCCCACCTCTATACCCATGCTAACCAAGAACACTACGGAGTAGTGCTGTCAATTAGCACGGAGGATAAGGCTATTGAGGAGCGACCATCCGTGTAACTTCTTTGCGCGAGCACCGATATGTCAGATAGAATAGAATGCATATCTTTTAAGGAAGAAATCCGACATACCGATACAAACACAAAGCTATCACACAGTGGCTATATATGATCTTCGGAAACAAATATAGAAATAAACGTAACACAAATCAGTCACAGACAATTCATATCACAAAGGCGGAAAGAGATATGATTATAACACATGAAAGTGTACATCAGAGTGGTGGTCAAATAAGATCCACAATAACACAAGTGAATAAATACAAGTGCAAGATAATAGAATATGTATACATCAAGGAGTCTAATCTCAAATGTATACAAACAAAAACTACTAAACTAGAGTAGTTAGCCAAAAGTCAGAAGATGGCTCCAGATAAGAAGTCATGAGGAAGCACCTGTAAAATCTCAGTCTGACCCGAGTATTATTTAAGAAGAAAATAATAAACGGATCAGTCTAGCTATAATTATCAGATAAAATGATATAGAACAAGAGATATGGCATAAACATATAAGATATCCATAAAAGCATACTACTACAAGTATGAAAATGATAATCAACAAGAGATTAATCAATATCACAAGAATCTTCTCAAAGATTAAAAGAATGTCATATTCTTAATTTAATTCACCAAGCCACAATAAAATGACATACTCATCAATGTCAATGGTAAAAGCTGGTGAAACATAAAATCCAGAGATCTCAAGAAAAGAGGATGACCAATCCCATAAACTGAACATCGACGCACCTAGAAAGATATGCCCCATGTAAAGTCTAGCATCGATACACCTAGAAAGATGCACCCCATGCAAAGTCGAACATCGACGCACCTAGAAAGATACGACCCATGCTCTAGCATTGACGCACCTAGAAAGATACGCCCCATGCATAAATAAACATCGACGCAACTAGAAAGATACGCCCCATGTAATGTCTAACATCGATGCACCTAAAAAGATACACCCCATGAAAAGTCTAACATCGATGCACCTAAAAAGATACACCCCATGAAAAGTCGAACATCGACGCACCTAGAGAGATACGACCCATGCATAGATGAACATCGACACACCTAAATAGATACGCCCCATGCCCCGACTTATTGAGCCGATTGCTCCACGAAGTAAATAAACATCGACGCACCTAAATAGGTACGACCCATGCGAGAAATAAACATCGACGCACCTAAATAGATACGACCCATGTGAGAAGTAAACATCGACGCACCTAAATAGATACGACCCATGTGAGAAGTAAACATCGACGCACCTAAATAGATACGACCCATGCTCTAAACCATAAAATGATCGTCATCGATCATAAAGGGTTTCAATATGTGTGAATCGAAATCACACCAATGAGGCATAGACTAACCTTGAAGATAAAGAGATATGTGTGAATTGAAATCACACAAATGGTGTCTAGTCTAACCTCGCAAACAAAGAGACATAGCACAATCGCTAGTCTAAATCACAAGAATGATCATCGTGATCATAAGGAAGTGTCGATTACACTAAGCTAGTAAATCTAAGAGTTTAGCTTCATGTCCCATAACCACTTGCTTAACTCAAATATTTACGAACAGATTGTAGATCTGCACTAGGAAATTGTCACAAGAGTTTCAATCGAACAAGTCCATCAATTAACCGACGAAGTAAACGCAAGCGTTTCATACCACTTGTTTTGCTAAGCCGTTTAATTATATTTTCTCATACGAATGAGGTAAAGGTTTGTATATACTAATAAATTGGAAAACATTTTTATAAACGAGTTTGATATTGAAAATCGAGTTGAAATCGTTTTAATGAAAGAGTTTTGATATTTAATACTAGTATAGGAACCTTTATATTTTGAAGTGACAAATCATAGAAGTGATTGTAGAAACAATCAATCATAAAAATTCACGTTCGAAGACGTGAGTAAAGTTCAAAGAAATCAATTCCCAAAACCATCAAAGTAAGGAGTTCTGTTGAACGCTTTTCAGATAAGATTGCCTACGCGGGGGTCCAGGGGGCAGCGCCCACGGCGGGGTGCGGGGCAGCGCCCCGTCACGGTATGACTTAGTGAAGGCAAGCTGGTCCAGCGACCTAAGGAAAAGTAGGTCATACGACCTTAGAGTTCACGCGACCTAACAAGACCAAGGATAAGGTCGGTGACGACCTACGACTTAACAAAGTCCTGCGACTTAACAAAGTCGAGCGACCTACGACTTAACAAAGTCAAGCGACCTACGACTTAAGGTCAAGCGACCTAGTGAAATAGCAGTGGGAATGTTAGGTCGGAGACGACCTACGACTTAAGGTCAAGCGACCTAAGTGGGATGCGCGACCTAAGAAAGTACGCGACTTAACAGTTTAAGGGTCTACGACCTAACGAGTTAAAAAGGTCCAACGACCTAAGAAAATTAGGGTCATACGACCTAAGGTCTTACGACCTAAGCCTTGAACGACTTAGTGGAACGAACGACTTAACGACCTAAGCCTTGAATACGAGCTACGAGCTAACTGCAAACGACTTAAGGCCAAACGACCTACGACTTAACTCGAGGCGCACGAGCTAACTGCAAACGACTTAAGCCTTTAACTCGTGAACGACTTATGCCTTTAGCTCGTGAACGACTTATGCCTTTAGCTCGTGAACGACTTATGCCTTTAGCTCGTGAACGACTTATGCCTTTACCTCGTGAACGACTTATGCCTTTAGCTCGTGAAAGACTTATGCCTTTAACTCGTGAACGACTTAACATTTTGCCTGGAGATTATAGGTCGGCAACGACCTACGACTTAAGGGCCAGAACGAGCTAAAAATGGCCAGAACGACCTAGTAGCAGTTTTTCACCAAAATCACTAAATTTTGGAGTTTTTCGCCAATCCAATCCAAACCAAATGCAGATATTCATACAAATGCAATAGAGGATCATTCCCAACAGTCCAAGATAGATATAGGCAAGATGTGAGATCAAAAATCTCACCTTTTCACGGAATTTGATGAAGACGAAGCTCGGGGGCAAAGCAAAGATCAACCACAAGCTTGAATCAATGTCTTCACTTTGAATTTGGAGTTAGATGTTGAATTTGCTAAAGAACTTGAGCTTGGAATTTTAATTTCCTATTCCCTCCACCATTTTTGCTAAAGCTTCAAAGTTGATGAAGTGATGAAGAGAAGGAAGGGTTGGGCTGAGTTAGAAGAGGTGCAGCCCAAACCAAAAGCCCAACACAAAAAGTGACGAAAATTTCACTATCTCCAAACATATCGAAGTTTACACTCAAAAAGATCGCAAACGTCATTTTGAACTCAATGGGGGTGGTCTCGAGTCCTAATTTGACCGTATGCAAAAAGTAGCTTTTCGGACTAACATCCGACTAACAATAAAATATTTAAATATAAAATCGATAAATATGCGGGTTGTTACATGACTGCTCTATCGATACCACTGTTCTCTATACCATTTGCATCATCTGGGGAGACGATGTCTTTGAAGTGGAGTTAGAGTTTGTAGATATATGTTAGTGACCCTAGTAGCAGCAGCAAATCATGGATGTTGTATTTTGGGCAGTTTTTGATTATATATATATTCTACCATGTATATAGTGACGTATTTTTGAAGCGTCCATGTATCCGACATATTTTGTTGTATGTATACTTTGGTCGTTCCATCGTAACAATTTATCTGTTATCTGTGTCATATCTAATTATTTTTTGATATGTAATTTACTCAATTCCGAAAATCGTGTATATTGCATTGTGTCAAGACAAGAAACATATTATTTTAGATGTGATCAGGTATTGTAACAAATCAATGTTGACCCAAAGTAGTGTATACAAGAGATCGCTCCATCCAAGCCCCTTGATCCAAGCCATCGGGTGGTAAACTCCCTCAAATAGATTGAACACTGGAGCCGGGGCATCATAACGTGGTATTGGAGCTTGTTAGACCAAGTTTTGAGTAAATCAGGAATTAGAACATAGTTAACCATAGAAGAGCCAGACTTAGGATGTTGTCCCTGTTTTGGTAGCCCAAGGAGAGTCTAAAATAACTCGTATATCACAAGAAAAGTTATAGTAAGTGTTCTAAGGGATGAACACTAAGATCGTATATATATAAGTATTTGTAAAACAATGCATATTTGTTAATGAAATTTTATGTACTTGAATATACTATCCATAGTTTATCTTATAAGTGATAAATGTTATCTGACGGAAGTATGGTAGGACTAGGTAGACTTAGAGTGGGTGCATTGACCACTCCACCCCATCGTTAGACTAATGGTTCTAGAAATTCGAGCATTCTCTTGACCATGGATCGATGAATTGAGGTCTTGAGACACGTCCAAGGCATGTGAACTCGATCATCGATCAATATTTAAACAATTAAATATTAAAGTCTATACGAGCTTTGCTGAAGTACAGTATCGGGCACAAATTCAATCATTTACAGATTATTCAAGTAAAGCCCCAATTCTGATATATAATAAGCTGCACCTAATAACAACATTTTAAACACTTTTTCTGTTCATCAACGCTGTATCACCAAGACATCCATGATTTGGCCTAATGTCAAAAACTCTATTAATATTCATAGTTAATTACGACTATTGCATAGGCTACATTAAAGTCCTTGGTTCAATTAGATAACATTTATCGATTGATCGAATAACTCTAACTAAAGTTTTTGACTTTAAGTTGACTACCATTATGGTGATACTAACCTTCTACAACGAAGGAGATGAATTCTTTGTTGTGTAGTGTTCCACTTCAAGTAGCTCTACGTGTACCCAAGTATGGCCATAACATGGTCACCATGCTAAGTGTTTGACTACAATCAAAGTACAACCCAGCTACTTAAGGTCAAAAATACCCTCAAGTCTGAAGACTACTGTACGTTATTCCATGAGATCTTCTATTTTGACTGTTATATTGACCTATAGAAGACTTTGGTCGAGTAGTTATGTGATTATTCCAAAGTATATAACTCTTTGGTTCCCCAATGGTCATGAATAATTCACCATTTATCATATAGAGAGCATTACATACACTAGCCTTGATAGGCGTATTGATATCCTTTTTTAATACATCTTGACTAGGAACATTTATGCAGTAATTATTTTAATATCGATTCGATACTCATAGTTACGAACACATTCATAACTACAATCGATAAAATACTTTATCCTAAGGATATTTTACTTATATATATTTAATGTGCTTATTTCACTATTTATATCTCTATATAACAGCGCATAAAAGAAAAAATGAAAAACCAGAAGCATACTTCATTTCAAACAAGGTTATCTATAAGAGTTAAGTTATATAATCAAATAACATAATTTCCCTTAGGGCATACCCTTAACTCTATCATTCAAGACCATGTTTTGTATTGCCTCATTGATATTCCTAACATTCTGCCATGAGTTGGTCTTTTAGCCGCTACACTCCTCTTGGTCGCCATGGCTCATAGGGATCGTAGGAGCGTTCCATCCATAATACTCAAGATGTCTTATCTTCCACCCTTATTTCTACCAATATTGGAGTTCAATCAAGTTGTTCTTAGCCTTCTTCTACCTCTAACACCCAATCACCAGTTATCTCTAGCATCCACGCAAGGATCTCCTAGATTAATCTTCTATTCCCTGCCATGCCAAGACAACCATGACCATGGTTACACAATATGTTACTACTCTACACCGCAAGTATTTTGTCCATGGAGTAATCTTGTTTTCAGTAGTAGTGCTCTCTTCTACCTCTACTTCGGCTTTTGGATCACACTCTTCTTCAGACATACTCCTCTCTAAGGTTATGCCCCAATACAAACTTGACCTTTCCCTAGAGTGCACCGCTACTACAACCATAAAGAACATAAAGCTTCTAGAGAAAAGGTACATTTCTGGGAGGAAAGTTGCCAAGCAGCTCTTTTGAACCAACGAGAAAAAAGATATCTTCATCATCAATAAAGATTAACAACACTATGATAATGATGCCCTAATTACCTCTTTAGATGTAGAAATCGAACCTTTAAAAAAAAGCACCGAGGAGATGAAGGACTACTAGAAGGGTCAACTAGATACCAATTTTACTGACTATGAGACCCTCCAAAAGGATTCCAAGATTACTAATGAGAAACTTAAAGAGGCCCACATCATAAAGGCCGCTCTTAATAAAGAGCATTACAATTTGGGGCCTATGCCGATGTGACGACCCGGTTAGGAGCCAAAACTTAAAATTTCAAGTTATTTTCATTTGGGAATTTTCGGAATAATATTATGGATTGTTGGAAATTGGTGGAATTATGAGAAAGGAAATTAATTTGAAATAGAAAAATGATTTGTATGGAATTAAAGGAGGATTTATAAATTAAGGTAAAAGGATAGAGATTAAATTTTTGTAAAATATAAATGTGTGAATATTTTATTTAAAAATTAAAATTTTTGAATTAGTTATCAAATATTGTTTTAAAAACCATATTTTGAGATATTTGTGTTTTGTGGTTTACTTGTAATTTAAAGAATATTTAATAATTTATTTATATGAAATAAAAACGTAAAAATGAACATAAAATATTTTCAAGTAAACAAATTGTGAATTTAATTTTTTTCTTGATTTAAAAATAGAAAAGAAGCTTTGAAAATTTGTTTATGGTACATTTAATACCGGAAAAGTATTTGAATGAGTTCAAAAAGTTTTTACATGGGTTAAATTGCGTTAAACATAATTAAAAGAGGTTATTAACCTTTATATATGGTAAAATACCATTTTTTATGTCAAATTGGGCTATTTGGGTTTGAGAACAAGCCTAAAACCTATATATTCTCTCCAAACTAGCCAGTAAATCATTTCATTCTAATTTCTTATTCTCTAAAATGATTTCAATGCTAAGAAAATCAAATAACGGCAGCCTCCTTGAATCCTAGTCAAAAAATCCAATTTTTAGGCAATTTCAAGCTTCAAACAACTAGTGTAAGTGCTTCTAGCCTTCCTTAAACTTAAAACATTCATGTTTAATGAAAATTTCAAATTTCAAATTTCAAACACATATTCACTTTCAATCAGTAACCATAGGAGTTATTTCAAGGATTTTGGAGCAAAAATTTGGGAGAACAAACTTCTTCTTCCTTAAGCGAGTGTATTTTCACTTCTACATCTTGCATGCTTTATATGATACTTGAATTTACTATGTATAGAGTTAAATGCTATAAATTGGATTGAATTGGGAATATTATGGTTTGATATGCTTGATTATAACTTGTAGATATGATTTGTGTTCTCTCGTTCATAGAAATTTAAATACCAACATTCAAAATCATTTAAATCATGTGATATACATTATTGAACAACTGCATGCTTAATATATATTAAAGTACACACTAAAGTAGGTCCTAGGATGCTAGAAGGTTGCTTGAATCCCGGTTGGAACGGTTGGTGTAACATCCAGTTTGAAGTTAAAATAAAATAAATATTTTAAAATGTATATTTTATTGAATTTAATAAATTAAAATTTTGAATTTATTCGATAATAAAAAGAAAATATTGATTGAAAACTCAAATTTGAAATGTGAATTTTTGTTCAAAAAATTCGAAAGTTGTTTGAAAATTTATTTTTACACTACAAATAATATTGTTGGAATTTTAGAATTATTTTGGAATTGTTCAAAACTGAAAGGGGACATTTAAATAAAAAGAAAACTATTATCAAATGAAACAAAATCATGATAAAATGTCTTGGGTGGATTTCTAAATTGACAAAGTGCCTCGGGTTGGTTTTTAAACGGGTTAAGGGAGTTGGTTTAAATTTTGGGTACTAATTTGTAAAACTGAAAATCAGAAGAAAATTTGAAATTCCCTTTCTCGCTATTGGACCACTACCACTTAACCAATATGCTTCACACACGTTCCTTGATCCTTATCCATTCAAAGCCTGTATCCTCAAATACCCTAGCCCTAAAATTCGAAGTCGGCAGGAATCAAAAATCAAAAAAAGAAATCGTGTGCACGCATCGAGATGAGTAGGGGCACTCAAGAGTCGTTGTTGGCGGCATCAGGCAGCTGCACGCAGGCATGTGGTTGCGACCGAATGATCGGAACAGGAAGATGTTGAAATCATGGAGGCGGTGTGTGCGATTATGGGACCAGTGGCCGCATGCTGGTGATATATTTGGACGACATGGAGATGGCAGAGGCTGGTGATGGCAGATGTGGGTTAAGAGCGGTGCCTTAGATGCTTTGATTTGTGAATATAATTCCAATTTAGGTTATTAGTGGGTTAAAACATATTTTGTTTGATATTATACCTATACTGGGAATGATGCTCTGCCTTTTTCGTCCTAAATGAATAAAAAATTAATTTATAGTGATTGATTATTGCAAATTAGTGAATAATTAGTTGATAGAATTTAAGTTAATCAGAATATACCTACTGTGTTTATAATTATTCAAGGTAAAATTACACGATTTAAGTGAATATATCGATTTTTACCATATTTCGAATTCATTCAACCAAAATATATTTTAAATAAGAATATGGTAAAATCCGATTTGATACGATTTAATTTGATTGCATATGTGATTGATGATGTCTTGGTAACCGAATTGCTATTAGTAGATGTTTGATGGTTAACTGCTTGATTAATGATTGTTTGAATTGAATTCTGTGTGTTTGATGAAATTATATTTGTGATTTTTAATCAAGAAATAAATAAATATTACATAATATATATATATATATATATATATATATATATATATATAGTGATTTAAAGAAAATGAAAAATTGGACATGGATATTTAGGGCTAGTATAGTGTATAAGAGAGATTTATTAGAAATATTGAATTTATTTATGAAGATCTTATATTGTATTGAAGAAAGAATTGCAAATGTTGTTTGAAATGCAACTTTCATTCATTAGAAATTCCTTTTTATTTCTAAAAAATGTTACATGGTTTTCAAAATTTATTTTAAGATCAAAACTTTGAATTTTTAAAGCTCCGGTTATTGTTTTGATCTATACGTAATATTTTAAAAATATTAAACTTGAATATTTTAAAAGATTTTTAACCTATTTTGATTTTTGAATTCAAAATGAGACGTTTTCCAAAGTCTCGGTTACATAAAATGAAAAATTGAAGAAATTCAAGTTTATGATTTGAAAAATCATAAAAACATAGTTGGATTATTTTGAGATAAAAGATGGCTTTATAAAGATTAAATTTGAATTATTTGAATTAAATTTGGATCTAAAATTGAATTACAGGGGTTTAAAATATTTTTAAAATATGAGAAAATAATTAAAGTTCAAGTTTAACCTTTTGAAAATTCTTAATTACATATTTAAAATAGTTTGACATGAAATTCATATTTTTAAAGTTTAAATTTGAACTGTTTAATATTGTTTTGAATTTAAATTAGGATCAAAAGAATATGTAACGACCCGTAAATTTAACTGGTTTTAATAACGTTATTAGTTGAAATTTTGCGAAATTTTAAAAGATAAAATTTTGAAATATATATTTGATATTTGGAATGCGTCTAGCTAAACATAGCAACTGGTAAATTTTCGTTCGAAAATATGAAAGTTTATTTCGCGTGTAAATTTACTTCAATTTAATCAGTTAAAAAGCGATGAAAATAAAATGTTTTCAGAACCTAAATATTTTTATATAGAAAAATTCTAAACCATCTTCTGAGCAAACGTCAGTTTTCGTTTTTCCAAATTCGGATTTCTTTAGCTCCGTCGATCTTATTTTCTGCGTATTTGCTGCATTTTCCGCTAGAGAATATTTGAATTTTTATAATTTAATCATACCACAGATATCTGTATACCATTTTGATCGTATCGTCATGCTGATCTCTGCGATATATTCATTTCTGTTTTCCGAACCCCGGTACACCACGAAATCTGTAACGATTACTGTATCGGTAACCGTTTTCGGACAAATTAACGTCTGTTGGCCTTTCACTTGTCTACCAGTTGGAATTATATAGCCACTCATTATTAATATTGCAGCTATTCAAATTCTGACTTTTACTATTCCCAATCGTTCAATCCACCCTGTTGTGCGGCGCATTCAATAGTATACTGGTTGTCACTTTATTTTCTTCCTTTGTACTGTTCTTTCACGAGAATTATAATATACATAAAATTTTGCTTCCTTCGCTTGATATATTTTCATTTGCATGATCGTCTCCAAAACCGGACATCTATTGTTCATTCTTCCTCCATTCAATCGAGCACCACCGAATCGTCCCTCCCACCTTCGATCAGACTTTCCTCCTCAGTGCCTTCCTCGCTCACTGTTTGATCCACTCACCTCGGCTCAAACTCCGACCAAGCATCTTGCCCACTCCCCGACAACCACAACCTCCCATTAGCTTCCATTTCCAGCCTTCACCATGAACACCATCTCGTCCTTTCCTCCTCCCTTCGCCTCTCTATTTTCCATGGCCGCGACCTTGCAACCTCGCCATCGAAACCCCTCCTTCCCACTTTCATTGTCCACCTCCAACTCCATCTGTGCCGCCTCCTTCCCGAGCATTCTCTCCAACCCACATCATTCGTTCGCACGCCACAAAGCCTTCCAGCTTCCGACGTGCCTTCCACCGATCATCCCCAGCAGCTGCTCCGGCCTCTTCCTCTCTCCGCCTGTCTCATCTTGGGCCACGAGATCATGCGCAACCGAGCACTTCACTTAGAGGCAGCCTCTTCTTTTTGGGCAGCCACTCACTATATATATTGGTAAATTATTTGTATATATATTGTTTTGTTTTGTCTGCAGTATATATATATATATATATATATATATATATATATGCAGATACGTTTATTTATAAGATGGTTTCATATATATTAGTTAATATAGGCCTCTGTTTTGCATTTGTACAGTAGTATTATAATATGTATATATCAAAGTATTGGAAATCGTTGGGAGGTAATAACGTGAGTTCTGTATATGGGTAATAAGCTATCTTGTTTATACTTTATTAGTTTGAATAAATTTATAAAAGTTATAAAGGATATATAATATAAGTTTTACTGTATAATATAAAGGATATATATTTTATCTGTTCCATATACATACGTTAGTATGCAATATTTTGTTAACTTGTCCACCTGTTTGTTTGTTTGTTTTGGGATCGGCATATATATATATATATACTATGTATAGTTAGCAGAGCTTTGATTTTTAGAATATTGGTTTATATACATGTTTAATAATCCATATTATATAAGTAATATTTTACTAGTAGATATATTTATATAAGCGTACAGTATATATATATATATATATATATATATATATACTTGCAACTGAGGCCATATGTTGATCTAGTAAAGTACTATATTATACGAGTTTTAAATATATGTAATATATATGATTTCAGTATGAGTTATATATATATATGATTTTAGTATATGATAAGTATATATAGTTGTATATGAATTTTATACACATATATTTATGTTGTTATATGTACACATGAGTTAGATATATATGTTAGACTAGCATATTTTGTTCAATGTCTAGGTTATATATATATATATAGATATTTGTTAAGTATTTTACATTTACGTGTTTGTTATATATATTAGTCTATAAATTTTATTTGATTGGTTTATTGTATAGGTTATATGAATTTCTATATATTTTGTTCGAATATATAAATAATGTTATGTTTGGATATGTATTATAAATCAAGTCTGCATGATCCAGTTACTATATAGGTGTATACAGTTTTATATATATGTAAGCTTTAGTATATATAAATGTTTTCTTATTTATCGGCTTTGAACATGGTTTTCCAGTATATATATTTTATAAAGCAAGATATTTATAAGTTTGGTAGTGTCTGCATTTCTATTAGTAATATAAAGATTGATTTTAAAGATATAATCTATACGTAAGCTTACTTGTGTGTATATAGTATTATATATATATAATTCTTTCCATATATGTAGAGAATTTATTTTAATATGTGTTGGAAAATTTAGAATTTGATTTATATATATATAGTTATATATAGTTGTATATAAAAATATACAAGTCACTTATACTATTTATCTTCTTCGATCTTGTTCTGATTTGATTTCGTCAATTCTAATCTATCAGCTTTGTTCGTCGAATCGTGTCCTTCTAGCGTTGCTTTGGAACTCGTAGCTCATTTCTGTTTTCAAACTCCTCTAGCCTTGAAAGGTGAGCAATCACTCACGATTAATGTTCTTTTATTTATTAAATCTGATTTCAATTGAAACGACAATTGAAATATGCTACTGTTAGTTATTTACACTGTTATTTATGCTATTAACTGTACCAGTTCACCTGTGACATCTGACACTATTATTTGTTAATTATACGATGATAATCCCGTTTGGTTGATAAGTGATTGATTGTTTGTTGTTTATATTGGATGTTAAATTGTAATGTATAAAGTGATAAATTGTATGTAATTGAATTTGACGAAGGATAGTTAAAAATTTGAATCGACATGTGTTGAATTTGATTTGTTAAATTTGTATAATATGACCCCTTGAATGTTTAATTATTTGACACGTAGAAAAATAGTTAATTACCCTTGAACCATTTGAATTTATGTTGTATTAATTGATGAAGTATGAAATTGAATGATTGATGTCGAGTGTAGAATTGCATAGAATAATTAGTATAATAATCTTTAATCTACATGAAATGATAGTGTAGATTCTAGAAATAATTATATTAATTCGCACAAACAACAATGTGAATTAATATGGTTTGGGATTATTTGAATTGATTATTGGATTGTTTTTGATTGTTGTTATTGTTTTTTTATTTACTTTGATACCATCCCAGTTATCACACTGCAAGTTCCCTTTGCTATGCTTGATTTTTGAATTGAAATGGAATCGGGTTGAAATGATAAATACCCAAATTAAACTTTGACCTAGGATAGAGAATTAAATAAAGCCCGATTGGTCAATAATTTGATTTAAAAATAAAATAAAGATTTTATTTGAAAAATAATATGGTTTTGAAACAAAGTTGGAATCTGAATTTTAATGAAAGGAAATGTTAATATTTAATAATCTGAATCAAAATATTAACATAGTAGTTGATAAAAGAACGTTGTTTTAAAATTTGGAATTATTAACAATCAAGTTGAAATTATGTAATAATTAAGTTTTGAAATTATTTAATAATTAAATAAGATTGAATTATTTAATAATTAAATAAAATTGAATTCTTTGTTAAGTAAAATTGAACTTCTTGAATAAGTGAAATTTAGTTCCTTTATTAATTAAGCTTTGAAATTGTAACTAAGAAAATAAATAAGTGAAATTGAATTTTCTTTAATAAGAAATAAAATGTGTTTTATTGAAATCAATGTAAGACTTGAAATGTAAAGAATTTGATTTGATGAATTTAATTTAATGCAATTTGTAAGTTTTGATATAATGAAGTTGAACTTAAGTAATTAATTTAATAAATTGGAAGTTAAATAGAAATTATTTTGAAGGATAAATTAACTTAACGAATATTGAATGGAATCGATAAATGAAGTTAAATTGATTTGAATGTTAAATTAAATTAATTTAAATAATTTCAGAATGAAACTTATATATGAACTTGAATCAATATTTGAATTGTTTTAAATAGAAATTGAAATTGAATTATAAGATTTTGAAATTATGAATTTGGAAGTTTTGAAACGTAAATTATGGAAATTGATTTAGAAAGACAAATGAAATGTTGGTTTACAAATTCTATTTGAAATTGAATTTGATTTGGTTTTGAAATATATTAAACGGCCAATCGGTGTAATAATTACGAAAATTATTAAAGAGACCAGAATCGGTTAGGGACATACTCACTGTCTAAACCGAAAACCACTTTAATAACTATACGTGGAGTGTGATCCAGAATGAAGTGGTTGGAATGATGAATGTGATGACTGAAGAAAGAGAATGATAATGGATAGCCTTGACACTTGTGTCAAATTGGAAATGACTAAAACAGGAGCCGTGCCGGGCCAAATGGAGGTTAGCTACCTCTAGCAAACACACTTCTTCGAAAACTACTCATTATTTGTTGTCGATTGGTGCACCCTTGATTTGGGAGTGTTGTTTCGCGGTGTTGCGATCGCTACGGCGATGCGTTCTCACCAGTCCGGATCAGGCAAACGGTAGTTTCACTACCTTGGGTATTGCCTCATGTGCCTTGTCATACTTGTATCCCTATATACGCGATGTAACGCCCCACCTTTATGCTCATAATAACAAAGAGTATTAAAAGAAATACTGTCTATTATTACGAAGAATAAGGCTGGATAGGAGCGACCATCCGTAATTGGCCTTACACTAATATTGGTTATCTCGATAGGAGTGGTATATACTTTTTATTTTTCATCTATTATTTATTTACTCCCATCGACATATCCAATTATCAGTATAAAACAAACTACGATAGTTCATAATAGTTTAGGACATTAGATATAACAATAACACAGATAATATAAATTCGGAACACAGATAAAAACAAAAGTCTCATATATATATAACTGATGTCAGTTAATACATAGTTGACACAATACATATGATACACTACAACTGTCGACTCTAGAAGTTATATATACACATACATTATCGACTAATATACATGAATACATATCGTTCTATACAATGACACGACTACTACAAAAGGACAATGACAACTTCAGAAGATGTGAAAAGTCTTCAAATCCCGAACAGCAACTCAAAGAAGGAAATCTACAACCTGAAATACTCGGGTCTGACCCGAGTATTAAATTCAAAAGAAAATAATACACGGGTCAGTCTAATTCAAACTCAGTTATTAGTGCATAGCAGCAATAATAATCAGATAGTCAAATAGACGATAATCACAGAAATCTCGTATATCCAACTCTCGATACGAGAATTGGATAACGGCAAATATAACACTAAATAGTGTTAAACAATAAATCAACAATCCAAATCAGAATACAACTCCAAAACATTGAAATTCACCAACGAAACAATTCAACAAATCGAAACATCAATTTAAAACTGTCAAATCAGATAGGGCTGCAGTACACGCACGCGTGTACTGCCTCGCCACTATCGCCAGCGATACAAAAAAGTTCAATGAAAGTCACAATGATCGCAAGGTCAAACCCCGAAATCGGGTTCAACTCAAGTGTGATCAAAAACACAAATCCAACTGCATCTCTACAATGTAAACCAACAACTCAGAAGCCAAGCAACATGTATGGAACATTCACTCGACCAAACAACTCAGTGCAGAAGTAGATGGCACTGCTCATCAACTCAAACCAATAATATCAGAAGAACATTTAAATGCAGACTCGATGGTACCAAGTGGTTAACGATGCACACGAATCATAAAACTCGAATACAACAATTGGAGATGCACATCAGACTACCCAAAGGAATGACATGACCAATGCATGCTATAGTCTCACGACCAACCAGACAATTGAAACAAACACCCTCTATTTACAAGGAGCAATACGACTGGCAAAATGAAGGTCAAACTACCCAATTACATGAAGCAATTATGAAACTGGAAACTGCAAGATCAAGCTCGAGCACAAAGGCCACAAACCAAGTGTACATATGATGCTGTACAGAAAACAGTGAATTAGTGTGCAAGTATGGACAGAGTTCGAGCACAAGATAGTGGGACACTTAACTGATCAAATTCAGGACGACACAGTAACCACAAGGATACACTTAAATGCAAACTATATCTAAAGTGATATAGAGTACACCTGAAACAAAGCTGAGAGACCATGCAACTATACTTGAAACCAGAAATAATGCAGTGCTACCGACGGTAGTGTGCAATCAGAAGAAATAAACAAAAGTTCTCATGTCATCCACAAACTCAAAATGAACTACCAGATAACCATGTGCAAGAATGCAAAAGCTCAAGAATGAAATCAAAGCAAACTCATGTGGAGAGTGCAATCAAAAGTATATATATGCAGTGACACACAAAGAAGCCTAGACAACATCACATTGCAACTATACTGGAATGCATATGCACTGCAGTTCGTATGTACAACATATACAATGAAGAAGATTCAAAGACTCAAACAAGTGAATAGCTAAATGCAACTCAAGTGAAGATAGTGGTAAATCACAGACAGGTCAGACCAACCAAAAATGAGACAGTAGTCAAGGCCATAGTCAAAAGTCATAACAGTGATAATATCACAGTTTCAAAACTGAGTAGGAATTTTCGAAGATGATCGAAGTCAGTTCTTATAGCAATGTAAAGTCAAATCCTCATCTCAACATTATGTTCAATAATCAAGTTTGTAAACCAAGTATCAATGACTGAAAGTGTACAACAGATTTTTAAAAACGACAAAGCAGTTCTATTTGCAATTTTTCATCTCCAAGTACAACAAATTTCAAAACCGTAGAGACCAAAACAAGAATCGATCAAAAATCAATGCCAACAAAACCCCAATTTAAATTCGAATAGCAACAGAGGCTGAAGCCAAAATATATTCACATAAGTCGTAGTTAAAATCGATGTCCATCGAAAATGCAACCCAAATCAAGACACAGAGAAAGCAACAAAAATCCAAATGCTCGATACTCAAGTGAAGATACCAATTACGACTGAAATGAAATAGCCGAGCAACATAGAGTCAAACAAGTCAGTATAGATCCATCAAAACTAAGAACCACTGAATTACCAAACCCGAAGAGCCTGGTAATATCAAAACGACAATCAATGTGTTTCACAAAAACCACTGCCGAAATGAAGTTACTAATAAATTGAACAGTTCAAAATCAAGTGCCAACCAAATATCATGATGAACCAACTACACCATTACAAGCAAGTAAATATCTAAAAATTGGTAAGCATGGAATTGCAAGAATCAAAGCAGTGCCACAAAATCAAAATCGAGAGCATCTAGTATAGGCAACACTGAAAGCCAATTGGACAAACAAATACCACAGTAAATCGTTAAGACAAAATCAAGGCCGAAGCTTAATATTATCAACCAACACAAAGCAAACTCATGAAATCAAACTGTTGCAGCACTATACTAAATACGAATTAGATGTGAGTAAATAATTTACTCACCTTATTTACGACAATAGAAGCAGCCGAAGCAAGCCTCAACGAGACGAACGATCGATCAAAGTCAAACGCGAGTTCATCTACACAATCGATCAACAGAAGTCGGTTGCTCCGACAAAACAAAGCTCTAGTTCCAGTCTCGATGCAAATAGTCGAGATCGCAAGCAAATAAGCTACAGCGAAGCCGAAGCCAGAGCTACAAAAAAAATCGACGAAGGCGAAGTCCAAATCACAGAGGCACGGACTAACTGGAAGCAACCGGAAGTAGCAATCAAAGAACGACCAGCAATCGATCGAAGGGCTAAAGCCCTAATTTTCAGATCGAAGAAACGAAGAACAAAGCCGCCATTTATTTTTCCAGAGCAAAGATAAAAGGAACGGGCCGATAATTTTCTCGTTTGTTTAATTTTTTTGGGTCGAACGAAAAATGATTTTTAGGGGTAAAGGAAATGGGTGAAAAGGGGTTCACACGGCAACAAAGAAAAACGTGGGCCAACTAAAAATTTAAAGCCCGCATAATATTTCACAAATTCAAAAGAATTTAACCCGGGTGTTAAAAACGTCAAACAGTAATTAGCTGGCATTTTAATCGTTTAATGACGATATTTAATTAACAGCAAAATCTCGGGTTGTTACAGACTCCCCTCCTTATAAAAATTGCGTCCCCGTAATTTTCATAAATAAAGTCATCTATAACGATTGTTCTTCTAGCATAAACTGGTTATGCTAGAAAAACAAGAATCGAGAACACAAATATCAAAGAAATCTTTCACTTTCGTAAAAGAAGTTCACAAATCTTTCAACAAAATCTAACTATCAGTAGATAATCAGGAAGCAGCGAAACTAAATAAATGCAAACATCAACAATATTCAATTACCAATAAACATTCAGAAATACAGAAATCTCAAAATAGTAATATCTAATTATCGATACGATAATTAGAAAACAACAAAATATAATTATCAACAAAGATAATTAGAAAACACAAAACACAAATCGCAAAATTGACAATATCCAGTTATTCAACAATTAACTGGAAAACACAAATTTCAAAATCAACAAACTCTAACTATTAACAGAAATAGATAGAAAACAGCGATTCAATACAATCAGCATATTCTAGAATCAATTGGAGACTAGAAAATCTCATATCAATAAAATCAGCAAACATCTAATTACCTAATTATCTCAAACGATAATCAGAAGACAAATCAGCACATATCTAATTACCACAACCGGTAATTTAAAATTTCAAATCAACAATTATTCAATTATCAAAAACGATAATCAAATTTCTCAAATCAACAAATATTCGATTATCAAAAACGATAACCAAATTTCAAATTCAACAAATATTCGATTATCACAAGCGATAATCAAATTTCAAATTCAACAAATATTCGATTATCAAAAACGATAATCAAATTTCAAATTCAAAAAATATTCGATTATCACAAGCGATAATCAAATTTCAAATTCAACAAATATTCGATTATCAAAAACGATAATCAAATTTCTCAAATCAACAAATATTCGATTATCAAAAATGATAATCAAATTTCAAGTTCAACAAATATTCGATTATCACAGAAACGATAATCAAATTTCAAGTTCAACAAATATTCGATTATCACAAAAACGATAATCAAATTTCAAATTCAATAAATATTTGATTATCTCAAGCGATAATCAAACTTCAAATCAACCAATATTTAATTATCTAAAGCGACAATTAAATCTAAAATCAACAAATATTTAATTATCTCAAGCGATAATTAAATCTCAAATCACAAATATTTAATTATCTAAAGCGATAATTAAATCTCAAATCACAAATATTTAATTATCTAAAGCGATAATTAAATCTCAAATCAACAAATATTTAATTATCTAAAGCGATAATTAAATCTAAAATCAACAAATATTTAATTATCTCAAGCGATAATTAAATCACAAATCACAAATATTTAATTATCTAAAACGATAATTAAAAGCAACAAATATCCGATTATTGAAAACGATAATCAGAACTCATATCAACAGATATCTAATTATCACAAGCGATAATTAGAAACAACAAATATCTAGAAATCAATTAAGAAGACTAGAAAATCAACATAAAAGCTTGGATCGATCCCATCAGATGGCGAGTTTTTAATTCGCCGCACGTGCATCAACAAATGGCCGAAGCCTACCAAGTACTCAACATAATTTTGGCGCCCATCAGATTGACCCGAACGTCCGCAGAGTGACCCGAAGGTCTAGTACTGGTATTTGACCCGAAGGTCCATCAGAGTGGCCCGAAAGCCCAACAAATGACCCGAAGGTCCAACAAATGACCCGAAGGTCCTCATAGTGGCTCGAAAGCACACGAAAGCATCAAAATGTTTCAATTAACGAGTCCGGAATTAACCGAAATAGCAAACGCACATGTCCCATACCACGTGTTTTACTAAATCGTTTGATTCTCTTCATCGTTTCCTTGAAAGTGCAAAATTCATCAAAATCATCAAACAACAGATATTTCAATTAACGAATCTGGAATTAACCGAAATAGTAAAAGTGTGGTTCCATACTCCGCACTTTTGCTAAATCGTTTAAATCTCTTCATCGTTTCCTTGAAAGTGCAAAATTGTGTATTTTGTAAAAATACACTTTACATTCTCAAACAGACAAGTCCGGAATTAAGCGAATCAGTAAAAGAAAAGGGTCATAGTCCTCGATTTTGCTGAAACGTTTAAATCGCTTCCTCATTCTTTTGAAATCGCAAACTGTAAAATTTCTGAAAACAATTTTTATTTATTTTGTAAAAATAACAATTCACATTCTCAACTGGACAAGTCCGGAGTTAAGCGAAACAGTAAAAGAAAGGGGTCAAAGTCCTCGATTTTGCTGAAACGTTTAAATCGCTTCCTCATTCTTTTGAAAATGCAAATCGTTAAAAATTTATAAAACGATTTTCATTTGAAAACGATTTTCCAATCACGTGATTAAAACAGCAATTTAGTAACAATTTCGGTAAGGAAATCGTATTTCTCAAAATACCGTAAAAACGGTCACAAAACAGCATTGCGGAATAACCGCTTGAAAATCCACTTTTAAAATTTGACGGTTACTGAAGCCAAAGCGACAGTAAATTTTAAAACGTCAAAAATCACATCAAAACAATCTACATCAAAATGTAATATCAGTGAATCTTCATTCATTAAAATGTCACAAAACACCGTGCTTCAAAAATTTAGCATTGGTGTAAAAATCTCGTTATAAAAATAACGGCAACAAAATACGTTTCATAACCTAGCATCGGTTCAACGTAAAATAAATACAGTAACGTGCAATTCATTTGCACGCACATTACAATATAAACAAGAAAATCATTAGGGTGTATCTTCAATGAAGACAACTCAAAACAGCAAAAGCTAATCAATAGATGATTAGTACAAAAGAAAGCCAGCGGAAATTTCAACAAAATCACATATCTGCAATTTCTTCGAATTCTCAATTCGGATTCGAAATTTTCAAAGAAACAAATTAATTACAGCTATGTAAACAACAAATGAAATTCATATCAATTTCGTATTTCGATTTTTAAATCAAAAAGATTATCATTTGTACTTAGCGAAGACAGTTTCACTATTTCCGCTGCGCACTCTGATAAATAGAACACAAATCAATCAAATCATCAGAACACAATTTCATCAAAACAACAAAACACAATACCACTTTTTATTTTTAAATAAAGATATTTAAAAATTTCATCAAAATTTCAAAACTTTTGTTTTGACTCAAATCACAGATAAAACATCGACCAATAGTTGTAACATATGTTCCATCCAAGTTATGTTTTATATTATGTCCATAAACCCCAAGCTCTGATACCAACTGTAACGCCCCACCTCTATGCTCATAATAACAAAGAGTATTAAAAGAAATACTGTCTATTATTACGAAGAATAAGGCTGGATAGGAGCGACCATCCGTAATTGGCCTTACACTAATATTGGTTATCTCGATAGGAGTGGTATATACTTTTTATTTTTCATCTATTATTTATTTACTCCCATCGACATATCCAATTATCATTATAAAACAAACTACGATAGTTCATGATAGTTTAGGACATTAGATATAACAATAACACAGATAATATAAATTCGGAACACAGATAAAAACAAAAGTCTCATATATATATAACTGATGTCAGTTAATACATAGTTGACACAATACATATGATACACTACAACTGTCGACTCTAGAAGTTATATATACACGTACATTATCGACTAATATACATGAATACATATCGTTCTATACAATGACACGACTACTACAAAAGGACAATGACAACTTCAGAAGATGTGAAAAGTCTTCAAATCCCGAACAGCAACTCAAAGAAGGAAATCTACAACCTGAAATACTCGGGTCTGACCCGAGTATTAAATTCAAAAGAAAATAATACACGGGTCAGTCTAATTCAAACTCAGTTATTAGTGCATAGCAGCAATAATAATCAGATAGTCAAATAGACGATAATCACAGAAATCTCGTATATCCAACTCTCGATACGAGAATTGGATAACGGCAAATATAACACTAAATAGTGTTAAACAATAAATCAACAATCCAAATCAGAATACAACTCCAAAACATTGAAATTCACCAACGAAACAATTCAACAAATCGAAACATCAATTTAAAACTGTCAAATCAGATAGGGCTGTAGTACACGCACGCGTGTACTGCCTCGCCACTATCGCGGGCGATACAAAAAAGTTCAATGAAAGTCACAATGATCGCAAGGTCAAACCCCGAAATCGGGTTCAACTCAAGTGTGATCAAAAACACAAATCCAACTGCATCTCTACAATGTAAACCAACAACTCAGAAGCCAAGCAACATGTATGGAACATTCACTCGACCAAACAACTCAGTGCAGAAGTAGATGGCACTGCTCATCAACTCAAACCAATAATATCAGAAGAACATTTAAATGCAGACTCGATGGTACCAAGTGGTTAACGATGCACACGAATCATAAAACTCGAATACAACAATTAGAGATGCACATCAGACTACCCAAAGGAATGACATGACCAATGCATGCTATAGTCTCACGACCAACCAGACAATTGAAACAAACACCCTCTATTTACAAGGAGCAATACGACTGGCAAAATGAAGGTCAAACTACCCAATTACATGAAGCAATTATGAAACTGGAAACTGCAAGATCAAGCTCGAGCACAAAGGCCACAAACCAAGTGTACATATGATGCTGTACAGAAAACAGTGAATTAGTGTGCAAGTATGGACAGAGTTCGAGCACAAGATAGTGGGACACTTAACTGATCAAATTCAGGACGACACAGTAACCACAAGGATACACTGAAATGCAAACTATATCTAAAGTGATACAGAGTACACCTGAAACAAAGCTGAGAGACCATGCAACTATACTTGAAACCAGAAATAATGCAGTGCTACCGACGGTAGTGTGCAATCAGAAGAAATGAACAAAAGTTCTCATGTCATCCACAAACTCAAAATGAACTACCAGATAACCATGTGCAAGAATGCAAAAGCTCAAGAATGAAATCAAAGCAAACTCATGTGGAGAGTGCAATCAAAAGTGTATATATGCAGTGACACACAAAGAAGCCTAGACAACATCACATTGCAACTATACTGGAATGCATATGCACTGCAGTTCGTATGTACAACATATACAATGAAGAAGATTCAAAGACTCAAACAAGTGAATAGCTAAATGCAACTCAAGTGAAGATAGTGGTAAATCACAGACAGGTCAGACCAACCAAAAATGAGACAGTAGTCAAGGCCATAGTCAAAAGTCATAACAGTGATAATATCACAGTTTCAAAACTGAGTAGGAATTTTCGAAGATGATCGAAGTCAGTTCTTATAGCAATGTAAAGTCAAATCCTCATCTCAACATTATGTTCAATAATCAAGTTTGTAAACCAAGTATCAATGACTGAAAGTGTACAACAGATTTTTAAAAACGACAAAGCAGTTCTATTTGCAATTTTTCATCTCCAAGTACAACAAATTTCAAAACCGTAGAGACCAAAACAAGAATCGATCAAAAATCAATGCCAACAAAACCCCAATTTAAATTCGAATAGCAACAGAGGCTGAAGCCAAAATATATTCACATAAGTCGTAGTTAAAATCGATGTCCATCGAAAATGCAACCCAAATCAAGACACAGAGAAAGCAACAAAAATCCAAATGCTCGATACTCAAGTGAAGATACCAATTACGACTGAAATGAAATAGCCGAGCAACATAGAGTCAAACAAGTCAGTATAGATCCATCAAAACTAAGAACCACTGAATTACCAAACCCGAAGAGCCTGGTAATATCAAAACGACAATCAATGTGTTTCACAAAAACCACTGCCGAAATGAAGTTACTAATAAATTGAACAGTTCAAAATCAAGTGCCAACCAAATATCATGATGAACCAACTACACCATTACAAGCAAGTAAATATCTAAAAATCGATAAGCATGGAATTGCAAGAATCAAAGCAGTGCCACAAAATCAAAATCGAGAGCATCTAGTATAGGCAACACTGAAAGCCAATTGGACAAACAAATACCACAGTAAATCGTTAAGACAAAATCAAGGCCGAAGCTTAATATTATCAACCAACACAAAGCAAACTCATGAAATCAAACTGTTGCAGCACTATACTAAATACGAATTAGATGTGAGTAAATAATTTACTCACCTTATTTACGACAATAGAAGCAGCCGAAGCAAGCCTCAACGAGACGAACGATCGATCAAAGTCAAACGCGAGTTCATCTACACAATCGATCAACAGAAGTCGGTTGCTCCGACAAAACAAAGCTCTAGTTCCAGTCTCGATGCAAATAGTCGAGATCGCAAGCAAATAAGCTACAGCGAAGCCGAAGCCAGAGCTACAAAAAAAATCGACGAAGGCGAAGTCCAAATCACAGAGGCACGGACTAACTGGAAGCAACCGGAAGTAGCAATCAAAGAACGACCAGCAATCGATCGAAGAGCCAAAGCCCTAATTTTCAGATCGAAGAAACGAAGAACAAAGCCGCCATTTATTTTTCCAGAGCAAAGATAAAAGGAACGGGCCGATAATTTTCTCGTTTGTTTAATTTTTTTGGGTCGAACGAAAAATGATTTTTAGGGGTAAAGGAAATGGGTGAAAAGGGGTTCACACGGCAACAAAGAAAAACGTGGGCCAACTAAAAATTTAAAGCCCGCATAATATTTCACAAATTCAAAAGAATTTAACCCGGGTGTTAAAAACGTCAAACAGTAATTAGCTGGCATTTTAATCGTTTAATGACGATATTTAATTAACAGCAAAATCTCGGGTTGTTACACGCGACCACTACGATTTGTTTTGTGTTATACCTATGGAGTACTCCCTGATATCCCACTAGTTTACGGTGGAGTTTACAGTGCTGTATAGCCTATAACGCTTATAAAAATGTGTTAAGAGGAATAATGGTAACGCCTTAACACTATTTTGATATCTTATATTACTGATAGGCATTATCTACTTATCGTACACTACTACATAGTAGATAGTTTAACGGGTCCTTAAAGGATGGTTATTCCGAACATCCTTTGAGTTACTTGTATTTCAATTTCTATTTCATTTGAGTTGGATTTATTGATATAAGAATGTTAATCCTGACTCGAGTGTTTTGTGTTTTGCTTTACGCTCGGGTCAGACTGAGTGTACCAGTATTCGAGACTCACCTTTGGAGTTGGGGCTTCGCTTGGAGATCTAGCTATCTATCCAGATTTCAGATATTCAGTTGATTCCAGTGATGTATTTTGATATTGTATTTGATTATTGTATTCGAGACATCTGTTGTACCTTATTTAACTCTGATATGTAAATAGTATCTTCATGAACTACTATCTTTTGCTTCCGCTGCATTTATTACTATGTGTTTGTGATCTGTGATTATTTTATTTACTGTATATGTTCAGTTTTGCCAAATTTAAATTAACAATTCGGTATTTTGAATCATTCAAGTTCGACATGTGCGGATGCGAATAGTGCAAAATATCGGGTTGTTACGGAATAAATCATAGTTAAATAGTTCAAAGCCCACTTTAATGGAAATAGTTTAACTTGTGTGATTATATACTTGTTTGGATGATAGGGTGCATGTTCATTAGTCTAAATTCCACCATTTAAGTTATTTACATCATTTTAGTCCGATTATTAATATTCTATGCCATGTTTAAAATTGTTATTATTATAATAATGTTGTTATTACCAAATTAAACCATATTGCACGAACAGGACAAATTAAATGGGCTATATGATCGGTTTAAAACGACATTCGGGAATGAATGTCATTTAGGATGACCAAATGATTTTAAAAGTAATAAATTTAACATCTATCAAGTTCGACAATGGATATTAACTACTAGACTGCTAGTACCATCATAGTGGACTGATTCGAGGGTCGCAACCTGAATCACGATGATAATCCCTCGTCACTATGTCCAAATAATATACTACTATGACATTTAAACTTATCAAGGATAATAAAGATTTTCGGAAACATGGTGCAAACGAAGAGAAGTAGCACCACCGATGGAGATATAATGCTGTAGATACAGAAGACTACAGTACTTGTAAGATTTATCATGCCTCTAAATGCCTGAAGGGTACGACAACTAAGAGATCGCGTAAAGTGCACATCACAACTGACCGGAAGTATATGGGTGAAATGGACCGAGATAACTTGTTGGGAAAGATTTGTCTATGTAGAGGGTAAATCCATAAATGAAATTTATCAGCGTGCAATCCTTCTAGGATTCAAAAGATGAGAAGATGATTTAAGCTTTCTCATAAGTATTAGTAGAAATGTCGTTTAACTCGTGAAATGATTTTTTTTCAAATATTGATTTGATTTTATATAACACAAGGCAACTCATAAGTAAAATGATAGGATATGATATCCCAGTTGATTAGAGTTGCAATTGTGTATGTTATATTGGATAGTGGCATAACACAGGTGTAGTAACTAACTTGTGGAATGGG
Organism: Allium fistulosum; assembly: GCA_030737815.1. Classification (NCBI taxonomy): domain Eukaryota; kingdom Viridiplantae; phylum Streptophyta; class Magnoliopsida; order Asparagales; family Amaryllidaceae; genus Allium; species Allium fistulosum. The sequence continues at coordinate 430,975,322 of CM060903.1, read as the reverse complement.
GATTTGGGAATTTGTTTGGTATGTATGAAGCTATGTGTAACTTATATGCCCTATAGAACCCGACATAACACATTCATGTATATTATATTGCACAATCATACTTTCAACTAGATGACTAGCCTGACTCAAGGTTTTGTTTTGTGACAAATCCTTGGGTCAGTCTGAGGTTGTTCTACAAGTTTGATATGACTGTATATGCTTTGTGGACTGCGATATGGAGTTGGAGCAGACGAGGATGAAAATATTTACTATGATTATACTTATATATTGAATAGGCGTTGTATTGATTGATATGATTTGATGAGTTGTAAATTTATATGAGATGATATATTAAAAATTTTGATAGTATAATATTCATTACTCTTATTCACTCCAATTCTATTAATTGGGAAACTTTCATATGTGTCTCTAATGATGTATTATTCATGAACTTCTGTACATTGCCTTTTGTCGAGACGAGATACGTAGTATTTCAGATATATTTAGGTATTGCAACATTTCTGCATTGACCCAAAGTAGTGTATATGAGAGATCACTCCTTCCGTGCCCATTGATCTGACTTATTAGATGGTAAATTTCCTCTATTATTTTGGTCACCAAAGTCGAGGCGTTACAATGGTTTCAGCCTAGAGCAATTTGTAGGGTGATGTCAGATAACCTAATACTTGTGCAAAATGGATCTTGAGGCTATTATAACCCTAGAGAGGGGTGAATAGTGTATTTAGACTTCTTAAAGCTTAACTTGTAGTTTTTAAATTACTTAATTGAGAATCAGAGATATAACAAGATAAGTATAAATAAATGCAGTAATAAAAAGTAACATGAAAAGAGACACATGAATTTTTATATTGGCTTGGACTCCCATTGCTGCATCCAGTCTTGTACCATGTACAGAATTTTCACTGTAACAAACTTGCAATTTTGTAGGTGGCAAGTATACTTATACAACATGGCTTCGAATCAGGTGGCAAGTACACCTATCTTGACTTTCCATAGGTGGCAAGACATACCTAACCTCTTAATTTTGCATAAGTGGTCAAGATCACCTGTACAATCCTACCTTTCTGCGGGTCGAAAGTTTCAACTTTATAATTCAAGTAGTAGTTGAGTAATTCTAAAAGAAATTATATCTTTTGAATACAAAATCTAGTAGTTTCAGTACACAAATCCTATAGACCTTCTGTAGCAGCTTATAATTGAAATCTATGAGGAATAGGATGAAATAAGAGATGCAATGATAAAGAATTCAAGTAAGAAATCTCTGATCTTTTATGGTTTGCAAATCCATGAAGAATGAGAGTGAAAGAAAGTGGATTCGCAAATTATATATGTAAATTAGTAAGAGAACTAGATCACAAAGTAGTAGAAAAGAAAGAGTGAGAGAAAAGTATGAGAATTCTTATAGAATATTGTTTTCTAGAGCCTTTATGTAAAAGATGAAGAGAAGTTTCTTTTTGGAGAAAGGGTGAAATGATGTATCTATTCGTTTAAATTCAAATCAAATTAACGGCTTATGTCGATATATGCTTCACGAGTATGTTGACATATCCTTTTTTTAAGAGAAAAACATATCAACGGTTACTATGTCAACATATATACCTCAGGTATGTCGATGTATGCTATTTGATTGTGAAAACACTTTATAGAAATTGTTTTAAAATTTATAACTCAAAAATCAATATTGTACTTTGGTAAAAATGTTCTAGAGATGAAAATAAAGATCTTTAAAAGAGAGACAAGGATGTCCTATAGGTCTTTAACAAATATTTCTAAGACTCTTTACATACATTTTTAACTAATTGAATGTCTTGTGCTTTTCCAGTGTTTGTTACTTGAGCCTTTTGTATCCACCAAGCCTTGTCTTTGAATCTTCTATGTTCTCTTAGTCTTGTTCTCATCTCCCTTGCTTTAATTCCTCTTGGTCTACTTGATCTACTCCTGAGTCCTTGTTTCGAGACACCTTGATGTATAATTTACATATACTTGTATATCCCTGAAATGTTTCTGAGTGGTATACTTGTATTTCCTACACTATAGTTTACACAACTTGAAATTTTATTAGTAACAATATTTAAATGGTTGATGTCATCAAAATAAATACCTATGGTATCAACAATCTCCCCTTTTTGATGGTAACAACCATTTAAATATTCTTTGCTAAAATATAATAATGTTAACTCAAACTTAAATTTAACGCCCTCTAAATTTATTAACTCCCCTATGTCAATGCATCTACAACCCCTTATCGTTTGTCTATTATATATATATAACTAACTTTCTCTCTCCTCATTGATCATCAATAAATGGGTTTAAAATGTATATATAGATAGGTGTTAATATTAATGTGTGTGTGATTAAATCAATGATGCGTAATTAATGTATTAAGGACTGCATGAATAAAAACATTATTTATTATATAAACACATACAGATATTCAAATGCATAAAATGCAAACATTCACACTTATTTTTAATACATCACTTTATCTAACAAACATATACAAATTTCACAACACAACAATATACATACATCACATATTAATTTTACAACCTATACAACTGTTCACACATTTATAAGAATTATAAAAATCAATATTAAAATTATAAACATATAGACAATTTATGGATAAACATAGAAAAACTCCACGGTTTCTTATATGGAAATTTACCCATCCGTCATTGAGACCAAATATGTGTTCAATAGAAGTAACCTCCATCGTTAAGTTTTTCCTTGTCAATATCCATCTCTTCGTCTGTTATTTCCTTATATCCACTATTATCTGAAATGTTCTCATTCCTTCCTCCTAGGACATAAGCAATAAAGCAACAAAGAGAGCAAAATTGTCTTTCTTGTTCATAAACCATTTCCTTTTGATTCATTTCCAAGTGCTTTGATTTATTAGTATGCCATGTAGTGCTCTTTTGAAGTTTTGTAGAATTTCTTTTAGATTATTGCTCATATTTTCCTTATAAATGCCATTTTCCATGTCCATTTTTCAAGAATTTTGTTTAAAATTAAAGAAAGTCTTAAAAGAGAAGACAACTTAATTTTTCTACTCATAAATGGTGCTTTTATACTGTCAAAATCGACTAAAAATTGTTCCTACCATTTAATACAACCAACTTAATTTTAAAACTTGAAATTGAAATTACCATTATATATTTCGACATATGCCTTATTGTCAGTTGACATATAGTCTTTGGTTGATATGTCGACATATATATGCTACGTAGGTCAACATACATTTGTATTTTTTGGTTTCCCTTTATTTAATTTTTATTTATTATTTTGAAAATAAATATCTATTTATTTATTTTATATATATTTACTTATATTTACATAGAGTATAATACATAAAACATGAATTAAAAAGTTAAATAGTTTTCATTAATAAACAATTTGTAATACATAAGTACGGAAAGGAAAATATCAAAGATATGACCAAATACATGATAAAAGAAAGACTAAAATTAGAAAGATGAAGATGATGAAGGAGAGTTGCCACTTAACTTCTTTACAATCTTTTCGAAAAACTTGTCGATTTTGCTAGAAAGTTTCCATAACTTTTTACTCATCGACCTCTTAAGCTTCTTTTGATTTTTGAGAAGCTTCTTTTGTTTTGCGAGAAGCTTCTCCTAATTTTTGATGATTTCTAAATTTGTTGGCTTATTTGACCTTTCAAAGCTCTCAAGAGATGTATCCATCTCTTCTTCTTCTTCTTCTTCCTCTTCCTCCACCTCTTCTTCTTTATCCATCCCCATTTCTTGTTCCTCCTCTTCTTCAATCTCTTATTTCTCCTTTACATCCAACTCTCGTCTTTTTTGGTCAAATTCTCTTATGACTTGAATTCAACGGGAATGTGCATAAGAGAGATGTTCTTTTTGTTGAAGATTTTTGGATTTTAAGTTATTTCACCTCTTAATTCAACTCCAAAGTATTGAAATTTTTTGATTAAATACACTCCATGGTAAAGTGCATTTTCATATAAAGTGACTCTTTTGGCAACAAAGACTGATAAGATGACTTGTGCCCAATTCATGTCACTTTTAGAAAAGGTAATAAATAAAACTTTAAATTTTTAGAAGTGAATTTGTTGTAATTTATAGTATGAAGAGTGATAGTTTATTGTAAAATGAGACTCATAAGTATCTCTTTTGGTTGAAGATTTTTGCCTTTAAAATAAACTTCTAAACAGAGAGAATATCTATTAAATTACCTATATATATAGGTAATTTAATAGATATTCTCTCTTGTTCAAATAAGCGTGCATAACTTTTTAATTATCATAATCAATGTCTAATTTTGAAAGCTCATTTCCATCACTTTTACAACCCAAAATTTCTCCAAGTAAAGGATAATCTATCTATGGTGGTGCCTTTGACACTACGTCAAACTTGATTTTTCATTTCCATTTTCCCGTTCAAATCTACATAAAACATTTTAAAAGTTTGGGATAACATGGAAAACTATTTCAGAGAGATCCATTAGTCCAAAATGCCATTATAGAAATCAAGAGTCTGTAGATAATAAAAATGAAAATTACTAAAATTCACAAATTGAGTGGAATTTTTTTAGTTTTCTTTTTGTATTCTACATATGCTTGTGTTGACTCTTTATCACTATGGAGCCAATTTTTAAGCCTTATAGAGAGTTTAGGAGCTTGGAAAGATGATGCTTAAGGTGAAAATTACATCTTTGAAGAGATAGAGAGTAATGAAGTTTTGTTTTTGAATTTTGAAATAAATAGTAATGAGTTTGAATGAGTGAGATAGGGTGACTAAATATGGATTGAATAGAAATGCAATAGTTAAGAAAGTGTTGTTTTGATTTTTGAATTTGGTGAAAAAGAGAGGGAGTTTAAGAAGTTTAAATTTTAAATCAACATGTCCTTTCAAACCCGTACATGATGACAACTACATTGGCTAAATGTCGACATACTTCCCGAATTTTTTGAAAAACTAACCTTTTGAATTTATTCTGTTTTGTTACTTTAATATTGTCTATGATATATTTTTATTTCTTAAAATATCCTAAGTATATTAAATACATTTATATATTAATTATTTTATTTATATTTAACTATATATTAAATTTAACACATATTTTTTTATTGGAAAAATCTAATTGTTAAGTTTTTAATCAAGTATATTTTATAAAATTTTAACTTTTATAAAAGTTATAATATTTTTATAAAAATTAAACATAGAAATTTGAATTTCAAATGGATTTGAATTATGGAAAATAATTTTGGGAATTTTATTTTAATAAAGTGAATTTTTGGATTTATTTGACATTAAAAGAAGAATATGGATTTAGAAATTCAAATTTCAAATTTGAATTATGTATTAGACATTCAAAAGTTATTTGAAAATTTATTTTGTTAATTAATTGTATTTATGAAAATTTGAAATTATTTTTAAATAAACGATTATTTTATAATTACTGAAATTGAAAAGTCATATTTTGAAAAAAGAAAAATCAGTATAAGAATAAAATAAAATTTGGATAAAATGTGTTGAGTGGATTTTTAAATGGATATAAAGTAGGAGTTAGAGGCAGTTCGATTAAAATGTGGTTAACGTTGGAACTAGGCGATCATGCAGTGGGGTAAATGGGTATATTTCCAAAAATATATTCCATTTAGATCTTGTTGGGCCTATGACGTCTAAATTTATTAAGATCTTATCTAAATTTATTTTTGATAAAATCAATATTTTATTTTATATATAAATATGGTTCTAATTATTATTATATTTATATATATATTATATAGTGTAATATGTATATCATATACAAATATGTGTGTACGTGCACGTGCTACATAAGCCGTATGCATGGTTTAACATGCCTATGTATAGATTTTGGGATTTACACTGCAACAGACACATTAGCCCCTCCATATACACATGTGTTGTCTGATATATGTGTATATATACATATATATACGTACATACATACATACATACATACATACATACATACATACATACATATATATATGTATGTATGTATAGTTATATAAATAATATTAAACAATGTTTTTAAAATATGAATATTTATGCATGTGTGTGTGTATATGTATGTATACGTATGTATGTTTGTATGCATGTATGTATGTTTGTATTTATAATCAAAATTATAATATAAAAGTAATTATACATATTGTTACAAGTGACTTCAATTTAAAATCAAATTTGAATTCTAGATCTATAAAATAAAATATCTAGATATCTCAAATTCAAATTAATATATATATATATATAAATATATTATATTTCAAAATAATAATTATTATTTTTAATTCATATACATGTTATATATATTAATATTTTTGAAAATACATACACACATATATATACATATAAAAGCTTTATTATGAATAAATAATTAACAATATACATACAAACATACATATATGTATGTATGTATATATTAACATGTGTACAGGGCCTAAAATTAAATAATTTTTTTGAAATAGTTTTCGATTTTAAAAAAATATTTATTATTATTATTATTAAGATTTCCCTATGAAAATCGATAATTAATTTAAAAAAAAAACTATTTTGCACATATCTATAATTTTATTAAATACCTATATTTATATATTTTAAAATGTGAACACACACACACACACAATATATATAAAATTAAGTATATTAACTAAAATGAATTATCTATATAATATTTATATATGGATTTAAAGTATGATATAAATATATATATATATATATAATTTTATTTTCGAAAACTATAATGTACATATATTAATAAAATAAATATACATATACTTTATATAATTATGTATGCGTTTTAAAATCAATCTTAGTGTAAAAATATCGATTTTTTAATATTATTTATATACAATTTTTTTAATTACTAATCATGAACTATTTGTTATTGTATACATATACAAAATTTTTAATGTGTGTGTGTGTAATCAAATGTAAACAACACAAACATATATGGACTTGTGGTATTGATATCGTATCTAAGCATACAATGACATATGAACAACTGTATGTATATAAATGTATGTTTAAATAAAGAATTTACCTTTCTAAAGCCTAGATGTAACACCTTGAAATGTTGAATCGAAGAACTCCTTGAATCAATATCCAGAATTCAAAAAGAGCTACCAATCTGAAAGCAGCAACCACCAATCTTCGAGTTATATTTAATTACTGTTTTAATGGCTTGAAAATTTGGAAGAGGAGGGGTAGAAAGGGGGCAAACCTTGCTAGTCATAGAGGAACAAAAAGATCAAGATCTAAAATGGGTAAAGGGATGGTTGAATAGCCAAAGTCCTAAGGAGTGAAAAGGGGATCTAGATCCACCTTTTGCTCTGACCAAATCACCTCTTTTTGAGTCAGAATTCCACCAACAACTCCCTAGTATGGCCAGCCACTACATGCCCTTTCTAGGCCTTAAAATCACCTAAAGCCCGATCAATAAAAGTCGCATTTGAATCTAATTTAAATGACATCGATATCGTATATCGATACGTGTGTTTGTAACTATTATATTCACACTATTAAATATTGATCAACACAAATTAAATTAAAAAATTTAGTATAATTAATATTTCATAAATATAAATTTAGTTAATTGATTTATAGCAATTGTAATTAATTAAATCATGTGGTGAAAGGAGTATTCAAAGTTTCGGTTGTGTGACCCTTGATGTAAATTCGGTCAACGATTAATATCGAACAATTCGAATATTAATGTTCACACATTACTTAGCAGGTGGTGTGACATTATGTCCAAATTTATCACTTACTTTGATCCTTATAATCTAGTTTCACTTTATTTAAGCATTACTCAGTAGTGAGAATTATTTACATCAATTCTCTTCGTCAAAACTATATCACATTAGGGCTAATGGAATTTGGTAATGGTCAAATTCAAATAACATCCATATTCAACTTTATAGTCTAAATACAAATTCCTTGTTTCAATAATAACAATTATTATTAATCGAGCTGCTCTGGCTCGAGGCTTCGACTTTGAGTTGACTTTAGTTGACCGTGATACTAACCTCATATAACTTAGAAGATGAATCATCTCTTAAATAGTGTTTCATTTCCAATGCTTCCACTCAACCTAACTATAGCCATTTGATGGATGTAGTGCCATGATTGAACTTAGTCAAAGCGGAGCTTCAAAATTGAAGATCAATAATATTCTCATGTCAAAAGAACCGTGTAATATTGTCACATCGATATTTTCTGTTTGACCTTAGATATATTAACCAATAGAAAACTATCAAATGAGTCATTTTATAGTTATCCAATAACTATCGGCACATAATCCCTTGGTGCCCCTAGCAGTCATGACTAATACAATGCCCAACATTTGTAGAGTGTTATAGTTATCCAATAACTATGTAATATTGTCTCAACAGATGTATCGATATCCAGTCTCGATACATATTGACTAGGAATATTTAAAACGGTATGTTTAATTTCATTGTGATAAACTACTCATGGTCACAACACTTTGTTACTACTATCACAAAGCATAACATTTATGGATTTTCTATGAAATATACTTTTAGTTAAATTAATTAGTTAATACAACACATTATATCAAGTCTATAATAGAAAGAAAAAACATTTTATTTCAAACAAGATTGGAATATATGTAACAATTACATAATTGCCACTTAGACATGCCTCTACTCTATCAATCTCCCACTTGCACTTGGGGCCAATTATGGAATCTCAATCACATCCCTTCAATCAGTTTGATGAGAAATGATCAAGTTAGACCTTTCGTGAATGAATCTGCTATGTGAAAGAACCATATATACGGTGTTTTGATGATGATAACCATACATCAATACTACTAATGTGTTTATTGAGTTATTTCAGGTCAAAATGATGATGGAAAAGTGGGGAAATAAAGGACTAAAATTATACGTACAGGGTGGGATTTGAACCCAGGTGGGCCGAGAATATAGCACATGCCTTTATTACTGTAGCATATAAAACTTTGTTTTGAAGTGCATTCAGACGAGTGAATGGGATGACCAGTCGACTGAATCCAGTCGATTAAAAAACTATATAGTATACCGGTTTTTGGCTACGGTTTTTGGAATATCTTTTACACCAGGTCAGTAGATTGAATGGAGATCTTAGTCGACTGAACTGTTATCCCACCTTTTGGTCAAGGCCGGGATATTCATAAATTGGCTGGAAATGATGGATATCAGGAATGGAGATCAATTGGAAACAAGGCTATGATTGATGTCGTCAAAATTTAGCCGAGCTCCAATTAAGACGAGATCGATTGGGAATGAAGAACAAGGGTAGAAAAGGCTATGTTTCAAATTTCAAGTCAAATGGAGTTCATTTGCTCAAGAAATTGATGGATACGTGCATAAGGATGTCCCATTCAAATCGATACGAATTCGTATCGATCGGCATGGATACGAACACGTCGTTCGTATCGATCGGCATGGATACGAACACGGAATTCGTATCGATCGGCATGGATGCGAACACGTCGTTCGTATATATTGGCATGGATATGAACACATCGTTCGTATCGATCGGCATGGATACAGACACGTCGTTCGTATCGATCAAGAAAAAGGGTGATATGTATTTCGACTCAATACGTGTTCGTATAGATCAAGTTTTGATCGATGCGAATAAGATCGACACGAACAAATGAACGCGAAATAATGGATGTGAAGCACATCTTGGACACGAACGAGAAGGAAGCATTATTCCAAGGAAGAAGCATTCAACTCGGCATAAAAAATGGATCGAGACTTGAAAATAGAGCCATGTCAGCAACAAGCATGTGCATGGTATCGATACGAACCAGTATCGATATGAAATTGATCGATACGAACTAAACATCTCAAGAACACTCTAATTCGTATCGATCATAACTCGACAAGTCCAAACGACACCAAATTTTCACATGAGCCTACGTACAACCTGAAGAATGTTCATGGTCAATTTCGACTCGATTGGGCTAAATCTTGATCGATGCGAAATTCGTTCGTATCGATCACTGGTCGAGTGCAAACCACATGGATCGATCGCGTGGGCCCACCTACGTGCCAGAAGAGGTCTCCCAAGATCTGAGCGAGATATTTGCAGCCTACGCCTATAAATAGCATCCCAAAGTCTACAGAAAAGGGACTTTCGACTCTTCTATGTCCAGACTCTGCAGGAACCATCACTGTACTCGAAATTTGTTGTTGTAATCAGTTGTAACTCGTTGTAGTCAGCAAGCAAACATCAATAAAATCATCAACTTCAAAGTGGATGTAGGCCGGATTGCCGAACCACTATAAACTCTGTGTTCTTTACTGCTTTCCTTTTAATTTTCTGAGTGTTCTTCATTTTTAATTCTCTATATACTTGTTATCTTTAATCTGTGATTGTGAACTGGTGCGTTCATCGACAATTGGGTGTTTGTGACCAATTTTGGCGCAAACATGAACCTATTTGACTAATCATATATTTAGTCTTTTGAATATGTCTACGGTCTTGGGACTGAATTTTACAAAGAGTTAGTTGACTGAACTCCATCCCCATTAGATTAGATTCACAGAAAATGACAAGTTCATGAAAATGTGTCTTCACAACTCTTTACACATGCAGTTGTTACTCTTCATCAATGGCGAACGTAAAAGGTTGCACCCTTATTTTAACACCCTTACAACACCTATATAATCCCCTAACCATCCCTGAATCACAATACAATAATATACAACTCCATGCATTGATTTCCACACCTTAAACTCTTAATCCCAAAAGCAAGAGTCTAAACTTCAAGAGATTCAATTGATTCAAAGAATATCAACTAATATGCTTCATTTTCACATCCTATATTCTCATTGAATAAACTCCTTAGTCTCTACGTCTCCACTCAATATCGTTTGGTTCGGTTATAGGAGTCATTGTACATCAAAGAGACAATCGGTATATCAAGATATGTTGTGTCATAAAGTAACATTTATTACACTAGTTGTAAAAGTTATTGAAGTCCTGTCGTAGTATCTTTAGGCAGTTTTGAAGTCTTGTTCAACTGTTCAAGCGGAGTCTGTAAACCTGTTCCTCTGAGTGAAGTGAGGGTTGCTTAGTTAATTCCAGAAGGAGTCCAGGACTAGATGTAGGATAGGTGCTCCGAACCAGTATAAAATCGACCATGTGATCTACCATATTATTTCTGCTGCATTTACATTATTTACTGCTGATTGGCCATCTTCAATCCTTTGCATAGCGACTAACAAGTGGTATCAGAGCGTGGTATTCTACTGATCGTAACAACATCCTAAAACAATGGCCAGAAAGAGAAGATCCAGCCAGAGCACAAAGACGGTCAATAGAAAGAAAACTATGAAATCAAGCAATAGACTATAGAATCAAGATACATGTTTTGCAAGGCTAATCTTAGATCCAAATCAATACGTGTAGATTCTTTATATAGTGATATTTGACAAACGTATGAGAACTTATTAAAAGATTTCAAAGCATCACAAAAGGTCAATTCTATTGTTTTAGCTAAATTAGATTACTATAAGCATAAAATTGGTATTTTAACAGAAGAAAACAAATTTAGTAAAACAAATTGAGTTTTTGAAAACACGTTGGAAGAACTTGTTTTATAAAAAGATTTCCTATTAAATGATGATGAGTGTTGGAATAATAAAATATTGATCTTTTAAAGGAAATCAAAGTTTTGCAAAATAATTTTTTTGGAAAACTCTTTAAATAAATCTAATTCTAAACTTTTGTCCTTTGAAAAGGAGAATATTGCTTTGAATGCTAGAAATTTAGATTTAATTAAAGAATACAAGGTTTTAAAAGAAACGTTATTTTGCAAAAGGAAATTTGTGACTCTAAAGTGAAATTTGACTAATTAGATGAGAAAGTTACAAATTTCAACAAAGGAAAAGATCACTTATCATCCTTAATAATAAATACTAAAGCCCACAATAATAAAAGCAGTTTAAACTATAAGCACAACAAGCATAAAAAAAGCACTGGATATGCATTCTTATATGCACGTTTTAATGCTAGTACTAAAAGTAGAAATAGTTCTAAACTCACTTCATCTCAAATAGTATTATACTTCGAAATAGAAAACATCATTTTAATACTAAATCAATGACAATTAATGTTGATACATGAGTTCCTACTAATTTAACCAAATTTATAGATAGCTATACATTAGCAATTATTACGACTCTGTGACTAATAATAAAAATTATATTTTTAAGGGATCAACCACATCCAACTGGATATGGTTTCCTAAGTCATGAACCCTATATTTTTACGAACATGGGTGTCATGTTGTTTACACTTGACATATCTACTAGATACTCATCACTTTGCATTAATGTTAAATTATTTTTTATTTACTAATCTATGATACTTCCCATAACTTTTATAAAGGTGAACAAAAGTACATAGATATATTTCTTAAGAGAAATATTATATTTAGGAGGAATTTATAACATATAATATACCTTTGATCTTATCGTTTTTGTTGACAACAAAGGGAGAGAAAAACGTGTGCTCTACATATTTTATATTGGCATTATATAAAGTTGAGGAAAATATACTGATATACAATATATATACATAGGGGGAGCTATTATTTTATATTATAAAGTTGTGTGGTCGTCATCGTTAAAAAGGAAAAGAATGAAAGAACCATATGTATGGTGTTTTGATGATAACAACCATACAACAATGCTACTAATGTGTTATTGGGTTATTTCAGGTCAAAATGATGATGGAAAAGTTGAAAAATAAATAGCTAAAATTATACGTATATGGTGGGATTCAAACCCAGGAAGGCCGAGAACATAGCACATTCCATTATCAGTGCACCATACAATACTTTGTTTTGAAGTGCATTTAGTCGACTGAATGGGAGTACCAGTCGATTAAACCCATTCGATTAAAAACATATATAGTTTACTATTTTTTAGCTATGGTTTATGGAATATTTTTTACACTAGGTCAGTCGACTAAATGGAAATCTTAGTCGACTGAACCTGGTCGACTGATTATATATTTAGTCTTATGAATATGGCTATGGTCTCAGGCTTGAATTTTACAAAGAGTTGGTTGATTGAACTTCATCCCCAGTCGACTGAATTCACACAAAACAACTAGTTCATGAAAAAGGTATCTTCGCAACTCTTCGCATCTGCAGTTGTTTCTCTTCATTAATGGCGAACCTGAAAGGTTGCCCCCCTATTTTGGTATCCCTACAACACCTATATAATCCCTAACCATCCCCGAATCACAATACAACAATATAAAACTCCATGCTTTGATTTCCACAACTAAAACACTCAATCCCAAAAGCGAGAGTCTGAACTTCAAGAGATTCAATTGATTCAGAGAATATCGACTTGTGTGCTTTATCTCCATATCCCATATTCTAGTCGACTAAACTCCTTAGCCTCTATACCTCCACTCAATATCGTTTGGTTCGGTTATAGGAGCTATTGTACATCAAAGAGACAATCTGTATACCAAGATACATTGTGTCAGAAAGTAATATTTGTTACACTACTTGTAAAAGTTGTTGAAGTCATGTTGTAGTATCTTCAGGCGGTTTTGAATTCCTATTCGGTTGTTTAGGCGGAGTCTGTAAACCTTCTTCCGAGTGAAGTGAGGGTTGCTTAGTTAATTCCAGAAGGAGTCTAGGATTGGATGTAGGAGGGGTGCTCCGAACTAGTATAAAATCAACTGTGTGATCTATATATTATTTATGCTCTATTTACATTGTTTACTGCTGATTAGCCATCTTCGGTCCTATGCACTAACACTATGTTGGTTTAATTATCTACTCCGTTAATCAACTCTCTTCGATGCTGATAAACTACTTTTATCATCTAGAACTATTCAAAGTATATTTCACGCCTTCTAGTGAGCTTATATCATTACATTGTTATCATATAATAATAATGTAGTATTCTTAATCTTTGGAATCATCCCTAGCTCAGTTTTAAATTTGTGCATTTATATTTATATAGTGCTTTTATTGGGGCGTTGCTCAAGGCGATGTACTTAGCCTTTTTGTTGAATCAGCCACAACGTTTTGTTTCGATTGAAACATATCCATCTTAAAGCTTCTTATTTAAGGTTTGAACATGAATTTAATATTGACATATTACACTCGATAGTGCTTGTGAAGTTTAAGTCAAACAGTCCTTCATAAGGAGTTCATTGTTTCAATAAATGATTCCCTAGTGTTTCGTAAATACTCGAGAATACTCTAAACTACCATTTAGTGATCCTTATTTAGATTTGATATTTTCTTATGCATCAAATACATAACCAAACATGATATTGTAGACAATACAACGTGAACGATAATTCCTATTGTCAATACGAAGGAATGAATCTTACATGTTCCATATTAAACAATTTAATAAGAAGTCTTTGCATATCGTTTAAGACATTCCCAACATCCTTTATACTTATTATAAAAGATATAGTTTACAAATCCAATATCAAGTATTAAACAACCAAATTAGAATAGATTTTAACTTAAGTACATCATAAACAATCAGCAGTATGTTGTTCATTTATAGTCTAGAAATATCTATGCACCTTTATTTGTTCTTTCTTATGGACACATGTTTCTTCTACATTTTGACCGAAAATCAAACTATTAGATATTTCTATCAAAATACTTATTCAATTCCGATGCTTATAAAATGATACTTTCGTTTCATTTCTTGGATCATATCCTATAACTCACAAACTTAATATGGATTCCATTGACTTTGAGACAATTTGATTGTTATGTGCAAATAGTCCATTCTAAATCATTATTTAGAATGTTCATTTCAACACATATATACCAAACACAAAGTCATACCAATTGATAATTTTGTGAGTACATTCCAATATCTTGAACCCATTGAATAACGAATCAATTATGATAATTTCAATAATTGTAATTATGAAATTATTCTTATTAACGTTGCTTATTATATTCCAACTACAATAGTCATGCTCTTGAAGACTCATTCGCAATGATGGATCAAATCCATTTATGTACAACTACCAAAATCATATTTTGATAACGTATTTGAAAGCCTTTTTGGATTTCTGCCTCATACCATCGTAGAGTCAATACTCTTAATGGCTTAATTGACAACTGAGGATTATCTAGTGTTGACAATGATAAGATACTCATAGTTTTTCTTTAATGTGTGAGAATGCTTATTTGACACTCTAATTTGATGTGTTCGTTTAAGTTAGGTTAATTTTATTTCATCCTACATAATCGGTTTTATCTTTGGATCTTATCCAGTTCCATTTTATTATCAATATTTTCTCAAAGAAATTCCTTCACTGTGAAGTTGGTATTTCTTGAAAAACCAATTGTTTCTCAGTGCAACAGAATAGACATTTGTAAATACTATCTGAATTGCCTTACATATAGAAATGATTTGGTTTTAGTTTACAATTATGACACCCGACCTTTATACTCATACTATCTAAGAGTATTACAGAGTAATATTGTCAGATAATACAGAGAATGAGGCTATATGGGGTATACATGTGAATATTTCTTTGTACTAACACTGATACGTATTAGAACATCAAATAAATAACTCAACTATATGTATCCAGTATCGGTACAAAGCAATAAACACGAGTGCCTCTAGGATAGAAAAATACACAATATAAATAAGAAAGCAAATACCATAGAGTCAGTCGTAGTGATAACTTATAATATGTAACATAACGACCTGTGTAAATACAAAATATCTCAAATGATATCTGTCTCGCTATAATGTAATAAACTAATAATATACAACTCAATATCGTACACACACACACAATGTTTCAATGCCTTACAAGTATCAAGTAATAATTCTAATATAGTACTCCTCTAAGCCTAATAAAATAAAAGACGGTCATGTTGTCCTTGTACCTAAAATGTCTTGGACCGACCGAGTATTATAAATAACATATGTGTCAGACCATGTCTATAATGATAGGTGATATTATACATGTATGATAAGTATAATGACGATGACACAAAAATTTCAAAAGATGTCCAAACAACATCCATAAGAAAGCTATAATAAAAAGTGTCATCACCTATCTAAAGAAATCAATTAAAATTAAGAATCCCAAATCTATTGGGTGAATCATACATATTCGGAAATCATCATCAAAATCAATATACATATAATGTGAGATAGCCTATCAAATTGTCATAACCGTATCTAACATCACACAAACCCTAAATATAGTTTATCCACAAACCAAAGTACCAATAATAAATTAATGCTATCTCTAAAAATACCAAATCATCAAAGAGTATGGATATACGACGATTGATTATACCTTAGACACAACCAGTCTCTATTCTAGCCAACTCATTATAGGATGAGACATATATGCCAATCCACTACACTCACATACACATCGGAACCAGATGGAAGACCAATAGCATGTCTTCTTGCTCCATAAGCCACACATGGTCCATATGACACGACTCCTACAGTCATCGGTTACGCTAAAATCTCCCCTCTCAGTATCATGACAATGATCCACCATAGGCTCAACATCGTGTAGTCACTTCGACCACGACTACTGACATTTGTGCCCGAAAGGTAACTGTCACCTGGAGTAAGGCTATCTCTAAATATACGAAATCATCAAAGAGTATGGATATATTATGACTGACTATACTTTAGACATAACCAGTCTTTAGTCTAGCCATCTCATTATAGGAATGAGACATATATGCCAATCCACTACACGCACATACACATCAGAACCAGATAAGAGACTGAAAGCATGTTTTCTTGCTCCTAGAGCCACATCTGATCCATATGACAAGACTCCCACGGTCATCGGTTACCCTAACCTCTCCCACCTTGGTATCAAGACAATGATCCACCATAGGCTAGGCAATGCGTAGGCACTTCGACCACGACTACCGACATTTGTTCCCCAGAGGTAACTTACTGCTGGTCTATGTAACACAGAGGAACCACATATAACACCAGCACAAGGCTAAACATAATCATAAACAAGGTATCATGGATTGGGGGCGCGACCCCTCAATCAGGTTGCTAGAGTGGATACTGGCCAATCTGTTTCACTCCCGACATAAAGGGAGCTGGACCCAAGGTGGATGGTCATATAGTACTCAACTTATAGCTGTATATATCCCCAATCATTGGCCAACACATGGCCTGCATAAGTCGATACATGTCTATTATATACTCACCGCAGCAAGTATCACACATACATATGAGCATATCCCTTTTTGACTGACATTTATTACAATGAATAATCAAACAAATAACATAATAACATCCCATACCATTGCATGTTACTCAATAATTATTCAAAGCTCATATGCTGCACTCAATCTATACTAGGTATCTCTATGTAAGTCCGATGAATAACCAGAAATTGTTACCGAAAGTCCCATACCAGACGGTATCACTAATCCATTTATTCAAATTCCTCGACACATAGAAATGAAATCTCATATAAAATAATAAAAGTAATTGTAACAACCCGCATATTTATCGATTTTATATTTAAATATTTTATTTAAATATTTCGTCGTTCGTCGGATTTTGGTCCGAAAAGCTACTTTTTGCAAACAGTCGAATTGGGACTCGAGACCACCCCCATTGAGTCCAAAATGCCGTTTGCGACCTTTTTGAGTATAAACTTTGATATGTTTGGAGCTAGTGAAAAATTTGACCATTTGCACTTTGGGTTTGGTTTTGGGTTCAGCCCCTTTGCCAACTTAAACCCCAAATCTGAACCACTTCTCCCCATTCTCCCTCACTTCCTCCTCATTTCAGTTCTAAAGCAAAAATGGTGGGAGAGATGGGAAATTAGAATTCCCAAGCCCTAGTTCAAATGCAAATTCAAGCTTCTACCTCCAAATTCAAGAAGAAGCTTTGGTAAGTATCATCTCCTTCTTCTCCAACTCATTCTCACTTTGATTTCAGAAAATTCCTAAACCTAATTTAGGAAATGTTTCTCTTTTAAGCTTCGATTCAAGCTTCTTGTGTTGAGATTGAAGTGTGGTTGATCTTCCTTTGTCTTCAAGCTTCTCATTCATTGTTTTCGGGTTCAAAGGTGAGATTTTTATCTCACATCTATGACTATAATTATCTTTGGTTTTTAGGTATGAATTCCTAACACCTCTTCATGTGTATTTGCCCTTGATTTGGATTGGTTTTGTGAATATTCCAATTTTTGGGTTTCTAAGTCAAATTTATGTGAAAATCCTTTTATGAATGTTTGATCATGCTTTTGGTGATGCACCGAGGAGCATATAGGGCCGGGTTGCTGTTTGGCATAAACCCTTAGAGCCAATGTTCATCCGGTTGCGTTTTGGAAGAGTTTTCTCTTCATTTTGTATAGGCTGAAAAACAGCCTAGGCATGATTCAGTCGACTGAATTCTCTGTTCAGTCGACTGAACCTGGAACCCGAAAGTTTCCAGGCATGATTCAGTCGACTGAAAACTCTGTTCAGTCGACTGAACCTGGAAACAGAAAGGTTCCTGAACCTGGAAAATTTCCAGGTACAGGGTCAGTCGACTTAAAAACTCTGTTCAGTCGACTGAACCTGCTGTTTCAGTCCAGTTTGCCTTTTTGGATTGAATTTCCAATTTGAATCGATTCGTGATGACCCTATTTGTTGTTATCATTTATTATGACTTTGATGACTCCTTTTTCCGGATTTTTGAATATCCACTTCGATGGATTCTTATCTGAAAAACATTCATCAGAATTTCTACTATGATGGTTTTGGGATTGATTTCTTTGGACTTTACTCACGTCTTTGAACGTGAATTTTATGTAATTCGATTCATTCCAACAATCGTTTTGTGACTTGTCACTTTAAAGATATGAAGGTTTCAATACTAGTAGTAAATATCAAAACTCTTTCATCAAAGCGATTTCAACACTATTTTAAATATCAAAAGTTTGTTTTCTTAAAACTGTTTTCCAATCTATTAGTATATACAAACCTTTACCTCATTCGTATGAGAAAATCTAATTAAACGGCTTAGCAAAACAAGTGGTATGAAACGCTTGCGTTTACTTCGTCGGTTAATTTATGGACTTGTTCGATTGAACCTCTTGTGACAATTTTCTAGTGAAGATCTACAGTTTGTTCGTAAATATTTAAGTTAAGCTAGTGGTTATGGGACATGAAGCTAAACTCTTATATTTACTAGCTTAGTGTAATCGACACTTCTTGATGATCGATGATGATCATTTTATGGTTTAGACTAGCGATTGAGCGATGTCTCTTTGTTTGCGAGGTTAGACTAGACACCATTTGTGTGATTTCGATTCACACATATCTCTTTATCTTCAAGGTTAGTCTATACCTCATTGGTGTGATTTCGATTCACACATATTGAAACTCTTGTGACAATTTTCTAGTGCAGATCTACAATCTGTTCGTAAATATTTGAGTTAAGCAAGTGGTTATGGGACATGAAGCTAAACTCTTATATTTACTAGCTTAGTGTAATCGACACTTCTTGATGATCGATGATGATCATTTTATGGTTTAGACTAGCAATGTGCGATGTCTCTTTGTTTGCAAGGTTAGACTAGTCCTCATTGGTGTGATTCCGACTCACACATATCTATTTGCCTGCGAGGTTAGACTAGACACCACTTGTGTGATTCCACTCACACATACCTTTTTGCTTTTTGGTTAGTCTAGTCCTCAATCTGTGTGATTCCGACTCACACATATCTATTTGCCTGCGAGGTTAGACTAGACACCACTTGTGTGATTCCACTCACACATACCTTTTTGCTTTTTGGTTAGTCTAGTCCTCAATCTGTGTGATTCCGACTCACACATATCTATTTGCCTGCGAGGTTAGTCTAGACACCACTTGTGTGATTCCACTCACACATACCTTTTTGTTTGCGAGGTTAGACTAGACACCACTTGTGTGATTCCACTCACACATACCTTTTTGCTTTTTGGTTAGTCTAGACCTCAATCTGTGTGATTCCGACTCACACATATGGGGTAGCTCCCCATGGTCTTCGGACCGTCATGTGATAGGCCTCTTTCTTTCCCTTTTTATGATTTCTGGATTTCTTGTATGGATTTCTGGATTTTATGTCAATAACTTGTTATGAGAACAAGTTTAGGGTATGATGCCCTCTTTGGATCATGTGATATTGATTTATCTCTTATTGGTTGATCTCCTGTTAATCATCATTTGCATACTTATAGTAGTATGTCAGTATGGATATTTTATGTTTATGCCATATCTTTTATTTTATATCATGTTATCTGATATTTATAGCTAGACTGATCCGTTTATTATTTTCTTAAATAATACTCGGGTCAGAACGAGATTTTACAGGTGCTTCCTCATGACTTCTTATCTGGAGCCATCTTCTGACTTTTGGCTAACTACTCTAGTTTAGTAGTTTTTGTTGTATACATTTGAGATTTAGACTCCTTGATGTATACACATTCTTTTGCCTTGCCCTTGTATCTATTTTTTTGTGTTATTGTGGATCTTATTTGACCACTACTCTGATGTACACTTTCATGTGTTATATTCATATCTATTTCCGCCTTTGTGATATGAATTGTCTGTGACTGATTTGTGTTATGTTTATTTCTATATTTGTTTCCGAAGTCCATATAGCCACTGTGTAGTAGCTTTGAGTTTGTATCGGTATGTCGGATTTCCTCTTGAGATGAAAAGTTATATTTTTATCTGGCATATCGGTACTCGCACAAAGCAATTATACAGATGGTCGCTCCTCAACAGCCTTATTCTCTGTGCTAGTTGACGGCATTACCTCGTAGTGTCCTTGGCTAGCGTGGGTATAGAGGTGGGGCGTCACAGTAATCATATAAAATACACATATATATACACAAATATTATAAATCTCAAATAATAATATATATAAGTCACATGACATAAACGTCATATCCAATTAAATATATAAACATCATTAATTATCATAATCAAGATAACACAACAATAATAATATCATGAATCTATATAGAAGGAATTCATTATTACATCTTATGAAATTAATATATAAAATCATATCAATGGTGAATCATTCATATAATTCAATTCAAGAAACAAGAAAAGAATTATCAGTATAGTAACATAAAAATGAGTTATTTTAAATAATATGTGTATACAATAACAAGTGAATATATATATAATAATGAATCATTTCAATATATAACCTTAACAAGTTTGTGTAAATGATCAATAAATAAAATTTTCACAAATAACATTTGAAACTCAATTCCTTCATTTACATTCACAAAATAGTTTGTAAAGCTAAATATTACATATAGGAATTAGACATTTTAAATAATACAATTTATTTAAACTTTATTTATTTATTACACCTATATAATATCCTAACATATATACTTATACCAGCATTTAAGCAAATTTGATTTTGTTTATTTTAGCTGTATATATATATATATATGAATGGATATTAATATATTTCTTATACTTGCGTTTATAACATGAAGACACCTAGCAATTCATTATATAAATAAACATATCGCATAAAAACCTGGGAATATTGTTTGCATAGTTTATGGATACAAAATCGTAAAAAGGCCAACACATTATGATATAAACTAAAATATAAATGAATGGCTACCATTCATATATTATAATATACTTTATAGTATGTTATTTAACGGCTAATTTTTTATCGATTTAGAAAATAGCCAAAAAAAAAAAAATTAACCGCAAGCGCACGACATACAATTTTAGTACGTGGCGAGTACGGATCTATCCGTAGGGAATTGTTTAGATTTAAAATTATATTCAATCAAATTAAACCAAAAGTTTGAGATGTGTGAAGCTAAAAATGTAAATAACTAGCAAAAGAAAATGGATAAAAGTATGAGAGTTTGAAGGCAATTTAGAAGCAATGTCCTTCTCATGATCACATAAATCAACAAAATGAAATTATGATCTCTCTTTTGGTCATTAGTGAGTTTAGTTGATGTGTTTATCATAAGTATGGAATATTTGTGCTATTAATTAGCCCAATATAAACCATCAAACTATAACACAACCACTAAAATATTTTTTAACTCTCATGAAAATGACAATGAACTTGAAAATAAAATCTATTCTAAGCATGACATATTAACTATTGATTAGAAATATATACCATCAAATTTTGATTTTAAAATCACTTCATTACCATAATCATATGTAGATAAAGAGGTAATTTGTGTTTTGTTTGTTTAAACATAGCATATTTGGTGTCAACAACATAGGCTATCAAATTCAAAATTAAACAAAAAAATTTAAGCCATTCAAACAGTTCCATTAAGCACAAAAAGGAGATAAAAAATTATTAAAATGTTGAAGCTACATGATTAAGAGAGCTTCATTACCCCTAAATTGAATGGGTTTAGCCTCTTATATTTGTTATTATTTCAACAAATGTAGAGTTCAACGTGAAATAAAAACAAGAAGAAAAGACAAACTAATTAAATAGAGAGCTAATTAAAATGAAATAAAAACTAATCTACTTGCATAAGAAATGAAACTAAGCTACTAACATAAGAGGAAAGAGAGCATGTAAATAAGAAAGAGCATGAATTAATATTGCATAAAAAAGAAAATTACATGAATGAAAAATGGCTAAGTAGCCATTAAAAAGAAAAGAGAGTTTTGATTAATTTGTGAGAATCAAACTAAACTAACTAAAATGGAGGCTAAGGAGGCTAAGAGCTTAATTACATGAACATATGGGGTATTTATACATGTTTGGAAACCCTAATCATATTTTTAGGAACTACCCAAATTGCCCTTGTGGAAATGTGGCCACCAAGTTATCATTAGCATGAATTAATCCTCCACTTAAATGTGCATGTAGCTTTGACCTTCATTAGCATGTGCATTAGCTTCTAATAGGTGATCATGGTAAGTGGGTAGGTGGGGTCCTCCATGTTGCATGAAATGAATTATTTCCATCTTCAATTGTTTCCTTCTCTTGTGCATGCACATTTCTTCATAAAGCCTCTTGTAATTTTCATCCAATTTTTCTATAAATAAAAATAAAATGTGCAAATAAATATTCTCAAATTAATATATGCACAAAAATGATCATTTTGCCCCCATGTGAAGATGAATAAATGATGACTTGAAAATAATTGACATTTTGGTTTAAACATGTTAAAATACCATATATGCTCATTTATTTAATTAAATTCGATTAAATATGGAAATAAAAATATGCACATTTACGTGCACATCAAATACCCCCACACTTATCTTTTTATTCGTCTTCGAATGAACTAAAAACTAAGATAAATCTGTTTTCGTAGGAAACACGATTGTATTAAGCGTATGCAACAAACCGTTAAACCTCTAGGTGTCCCTAGTAGGACGAGTGTTGTCTCGTGAGGGTTTTCAGCGGATACTACCTACAAAATCCAAATGCGAAATGAAAATTTCTAAATGCAAGATTTATTTACAAAGATATGGATGCAAGTTTTTGAAAATATTTACAAATGAAGAGTTTACTTTTAAATTGACACGAAAAAGTTAAATATAAGTTTTGGACATTATCAAGAAATTTAAGTCATTTACTCGTCGAAACTTCCAACAAAAATTAAGTTATCATAACAAATAGACTCCAGTTTGGCTAGTTGTTTCGGTTGATAACATAGTGCAACTATGAAATGGATCCTTAGTTGATAATCAAAGTTAGCGGTATTTTCATATCTTTTGAATAACAAGTTAAATCAAATAAGTAAAAATAGTGCTTGATTTCAATTATTTACTCTCTCTTATTTGAAAATTTTATCGATATTAACAATATTTACATATGCCTAACTCAGATAAACTGAGGCCAGATATATTACCCATGCACTGCCTTTCAGACTTACGTGAGCGGAATACAGAGCGTGGTGAGTGAACACGCAAGTATGTACACCTATCGACTGTAGGCATTATTAATAAAAGAATTTCTTTATATACATACACTTAACTCAAATAAACTGAGGCCAGATATACCGATCATGCACTGCCTTTCGGGCTAATGTAAGAAGGGTACAAAGCATGGTGAGTGGACACACTTGCGTGTGAACACATGACTCTAGGTGTTAATAAAATATATACATATATATAAATTTTTGTTTTGTTTGTTATATATATATATATATATATTTGTGTTTTAAGAGAGAGTTTTGCAAAATCATCTTATCACCATTTAACTTAAAAGATAAAAAATGTTATATCCTTTTCTTTAAATCCACCACTTTTTTAAACAAAGATTTTCCATTAGAATATACTTCATAATTATCACTTATGAACCTTCCTATATACCAGATAAACCATAGTTACTTGTGATCAAACTTTATTTTTATTTTTGTTAAGACAAATAAATTTTCAAAGATCTCAACTTAATAACCAAAATCCTATACTTATCCTATAGCGTCTCTTTAAAAATAAATCAAAATGTTAAAGAAAATTTGTTTTTGGGATTTTTTTGTTGTTTTTTATTTTGGAATTTTTTTAAGTTTTGGAAAGAAATGCAAAATAAACCATGAAAAATAAAAAAAATGAAGATGAGACTCCCCCCACACTTGATTTTAACTGTGTCCCCACAGTCAACCCAAGTGAAAGGAGAAAAATAAATAAAAATAAAAAAATGACCTATATTTACATGAAAATGAAAAGATTATTATTTACAAGACATCAGAAAATATACAGTTAGAGAGTAGATGAAAAGGTCTTCGAAAGACCAATTCATTTGTCTCGCCAAGTATGAGAGACAGGCTTAAGCATAGAAAACCAAGTCATAAAAGATTCCGAAGTTGAATGTTGATTTGGAAAAACGAATGTCGTTTTATTGAAAATCATATGAGTTTTTTTATTTTTGATGATTTTTTGGGTAGATAAAACGATTGACTGGAGTTCAAGTTTATTTTCACCAAATTGAAATTCAAACTTACCATTGAAAAATTGTTCAGAATTATCGATTTCAAAATCAAAATGGTGATTTAAATCTTCCCCTTCGGAATTCAACAACTCATCTTCGAAAAGTCCACAGAATTTATTTTCACTAAATTCGTCTTCCTTTGTTGAACTATTCATAACTTCATTGCATATCAAGTTCAAAATCCAAAGTAGTTGTATTCAATTTTTCATAGTTGAAAAAAGGAAGATCGAATTTTAAATCGAGTTTCTCACCCTTAGAAGAATTGAAATCCAACTCAATTACTGTATTTTTAACAACTTCATTTAGATTATCAGTTTCAATTTCAAAAGTTGTTATTTGAAAATCGTCAATTTTGGTAAAAGGAGGATTATTATTTGACTCGTCACACGTTGGGATTTGATTTTGTTTCTCACGTTGTTTCATATATGTTTCAATCAAAACTCCATGTGATCTTTGTAAATTTTGTTCATTTGCTCAACAAAATCCAATTTATAATTATTAACTTAAGAATTTTCGATTTGAACTTGTTGAGGACAAAAAATTTCACCATCATTGAAACAACTTCCATTGCCAAAACCATTTAAACAATTATTTCCATTTTGATTTTGAATTTCATTTTGGAGTTCAGAATTGAATTGGCATGGGTTATAATCTAAATCATTTGAATTTTGAATTGAATTCAAATTTAGATTATTTTGAAATTCTTGACTTGAGTTGTTACACAAATATGAATTACACAAATCATTTATCCTTTGATCATTTTATGTGGAGAGTTTAAGTAAAGACAAAATCGTTTCAATGCTTTTTTCAAGATTTGAGGGTTGGTCATCATTTTGAAAATTTTGTTGTTCAAAATTCGAATTATCTACACAATTGTTGTTATTAAAATATCCATAAGAATTTGGAGTGAAATTATATGGATTATATTGATTTTCACAACTGTTGTAAAATTCATGTAAGGAGGGAAACTCAGACATTTTGAACAATATTTTCTTTTATAAAGGAAAAATATTTACCAAAAAGAATTTATTTTTCAAAAGAGGCAAATTCGATTTTTTTTCCTTTTTTGGATTTTCAATTTTTTTTTGAAAAGGTTATATATATATATATATTGCTTTTCTAAAAAAGAAACTAACTCAAAAAAAAATTGGATTTTTAATTTTGATTGAAAATTTTCAAAAGAAAGGATTTAAAAACTAAGTTAAGGAATATTTACAAATTTTTTTAGTTTCTGATTTTGAAATTTTTTTTCTTTTTTTTTAAAATATGCATGAACTTATGCAACTAAATGAATGCAAGGGTTTAATTACAAATTTTCTATCCTAAGTAGCTATTAACCCAAAATTGTATAATCACATTTTGTCTTAATCCAACAAGATAGTTCTCAGCCAGGTAACAGACATGATTTATTGGTGCACCACGAATCACCGTAGCAATGCAACCAAAGGTTTAAGTACCTTCAGAGAAACAGCCACTATAATATTTATGAATCACCGTAATATTTGTAAATGGTTATTGTTCTGCCGTAGCCTAGACACCAAGAAATTAAATTGTCGAAAGAGGACAACTTATCAATATACAATTAAGCCCTAGGTGAGCTTGTGACACCCTTAAGTCAAGTGTCTAACCGTTATTATTAACAAATTCTAAGATGAAATGCAATTTGTGGGCCAAGGAAGGGGTGATTAAATCCCCTACCTTATGTGGATTTGGGTATTGCCCTTAAAAAAGAAAATAAGATGAGATGAATGCAAAATAAAAATTAAACATGAATTAAGATGCAACTACGAATGAAATTTGTTTTTGTTTTTGTTTTTTTTTTAATTTTTTTATATGTAAGCAACCAACAATGCAAGGAAAATAAAAACAAGAGATGAGAGCATAATACCAGAGTGTGCAAAATTATTAGCAATTTATTTTAAAGCGGCAAATTTTTTTTATAAGCAAGCAAGCAATTTAATTTTGGCAAGCACTTCTGCCACCTGCAACCTGAAAATAAAACAAGATATATATATATATATATATATATATTATGAAGAGAAGTTAAGAAAAAATTAAAACTAAAACAATTTTTTTTGTTTTTGTTTTTTTTTCAAGGTAATAAACTAGAAATTAGTGAATCTAAACCAATTCACCAAACCATCATGATAAAACAAACGAAATCAAAATGACCCTTTTTTATAATAGAAATGGATTTACAAATAAAATAAAACAAACTCTTTCTCTTTTTTTAATATAGAACCAAAGCAAGGACTAATGAAAGAAAAAGGAAACAAAATAAAACTTTAAAACAAATTACACTAGAAGATAATTTAACAAATAATTTAGAAAGCACTTCCACAAGCCCATAAGCAGCCCCCAGCCCAATTAATCCCACGTGATCCTTAACAAAACATCAGAGAACAAAATCTTACGACCAAACACAAAATAGACATCACCAAATGAAATTTAAATTCGACGCTTTCTCGTGAAAGAACAAATCAAATTCATGAAATAAATCGAAATTCCTCGAACTGAAACTTATGGAATTGGTGATTGTGAGGTTCGAGAAGGAGGTGGAGTTGCGAACAAGTCGCGGCTGTTCGTGGATGCGGAGGAGATCGCAGTGGTTGGTGAGTGATGATTTGAGGGTTGCGAAATTTGATTTTTGGGTTGAAGGAGATGTGATTGGGGTGTTCAAGTTGACTGGATTTGCTGTTGAGGTTTGGGAAGTTTTTGTGGCTGCTCTGATATTTGAGATTGTGAAGATGGACTTGCAGAGGGATGGTGGTAATCGAGGCAGCACTGGAGGTTTGGTTGTTGTCGTTTTGCCTATTGTCGAGGCAAGGCAGAGGTGGTCAAGGGAATAAGAAGGCAATGGGAAGTTTCAGTGAACTTTGAATGCAGCAGTGATATGAATGGCAAATGAATGTGAGGAGATGTATGAATGTTGATGTATGTAAGTGAAGTGAATGTGGTAAAGGATGGCAGTGGAGAGGTATGAATTGAAGTAGATGTGATGGTTTGTTGTTGTTGTCTAGTGTAGCAACAATTGAAGTGGTGGAGAACTGTTAGATGAAGGGGTGATGACTGTGATGTATGGGTGAAGCTTGAACTGTGTTAGTGAAGTGTTTGCTGCAGTGGATAGAGGTGCAGCAGTTTGGAGTTTGAAGAGGTAGATAAGTTGTATTGATGTATTGATGTAGCAGTGTACAGGCAGGTTGAATGGCGATGTGTTCGTTGGCGAGGGAGGCAGTGTAAATGGTTTTGCTGATGTTGGGTACGTGGTTATATAGTGATATCTGGCAGTGGGAAGGGGATGTGCAGAAGTTTGGACGGTGGGTTGTATATGATAGAGGATGTTGTAGGATATGCACAGGGATGGAATGATATGTGCACAGAGAATGCAGTAGCAAGTTAAGGAGTTTAATGTGGTTATTTTTTACAGTTGGTGGACTGTTGTATGGTGTTAGAGAAGTTGTTGTTTGAGATGATGTAACATCCAGCGTTAAATTACAATTATATATGCAAATAATTAAGTTATATACGTTTCAAATTTTAAAACAAAGAAATGTTTGTAAATGGGGTAACTAATTAATATTATTAGGAATACATATATATTTGTGTAGCAAATAAATTAGAGAGAGAAATTATATAAAATCAATTAATAAGGAAGATTAATTGACGGTGTTTGTTTAAAAGGGAAATTAATGTTCAATTAATTAGTAGAGGTGGTTAATTGACAGTTCAAAGTTAAGTAATTGGAAGAGTAGGAAAGTTAAGAGATTTTTGATAAAATAATTATTCTTATTTACCCCAGTTTTAGTAAATTTGAAAATCTATTAAAAAGGATATTTTGAAAACATGCGCGGACATTTTTTTAAAGTCAAGAAAATAGAAAAATGTTTTAAGAAAAAGCAAGACATGTTTAAAAAAAAGATGGTTTGGTGGAAAAGTAAATAAGTTTTTGAAAAGATAAAATTTAGAAGTTTTAATTTTTGAAGAAAATTTTATAAATACCAAACCAAATCAGACTTTTAAATATGGAGTAGATAGGAATCATTTCCTATGTGTAACGAGAAAAGTATAAGGTTATAGCAGTAATTACTCTTAATAATAATAAAAGTTCCCGTAAGGTTTATAGGACACTAGTGAAAACCTAGAAATGTTGCTTCATGTGTGCAGACTATAGAAGAATAGTGAAATGATATTAGTAAGATGATAAGACACACGTGGTTGGGATAGGTAGACCTTAGTTGGGGAAAAATAAAAGGTAAAGAGAAAATTTCCCCAAGCTTAGTTGTCTTTTTAGATAGAGACTGCATAGATTGAAACCCTTATCCATTGCAGTAAATGAGACTTAGTTATTTCCTTTTTAGCATGGAATAGAAGAGATGAATAGATCTTATTCGTCTTGAGTAATACAGCGTAAGTTGGTAACAAGTAATAAGCGGCAGGAGGAGCATATGAGTTACATGGATTCCTAGAGTAGGACCTGTTTGTGTCAAAGTGGACAGGGTCCTAGACTCCTTGCCCTAGATGATAGCTGTGTTCAGTTGCTGTATAAAAAAAGGGTAAAAGCAGAATAAGATAACTAAAAGGAAAATAACAAATTTAAAGAAAGCGACAGAAACGTCAATAGAAAATTTTAAAAAGAGATATTTTCTTATGTAAACTGTGCTTGGGGAAGTAAATAATTTTTTTTTAGAATAGTAGCTTAAATCCCAAGTATGGAGGAAAATGTGTGCAAAAGTAAATCGGAGAAATATGAAGTTTTTCCGTTTTCCACCTTCTTTATAACATAAGAAATCGAATTTGGAAAATTATAATTTTCTAAAATTTGAAAATTAAAAGTTGTGTGATAGGTTTGGACGTAAAAATTTGTTGAACTATGCTCCTATTCAGTAGGATTGTGAGAAAAATTGAATGAATTTTTTTTGAGTTTTCAAAAGATTGCATTCCTATAGAAATTGCAAGTACATTTAGGTTGTGTGCATCATGTTTTAAAAGTGAATTTTTAAAAGTAAAAAGCATTCATATAGGAGGTATTGCATAGAAATTCTTGTACATGCATATATTTTATGATGTATTGCACTATGCACAGATTGTTGCAAAATTGGATGTACACAAAATGGATGTGATTAATACGAGAAATTACATAGTTGAACCCTTATCAAATTTCGAGGACGAAATTTCCTAAGGGGGGAGGATGTAACACCCCACGTTAAATTACAATTATATATGCAAATAATTTAATTAAGTTATATACGTTTGAAATTTTAAAACAAAGAAATGTTTGTAAATTGGGTAACTAATTAATATTATTTGGAATACATATATATTTGTGTAACAAATAAATTAGAGAGAGAAATTATATAAAATCAGTTAATAGGGAAGATTAATTAACGGTGTTTGTTTAAAAGGGAAATTAATATTCAATTAATTAGTAGAAGTTATTAATTGACAGGAACTGACAAGAAAGTGAACGTATATTGTAGAAACTAATTGATATGATTAGAAACATATATGTTAGTGCAAGAGAATAAAATGGAGGAAGAGTAATTTATGCAAGTAATCAGTTGTCAATTAATAAACATGGAGACTTATGGTAACATATATAATTAAGATTGTGATTCAAAATTCAATTGTAGAATATATGCATGCAATAATTATGGGAATAAAATAAATTGATATGCATATATGTGATGAATTAATATGGTCTTGATTGGCATATTAATTTGGTAAGAAATCAAAGTGCGGGCAGGGATTAATTGGATAGTAAATTAATTCTAGGTATATATGAAATCTATTAATTGGGTGATTAATAAGGGAACCTTATTTAAAAGAAACGTCGGATTTAAAAATATATGCATCCATAGATTGCGATAGAGAAGGGGAAAGTGATTAATGAAAAGATTGTTGGAGAATCAATTTGAAATAAAAATAAACGCAGAAGAAAACATATTAATTTAATGTCCATAGACTGAGTGTACGCTTTAGATTATATGGTTTTATATCTAATGGTTAGCACTGATTTGAACCACTATAAATATAGGTGCAGAGCCTCATTTTTATTCTCATTATTTTTCTCTTGCCTACAGAAGCTCTTCCATTTTTCTATCTCTTCTACACTTTCTTAATAACAAAATTATAGATCTAATTCACACGAATTTAGATCTTAATAGAAAGAGAATAGAATTAATTAGGGAATTAGGAATTGGTTCAAATCAAAAGGCTATGTCAAAGGTAAAACCCTAGATCTGAGTTGTATTTGCTATTTCTAATCCAAATATCTTCTTTTTCTCTTTCAAATATTATAGATCTGTAAATACATCATTTGTAATTCCAAATAGGGATTACAAGGTAGGTGAATATAGATGTTAGAGACAGATCTGAAATAAAAACAGGGAGATTTGAAAAGCTAGCAATGTGAGTGGATTTATTTTTATATCTTTTAAGTTTAAGATATATTATTGTTAAATTCCCCTTTAGATAATTTTATTCAATAATTAATCCTATTGATTAAGTTATGCTGAACTATAAGGAATTTACAGTATTAGTATTTATGTACATCTGTTTCTACGTTTTGGATTTCTATGCAAGCGTGATTCTTCTTCTATTTTCTCCTCTTTCTTCATGTATGGATTAGAATAGATTAAACGTGAATATGGATTAAATAATTAAGAATACTGAAATGAAGGAAATAAGATGTAAAGTAATAAAAGTTTGAGGAATGGAATTACTGTTATAAATTACGTTAAAATGAGAAAAGTTAATTAATCTAATAATTGAATTTGGGAGTAACTAAAAGGTTAATTGGTTGGTTTAGAAAATAGGATACATTTCTATAATTTAATATTTAAAAGACAACAATGAACGTAATTGCTAGAATAAAAGAAAGAAAAAGAGAATTAGTGTAAAATAGGGAAACCAGTGTATTTTACACTATTCCAAAATAGTAAAAGAAATATCTAGCAGTTACGGATTATTGTTTATAGTATTATTTAATATTAAAATATGGAAATGGATTTTTAAATATAGTTTTCATAACCAACCAAATAAAATAGAATTACTTCCTAGAATAGAAGATAATAAAGCAAAGTATGACATGAATCAAGTAAATTATTAGATAAGAACTTGAAGCTGTAAACGATAATGAACCTAGATCTGCATACACTGCGCAAACTATTTAAGAAGATAGTTATTATGATAAGTGAATTATATAATATAAGAGAATAAAAGAATATTCTATATCATAATAAAAGAAGGCAGATTAGAATAGAAAAGAAATGCTGGAATTATGTATGGACTATAAAAGAAGAGAAAATGAAAATTACAGGTAGAATTATAACATAGGTTATAATTAAGTAATAAGAACGGAAAAGCTTATTTTGAGACTTTGAATAAATTAATGAGCAATAATGATGGTAGAAGCTTATTTAAATAATTTATATTAAGTCAATAAGCAAATAAAGCATGAATGATAAAAGAGGCTTATTTTATTGAACTTAAGATTTATATTAAGTTAAATAAGCAAGATAATGAATGTGGCTCATACCAATAGTATTCCCTATTAAATAAATGGAAATCTCACAATAGATAGAGGTGAGACGAGGGCAAGAATATGCTAATTAGGGTAAATTAGTAGCCAACAGAATAAGAAAGTAAACTAAACGCAAATTAAAAGATTAGACTTAGGGTCTAATAAAAGAATTGAGATGCGTTTGGAGCAGCCCAAAGGATGAAGCGTCCAACGAAGCAGTTCATCACGGATTTAAGAAATGGAGAAGCACGTCCAACTTAGTATTTTTGGGCTTCAAGAAAGTACGAAACTTCAATGGGACGTGAGGATAATCTAGGATGGCCCTCTGGGTAGGCCTAACGAAGCTGCATCCTCGTAGGCAGGTCTGTAGATGTTCCAACAAGAGAGTATGCCTTGAGTGCGTTTGCATTGTAGGCCTAACGAAGCCGACCTTTGTAGGCAGTCAAAAGGGCTTGGTTCGGAGTAGGATATTCGTATGTCCAGTACTTGCTAGTAAGTTTAAGGATAGTTACATGCGGATATCGGCCAGCATCAAGACCAAGAGCGATTTCGGGAAATACTAGAATTAAACCAACAGACCAATGATTCTTTCACTATCGAGACATTGGATGAGGGGCACCGCCGTTTGGATGTTAGATTGTTTGCAGTAGGGCACGGCCACTTAACTCTTTAGAAGTATTTCGACTAGTTGAGGGGTGGCTGCGTGGGGCCATAGCCACGCTGAAAAAGAGACAGACCAACTAGAATATATGTATTGTAGGCCTAACGAAGCAGTCTTTTACAGATATAGAAAATCCCCGACTGAATTCTGTACAAGGTAGACCTTGTTGGCGGGATTCAGATAGTAGACAGAACGATTACGTAGTCCTCAATGTACGCACTAGGTGGTACATTATGGATGTCCGAGCACTGGCATAGACTAGTGCAGATGCAATTTATGTTTTCATAGTAAGTAGTGGAGCATCTGTATTGTAGATCTTATGAAGCAGTCCTTTACAGATGTTGCTACGGAATGCTCACGGAGCAAGACGATGGAGTATATGTATGTATTGTTGGCCTTACGAAGCAGTCCTTTACAAATATATCTACAAAGCAAGACGATGGAGCATGTATTGTAGGCCTTACGAAGCAATCCTTTACAGATGTAGTTACGGAACCCTCTCGAAGAAAGACGATGGAGCCCTTTTCGAGGAAGATACGGAAGGTACCATGGGTGGTACCTAGGACCATATGGTCATTGGGCATATAGCTACATATATTTATTAGTTATTAGGTTTTAATCTACTGTGGTGTATGTAGATGGGCACGGTTCACGAACAGAGGCGAGAGTATTGTAACCTAATGGACCTAATATAAGAGTAAATGGAAATAAAACGATATATGTAGAATTAAACCTAGAAGCATATAATTTATTCATTCACCGGAACTTTTGTTCTGACCCCCTCCACATAACATCTTACAGGTTAGGTAGATGGCAAAGACTTCTCAGTTTTATGACACTTGCTTAGAAAGTGTTATTATTTGGGTGAGTATTTACTTACTATTGTATTTTAGTCAATCCCGCTGTGAGATAAATTATTGAACTCTGATTTATTTGTCTTTGCCTATTTGCAGGATACCAGATACCCAACTTGGGCTTCAGTGGGCTTGGTTTTTAGCATTTTTGTGGAAAATTCAAACCACTGGAATTCGGGTTGTTACAGATGATGTTTGGTTGGAAGTAGTGTAACAGTAGGCAAAGTAAGGAGTTGCGGTTGTAAGTTGACTGAAGTGATGATATTGAGTGAAGTATAGGTGGCGGAGGAGGGTGATGTAGGGGTTTGAAGTTGGTAGATATGGTGCAGTCAAATGAAGTGGTATGGATAATGGTTGAGTTATGCAGGCAGTGTAGTTGTAGTTGGAGTGTTAGGTATTGAAGGGGGATGGTGACAGGCAATATATGTTGAAATAGCAGATAAGTGAATGATGTAGGGGTTGCACTGTGTTACAGATGTGATTAACACAGTTTTGGTTGAAATGAGATGATGTTAAAATGTGGTAGTTTCAGATATACACAGTTTTGGTTGAAGTGTGGGAAGTTGTTGTGGTATGCACAATGGTGCAGTGTTTCAGGCAGTGGTGTGCATAGGAAAGTTTTTGTAAATGATGAAGAGGGGATGTAGGAAAGATTTACAGGAAAGAGTTGATGTAAATGATGAAGAGGGCAGAGTTGTGATGGTAACTGGCTTGTCGAAGCAAGGGGATGAGGGACTGTGTGCACTATTGTGTGTGGGATGTTTTGTAGTTTTTATTGTTTGAACTGAAATGGTTTATGCAGTGGGATGTTTTGTGATGTGCAGCAGTCTGTGGTGTGGTTGAACTGAAAATGCAAGGAGTAGTTGAAGTGTAGAACTGTGGCTAGTGCAAGGAAGAGATAAGGGTATTTGATGGAGTTGATCGTGGATGATGTAGTGAGTTATGATGATGTGGTTTGGGGTATGGCAGGGAAGTAGGATGTTGGCAGAGGATAAGTTGAAGTGCAGTGGATGTGCAGAAGTAAGGCAGTTTGGTGGGGAAGTGCACAAGATAGTGGTAATTAGATATTGAAGTGTAATGATGTAATGATGTTGAAGTGTATGATGTTGTTGCAAGGCAGAGACGAGTTGGCAGAGAGGTGAAGTACACTGGTGGTTATGTTAGGGGTAATGAAGTTTTTCTGAAGTGATGAATTGATATGTAAAGGTTTTGCAGCAATATGTACGAGTGGCAGATGAGTTCAGGGAAGAGTTTGATGCGGTCAGTGAGTTGCTTGAAGTGTTTTGTGATGGCAAGGTGGAGAAGTAGTTGATGGTAGGATGAAAGAGTATGTAAGTGAATGGAGAGGATGTGGGGATGGATGGTCAGAGGAGTGTTGAGGAGGTAATACAGCAGTTTTGAAGTTGAAGTGTTTTTTTGTTGCTGCAGGAGGAGTTTGCGGTTTCAGGTGTGTGCAAGTGATGATGAAACAGTGCACAAGAGATGTAAGGAAATTGCCTGTTGATCAAGTGTGGTGATGTTTTGATATCAGGAATGAATGTGCAAGGAAAGGCAGTGAGGTTGTATATGGGATTGTATGTATGTGGGGTTGACAGAAAGGTAATGAAGTAAGGTAGTATGTATGTGGAAAGGCAGCAGTTAAAGTAGGTTGTGTGGGTAATTGTTTAAGTTTGAAGTGGTTTTGTATTGGTGGCAGAGTGATGAGCAGCAGAGAAAGCAATATAATGAGGAGTTGGAGGAGTTTATGGATGAAGGCAGAAAGTTGTCCACTGTTTGAAGAATAGGCAAACAGAGGAGGAATTTGCAGAGGGATGCAGTTTTGTAAAAAAAACAAGAATGTACTTGTAAATGAAAATGCAAATTGATAGCAATAAAATATTTTTGTTTTTGAAATGAAATTGTGTGTGTGTGTGTCTATACACACACACACTTCAAATATGGAAATGCAAATGCAAAATGAAAGGAAAACAAGCACAAACAAAATGCCACAAAAACCACACACAAACGCACAAAAACTTTTTTTTTTGTTTTTTTAAATGCAATACACACACAAAACAAACACACAATAAAAATCAAACAAAAATAATTCAAAGAATAGAAATTAAAATCAAGACTATTCCCCGGCAACGGCGCCAAAAACTTATTTAACGGCTAATTTCTATCGGTTTAAGAAATAGCCGAAATTTTTTAAATAAAAATTAACCGCAAGCGCACGGCGTACAATTTTAGTACGTGGCGAGTACGGGTCGATCTGTAGGGAATTGTTTATATTTAAAATTCTATTCAATCAAATTAAACCAAAAATTTGAGATGTGTGAAGCTAAAAATGTAAATAACCAGCAAAAGAAAAAGGATAAAAATATGAGAGTTTGAAGGCAATTTAGAAGCAATGTCCTTATCATGATCACATAAATCAACAAAATGAAATTATGATCTCTCTTTTAGTCATTAGTGAGTTTAGTTTATGTGTTTATCATAAGTATGGAATATTTGTGCTATTAATTAGTCCAATATAAACCATCAAACTATAACACAACCACTAAACTACTTTTTAACTCTCATGAAAATGACAATTAACTTGGAAATAAAATCTATTATAAGCATGACCTATTAACTATTGATTAGAAATATAGACCATCAAATTTTGATTTTAAAATCACTTCATTACCATAATCATATGTAGATGAAGAGGTAATTTGTGTTTTGTTTGTTTAAGCATAGCCTATTTGGTGTCAACAACATATGCTATCAAATTCAAAACTAAACAAAAAAAATTAACCCATTCAAACATTTCCATTAAGCACAAAAGGAGATAAAAATTATCAAAATGTTGAAGCTACATGATTAAGATATCTTCATTACTCCCAAATTGAAGGGGTTTAGCCTCTCATATTTGTTATTATTTCAAAAAATGTAGAGTTCAACATAAAACAAAAACAAGAAGAAAAGGCAAGCTAATTAAAAAGAGAGCTAATTAAAATGGAATAAAAACTAATCTACTTGCATAAGAAATGAAACTAAGCTACTAACATAAGAGGAAAGAGAGCATGTAAATAAGAAAGGGCATGACTTAACATTGCATAAAAAAAGAAAATTGCATGAAATAAAAATGGCTAAGTAGCCATGAAAAAGAAAATAGAGTTTTGATTTATTTGTGAACCTCAAACTAAACTAACTAAAATGGAGGAAGAAGGCTAAGAGTTTAATTACATGAACATATGAGGTATTTATACATGTTTGGAAACCCTAATCATATTTTTGGGAACTACCCAAATTGCCCTTGAGGAAATGTGGCCACCAAGTTATCATTAGCATAAATTAATCCTCCACTTAAATGTGCATGTAGCTTTAATCTTCATTAGCATGTGCATTAGCTTCTAATAGGTGATCATGGTAAGTGGGTAGGTGGGGTCCTCCATGTTGCATGAAATGAATTATTTCCATCTTCATTTGTTTCCTTCTCTTGTGCATGCACATTTCTTCATAAAGCCTCTTGTAATTTTCATCCAATTTTTCTATAAATAAAAATAAAATGTGCAAATCAATATTCTGTAATGACCCGTAAATTTTAACGGTTTAAATAACGTAATTAACTGAATTTTTCTTGAAAATAAAACAATTAAATTTAACAATGAAATTTGACATTTGGAATACGTCTATTTAAAAATAGCTATTGGCAGATTTTCATTGGAAAATATGAAAGTTGGTTATGTTGTGTAATTTTCAATATTAATTTAAAATCAGTTAATATGATGAAAATAAAATGTTTTTGAAATATGAATATTTTATATGATAAAAATGTAAATCATTTTCTGAGTGAGACGTTGTATTTCGTTTCGCCGAATTTGGACTGCTCTAGCTCCGTTTATCTTATTTTCGGTGTTTTAGCAGCACTTTGGCAGCAATTATCGACTTTTAATAGGATGATCGTATCGCTGATATCTGTGCATCATTCTTTTTGTCTCGTCGTGCCGATCTTCGCAGTATATTCATTTGTGCACTTCGACGTCCGGTACGCGGTTAAATTTGTGAAACGGTTGGCCGTATCGGTACCATTTTGAGCCCTTTTGGATTTCCCCATGACCATTCATTTACCCATCAGCGGAAAACAAACAGCCATTTTCCTTTTATATCCCAGAATTTAATTCCTGACTTTTCCATTCTCTATGGTTTCAATATATTTCCTTGGTTCGTTCAAATTCTCTCCCCTCCTTTCATTTTATCTCTGGTTCGTGCAAATTAAAAGGAAATGAAAAATAATATATTATCAAAGCTTATATTTTTCCTGTTCATATTTTTGCAAACCACCTGCTCGTCCTTGACCCCTCTCTCTCCACTAACCCCACACACGCATCACCCCAAACACCTATGCTCGTACCCTTCTCCGACCAATGCCATCGTCCGCCCACTGCATCACCTCAGCCTCCACTTGTTGGAACACGCAGCAGCGCCCCTCAAAAACTCCAAGCACATCTAGTCGAAGACAAACCTTCCTCCGCCCCTCCACTTCAATCTCCAACCCGCCTGTCCTCTTCTCCTTCTCTCGACTTGCCGAGCGTCTCCACCTTCCCCTATGTCGCCTCACTACTCCGATGCCCTGCAACCTTCAGCCGAAGCTTCCCCTTCTTGCTAAAAAAATATATAATAATAAATTGCATACGTTTTCAAAGGAACCTGCATACTTGAAACTTTTCCCGAAGCAAGCCCAAATTTTCCCACATGTTTCCCGAAGTAAACCATCCCCTATTCGCCTGTCACCCTCCATGTCCATCAAGTAACCTCCCACTAGCCAAGACCCGCTCCACAGCCCGCATAAGCCACCATTCCATCTCAGTCCTCCGCCACCTTGCAGCGATAGCCGTGAAGCCTCAGCCGTAGCCACCCTACTCATCTCCAAGACGCCGAATCACTTGCTGATACCCATTCTATCTCCTTTTTCCGACCAGCCGAGCACCACCTGTCGAACCATCGGAACCTGCCTGGACCCTGCTCCGATCCTCCCTCTCTCTCTACCGTTCCTTGTTTCCTCCCCTAGCGTGTAACGACCCGTATTTTTACGGATCGAAAAGTTTGTCAAAATCTGGAATTTTAGTGTTGTTGAGCCATTTCAGATTTTTAGGCAGAATTTTTCTAAGTCCTAGGTCGTAGGGAGTTGGAGCGACCTAAGGAGGCGAACTGATTTAGTGTTAGGTCGTAGTTGGCGACCTAAGAAAGTGGAGCGACCTAGGAGTTAGGTTGTATGTTAGCTTAGGTCGTGGGGAAGGTTAGGTCGAGTGAGCGACCTAAGAGAATTAGCGTCTTATAGGATTTGGCAACCTAAGACTAGTAAGCGACCTAAGGGGATAGGTCGGCAGCGACCTAAGGAACTAGTGATAGTAGTTAGCGACCTAGTATGGTGGAGCGACCTATAGGTTAGCGACCTAAGAGTTAGGTCGTGAGCTCTGTTTTTAGTTAGGTCGCGTACTGGCATAAGTTGTTAGGTCGCGTGTTGTATAGGCGCGCGCGTGTGTTAGGTCGCTGAGAAGTTAAGTCGCGTGT
This sequence comes from Allium fistulosum, assembly GCA_030737815.1. Classification (NCBI taxonomy): domain Eukaryota; kingdom Viridiplantae; phylum Streptophyta; class Magnoliopsida; order Asparagales; family Amaryllidaceae; genus Allium; species Allium fistulosum. The sequence goes on along the minus strand of CM060903.1, from coordinate 430,935,770 downwards.
AAGTGTTAGGTCGCGAGAGTGATGTTTTTTTTAGGTCGCATGAAGACTTAAGGTGGTAGGTCATGAGCGACCTAAGGGGTTGTTAAGTCGCAAGCGCTGCTAAGTCTTAACTCATAGATAGGTTGGCCTGGTAGGTCGTAAGTGCGCTTGGACTTAGGTCGTTAGGTCTTATACCTGCGGTATGTTAGGTCGTAGGGTGTTAAGCAGCTAAGTCCTAAGTCGTAACTTTGGTAGGTCGAAGTCTTTAGGTCGGTTGGTTTTAGGTCGTAGGTCGTGGGCGACCTAACTCCGAGGTTACGACTTAAGGGAATTTCAGCTATAAATAGGAAGGGTTTTTCTCACTTTTTGGGATCCGGATTTCGAAGCGACGAAGTGCTGCCATTTTGAGAGCTCGACTTCTACACTTCTTCACTTCTTTTCTCCACTCTAATCTAGTGCTTCCATCCATCCAAGTTGAAGATCTTCATCCTTTGAAGTGAGATTTCTTCATTTGAAGTGAATTCGTGATAGATCAAGCTTGATCCTTTGCTGTCCAGATCTGAAGCGTGTTGATTTGGGGTTGTTTAGGTGATTTGGTGAGTGGTGATTATCTCTCACACGGATCCAAAGGAGTATATCGGATTGTTGGCTCGATTTGGTGTTAAAATAGTGATTTTCATGCATTTTCTTCATCCTAAGTGTAGATCCATGTAGACCCATTGTTCATGATGATTTTGATAACCATTTTACTAAGTGTTAACCTATACAAGTTCATTCATCAAGATTGTAGAGATATTTCTTATGATTTCATGCATGTTAGACTTTCAACTCTTTAATTACGAAATTGCCATTATTGTGATAATTGTCTACTTAGATCATATTTGAATGCTTGATTGTTTGGATTAATGGTTGACTTGGTTGATTGCTATAAATTAGATGATTGATGATTTGATTTAGACCGAAGATGATTCAAAAGCTAAGAGAAAGGCTCTTGAATTGGGAAAGCTGCTTGTGGCATATGTAGCGGGTGATGAAGCTCTTATGCATAGATTTGATGATGATGATGTTGAGATGAGACTTTGCGAGGATGTGATGAAGCGAAGTATGATATGAGATAGTCTTGGTCTAATCCAGACGGGATCATTCCAAGCACGTTGGTAACTCGGTGATATGATTCGAGTTAAGGGTAATGGATGCTTGAGAGGCGCTTGAGCTAGTATGGAAATAGTCGTCGAGGAGGATGACTAGGAGGCTTGGATAGCATCGTTGTTGAAGGTTCTAGCATGCTCTAAGCAAGAGTACGTTTGGGCAGATTCGATAGTTCCAACGACTAACTGTTGATGGTCGAGTACTCTGGGCAGATTCGATAGTCCTAGGCACGGGCTGCGACGACGTGCGGGAGTTATGTCTAGAACCGGGGTTTCCATTAGCCCTTGACGGACGGCTGAAAGAATGTGTCGGTCATTCAATTAACGGTGATATCGAAGCAATGATAACAGTGATAGCCAGAGTCATGGATGTTTGGTTGTATCGTCATTCGATCTCAAGAGCAGTGTTTTCCGGGTGCTTATCTGATCTTGGTTTAGGCCTTGGGGGTTTGTGCTTGGAAAACATCGCCCTTGACTCGAGTAATAATTACTTTACTTTAAATTGTATGCTCTGCTATGTTTGCTTCTGCTTAGTGTGTGTCTGGGGGCTATCACTGTAGAATGAGGTTGGAGTGGGAGGGTTGTATTCCTATTCCTTTTCCTTTATGCTCTTTTGGTATGTTGTTAGTTAATTTACTGCTCACTAAGACTGTTGTCTGACTCAAGGCTTTATGTTTTAATTCTTATTGCCTTGGGCTGTTCGTCCATTTTTGGGACGGGCAGACTAGGTAGCAGGTGACAGGTGTTGTTCTTGCTTCTCACGATGCTGATATCGAAGACGAGCTAGAGGGTTGCATATTATCTTCTTACTATATGTACTGGGTGTTCCGCTGTTTGTATATTCTCTGAGAGTTGTGTAGTGAGGCTTGATGTATTGACTATTTGGATGCTTGTATTCAACTATTATGAAGTTTTATATGATGGCATTTTATTCTGTAAAGCTTCACTATACATATGTTTTATTGTATTTTGTCCATGCGCTGTGAGTGATACGATAGACTTCTGTTGTTTTTAATTTACCCTGACAATCGTCCATGGTTGCCTGGCACACCTTACAGCGCACTTTCTCTAGATTCGGTGCAGGAGTCATGGGCGGTCGTCACATTTGGTATCAGAGCATTGGTTAATCGATTTTACCCAACGCTCGCTGTCGTAACTACGTATGAGAGACGTAATTGTAATTTGATGGATGATTACTATATATAATATCGTAGCTTAGAAGTAAGTTAGTCCTTTATGCAGTTGTTTCTCTAGATGTTCTGATCATTCCTTTTTATAGATATTGAGAATGAGTCGAAGAGGGAGACCAGCTGCTAGGGAAGGCCGAGCTGCTGAAGGGACTGCTGATTATGCAGCTATGTTCGAAGCTATGATGACTTCGATCATGAGAAGGATGCCAGCTCCAGGGCCGTCAGTTGATGTTGGGGTTCAAGTTCAAACTCCAAAACCAGTGGATTTTGCTAAGTTGTGCAAAGACTATACTGCTCTTGGAGGGAAGGTTTTCTTGGGAACAGAATCAACTATTGAGGTCCAGAGGTGGATAGATGCTTGTAGAAGGATCTTTGGTGATTTGGGAATTGATGATGCAACTAAGAGGAAGTTGGCATCAAGGCAGCTTCAAGGGAGAGCTTCTGATTGGTGGAACTCTATTACCATCAATACTCCGGAGGAAGAGATTACTTGGGAGCAATTCCGAGTCAGATTTGAGGCTAAGTTCATTTCTACAGCGCAGAAGTCTGTTCTGTTCAAGAAGTTCATGGAGCTCAAGCAAGGTGGAAGACCAGTTCTTGAGTATGTTTCTGAGTTTGAAGCTTTGTCCAAGTATGCTCGGTCATATATTGAATCTGCATATCAGAAGAATAAGAAGTTTGTGACAGGCTTGGACAGTTATCTTGGGAGGCAGTTGGTGGATCATTTGGATGATTCATTTAAGAAGCTTGTGGAGAAAGCTCTCAGGCATGAGAGTCTGTTTCCTAAGGAAGGATCTGTTGTTGCTGTGACCAGGGAAGAGTCTAAACCCCAGCAGGGTGGAAACAAGAAGAGGAAGCAGCAGCAGAAGGGTAAGGATGGCCAGAAGAAGCCGAAAGGCGAGGTGACTTGCTACAATTGTCAGCAGAAGGGCCATTTCTCGAAGGATTGTAGGAATCCGAAGGTGCCGATGAAGTGTCACAACTGTGACAAGCCAGGGCATTTCAGGAAGAATTGTCCAGAACCGAGGAGAGACAAGCAGATTGTGCAAGCTTATGCTTTGGGAGCTGTTCCGTCGTCTTCAAAAGCTCCTACCGCTGAAGAGAAAGGAAAGAGTGTGGTGGTTCAAGGTACTCTTTTCCTATGTGGTGTTCCAGTTAGAGTTCTGTTTGATACTGGAGCGTCGCATTCGTTCGTTTGTAGTGAACTCGTAGGCCGGTTGGGTTTGGAACCGGATATTGTTGATAGGCCATTGGCCGTGACTAATCCAGTTGGGGGTTCGTCTTGTTTGTGTATGTTATGCCGTGGTCTAGTTGTATCGAGTCATGGTTGCTCTTTTGTTTGTGATTGTTTTGTTCTGAACTTTGCGGGGTTCGGAATTATTTTGGGTATGGACTGGCTTAGGAAGTATGCGGCTAAGGTTGATTGCGAAAGGTTGGAGGTGACAGTCGAGAATGTGGAGGGGCGAAAGATTGTGATACGATGTAAGCATGAAGAAGGCGTCTTCATGAGCTTCATGTATTCGCTAGTTGTTCCACAAGATGGACTGTCATTAGTGCCAATCGCGAATGGATTCGAGGATGTCTTTGACGAAGTCAAAGGGTTGCCGCCGCATAGAGAGATCGAGTTTCGTATAGATCTTGTTGAAGGAGCCAGACCCGTTGTGATGCCTCTTAGGCGGATGGCGCCTAGGGAACAGCATGAGTTGAAGGTGCAAGTTGATGACCTTTTACAGAAAGGATTCATTCGGCGTAGTGTGTCCGAGTGGGGTGCACCAGTTGTGTTCGCAACCAAGGCAGATGGATCGTTGAGATTGTGTGTGGATTATCGTGAGCTGAATAAGGTAACTAAGAAGAACAAGTATCCATTGCCGAGGATAGATGACTTGTTTGATCAGCTTCTCGAAGCTAAGGTGTTTTCTCAGATGGATTTGGCAATGGGATTTCACCAGTTGAGAGTAGCTAAGGATAGTGTGCCGAAGACTGCTTTCAGGACACCATCCGGTTTCTTTGAGTGGCTGGTAATGCCGTTTGGGTTGACTAACGCACCAGCATACTTTGTGGATCTTATGAATAGAGTGTTCAGAGATCAGTTGAACAAGTTTGTGCTTGTGTTCGTGGATGATATTCTGATTTATTCCAGAACTGAAGAAGAGCACAAGACGCACTTGTATATTGTTTTGGAAATCTTGCGGAAACATCAGCTGAAGGCTAAGTTTTTGAAGTGTCACTTTTGGAAGAGTGAAGTGAGGTTCTTAGGCCATGTGATTTCTGGAAGTGGAATAGCGGTTGATCCCGCTAAGGTGGCAGCAATCCAGGATTGGGTTAGACCCAAGAATGCATCTGATGTGAGAAGTTTTCTTGGATTAGCAGGATATTATCGACGGTTTATCAAAGACTTCTCCAAGATAGCTGCACCGCTAACAGGATTGACGAAGAAGAACCAAGTGTTCAGATGGGAAGCTAAGTGTGAGCAAGCTTTCGGAATCCTGAAAGAGAGATTGACAAGTGCTCCTGTTTTGACTATTCCAAGTGGGAATGATGAGATGGTGGTTTACACCGACGCATGTGGTACTGGACTTGGAGCAGTGCTGATGCAGAGGGATAAAGTTGTTGTGTATGCAAGTCGAAAACTGAAGCCGCATGAAAGGAATTACCCGACTCATGATTTGGAATTAGCGGCAATTGTTTTTGCTCTGAAGATGTGGAGACATTATCTATTGGGAGTTTGATTCGAGTTGTTTACGGATCATAAGTCGTTGAAGTATCTTTTCTCCCAAAAGGATTTGAATCTTCGGCAACAACGTTGGCTAGAGTTTTTGGCATCGTATGATTTTGGTATAGCTTATACTCTGGGAAAAGGTAACGCGGTGGCAGATGCGTTAAGTCGAAGACATGCAGGATTGGGAGCCATGTTTTCAGAATGGAAGAATCTCGAGTATTTAGCTGGATTTGACTTCAGGCCTAGATGCGAATTGGAACCTGAGATGTTGGCAAACTTATCGATAAGACCTTCTCCTGTGGAAAGGATTGGCGAGAGCCAAAAGCGAGACGATAAGCTTGTCAGGATTATCCGTGATTTGGAATCTGGATTGGATCCAGAAAAGGATAAAGGATTCGAGGTCGATCGAGAGGGTTGGCTTCGAAAGCAAGGATGACTAGTTGTTCCCGATATAGATGAATTGAGGAGTGAAGTTCTGAAGGAAAGTCATCACTCGAAGTTGACAATTCATCCAGGTGGAAATAAGATGTATCGGGATATGAAGAGAACCTACTACTGGGAAGGTATGAAGAAGGATGTTGGAAATTTTATTTCCAAGTGTATGAACTGCCAGTTGGTAAAAGCCGAACAGAAGAAGCCTAGTGGATTGCTTCAGCCATTAGAAGTTCCTGCATGGAAGTGGGAGTAGATATCGATGGACTTTATTGATGGATTACCTAGAACAAGAACGGGAAATGAAGGGATTTGGGTTATCGTAGATCGTTTGACTAAGAGTGCTAGATTCATTCCTGTTCGATCGACTAGGACTGCATCAAAGTTGGCTGAGTTGTATGTTAAGTGGATAGTCCGATTCCATGGTATTCCGAAAAGTATAGTGAGCGATCGAGATCCATTGTTCACTAGTGGATTTTGGAAGAGCTTCCAGGAAGTTTTGGGAACCGAGTTGTGTTTGAGTACAGCTTATCACCCTCAAATAGATGGTCAGACCGAGAGAGTCAACCGAGTTTTGGAAGATCTCCTCAGAGCTTATGTTTTGGATTTCGGAGGATCATGGGAAGATCACCTTCATTTGGTGGAGTTTGCATACAATAACAGTTACCAGTCAAGCATTGGTATGGCACCGTATGAGGCATTGTATGGAAGACCGTGTAACTCTCCGACGTGTTGGATAGAAACTGGAGAAAAGCTGATGCTTGGGCCAGAGATGATTCGACAGACTACGGAGTGCATAAAGATCATTCGGCAACGAATGAAGGCAGCCCAAGACCGTCAGAAGAGTTATGCCGATAAGCGTTGAAAGGATTTGGAATTCGACGTAGGAGATATGGTTTTTGTGAAGATTTCTCCACTGAAGAATGTTATCTGATTCGGGAAGAAAGGAAAACTGACTCCGAGATTTGTTGGACCATTCCCGATCATCGAGCGAATTGGAAAGCTCGCCTACAGATTGGAGTTACCAGAGAAGATGTCGAGTGTGCACAATGTTTTTCATGTATCATATCTACGGAAGTACGTGCACGACTCGAATACAGTGGTTCCTGGTGATAGCTGTGAAGATTTCAAAGTTGATCCAGTCGATAGAAGACCTCGTAAGCCGCTTCGTGTTGTGGAAACCGACACGAAACAGCTTAGGAGGAAGGTAGTTAAGTTGCTCAAGATACAATGGAGTGACGATGATAACGACTGTACATAGGAGGTGGAAGAGAGGATGAAAGCAGCTCATCCCGAACTCTTCGAGGTATGGCCCTAAGGTGTCGTGTCATCTCGCGATATTGTAACTTGTTCTAATTTTAGAATTCTGCACGCTAAGCTAGAATTGGATGCATGGTTTGTTGATTGCTATGGATGATAGGCGTGCAGAATAGTTTTGATTGCTTTGTTTGTTTGGAATTTCGGGGGCGAAATTCCTAAGGGGGAGAGAATGTAACGACACGTATTTTTACGGATCGAAAAGTTTGTCAAAATCTGGAATTTTAGTGTTGTTGAGCCATTTCAGATTTTTAGGCAGAATTTTTCTAAGTCCTAGGTCGTAGGGAGTTGGAGCGACCTAAGGAGGCGAACTGATTTAGTGTTAGGTCGTAGTTGGCGACCTAAGAAAGTGGAGCGACCTAGGAGTTAGGTTGTATGTTAGCTTAGGTCGTGGGGAAGGTTAGGTCGAGTGAGCGACCTAAGAGAGTTAGTGTCTTATAGGATTTGGCAACCTAAGATTAGTAAGCGACCTAAGGGGATAGGTCGGCAGCGACCTAAGGAACTAGTGATAGTAGTTAGCGACCTAGTATGGTGGAGCGACCTATAGGTTAGCGACCTAAGAGTTAGGTCGTGAGCTCTGTTTTTAGTTAGGTCGCGTACTGGCATAAGTTGTTAGGTCGCGTGTTGTATAGGCGCGCGCGTGTGTTAGGTCGCTGAGAAGTTAAGTCGCGTCTAAGTGTTAGGTCGCGAGAGTGATGTTTTTTTAGGTCGCGTGAAGACTTAAGGTGGTAGGTTGTGAGCGACCTAAGGGGTTGTTAAGTCGCAAGCGCTGCTAAGTCTTAACTCGTAGATAGGTTGGCCTGGTAGGTCGTAAGTGCGCTTGGACTTAGGTCGTTAGGTCTTATACCTGCGGTATGTTAGGTCGTAGGGTGTTAAGCAGCTAAGTCCTAAGTCGTAACTTTGGTAGGTCGAAGTCTTTAGGTCGGTTGGTTTTAGGTCGTAGGTCGTGGGCGACCTAACTCCGAGGTTACGACTTAAGGGAATTTCAGCTATAAATAGGAAGGGTTTTTCTCACTTTTTGGGATCCGGATTTCGAAGCGACGAAGTGCTGCCATTTTGAGAGCTCGACTTCTACACTTCTTCACTTCTTTTCTCCACTCTAATCTAGTGCTTCCATCCATCCAAGTTGAAGATCTTCATCCTTTGAAGTGAGATTTCTTCATTTGAAGTGAATTCGTGATAGATCAAGCTTGATCATTTGCTGTCCAAATCTGAAGCGTGTTGATTTGGGGTTGTTTAGGTGATTTGGTGAGTGGTGATTATCTCTCACACGGATCCAAAGGAGTATATCGGATTGTTGGCTCGATTTGGTGTTAAAATAGTGATTTTCATGCATTTTCTTCATCCTAAGTGTAGATCCATGTAGACCCATTGTTCATGATGATTTTGACAACCATTTTACTAAGTGTTAACCTATGCAAGTTCATTCATCAAGATTGTAGAGATATTTCTTATGATTTCATGCATGTTAAACTTTCAACTCTTTAATTACGAAATTGCCATTATTGTGATAATTGTCTACTTAGATCATATTTGAATGCTTGATTGTTTGGATTAATGGTTGACTTGGTTGATTGCTATAAATTAGATGATTGATGATTTGATTTAGACCGAAGATGATTCAAAAGCTAAGAGAAAGGCTCTTGAATTGGGAAAGCTGCTTGTGGCATATGTAGCGGGTGATGAAGCTCTTATGCATAGATTCGATGATGATGATGTTGAGATGAGACTTTGCGAGGATGTGATGAAGCGAAGTATGATATGAGATAGTCGTGGTCTAATCCAGACGGGATCATTCCAAGCACGTTGGTAACTCGGTGATATGATTCGAGTTAAGGGTAATGGATGCTTGAGAGGCGCTTGAGCTAGTATGGAAATAGTCGTCGAGGAGGATGACTAGGAGGCTTGGATAGCATCGTTGTTGAAGGTTCTAGCATGCTCTAAGCAAGAGTACGTTTGGGCAGATTCGATAGTCCCAACGACTAACTGTTGATGGTCGAGTACTCTGGGCAGATTCGATAGTCCTAGGCACGGGCTGCGACGACGTGCGGAAGTTATGTCTAGAACCGGGGTTTCCATTAGCCCTTGATGGACGGCTGAAAGAATGTGCCGGTCATTCAATTAACGGTGATATCGAAGAAATGATAACAGTGATAGCCAGAGTCATGGATGTTTGGTTGTATCGTCATTCGATCTCAAGAGCAGTGTTTTCCGGGTGCTTATCTGATCTTGGTTTAGGCCTTGGGGGTTTGTGCTTGGAAAACATCGCCCTTGACTCGAGTAATAATTACTTTACTTTAAATTGTATGCTCTACTATGTTTGATTCTGCTTAGTGTGTGTCTGGGGGCTATCACTGTAGAATGAGGTTGGAGTGGGAGGGTTGTATTCCTATTCCTTTTCCTTTATGCTCTTTTGGTATGTTGTTAGTTAATTTACTGCTCACTAAGACTGTTGTCTGACTCAAGGCTTTATGTTTTAATTCTTATTGCCTTGGGCTGTTCGTCCATTTTTGGGACGGGCAGACTAGGTAGCAGGTGACAGGTGCTGTTCTTGCTTCTCACGATGCTGATATCGAAGACGAGCTAGAGGGTTGCATATTATCTTCTTACTATATGTACTGGGTGTTCCGCTGTTTGTATATTCTCTGAGAGTTGTGTAGTGAGGCTTGATGTATTGACTATTTGGATGCTTGTATTCAACTATTATGAAGTTTTATATGATGGCATTTTATTCTGTAAAGCTTCACTATACATATGTTCTATTGTATTTTGTCCATGCGCTGTGAGTGATACGATAGACTTCTGTTGTTTTTAATTTACCATGACAATCGTCCATGGTTGCCTGGCACACCTTACAGCGCACTTTCTCTAGATTCGGTGCAGGAGTCATGGGCGGTCGTCACATAGCGTGCTAACGCGTACAGGATAAGTTGCCGCAAGCCCTCTCTTCCTCTCTTTACATACATATATATATATATATATATATATATATATATATATATTGATTTTAGAAATATTGATTTTTATAATATATAGATATTTTAAATTAAGTGTTATAGATTTTAAAATAGGTGTTTAATATATGTGTTTTGAGTATTGATTTTTTTTATAAAAAAATATAATATATAGATATTCAGATTTTAAATGTATGTGTTTTATGAAATAATGATTTGAAATATATATACATAAAGAATATATTTTGATATGTGTTTCAAATCGGATATTGATTTTTAAAGAAAATATATATTATTAAGATTTTTATATGAGAAAGTTTTAGATTTTTCAAATTTATATATATTTTGTTTCCATCGATTATCAAATTCCAACCTTGCTTTGCTTTGTTTGTAGACTTCGTGTTCATCGTGATGTGCTTTGGAATTTGTTGTTTAGATTCATGGCTTGTCGTGTGTCTAATTTCTCTAACCTCGAAAGGTGAGCAATCACTCACGGTTAACATTCTTATATTTAGTAAATTTAATTCACATGAAATGACGATTGAAATGTGTTGTTAAATTCTGATTTGTTAGTGATTTAATTATTGAATATGATATGTTAATATTTTAAAATTTGTTAACCTATGTTAATTGACATCTGGCACCATGACCTGTTGAATATATATTTTATATTGAATTGTTAATTATGATCCATGCTGTAATTGTCATGCTATGTTATTTTATATTATTATTTACTATTCTCACTCTGCAAGTTCCCTGTTAGTTTAGGAATTCTCTATGGGTTGAAATGATACATACTCGAACGATTTTATAGATTATGGAAAATCGTTATGGGTTGAAATGATAAACCCAAGTGATTTTATTGATATTTGAAATTTTAGGATTACGGGTTGAAATGATATATACCCGAAAATTTTAAATTATTGCGGATTGAAATGATAAATATCCGTATCACTTGACCATAGGATATAAAACTATATACAACACCGTTAGTTTATTTTGAAAAATGATTTCCAATGTTTGAAAGGAAATATATGGGTTTTAATAAATATTGATTTTAAATATAATATAAAGATTTATTTTAATATATGTGTAAATTTAGATTTTTATATGTTTGAAAATTTTAAATTTATAAGCTAAGTTTTGAAAAATGTAAATTTTAAGATTTTACTTATAATTTTATTAATATATATAAAATAAGATTTAAAATAGATTTAATAATAAGATTTTTTTATAAAATTTAATTTAATAAAATATTTAACTAATATGTATATATATAATACGGTTTAAAGTATTTATTTGAGACTATATTAATATTTTAAAAATAGATTTTGTAATAACTTTAATAAATTAAGGTTGGGAAGATAAATTGAAATTGATTTGAAAATTTTATTTGTTTAAGAGTTGAATATAAATAAGAATTGATTGGAAACTTATTAATTTTGTGATTTTGAAAGGTATGATTTATAACAGGATTTAATTAAAGGTGATTAAATGAATATTTTCAAATTTAAATAAATTGAATATTTAATTTTGATTTAAATTTGTAATTTGAGATTTTATTTAAATGTCATTAAAAATTATTAAGTGAATATTTCAAAATTTAAATAAAATTAAAGTTGAATTTTGAAATATAAATGAAATGTATTAAATTGAGTTATTGTAAATTGTTTGAATATTTAAACTTTGAAACCTACTGAATTGGAAGTGGTTTTAAATTTGTAATTCAAACCTGGATTTGAAATTGATATAAATTAAAATGGTTTAATGAGAATTTGAATTGAACCTTTAACCTTTTCAATTGAAATTATTAAACTGAAATTGATTTAAATTGAATTGTGGAATTAAAGTTGATTTGAATTAATTTGTGAAGTTGGAAGAAACAATTCTACTTTGAAACTATTTTAATATATAAACTATTTTAATATATAAACTATTTTAAATATAAACTATTTTTAATTTATAACTATTTCAATATATATAAACTATTTTCAATAATTAAACTGTTTAAGTTGGAACTGTTATGATATAGATTTAATGGATTTAAATGCGAATATTTTGATATGAAGGTTTAAACTATTTTGTGCTTATGATTTTAGAAGCGAATATGATTTCGAAGTGTATATGATTTTGAAAGTGATATGATTTTCTAATGTGATATGACTTTGAAATGAATATGATATTTTGATAATGAACTGTTTGAAATATAAAATGACCACGGTGTGAAATAAGCGTTTGGTTGTTAAAAAGACCGGGATCGGATATTGTCATACTCTCTACCAATACCGAAAACCACTTAACAACTGTGCATGTGGTGGAGATTCCTGAACAAAGTAGGATGGTTTGGCGAACGATTCTATATGAGGTATTAACGCAACCCTGACTCCCGCGAGTCGGCTTGATGTGGCTAAAACAGGAGCCATGCCGGGCCAAGTGAGGTCGCACCTCCGATCGGGCACATTCCTTCGATACCATTCTATTACTTTGTGATTTGATTGGGTGCACCTTTGATTTTGGGAGTGTGTCTCGAGGTGGGCGGTAGTAGCTGCTATGCGTTACCACCAGTCCAGGAGTGCAAACGGTAGAATCCTACCCTTGCATTGCCTCTCGTGCCTAGTCACATGCCTTATCACGCCCACTACGACTTAACGCTATTTTAATAGTTTACTTTACTTTAGACATTATCTATGTAGCGTATTGTACTATGTATGTAGATAGTTTAACAGATCCTTAAGGGATGGAATCCCAACATCCTTTAAGTTATATTGCATCTCACTTGGACATTTCACTTGAGTTGATTTACTTGCATAAGAATGTTAATCCTGACTCGAGTGTTTTGTGTTTTTCTTTATGCTCGGGTCAAACTGAGTGCCCCAGCATTTTAGACTCACCTTTGGAGCTGGGAGCTTTGCCTGGAGGTCCATCTCTATCTATCCAGCTTCGTAGTTATTTCAGTTATTTCCAGTTGTCTATGTTCAGATTTGTCATTTGCATTTGTATTTGAGACTTCCATGTACTTGATTTTCTGTTGTATTTTGTTTCAGACTCTGATGTTATAGTTGCTTCATAAACTACTATTTATCTATTTTCTGCTGCTTATTGTTATATTACTCTGTGTCTGTGATTCTATGATTGATTTATTTACTGTATATGTTGAGTTTTGCCAAATATAAATTAATAATCTGTTGTTTTGAGCAATTCAAGTCTGACATGAGTGGATGATTATCGATTTGAATGGTTCAAAATAGTGGGTCGTTACATATTCTTAAATTAATATATGCACAAAAATGATCATTTTGCCCCCATGTGAAGATGAATGAATGATGACTTGAAAATAATTGACTTTTTGGTTTAAACATGTTAAAATACCCTATATACTCATTTATTTAATTAAATTCGATTAAATATGGAAATAAAAATATGCACATTTCCGTGCGCATCATATGTAGACAAGAAAGCATCTAGTGATAATACACGGTAATCATTATTAGAAATTTGCAAACATACTAGCATATGCCCAATCACATGCAACGCACTTAATAAGAGAATGCACACAGCGTTTGGATTATTGGAGTTATCATTTTATTAGTTTAGGGTTTACCTTTTTAACTATAGGTATTCTTTCTAGGGTAGTACGAGCTAATGAAGCATGGGGTCTTATTAGCTGTTAACCATTCAAGAATTCCTTTTTAGGCAATTCATATCATCCATATATGGTGTTTTGATCTAAGATTTCAATTGTTCCATGCTTTAGCAGTTCCACAACAGGAACATAGGGGATATAGTTACACCACGATTTTGAATCAGAAGGGAGATTTCAAGAAATGGAAAATCTATTCACTCTATCAAGAACATGGGGGATTTGCCTTTTCTATTGATTCCTACGGGTAGGATTGATACTTGTTATTGATGTTATGGAAGTAACAATAATGACAATTTTTATCTCCATTCCAAGTATGATTTCTTATTATTAGTAATATAATACTATTGACAATACTATAAAATATGAGAATGAAAAAAATATTCAAATTAATAAAAAAAAAATTAGTATTTATTAATTAGTATTAAGTAGTATTTTGAATTTTATAGCTCTACACATATATAACTACCCCACAACACACACTCAGTAAATTGAATGCATACACACACAAATGCAAACACATTCTGACACGCAAACACACATAAAAACCATCACTCATAAATGAACACATCCACACAATATATGCAAAGCAACTCGCGTTTCATTAACACACAAAAATATTCATATACACTCACCTGTACAATCACACACGCAAATATATTTATACTAACACACACTCACAAACACTGACACATACACACATAAATATATACTCACATACAAAAGCATACTCAAATTCACGCATTGAATAACAACTTCTCACAAAATATATACATAAATGCTTGCGTACAAATAAACACATGCACTACATAGGCCAAAGTGCACATATACACATCACATACCCTTCAACTCACAAAAAAAATATACACCCCTCTTCGTTCTTCACCAAAGAAGGCACAACACGCACAAATAACACCTGCAAACTAAAACAAACACATATATAGCAAGGAATAACACACACTCACATGATGATGAAGCACATGCACACACTGAGTAGAGAGTGCACACACGCAATCAAACACTTGCAATGTCACCCACTCAAGAAAAACACAGCACACAACAACCCAAACGCCCGTGAAACATCCAAGCATGGGTCAATCCTAGAATGTTTTTCGATCACTAATGTTTGATTATTTAATCCAATTCTGATCCTTTTATACTTCAATCTAATGCTAGTATCATACATATCCACAACAGCAATCTAACTTACAAAATATATGTGAATTAGACATGGATTCAGAAATAAAAACTCACATGTTGCTTGTGTTTTTCTCCTTCTTCATCCTTCCTAAACACATGCACACCACTCTGCAGCACCCACCACACTTGATTCACTCTATAGATGCATTTCAGTATGGAGTTTCACATATTTAAATTTAGGGAATTTATTGAATCAGTTGTCAATTTTCCAAGTGGTGAAAGTTTTTAGTTTTCTTGCTTCTAAAGTAGTGAATGCCTCTCCCCTTGTTGTGTGATAATTTACCGAGGAAAGAAGACTCTTGAAATGAAGGAATCTAAAAAGTGGATTTAGGCAATAAAACTTGGGCTTTGGCTAATTAAATATGAAAATTCATAAGTTCATATTTTTCATTTCCTTTTGATTTTATAAAACTAAATTTTAATTAAATAAATACAAATTTCTATTTAACGATCACTTCCTTTCTAAATCAATGTTATACTTTAATTTCATCACTTTTAAAATATTATTTTCCACATTTCAACTTATTTTAAATTTAAATATCATATTTTCAATATTTAAGTCTTTTTTATCAAGTAATTTCTAAACTCATTCTCAAATATGTCTCCAAACTCCAATTAAATTAACTAAATAACTATTATTGATTTCAACTAATTATTACTTAAAAATCGGGTTGTTATACTTCTCTTGGTAATAAAATTGCGTCCTCACAATTTCCCATAAGGAAAATCTATAACAACCCAATTATACTAAAACTTTTCTTAACTTTTAGGTTCAGTTTAAACTCCAAAATATGTACCCAAAGAAAAATTGCTTTGTAAGTTCATAAAATTCTCCATTTAAAATAATTTCCTTTTCCAAGTATTATATTTATTCATTTTATTTAACTTAATCATAATTTGGGTTCAGATTTTTCTTTAAATATCTTTAAATTATTTTAACAAACTTTCAAAATTTTATTAACATAATTCCCCTTAAAATTCATTTTCCCGTTTAATGAATCATTTTTCAATGTATTTCTTAATTTCAAAGCATTATATTACGACTAAAATTATTTTCAAATACCATTCTACAAACTCTTTTTATAAAATTAAACAAATATTTAACTCACTTTTAAACTGATGTATAGTGGAAAGTTTGAATTTATTTTCAAAATTTAACATTCCAAAATTAGTTCAAGATTTCACACCAAACAATTTCCAAATGAATACTTCATTCCATTGCAAAATCCTATATACTCTACAAATACTTATTATCGAAAAAATTTCCATCTGCCCAAAGGTAAAATATTAAAACTTATGTTTTAACAAATTTCAAAATTAGATTTAATACCAACAATTTCAAATTGTCGAACAAATATAAGAAATTAAAATAAATATACTCAGTGGAAACTAATAAATACATTTTCCGCTGCACACTCTGATCAAATCAATTCAAAACTCAATTACAGTATCAACCCATCCAAAATCATAAATACATGTACTACTAGTTGTACTAACTTTTTTTGTCCTTGCTACTCCATTCATATTAAACTTTATGCTTACCATGAAAGAAATTAATTATATACTTAAATACGTATGCTTGTAGAATCACAAACATGTCCCCAGATGATTAATTAACCCCTTATTAATCATCCTATATATATCATATACTAACTCTAATTATAGAAAATCACCCAACGCTCTAAGGGTCAGGGACCCTAGGTCTCGTCAAAGATCACGAATCATGTCTTTAATATACAATGTATTGTTCTGAACCTGCTCTGATACCATTTTGTAATACCCTACCTTTATGCTCATACCATCCAAGGGCATTACAGAGTAATACTGTCAGATAATATGGAGAATGAGGCTATATAGGGTACACACGTCAATATTCCTTTGAACTAACACTGGTACGTATTAAAACATCAAATAAATAACTTAACTTTACGTATCCAGTATCGGTACAAAGCAATAAACATGTGTCCCTCCAGGACAGAACGATAAGAATATAAATAAGACAGTAGAGAACACAGAGTCAGTTGCAGCGATAACATATAATATAAAACATAATGATATGTGTATATACAAAATATCCTAAATGATGTCTATCTCACTATACTGTAATAAACTAACAATATACAACCCAATATCACACACACACACACACAAAATGTTGCAATGTCATACAGGTATCAAGTAATAATTCTAATATAGTACTCCTCTAAGCCCAATAAAATAAAAGTTGGTCATGTCATCCCTGTACCTGAAATGTCTTGGACTGACCCGAGTATTATAAATAACACAAGGGTCAAACTATGTCTATAATGATAGGTGGTATTATACATATATGATAAGTACAATGACGACAGCATAACAATCTCAAAAGATCTCCAAACAGCATCCATAAGAAAACTATACTGAAAAGTGTCATCACACATCTAAAGAAATCGATTGAAATTAAGAAACCCAAATCTAATGGGCGAATAATCTATATTCTGAATCATCATCAAAATCAATATATATATGTATGTATGTACTATGAGATAGCTTATCAAATTATCATAACCATATCTAACATCACACAAACCATAAATATAAATCATCCACAAAACCAAAGTATCAATAATAAAGTAAGGCTATCTCTAAAAATACCAAATCATCAAAGAGTATGTATATACAGCGACTGACTATACTTTAGACATAACAAGTCTTTAGTCAAGTCAACTAATTATAGAAATATGACATATATGTCAATCCACTACACTCATATACACACCAGAATATGATGGGGGACTGACAACACGCTGCTTGCTCGAAGAGCCATACGTGGTCCATATGATACGCCTCCTACAATAATCAGTTACCCTAATCTCTTCCCTCTCGGTATCATGATAATGATCCACCGTAGGCTCGACAACCCATAGCCACTTCAGCCATGACTATCGGCCCTTGTGCCCCAAGGGTAACTGACTACTGGCCTATGTGACACAGGGGCACCACACATAACACTAGCATAAGGCTAAACATAATCATAAACAAGGTGTCGCGGATGGGGGTGAGACCCCTTAAATAGGCCATCATAGTGGGTATTGGCCAATCTGATTCACTCTCGCAACATAAAGAGAGCCGGACCCAAGGTGGATGGTCATATAGTACTTAACCTATAGTTGTATACATCTCCAATCATTGGCCAACACATGGCCTACATAAGCCAACACATATCCCCTTAGCATATGATTATGTAGGTGTATTTTGTAACTTAAAAATGAAAAGTCAGAATGTATGGCTATCAATCTGTTAGATATAGTACTTTTTTAACTCCGATAACTCCTTATAGGGAGTAACCTTTTGTCCGATATTATTTTATATTATATGTAACCATTCCGATGTGAGGTTTACCTATTCTATCTTGTTCTGTTCTTTATTTTACCCTAAGACAACTTACCTTTCGGACGTTTGGGCAACAACACATGAATACCATGGAGGTGTTAAGCGTTGTTCCTCGGGATCGGAAAGATGGGTCGTCACATGATAGCAGTTGAAAACGCAATAATAACCTTCCATAGTATTTTAAAGAAGACTATGGAACGACATGCTAAAATAGATCAAGATTATATAATAGCACTGATGAAATGCTATGAAAAGTTTTCCTTTCTAGCGTTTATAAAATGCTACAAGGTTAAAACGCTTAAAAGAAAAGAAATGTTGTAGAATGGTATTAGTGTTTATTAGCATGTCGAGAATACAGTGTATTTATAGCATTTCTACTTATGATTGTGATGGAAAAACGCTATAATAACTTTCCATAGCATTTTATAAAACGTTACAATATGTTATAACTGATCAAGAACATATAAAAGCGCTAGTGCAAAACCCTATGAAAACTGACTTTTCATGTGTTTAATAAACACTATAAGTTTATATGCACGAAATGAAAGAAAATAGACACTATAGCTTTTGATATGTAAAATGGCATCTCCTACCGCATTTCTTTGTTGCATATTATTGAACTGCATTTCACATACATACATGGAATATCTTTTGATACATAAATAACAAATATATCAAACAACTAACACATTTCAAAAATAAAATAGACATCAAATATTTAATATGACCATGTTCATATATAATATTTCATTAAACAAACATTAAAAGTTACATAAATACCATCACATTCTTCAGGGCAAAACCAAGTTTATGATCAGAGATAGAAGCATGCATATAGGTATACATTTACCAACTACATTCTACTTTCAAATCTCTGTAATGGATCAGCTGTCTTTCCGGACCTTATGTTAGTCCATGCTTTTGCAATTGTATTCTTCATCTCATCACCCCTTTACGCATACATATTTTGTAATGCACACAAGCATCAGTCTATGTGTGTGAAGAAACAAGTACAAGTTTTCTTTTATATCAAATAAAATGGTAGCATTCAAAAATAAAAGATTAGATCACCTTCACTAAAACCATGATTCTTGCCATGAGGTCTTTCTTGCTATCTTTACCTAGCTTCATCTGTCCATTTGAAACAAAATTTATATTTCAATAATAATTCAATCAATAAACTAAAAGGGTTCCTAATTAATATTCAACCAAAAATGTTGGCAATGAAGCTAGGTTCCCTTTCTACAAATTAGTAGAACCCAAAACTGATAGATTTATATTATAAGCTTGTTATGTGTATGCATGTTAACAAGAAACAAGAGTAACAATATATTTTAAAATCAAGAGCAAAAATAATAAAATGAAATACACCTTGTCTTCTTTGAAATGCAAATCCAACCAGTTTCCTTTTGAAGCCTTGGAAAGTGCAACGACAACAGTTGAAGGTTTAACAAAAAGTTTGTACTTCTCGGGAACAATCTCTCAGTTCAGTTTCATTATGGCACATCGATAATCATTCCCTTGCACATCATGAAATTTTATATCAATAGAGGAACGCTTGAAAACCATGTTCAGTTTTTCTTCCTTAACCCTTCAAGGAACACATATATCTAGTATAAAAATTGGAGCAGAGAAATGTCATATATATATGTCAGTCGAAATATAATGTGAAATGTTTAAAAAAAAAGTACTTGGCATCACTGTTAGCACATCATTCCTAGAATACAATAATTCACAAAAGACACATCTCAATGATGGGTACTTTTTAAATAACAACATAAGAAACAATGTTGTATAAGCAAGACATATGTAGTAATAACTTGAAGGCCATACCACTTTAATTAGAGATCATATTCATACATTCGAGGAAGATAATCGTAGCAATAATTTCCCTCTTCTACCAGGCTACCATGAACGAATGGCTGGTATCAATAGTGAGCTAACAAAAATACGAGCTAACCTGAAATCTGCAACCTAGCTTGCAACTCTGAATCCAATGGTCAGCCTATAAGAGATGTAATGGCCAACCTTAGATCTTGAACTATCATAGTCACAAGCCCTGCCAAACGCTGAGAAAACGCGACATTCAAGTCATCTGCGTTTTGTATGTCTGAATGCACTCCTTCATTGTTTAGCATCGCTACCGCTTTAAGAACCTGTACAATGAATTAGCTGTGTTATATATAACACCGATTCTTATGTCGAAATAGTAACTAAAATAATGTGTAGATTACAATGGGATCATCATCTGAGCTAAGATCAAAGTTGTATGCTGGGACATCGCCTTGGGGAACTAGAGAAGCATCACCATTGCTCTGATCATCGGACATAAATATAAGCTGTGATCATCGGACATAAATATAAGCATTACAACATAGCCATTTTGAAAGCTGCAATTCTTGAGGACTTTTAAGCCCATCTGGAGGCCAGAGTTTATGTTTGTACCACCTCCATGAACCAAAAAATTGGGTACATCTATTATGTCCACTTGAGAGCTTTCATTTATCGGGCGGGCAAAGAGTCTCCAAACTCACCAGAAAATGCGACAACTGTCAAACGGTCGATCGGTGTTAGTTTCTTGATCACGAATTGGACTGCTGTTTTCATTTTCGCAACTTTTGGCCACCCATGCTGGCACTGACGTCTAGAGCAATTACGAGATCATGATCGGATCTGTCTTTGCCTAGAACTACTCCCTTTAGCTCAAGTAGGGCTTTGAATCCTCCTGATTCAAGTGGGGCTTCTGGGTTGTGGATGATCTTTGTTTTTATTTTCCTTCTGTAAATAGCAGGGTGCCATTTTGAACTGATATATGATGAGATATGTTAGTTTATAGGTTGATATATTTAAATGTTAATGTAAACCTAGAAGAACTTTTGTTGAGATAATCGGCTCCTCGTCGTTGAACTTCATCATAAATCAAAGGTGGATAATAGATAGTTTGATTACGTAGTGTTTCTTTTCTTATGTTGAGGGTTTTGGTTTTCTGGTTTGTATAGAGATGTGACCAGCGGAATAATGATCCCTATTCACTATTATATTATTTCCTTGTTGTTGAACTGTTCTAATCTAACATATATGAAGCTGTGTCAATTGACCTAATTACTTATTAAGAAATATAACATTCAATAAACCAAAGAACCGAACATTAAGAAATATACCAATAAGTTTATATCAGTACACACGTCTTGAATTCATTAATACTCAACAACAATTAAAATTCTAATAAAGACAGCATAAAAAAATAGTGGCACTAGAAAATGCACATGACAATCCAATGTATTAAAGCTAGTGACCCGCATTTGTTTTGAAATCCTTACGAATTAATAACAGCAATTAAAACTTTGAAAAAACATAGCACACACAGACGAAGCATAATACATCAAAAAGAAATACCTATTAAGCAATTCACTGACAGAATGAAGGAAAAGAAAAGGATCTAGGACATTTTCACCTCAAACATCTCCAATAAAAAAAATCTATGCCAAATTCTAATTCATTCAGTGGTAAAAAAACACAGTGATACACTAAATTATGTCAGTAAAAAACAATGCTAACAGACATGAACCCCATGCATGGTAATTCTACTGAACATGATAGTAAAAGAAACACACATCTACACTTCATCTTCGACTCAGTCTATAAAAACTGCCAAACCCTTTGACAAAAAATAATCGAAGAAACTATTAAAGAAGAGATAGATCACTATAATACCATTATTCGCTACTGTGCCGAGGCACCAAAACTCAAAACATAGGCTTTGGATTGAGTCTCATGAAGCTTAGGCAAACCTTTTGACGGCACAACTACCATGTACATATCTAAACTCTATTTTTCATTGCCACTCTTATAGTATCAATGCACGTTACTCACACTTCTAAAACTTACAATGAAAATGTACTCTTGGTGTGTCCATCCAATTTTCAGTTGTACAAATTGTACCCATTGGTAAGATTTAATTGTTTGCAACGAAATTGGTCATAAACATCCAAGAATAGGTTTTTGTAGAGAAGTGACGGAAATAAATTTAAAATGAGGAACAGAACAACAAATAAAAAGCAATAACCAGAAACACAGAGATTTATAGTAGTTCGGTATTGTATGCCTACGTCCACCAAGGTTTTAAATCTCGGATATCGGACACGTTTCGTCTCGACGATTCTAGTGACTCGGTATCGTATCGGGGGAGATCTCGGACGAAACGAGTGCATCTCGGACGCCAATATCGGATTTACATCTCGGACCTAAAGTTCATCTCGGGACCATATCGGAGTATAACACATCACATAATTTATAGAAAAAAATACATAGTATTGGTTTATTTAACATTTACTGAATTACTGCAACTAATCTCCACTATTCTAGCTGAAAAAATAATGCAATTATACTTCAACTATATGAAATTGTTCAACAAAAGTTACAAAACATCATCAGTTTTAACAATTACATATAAGTAGAAGAAATGCGACAAATTAACTGAAAAAAAGCGGGTTCTATACAATTACATATATGCAGTAAGAATAACATAATAACAGTTCAGAAACTGATGCAAATAAAAGCAAATGCATATAAGAGATATCAGGAATCAAAGGGTTTCAGGCAATGCAAATCTACTTGCAGAAGGTTATGCAGTAAGAATAACAAACTAAATCTACTTGCACATCTATTCTAAATTATACTGTATATTCAATTTTTGAAAGATTGAATTTCATTAAAATAAAAACAACCCTAATTTACATACATGTAGAGAGTAGAGAGATTGGTCGAAGACGAAGCTGCAGACTGTCAAAAGCGAGATCGAGTATTCGAAAATTGAAAGGAACCACGAGCTGTCGGATGTTGGAAGAGAGAGTTCGAATTTTTTAAAAGAGGGAGTTCGATTTTTTCTCTAGGGAAGAGGGAGTTCGATATTTTGACGAGGAACATGATCTTTTGAGAAATTGAATCGGAAAGAAAAGGGCTTTGTTCATTTTTTTATGGTAGACTGAGATGGGTCTTTTTTTGAAAAAAACAATATATCGGGGATATCTCGGAATATCGTTTCGCTCCAAATATCGGCCGATATATGTAAATTTCGGCCGATATAATCGAAACGATATATCAACCGATATCTCATGTTTCGTTTCGCTCAAGCCTTCAACCGAGATATCGGCCGAGATGGCCGAGATTTAAAACAGTGACGTCCACTATGAAGGTTATCTTTATTGATCACTTATAAACCTGATTACAACAGCAAGGAGTAGAGAAAACTTGATTACAATAAATACTTAAGTAAACAACAACGTAAAGATCCTTAGAATGACCCCTTAGACCAGTATTTATAGGTGAAGACGACCACCAATCTTTCTGAAACTTCGATTATAGGACCTTCTAACCCACATGGGCCCACCAGAGGGATCGGTACCGATCACTTTATTGTTCGATTTTTGGGCAGCAATCCCTATGGTGGCTTCTGCATGCTTAAATATGTTAGCCCTTCAAATCTTATGTCATCTGGACCAAAGGAGCTCAAGTTGTTGCATGATCTTTGATTCAGTATTGCTTGTGTACTCTCTTCTGCTCATCCCTCTCATAGGGTGTATATCGATCCCTCCATCTTCGTCCATTTGATGTGTGACCCCTAGGGTATGTTCTCTAGAGTCCATATGCATTGCCCTCCAAATTCCATATCCTTTGAACTTACAAATCTTGAGATATTGATTGTTGAATGTAGGAAGGCACTTGAAATTGCCGAACCCTCTTCAGTGAAGTGTGATGACCCATATTTCCAATAAAGAATGCCGATCCCTCTTCTTCTATAAAACATGCCGATCCATGCCATTCAAAGTATGCTGATCCCTCCTTTACTCAACTATGTCGATCCTACCTTATGAGAGATGAAGTATACCAAACCCTTTCAAGGAACCAAACCCATACCGATCCCTATCATTCACTAAGCTATATTCCATACTTTAAACATTTTACTTTATTTGTCTACCAATTACATTCAATTCTGACTTCATATAACCATCTGTACTTGACTTTCGGGTCCCACAATCATTGCTCCAGGGTCATCGTCCTTGATAGCAATCAGATCTATCTCGTGTAATCAGTTCAATATAGACGAGTTAGAATGCCGGATAACACTTACCCCCAAAGTACGTCGTGTGAGTAACATGACGTGCTTTGAATCGAAACAAATCTGAATTGTCGAAAAGAGGTCCATCTAGCTTCCCGAATGATTGCTATTTCTTTGTCGAATCGTTTTTTCAAGATATTGAACATTTCATTGATTGCTACGACGCTTGGTCGATTTTCAACAATATAAATCCAGTGTCATATTTTGTCAATATATATAAGTTCGGTTCTGCGAGACTTATAAGCTTTCGTTGTCTGGTCCAGCCCTGAACTTGAAGGTTTCAGGTTTGATTTCAATTTTCGTCGATTTCAACAAAATGAACTTTTAAGTCATACACGGACGTGCTTATATACACGTTTTTGTTGTTGGCTCTCGGACGTATTCAAACAAACACTTACAAGTTGTTGTCAACTTTCATAACGTCGATTAGGTAGGAACTGGTGGTGTTGTGGTAGGATAGGGATCGGTGTTATTGATCCTGGGTAAGAGATCGGTAAGGAATGTTTTTCTTAGGATCGGTTGTGGTGGTGGAATAGGGATCGGCCGTGACTAGAATTAAACTGTATTGACTTAAGCATAATTAAGTTGAACCCTACCTTGATGAGCATGAAGGGATCGACATCAAAGCCATGGGATAGGGATCGGTATAAATATTGGGATCGGCCCTGGTCGAAGTGAGGGATCAATATAGGATCTTTAGGATAAGGATCAACATACATCTTGGGATCGGCATTGAGTTAAGGATTGGCTCCTTGAACTTGTAAAGTTATCCAACCTAATTTTTTTGAACAATCACCATTAATTTGCCTTAACGAGCTTGGACATACGATGACGATGAACAATAAAACATGCATATTCACTGTCGAATTGAGATTGAACAATCTGATTCCTGGAATAGACTAAAAACTTACATATGGACTTAAACGACAAACTTTACACTCCGATATACCGATAGTCGATCCCAAAGCTTTCAAAACCGATCAATCTTTTCGCCGGTTGAGGCAGTCAGCGATGATGGTCACTCTGGTCGAACTTCCAAGTCTCGTCGTTTTACTTCAATTTTCTGATTTTAAACTGTTTATATCTGTTATACACTACACTGCACTAGCTCACACTTAAAATGGGGGAACATGCTAACTTCTCTAACCTCGATTATCTACTGAGTATATCCAATATGGATTCTAGACACTCAGAGCGTTTAGCTAGTATGATCGCACTTAATATATGTTTATATTCTAATGTGCATTCTGGGAACTCGGAATTATCTAGCGAGCGGTCGATTCACGCCCGATTTGCGTTTATACTTTAGTCCGCACTCTGAGGACTTAGAGTTATCTAGCGGGTGGATGATTCACACCCGATTTAGGTTTATACTCCAATCCACACTCTGCGGACTTAGAGTTATTTCTAGGGTGGTCGGTTCACACCCGATTTATGTTTATACTCCAATCCGCACTTCAGGGACTTAGAGTTATTTCGGAGAGCAGTCGGATCATACTCTCTTTGATTGATTAATTTTCCCTTCAGGATTTGGGGTTTGATTTAGCGAGCGATCAGTCGTGTCACGGTCGCTCTGATTTCATCTCGGTTCCATAGTTGGGCAAGTTATTCGATCATCAGATTGTCGGCCACATTTATTCCTTATTGTGTATCACGTCCCTTGGATTGTGAATGAGAGTTGATAAATAAACAAGTAGATTGAGCTCATCATGTTTAATCCCATTGGGAGTTAGCATGATTGGTTGATTTCAAACTCTGGGAGCATATTCATACATATCGACATCAATCAATTTCGCTATGTAATTAGCATACAATGCAACAACAAACATAAATATAAAGAAAGCCTGAAACTTTATTCATTAAATGGAAAGGAATAACATAAACTGTCTTATTACACATTCGGAAAATCAAATGCTAAAGCAAATTCTAAAAGTAGATACAAATGAAATGTAAAGAAAATAGACTAAGTGAAGTAATGTCAAAGATGTTCGCTATTCCATGCCCTTGGAAGTGTGATGTCATCGACAGTCGCTAGCTTAAAAGTTCCTTCTCCAAGCCTCTGTTCAATGACATATGGTCCTTCCCAGATTGGATTCATGTGTGATGGGGTAGGAAAAACTCGTTTCACGATGAGGTCGTCAATTTCAAAGGTTCTAGGCCGAACTTTAGTGTTGTAATACCGGGCGACTCGATGTCGATGTGCGACTGCCCTTAGATCGACTTCTTCACGCTTTTCATCTATAAAGTCAAGAGATTAGAGGACGAGATCTTTATTCGTTTTGGGATCGTAGTAAGTCACTTGATGAGAAGGAAGTTCAAGCGCAACAGGAATAATGACTTTAGAACCGTAAGCAATGGCGAATAGAGTATGACCAGTCATGGATTTATGGGTGGTCATGTAAGCCCACAGTGTTGTAGGGAGTTCATCCACCCACCTGCCTCTAGCCATCTCCAAACGCTTCTTCAAAATAGACTTTATGATTTTATTTACAACTTCAACCTGTCCATTTGCCTGAGGCTGAATGACCGCTGCAAATCACTTTTCAATACGATATCTTCGACAAAAGTCTTTGAATTCAACACTATCAAATTGAGTCCCATTATCTGTTACAATAGTTTGCGAAAGACCGAAGCGACATATGTTGTTTCGGACAATAAAGTTAATTACTTTTTTGGTTGTGTTCATGGCTAAAGGTTCTGCTTCGGCCCATTTGGTGAAGTAATCAACTGCAACGATAGTGTACCTGGCGCCCTCTTTAGAGATCGGTAAGGAGCCGATAATCTCTATACCCCACATGGAGAACGGCAATTGACTGACCATCTACGTGATTTCTATTGGTGGAGCCCTTGGAACTTTTGCATATATTTGTCATTTACCACATCGTCTTACATAATCAGCAGCATCTCGATTTATGGTTGGCCAATAATATCCATAACGGAGTATCTTCTTTGCCAGAGTTTGCCTCCCAGTGTGATCGCCGCATTCTCCTTCATGAACTTCTTTTAGAACACGTTTTTATCTTATAGTGAGTAACACACTGGAGTGGAGGGACTGAAAAACCTTTCATGTACATGATTCCTTCTTGCATAATATACCGTAAAGCTTTACGAAGGACTTGTCACTTTTCATTTCTTTTATCTGGTAGGAATCTGTGTAGTAAATATTATTTGATCGAGGTCATCCACGATTCTCTTTCAGGCTCTGCTTTTAGTGTTTGGTTGATTTCCATCATGTTTATACTTGGGGTCATTGTTGTCAAAAATCTTAAAATCCTACGATTTAAATCTCGTTTTAGATCGAATCTCTCCCTTTACGATTTGATTTACATTCCGATTCAAATCTACTAAAACCACAGTAGAGAAAATTCATTCAATACACATTGATATATTCAATATGCTTATTTGAGTCTACAACTTCAATTCTAAGTTTTTCCAAAAAAATATATAAATGGAACAAAATAAAAAATTGAATTTTAGATTTAGATGTAAAAATTCAAACATCAAAATCAATTTCAAAGTGTATACGAATCTTAAAATATGGATCTTTTAAATCTACTATTTACGATTTGAATCTCGTTTCGATTTAAAATTTAAACTTTACGATTTACGATTTGAACCTCATTTTGATAACCTTGCTTGGGGTATTTAATACTTCGACCGAAACCAAGCCCATCTGATGTGCATCGCCGGTACTAACGAACTTTTCCAATGAATCAGCCTCTCTATTTTGATCTCGTGGAATATGCGAAATGTCATAGTACTCAAACTCTGTCAGCAACTCTTGAACTTGGGTAAGGTATGGGGCAAGCCATTGTTCCTTAGCCTTATAATCTCCCCTAACTTGATACACCACCGACTACGAATCGCAAAAGATTTCGAAATTTTTTATTCCAAGTTCTCTAGCGAGTTTAAGTCCAGCAATCAGAGCTTCATATTCAGCTTCGTTGTTTGTTGCTAGGAAATCAAACTTTAATGCATAACAAATTGACCGATTTTCAGGAATTACAAGCACAATCCCAGCTCCGGAACAATGATCGTTAGACGCTCCATCAGTATACAATTTCCACCGTACGATAGGGATTTTGCTGGCTTCTGGAGAATCATCCTGCACAGTAAACTCTGCTATAAAGTCTGCCAATGCCTAACCCTGGATAGTCCTCTGAGGGAGATAAGTAATGTTGAATTGACTGAGTTCAATATTCCACTTAAATAACCGTCCAGACGTCTCAGGTCGCTATAGGACATGTCGTAACGGCTGGTTGGTGTAAACATTGATCGAATGTGCCTAAAAGTACGGATGGAGCTTCTGTGATGCAATTAGTAAGCAGTATGCCAATTTCTCTATCTTCAGGTAGTTCCTTTCAGCTCCTATTAATCAGTTGCGACAATGTCCTCACGAAGCAATGCGGCACTTATAGCATGTGCCGATATAGTCGAATAAATGTACTACTCCCATGATCCACTGGCTTTGACAAGATAGAGGGTCTATCCAAATGATTCACCAAAGCTTGAAACGCGTCCTTACAATCCTGCATCCATTCAAAGTTTCTTTTTCCTTTCCTAATCAAATCGAAGAAATGAATGCATTTGTCAGTAGCTCTAGAGATAAATCGGCTTAAGGCAACAACTTTCCCATTCAAACTTTGTACTTGTTTAATAGTCCTTGGTGCTTGGATATCATGGATAGCCTGAATCTTCTCGGAATTAGCTTTTATCCCACGAGCATTGACAATAAAGCCCAAGAATTTCCCTAATGCAACACCAAAAGAACACTTCAAAGGATTGTTTCACCTTGTAATGTCGGAGGATGTCAAACATTTCCACCAAGTCTCGAAGGTGGTCGCTTGATCGTCGTGACTTCACGAGCATATTATCCACATACACTTCCATTGTCTTTTCAATCCGATCTTTAAACATTCTGTTGACCAAACGCTGATAAGTTGCTCCTGCATTTTTTAATCCAAACGGCATTACCACATAGCAGTATAATCCAACATCGGTAATGAAACTGGTGTGCTCCTGATCGGGGATATGCATTGGGATTTGGTTATATCCCAAGTATGCATCCATGAAAGATAGCAATTCGTGTCCTACGGTTGAATCTACCAGTTGGTCAATCTTCGGAAGGGGAAAACTGTCTTTTGGACACGCCTTGTTCAAATCTGAATAATCAATACACGCTCTCCATTTCCTATTTGTCTTCTTCACAAGTACAGGATTAGATACCTATTCAGGATAGAGGGCGTCGCGGATAAACCCATTTATTTTTAGTTTATCCACCTCCTCTTTGAGAGTGTCATATCTCTCCGGATCCATACCGCGTCTTTTTTGCTTCACCGGGACATGTCTCGGGTCAATATTCAATGCATGGCTCGCTGCAGGCGAGATTCCACACATGCCAGAGTGAGTCCAAGCAAACACATCTAGATTCGCTCGGAGAAATCCAGCAAGTTCCTTCATCATCGGATGTCTGAGCTGTGATCCAACCTTTAGGACTCGTGATGGATCGTCGTGGCTGATGTAATATCAATTGTCAACTCAGCCGGTGCTGCCTTGGTCTCTTTGGGCTCTTCTTCGTCATCTTCGAATCTATATCTCTATAAAACCGACTGTGGCGCCCGAGCCAAGGCTCGGGCGCTAATTGTCAATTTTTGGTGACTTGGATGCGGACAGTCATGTCCATACCCTTACCTTTTTCTTTGCGCCAAGCTTCCCTCAACTCAGCTACATAGTAGGCACATCTAGTTATCTGATCGCCATGAACAACTCCTACACCATTATCCGTTGAAAATTTCAAAGTCAAACACCACAGGGCAAGAGCTGCCCGAAATTTAGTTAGGGCCGGTCGACCCAGAATAACATTGTATGGAGATTCAACATCCAAAACAATAAACGGCAAGATTCGTACTCTCCTACGTTCACCTTCTCCCAACTCAACAGGTAATTCCACATAACCAACAACTTCAGTTGCAACGCCATTAAAACCGTGTATACGAGCTTTAGACTGTTTTAAATCTTTGGCTTCCATCATCATCTGATCATAAGCTTTTTTGAAGATTATATTCACCAAACTTCCACAATCAATCAAAATCCTTCTCACTAAAGCAGGACCAATCATGGTTGAAATAACAATTGGGTCGATTGACGGAGCCTCCACCTTATCTACATCTTTGTTCCTAAACACAATATCATCCGTCGTAGTACGTGTTGCTTCGTCGGAGCTCCGTCTTCCGTATTCGAACAACATTCAAAATCCATATGCCTAATTGCGCTAGCATAGCGCTCCATCTCTTGCCAACTCATATCCGCCGGGTACGGTCCTCCGACTATCGTATTTATCACCAGTCCACGTAGGCTCCTCGGCCCTACGTGGAGCTTGTCCTCGGTTGGGGTCAACAATCTCATGCCCGCCATCCTGCGGGGCTTTCACAAACTATTATAACTTATTTTCTCGAATCAGTTTTTCTATAACATCTTGGATATGTCTGCATTCATTTGTATTGTGCCCAACACTCGTGAAACCGACAATATTTCTCGGTCTGCTTCTCCATTGACTCTTTTGGATGCGGCTTTCTGCACTGCATGGTATTGCAAGTAGACAGATAGATATTCTCCAATGACGTATTCAATGGCGTGTGATTATCATACATGGAATTCTAGGCTTCAACCTTCCAGTGTCCCTCTTTCATTCTCGGTTTCTATCTCCATCTCCCTTTTTCTGATTTGGCTTATTCTGGACATTCACTTGGACTTTCCCAGAACTGTCATCGGACTGTTTGATTTCAATGTTACTCTATACTCCTTCTCCACTCGGTCCCGCAACATTCTTTTTTCTGAAGGACCTGACTTCTTCCTTCCTCAAAAATTATGTTGCCTTTGCGTAAAAGCGCTCCAATGTTGCGGAACAGCTTGCCGGCTAACCAATCGCCAAACTCAGACTCTAGATCAATCCCTTTCCTCACAACCATGAGTATCGCATGGTCATTTAGATTACTGACCTCCTTAACAGATGTAAGAAACCTCTCCAAATAATCTTTCAATGACTCTCTTGGAGCCTGAATCACGCTAGAAAGGGACATCACGTCTTTAAGACGACTCGGGTGCATCCAGAATTGCTCCACAAACTTGGTTGTCAAAACATCGAACCTAGAAATTGATCGCGGGGGTAGTCTTGTGAACCATATCATCGCTATTCCAGAAAGAGTTATGGAAAAGCATTTACACTTAGTCACATCATCAGCTCACGCGGAATCCATCAACCATTCATATCTCATAATGTGCTGCCTGGGGTCGGTTTTTCCCTCGTAGATAGGCATAAACGGCATGTTGAACTTCCTTGGGTACCGTGCATGTAATACACTATCAGTGAACTGGGTATGACTTCTTGAGATTCCTCGGTCATCATTTGTTAAGCCTTGGCTCTCCCTCACTAATTGTCTAACCATTGCCAATAAGTCCAGCGTTTGGATGGATGGTGCCAAGTGGTGGTCGCGCTCCACCTCATATGAATGGTCTTGTCGATGTCTGCGGGCCGTTTCACACCTTCTTGGTTCACCATCTTCCCGATGTGCATCTTGTACATTTATTCCGTCATCATTCCGAGAAGGTAACTGGTTAGCATTCAATCAGACTCCATAATCCAAACCTTCAGAAATAGTTCAAGTGTGATTCCCTAGGTGTATGGGTAGAATCCCCCTTCTGGAGGAGGGATCAGAACCGATCCCTAGGGAGGGATAGGCAACGATTAATCCTGGCAGACCGCGATGGTCTGCCAGGCGATGCTCTGAAGTTTCTGCATGATTTTCTTCGATCTTGCGACGCCTATGCCTGTGATATTCATCCAATGAGCTAGAACTTTCTGATGCCGAGTAAGAAGTGGGTTCCCTTCTAGGTTTCCCACACTGCTGCTGAGTAATTTGGTTCATCAAGTTAATATTAGTCTGAATTTGCTGATTTAGTTACCGACGGCTTTCCATCAACTCTCTCATTAGATTATGAAATTCAGTTCTGGTAATAGAATCAGTGGGATTCTGAACTTCAATCGGATCGGCTTCCGTATTTGTTGATTGATTGCTTAGGTCTCCTTGCTGAATGCTAACAGTCTCATTTCCATCCACGTTTTGAGAAGTAGATCTAATATGTCTCACCATTATCAATCTCTTTGCTTTAGATTCCTCCAAATCTGAATAACATAAGCAACTTTATGAAGATAACTATGGATCTCCTTTGGGAGATTTATTTAATCCAGTAGCAACAAAGGGGATCTTAGTAAGCTGAGAATCAAGGTTTTCAGTGAAAGAACCAAAATATTTACAACCAAATTGTTCACAAACACCCAAGAATAGATTTTTGTAGAGAAGTAAGTGAAGAAAATAAAATTAAAATGAAGAACATATCAAGATTACAACAAATAAAAAGCAATATCCAGAAACACAGAGATTTATAGTGGTTCGGCGTTGTATGCCTACGTCCAATTTGAAGATTATCTTTATTGATCACTTATAAATCTGATTACAGCAGCAAGGAATAGAGAAAACTTGATTACTGGACCAAAGGAGCTCAAGTTGTCGCATGGTCTTTGTTTCAGTATTGCTTGTGTACTGTCTTCTGTCGATCCCTTTCATAGTGTGTATACCGGTCCCTCCATCTTCGTCCATTTGATGTCCGACCCCTAGGGTATGTTCTAAGGGTCCATATGCCTTGCCCTCCAAATTCCATATGCTTTGAACTTACAAATCTCTAGATATTGATTGTTGAATGTATGAAGACACTTGAAATTGGTTGGATGCCGAGCCCTCTTCAGTGAAGTGTGACGACCCATATTTCCAATAAAGAATGTCGATCCCTCTTCTTCTATAAAACATGCTAATCCATGCCATTCAAAGTATGTCGATCCCTCCTTTACTCAATTATGCCGATCCCACCTTATGAGATGAAGTATACCGAACCCTCTCAAGGAACCAAACTCATACCGATCCCTATCATTCACTAAGCTATATTCCATACTTTAAACATATTACTTTATTTATCTACCAATTCCATTCAATTCTGACTTCATATAACCATCTGTACTTGACTTCCGGGTCCCACAATCATTTCTCCGGGGTTATCGGCCTTGATAGCAGTCTATCTCGTGCAATCAGTTCAATATAGCCGCGTTAGAATGTCGGATAACATTAATGTTGTTGCTTTTGCCTCTTATTATTAAGAGAAACGTAAAAAATTTAAAGTCTGTTAACTCAAAAAGGGTTACTACCGCTTATGTGTGTGTGTGTTTAATAGGAAATATCTGACAGTTATAATTTATAAAAATGTATTAACTCAAATGTGCATTCATATGCACACAATCAAATAAAACTAGTAGGGTTCAATTATTTACCCTTTAAATCAATAGTCGCTTGCCTTTCCCAACTCTATCAATATCCATGGGACCAAATTTTGGCCTGATACAAAAAACTTTACATAAATAAGGAGTTTATTACCAATGAACCACAAAGGCACTGGAATTAATAGCCTTTGGAATAGGAGATGTTGATGCTATCGAACCATGAGACAAGGATGAACAAAATATAAGCTCAAATAAAAAAAGGAAAAATTGACTTCTTCAAATGATTTGCGTTGTTCCTGTAACATAACATTTACCTGACATGGACTGCTATATTTATTCAATAAGAATGATCTAACTTTTAACAAAGTTAACCTGTTTGGTATAATCGTATACCAAAATATGGCTATATTCTTAAAGCCAAACATCATAATATTTTTAACTATACAGCATGTAAAATATGAGACTTCGTATCATAGTCATATTAGTTTTCATGTTCATATATCTTTGTTTTTTAGGTAGGGGTGAACCAAATAAAAAGGGGGTGGGGGGACATAATAGTGAATACTCAATTAAGATTTTCATATTTCGTGGCCATTACAATGTCTCATTTTGAACTGTGATTTGATGGAAGATTATAGTACCCTTTTCTAGACCATTGCTGTCTTACCTTTTTGTTCTCCACTAATTACGAAGTCATTTTGGTTTGATGCTCAATAAGTCCATTCATTTAGCTGTACGATTATGTTCATACACATACATAGCTGGCAAGTACATTATGTATTATATTTACTTTGACTACTTCGAATTCAGCCTTTTACTCCTAAATCCATACATACAAAATCCATACATGCAAAAAATAGTCTTACAATATCTTGATTAATATTATGTTATAAATTTTTAATATACAAGTTTGGTCTGCATACATACGTTTTGGGGAAATTTGTATCAATGATGTATTTAATTTTGCAGTTTTTTGTTTTGCTGTAGAGATTAGTACCTCAATTTTGTGACAAAAACATTTGTTCAAAAAAGTTTTTCTAATTGTCAATCAATTGTCTAATCAGTTTCATATATGAACTCTAGCCTTTACAAATTAACAAGAAGGTTTACAAGGTTAATAATAACAAATTTAAATGTTTTAAAAGTGAAAACATGTTGCTTGATCTTGTACTTCATATTTCGACCAAAGAGCCTTGAGTAGTTTGTTGGACATCGAGCCATATTAAAATCGGGTTGGAGGTAGAATATATTTGGCAATCAAAAGCAAAAAATGCTTAATGCTTTTACATGTGGATAAATAAAATTTAAAATGTGTTTGATTATGCTTCAATGCTTCATTTGTAGAGAATTAGGTAATGTACGTCATTGTTACTTTTATTTATCACATAAACAAGTGCCTCGAATGCCAAATCAATTATCTAAAGCTGGAAAAAGAAAGAAAAAAGTTCAAAAGAAAGAAGCTTCGACTTGTTTATTTGGTGTCCATGATATGCTATGTTTTCAAAGAGTTGAAATTCAAAAAATTATAAAAGCTTCATGTTTTGATGGCACCATTTTACAACATGTAGAAATCTTAGGCAAGACATTGGCAAAGTCAATGGAAGAAAGATCTACAATGCATAACAGGAAGGAAGGCATGAATAAAGTTTATCACTACCTATTTTGATTTCAATTGTTCAACCAGGCTATGAAGTTGTTTCTTCAAAACGTTCTCATGTTGTGCTGCCACAATTATTAGCGTACAATTAACATTCTTTCGATGTTGGGGTTCAAAAAAAATGATAAGCCTAGGAAAAACAAGCAAATTCGAAAGTTTACATCGAGCATAATGAGTGGAAAAAAAATCAAATGGCATAATACAACACAATCTACTATTCTAAAAATAACAACACCTTAATCTCTTGATGCAACTTATATACAAGAATTTTAAGCCCAAAGTTATCTAATTTTCTCCGAAACAACCCAATTATATCCCAATTATATTCATTATTTAGTGCACATGTTGATTAAGACAATTATCTCTACGTACTCTACGAGTTATGTAATATATTTGAATACACAGAGTTTATTGTCATGAGCAAGTTGGATGTGCCTGATGCATAAATGCATGATTTATGCATGTGTCTATAACTACTGAAGAAAACAAAAATATCTAAATTAGACTTACTAGTTGAATTAAGTAAAGAAGATTCAACTGATGACTATTCTTTGCATGTGATTAGCGACATGAAATGTTTTGTACATGAGGTTTACATGATTGTTTAATTCAACCATTTTAAGCTATTGGAAAAGGTGGCCTTGGTATTATTATTATACCCGTCGAAGGCTAATTGATTGATTCTTCCTAAACAACTAACAAGGCTTCTTAACCTTCTCTTCCATTGAACTCTGGAATGAACAACAGAAAAATATAACTAATCTACTTTACACATGCTTTCAGTTCTAAAGAAATTGAGAATAAGACAAACCATTACATTTCTCTTCTCTTCTAGTTCTCGTCTTTTGACATTATTTAAATATTTTCCAAACGAGTCTTTTATGTTATTCGAACCGTCTGTTTGTAAACAATATTGAATGGACTTATTCCCTTAAGTTCTTTTTCCAACATGGTCTTTAGATTCTTCTCAATAAAATCCATTTCCAGTTAATAATATCAAATGCAAAGAGATTATATGTTTATAATATAAAATCAAAAAGCAGTAAGACCCATGTAGACAAATAAGTATCACAAATCAACATTGAGGCATGTAAACTTGAACTATATTATGAATTGGTTCAAATTGTTAGAGGTATGCCATATTACTATATATGATGTATTTTTGATATCTAGGTGCTTACTATGTCCATTCTATATTATATCTCATGTTCACACATAACCTAATCACATGAATAAATACTAATGTATAAAAATGTTCATCGGTCATGTTAACAATACCGTGTTCATCAATTTTTATGTTGGTGCCTCTAACCTTGTAGGCTAGGCAATGGCATATATAACCGACAAAAGCACAATACTACAGTACCCTACTTATAATATTGCATTGCTTTACAGGATATTATAACAATGTATACTACAAATATGTTCTAATTGTTGAACTTTCAACTTTATTGAATCAGATATGGTACGCAACACATAAAGGTTGAACTTTTGGTACCATATACAAATCATATAGAAACAACATATATCATAAGATCTTGATTATTTGAGCATACAGACATTTTAAGATCATCTCTACAAATAATAATGAAAATCTCACATTTTAATGGTCAACAAACAAAACTCATATTTTCTATTGAGTATTCAAACAACTATAAAAAATTTAAAAAACCCAACAAATATCAGGAATAGTGAATTACTTATAAAGTAAGCGTCTCCTTTTAGGAAAAACAACAAACAAATGCAGTGCGTGCTTGCAACCAAACAAGGGATTCAATTGTAGTAAAAATATGAATTAAAAAAAAAATTCGTATTCATAAATTTCACATAAGTTCACAATGCAAATCAAAAGGCATTCAAAATTCACTTAGCAAATTGAAATGTATCAAAAAAGCAAGCAGTAGGAAACAAAATCCCATCAACAAAAGGAAAGTAATGATCAAAATTTCAAATCGAAACTTTATTTGAATTTGAATAGTTCAAAATTTGAAAATCATAATCGTATGAATTCCTTTGAATATGAATCAATGCAAAAGATACAAAACATGAAACAAAAAATACCTCAATTCACGGATCTAGAGTTCCAATTGGATGCGGTAAAATATTTTATGCGAATAGATTTTAAAATTTGATGTAGAATTTGAGGTATTGGGTAGGTTTTTAGGGTTTTCAGTTTTGTTTCCTGAAATGAGAGGAACTGAGGAAGGGAATGAGAGGCGGTCCAAGGGAGGAGAGAAGTTTCTTTTATTTATCGCGTGCGGGGACTTGAAACATCCCGCCCTTTATTTTATCACACAGATACATCGTTTAATATTTCTTTGTTTTTTATTCCAGTTACTTTAATAGCGTTTGCTACAGAAACAGTATAAATAACTGCTATGAAAACCATGTTTTCTTGTAGCGTCTACATTACAATATATAAACAAGAAAGCATCTACTGACAATGCATAGTACTCATTATTAGAAATTTGCAAACATATCAGCATATGCCCAATCACACGCAACACACTTTAACAAGCGAGTTCACACACATATATTTATACCTCTATACATATAGAACTACCCCATAACAGCACTCGGTAAATTGAACGCATACACATGCAAATGCAAACACATTCTAATACGCAAACATGCAGAAAAACTATCACTCATAAATGAACACATCCACACTATATATGCACAGCATCTCATGTATAAATAACACACAAAAATATTCACATACACTCACCTATACAATCACACACGCAAATATATACACACTAACATACACTCGAAAACCCTGACAGATACACACATAAACATATACTCACATACAAAAGCATACCCAAATTCATGCACTGACTCACAAAATATATACATAAATGCTTGCGTACAAAGAAACACATGCTAACACACACTACATAGGCCAATGTACACATATACAAATCACATACC
The DNA here is from genome assembly GCA_030737815.1 of Allium fistulosum. NCBI lineage: Eukaryota > Viridiplantae > Streptophyta > Magnoliopsida > Asparagales > Amaryllidaceae > Allium > Allium fistulosum. The sequence continues at coordinate 430,897,782 of CM060903.1, read as the reverse complement.
CTGCAACTCACCCAAAAAAATATACACATACTCGTTCTTCATCCAAAGAAGGCACATATGCAACACAAATAACACCCACAAACTGGAATGAACGCACGTATATGCAAGGAAGAACACACACTCACAAGACGATGGAGCACATGCACACACTGAGAAGAGAGCACACACAATTAAAAACACATACTGTCATGCACTCAAGTAAAACACAGCACACAACTACCCAAACACACGCGAAATATTCAAGCACTGATCAATCCTGGAATGTTTTTCGATCACTAATGATCGATTTTTCAATCCAATTCTGATCCTTTTATACTTCAACTCAATGCTACTGTCATATATATCCACAACAGCAATCCAACATACGGAATATATATGAATTTGACATGGATTCAAAAATAGAAACTCACATGTTGCTTTCATTTTTCTCCTCCTTCATTCTTCCTAAACACACGCACACCACTCTGCAGCACCGCAATACACCTGTATCACTGTATAGATGCCTTTGAGTATGGAGTTTCATAAATTTAAATTTGGGGAATTTAGGTAATTTATTGAATTAGTTGTTAATTTTCCTAGTAGTGAAAGTTTTTGGTTTTTTTTGCTTCTAGAAGTAGTGAATTCCTCTTCCCTTATTGCATGATAATTTACTAAGGAAAGAAGAATCTCGAAATGGAGGAATCTAGAAAATGGATTTAGGCTATAAAACTTATGCTTGGGCTTTTTAAATATCAAAATACATAAATTCTTTATTTTTCATTTCCCTTTAGCTTTTATAAAGCTAAATTCTATTTAATTAAAGTAAATACAAATTTCTATTTAACATTCCCTTCCAAATCAATGTTACAATTTAATTTCATCACTTTTATAAAATATTATTTTACATGTAACGACCTGCTTTTCTGTACAGTTCAAGTCAACAATAATCCACACATGTCCAACTACAACTGAATGGAAAGGCGGGTAGTTAAGGGTGAAAAAGAAAATAAGGCAGAATAAAATAGAAAATAGAATCTCACACGAATGGAATAACATATATTATTTTAATATATATAATCTTTACAGCGGAAAATTTTGAATACAATATCAGAGCCTAACCTAGATTTAGCCTGGACAGTTATAAATCCTCTGTCCTTAAAAAATGAAAAAAAAACAAATGCAATAGATGCAGCGGATAATAGAATACATCCATACGTAGATGAAAATCTCCAACTTTCCTTTGGAAACTCCAAGCGTCTTCAACTAAACCTAAATCTACTAGGATGTAAATCGAGTATTAAAAATACTCGAATTAGGCTTGATAAACTAGCGTGGGATACTCGGAATTTTAAATGTATAGATCATGCTGATGTTAATCAAAACCTTTGAAAAGAAGGGTATCTCATAAGACCACGCCCACACATAAATACGGATGGGTTTTTATCTTATGATAACCAAAATACTTTATACATAAAATCACTTTGATATTATTATTAATGACATTTCTTTGAAACACTTTTCAAATAATATATCAAAATAAACTATCAATACCTGGACTAAGTTTATGGTAATATATCCATACTAGGTCAAACAGAATATAGTTGGACGGAATATATGATACCAAAGGGGTAGCTGAAATGTTTGCAAAGCATTACAGCTATTTTGGAACTACAATCAAAACCGTAAAGCTCATATTGGAATTGGATTTCGAGCATGATAAAGAACTGGTGGCCTGATGCGATGTTTTGGTTGCAACAAACATATATCCAATGGCTACACATCCAAGGACTCAAACACCACTATAATGTTGTCAACGACCGATGGGAATCAATATCAATGGCTACTCATCCAAGGACTCAGACGCCACTCATTCTACCCATGGAAGGTTATAGCCTTTTCCGCACTTCATCCGATAGCCAGTAATTGTGCCTTGCAGACCACAAGTATCCCGTATCATTACTGGGTTGTGAGGCTAGAGAGGCTACGCTCTTTTTTTCATAAAGCCATGCTTTCTTTTTCACAAAGCTATGCTTTATTCTTCCACAAAGCACATTCAACTTAGAATGCCACATTGCCATTTCCGTTTATCACTAATTGACTTTCACAAAAATACAACCTCTGAGCTCGTATGTCTCAGAGAAGGATGTTAAGCTAATAGAAGTTGCCTCCTATGCCACCAAGAGATGTACGTTTGTAAAAATCAGCGTTCGTGATTTAGAAATGCAATGTCAAACACTCATTCATACAAGTTCGTTCTGGAACTGAACGAAACCGTAGGCACACCTCATACCATATCTTTGGGAATCACCTCGATGATCAGTAGCGAGTAGTCCTTGCATTACGAAAATTTCAAAACACGACAGGACCATTAGTATAATAAATATCTCTATATTAGGAGCGACCTAGAGAATGTCAACAAGCAGTCCTTCAGCTATGAAGATCTTCGGTCTTCAATAATCATCATCTTCAACATGTCTTGATTTTCGAATGTGTACATTGGTTCGAAGTGGTTTTCGGATAGGAGTTACCCAAATCCGACCCCGGTTCTTTCGAACCAATCATCAATTAAAAAGATATCAGGTATATAGGTGTTTGTCAAACAAATCAATTAATTTTTTTATTCAAATTAGATTGCTCTTAGAGATAGATTTATTACATTATTCCTTTATCTTTCTTAGAGTATATGGAATCATTAAGCCTCATTTTATCAAATACGTTGGTTAATTAAAACCTTTTAAACATTGAAATAATTCTAAATCATTTCACCCTTTTTGCTTAGGAAAATATTTTCAAATTATTTATTTAAATCTCATATTGGAAAACATTATTTTAGAGCATCCAGGCTTTCTCTTCGACATGGTCGGTCCCTCGCCAAAGTCTCGTTAGATCTCATAGACGAAACACATGGACTAGTCGTTTCCGCATACTCCTTTCATTTTTAGAAATGATTATAAAACTTTCAAATCATTATTTAAAACTTAATTTTTCTTTTTAAAAACCATTTATAAAAGATATGAAAATGAATGGTTAAGTTTAGAATCATATTTCATAAGTTATAAAACTACTGCGAAAATTGCGAAAAAGTGCTGCAAATAGTGTATTAAAGCTTCTTTGACTAAAACAACATTTTTACTTCACATATGTTCATTTTCCCAACTCAAACCACTTTTAAAACATTTTAAAGGATTTATAGAATTTATTTCATATTTTTAAACATTTAAAAATATTCATTTCAAATTCGGGTTTTAAATTGTAAAACCGCGATTTTTCTGAATACTTGTTTTACTCATATTTAAATATTTACAAGATGAAATCTTGATTTTCTTTCTTCATTTAGAAACTATGGATATAATATTCCAGAAAATTCTTATCTCGAAGAATTCCGACCTATATTCCATTCTCTACACTTGTTTGAATTCTACGGTGCGAAATCGCGAATTACCGTTACGCGACGCACCTAGTTTTGACTTGTTTTTCAAATTCTTTTCAAACTTCATGGAAACATTTTTAAATGTTTATAAGGCATTTCTAAATTATTTTAAACTCATTTAAACAAATACTTTTATATTTCAAACTCATTTTTCATTTCATTCCATATAATATTATATTATTACAATATTCATTTCAACCTTTTTAAATATCTTAAAATCATTAAGAGGCTAAATAATTTCCATACACATATTTATATGGATTTAATTCTCATTTAATTAACTATGGTTAATTACTAACCATTGCTCTTATCATTTATCAAACTAAGTAATCATCCATATTAATTCAAACAAGTAATCAACCAAGCAATCAAACATTTAATCATCCAATATATTTAAACTTTCAAATCATTATATTTGAAATAATTTAGAGAGTAATTAGTAAATTTAAATATGAGTGCTCACCTTTAACCAAATCATTTCACTTCCTACCAACATTCTTTAAATCCAACACTTCACCAAACCATTGTCAACTTAAACTAATCATCATCTACTCCATTTCTCTTTCCCAAGCTCAAGAAAATCTGACAGAGCTTCTGTAGTACTTCAAACTTTTTCCTAACTTCTTGGAACAAAACCGGCGGCACTTCTTTCTCTTTTTCTTACTCCGGAGCGTTCCAAACTTGCTCCTTCCTCCTAAATAGGTTCGGCCTCACCAGGCTCTACCATTTCCCTCATCATTCTTCAACTTTTTAGATGCTAAACCATATTTTAATGATGTTCTAAGGTCTTTGGCAAATTTTGGTGGCGGTTGGAGTTGGTTTGATATGATTTTAAGAATGTTAGTAAGGAAGAAGAGAAGAAGAAGCCAGTAATATAGCTTAAAGGAAGAAGAAGAGGAGAATGTGTGTGATAAAATGAGAAGAAAACTTGTGTATTTATAGGAAAAGAAAGAAGTGGTAAGTTACCAAATTAACCTCTTACCAAATTACCAAAATATCCTTCTTAACTTTAAAGTAAACTTATTTTGTTCAACATTTACCATCATCCATCACTTCATTACTTTATGTCATTTTTACTTAATACTTAAGGAATGTCTTTGGATGGAAAAGTGGATTAAAGTGATGATTTGCCTTGGATTTGGTGAGATTTGATTTGATATTTACTTTTTGACTTTTTAAATTACCTTACTTACTTTTACTAATGACATTCTAGAATTTTCTAATGATACTTAATAAAAGTAAACTTGATTATTTATAAAATACATACACACACACATATATATATATATATATGTCAAAACATGTTAACAAAGGTGCAACAACGTTGCGACAACTTATATTGAACAAAAACGTTGATTTTCGACAAAATGTTTTGCGGTCGCATTTTGATGTTTTTGTTAAACTATTTGTTTATGTAAACAAAACTTGAAAATAAGTTTCTTATCATATTTAAATAATTAAAAAAAGTGTATTTGACTTATAAAACTATATTTAATAATATTAAAATCCAACTGTAAAAATACGACGTCGATTTGTCAATGTGCGATGAAATTTGTCAATCTTTATAAAATAAGTATTTTGTACTTATAAATTTTTTACCAATCACTTATTATCATTTTATAACAATTTAAAAGGAGTTATTTATCATTTAAAACAAATATTGAACGTTTATCCAATTTTTATCGAAAACCGGCTTTTGTCGCCTTTCGACGAAAATTCTAACATCTTGATTTTGTAATTAAATTTTAAAAATAGGTTTATCATTCTTATTTATTACATAAAACATGATTATTTAAGTTTGAAAATTCTATATTTGAATATTAAAGTTAATTAAATATTCCATTTAAAAGTGGTAAAATTACGGGTCGTTACATTCCACATTTCAACTTATTTCAAATTTAAGTATCATATTTTCACGTTTAAGTCATTTTTGTTAAGTAATTTCAAAACTCATTCTCAAATAAGTCTCCAATCTCCTATTAAATTAACTAAATTACTATTATTAATTTAAACTAATTATTACTTAAAAGTCGGGTTGTTACGGCAATACTTATGTTTAAAACATAAATTGCTCATCCAATGACAATCATTCTCAAACTCTTTTTGGGGTGATTCATACAAGATCCCTTAAGAAAAATTATTACGTGCAGTCTTTCAACTGGCACAATTGTCAACTCCTTGGCCTACGATATATTGCGGTTTCTTATAAACTCTTATCTTGCATGATTTTGTAAACTATTATTTACACAAAATTAATTTTGACCTAGTATGTTACTTTTTAGTACACGGCCTTATAGAGAGAAGTTAACTCAACTTCACTCACAATTAATCGTACCTTACCCAAAAAGTTTGATTACTCCTTAGCGATGCATCATTATGTATCATAGGAAGGAGTTACTTTTGAGGTTGAATCTCTATTTACTTCAAGTACATTTGGATCACTTTCCGATATATTCACCTACTCGATCAAATCGAATCATTTTATTTTATGTTTCATGTAATTTCATTTACTTCCGCTTCATATTTTATGAACTTATCATAGATATACTACACGTGTATCAAACATACATGTCTATGTCAACGATAACTCATTAGTGAATATAACGAAGTATGTAAAACCGTTTTGGTATTAATAGACTTGTGACTGCATACATTTATATGTATCAATCCGTAGTGTTCATCAACTTTTATGATGCTCCCACTGAAGGGATGCTTTGCCCTTAACTGTCTCAGATATAATTTACCAGTGCCATATGATTTGTAACCATATAATAAAAAATTATTTCTTAAAACTAAGGCTCGGTCCATAATTCCAAAATAATTGCAAATAAATTTAGGTACTTCTGTATTTTCCAATGCATATCAAATACCACTATTATAGTTTTATTTAATAACGAATATTCATAATCCTCATATTGAAATAAAACTATGTTTGTTTTTCAATCAACAATGAAAAACAATTATTATTTCATAAATAATATTTGGTATGTTTTATGAAAACAATTTTCGTAACTTGATATGACCAATAAGTGCTATATGGAAAGCTCCCACTATATCTACCATTTGTATAATAGCATACAAAATGAGGAGGTCCATTATACCACTTAATGTAGGCTATTTACTCCATCAACTGTAACCAGTTTTACAGTCGACAGTTTTTAGATCAAGTATCTTAAACTATAAAGAATAAATCTTATAGAAATTAATTTTCTATATGAAAATACATTTTGGAATAGAAATTGTAACGACCTAGAATTTTATCGCTTTAATTTATGAATATTTAATTAATTACAAATATATAAATGAATAGTTTTAATAATTAAAATAGCCCACTTTTAATTTATAACTAATGATAGAAAATTTATTTTTGAATTTGGTTTACAAAAATTAGTTAAAAGGAAAATAGAAAATGTGACCGGAGAGCTTTTTCAAAAATCATGATTTTTGATCATTTAAAAGTTGTTTATAATGTAGTGAACACCTTAGTACACTTAAACGCACACTTTATATAAATACTGAGAACTTAATTAAGTATGTTAAAAAGTGTGTGTGTGTGTGTGTGTGTATACTTACTATAAGAGATAGATGTGACAATTTTCAAAGGTTTAAATTAAATAAAATGTAAATTATGAAAGGTCACACATCATTTCATATCATAAGGACAAGGAGGTGTATTATATGGTGGATAGAAGGGTGGTTTATGGGGGGTAACGTGTAAAAGAAGGGATGGAGGGTGGTGTGGTGATGTGGCATTAAATTAGTGGAGGGTAAGTGCTGTAGGGCTATTTTGGTAATTTGCTAAATCTATTTTGTATAAAACTAACTACTTTTCTCTCTCTCCTTCTTTATTTCATTTTCTTTGTTTTTTAAAGTTATCTTCTTCTTCCTTAAGCTTTTCCATTCTCTTTAATGGCTTCCCAAAATATTTTCAAATTTTAAAAATCACATTTTTCTCTCTTTTAACACTTAAAATTCATTTCTTTCTTCTTCTTCCACCTTCCTCTTCCTTAAAAAAGGCCAAACCCTCCTCTACAACACATGGCCAAACCAAGAAGCATGTTCCTAGGTCCAAAATCACATATTTACCAAAGGTAAAGCTTAGATCTAAAGCCTTTCCAAAGTTCTAGTCGATTAGGTTAAGTTTGGTGAGTAAAGCTCGTATTTTTATAAGTTAAAAAATTTATGTTATTGCAAATGTTGTGTAGATCTTGGTTGGAAATATATATCATGTTTGGTGATGGATATATGTGAAATCTTATGCGTATTATTTGCTGTGAGCTTGGAATTTTAGTTTGAATGTTAAGTGAAGTTAGTGAATTTGCAAGTTATGGTATTTATGTGATGAATGATGTAAAGCTGAAATATTTACTTGTGTTCATGATTTGTGATATGCTTTGTATGCTATGGACATGAAAATGCGGTTATATGCTAAGAAGTTAGCACCTTTGTATGGTTAAGCGACAAGTAATCCTTGTGTGAAACTATGGTTTTTCGTTTTAAAAATAAATAAATCAATTTCAAGTTTCAAACTTAGTTTAGTTTTCAAAACGCTTACTTTATGTTTTGTAAAAGTAAGTGAGCTTTCAAAAGTGAAGAGTTTTCAAAGAAAATTTAGAAATAATTTTCAAGTTATGGTATCCATAGCGATAGTCATTATGGATGTAGTTAGGTGAAAAAATCAACTTTTTACAAATTAAGTTTCTATACTTAATAATATTTTTGGAATGTTTATAAACTTAATAATGATGATTAAGGAAAGTTAATAAAGGATAAATTAATTAATTATTAATTAATTAAGTTTGGTAATTAAGTATTAAATAAGGTTTATTAATTATAATTAAGTGGAGAGTAGTTACTAATTAATTATCTTTTAAAGTAAGAGTAATTTTAATTAATTATTAATTAAGAAAGAATAATATTTAATTAATTATGAGTTAAGTATAAGGTTTTTTTAGTTAATTATTAATTAAGTATAGGATTAATTATTAATTAATTATTAAGTAAGTCTTTAATTATTTTTCATTATAAATTAGTTAAGGGTTTAATTTATAAATAAATTTATTTATTAAAGGTTTAATTATTTCTTAATTAATAATTAAATTTAGGTTAAGACTTAATTAAGATTTATTTACGGATTTAACTTGTAATTAATTATTTTAAAGAGGTTTAAGTTTTTAAATACTTTGTTTCCCAATAATCAATTTACTTAAAGGCAACTTCCTTTTACAAAGAATAGTTTTGAAAATAAGGGATTTGATTGTCGATGCCATTGATTAACCATAAAAATGTGAATAAGTTATACTAAATTGATGAGATCTATTTAGCAGAATAAATCTCCATTCTGCTATAACTAAATTGATAGATTGTTTGGGCAGCTGTTGGTAGAATAAATCTTCGTTCTGCTATAACTTAATTAATTTGATTATTGTGGACATATATTCAGCAGAGTTAATCACCATCCTATTATTGTGTTATTTGGACATGTAACTGCCAGTTGGTTTATGTAGACATGTTATTTCCTGATTTCGGTTATAGATTTATTTACAAATACATTATTTATGTAAATGCAAGTTATGTGACTTGAAAAGTCAAATTGAATGTAATGGTAACTTGATCAAGTACCATTGTGGTCACTAAGCCTCTTCCTGATTTTTTCAAGTTATGGATTAAATTAACTTAAATTTTATTACAATTTAGGGTTTAGTATTTATAGATTATGATTTAAAGCAAGTTATTAAATTATATTATTAAAATGTTGAAGATATTTAAGTTTATTATTAAATTTGGTTCAAGTACTTAATCACATTATTTTGTGTTTTAAAGTTAATTACTTAATTATGGTTTAAGTTAATTGATTATCTATTTAATGATGATCTAAAATAATTAATTATCTATTTATGATATTTGAGAATGATTTATTTATTTAAGGATAAGTGTTTATAAAATGATATTTTGTAGATGATATTTTATAAAGGATTTTTATAACGGAATTATAAAGTAAGGTTTATAAAGGAGTTTTATAAATAGCAAGGGGATTATAAATCATTTTAGGGATTTATAAAAGAAGTTTAGAAATTAATATGGAGGTTTAGAAAGGTATTTGTAAATTATAAATGGGCTTATAAAAAAAGAAATTTTATAAAGAAATGAGATTTGTTTTGACCATATATCCTTCTTAATTATGGTGGTATGGAAACATTCTTTCCATTCTTAACACCGAAGGATAATGGATTTTTTTTAGTAAGAAACATTTTAATAATATTTATTTAGGCCACTTTAAACTTAAATTTGGAAAAGAGGAATCTCCCTCAAGCTTTGTTAATATACTTATTCCGTTGGAATAAGTATATGGTTATATATTTTCTAAGTATTTAAAATATAAGAGGTTTGTGAAAATATCTTTTGTAAAGGTATTTTGAATCAAATATTTGAAAGTGATTTGATTTATAGAAGATTTATTCAATGAGGCTTAGTGGATCCCACATGGAATTAAATATATGATTGACTGTTGTTATTTGATATCTAAATAACCGACTATCAAAATTTGGACCAATTATTAACTCTAGAAATATTTAAAAGAAACACGTGAGTTATATGGCATAATCGTCTTCGATGATGTTGTATTGTGCGTATGAATCTCATTTTGTTCTACTAAGACAAATGATAAGGAGATCCATCCACTTAGACTTATTCATTTATTCGTTTGTTTCCAGCAGAACTGGAGTTGAGTTTACTGCAAACTGTCGAATGTTGATTCGAAGAAACCGGGATTGGATAAATATGAATTATCTGAAACCACTTCGAACTAACTCAAGCGTTTGAATTGGAAGTACCTTGAAGATGATGAAATCAAAGACGAAGTCCTTTGAAGGCAAAGGCTACTTGCTACTAATCCTGATGGTGATTCCAAAATGGATGTAGCAGAGTAGTGCCTTCGGTTTGTTCATATCCTGAACAAATCGTATGGATGAATGCCAACACTGCATTAATGCCTAGAGGGCAATGTTAGCATTCCAAGTGGGATTTTATTCAAAAAGGTAGAACGTAGCCTCTAGCCTTATCAATCGAGAATGACTAAAACAAGGGATATGAAGTAGGGCTATGTAGGTCGCACCCATTAGGGTATGTCATTACCCTTCTAGATATATATTCATATATGAATTTGGTTCTGCATGAGAGATCTCGATAAAGGTTGCAAAGTAACCAGGGTGATGACATATTCGGTACTATCCAGGAAGGGGTAGGCCGGGTCTGTGTAGCAGGGGTGTAAGATTTTCTTGTTGACCTCGGTACATTTTCTACATGTGTACTATGACAGGCGGTACCCTAGTAGCCTTGTCATTAATGGAATCCATTCTCCATTATGTGTCTTTACGGATTTAGTTGTATACCTATTATGCTGGAATTTAATTAATGCAATAATTTCGGCTATATTCATAATTTATTTGAAAACCCTAGACATTATTATAATATCACTGGATTTTCTATAGAAAATGTTTTAGTCATCGTAAGGTAAAAACCTGTCCGTGTTTATGTGTAATGTGGTCTTACGAGATACCTTTAATTTTAAAGGATTTTATAAGTTATAGATAACTTCCTTGTGATATGAGTTTCTCACGCTGGTTTTACCAGATTGATCCGGGCGTTGTTTTCTTATAATGCTTGGGTCAATCCGAGTATATTTTCCAGATTTAACTAGACACTTTGGAGCTTTCAGAAGATGAGTCGATGCCTCCAAGACGTACTACTGTATTTTCTATTATCTTCCGCCGTTTGTTCTTGTTGTAGTTATCGAAAATTATAAGAACAGGTTGTTATAACTGTCCAAGGCTGATGATGGGTTAGTGTTATACTCTGATGTATGAATGTATATATTAAAGTCTCTTTTTTGTAAAGACTTGTTTTAAAGACTTGTTTAGTATTATATATTATTCGTCACGTTTTTGTGAGGTTCTATCTTCCTTCTTTCTCTTTTCTCCAACGATCTGTCTTTACGGCACTAGGATGCTCGACACGTGAATACCGTGGATGTATTAGTATCGACGTTTGAGGGTTAAAAAGATGAGTTGTTACAGAAATCATATTTCTCATTCCAATGTTAAGTATCAACTATTATTTTACAATTCTCATTTGCGTTGTTTTTTTTATAAAGCGGAAGTGACAATTCACTCTCTTCATCCCAACTGTGCATTAGGTTACATGCACTCTTATATATTCGATTTCCTTACTAAACGATCAAACCATTCAAAGGAAATCCTTATTACAATATAATAATGAACTCATTACAAAAGTGCATTTGGTAATCTTAACTTTTGAGGACGTCAAATAGATTGCACTTTACGTAAACTGATAAAATTGACATTTTAGTGATAGAATTCTTAGATTTATCTTGTAGCCTTTGGTCTAGTATTACATTTAACATAACAAGATCATTATTGTACTCAATTATATTGAATACATGATCTCACACTGTAGTTTACTTGTTATTTTAGTGAACTAATTTCATTAAGGTTTCGTACATTACGACTTATGGTTGTTCACCATATAGCATTTATATGTGACCATATATGGATCAAATATCCATATTCATGCATTCCTTTCTGTGTTTGAAACTTATGACAATACATAGTCTCGGGCAAGTAAACTCTTAAGTGACCAAATTACGAATTTATTTAGTAGTTGTACAATTAGGCGCTTGCATGGGTCAACATGGAAAAAACTATTAGTAATTATATTTTATATTTCTATTTGTCAATATTAATTCAGTTCATTTTTTTATTTTAATTGAAAAACATTTTATCAATTATATTTATTGTATAAATTTATCAATGTAGATTATGATAACTTCATATAGCAGACGTTCTTACAATATTGGAAAGGTTCTACCATTTCATTTTTCTAATAAGGCTCCCACTAGTCTTTTATGTTTCTCCAAATCCTAAGATGAAACATAGAAGTCTTTCGACTTTACTAGAGGGTTTTAGGACACATTTGTTTTGGGATTCTGACCTTGAGTTTGCTCAAGAAGTCATAGCTCTACAAATGATGGATAACTCCTTATTCATTGTATCATATATGACTCCTAACCTATGGTTCCTTATCCTAATCTCATTTCGACCTTGAGTTTGCTCAATAAATCGAAAGAAATTATTCACTCGTACCTACCATTTCATGATGGCCTAAGTATAGTATATGTACCTTGAATTCTCTAAACAAATACATATAGTTATCTTACCTCGTCTAGTCAATATATTAATAATACACATAACATCTCTTGCCCGAGTTTGCTCAACAACCAAAGAGTGTGCAAGTAATTTATTAATATATTAATGGTAGTGGACAACACTTATATTAAAGATTCATAATCTTCAATATTATTAATTGAGTGATATCGACTTATGGAATAATGAATTTCATATGAAATACCCTCGCGATTCAAGTGTCGAATACATCATAAATCAGGATATACGTACTATACCTATGTATTTATTCCTTAAATCTAATTGGATTTCTTACTGTTCTACCTTTAGTTTATATATTTATATCATATAAGCTTTAATATTATATAACTTTTATAATTTATTTAACTTATATAATATTTTATGTATAGCATTATATTTATTAAATCTTATTTAATTAATTAAATTAATTAACACTTTAACTAATTTTATTTTATTCATTTTTAACATTTTAAACTGAATAATACACTATATCATTTATAGTAATACACATATATCTTAGATATATGTATTATTGTATTCATTAATTAACATTTAATCAATATATCTATGTAAAATAATTTAATTAATTATAATTAATTTAGAAAATTACATATATATATATATATTACCTTAACATCTTAAGATGATGTTACATATATCAATAGATATGTTTTAAATTTAATTAATTAAATTTTAAATAATTATTAAATTTAATTAGTCTACAGTCAAAAAATAATTTTCAAAAATAATTATTTTATTTTTCAATACAATTTTGAAAATTATTTTATAACGTTTAAATAATCATTACTTATTTTAAATTTAACCTTTAACTTAAAATATTATTTTTATTTAAATTTAACCTTTCAAATTTAAAATGTTATTTTAGTTTCAAAACAGATTTTGAAAATTTGTCTAAAGCCCAAATCAGCTTGGGCTTGTATATTGGGAATAACCTTTGGGCTTACCTCATCCTTTCGGACCGGGCTAGTAGCCAGGTATAGCGGAGTACTTGATTACCCAAACCAAACCTTAGACACTACTTTTCTAGATATCATACTATATGGGTAGGCTTTAATAAGTTAGCCATAATACTGCTAATTTAGACTGCATAAGCTATTTGGGTTTGATATCAATTTTGGAATTGGGCCAGTATGCAACGGGGTAAAATGGGTAAATTTCAAAAAAATTATTCCATTTAGATCTTGCTAGGCCTATGGATTCTAAAATTATTTAGATCTTATCTAAATTTACTTTTGATAAAATCAATATTTATTTAATTATAAATAAGGTTTAAATTATTATTATGTTTATATATATATATTGTATATTATAATATGTGTATCATATACACAAATGTATGTACGTGCACGTGCTATATAAATTATGTGCATGGTTTCACATGCACATGTATAGATATTGAGATTTACACCACAACGAACACATTAACCCCTCCATATACATTTGTGATGTCTAATATATATGTACATATATATATATATATAGCATTATAAATAATATTAAATAATGTTTGTAAAATATGAAGGTTTGTGTATGTGTGTGTACAATTGAAATTATAATATAATAATAAATTAATTGTAAATATTATTATAAGCGATTTGAATTTAAAATCAAATTTGAATTTTAAATTTCGAATTTTAAATCTAGATCTATATAATAAAATATCTAGATATTTCAAATTCAAATTAATATATTAATTTTAAATAAATAAATAAGTATATATTATTTATTTTAAATTAATTATTATTATTATTAATTCATATACATATTGTATATGTATTCGAAAACACACGTATGAAATATATATATATAAGCTTTCGTATGAATAAATAATTCACAAAATGTGTATATATATACATTAACATATATACATGACCTGAAAATAAATAACTTTTTTGAAATAGTTTTCGGTTTTAGAAAATAGTGTTTTAATTATTATTATTTATATTTTCATGTGGAAATCTTGATAAAAATTAATTTTTTGTACATACTATTTAATATATATCTATAATTTTATTAAATGCTTATATTTATATATTTTATAATGTTTATATATATTTACAATGTATAGAATTAAGTATGATAACAAAAGTAAATTATATATATATAATCTATATATGGATTTAAAATACAAATATATATATATATATAATTTTTATTATCCAAAACTATCATGTACATATATTAATAAAATAAATATACATATATTTTTATATAATTAAGTATGTGTCTTAAAATCAATCTTTGTGTAAAAAAATCAATTTTTTAATATTATCCAAATACAATTTTTTAATGACTAGCCGTAAACTATATGTTACTATATACATATACAATTTTTTGTTTATATATATACATATATAATCATCAAATACTGATGCATAGACATATGTGGATTCGCAATATTGATAATCTGTCTAAGCATATAATAACATATGAATAATTATATATATATGTGTGTTTACATAAAGAATTTTCCTTTTCTAAAGCCTAGATGTAAACATTGAAACGTTGAATCGAAGAACCTCTTGAATCGGTATCTAGAATTAAGAAAGAACTACCAATCGGAAAGTAGCAACCGCCATCTTCAAATTATATTTAATTAGTATTTTAATGGCTTGAAAATTAAGAGGAGGAGGGATAGAAAGGTAGCCAGCCTTGCCAGTCATAGAGGAGCAAAAAGATCAAGATTTAAAATGGGTAAAGAGATGATTAAATAGCCAAAGTCCTAAGGAGTGAAAAAGGGATCTAGATCCACCTTTTGCTCTTGCCAAATCACATCTTTCTGAATCAAACTTCCACCCACTACTCCCTAATATGGATGGCCTCTACATGCCCCATCCTGGGTCTCAAAATCAATTCAAGCCCGATCAATGTTGCATTTTAATCAAATTCAATTGCACATCGATATCGTATATCGATACGTATGTTTATAACTTATATATACACACTATTTAATATCGATCAACACGAATTAAATAATTATTTTTATAATTAATATTTATAAATATTAATTGATTTAATCAAATTTATAATATTATAATTAATTAAATTAGGTGGTAGCAGGAGTATTCAACGTTTCGGTTGTGTGACTCTTAGGTGTAAATTTGGTCGGCGATTAATATGGAACAATTTGAATATTAACGTTCACTTAAAAGGTGGTGTGATATTATGGCTAAATTTATCGCTTGCTTAGCTTCGGTAAAAATCCAATTTTACTTTATTTAAGCGTTATACAGTAGTGATATTTATTTACACCAATTCTCTTCATTAAAACTATATCACATTAGGACTTGTGGAATTTGGTAATGGTCAAAATTCCAATATCATCCATATTCAACTTTTAATCCAAATACAAAGTCCTTTGTTCAATAATAACAATTATTATAAACCGAATTACTTTAGCCAGATACTTTAACTTTGAGTTGACTTCAGTTGACTGTGATAGTAATGTCATATAACTTAGGAGCTAGATCCTCTCTTGAATAGAGTTTCGCTTCTAATGCTTCCACTCGACCCAACTATAGTCGTTCGATGAATGTCATGCCATGATTTAACTATAATCAAAGCGGAGCCTCCAAGTTGAAGATCGACATGATTTTTAAGTCAAAAGAACTGTGTAATATTGTCACATCGATATTTTCTATATGACCTTAATTATATTAACCAACAGATATCCATCGAGTGAGTCATTCCATAGTTATCTAATAACCACTAGTATGTAACCCATTGGTGCCCCCCAACAGTCATAACTAATAAACTGCCCAACATTTGGAGAGCGTTACATACTCTAGTCTTAATGGATGTATCGACATCCAGTCTTGATGCATCTTGACTAGGAATATTTAAAATGGTATTTTTAGTTTCATTGTGATAAATTACTCATGGTTACAACACTTTGTAACTACTATCATAAAACATACCATTTATGAAATCTCTATTCAATATACTTTTAGTTAAATTAATTACTTAGTACAACGTATTATATCAAGTATATAAAAGAAAGAAAACTCCTTTCATTTCGAGCAAGATTGGTTATCAAGTTAAATATATATAACGATTACATAATTGCAACTTGGGCATACCTCTACCTCTATTAGTTTAGGGAATGAATTTATTTAAATATGAAATTAATTTTTCTTGAACTACAATTTTTAAGCTTGTCCTTTTAATTTGACCTATCCACATCCTTAAACCCCGGGCTTCCTTCCCAAGGCCTATAAATACCCTCATGTTCCTCCTCTTCTCCTTATAGAAAGCAAGAAACAAATCGACGAGGTCATTTTCTTCTTCTTCATTAAGAATTAGTTTTCAAAAAATAATCAACAAGCAAAACAGGAAGTGAATATAATTAACTCTTCTCAATATACACCCTTGTTTTACACCATGCGTTCTTTTAATTAAACAACGAAAGATGTTTTTGATCCCAAAATGCTTTGAATTGATTCATATTATTTGTTAATGGCTTAGTAGCCTATGATGCTATGATTAATATCACCTGAATGCTTGAATTAGTTATAGAAACTATGTTGTTAAAGCAATTATTCCACTATCAAGTATGTAAACAAGGACATACACATTGAATTACTATCTCGACCTACATGTTTTAATCTCAAACAAAGTGCAAAAGTTAGAGTACATGAGGTAGGAGGAATTCAGGTCGAAGTTGGCTTTGAAAACCTAAGGACGGAAAACAACGTAGACGAAGTTCTAGGCGTTGCTACCCAGAACATCGTCACAACTGGTAGAAGTGCCAAGTTCATCGTAGTAATGCTCTGAACCTCTGCCAGTTTTTATTTTTTCTTTCTTTCCCTTCTTTCTTCCTTCTTTTCCTTCCCTTTCTGAACCTTTGAACATTATTTACATGACTACATTATTGTAAAGTTAGTTTAAAGATGATATAAACCATAATTTCACTGTATTGAAATTAGTTTGCTTTTAATATTCAATGAGAAATGAAAACAAGCTAGAATTGAGTTGTTTTGAAAACCACGGTAATTGAATGTAGTTTTTCAAGAATAACCCTAAAGTATAAAGAATATTTTAAAAATACAAAACTTGAATGTTATCAAGTTAGTTAGTTGATTTAAATTTAAATCATAAAGAAGAAGGAGGTTTTTTATATTCTTTAGAAAGAATTTTGATGAACTTTATAACTAATGTTTTCATAAAATGAATTTGAACTATTTTGAAATTAATAGCATTTGAATTTGAATTGTTTTCAAATTGAAAATAATGGGATTAAAATTAATTTAGAATTTAAAATCCAATATAATATATATGATAAAAATATTTTTATTTAGGTTTTGAAGTAGAAAAGCATTTATGAAATATAGTTGAATTATTTTAGAAATGGTTTGAATTTGAACCATAAGGAATGAATGAATTAGATAAATATATATGTATGTGTGTATGTGTGTGTATAAGATTTTCTATAAAAGGAAATTTTGATAATTAATTGAAATGACATTGAAAGTATTTTATATATGAATTCCAAATTCATTTAGTATTGATTTAAATAATAATTAATACTACTTGGTTAAATTTAAAAGGTTATTGCATGATTTTAAAGAAGGAATACCAAGTAGATATGATTAAAGGAAAACGTGAGCATATTTTATAAAATATGAAATATGAATTTAAATTGGGTGAATAAAAATTTTGTTTGAGTTTGATGCAAGTTATTCATTATTTAGTTCACCGATATCATGATAGTATACTTGTGTTAAGATAAGTAATTGGAAATTTGCTTGATTGAATTTGAATAGTTGATTAGCACTTGGCTATGATGAAATGCAAGTAGATAAGTGAATTATACGCATGAGTGAATTAGGGTGATTTTTATATACTTGTTTGAATTTAGAAATATAAGTATAGGATTATGATGTGTGCTTTACCCATGATATGAATATGCAAGTTTACCATATCCCATACTATTATATGATGTGAAAATGTTATTTGTTGTGTTTGAATTACTGAGGTATGATGCATTATTATTTGATGCGTTTATACTCATTTGATGAAAATGGGATATGAAGTTATTTGGGGAATAAATGATAATTGAAAGATCAAATGTTTTGAAAAGTAATGAAGATAAAATTTGACGAGAATGGTGTAAAGTATTGAATACTAGACTACTGGTATCCATCCTAATAGACTGATTCGAGGATCGCAACCCAAATCATGACGACCTTATCCCTCATCACTATGTCCGGATGATATGTTGCAAGGACAAAGATAAAGATGAAAGCACAGTGCAAATGGAAGGAAGTAGTGTTAAAGATGGAGACCAGAAGATAACTATGGCAAAATGTGGCGATAGCGTAAAGAACCAAGAGTTGGGCGACAAAGGGAATTTATGGGGGCCGCCATAACTGATCGTAAATATATGGGTGAAAAAGACCATGATGACTTATCGAGGATGATATTCTAAGTAAAGGGTAAATCCGTAAAGGAGATTCATCAATATGCAATCCTGATTGGGTTCACAAAAGAGAGTTTGAAAATGGACTCTCATAACTTAAACTAGGAAATGCCAACCTTGAAAAATGATTGATTTGAAATGATGATTTGAATTTATAGAAAAAAGTGCAACTCATATAATGTGGACATATTGTGATATCATAGTTAAATAGATTTGTAGTTGTTAGTGATGATGAATAGAGCCATGATACTTCTATAATCACTTATTTTGTGAAAATGAATTATGGGCCGGATTTTGTATGCTGTGAGCGACAGCTGTGTGTTTGGTCACCTTTATACCCGACATTACACATTTATAGTGATGACCGCCCTACGCCACCAGCACCCAATAATACCTAAATACTATGTTGCAACAGTGCCCGACCGATGTAGGACGACAGCCAAGGTTGTAAAGTAAATCAATGTCAAAACCTATCATATATCTCATAGCTCATCGAATAAAATATAATAATAAACATCTTGGATATAAAAATAGGCGAGACAGTAATAACTGAATGAATCAATGAAATAAAAGTACTCAAATCCATACAACTATACAACATAAGTGATAGATTTATATAGCCGATAATAAACTCAAAATAAATAACTGTCTCAATATAGATAATAGCAGTAGTAAGCTCCATAGTGTTGCACAGCGGAATAATAAGAAATAATAGCTAAATATAATAATACGGGGGTATAGTCTCATGCTCGTCTGTTATCCAGCTCTACGTGCTTAGCAGGCCTGATATTCCCAATCTACTCGTTTAAGAGTACCCGAAATAATAGGAAGCAAAGCATAGAATCCCGAGTCAGACAACAGTCTGGTTGAGCAGTGGAAAATCTCAAATACTATATAGTCGATAAACTAGGACATATAGTATGGAAAATCATACAAGACATGTCCTTGCATCCACAGAGTTAGCACATACACAAATATACACTGCTCTGCATTATAATCATCATGGGTGTACTATGCATCAAAGTACTAAGGGGTGTCCAAGCATCTACATCATGTGACATCCCTAAGGTGATAAGCAATCAAGAAAACATAGCATCCATTATTCATCCTCACATTCACTCACTCAGTACATTGGATATTTGATAGCTTGCTTAAACCATCACGTTCGAGGACATGAATACCCATCACGGTAGACAACGTCCTAGTTTCATGATACTCTACTCCTTGCCACCTAGTAGGCCAGGAACCATCATGTTAGTCCGAGGTAAATAAACCTCTTATCTAAAAACAAGGAGCCGTTATGCTCCAGGAGCCATCACACCCCCAAGTGCATACCCCACTCTACGAGTACTTTGGAAACCTCGAGTATCAACAATCCCATTGCACATGTCATTCGTAGCAGAGCTCATCCTGGAGCTGTTCATACAACTCCCATCTGAAGTCATCGCGGTTGGGAACTATTCTTGACAGCTATCATTAATCGCAAAATGTCATCGTTTGTCCCATAGCCTTTCTCCTACAGTTCCTTCGATCCAACTCGTTATCACCTACTCTGCATCTCGAAGTACGATTATCCATCATCAAAGCCATCACTTCACATCATCAAATCATCATCATTAAATCATGCATCATCATCATCGAAAATCACCATCGAACCCTAGTTTGGTACTGATCCTACAGTTTGCCCGAAGTAGAAGCACTCGGAGCTTGAAATGGGTATAAACGTGTAGGCTCGAAACATTTGTCCTAGTAATTCGAACCAAGCATATGAAATTCAAAGCTGCCTTGTAAGCCCTCATCACTGAACCATGTAACACCAAACAATAGGACCTGATCCATCACTATTGAATCAAGTCGCCACCTATCCATGCCTACCTCGATCCAACTCTTCACTCCATTTCCTAAAACTAAGCCCAACCTCGCACGGTCTTGGATCGGTACTAATCCAAGAGCACTAATCCAACACTTAACAAACTCTTTTACTTTGCTCCACTGATCTAACATCTAGCATGAACCATCACCATCATCGATTGGTACCCCATGGATCGGTACTAACCCATCCCTTAGCCAAATACCTCCCCCTTTGCTCCACTGATCAAACAACTAGCACAAACCAAGTAACCCTATGGATTGACACTGATCCATGGGCACTACTGATCCCACACTTGCAATTTTCCCTCATCTCCCTATGCGACCCAACAATGGACACTAGCTACCTAAGCATTCCATCATATAACCTAAAGCGATCTATCCTAAGACACAAACATGCCTCAAACTCAACCTCGACCGATCCATAGTCTGCAAAAGGCCACCGATTCATCTTCAATCAACTATAACTTGAGCAAACGATCACCAAACGACTTGAAACTTGGAACGTAGCCTTATGAGGCCTTCCTTATTACCTCATATGAAGCGCACCAAATTCAGGCCAATTTGATTTCAAGGATCGTCAACAATCCATGACTTATTCCTAGAACTAAATCACCATTTGATCGGCGTTTTCAACCAAACAAACATTCAAGCATACATTACATACAATACATCTGTCAAAATCAAAGTGAAGCCTAAATCTAAAGAACAAGATCTATAAGAACAAAGAGATCTATAAGAACAAGAATTTCGCAAATATTTTCTAAATCGTTTGAAATTTACATATGTGATTAAAAAGGGTTTAAAACATATTTTAGAGTTTAGAGATCATTTTAAAACATCAATTTTAGGTATATAATGACTAATTAGTAAGTGAGAGGTCCTATCCACTCACCTAAACCAAAGAAATCCAAAGCAATCTAAGAATGCACGAAATCCAAGTGTCTACAACAGCTCTAAGTGATCTCCAATAGCAAATCTTCATTCCAAGCACTAATCTTGCTAATCCCATCCTTAATGATTGGTTTTGGCTAATTAAAGTAAGGTTTAGAGTGGCTTTGGTTAATGGAGGTTTTTTTCTCTACTTTTGGGATGTGTGAAATGATGGAGAGAATTAGCTCTATCATCGTGCTAATCCTGAAATTGGCTTTGGGTCTAACCATTGACTCACTAATTGCTCGTTAAGCTATTAAAATCAAGTGGAACTTCAAACAACCATAAACTCCCTAGCGATAAGTCTGTTTCCTATTATGACCACTCTATGTAAAGAGAAACCATTATCCGATCTAATGGAAATTGTTTCAGATCCTAATTCGGCTCCTATAAAAAGTTATAGGCCATATAAGATTTTCAAGGTCAAAATCGTTTGATAAAAATTCTAAAGATGGAAAATGTCTCTAATAGTCATTTCCCAATGCTATAGAGTCATACAACCCTAAATAAAAATAATATTAATATTTTACGACTCCGATATGTAAAATACGGGTCATTACACTAATTGTTTATGAATTTATACTTACATCTAGATTTCTTACCTAACTCAAGGTACGTTATGTATATGACAATGCCTCGAGTTTGACTGAGGTGTTGTGATTTTGGGATATCTATCCACAAACATCAGTCAGTCTTGTTTGTCAAGCAATTCATAGGTGAGGTTGTACGTAGTGTATATTATGTTTAGAGTACTATTATATTTAAGTTTTACAACCATGGCCTAGAATTCAAGATCTGCTGCATAGTTTGATTCATTCAAAGAGAAGATGGGGTTGAGATGATTCTAAAAGCTATTGATGTGTGTTAAGATTGGTTGGAGGATGAGTCGTTAGATGGACATTAAAAGTGGGTAGTATCTTGGATTGTGCATAATCTGTCGAGTTTAAAGTGATGTATTCTGAGTAGTCCATGTACCAAACATATTTTGATACATATATTACCATGTCTATTGTAATATCGATACTTATGTCATAATTTAGTTGTATATGTTTGTGATATGTGAGTTACTTAGTTCTAGAACTCATGTACTTTACTCAATGCCAATATGTGATACGTATAATTTCAGACTTATTCACATATTTTAACATATCTGTGTTGATCCAAAGTAGCATATACGAGAGATCACTCATTTTGTGCCCTTTGATCCGAGCTATCGAGCGGTAAACTCCCACTGATAATTCGGTCATTGGAGCTGGGATGTCATTGTTTGGTATTAGAGCAGAGGTTGATCCAAAATTGAGTAACCATGAATTAGAATAGAATTGACCACAAAAGAGTTAAACATGGGTTGTTACCCAATCTGTGTAACCAGGGTAGAGTTAGGATAACTTGTATATGCAATATATGAGTTAAGATAAGTGTTCCGAAGGAAGAACACTGGGACATGAAATGTACGTATTTATGATATATATACATATTTGTTAAATAAATTTTTATAAATGAAAACACTTACCTAATAAGCGATAAATGTTGTTTAATAGGAAATGGTTGGACCTAATAGAATTGGAGCAGGTGTGCTTCCTAGATCACCAAATGGTCAAAGAAACAGGTTAGAAAATCGAAGTGTCCTATTGGTAATGGACCAATGGATGGAAGTTATGTGGCATGTTCAAGATATAGGTATTGCTAGAGCACAAAATCTGAGTCCCAAAACGGAATTCACAAGGCTCTACAATGACTATACATGTCTACGACGAAAGCCATTCTTAAGAAATGAATGAGTTATGGGTGTGCATGCTTAGTAGAGGTCCGACAAAAGGATTTTCAATGACTTAGGTTTAATAAACCGAGAGAAGGAGATTGATGTCTCACTAGTTACAATCTAGTACATTCGTCTGATACAATGCCATCACAACAGCAACACTAGAAGAAGAAATAACTCGATAATGATTTAAAGATCTAGCTAAAGACCATTTTATTCTCAAAGCCAAAAAGGCTGCTCTACTTTAGAAATTTATAGATGTAACCCAAAAGAATTTATCGTGATTGAGTATGTAAATGAATTTAATGCTCTTTCGAATTATGAGACAACGTTGATTAATTCACCAGTGGAAAAGAATGAAAAGTTCATTCTTGGACTGAATGCATAATTAAGAGATAAACTACTTGTTCAGATAAGGAGTCCATTAGATAAAATTATTGATATGGCATTAAGATATGAGAAAGTTCAAGAACACGACTCGGACTCTAAAGGGCAATTACTTAACAAGTCTAACAGAAAAAAAAACTGTTCTTTAAAAAGAACAATTGAAAATCTAAAAAGAACAAGAAGCCTTTTCGACTAAGTTAGATTTAGCCAAAGAAGCATATTCAGTTAAGATAACATGACATAAGAGACTGATTGATAAATCTTAAGTGGACTGTTAGTATTGTGGAAAAAGATGTCTCTATGCAACTAAGTGTAGAAAGAGAAAATATGATCAATTAATGAAATGTTACAACTATGATGAAATTGGTAATATAACAAGACACTGTAATAAGCACAAAGGACAAATCGAGGGCAAGGTGTTTGCTATAGAAGAACCCAGTGCTGTATAGGATAAACAAAAGCAAGTCTCATTCTTAAAAGGTACACTACTTTGAGAAAAGAAATTTTGCAATATTTTGGGTCGTTGGATTTAGCGGTAGAATATTTTTGCTTAAGCGGTTTCATAAAAATACTGTAATAATTCAATTAAGTAAATTGTACAAAACCCCAATCTAAATTTCGTAAAAAAGATACATCACAAAAATAAATATGATGAAATGGATTTGAATAGAAAGATCTAGTAGTGATCAGAGTAGAGTGGCAAAAGTAAATAGCTTGTTTTTCTTTGAACGCAAATAATTGTTTGATTTGTTGGGTGTATGATTATTTATTTGTTAGTTCTAGGTATGAGTAGCCTAGAATGAAATAGGTTGAGTTGAAATTATCACTTAAAGACATTAAACCCATTTATTTGAATGAAGAAGAAGCTAGTGGTTTTCACTAAAACCACAAGGGGTTAAAAAAAATTACTTTATGATAGAGGAATAATAAAATTGATTGTGTTAACTTACCCGTTGAGTAGTTATGAATTTTGATCAATACTCTTAACCAACATATCGACAGAGATAAACTAGAATGAGATATTTCAACATAATAATATTCTAAGTAAAAGGTATTATTCTTAGAATGGACTGACCCAAGTTTCATCGAACTCAATTACTCAAAATGAATTTTTGATTGCACTTTTATCATCAATTACCCGTACGAGTTATTATGTATATGCAACAGAATCTTGTGATAATGAAATTAAATAAATTTGGTAGCTAGATATTTTTCTAGCATTTTTAAATCAGTGGTATGTCTATCATTTAGAAGGCAATTGAATCCAAGTGTTATTAAATTTACGGTATTCAATCATTCCCTAGATTTCTTAAGTAAGGTAAGAATTGAGTGGAAGATCTTGAGTAGAGAGAAGGACATTGGAATATTTTTCTTCTTAAGATCATTAATTTAAAAGAGTAAAGGAGAATGGTTATACTAACCAGATTTAATATTCTTGCTCGGTCGAATTTAGATTAGTGAGAGTGATGACCCATTTTTAGTAAACCAAACTAGTAAATTTTAAAGTAGAATGATTAATATAACCAGTTTGAAGAAAGAGATTTTCGATAAGTATCATCCATTTGTATTTTCTATGCATCCAAATTGAACAAAGATGTATAAAGAGATGAAGCGAGACATCGACAAATAAATGAAGCGATGTGTTACATGCTAAATAGTGAAGGGTGAGTATTAGAAGGTCAGGGATTAAATCTATTTGTGCAGCAATTGGTATAATTGCATACAAAGGTTCATTTTAGATTTTTGATATTAGTATAGAGACAAGACAAAGATAAAGTAGTTAAGAAAGAAGAATGTTCCCTTAGTTAAAGTTCTATGGTCAAGTAACCCTAGAGATAGTATATGGGAGACCAAAGAACTAATATAACGGACACGGCCCAGTTAATTTTGACTCGTTAGATATGTATTTGTTTAATTTGGCAAGTTATCGATGATTCATTTTGATTGATTATCATGTGCATGGATGTATAGAAATAATGAACACTGCAAAAAATAAGTTATGGATAAATTATGAGGATGCAATTTCTTTAAGGAGAGGAGTATGCAACATCCCTATATTTGATTAATAATAATAAATTGGGATTTTATATTGATAACTAATGGATTTTTGACACTTAAATAACAGAAACCATAATTTCAAATGGATTTGAATTATGGAAATAATTTTGGGAATTTTATTTAAAGAAAGGTGAATTTTTGAGTTTATTTCACCTTTAATTATTGAAATTCAAGCATAATGGTTACCGATATTCTTGGTAATAAAATTCAATCTTAATATAGCTTTAGAGAAGGTGATCTATTATCGTCCTTGTTCAACTTAATTGTGGATATTTTCGCTAAAATTATCAAAGTATCCATTAGAAACGGAGTTCCCGATAGTGTGGGTAATGTTTTCACTAGCGAGGGATTATCTGTCCTACAATTAATCGATGATACTATTCTTGTTACCTAACATTTACCTCATCATATTACTGCTTTCAAATTTATATTATATTGCTTTGAAATGCTATCGTGACTTAAAAATAAACTTTGACGAGAGATCTATTTTACTATTAAATGATTTTGATAATGTTGAAATATAGTGGCAAAAACTCTTAACCGTAAACTATGAAGTTCCCAATACATTACTCAGGGTTTCTGATTAGACTAACTATGCTAAAAGAGGAATACCAGCAAGTGATAATTGATCAAATTAATACGAAAATATCAAATTGGAACCTTAAACTTCTATCTAGAGCGGGTACTATCATCTTAATTACCTCTGTTTTATCAACCTTACAAACTTATTAGATGTCTTATTACCTTTTTCCAGTTGGGCAATAGATAAAATAGATAATATCAGAAGGAAATTTTTATGGATTGGGATAGTTCCTATATTAGAATTAATTGCCTTGTTAACTGGAAAATAATGCAAATCCAAAGAGGAAGGCTGTCTAGGAATCATAAATCTTCATAATCTTAAAGTGTCTTTACTAAGAAAACGACTTTGGAAATTCTATAACAGTAATGAAAACCATATGTGGAAAGAAATAACTTTGAATCAGTTTATAGTAATACCAATAACATTCATCATATTTCATCCAATTCTAACATGTCTCACTTTTGGCAATCCATCTTAAATTCTTTTTAATGTATTTAATGTTTGGTACTAGCAACATAGTCCATTCTAGCAATAACATCTCTGTCCAGTCTGGTCCAACCGGTTTACACCCCTAATTTTGTACGCTGGCTGGATTTTAGCTATACCCCTAAAAGTTGAGCTTAAATATCCTTTTGATATATCTAACTTCAAAAATGCCTTAATTTTTTAGGTTTGTTTACTATTCAAACATTTCCCATTGAGCTTTAACTTCAATTGTGCCCTTGAAAATATTACTTTGACTCAATTCGTAACACTATGCACCAAGCTTGAACATTATAGCTTAGACAACGAGAGTGGCTCTAAAATTTGATGTAAGGAAAATAATAAAAATATACTCTACAAACTCAGTCTACAAGTTTTTAACTTTTCAGGGATTAAGCAAAACATTTTCAAATTTATTTAAAAAGTTAACGCACCCCCTAAATCAAAGTTACACATGTGGCTAATCATTCACAACAAATTAAACATAATTGAATTTAATTTTTTTTACTTATAGATAAAAATATATGTTTTTTCAATGCAAGTTTAGAAAATGTAATGCACCTATATTACAGTTGTCCCTTAACTAACAACATCCTTCTAAAAACTCTCAACATTTTTAACTTTAGCATGACCAATAATGATTTTGACTATGACTACGATTGGAAAAAATTTAGATCACATCAAACTAAAAATTATATAATTTTATTCGATATGATTTTGAGTATAACTGTTGGTACCTTTGGTTCGAGCGAAACTAAAGAATGTTCGGCAACATTAACACTCCCACTAACTACTTGATCCATGCTAATGTGCTTTTCAGTTACAATTGGGTGGCAAATCCTAGTTACAAATTGGCCAAAAATGTTTACTTTAAAGCTTTTCTTAAAAATGTAAAATGCATTGATATTTTGAAGGTTAAAAGTTCACAAAAATGAGAGACATATTATGGCCTTAATTTTCATCCTAGTCGACTCCCCCAATGAAGATAACTTCTCGAACGTTCCATTATTATATGAAAACTAAGTTCAATTCACATTCTTTGTTGCTTTTCTTTTCTGTATATATATATATATATATGGACAAATTTTCAAAGTAGGCTAGTTTATAAAACTATTTCGCGATGGGAGCTGGTTTTGAAACTTATTATCAAACAAGGCTGGTTTCCGCCTAGTCAGCAGCCAACTCAGCCATCTTATAACTGCCACGAGAAAGCGCAACTATGAGTTGCGCTTTTCTTATTTTGTTCTTGGCGCAACTTTGAGTTGCGCCAATTTTTTTATATTATTTTTCCCATATGCGCAACTCCAAGTTGCGCATACTTCAACCTTTAAGCATGCGCAACTCATAGTTGCGCCTGCTATAATATAGCGTAGGCGCAACTATGAGTTGCGCCTGCAGGTAGCTGCTGTTAAAACAGAGACAGCAGCTACCCCTCTCTTCATAACCCCAAAAACATTTCCAAACTCCAAAACCCCTCTCATGCCCGAACCCACCACCTCCAAACCCAAATTTTAGCCAAACTCCACCAATTTTTCACAAAATTTACAAATTTCTTCTTCATTCTTCGATTAAACCAAAGCTACAACAATGGAAGCGGGATCCTCTTCAACACAAATAGATTTTGGTAATTTCTAAACCCTAGTTTTTTTTATTTATTTGTTATTTGCTTATAATTTGGTTGTATTTCTAGAAATATTTTCAAATAGCATGTTGTACATCTTAGCAATCCAATGTGAACCGTTAAATCACTAATTGGTTGTAAACGATTTGTAAAAAATGGTTTTTTTGCATGAACTTTGAAGAACCGGAAAGCGGACCGGTAGACGGTAGCGTGCTTTATATGCAGGATAATCACCACTCTAATGTTGAAGAGTTAATGAGGGTAATATTAATTGTTTTGTAATTATAGTAAATTTTTGCAAGCTATGTCGCATTTTGAATAAAATGTATGTTATAATCCTTTGTTTGCAGAGTGTAAAACCGATGGATTGTCTGGATCATTCGCAAAGTTTTGAAGATTTGATGGAGATGGTTGGAGATCAACGTGTTCAACAATTACTACATCAAGCCGGATTTTGGTATTTCATGCAGATCAAATATATCAGATTCGACAGGTCATTAATCACAGCTTTAAGCGATAGATGGAGACCTGAGACTTGCACTTTTCATTTTTCGGTGGGAGAAATGACAATTACACTGCAAGATGTATCTATTTTGCTTGGCCTTCCCATTGAATGCGCCGTATTGAATTACGGTGGTAACGTGGACGCCGAGGAGGTATGCCAACGTTTGCTTGGCGAAATTCCACCCCCTGAAGTGGTTGTCAATAGAAGAGAGTTGAAGGTCAAATGGCTAAATGACCTTATAATCGGCAGGGAGATTTCGGTCGATTCATCTATTGAGGAGATAGAACAGTTTACACGGGCTGTCATATTGCTTCTTATAGCATCCCGTCTTTTTGCGAACCATTCGAAGGGTAGAGTTAGCGTTAAATGGTTGTACTTGCTGGAGGATTTTACTACCATTTCCAATTATTCATGGGGTAGCGCGGTTTTGTGCGCATTGTACAAGGAGTTGGATAATGTGGCACTAAGAAAAACGAACGGGTTAGCTGGTTGCCTAACACTTCTGCAGGTATGTTTGTTTTGACTTATTGGTGTACCAAATTTATGAAATATTTTGAAAGACGTTTTTGAACACTGATAATATGCAGGTATGGTCTTGGACGCGTATTTCTATTGGACGACCAAATGTTCGTGCCAACGTCGCTCCAGGATTACCTTATGGGGCAAGGTAAAAGCAACCCGAAACTTACAGTGAATTTTTTTTTATTTCTACCAATATTCACACACTTTTTTTATAATGACTGTAGATGGACCGGAGATAGACGTTGGCGAGATAATCCGGCACGTCATCCTACATTCTATCGCAATGAGCTCGATGTTATGGATGAGCATGCTGTTGACTGGACGCCATACACGGCTGAGATCGTACAGGATCTGCCGCCTATTTGCTTGGACGGGGAGCATAGTTGGTATGCAAGGACCCCGATTATTTGCTTGCAAAGTGTAGCCATGCACTTCCCCGACAGAGTGCTGAGGCAATATGGCCTTCGTCAGCATATACCGGATCCAGCCGAACAGATTTTTCCGCACGGTTGGAATAGAGACTTGTACAACACGTACGTCGCAAGGTGGGATCACAGGTTGGATCACGTTCAGGCTGAACGCGTACCAAGAATTTCAATCGAACAATACTACAGTTGGTACTGGCATATCACACGGCGATTTGTTCTTAAAGAATCGTCAACCAGACTGCCCAGATATGCTCCACGGGGACCGGTGGAACGTGATTTGGTACGTGTTTATAAGTTTAAACCTTTGAACTTCCGCATAAAGCTTTACTTACTTGCATCATTGATTTTTGTGTTTTAGGTTCAAGGGTTGTATATGATTTCCAATGAAGTTGACGATGTCCTGGCAGATCCTGCAGATGAGGACAGAGTACAAGGAAAGTGATTCAACATCAAGGAGATTATCAAGTCGCTTCTTGGTAGGCATAAGCTGGAAAGACCACCACCGTATGTGCCTCGTCCGCCCCAGGCTTTTGGTCGTACCTACCAAAGAAGACGTTTTAGAGGCACGGGGGGTCCTTCACAAGGTAGTCAGCCGGGGCAGGAAATAGTTGAAGCCGGACCATCTCAACCGCCTCCGACCCAAACTCAAATGACACTACGCGATCGCAGAAATATAAGAAGATAGGGTTGTGTTGGTCTGTATTTTGGTTGCTTTGTGTTGAAGTTGTAATGGCTTGAAACTTGCTGGTATGTAGGTGTTTCGATGTTGTACTATTGACTTAAAACATGTTGTTATATGAAATATGATGTTCTGTATGAAATATTTCACTTATTTGAATGAAATGGTGTACCTTTATGTTGTGATTATATGAAAATTGGTGTTGTTGTTATTAGAATGAAATGATGTTATACGAAAATTGATGGAAATCTGGAAAGCTGGAAATGATGTTATCATAAATGCCCATATATCTCTCTGGAAAGTTGCAGGCGCGACTTGTTGTTGCGCATTCAAGAATATACTAGGCGCAACTATGAGTTGCGCCTATCAATTTCGTTCGTGCGCAACTTTGAGTTGCGCCTGTATACTTGGGCTATCTCTTGGCCCAACAGCAGCATATAAACATCACAACTCCACAAACCCATTTTCTTTCAGAAACCCTAGCCTCCATTTCCATTATTTTTACTACCAGCAACACAACATTCCACTCAAACTCATTTAATTGTACGAAGGTTAACAAAAGATTGCACGTTCATCTACACTTGAGGTAAATATTC
Source organism: Allium fistulosum (assembly GCA_030737815.1). Classification (NCBI taxonomy): domain Eukaryota; kingdom Viridiplantae; phylum Streptophyta; class Magnoliopsida; order Asparagales; family Amaryllidaceae; genus Allium; species Allium fistulosum. The sequence goes on along the minus strand of CM060903.1, from coordinate 430,866,287 downwards.
GAAACCCTATTCCAATAATGTTTGATAGATCTAGTGTTGACATTTAACTTTCTGTAATTTCGATAGATCAATGACTACCGTGCCGATTATTTGTCACTATGACAGCGATTTAGTCGTCGATGAAAATAGCAAGCCAACCTATGTTGGCAGAAAACATAAGGGATCGAAAGTCAGGAGGGGTTGCAATTTTCTTGAGCTGAAAACTGCAATTTACAAAGCTACAAAGATTGCTTCTACGGAGTTCGACATCTCGTTGGTAAGTAAATGGGTAACGGATGATGGACCAATTGCTATTGAGGTAAACGACGACGACGACGTCGATTCTATGTTTTGTGTAGGGATGAAAGTAATTGAGCTGTATGTTAAGAAGACGGAGGTGGTACATACAACTGAACAGCAAGCTCAAATCTTTGATTATGCAAGTCAACCCGAACCTAGTAATACTGCTGAGCGAAGTCAACTGTATTACCCACACTACTCTTACCAGCCACCGAACGTTTACGCACAAGCAGCCGGGTATGCTTTTATGTGCTTCTTAATGTTTTACTCATGTTTTTTGTACTTAACAGTCCACTGTTTGTGTACAGGTACGATGTCATGGCATATCCATCGCAGTCACCCGGGTATGGTTTCCTTCCTTATCCATCGTATCCTCCACAGTCAATTCCAACCCCGAATTCAAACGACTACCTACATGAAATTGAAGATGAAGATGTTGACACCGAGGACATGGAGGGTGGAAATGTCGATATCCAAATTTCCCATTTGGATAGCATGGAAATCGCTGCTTCGTTTGACGAAGATGAAACATGGATCGAATCTATGAATGTTAACAATGACGCTCCTTTAGATGATATTCCAGAGGAAGTTGTTGACACTGATGAGCATATCGAGATGGAAGAACCGTTAGACGATGACCAATGCAATGATACAATAATGGAAAGATCTATTGTGCAGGAATGTCAATTTACCGACGAAATGTTCGGTCTGGAATGTGTGGAGAAGGGCCCTCGAGTTGGTATGATTTTTAAATTGAAGGAATCTTTAATTGAACATATAAGCGAATGGTCGATAAAGTGTTCAGTTTCATTTAAAAACATAAAGTCCCGCGCTAGAGAGTTCACTGCTATATGTGATATTGATGCTAATTGTCCATGGAGGCTTCACGCTATTGTGTCTAAAAGAGATCATGTTGGGTGGTGGATGATAAAAAAATACGGTGGTGATCACACTTGCTCAAATCCAATCATCAACTCAAACCACAAACAAGCAACAGCCAAATTCATTTGCACCAAAGTCCTTCCACATGTTCGTTCGAACCCAAGTTACACTGCGAAATCTGTCCAAGAGCTTATGGCAAACACTTTCAAAATTCAAATAAGCTACATGAGAGCCTGGAAAGGACTTAGCAAAGCGGTGTCTACAATATTTGGCGATTGGGAATCTTCGTACAATGACTTGCCTCAGTATCTTCATGCTATACAAAAATGCAATCCAGGTACTGTTTATCATGTACATACAGAAGGAGTACAATTTTGGGGGGCTTTTTGGGCATTCGGACCGAGCATTGCAGGTTTCAAGCATTGTCGTCCGGTTCTTTCTATTGACGGAACACATCTGTATGGTAAATATCAAGGTACATTGCTTGTAGCTACAGGAGTTGATGCAAACAACTCTCTTTTCCCTTTGGCATTCGCTATTGTAAGGACGGAGTCGGCGGAAACTTGGGGTTGGTTTTTTTCATGCATGGGACACTTAATTCCATCTTTAAATGCAAGATGCATTACATTCATTTCCGATAGAATGAAAGGAATTCCAACCGCCTTGCAAGAGAAGTGGAGAAGAGCACATCATCATCGCTTCTGCCTACGCCATTTGAAAGCAAACTTTAAAAAAGCTGGTTTTGGTAGTAAGATTTTGCAAAACTTATTTCATGCTTCTGTTGAAGCAAGAGATGAGTTAACATACAAAGAACTCAGAGACCAACTAAAAAATGTGAGTCCGGCTGCTGACAGATGGATTGATAGAAGTCTCCGACATAAGGATGAACAGTGGGCTCTTTACAAGGACAACGGTGAACGTTTTTGTATGATGACTACCAATGCTTCGGAGAGTTTCAATGGAGTTCTTAAAGGTGCAAGATCGTTACCGGTAAAGGCGTTAGTGGCACGTACCTTTCATCGTCTTAATAGCTACTTCTACAGAAGACGTACGGATGGAATGGATTACGCATCTACGCTAACGCCTAATTATGACAGAATGATGGAAAAATATTTAGCAGAAGCACGTACTATGAGCATTAACAGGTTCAGCTTAACGGAGTGGCAAGTAACAGACACAAACGCGTGCAACTACACAGTAAATATTGCTAATGACAGCTGCAGCTGTTCATGCAATATTCCTATTCTAACCCATTTTCCATGTCCCCATGTTTTAGCTGCATGCGCACGATGTAGAGGAGGAGCGAACAGAGCTTACCATGATCTTATTTCTTCCTGGTTTACGGCAGACAGTTATAGACATAGTTATTCTCCGGTCTTTCATCCAGTACCCGACATCAGATATTGGGATGTACATGAAGGCCCTACTATAATCCCGCCGCCAACGCGAAGGAATACAGGAAGACCGAGGTCCACAAGAATAAGGGGAGTCATGGACGAAATGGATGACAGAAGACAGGACAGATGTGGACAATGCCGTAACTTGGGTCATAAGAGAAGAACGTGTGGGAAGCAATAAATATTTTACTTGTTTCTACTACTTCTGTCAATCCTGAACTGTATAACTTGTATTTTTATTCTGTACGCAACTTTGTTATCAAAAACTATCCTATGTCAAACATTTACATTACTTGCTATGTTATGTTACTTAGATTTTATTTATACCCAGCTTTTGTATGAATTTTCCGAAGTTTTACATCTATCGTCAACTAAACATAACAGACAAACAATAATACATCATCTATTGCATATCCATTACAACAACCAAGCAAAAATAGAACCAAGTAATACAACATTCATTAAAACTAAAGCATACATAACTCAATTGAACAAGTCTGATACACATCCATTACATTACAGTTGCATTACCCAGTTTACTAGACCCCTTTCCAAATTGGATTTATGGACTGCAAATATTCTATTTGATGTCGAAGCTGGCTTTTTTCCTTTTCCAAACGTCTTACTTCGGCTTGCATCTCTAGCGCATACTCCACTCCCCTAGGGGTCAACGGACGATCTAGCCATTTGAAGAAATTACAGCACTCAACACCTTTCGGGTTAGTTATATGATCAAGGTAACCGGCACATCCGTAAAACCGACGTCCAGCATTTGTTTGAGTCTTGCATACAACTACCTCACAAACATCTCCACAGTGGCAAAGTGGATGTCTATCTTGTCTCACTCGTCCTTCGCCGCTAATTTGTTTCCCCGGTCTTTGATTTGTTTCCCCTAAGCAGATTTGATTATCCAAAGCAGATTGAACAACAACACCATTAGCCGACAGAACTATCTCAAATTGAGCTTCAGGAACTGTTTCAAACTGAGTTTCAGGAACAAATTCATTTTCAGCTTCCATCCGTTCAACAAATTGAACCAAAACTTCATCTGGAATCTCCCAATTATCCATAAAAATTAGTGGTACTGTAAGTGTGGGTGAAGGGATTGTTGTAGCTTTGGTTTAATCGAAGAATGAAGAAGAAATTTGTAAATTTTGTGAAAAATTGGTGGAGTTTGGCTAAAATTTGGGTTTGGAGGTGGTGGGTTCGGGCATGAGAGGGGTTTTGGAGTTTGGAAATGTTTTCGGGGTTATGAAGAGAGGGGTAGCTGCTGTCTCTGTTTTAATAGCAGCTACCTGCAGGCGCAACTCATAGTTGCGCCTACGCTATATTATAGCAGGCGCAACTATGAGTTGCGCATGCTTAAAGGTTGAAGTATGCGCAACTTGGAGTTGCGCATACGGGAAAAATAATAATAAAAAATTGGCGCAACTCAAAGTTGCGCCAAGAACAAAATAAGAAAAGCGCAACTCATAGTTGCGCTTTCTCGTGGCAGTTATAAGATGGCTGAGTTGGCTGCTGACTAGGCGGAAACCAGCCTTGTTTGACAATAAGTTTCAAAACCAGCTCCCATCGCGAAATAGTTTTATAAACTAGCCTACTTTGAAAATTTGTCCTATATATATATAAACTGTCTATATATATGTGTGTGTGTTGGACTTACATCTTTATTGATTTTTTAGGCTTGGTTGTTGCTTCGGATTGGACAGATTATGTTATGGCTTTATGAAAGGGAGATGCAAATCTATGGTGACTGTTCTCCTTCGAATGGCTCACCATGGACATAGTTTTGAGAGAAAGCCTTTGTTGTGTTACTTTTATTCTACTTCCAATGATCGACCTTACATTATACCTATCCTTATTGATGTTTATCAGATGATATTATATATTGATGGTCATACATAGTGGTTTACCACACGATTTCCAGCTTATCACCTTATTTTGTGTACATTTATGCTATGCTCCATGATTTTTTATTCTTTCCTTCGATCTTATTATATAGGTTTTGGGAAGGGTTTTTTTCCAGCACTTTATACCAAGTGGGTTGCTACATGCCGGCCTGTTGGCAGCTCCATTTTTAAGTATGAAATAAAATTATATGAGTGCTCTCCTCCTTGATAGGATTACTCACTTTCCTCCAAAAAAAGAATATTGGTTTACATATTCAAATTTGTAATTTGAGTTATGGTTGAAATTGATTTTGGTAAAATACATTATATTTATGAAATTTTGAAAATAAACCAATTACTTAAAAATTATTAAAATTGGAATGCAATATTTTTCAAAAAGAAAAATTGTTATAAGAATAAAATAAAATTTGGTTAAAATGCCTTAAATGGATTTTTAAATGGATATAAAATAGGGATTTAAAGGCAATTCGATTAAAAGGCGGTTAGGGGTACGAATTTATTTAAATATTAAATCAAATTTTTAATGGACCCTAATTTTTAAGCATATCCAATAGGTATCATTTTAATTTAACCTATCTTCATGCTTAACCCTAAGCTTCCTTCCCAAACCCCATAAACACCTTCCCTGTTCCTTCTCTTCTCCATCTAGAAGGCAAGAAACAAATCAACGAGGTCATTTTCTTCTTTTTCATCAAGAATTATGTTTTCAAAAATCATTAACAAGCTAAACAGAAAGTGAGTATAATAAACTCTTTTCAATATACACCTTTGTTTTACAGTAAGCATGCTTTTGGTCCCAGAATTCTTTGAACCGATTCATATTAGTTGTTAATGGCTTGGTTGTTATGATGCTTTGATTGATATCACCCGAATGCTTGAATTGATTATAAAAAATAGGTTATCGAAGCTATTATTCCACTATCAGTATGTAAACAGGGACATACACATTGAATTACTACCCCGACACTACATGTTTTAATCTTAAGCAAAGTGCAAAAGTTAGGGTAGATGAGGTAGGAGGAAGTTAGGTTCATGTTGGCCTTCGAACGTCAAAGGATGGCGACCGACATGGATGAAGTTCTAAGTATTACTGCCCAAAACACCGTTACAATCCACGACCGCCCCCAAGCACCGACGGTTAACCAGTGGTGTAAAGTTTAGGGCAGTAATGCCCTGAACATTTGCTGGTTTTTATTTTTTTTCTTTTCCTTTCTTTACTCATTCTATTCCTCTTCTTTGCCTAACCTTTAAACATGATTTGCTTTACTACAGTATTGTGAAGGTTAGTTTACTGATGATATAAATAATAATGTCATTGTTTTGAAATTGGTTTGCATGTAATATTTAATGAGAAATGAAAACAAGTTAGGATTGAGTTATTTTGAAACCTATAGTATTTTAATGTAGATTTTTAATAATAAGTTTACAGTATAAATGATAATTCAATAATATAAAACTTATTTTTTTTTGAAATTAAGTGGTTGATTTAAATTCAAATCATAAAGAGGAAGAAGGATCTTTATATTCTTTGGAATTTTTTTTGATGAACTCTATAACCAGTAATGTTTTTGTAAAATGGATTTGAACTATTTTGAAATTAATAGAATTTGAACTTGAAATGTCTTCAAGTTGAAAATAATGGGATTTAAATGAAGTTAAAATTTAAAATTCTATACAATATATATAGTATAAATATTTTTTATTTATGTTTTAAAGTAGAAAAGCTTTATGAAATATACTTGAATTATTTTAGAAATGGTTTGAATTTGAATTTGAACCATAAGGAATGAATGAATTATATATATGAGCTTTTCTATAAAATGAATTTCTTGATAATTAATTGAAATTATATTAAAAGTATATTATAAATAAATTTGAAATTCATTTAGTATTGAAAAATAAGTACATGGTTTTAATTTAAATCATTTTGTTATCAAGCTTTTTGACTAAGTATGCTTTCGCTTGAATATGAACATCATGATGAAGACGTAATGATTCACAGACATGGGAACATACTTCGAAGAGCATTAGTAGTGAACTCAAGAGTTTGAGCAATCGAAGTAAAAGGAACCACTCAGTACCGAGCACTTTTACTTGGTACCGAACACTTATTCGGCCTCCTGTGGGAACCCAGAACTATGGATCATGGAAGGATGGCATGTGTGATCGTCTTGGAGTGCTTTTCTCAAGGAACATGTGAAAAACTCCAAGGGAGTTTAGGAGGAAAGCGGACAAGTACAAGTGATATTAGAACCTTTTGGAAACAAAACAACCTCAATGGAAAAGTGCTCGAAACACACCAGGTTGGTGATAGAAGATCGAGGAACGGAAGAAGGCACGATTTCCACTCCAAATATAAGGTCAGTACCGAGTTGATTTACAGCTTAGTGGGCCCGGTCTTCCCGTCCAACACTCTCAGATTGCATCTGGACTTGGTGTCTTTTGGGCTTCCAGCTCTATTGGATGGTTTTCTTATAAATACAGACCCTATAGCAATTGAAGAAGGACATTTTGGCTCATTATCTTCTTCATCTTCTATCTCTCCACTATTATAGCCACTAAGGAAGCTAGTATTTGTTGTTCTAGGCCTTTAGTTCAGTAAAACCCTTGTACTGGTGATCCTCAAATCTATAATCAATAAAAGCTACCATGGATGTTGGCCAGAGATTGCCGAACCGCACCACTTTAAAAACCTTGTTGTTCTTACTATTTTTCATATATTTTATGCTAGATTTCTATATTTCTACATGACTTTGGGTGTCATGCTATTTTTGGTATCAACATTTTAGTGCTTTCACTTAGAAAGGAGATTCTCAAGCATAGAAGGTCTAGCTTTCTATTTTGGTCTGGAGTTTCCAGAGTTTAGATCCAGAAGGATTTCATTGAGGATTTGAAGAATTAGCATACAAGAATCAAATGGCACCTAGGAGATCTAGAAGATTATTAGGAGCAGTGGCTAGAGATGAAGGAAATTCTCATCACATGGGGACTAGCAACCAGCAGGCGTTGCGTGGACCATATGCTCCTTAAGAGATGGTTACTAGAGTGGAGTTTGATAAAATGATGTAGGAACTAAATTAGAAGACGGTCGACAGTCGGAAGGCTCTATTAGAAAAGATGGCTGCTAGCATAGCTCTGGTGACCCAGCAGCCGTAGAGAATCAGGAGGAGCAGGAGAGAAGTTTCACCTGTTGGATCTGAAGAAGAGAACTCGTCTATTTCTGGTCAGAACAAACGAGATGGAAAACAAAAGCAGAAGGAAAAAAGTAACTAGGGCAGTAGAGGGAGCAGCTGAAGGAAGTCGGAAGGTTCCCCCCAAAGAAATTCAATTTAGTACTGACAAGAATCTATTTGGTACCGAGAAGAATTTAGGGAAATAAGGAGCCGAGGTCGTGGATTTGTCTGATTTGGAAGATGATCTGCAGCATGACGGTGATGATTATGAGCTTGATGTTGTTGTTCATGATGTCATGTTAATACCTCGGTATTGATTTTGATGATAACAAACTTAATAACAATAATAAATTCATATAAAATATGGATACTAATATTTTGCTAAGTTATATAGTATATAGTGCAGGATATTATATAGGTGTTGAATCGAAGACTGTACATTATAAAGACTCAAGGAATGGGCATAAAGACTTATAAGTATAAAGACCAAGATATGAAGATCTCAAGACTATAGTATAGTATATAGAGTCATAGAATATTGTTAAAGTCCTTAGTAGCAATCTTTGATCTCTATTTTCCATTTTCGTATCCTTTATTTTTAAAAACAAAATAAATTTTTAAAATATATTTAAACATAATTTATTAAAGTTTTTCAAAGTTTAAAATTTTTATAAACTATATTTAAATTAGTTTACATAATATCAAATCATTTTACAAAGTATAGTGTTTTTAAAATGTTTTAAAAACAATTTATTTTCAAAAATCACATATGTATGTCAATATATGTATACTAGTATGTCGACATACATGCCGTAAAAGTTTTTAATTTTTGAAATGAAGTGGTCATTCGTCGCAACTCTTCAAGAACGGTCGCATCTATTTACATATTATATATAGGAGGTTTCAAACGAATTTTTAGTTAGTTATTCTCTAGTTTTCTTTCCTCTTCTTACTCTCTCAAAATGTCCATTGAAAATATACAACACTCTCTCTTTAAAATCAAATAGAATCAATTCATACCTTTGTGTATTGATTCAATATTACTTTCTTAATGTTTTCAAATCATCTCTCTCTCAAATCAAAGATCAAAGTGCTGTCCAAAAGACTATAGGATCCATTGTATCCAAAGTTCAAGAAATTATCTTTGGAAAAACCATCAAACTCTATTTTCATTTGCTTGGGTGTGAGTGTAGCTCATTCATATCAATTGGGTGCGGTTGGTAGCCAAGAAATCCGAGTGGGTGTGCTTGTAGCCCATCCAAATCAAGTGGGTGTGCCCTGAGCTCAGAAAATTGGGAGGGTGTGTCTCGTAGCCTTGGAATCGAGATTATAATCGGGTTTGCCTTCTGCCCATTTAAAGACTGGAATTTAAAAGGAAATCTGCACAAGCAATTGTACTGGACTGGATGTAAGAGAAATCCGAACCAGTATAAAATCTCCGGTGTCATCTCTTTAAAACTCTACTTTACTTTATTGCTTTTATTTTATCTGTGATTGACTGTTGATATAATTCTTTTTTGAAAATCCGTGATTCAATATTAAACTTAAAAGAAATTTAAAAAGGTTTACAAAAATTAGATAACACTATTCACCTCCTCCCGTGCATAATCAGCCTTAAGATCCATAATTCTGCAACCCACACTTGGTATCAAAGCACTAGGTTTTCAAAAACTTGTAATTTGATTTTTGAAAACTTTTAGTGGCTAGCAACACTATTGGTACACTTGTTAACACTTTTGTCTAAGGACAATCCACTGCTAGACCCCCACTTTTTATTGGTAGTAACTATACCTATTGGTCATATAGAGTGAAAATTTACTTACAGTCTAATGGCTTAGATACTTAGAATGTCACACAAATGAGTACACTAAATCTGAGACTAATTTTGCACAATGGACTGCTGACCAATATTCACTTGCATTTCTAAAGCAATGAATATATTTTTTATTCACTAAATAAAAATGAGTTTAATAGAGTCTCTATTTGTAAGTCTACATATGAAATTTTGAGAACACTACAAGTCTACATGTGAAATTTTGAGTGGGATCAAAAGACACTAGCAATAGAAGAGGCTAATGATATTAATACTCTAAAAATTAAAGAGTTAATAGGCAATTTAATGTCCTATGAAGCACAATTGCATGGAAGAAGAGAAAGAAAGGCAACAAAACAGAAATCCATCGCTTTCAATGTAATAAATGACGATCAGGATTTTGACGATGAGAATGACGAACAAATTACATTCATGACCAAAAATTTCAGAATTTTTTTGTAGTACTGAAAAATGAACAATTTTCGAAAACTTGAAAGCAAGACCCCTGGAATTGCAACTAGATGCTTCAACTGTGATGAACCCGGTCATTTAAGAGAGACTGCCCGCATCCGAATAAATCAAAGATCTCACCAACAAATGATTCATCCAGAAAAAGAAAAAGGTCATGTACAGCAACTTTGGATGATTCAAACACTTCCTCTAGCAACGATGAACTAGATACTGAAAATGTGAATATGTATTTCATGGCAACAACAGACTAGGCGGAACTGATAAACAAAAAGCGGCAAAAGGTACCTTTTATCTAATAATTTTTATTTCATTTTTTTTGGTTGATTATGGTTTTTAGGAATAAAATATTGATTAATAATAATATTGGATGAATGTGTGTCTGAGTATATATATATATATGAATATATTAGTCTAGTTTTATTTTTTGAAAATTTCGGGCTATATGTTGACATACTCACAAGTCATATGTCGATATACATGCCAGAAAACTGAAAATTGAAATTTCAATTCATAATTCAAATTTCAAATTTTCCCCTCTTTTGCACTAAATTCCATGTTCTTAAAAGACATCTTTCTCACCAGAGAACATGACTCTTCACTTTCTGTTAATTAAATCTATCTCTATTCATTCATTCACTCATATTTCAAATTTCAAATATCTTTTCATTAACTCATCTCCTCAAAAAGTCAAAAATGGCTTCCTTACGTCAAAATCTTAAAACCATAAGACTCTCTAAGAAAACTAAAAACTTTCTCTTCAAGAAGAAAGATGTTGTTGAAGCCTATATGGAGTATACTACTTCCAGAAAAGTTTCTTCCGGAAGATTTGCTAAATTCGAAGATTTTTCCTCTCATGGTTTACAAGATCCTTGTTTTGAAAATGAAATTCTTGGTTTAATTGAATCTTCTCAAAATGATTTTGTTTATTATTCAGATTTGGTCAAAATGTTTTATGCGAATTTAAACGAATTTTATCAAGGAGAAGAAGGTCAAGTTTGAAGTAGTGTTAATGGTACTCAAATCGTTTTAAATTGTGAACTTTTGGGTAATATTCTTGGTTGCAAATCTAGTGGAACTGACCTCATCATTTTCAAACTGATGAACAAAATCGAGAAGTTTTTCACGATATTTCTGAAAGTGATGAAAAAATTGATTTTAAACATAAAAATCTTCGACCAAAATCATGACTTATGAGTCTCATTTTACAACAAAGTATCACTCCGAGGACGGGTAATTATAATATCCCTAATCAAGAAGTTTTTAAATCTCTTTTTGCTATTTATGGAAATTACAACATCAATTGGGCATAAGTCATTTTAGATGAATTTGTTCAAAAGAACATTCCTAGACATGAGAATACACTTTTTCATGGTGTGTATCTTACTAGAATTTTCATACATTTTGCTGTTGATTTAAGAGGAGAAAATTCTATTCCTCGAAAAGTTTTTGACAAAGCCAATATCTCTCTTATGTACGTTACACTATTTTTCAAACCATATGAGACACTTTCCAAAAAGGAATAAAGGTTGGCATATGAAGAAGAACAAGAGATCCAACAACAACAACAACAACAAGAAGACGATGAAATGGAAGTGGAAGAAGAAGAGGAGGAGAAGGAAGAAGTGGTACTTCTTAGAAAGTTTTGACAAGCCATCCCACCTCTCCAACAAAGAGATCCTAAGAAACCAAGAAAAGTTTTTTAAAAACCGAAAGAAGCTTAAGAGATCATTTAGTAAAATGTTCACCTCTCTTTCCAACAAACTGGACAAATACTTTGGAATAATCATTCGCAAACTTGGTAGCTCTTCATTGTCATCATCTACATCCTTCTAAATCTATCAAGTTGTTTCCTTATGATATCTAGCTTTGTGTTGTGTGTTTTTAGTTTAAGTTCATGTTATCTTTTCATGTAATTTCTTTTATAATCCATGTACCTTTCAATTCTAAGTAATGAGATATGTCTATTACTATCTTATATTATTCATTAGTTCCTGGAAGTTATAAAAATATATTGATATAAGTTTGAAATAAAAGCTATAACAAAAACACAAATTTTGCAATTGATGACATGTATGTCGACATACATGTATCCTATATGACGACATATAATGGTCAAAGAAGCAAAAAATTTAAAATTCAAAATTAAATAAATACTACCTATTCAAATCATTCCAAACGGTTTTCTACTTCTATATAAGCCTGTTGCTTCTAGAAAATTCACTCAGCATTTTATTCTATACTCTTTATTTATTCTCAAACATATTTTTACAAATAAGTCTTCTCCACATTAGAAATTATGTGAAAATCTTGAACAAACTCTTCAATCTTTCAAAGATACTCTCTCTTTTATCCCAATAAATCAAAGGCATTTAGAATTGAGTGAAATGCAAATGATCAAGGAACAAGAAAAGCATTTTTATGCCATTCGATGGATGATTCCTTTCTTAATCAAAAATGTACCATCCAACAACCCAGAGTGCACAATTAACAAGGATAACGAAGATTTGAATGTCACCAAAGCAGATCCAATCTTTGGTTCTGATGGTTAGGTTGAAGAGCCATGAAACGTCCGGTTATTAGGTTTGGATTTAATATGTAAATATCTATATATACATACTCTTAGGATTTGGTTTGATTGATTGGATTTGATTGGTTTGGATTGTTTACACTAAGGATTAATATTTGGATTAGTTTGTATTGGATCTGTATAGTTTGAATTGGATAAATAAATCTAATTTATAAGTCTTCATTATTATATTAAATCATGTTTAGTATAAAATGGTGCATTATTTCTAAGTATATTATATAACCATTATATATATATCATCATATATCTTAAAAATAAAAATCATATATATTATATTTAACTTAGTTATTAATTTTGAATCTGAAGTTTCTAAGTATTTAAATTAGGGGGAGTTTTTATTTTTTCTCCCAATTTTGTTGATAACAAGGGGGAGAAAATATAAAATATACATATGCATATATTCTGGGGGAGTTATCTAAACCAGGGGGAGGTATATCATATTTTATATATAGGATATTAATGGTTGTCATTATCAAAAATGAGGATATTGTTAATACCTTAGTTATTTATATTGATGATAACAATCTTAATAACAATCATACATTCATATAAAATATGGATACTAATATCTTGACTCAAGGAATGGATATGAAGACTCATGATTATAAAGACCAAGATATGAAGATCTCTAGACTACAGTATAATATATAAAGTCATATAATATTGTTAAGGTTCCTAGTAGCAATCTTTGATCTCTATTTCCCATTTTCTTATCCTTTATTTTTAAAAACAAAGTATATTTTTAAAATATTTTTAAAAATATTTTGTAAAAGTTTTTCAAAGTTTGAAATGTTTACAAACTACTTTTAAATTAATTTACATAATATCAAATCATTTTACAAAGTACAGTATTTTTAAAATGTTTTAAAAAGAAAAAGTTTTCGAAAATCATATACATATGTCGATGTATGTATACTAGGTATGTCGGCATACATGCCGCAAAATAGTTTTTCAAATTTTTAAATAAAGTGCCTATTGGTCACAACTCTTCACGAACGAACACGTCTATTTACATACTATATATAGGAGGTTTCAAACGAATTCTTAGTTAGTTATTATCTTGTTTTCTTCCTTTTTCTTACTCTCTCAAAATCACCATTGAAAATATACAAAATTTTCTTTAAAATCAAATAGTATCAATTCACACCTTTGTGTATTGATTCAATATTACTTTCTTACTGTTTTGAAATCACCTCTCTCTCAAATAAAAGATCAAAGTACTGTCTAAGAGGCTATAAGATTCGTTGTATCCAAAGTTTAAGAAATTTTCTTTGGAAAAACCAACAAACTCTATTTGCATTTGCTTAGGTGTGACTGTAGCCCGTTCAAATCAATTGGGTGTGCTTGGTCGCCCAAAAATCTAAGTGGATGTGCTTGTAGCCTGTCGAAACCAAGTGGGTGTTCCCTGAGCCTGAAAAATCAGTATGGCATGTCTCGCAGCCTCGGAATCGAGATTGCAATTGGGTTTTCCTTCTACCCATTTAATGATTAGCATTTAAAAAGAAATATGTACAATCAATTTTACGGGACTGCATGTAGGATAAATCCGAACCAATATAGTGTCATCTCTCTAACTTTACTTTACTTTATTGCTTTTATTTTATCTATGATTGCATTTGTGATTTATTATTGATATAATTCTATATTGAAAACCTTTGATTCAATATTAAACTTGAAATAACTTTGGAAAGGTTTACGAAAGTTTGAAAACACTGTTCACCTCCCTCTAGTGTTTAATCATCCTTAAGATCCATAATTTCGAAAACCAGCTAGTGCGCAAAATACCTACACATGGCCACTCGGGAGACAAAAAAAGTCCTGAAGGAGTAGTTCTCCCATAGACTAGAGAACATAGACATCAACGGGCAAACTGAGACCATTTGAAGTGTCAAACACTCGTCGCAGCTCCTAATAGTCGACCTTCAGAGTTCCAGGCAAGTGAGGAGTATATAGCAGACATGGTTAAGCGGTTGATAGAAGAGAATAGGTGAGAAAAGAATGAAAAAAATGGTTCTGAAAGTGACTATGTGATCGTGTAATATGAAAGTTAACTAAATTACTTGCTTGAGCGGAATATGAATATAAAAATATAAGCAATAATAAAAGACACCAGAGATTTTTATACTGGTTCGAACTTCCCGTTCTACGTCCATTCCCAGACTCCTTCTGGAATTCAATCGACACCCTCACTTCACCCGGAGGAACATGTATTACACCGCCTGAACAACCGAACAGCACTTTCCCTCCTAGACAACCGAATAGGACTTCTACTGCCTAAGGATACTACAACAGGACTTCAAATACAAATGGAAATGTTTCTGACTAAATATTCTCTGTAATAGCACTAATGAGTCAATATGAGTACACCCTTCCTATAATCTTCTCCTTTATGGTATATAGTGAAATTCGTGAAGAAAGGAAAGCTAGTTGACCACACAAGAGTATGCTTGAGTGTTAGTGATCAAATAGTTTGATTTGAGAATCTTTAAAGTAAATAGCAAGTGTATAGAATTTAGAAATCAAAGATAAGAATTGGTTAATAATAGTGTTGAAATTGCTTGCTATTTATAGTTATTAAAGGTTGCATTAATTAGTGAAGAGTTGCCATGAATCAGAATAGAAGCAACTATTGAAATTAACATTGTTTCTGTTCAGGGAAGAGAAGCAACCCTTCAGAAACTAGCCGTTAATTTTAACTCAGACTTCTGAATTAAAATTCAGCCTTTTGATTGTAGGAGATAATAAGGCAGCGCCGAAATAGTTCATTTTAGACCTTATTCAGACGTCTGAATATTATGTTCAGACTTCTGAATTTGTTGTTTAAAAATTATTTGTTTCAGCAGTCAGATGTCTGAATTTATGATTTAGACGTCTGAATTCTGCTAATTCTGACATCTTTAAAACTTCTTTTGAAAACAAGTGTGGCTTGTGCATCTATACCAATTAGGAGAGATTTTAACATATATTACTAACTAGACACAGACTCTATAACCTATAAACGATTACGTCCATCAATCTGGAATCTGGTCATCAATATTTCCTATAAAACTTGGTTAGATAAACACATATAATTGTTAATATCAAAATATCAGGAACTGAGGTTCTAACATTCTCCCCCTTTTTGATAATGACAACTATGAAAATATTGGTTAGTAAATAATAACTTCTCATGTCATTAAAACTTGGTTAGTATGAAAATATAAAATTTCTCCCCCTGAATAAAAGAATTTATGCATCAATATTTTTACCTTTCTCTCCCCCTTTGTCATTACTAAAAGGAATTAGTGATTAAAGTAGCAAAGAAATATATAGAATATGATAACATCACAGAGAATGATTGGAGAGAAACATATAGCTAATTTAAAGTAGAACACAACGTTTCAAGTGACAACATCACAGAACATAACATAAAACTCAAAACAAAACATAACAAAAAAATAGAAAAACATCCATACCACTTCAGTAATAAGATAACACAACATAACAAAATAGAAAAACATCCATACCACTTCAGAAATCCTCACTATCCTCGTTTTGTTCATCACCTTCTTCTTCCTCTTCTTGGTCGGAAGACCAAGTGAATGGTGTCGGATTATGTTGCACGTCGGTAGATGAAGAAGATGCACACGAACGCTTATCCCAAATTTTGTTTCGTTCAAATTGGTTTAACTCTTCTTGCATAGCTATAATCCAATAGTCATTAGTAGATGCTTCTTTAGCATTTTTAGGTTCAATATTTGAAAGGAATGCCCATTTGATTAAGTTGACTTCTAGTCCTAACATTTGAATTAATTTCTCCAATAACATTTTCTACAGGGTGATCTCTTAGTATTTTAGGAGAAGATCTTAATTCATTTTCATGATGAACAGTGTTTTCAGTTTGAGTAATGTAATTATCAAAAGATATTTCAGTATTAGTATCTGCGATTGTCTTAGTAATTATTTCATCATCATCAATTTTATTTTTAATTTTGAAATTTTCATCGAATGAAACATGAAGTGTTTCTTCGATTAGGTTAGTTCTTTTATTGAAAACTCGATAAGCTTTACTTCGTTCCGAATATCCTATGAATATTCCTTCATCGGATTTTGGATCGAATTTGCCAAGCTGATCTTTTGTATTAAGAATAAAACATTTTGAACCAAAAACTTTAAAATAAGATATATTTGGTTTTCTTCCATTGAAAAGTTCATATGGTGTATGTTTTGTTAGTGGTCGAATGGAGACACGATGCAAAACATAATAAGCAGTTGCTACAGCTTCTGCCCAAAAATGCTTTGGTAAAGTGCTTCCATTTAAAAAGTTCTTGCACATTCCTGTAAAGTTCTATTTTTCCTTTCTACAACTCCATTTTGCTGTGGTGTTCTAGGAAAAGAAAAGTTATGTGAAATTCCCTTTTTATTACAAAAATGTTCAAAATTCACCTCCATGATCACTTCTAATGTTCTTAATTTTCAAACTTTTGAGATTTTGAATTCTTTTAACAAATATTTTAAAATTTTCAAAAGTATCACTTTTATTTTTCATAAAGATAGTCCAATTATATCTTGAAAAATCATCTACTATTACAAACACATATTTGTTATGATTAATAGATTGAATTTGCATTGGTCCAAAAAGATCCAAATGCAATAATTCAAGTGGTTGTAATGTAGAAATGTTTTTCATTGATTTAAAAGATGATTTTGATAATTTTCCTAATTGACAAGCATCACAAATACTTTTTACTTTAGAATTCATTTTAGGTAAACCTTTTACCAAATCATTTTGAGAAAGTTTACTAATTGCTTTGAAATTTATGTGAAAAAATCTTTTGTGCCATAACCAAGGATCGTTTTCTTTAGCTATTAAGCATATATTTGAGTCATGAATAATTTTCATATTTAAAACATATATATTTCTATCTCTATTACCTTCAAAAATAAGATTTTTATTTTTATCAAAAATGCTACACTTATCTTCAGAAAAAGAGATATTAAACCCTTCGTCACAAAGTTGGCTGATACTAAGTAAATTATGTTTCAAATTTTTAACTAATAAAACATTTGTAATAAGAGGTAAATTAGATGTACCGTTATTGCTCACATCGTCTTTGCCGATGACGTATCCTTTGGAATTATCTCCAAAAGTGACAGATCCTCCATCTGAGTAGATAATGTTAGTCAACATGTCTTTATTTCCTGTCATATGTTTTGAGAAACCACTGTCTAATATCCATTTTCCTCTTTTCTTAAGTGGTATCTGCAAGAAATATGAAAATGATATTGGTACCCACTTTTTGTTAGGGTCCTAAGAGTTAGGTCTTAGGAAACCAAACCCAAGCGGGTTCAACATTCCCTTTGTAAATAAAATCTTTATTATTGTGAACATTTTCCATAAATGAGTTTATGTACTTGTTCCTAATTAAATAATTGTTGGTTTTAGGAACCCAAATTTTAATGTTCTTAGAATGTTTTGGGATATTTGGAACATTATTGATTATAATAGGAATACTTTTCTGAGAATGATTTTCAAAAGAGTTCCTTTTCTTAGGTAGACTATTTGAAACTTTCTTATAGCCTAAGCCCTTTTTATCTAACACAGTCTGAGAATTTTCCAAAATTTCAGAAAGATTTTCTCTTCCTTTATTAAAATTTGAAATATTTTTGGTAATACCTTCTAACTGTTTTTAGAGACTAGAGATATCTAATTCTAATATTTTAACGTTTGCTTTCAAATCATGATTTTCAACTTGGAGAGAGTCATTCTTTTCTTTTTGAGTTTCGATTTCTTGACTCAACATAGAAATTTGAGAAGTTGTATTAGAATAAGATTCTTGAGAAGCTTGAAGTTCTTCTTCTAAAATTTTCTTTTCATCTCTTAGCATTTCAACTTCAAGTTCGGTTCTATTTAAATTTTCACTAGCCTCTTTATATTTTTATTTGACGTTCTTCATATTATCTAATAGAACAGAATTTATTTCCACTAAATCATCAAAGGTTAAATCGCTTACCTAATCATTCGTGGCCATGAAACACACGTTTGCTTGTTCAGTGTCATTGTCGATGTCGCTGTTTGATGAAGAGGATTCTGAATCATCCCATGTTACTGAGAATGCCTGTTTCTTTTTGAATTTCTCTCTTCTGTTTTTGAATTTGTCTTTCTTTTGATCAGGACAATCTTTCTTCATATGACCTTTCTTGTGACATTCATAGCACTCGATAGTTGAAGTCGATGGCTTGTTATTACTGTTGTTGAAGATGCTTTTATTATTTCCAAATCTATTGTTCTTTTTGAACTTCAAAAACTTCTTGAATTTTTTTGCAATAAGAGCCATATCTTCTCCATCGGAATCAGATTCTTCCTTTTCAGCCTTGAATGCTATTGTCTTTTTATCTTGTGCCTGTACTCGTTTAGCCTGGAGATTAACTTCATAAGACATTAGATTTCCTATCAACTCTTCCGGTTTTATGGTTGAAATGTCATTAGCTTCTTCAATTGCTAAGACTTTTCGTTCCCATTCATCCGTTAGAGAATTTAGGATTTTTGAGACGATATCAAAATTAGTGAATTTTTCTCCTAATGCCAAAAGTGAATGATATATGTCTTGAAATCTAGAATACATATCATTTATAGATTCATATTGCTTCATTCTAAAGTTTTGGAACTGATTCTTAAGCATAGAGATCTTGCTTTGTTTAACTTTGTTAGTGCCTTCATGTGTAACTTTCAATGTGCGCCATATTTCATAAGCAGTAGTACACATGCTAACTCTATTAAACTCATTTTTATCTAGTGCACAAAATAATATATTCATAGCTTTAGAATTTGTAGTAGCATCTAGTTTTTGTGTGTTAGACCATTGTGAATATTCAGTAGTAGGTATGTGATGATCAGTTTGACAGATATTCCATGTGTCATAACCATTAGCTTGCATATAGATTCTCATCCTAGTAGCCCAATAGTTATAGTTCAAACCATTGAAAAGTGGTGGTCGTGCAGTGGACTGTCCTTCAGTAAAACTGGTGTTGGTGTTATTTTCCATATTAAAAATATCAAATAACCGTGTTACGGTTATAAGATAACAAGGCTCTAATACCAAATGAAAGTGACTATGTGATCGTGTAATATGAAAGTTAACTAAATTACTTGCTTGAGCGGAATATGAATATAAAAATATAAGCAATAATAAAAGACACCAAAGATTTTTATACTGGTTCGAACTTCCCGTTCTACGTCCAGTCCCAGACTCCTTCTGGAATTCAATTGATGCCCTCGCTTCACCCGGAGGAACAGGTATTACACCGCCTGAACAACCGAACAGGACTTTCCCGCCTAGACAACCGAATAGGACTTCTACTGCCTGAGGATACTACAACAGGAATTCAAATACAAGTGGAAATGTTTCTGACTAAATATGCTCTGTAATAGCACTGATGAGTCAATATTACACCCTTCCTATAATCTTCTCTTTTATGGTATACAGTGAAATTCGTGAAGAAAGGAAGTCTAGTTGACCACACAAGAGTATGCTTGAGTGTTTGTGATCATATAGTTTGATTTGAGAATCTTTAAAGTAAATAGCAAGTGTGTAGAATTTAGAAATCAAAAATAAGAATTGGTTAATAATAGTGTTGAAATTGCTTGCTATTTATAGTTGTTAAAGGTTGCATTGATTAGTGAAGAGTTGCTATGAATCAGAATAGAAGCAACTGTTGAAATTAACATTGATTCTGTTCAGGGAAGAGAAGCAACCTTTCAAAAACTAGCCATTAATTTTAACTCAGACTTCTGAATTAAAATTCAGCCTTATGAATGTAGGAGATAATAAGGTAGCACCGAAATAGTTCATTTTAGACCTTATTCAAACGTCTGAACATTATGTTCAAACGTCTGAATTTGCTATTTAAAAATTATTTGTTTCAGCAGTCAAACGTCTGAATTTATGATTCAGACGTCTAAATTCTGCTAATTCAGACATCTTTAAAACTTCTTTTGAAAACAAGTGTGGCTTGCGCATCTATACCAATTAGGAGAGATTTTAACATATATTACTAACTAGACACAGACTCTATAACCTGTAAATGATTACGTCCATCAATCTGGAATCTGGTCATCAATATTTTCCTGTAAAACTCGGTTAGATAAACACATATAATTATTATTATCAAAATATCAAGAACTGAGGTTCTAACAGGTTCCACGCCAAGCAAAACTCTTTTCATGGAGAACATTACGAGGGAGGAGTATCCTAGGTGGTTTACGATGTCGATGGTGCCATCGTATAACGGGACCACCGATCCTAAGTGGCATTTGTTTAAGTGTGAGCAGCACATGGATGGTGCCAGGATGATGGACGTAGCTCGCTATAGGTTCTTTTCTATTTTTTTAGAAGGCGTTTCATCGATGTGGTTCACTTGGCTCGTCCCAAGATCCATATCGACTTTGTTGAGCTGGTAAAGAAGTTTATAAAGAAGTTCATACTACATACTGCTCGGCTTAAGAACCTGATGTCCATGTTGAGCCTGTCTTAAGGACCTAAGGAGTCATTAAAGGGGTTTTTGAGGTGGTTTAATGTTATGGTAATGGAGGTTAACAATGCAAAGGAGGATTTGGTGTTTATGGCTTTGGTCCAGGCATACATCCGGACATGGACTTTGGTAAATGGTTGATGATGAAATAACCTACAACTATGGAGGAATTCCACCAGAAGGCCAATCAGTTCTTGCATTTGTACGAAGTAAGTCAAGCAACCAGACGGACTAATGGTGGGCAGTTGAAGGAAGTAATACAGAGTAACGTGGTAATTAAACAGACTGGAGAAATCTCTGGTATTACAGCAGTTAAAGTGGGAAATCCGAATAATCAAAAGGAAAGGAATCAGGGCTTTGGTGGTAGGCGAAATAAAAACAAGAAGCGCCCGAGGAATATGAGGTATGATGAATATATACCCCTAAACAATAGATTAGAGAATATATACCTTGCTACCCATGGGATGGAACGGAAAAAAAAGGTCACCTAGGATGGAGGCGATTGAGGAGGAAAGGGGCTTAAGAAAGTTCTATCGTTTCCATCAAACCCATGGACACAACACGAAAGAGTGCCGACACTTGAGAGACTTTATTGAGGAATTAATAAAGATGAAAAAGCTCTAGCAATATATGAGAGAGCTATAGGATAGCAGTCAGAATGCAAGACCCCAAGGGCCGCCTTCCCTAAGAAACCGGCCTAGACCTAGCAGAGAGGGCCCTAGGAGAACTGATGGAAGATTAGTTATAAATATCATAATAGAAGGACCTCATCCAACATATGAAAAGCTGGAAGGAAATGGAATGGTATGAGATCTCGTTAAGGCATGCACCACATGCGAGTTTCTTTGCCATATAGGACAAAGCTCCAGCTAAGCAACAAGATGGTGACGGATGATATAGTCTTCAGGAAAAGGGATGCCGATGGAGTCAAAGCGCCAACTTTCGACCCTATGGTGATAACGGTTGTTATTGGACCGACAATGGTATGTCAAGTTCTGGTGGATAGTGGAAGTTCAGTGAACATTCTGTTCAGGAGAACGTTCAATCAGATGAAAATTAGCATGAAGGGTGTTAAGGCTTGTAACCAAAATTCAAGGATTTACAGGCGAAGCAAAAGCAACAGATTGGGGCAATTGATTTATCGGTTAAGACGATTGAGATTGCAAGGCTATGCGGATCTAAACATTTTTTTTATAGTAGACGAGTATTCAGCGTATAATGTCTTTTTAGGCCGACTAGCCTTGACTGATTTTAGATTAGCTCTAGCTCCTTGGTTCCTGATGAAGAAGTTTCCCATGGAAAATAGGGTCGAATCAATAAGGAGAGACCAGAGCTCGAGAAGGGAATGCTATAACATGGAGCCGAGGGAAGAAAAACGACGAGAGAAAGGTAAGAATGTGGAGAAGTCTCTCTGCATTAAGAATTCGAAAGCATAGCAATTAAACCCCAAGCCCAGGCTCGGGAACCATAGCAGGTTTGATAAGTCTATGGATCCCAAGAAGAAGTCAGAGGAGGTGCAGGCGGCACCAGTTGAACTGACACTTGATGTTCCATTCAATATAGATGATCCTTCCCAAACTCTCAAGATTAGATCTTAGCTCGATGTTGGACTAAGGAAGGGATTAGTTAATTTCCTTTGAGGGAATCTGGACATATTCGCTTGGAAGCATTGGGATATGTATAGGATATAACCGGAGGTAGCGTGTCATGTGTTGAATGTGGATACAAGGTTTCCACTAGTAAAGTAGAAAAGGCATAGTTTGGGTCCAGAGTGATCCACTACGTTAAAAGAGGAAGTGGATAAACTAATGGAAAATGGCTTTATCCACAACACTTTGTACTTGAAGTGAGTATCAAAGCTCATGTTCGTCAAGAAGTCAAATGGAAAGTGGCAGATGTGTATTAACCATTTAGATTTGAATAAAGCATTCTCAAAGGATAGCTTTCCTTTTCCAAGGATTGACCAACCGGTAGACGGGACTGGAGGATATGAGTTATTCTCCTTTATGCACGCTTATTTAGGATATAATCAGATACCAATGGATATACCGGATCAGGGGCAAACTAGCTTTATAATGGATTTGGGATTGTACTATTATCGAGCAATGTTATTCGATTTAAAGAATGCTGGAGCTACATACCAGAAGTTAGTGAATTCTATGTTCATAAAGCATATCGACAAACAATGGAAGTGTATGTAGATGATATGTTCGTGAAGTCATGACTACTAAGGAGTCATATGGGCGACCTTTCTGGAATGTTCGAGGTATTGCAGAAACACAGGATGTAGTTGAATACGTTAAATGCTCATTTGGAGTTGCATCAAGAAAGTTTCCGGGGTTTATCAAGAATTCAAAGGGGTTCGAGGCAAATCCGAGTAGATTAACGCCCTAGGGAATATGAGGCCATCGACCACAAAAAGTAGTTGCAGGGCTTAAATGGGAAAGTTGCAGCCTTGAGTCGGTTCATCTCAAGTGCGATGGATAA
This sequence comes from Allium fistulosum, assembly GCA_030737815.1. NCBI lineage: Eukaryota > Viridiplantae > Streptophyta > Magnoliopsida > Asparagales > Amaryllidaceae > Allium > Allium fistulosum. The sequence goes on along the minus strand of CM060903.1, from coordinate 430,842,777 downwards.
ATGCATACCATTCTTCGATACCCTCAAAAAGGGTAAGAAGAATTTTGAATGGAATCAGGACTGTCGAAACGCCTTCGAGGAGTTACTAAGACACATGGAGACACCACCAGTTCTATCCAAACCATTGGACGGGCGGGATTATTTTGTTTATTTAGCATTGTCTACTCACGCACTAAGTGTTGCATTAGTACGCGAGGAGGCAAGGATTCAAAGGCCGGTTTATTATATTAGCAAGCGGTTTATAGGAGCTGAAAAGAACTACCAAGGTTGGAATAACTTACATATTGTTTGTTGATTGCATCGAGAAAGCCGTGGCCATACTTTCAGGCTCATCCAATTAAAGTTCTCATGGATCAGCCCTTGAATTAGGTGCTATACTGACTCGAGACTATGGGGGGTTGCTGAAGTGGAACATAGAGTTGAGTCGGTATGATATTACTTACCACCCGAGGAGAGCGTTCAATGGGCAAGCATTGGCAAACTTCATTGTTGAGTTTACCACACGAGATGATGAAGAGGAGGACAATATGGTCGCACTTCCCCATTAGAAATTATTTGTAGATGGAGCTTCAAATAAACATAGTTCAGGTGCAGGGGTAGTTTTTGTAACTCCAGAAAGGCGATCAATTTGATATGCATTGAAATTGGAATTTCCTACAGCTAACAATGAGGCGGAGTATGAGGCGTTGATAGCGGGACTAAGGATTGCATAGGAACCGGGGATAATTGAGGATACTGCATATATTTAGTGATTCTCGATTAGTGGTTTGCCAAGTGAGGAGTGAATATCAGGCTAAGGGTGCGAGACTTGATATTTACCTGACAAGGGCATTGGAACTGTTGGATGATATTAAGAATTACACGATCACGCACATCACCAGAGAAGAGAATGCAAAAGCTAATTCGTTAGCTAAGTTGACTAGTTTTGGAGAAGCATAGGTGATGGTTTTGGTTTCAATAGAGGTTTTGATGGCTCCAAGTATCAATCAGATGAATGTCAAATGGATTTTGAAGACCGTGGAAGAAGAGGAGTCATGGATGACTCCGATCAAGGAATATTTACTTAAGGGAACTCCCTCGAGAGATAGGAATGAACAAAAGAAACTACTTCGAAAAGCGCCATGGTTCATGATGTAAGAAAGAGGGTTGTACAACAGAGGATTCTTTACCCCGTTGCTCAGGTGTGTAACCAAGGACGAAACTAGGAAAATCCTCATGGAAATCAATAAGGTCGGCTGTGGTGACCATACTGGGGGGCACACTTTAGATAAAAAGATACTTCGCTATGGATATTTTTGGCTAACAATAAATCAGGATGCAGTTGATTATACCAAATGGTGCGATCGTTATTAAAGATTTGCCAAGATACTGAGTGCCTCATCGATAGAGCATACATTAACGGTCAGTCCATGGCTATTTGCGGTTTAGGGGATTGATATTATCGGAATGCTACCGATGGCAAAGGGAGGATCTAAGTATGCAATAGTGGTAGTGGATTATTTCACGATGGGCCAAAGTTGAGCCTCTTGCCATGACCACAACGAAAAAAGGTAATCATCATGATGAAGAACATCATCTGTAGGTTCATAGTAGCTCAGAAGACACAACGACCAATGAAACTCAGTTCAAAAGTGCCGAGTTTAAGGATTTCTACAAACGATATAGAATTAAGAAGATATTTTCAGCAATAGCACATCCACAGGCTAACAAACAAGTGAAAGCGACGAATAAAATCATCAATTCCACCTTGAAAAAATGGTTAACGAAAGCTAAAGGCAACTAGGTCGATGAGCTTCCACTGGCGATGGGCTTATAGGACTACTCACAAGTCTACAACTGGACATACGCCGTTCGCTTTGGCATACAGATCAAAGGTTCTGATCCCGATAGAATTGGAAGTCCCTTCTCATCGTAAAAGGAATTACGATCCAAAGGTAAACGAGGACTCTTGCTTGAGTCCCTCGATTTGGTTGATGAGAAAAGGGAAGAAGTGTTAAGGATAGCTGCTTACTAGAAAAGAGTAGCGTGGCACTTTAACACCAAAGTTTGTAACCATACCTTTGAGGTAGGGGATCTCATTTTGAAATGATCTCTCTTGGGTACGAGGGCCCCTGGTCCAAATTGGGAAGGTCCTTATGCAATCTAGCGAAAGCATGGAGATGGAATGTTCAGGTTGGCAACTGTCGATGAAATCTCGATTCCACGTGCATGGAACAGCAATTTGCTATGGCACTACTTTGTTTTGTTTTATTTAATTTATTATTTTGCAGATAAGCCATCTAAGGATTCTGGGGGAAATGTAATAAGGCAAGACTAGCCTCATTTTCATTTATAATTAAAATTAGCTTCTTAAACTAATGAAATTGTTTTCTTATAAGCAAATTTCTTATGCTGCGTGATTAGCAGTACTATATGGTACAAACTCCCTTTGTCTAGGACTAGGACCAAGGAGTATAATTTCAAGGGTTGATCGGATAATTCAACCTTATATGCTTAAGTACTCGGAGAAAGTACTACTTCCTTTGGGGCATGATCAGAACCGGGGAAGGGAATCATGAGGATCGACCGGATGATTCGACCCCGTCATTCCAAAACCTAGAAATGGTAATAACTCCTCTGGCCCAGGATTAGGGCCAGGAGGTACAATTTCAAAGGTCGATTGGATAATTCGACCCTAAGGAACCAACTCCGCTGGTCTAGGATTAGGGCCAAGGAGATTGAATATAGAGTCGATTAGATGATTCAACTGCAAGGAACCAACTCTGTTGGTCCAGGATTAGGACCAAGGAGATTAAATACAAGGTCGATCGAATAATTTGATCCCAAACTTCAGGCATTGGTTATTGCCCGGAAGTAGGCGATGGCAAGAAGAAATACTTGGAATCAGATAGTTAAAGCTTAATTTTCATAGATTGAAACTGGTGTGCGATGAAAACCCCAATGACCACGCTTGCAGCCTGGTAGAATACGTTAGGCTAAGGTTAGGCAAGGACAGTCAGTGGACACTCTCAGTCAACACCTAGAGTTCGGTAAGACGGGGATCAAATGCTCGGAGATAGGCATTCAAAAACACAGGTTCTTGGATACTTGAACTAGTGAATGGTCAAAACCTTTCCGTCTGCGCTTGCAGCCTAACAAGACACTCTTGGCAAAGGACAAATGAGGGTAGTCGCCAAAAAATTGAAAGCAAGTACTACCGGGTTCCTACAGTCAAGGATCAAGGGCAAAAAAGTATAATCGGACTGGAGGCAATCAGATAATTTGCCCCATATAATTAAAACATCGATCATGCCCGATTACCAGTGATATTGAGAACATTAGGAGTTAGACGTTCAAACCGCTATTCCCCATAGATAAGGAATAGCACGGAGCTTGAATTATCCATAACTCATTAACTGTTGAAGGAAACTTGACCTAACATGAACATGAATAACCATAGAGTTGGTTAAAGTCTATAATTTAGTTTCGCCAAATAGAACACTTCGGCGACTCTAAATGAGGATGACATATGGAATATAACTAAAGCGATCATAGGAATTTTATTTATATGCATAGAGTTGTAGTAAATAAAAGCGTTGCATGGAAATAAACATGTATAATATAGGTAAACTGCGATTCAGGCGGTTATGTTATATGTGCAACAATTATTTTGTATACGTAGGTAGTCATACATAAGCAGGTGTAGAATATAGAAATGTAGAACAGTAAAATGGAACAAAGGTTATAGAGCAAAGTGATCTTTCATTACTTGAGGTTTTATGTATAAAGAGAGAAGGTACCGTTCCCGCACAAACACAGGCGATTTCCAACAAAATAAAAACAAAATATCCAAACAAAAGACCTTTCTTGCTTACAAGCCCTGGGAATCTCCTACTTTTCTTTCCTCTCTTGTTGCCCTTACAACTCGAACCATGAAGTGGTCTCTTATGCTTCGGTCCCCCTTTGGATTTCCCTGCTTCGAGAGTGTTGCCTTGGGACTGGGTAATCTCCCCCTCGGATGTAACATGAATGAGGTTCATCTGACTTCCCGATTGGAGCATCAGTGGATTTGGTCTTGAAGGACTTCAGCTTGATTGAGGGAAGTTTAGCCGAGGGGCTTATTTTGCAGAACTGATGAATTTTTCAGTTCTGGGCTCGGTCTTGACCTTGACACTAGAAAGGTCAATTTTCAACCTCTCTGCCATGGTATCTGATCGGTTGGGTCTACAATACTAATGATAACAGTTTCTTCCTCCAGGGACAATGACACGTCCTCCAAGCTATCTAGTGTGGTTATCTTCTTAGTATCAGGCCTTGGGCTAGAACTTGGAGGAGGAATAGAAGTGGTAAGTCCTATGGAGATGGTGGTCGATATAGTGAAGATTGCTGTAGAATCAAGACCTTAAGTGGCCGACAGCGAAGGAGGAAGATGCGGATGAACTACAAGTTAAGAAACAGAATGATAAAGGTTAGAGATGGATCCAGGTGAGAGCTGGAGTTTCTCGAAAACAGGGAAAACAAGAGATATACGTTTGTTCGGAGCTGGTTGCAAAGCAAGATATTTAGAAATTTCACCTTCTTCGGGTAAGTGCTCGATTGGTTGATCGAAGGAAGGAGGAATATAGGGCTCAATGGAAGTAGTCGTTGTAGGTGCTGGGATAGGTTGAGTGGCTACAGAGCTATCCCCCTTGATCACAGGAATAAATGTTGAAAGCTCCTTGAATTTTAGAGTTGGTGATTCTGCCTCACCCAATGCACTTGGGCTAGTGGAAGCTTCAAAAGCAGTGACAGCAATGGCGAAATCTTCCTCGACAAGGATGGTCTAACACCCTTGTTTTAATTGAACATTATTCAAAACATTTAATTGAATAGATTAAATAGAATTATGTAAAGGGATAAGGAGAATGAGATTTGAAAATATTGTGCCTTAATGAACTAAATAATAAGATTGTTTTAAACTTAAAACACATAAGAGGAGATATAGGAAGGGAAAATAGGTAGAACCACCTTTTATTCCTTAAACCCTCTCCCTTTCATATCATTCTCATTTTTACTCAAACAAAAAAATCAAAAGAAAGAAGAAAAGAGGCCGGCCAAAATCTAGGGGGGAATCACGAAATCAAGGGGATTCAAAGGAGAAGAAGCTTAGGAAGATTAAAGCCATATCAAATCTCAGCTCCAACAAATAATCTAAGGTGAATAATGATAGACCATCTCATTTTTATACCTATTTGGTTTCGAATTTTGTTTGGATTGATTCGTTTATGATGATTTGTTGTACCGTGTTGATTATATCATTGTTTGGGTAAAATAATGATTTATGGAAATTGTATGAAATTATTTATATTGGTTTTAAGGGTAAAACCTAGGATTTTTATCTCCAAACGATTTGATTTTTGGATATGTTAAGTAATTTTTAATTTGGAGATGGGTTTTTAATTTCATAATTTTCTAAATTAACAAGAATATTTTATGATCTTCCTAAGGAGCAAATTGAGCTATTTTTGGGTTTTAATTATTTAAAATAAATAAACATGGATTTTGGCCCTGGAATTTTTATATGATAAAGAATATCGCATATATGATTTTCTATGAATTTTTGGAATTTTTTCCAAGTAATTTCGAATCGTGGTGAATTTATTATGCTAGATAAGCATTTTAAAGGTTAATTAATTATGGATATTAATTAAATATTTGAAGTATGTTGGGAACTTGAAAATGCTGTGCGGTAGTGATTTCTAAAAATTTGTAAAAAATTGTTTTTATCCAATAGAAATTGGACAAGATAGGAGATTTGGTGAAAAGCTTTTACTTTAAGTGATAATAAATTAGTTTTTATTATAATTACGATAAGGCCGTACCACCCTATCATCTTCGAGCCTAAGACAAGGCCGCAATCATGGGGGTCAACGTCATAGTGAAAGGGAAAATAGAACATATACTTCGATAACTATGCAATGATTCTAAGTAGGCCGAAGTCGACGTCGTCGGCAACACATTATAAGTAGTAATGACACTTCATGATTCCATATATGTTTTAAAAGCTTTAGTGTCGACGATGACGACGTCGCATACCTTCATCACTGTTTTAAATGATGTTGCATCTCATCTTTTGTTTTCCAATACAAGGCAATGACGCCGCTATTGCGTACTCGACTCTGTATAAAAAGTGGCATAGTAGCTGAAGTGGTTTAAGTCTAAAAGCTTATAACATCGTCGAGTGTCTTGGGGATCAATGTGCATCAAGATCGATGACCTTAGTTTAGAGTCAATGTCGCTTGGCCATGACATTGAACCTTATCTTTCGAACCCCGAAGAGGCTTGTTTTGTGGAAATTAAAACTAAGTTTTAAAGGGGCGATGAGGCCTATGTTTATAAGGGTCGACGACCCTATGTCTATGGCAGTTAGCCATATAACTTATAAAGGTTTTAAGTTTTGTTTAATAGATGGATAACCTATTGTTTATGAAGGTCGACAACACTAATCTCGACATGAATTTTTCTTGAACTTAAATAAATTAAGTTTTTGTCTTCGACGTTGGATAGGGGTCGACGTTGATTTAACAACGCATGTGTTATGTTTTATTTTATTAAAGGCAAAGAGCCTTACACTTCTATTTTTACGTAGTCATTGAAGGTACCAATGCCACTTTAAATTATGAGCTTCGATGCAAACATTGGGGATACCAATGTAGATGAACTTCGACATTGATCTATATTAACCTAAAAAGGGCGGCGAGCCTATTGTTTATGACTTCGATTCTAAACATTGGGGATACCAATGCTAATTTTATTTTAGACATCGACAGACATCAAGGTATATTAGTTTCAATAGACTAAATGTTTTATAAATGAAACTTTATCATTGGGAATACCAATGCATTTTCTTAAATGAGTTCAACATAGGTCATTTAGGGATACCAATGTTATATCATTTTGAAATGCTAAAATATAAGAGGATAAATGTGGGTAACATGAACTAATTTGAAACATATAGGAAACATGAATTAAATTGTAAATGATGGGTTCATAGTCTTCCTAGAAAACTATGGGATGTGAGATGGATAGTCCACATCATGCTGGAGATAGATAGTCTCTATGAGGATAATGAAGGGTTCATAGTCATCCTAGGAATACTATGGGATGTGTGATGGATAGTCCACATCATTTTAAGTTAAATGGAATATGTGTGATAGATAGTCCACATAACTTTCAATAATTGAACCATATGTGATGGGTAGTCAATGTGGCAGGGGATGGGTAATCCAAGTAATAATTATATGTGAGATGGATAGTCCACATAACTATGTTTAAATGTGAGATGGGTAGTGCACATAATTATAATATGGATAATCAATTTAAACTGTGACGAGTAGTCATTTGAGATTAAGATAAATAATTTAACGTATTGGGATGGGTAATCCAATATATGTCTCATGATTACAAATGTTATCTTCTATGTTCTAACCACTATAGTTGCAGGAACACGGTATATGGTTGTTATGTTTTGGTTAAGATACTAGTGAAGGGAAAATGCGTTCCACTCAGCGGCATGGTCTCACTAGATATCTATTTGGTTCGAGATGGTAGGTTATTATTCACATCAGACTGTCGTCTGACCCGAATTTTTTATTTTTCCCCTTAAACACTCAGGTACTCATTTGAGTAGGTCAGGAGTAAGGGCTTTCAGGTTCCAGTTAGACGAATAAGCTTCCGGAGACATGCAGGAGGCAACCTAGCTATTAGGAGTTATATCTATTTCCGCTGTGTAGTTTGGTTCTATCTATTTGGATGTAATGACAAAGTTGTATAATTGCCAAGTATTTTACTCTGATTAACCAAGTGAGCATCTTCATATGTCATTGTTGGAGTATTTTATAATAAATTATATTTTCTCTGGACGTGGGATTACGATTGGGTTATGTAATGAATATGAAATATCATTGTGAAATGAGATATGAAAATCTGTTATTAAACCTTGTTGAAATTTTTTCATATTCATGTGCTTCTGATTATTGATATGATTAACATAGCCGCATTTTGTCGCCAAGAATTAATAACTATGGATGACTGCAGCATCCATAGTTAGTTTTAGGCCTCAGAATAGGGGATGTTACAGATGTCCTTCCCTCCTCAAGTTTTGCAAAATCGTCCGCATTGAGGTACTTGGCCATCAATTCTTCTTTGGTGAGTCCTTTACCGGCTACTTCTAAACGGCGCAGCACTTCTTTCCAAGCATTGGCGAGAGTTACAACATATGTACTCCCCAGCCATTTCAGATTCTTATGCGGGATCACATTGGCGAAAAATCGCTGGAGAGTATTGTTCAACTCTTCTCTTTCCCTAACCTTTTCCTCTTTAAGTGCTTTCAGATCGTGGAAGACAAATGAACCATCATGTGTAGATATCTCGCTCATGCTAGAAGAATGAGCCACACTGCATGATAGAATTGTGCATCGGATCTTACCCATTATTGTCGGTTAATCGATAACGGAACCGCTGTTTGGAGCAACGTCTAAGTTTTCTTTTATTTGAACATTAGAAGTGTAGTAATTGAAAGATATTTGCAATGGAATCCTTCACATGTTGGAACATGTTTAATACGACCGTTCTTCGAAGAAGAACCATCATACCGATGTTCGAATAGTGATATATGATCGGTCGAATGTTGGTCGGAACTAACTCGAAGTACTTTGAAATGTCAAGTTGAAGCAATCGGATAATTCTCCTATGCCCCAGGACACAACCGAGGCCAATTTCATTCGGTTTAGACCAAAAAACCATATTGGAGAGGCCAAGGGTTTGCACCGACCCGATATTTGCCCAAAATTATTCTCATCGTCAACGCTAGTAGTGGTGGCGACCCAAATGCATCATTTACAGAGACAACCATCACTAGAAAGCCCACCTTCGAAGTTCTCTGGGGTTAAGAAGATGATTGGGGTCAAGCACTTTTAGGGACAACGATGGTCGACAACGGTCCTCTAGTGGTGGCGGCGATCTAGAGAAGGCGGCATTGGTCTGAGGGTGGCAAGGGTGATCTAGAGAAGGCGGCATTGGTTTGAGGGTGGCAGCAGCGATTGGTTCTGGTGAAGAAATGGTGGTCATCGATGCATGGTAGAAGGAAGGAGTCAATGTGGAAAGGAATCGGGCATGAGTAGGAGGGTGGAAAATGGAAATTTTCTTAAGTGCTGAGTACTTATAGTACTCCGTAGCAAGCAAAAGTACTCGGTACTAGGTAGTGCTTTCGGGTCAAATATTAGAGAACGGGCAAGGGAAAGGAAGTGCGGACTAACTAAGGCGTGGAATGGTCTCCAGAGTGCCGACTTGTCCTTACCGTGGGAAATGGAATTTCAACTATTTAAAGAAATTAAGCGGATAACCACAGAATGAAGATAATGCTTTGAAGCAACTCTTGGATTACCAATGGACATACGTGGATAGTAGTAGATTTCTTATCTTGTTCCAGAGCATGTTATATTCTCAACGAAAGCAAACTCCAGGGGGCAACTGTTATCCGGTTTTTGACCAAGTAGGCTTTCACTTGAATATAAACATGTGGATGAAGATGAAATGATTCACGTACTTGGAAACATGCTTGAAAGGGAATTAGGAGTGAACTCAAGAGTTTGGAGAGCAATCGGAGTTAAAGGAACCACTCAGTGTCGAGCACTTTTACTTGGTACCGAACACATTTTCGTCTCCCTATGGGCCCCCAAAACTCTGGATCGTGGAAGGATGGCATGTGTGATCGTCTTGGAGTTCTTTTCTCAAGGAACGGGTGAAAAACTCGAAGAGAGTTCTAGAGGAAAGCATATAAGTACAAGTGACATCAGAACCTCTCGAAAACAACACAATCTCAAAGGAAAAGTGCTTAAAACACAACGAATTTGGGATATAAGATCGAGGGAGGGAAGAAAGCACTATTTCAATCCAAAATTCAGGTCGTTACTGACCACTTTTAGTTGGTACTGAGTTGATTTTACAACTTAGTTGGCCCGGTCTTCCCCTATTACACTCTCAAATCTGGATCTGAACTTGGTATCTCGTAGGCTTCCTGCTTTATTGGGCGGTTTCCCTATAAATATAGACCCTATAGCAACCGGAGAAGGAGTTTTAGCTCATTATCTTCTTCCTCTTTTATCTCTCCTCCCTTATAATCACTAAGGAAGCAACTATTTGTTGTTCTAGGCCTCTAGTTTAGCAAAACCCTTGTACCGGTGACCCTCAAGTCTATAATCAATAAAAGCTATAGTGGACGTAGGACAGAGATTGCCAAACCACTTTAAAAACCTTGTTGTTCTTACTTTTTTTCATATATTTTCTGCTAGATTCCTATATTTCTACAGGACTTTAGGTATTGTGCGATTTTTGGTATCTGTTGATATTGAATACTAAGTCAAAATAGAGGTTCTTACATGACAATGTATAGTGGTCTTTTGACTTGAGTGTACAATGGATCTTGTTTTGATGTCTCACTTTAATAATGGTTAATCACGTAATATGAGTTTATGTTAAGGTCGTAATTGGCTATGAGGTTAGACACTCGAAGTGAAAGGCTATTTAAGAGAGGATTCTTCTCATTCGGTGTAGAATATTAGTGTCACCATAATTGGTTTTTAACTTAAAGTTAGAAACCTCTGAACAGAGTAAATTCGATTAATTATGGTAGTTGTCATTGATTGAATTAAGTAATTTTGGAACTCAAACTTCACAATTAAAAAAGGAATGTTGACTATATTTCTATTCAACCATGGAAATATGATTTGATGTAGATATTAGTACAGGTAATTTACTAACACTTTGCTTAAGAAATTGTAAACGAAGAGTTATGGACTATAATGCATATAAGGTAAATAACGCATGAGATTTAAAGTGGTTCGATCTTGATGAAGATTTACATCCACTATAGCTACATGTTTTATTACATATTCGGTTACAAGAGATTAGTTACAAGAAAGTATTACATACAGTTGTTACACCCGTAACTCCAAGAACAAATTGATAAACGAAAGAACCATCGTGTGCTATTGGAGCCTTCCTATGTGGATGGAAGCTATCATGTGCAATTAGAGGTGAGCCTTTATATGTGGATAGAAACCATCAAGTGCAATTCAAGGCCATCAAGTGAAAAATAAAGCTATCGTTCATAATTACGGCCCTCATGCATAATAAAGCCATCATATATATATAAATCATGGATAAATGGAGACATTGTGGGTAAATATAGATATCGTGTGTTGGTGAAGTCATCGTGTGCTGATTGAATAAAGCCATTAATCTCACGTATGAATGAAGCCATCGTGAAGAGTTATCAGGTCATAATAGAGCAATCGTTTGTTAATTGAATGAAGCTATCGTGTATAGATGAAGTCATCAAATGTTGGTAGAGCCACCGTGTGTGAAGAGAATCATCATGTGTAAATATAGCCATTGTGAGTGAAAAAGGAACGTTGTGACTAATCTAATAAAGCCATCGCATATATTAATTAAACAAAGTTACTAAAGGATAAAGCTATCATGGAAAGGTTCGTGAAGTAGCTATCATAAAGCCATCATGAGTTAGCTCAGTGGAGCCTTTGTTATAATTATTATGGTTATCGTGAGATGATACATGGGAACCATCGTGCAGCAACTCAAGAAGCAGCCATCATGAGACAATTCATTAAAATCGTTGATGTGCCAATATTGAAGGTCATCATGAGATAATGGATGAGGAGCTATCATGGAATAGGAAGTCAATACTTTTGGTCCACAACTTTTGAGTTAACTATAAGGAAATGTATAAGGTATGATAATTTTGTAGTCCTTGCATGATGATGCACAAAGGCCTTCATGGAGCTATTCCTGTAAACCATTCTAAGGTCATGAATAAGAGCCGTCGTGAGAAAAGTCATTGAGTCAACCATCATGAATGTTGGAACAAAATGTTCACAGTCGTCGTAAAGAATACGAACCATTGTGAGAAGAAGAGCTATTGCGGACTGTTTCTTGAAGTCATCACGTAGCAAGTTACAACACAGTATTAGCCCACGAATGCTAGATTCTTTCCATAAAGATCAATTCCTGCCATCTGTTCATCCTAGCTGACACGTGGCAAAAATTCAGAGGTCGAAGGTTTCAATAAATAGAGGGTACCCCACAAAAGGGATGATTATTCTAATTCCATCTTCTTCTTTATTTTAATTTTAATTTGATTAAGAGAGAAAGCTCGAGTGAAGGGAATTGATGACCAATTGAGCTATCGCAATTTTGTGACTTTGGAGCAAAAGCCTTGAACATCAAATAAATTGCATAATGACTCCTCGAGAATGTACGATTATTTTTCATGAAGTCATCACCATTATATTTGACTAGGAAAATAATCCTACTCAATTATCTTGAATTGTCATAATCCAAATTTAGCACTAACACTTAGTGGTGCTTTCATTGAGAGCTGAACCCAAGGAAGCTTAAGGATTAATCAACCAAAATGCTTATGCGATGGGAAAATCAACCAAGGAAGTTAGTGTTCCAACACATGAAGTAACACATCATATTCATCTTAAGGACAATGTGACCCCATAATTTGATATAGGAAATACGGAGGTGGGGAAAACGTTTACATCTAAGGAGACACCGAAGGAGAAGGATGAACTCCAAGTCATGAAGGGGAAATTAGAAATTATGCACGAACTTATTGAAGTGTTAGTTGCTCAAAAGTCTTCGAAAATATCAAAACGAGCAAAAGAGACGGAAGAGGAGGAGGTTGAATCTCCACCTAAGAAAGCAGTAGTGTCAAACTTAAGAAATAAGAATGTTGGAAAGAGCACTGTAGGACCATAAAAGAAGGGAGAAGGTCACCTAACTCAAAAGCCATGTAGAAGCTCAATATCACCATTCGAACAATCTATAAGCTTCGCTTCGTGAAAGCATTATAATCCAAAGCAGGAAAATTATGAAGATAAGGAAGCTTATTTCAGGGACTTAGCTAACAAAGACAATGAAAGATATTGAAAGGAAGAGGAAAATGGGCCCTAAAGCCAATAATAACTTTAGAGGATTACCATTCACTGAAAGAATTATGGCAATACCATTACTTTTATACATTAAAATCCCATCTATTTTGTATGACGGCTCCACGGATCTAGACGACCACTGAATGGCATTCGAAAGCCAAATGAATTTCTACGATGCCTCGGGAGCAATGTGATGCAGGCTGTTCCTGACCACATTCTTTGGAATTGCGGGAAAGTGGTATCGGTGTTATAGAGGAAGTACGATTTACTCATGCTAGCAGTTTTTGTACGAGTTTTCAGCCCAATTCTGTACTTCGAAGGAACATATAATTGATGCAAGCATATTGGCTAACATCAAGCAGAATCTAGAGGAATTACTAAGGGATTAATTGAAGTGATTTAATGTAGAGGCTAATAAAGCGAAAAAGGTAAGTGATAGCGAAAAATTGATGATGGTAAAATCTGGTTTAATCAAAAATACACCGTTTTGGAAAGAGCTATACATTTATGGATACAAAAACCTACAAGATTCCTACTTCCAAGCTGATAAATTTGTTTGAATGGATGAAATGTTTCATGATAGAACAAATTAAAGGGAGAAAGGGAACTTTTAGTCCCTAGGAAGAAGGGAAGAAGGGAAGAAGGGAAGAATTTGCCAAAATGTCAAATTAAATCAACCAATCTCTTATATATGTGATGTTACGAATGATGAACTCGACTACCCAATTTCTTTTAAAGAGAAGATGAATTTGGAGCCGAATTAAAGGGGAGATTACTATGCCTGATAGAGTTAGGGGTATGCTATGACGACTGCCCTACACCACTAGCATCTAATAATACTTGTATAGTGCGCTGCAACGATACCCGACCGATGTAGGACGACCGTCAAGATTGTAAGGTAAACAAAAATCAATGAATCTGTCGTATATCTCATAGCGCATCAAACAAAATATAATAGTAAACAGCTCATATATAAAACAAGCGAGATAGGAATAACTGAATGAATTACAAAAATCATAGTAAATAGGTCCATATAGTATACAACATAAGTGGTAGAGTTATACATCAAATAATAACTCATAAACAAACTGTCTCTAAGTAATAAATGCACTAGCAAGCTCCGTAGTGCTATGCAACGGAATAGAAAATCATAATAAGTAAATCTAGTAATACGAGAGTGTGATCTCCTGCTCGTCCTTTGTCCAGCTCCACGTGCTCATCAGACCTGATATCCTTAATTTACTCATTTAAGCGTACCCAAAATAATAAGAAGAAAAGCATAAAATCCAAGTTAGACAACAGCCTAGTGTGAGCGGTAGAAAATCTCAAATACTATAAAGTCAATATACTATGACAAATGGTATGGAAAGTCATATCTGACCTATCCATGCATCCACAAAGTTAGCACATACATAAGATATACGCTACTTTATATCTTAGTCAACATGGGTATACTATACATCAAAGTACTAAGGAGTTGTTGGATATCTACATCGACAATATCTGCATCATGTGACATCCTAGGGAGATAAGAATTTAAGCAAACATAACATCCATCCTCACATCCACTCACTCAATGCATTAGATATATGATACTCGTATGACCCCATCACATAGGCAAAGACCACTCAATGCCCCAGTTTCTCAGTAATCGAATCCATGCCACTCAATAGGCCAGGAATTAGATTGCCATCGCACTTAGTCCAGGGTAAAACAGATCGAAACATCCTATGATCTGAGGCACATTACACTCCCAAGTGAGCATCCTCGCATACCCCTGTTTAATGAGTACACATGGAAAGCTATGAATATCAAAGATCCCTTTGCACACATCATCTGTAGTAGAGCTCATCCTAGAATTGTCCTTACAACTCCTGTCCGAAGTAGTCATGCTTGGAAACTATTATAGATAACCATTGTTAATTATAGAATATCATCGTTCGTCCCGTAATCTTTGTATGATAGTTCCTTCAATCTAACTCATAGTCACCTACTTCGGTCTAGAAGTATAGCTATCCATCGTCGAAGCCATCATTTCCCATTGCAAAATCATCATTGTCAAATTACACATCGTCGTCGTTAAAAATCATCACCGAACCTTATGGTTAGATGTCGACCCAAGCCTTAGCTTGGAAATGGAAGGTATGACTCGAAGCAAATGAAAGCATGAACCATCTCCATGACTCAGAGCACTCACTTCCTTTATACTGATCCATCACCACCAAGGCACCAACACATAGCTACCGATCCATCACCACCGACCCATCGCCACCGATCCATGGCATCACCGATATCACACTTCAACACAACTAACCATGCTTCTTCACATGAGACTCACCTTCACCAATCCATAGCCATCATTGATCCCACACTTCAATGTTACTAACTATGTTTCTCTAAGTGAGACTCTCCTTCATCCAAAGCTATCAACAATCCATAGCCTTCATAGATCCCACACTTCTATGCCACTAACTATGCTTCTCCACGTGAGACTCTCCTTCACCGATCCATCACCATTGCCAATCGATACCCCATGGATTTGTATCGATCCATGGCTACTGATCCATAGCTTATTCCTATAACTAAATCGCCATTCGATCGACGTTTTCAACCAAACAAATATCATACATTCAGACAATCATTATATACAATATATCCTAACAAGCATACATCCTTATACATCAAAGTAAAGCCTAAACCTAAAGGTATAACCACAAGAACAAGGGAGATCCATAAGAACACAAGTTTTATAAATCCTTTCCAAATCATTTGAAATTAACATATGTGGTTATTCAAAGCTTAAAACATGTTTTAGGAACCAAAAATCATTTTAAAACATCATTTTAAAATGTATAATGACTAACTAGTAAGTGAGAGGTTCTAACCACTCATCTAAGCCCAAAGCAATTCATAGCAACCTAAGAATGCATGAAATCCAAGAATTTATAGCAGCTCCAAGTGATCTCCAATAGCTAATCTCCAATCCAAATGTTAATCTTGCAAATCCCCTCCTTAGTGAATTTTTTTGGCTAATTAAAGTAAGGTTTAGAGTAGTTTTTTGGCTAAGAAGTGATTAATGAGGGTTTTCTCTTTATTTTTGGGAAATGTGAAATTATGGAGAGAAGTCCCATCAGCCCTATCCCTATGCTAATCCCAAAATAGGCTTGGACCTACTTTAAGTCACTAATTACACAATAAGCTGTCCAAAATCAAGTGAAACTTCAAATAGCAATCACTGCAAGAAAATTCACATTTGACAGCACCATAACACAACGTTTTGCTGAAAATGCTGTTGAAAATTATTTAACTATAGAAAATAAAATTACAAAACGCTGTTTGAAGTGGGCATGAGTGGTAACCGCTGTCTGCGCGTAACAAGGCGGTAAATTTTCATGTTCCCTCCAAATTGAATCCTAACTAAATAAAACATTGCTCAAAAATTTGCTGCTAAAATTTCAATCCCTAATTTCATCCTACAAAAACCTAATCACAAAATTTTCATTCCTTCCACCTAAAATTAAGTCGTCTATTTCCCTCGTCATCATTTGTCTTCATCACCATCTAAATATCAATGAGTCAATTCAAATAATGTCACTTGAAGCGGATCATCCCATGTACTCACCGGCGGTGACCCCACCATTGGTGCCGGTCCAATCTTATCGGACACGTACCCGAAATCCAATCAGATCTCGAAGTCAATCGCCTTCCCCGCCGCTCATGTGCCTGCAAAACTGACAACAGCACCTCTGTCCCCAAACCTCAGCCTTCAACTATTCCAAAACCAGATCTGAAAGCAAAACTTCGATTTTCATTTCACAAAATATTATTAGATCATTTCTCAAAAGTTTGTATTAGTTTTCTATTCTCTTTCCTTGCACGGCTTAAGATTATCAAAGTATGTAACATTTTTTCCTCTTTATTTTGATTTTGATTCTCTTCTGAAATATGAGCCATGCGAACAACCGAATTATATTTTGTTAAAAGAAAATTGGTAGAACAACAGGCAATTTAAGTCATGAAATTCACGGATCAAATAATGGAAAGCTGAGCGCTAATTTCTTTTGAAATTTGATTACGTCCGTATATTCCCGTAACTAAATCTCGTAGTTGAACAGGTATTGCTGTTTGTTAAAATCTGCGAATACAGACAGACTTCAAGGAGGCAAAATCGAAAATTTAAAGGGGGTCCAGAATGTTATTTCAGGTTCGGGTAAGATTGCCGATTTTTTTTTGGGTGGACTAGCAATATACCTTTTTTTCTTTTCTTTTTTTCACTTCAACTTGAGTGATTATGATTTATATGGCTAGATCTGATTAAATGGATCGATTTTCTGTTGTTGTTTAACATTAGAATTATGTGCAAATTACAAATTTACCTTTTGTTTTCCAATACGTATAATGCGATTTTTGGATATTAGTGTATATATTTACTTTGTTGCTTTTTACCTAATTAGTTTTTAAGTTATTTTGTGAAAATTGAAGCCATTTTATCTTAATCCTGGGAATCAATAAAAATGAGTTGTTTGGTTAATGTATGCTCTTAGATCTGTTTATGCTTTACCATGACCCTTATAGTATGAACTCAGATTCAGTGAACTTAGTTTGACTGTTTAAGAATATGTAAATATATTATAACTTAGCTACGACATTGGTCCAAATTTATTAAAATAATGTGATTTTTACATAAAATTGACTTTGATGTTTCGTTGAGCATAAATATCTCTCCTTTGGTTTAATACATTATTTAATGAATCAGTCATTAAAATAAAAAGTACAATAAAAAATAAATAAAATAAAATAAAATAAAACATTTTATTCGACTTAACAATTTGAATTCATATTTACCAACTGGCATTTTGAAATCTTATGGGCTGCTAATAAATCTATTTTTGCTGATACTAGACTTTGTTTTATACAATATTGTTATTTTGAGAATAGTTACGTGTAGACTTTGTAGTGTAGAGATAGCCCAGCCAGGTAAATATTGTAGTGGTTTATTAGATGGGAAACTTTTTTTAATGTATTAGCACATCTATTAGGGTGTTTTTTTAGATCTATTACTTCAACTTTCCTCATTTTCCTACTTATTTGTAATACTTGGAATCCTTAAAGAATACACCTTGACCTAGTTTACAGATATCATCTGTTTTATCATATATATAGACTGATAAAAGGCATTTCCCCTTAACCCAATTTTTTTTCCAAATGGTAATGGTATAACCTTAAATTTTACCAACATATTTAAGTATAAGTTGACATCCAAAACGTAAAGGGAGGTTTTGAAAAGAGTCATTTTGAGGAGGAGCCAATCAAAGAGGAAAAGGAATGGAGTGAAAAGGACTACGAAATACTAAAGAAACATGTATCTAAGCATCCAGTTGGGGAGCCAAGGCAGTGGGAGAAGATCGCAGAGGCATTTGAAGGAAGGTTTAAAGTGGAAAGCGTTATAAAGATGGGAAGTCAATAGGGGAGAGGAAGGGTGGAGACAGTGATTCCTTTGTGCAGTTTATGAAGGATGGGAAGCCGGTGGACAAGAGAGTTGAGAGTGAGATTTTGAATGCAAGGAACATGAGCAGGGGTTCCAATGAGGACATTGCATTGTTGAATGCTTTAAAAGCATTTCCTAAGGATGTGGTTATGAAGTGGGAGAAGGTAGCGGCAGCAGTGCCAGGGAGGAATAAGGCGGAGTGTGTGAAAAGGGTTTCTGAGTTAAAGAAGGATTTTAGGAGCTCCAAATGACTGCTTTCTTAGATGAAGTTATTTGATGTATTGCTCTTTTACATTTTACTATGTTGAGGCTTGTACTATTTCCGGGCATGCATTTACAATACTGTTTGTTATATACTATCAAAGATGAAGAAAATATTACTATATTTCTTGTTAATACAGTTTAAACTGCCGACTTTAGTTTATTTAATGCTTTGAAGGAAGCGAATCATATACCCTTTTGACACGACTATTTGCTAATGTTTTTCTGCTTTTTGTACTCAAAACTCAGTCTATTTTATCGATGCATTTTCTTTTGCATTCATAACCTATCTAATAATAAATATATGTTGTAACCAAATCAGATTTGCATGGGTGTTATGATGCATGGGTATGGTTACGTCAAAAAGCTTTGCTCAGAGCTATAAGATTTTATGAGGCAACACAACTTCTCTTCAATTGAAGACTTTAGAGGGTATGGTTTCTTCTAGCCCTGTTTTTCACTCTTTCTCGGATTGAAATACAAATACTTAGTAATACATGCACATATGTTTCATGAATCGCATTTCACTCTACTTCAGGATTTAATAATTTCAAGATATGCATCCTTCCTCGACTTGGACATATTCGTAGTACTCAATAATATTATAATTAAGTTTAATTCTGCGAGAAAATATGTTTTAAGTGTAATCTCTTATGACGTATTGATTTCAACTAAAATACAAACTTTGTTAAACATCATTGGTTTGGATAACAAACACTTTCTATGTAAAACCCAACAATTTAAGACCAAATGATTCTTAACACATGTCTGTAGATTTAAGTAATTGGTTTGTAAGTTAAAATTGGCTAGCACATTTCTATAAAAAATAAATAAATTTATAAAACTTAACCAAGCTAACTAAATTTTATAAAAATCAAATAAATTAACTTAGTTGACTAAATTTTATAAAATTAACTAAATCTATAAAAGTTAACTAAGTTAAATAAGTTTTATAAAAATAACCAAGTTTATAAAAACTAAGTAAGTTTAAAAAAGTCAACTAATTAACGAAGCTAACTAAGTTTTATAAAAAATTAATTAAGATAACTAAGTTTTATAAATAATTAATAAATTAAGTATGTTTACAAAAATTTAACTATGTTGACCAAGTTTTTTAAAAAATAACTAAATTTAAAAATCAACTAAGTCTCGTAAAATTAAACAAGCTTATAAAAATAACTAAGCATATAAAAAATTATTAAATTTTTAAACACTAAGTTAAAAAACTCGAACAAAGTTAACTAAGTAAAAATTAACTAAATCAACAATGTTTTACAAAAATTTAACTAAATTGGCTATATTTTATAAAAATTAATGAAGTTAACCAAGTTCAATGAAAATTTAATATGTTTATAAAGTTTACTAAGTTTATAAAAAATAATTAAGTTTTAACAAATTTAACCAAGTTTATAAAGTTGACTAAGTTAACTAAGTTTTATAAAAATTAAATAAACTAATAAAAATTATATTAATTCATAAAAAAATAACTAAGTTTATAGAAATTTTTAAGTATATAAAAGTTATTATAAAATTTACTAAGTTTATAAAAATTATAAGTTATAAAAAAATTAATTAAGTTTATAAAAAAATTAATTAAGTTTGAGACGACATGTAACATTTCGTAGTTTTATTATTTAACACCTCAACTCCAAGCCACTTAACTCTCGACCTAACATCAGAACCAGGTTCATGGTTTCCAAATCCAAAGTAGGATAAAGTCTTCAATCCAAATCTCCTTCCCATGGCATGTATCCTTCAGGGTCCATTAATCCTCCTATTTCACTTTCCATTATCACTGATGCTGAATGCTTTTTCCATTATTTTTTATCAAAACTGTACGAAGCTAGAAGAAATATAGATATCAAATGTACTAAATATGTTAGACATACAGTGGTTGTACTAAGCTGCAAGAAATGTAAATATCAAATGGTCTAAATATGTTGTCATACATATAGTGGTATCCAATTCTTTACTTTAAAGGCAGTCAAAAAGGAGTAACAAATACTAGAACTATCATGTCAGCAAGAGCTAAGTGTAGTTATCGGAGAGACATTTCCGCAAAAACTTGTAAAGCCACACTTCGTTAGACTATTGGTTTTTTTAAGTTTTGTAATTATATAAGAAAATTTTGATTATCGAAACGTGCATATGAATGACACTATGAAAGTCAAACAATGCATAAATGTCGTTGGACTAATCCAACATAAAAGGACATTCAAATCAATTTAAGCATTCCTCATTGCCATTAGATCGATTTAAGAGGAAGTTAAACTGCCATCGAACAGTGTATATCATGTTAGACTTCTAAATTTTCTTTCTTAAATCCTTTTTTTTGGGAATCAACATTCTGTCCTACCTATTTTGCTTTATTTTATGAATGTATATATATTATCTTCAACTACGAGTTATATGTTAGCTTCTACTAGGAGTTATATTTTGCTTTAGGATATCTCAAATGGCATCATCATTTCGTTTAGTGCTGTTTCTTGCATTAAATAGATTGTTTTTATTTGTATTTAGACTATGTCTACCATTGCTATTTATTTCTTTGCAAATAGTGTTTACTGTTAGGTTATTTGCTTTAGATACCATTTTTAAATGCTTAGCTCAATATCAATGTATTTTCGTTTATTTTTTTATCAGGTGTTTACATCACCAAGTATGTATATAAAATAAATTCAGGTTTTAAATTTTACTTCATACTTAACTGGTGATATGCGAAGAGGGTAGGCTCCACATCTATCGAGATAACATGACAAATGTCTACGTGCAATAAACAGGTAATGAGCTGAACATACCAGTTTGTTTTTTGAGTTTTACATTTTGCTTTTAACTTTATTTCTTGTTACTATATTACAGAGCTTACAAGTTATACATTTTGCTTTTAACTTTATTCCTAATATAATACATAGCGTACAAGTCATGTTGGAGTAATATTTTAAATGGGATGAAACGTGGATGCTTTCAGACGATTCTACAGCACTTGCACAATCTCAAAGAGCACAACGGAATTCTTGATGCATTAACTTGAGTCGATTGAAACTCTAAATACAAAGTTGGATTGGATCGTCAGGTCTACGTGGGAACCATACCACAAGTGGACTATATGATATAGCTGGTTCGGAGTAGTATTTGTGTGATTTGACTTATGCATATTATGCAAACTTGGTTTACGGATATTGTGCAAACCTGGATATGTTTATTATATATAATGTGTTGAACTATTTAAATGTGTTTATATGATTATTGTTTGAGTTTTATTTGAATATGTTTTATATATGGGTTAATTGAAGCATATCGATAAACATATTTCTACGATATTACAACATAATTATCGTGTTTTAGAAAATCAATAAAACAACATATAACTTTCTTCAGTGTTTCATTTATGCTATGAAAAAGGCCTTTTGCAGCGTTTTAAAAACGCCGTGAAACACTTTCGCAGCATTTTGAAGAAGGTTGTCTAATAACAAGTCGTAATAGGATCAAGATATATTGCAGCATTTTTTGAAACGCTGCAAACAAGTAAAAGGCTGCAATATGGTACATTTTTTAGAGCGTTTTAAAAATGCTACGATATATACTAACCTTATTACAGCATGTTGTTAGGCAGCGTTCTTCGTAACGCTGCAAAAGCATTTCACAGCGTTTTTAAAACGCTACGAAAGGTCTTTTTTGTTGTAGTGAATATTTCTGTAATGGTAAGTCTGTTTTCCTATGACCACTCCATGGAAAGAGAAAACATCATCCTGTTCTAATGGAAGTTTCAAACCCTAATTCGGCTCCTATCAAAATTATATGTCATGCAAGATTTTCAGGGTCAAAATCGTCCGATAAAAGTCCTAAGGATGGAAAATGTCTCTAGTAGTCATTTTCCAAAATCATAGAATCGTATAACCCTAAAGAAAATAATACAATACTCTACGATCCTCTGATACATTGAATATGGATCGTTACATTTTCCCTCCATCTCTTTGACCAGAAAGCAACAAAGTCATCCCGCATGCCTAACAACCATATACAAGCATAGGCAACCATCAAACATCAAACATGCATACACAACAAGAAATGAAAAAGGTAACACCAAGCTAATCCTAGCATTCAGGATACTATACTAAGGTATACTTCATGATATCATAAGTGAAAGTAAAAACGATAAACAGAAAGTCTTGCCAAGTAAAGAGCTCTGGATAAGCTGTCCTCACGCCCTCCTCGGTCTCCTAAGTGCAATTGCCTTTGCTTTCACACCACTGAACTTTCACCAACTTCAACTTCTTTCTCCGAAGCTGCTTCGTATCACATTCGACAATATGAATAGACATGAGTCGTGCACAAATTTCCACAAATGAGAAACGTGGAACACATTGTGCACTCCCGTCATTCTTTGACGTAAGTGGACTTTATAAGCAAGGTTCTCAATCCTCTCTAGTATCGGAAAAGGACTTACAAACCTCGGTGCTAACTTCCCTTTACTACCGAACTAGATTACATTCTTAATGGAGAGGCCTTGATAAATATCATATCACCGATAGAGAACTCTAGATCTCTACGTCTCTTATCAACGTAGCTCTTCTATCTGTCATGAGCAACTTTCATTCATTGTCGAATGATCTCGATCTTCTCCGAGGTCTCTTTAATAATATCTTGCCCAAGTATCAGTTTCTTGCTTGCTTCCTGTCAATAAGAAGGGGCATTACGCGGTCGGCAATACAATGCCTCGAATGGTGCTATATGGATGCTAGACTGATAACTGTTATTGTATGCAAATTCAAAGAGGTGTAAGTGACCATCCCACGACCTCCAAAGTCAAGTATACAAGCCCACAGGAGATCTCTATGATATAATTCACTCTCTCGGTCTGGCCATAAGTTTGAGGTTGATAAGCCATACTCAGATGCAACCCTGTCCCGATCGCCTCTTGTAAGCTCTTCCAAAACCCACTAGTGAAAAATGGGCCTTGGTCAGACACAATGCTTTTTGGCACACTATAGAATCATACAATCCACTTCACATACAATTCGGCCAATTTGGATGTTGATCTACTAGACTTAACAGGTATAAATCTGGTGCTCTTAGTCAATCGATCGACTATGACCCAAATGCTATCATACGATGCTCTAGTCATCGGTAATCCATCGATGAAATCCATCAAAACTGTTCCCATTTCCACTTGAAAACTTCTAGCAGTTGCATCAAACCACTAAGCTTCTCTTCTCTAACTAATTGGCAGTTCATGCACTTTGAGATGAATGTACCAACACTATTCTTCTTCCCTTCCCAATAATAGGTATTGTACCGTTTCTGGATTTTCGACTTCCGAAAATCGACATTAATACGTCCACTGTATCAACTGCCGAGCAATCGAATGCCGGAAAACCGAATTGTTATGGTTAAAAAGAAGAGGTAGAAGAAGACAGAAAGAAAAAGAGAATAGAAAAACACAAAAACAATATCAGAATCTCACATTCGCAGCGGAACAACATATAATAGATAAATAAATAATCTTTAAATCAAGAACTATATCATTTTATACATTACATCATCATCGGAGTTTACAACAACCATATACAACACAACTGGACAGTTATATAAACTTGTCCTCATAAATGAATTTTTACAGCAGAAAAGATAATATCATATACAAATGCTACGTCTCGCCATCCAGCTCACCACTTGAGCTCCACAGCATCTCCTGAATCCAGAATGACCTGATAACCTGACTCTAGACTGCTCGTGTGGAAATTGGTGGGCACCCAGAGTTTAGGAAGGAAACAATAAACTCAAGGTCAGTCATGGGACTGGTGTGAGAACTTAAAATAGTTATTATCTTTAAAACAACAACAAGGAAGTAAAAGACATTCACAATGCTTTTGGAAAATGAAACTACCATAAGACCTCCCGCCACACACACAATGCAAACGCAGAATTGGAGGAGATTTCTTCTTATGATAGTCAAATATGCTTACTACACAAAATCATTCGATTTGATATTATTATTAGTGCATAGTGGAAAACATTTCAAAAGTATAATATTAATCTTAGCCAACATACAACCATTATTGTATGCCTACTATAGCTACTATGTTCAATAGCAGGTTACCGCCACATTCCATAGCAGGTTATACAACTAAAACCGTACAAGGTTCGTATTGTTTCTTTGGATTTTCCAACAAATGGTCAGGCTAACGAACTTCCTATGCCACATGGGATCTCCTTTGGTGGGACGTCCCGAGAACTAACTAGCTCTCTGCCAACACAAGGCCGGGTTACCCCTTACACTGGGTAACTACTACACGAATATGCCACCCCTCGGTCCTTTGGGACCTTTATCCGAGGCGCCTCGACAAAACAACAATCACATAGTAAATGAGATTGGAGTATCCACATAGGTTAAATACCAGGGCTCCATACCTGATACCACCCTTTTCCAGAAGTAAATGACATACCATAAAGGGAGCGACCCTCATAACCTTGCCGCATCAATCCTGTTTTGACCATTTCTGGGTTGTGAGGTCCGAAGAGGTTTCGTCCACAAAGCTTTGATTTTTCACAAAGCCATGCTTTGATCAACAAATGATCAATAAATAATCATCACACAGCAACACTCAGCATGCCACATTACCAAATTGGGAGTATATCACTGATAACCTTCAACTACATAACCTCTGAGCTCGTACGTCTCAGAGAAGGGTGTTAAGCTAAGAGAATAAATTATCCGCCACCAACAGAAATGTATTTGAAAGAAATCAGCTTTATATCTCAAAATGTAATGTCAAACATGTAACCATACAAGTCTGTTCCGGGTTCGAACAGAACCGAAGGCACTTCCGAAGAAGCCCTTGCAATCCGGGTATTCACAATCCCGATCGAACTTCCCATCACAAATGAAATCTCTATATCGTAGCTAACGGTGCAGAGACAATCGATAGGTCATCCTATCGTTTTCACAAATACCCGGTCTTCACCACCGGTCTTCAATACGACCCATATCGTCGTATCACTAATTCAGAATGGGTTATATGACATAAAGGTCTTTTCCCGGCTAACCCGAATAGTGAGCACAATATTTAAAAACATATGGATATGGGGTTTCAATTAAGTCACAACTTATTACCCAAATCCTTTCCTTTAAATGGTTTAAACAAATTACCATTTTAAATCTTTAAACAAAAAGATTTACTTCACAAAGTTCACCCAATTTCACAAAGATTCATTCACAGATTTCCAAATCAATTTCCATTTCAATTGGATTAACCCATTAAATCTTAAATTAAGATTTAACTTATAGCTTTCAAAACTATTCACAATTCAAGTCTTTTATAATATAAAAGATACACCTTTTGAAATACTCTTTTATTTCAAAACAAGATTTAATCATCGTCACAAAAGTTAATTCATAGTTTTTCTCAAACTATTCACAATTCAATTTTCAACTTGAAATGTTTCGATACAAATTGAAAATCTTTTCACTTTCTGAAAGCTATTATTATTTGAAAACAGATAGTTTTCATTTTGGGAAAAACTGGTTACAATTACACAGGTTAAAGCTATCCAAGTATAAAACTTGAATATAAATTTAAATTTCCAAAACCATATTTTTAAATGGTTAAAAACCCATATAAACACCTTTTATACTTATAAAATCTTTTAAACCATAGTTCCCCAATTCATTGAATTCAATTTCAAAATATTGAATTCAAAATTTAAATCAAATGATTTAAATTCCAATTTTATTAAGTTATTTGAAATAACTCTAATTTTTGAAACTCACTTTCAAAAGCTTTCAATTTCAATTCCAAAACTATTTTGGATTCAAGAATTCAATTTTTCAAAATTGATAAAAATCTGTGACTTAACCGATTTCCACGTGAAATCCACATTTGTGTGTGTATTGTGTAGTCCAAGGGTTTAACACAATAGTGCAACAACATTCAACCATCACAGATCAAATATAACAATATAATTGATAAGCGGTATAAACTATAACGCTTATCTTTCATTCACAGATCACAGATATTCATATCATAGATAAATAGATCACAAATCACAACACAGAACATGATATATCACAAAGCATCACTTATTGGGATATCAAACAATTCAACATCCAATAAAATCCAAACATCCATAGATAGGATTAATTTAATCATCTGATTAATTTAAAGTCAGATAAATTTCTGTGAATATATTTTACTAGTTATAGTAAATTAATAATCAATAAATTTCAAATTTATTTTCAAATTTATTTCAAAACACCAAATCAAATTTTCAACGAATTTCCAAATTATTTCCTTTTTAAAATAAATTTCTTTATCTCTTCAAATTTATTTTAAAAATCCAACTTTTAAATAAATTCTTCAACTTATAAATAATATTATTAAAAATCCCTTTTATTAAAATCCTTTGCCATATTTTGGAATTTATTCGATAAGATTACAAAAATCAATTTTTATACTTTAATTCCTTCTTTTAAATTCACCTAATTCTTTTAAAAGGAATTTTCTTAAAATTTTCAACTTTAAATTCAAAAATCCAATTTTATTTATTTCTGGTATCCAGCGATACCAAAAATACATTCAGCTAAATTTTAGCCTTCAACAATTCCAATCACAATATAATCACATACAGATTATAAATAATCAACACACAATATTGAAACAAATTCAATTATTTGAGGAATCCAGTTGGATCCCTCCAACCTGTTTCCCTGCATCCATAGATGTTAGCACAATACCAATTCCACTTCACGGTGGAATATCGCGGTATATGGGATTTATAAAATACTATCCACTATTATGCGGCGTAATAGGGTCTCATCCGCTATATAATGCGGGAAATCAACTCCAAATACATATATAATACCAATTCCACTTCGAAGTGGAATTATCGCGGTATATGTTTTTAATAAATAACCTCCGCTTAATATGCGGCGTATAGGGTCTATTACAACACAATAGATAACAATTATCATTCAATTCACACAATCAAGCAATTTTAAATTTAACTATTTAAAATTTAAATCGAAACAATTATTCGATTGAGTGAGAAGTTCTCACCTTGCTTTCAATAACGGTTGCAGTATTTTTATTTCGGATAAAATTAAACACACGTTTAATTTTACCCAAAATTTTCACTATCTCCAATAATCTCCAATCCAGTTCCATTGCGTAGTGCTCAACAAAGCGAACCCGATGCAATTCGTTTCGTGCGAAACGGACCTCGTATGAAGAAGTTATGATGTTACAAAGTTTGTACAATTTTAAATATAAATTCAATTTCAATTTTTTATTTTATTTTTAACCTAGGCAATCTCAGCCGTTCATTACCCTACTTCAGATCTGAGCCGTGCCTTCTATTTCTTCCACCTTCCCAGGTTCATACATGAGCAACAACCCATAGCCGCCACTTTAAACCTAATTGCCCCGGCCTCCTCGTCCACTTCCACATCGTTCGAGCAATGCCATCGCGAAGCCCACATCCTCGTGCACCACCGCCTTGATTATCATCGAGCTCGGCTCCCTGTAGTGGCCACGCAACCCCTAACAAACGGCAACGAACGGAAGTGAATCGTCGCTGACGTGGTCCACCATTTCCGATCTCAACCGTTGGACTTATAGATCTCGCTACCCTCTTCAACTTTGTAGTTGATAACTTTTCGAACCGGTTGACGGTTGGAGAGATAATGGAGGAGGAAAGAAACGAATTTCTGGCCATTGGAGTGAAGAAGTGGCGGCCACGAATGATAACCCTAGTTTGTTTTGCAAATGGAAAATAAAACGTCCTTATATAGAAAATTGCCAAAACACTATTCATCCGAGATTTTCCGAACTCCAAACGAAGCATGCCGGCTGACGTTTCTAAGGTTTTACCCGCGTTCCGAACACAATGGAATGTGTTTCGGGAGCTAATTCGATCATATGTGTGAGTTAAGGAATTAAACGATCAGATTTAAATTAAACCGATAAAAAACGATTTCGATGCGTTTCAGCTTGCCCCGGACAAACGACAACTCTGATTGCTACAAAAATTGAGATCTTACAATAATTTCCACATTACGGATCTGATGAAACTGGTTTCGTCGAAATCCGAGACTGTTTGAGAAATGGCTATTTTCACTAGTCAATTAAATATTAAAATATTCAATTTTCACAAATTAACTTTTAAATCGATTTTAAAAGTTCTACAACATCATTCTAACTCCAATATGATTTAATATAACTTTATAAATCATTTTTATACACATTAAACCCAATTTCCAATTATTTCTGGAATTTCAAATAGAAAATTATCAATTTAATTATCCAATTAAATCTCTATATTCGAAATTTAATTTATTCGACTTACAAATCTTACTTGTTAATATTTAAAATCAGTTAAATATACGAATTTCAAATGATAGAAATTCTGGGTCGTTACAATCTTCCCCCCTTAAAAGAATTTCGTCCTTGAAATTGCGAAGTAAGAAAAATGCCCCTAATTCATTAACTTTTCAAACAATTCGTTCAAATTAGATTTCAAAATCACTTAAGTGTACAACTTCCCCAACATCCAATAGTTAAACTCTTTCAAAGACTTTACTAAGTTTTTCAAATCTATACTTAGTTATACTTTTCAAAACAAACTATATCGTTTAACTTTTAACTCAAATCAAATTTTAGTTTTTACAAATTTTCCAAAATCTCAAAAATATTCTAACGCCTTAAATTTTCAGAAAAATTCGCCATAGCCTCCTTTGCGCGGTTTGATCGTAGTAGGATCACAATAGACATAAATATATATACATCGACCCACATGGTCGGAAAAGCAGAAAAACAGTTCATATTTCCTATTTTTATTGCGTAGGCGTACCTTTTTAGCATTTTTAAGCAAAGCAGTTATTTATTAAGCATTTTAGCGCGACCCAACCAGCCAAACGGTAGCCCCGGTACCTGTACTTACTCAATTTAAATATGTAAGTGCCACATATACGAAGTTATTAACATTTTACTCTTTTAAACAACTACGACATATGCATATTAAAAGAAATGCATACTAAACAAGGTTTATAAGCAACTTATATAATTTTGACATTACTTGTAATTGTTTACAACCAATTTATATACAACGACATTCAATTCTTCATTTTCAATTAGTTTACATTCACTAATTTAAATTCAAGTTGGTTCACTTTCAATTCAAATTCAATTACATAGCTTTCAAATTTTATCAATTCAATTTCATTAACACTTAATGAATTATACTATATACAATCAAAAATCATATAACAACCAATGTATATTCAACACAACCAAATTCATTCAATTTACTTTACTTCACATTCAATTTGGTTTAACATTTTTAATTCCAATTGGTTTAATATTAAATTGGCTTCCATTCAATTTCCAATTTATTAGCTTTTAATGAATTAACACTTACATCCATTATTCCATATCAATTTATTCACATTCGATTGATTAACATTCAATCCATTTATTAATTCAATTGCTAATTCATTTTACAAATAAAGTTGAATCTCCTTTATATAACTCAAGTTCACATTCATTTAATTAACTTTGTTATTTCACTTCGATATCAAAATCAAATTCATTCAACATCGCTTAAGTTATATTCCAATTAAACATCATTTGTTTTACTTAACTTAAATTTCCACTTATAAATCCAATTCAGATTCCAATTCTAAAGTAAATTCTATTTAACTTTTACCAAAGCTAAATTTCATCAATTATTCAAATTCATATCTCGTTTTGCTTATATTTATCAATTACAACTTGGATTTTAATTTCAAATTTATTTATCACAACAAAACTTCAATTTTCAATTTACTATGGTGGCAAATCCATCACATAGAAACTCGAAAATGATACTGATGATGATGCAGTCATCACCCTTATTATTTCCTAGTAACAGTAGTGAATTCAGTGCTTAATATTCTTTTAAAGTTTCCTTTTATTTATAAATCACATTTATAAATCCTTTTCTCATATAATTTCACTATTTAACTTTATTTATACAAGATTATTTCACAATTGCAAATCATATTAATTATAATTCCATACTTAATAATTCATTTGCTTATATACTTCATTCTTTTACAATTGTTGTTTTTATTTAGATTATTCAAACAACTTTTATTGACTTATATATATTCTTACATTTTCAACAACCAAACAATTAATTTTATATACACTTTAATAATTCTGAAAAATTATCTCCTTTATATGTAAAATATAATCAAGGTAAAATTATTTCATTTACCCAATTTAAAATGATACTGTGTTGGTTTATCTCGTTTAAGAGTTTAGAAACC
The DNA here is from genome assembly GCA_030737815.1 of Allium fistulosum. Taxonomy (NCBI): domain Eukaryota; kingdom Viridiplantae; phylum Streptophyta; class Magnoliopsida; order Asparagales; family Amaryllidaceae; genus Allium; species Allium fistulosum. Next base: position 430,811,744 of record CM060903.1, on the reverse strand, counting down.
CCTATCGATTACAGTTAGCTAGACTGCACCGACCAGAATCTATAAACAATCAACCGATGAGTCAACACAATACAAAGCAATTTCATATTCACTAACAAATACGCACTCATATCTATTATTACACTCAACTCATTCTAGAGTACTACTGACTCTATCTCTAATGAGTAACACCCAACAGAGCCAAGGTTATCGCTTAACCATATGCTCTGATACCACATGTAACGTTTCTGGATTTTCGACTTCCGAAAATCGACATTAATACGTCCACTATATCAACTGCCGAGCAATCGAATGCCGGAAAACCGAATTGTTATGGTTAAAATGAAGAGGTAGAAGAAGACAGAAATAAAAAGAGAACAGAAAAACACAAAAACAATATCAGAATCTCACATTCGCAGCGGAACAACATATAATAGATAAATGAATAATCTTTAAATCAAGAACTATATCATTTTATACATTACATCATCATCGGAGTTTACAACAACCATATACAACACAACTGGACAGTTATATAAACTTGTCCTCATAAATGAATTTTTACAGCAGAAAAGATAATATCATATACAAATGCTACGTCTCGCCATCCAGCTCGCCACTTGAGCTCCACAGCATCTCCTGAATCCAGAATGACCTGATAACCTGACTCTAGACTGCCCGTGTGGAAATTGGTGGGCATCCAGAGTTTAGGAAGGAAACAATAAACTCCAGGTCAGTCATGGGACTGGTGTGAGAACTTAAAGTAGTTATTATCTTTAAAACAACAACAAGGAAGTAAAAGACATTCGCAATGCTTTTGGAAAATGAAACTACCATAAGACCTCTCGCCACACACACAATGCAAATGCATAATTGGAGGATATTTCTTCTTATGATAGTCAAATATGCTTACTACACAAAATCATTCGATTTGATATTATTATTAGTGCATAGTGGAAAATATTTCAAAAGTATAATATTAATCTTAGCCAACATACAACCATTATTGTATGCCTACTATAGCTACTATGTTCAATAGCAGGTTACCGCCACATTCCATAGCAGGTTATACAACTAAAACCGTACAAGGTTCGTATTGTTTCTTTGGATTTTCTAACAAATGGTCAGGCTAAGGAACTTCCTATGCCACATGGGATCGCCTCTGGCGGGACGTCCCGAGAACTAACTAGCTCTCTGCCAACACAAGGCCGGGTTACCCCTTACACTGGGTAACTACTACACGAATATGCCACCCCCCGGTCCTTTGGGACCTTTATCCGAGGCGCCTCGACAAAACAACAATCACACAGTAAATGAGATTGGAGTATCCACATAGGTTAAATACCAGGGCTCCATACCTGATACCACCCTTTTCTAGAAGGAAATGACATACCCTAAAGGGAGCGACCCTCATAACCTTGCCGCATCATTCTTGTTTTGACCATTTCCGGGTTGTGAGGTCCGAAGAGGTTTCGTCCACAAAGCTATGCTTTTTCACAAAGCCATGCTTTGATCAACAAATGATCAATAAATAATCATCACACAGCAACACTCAGCATGCCACATTACCAAATTGGGAGTATATCACTGATAACCTTCAACTACATAACCTCTGAGCTCGTACGTCTCAGAGAAGGGTGTTAAGCTAAGAGAATAAATTCTCCACCACCAACAGAAATGTATTTGAAAGAAATCAGCTTTATATCTCAAAATGTAATGTCAGACATGTAACCATTCAAGTCTGTTCCGGGTTTGAACAGAACCGAAGGCACTTCCGAAGAAGCCCTTGCAATCCGGGTATTCACAATCCCGACCGAACTTCCCATCACAAAGGAAATCTCTATATCGTAGCTAACGATGCAGAGACAATCGATAGGTCATCCTATCATTTTCACAAATACCCAGTCTTCACCACCGATCTTCAATACGATCCATATCATCGTATCACTAATTCGGAATGGGTTATGTGACACAAAGGTCTTTTCCCGGCTAACCCGAATAGTGAGCACAATATTTAAAAACATATGGATATGGGGTTTCAATTAAGTCATAACTTATTACCCAAATCCTTTCCTTTAAATGGTTTAAACAAATTACCATTTTAAATCTTTAAACAAAAAGATTTACTTCACAAAGTTCACCCAATTTCACAAAGATTCATTCACAGATTTCCAAATCAATTTCCATTTCAATTGGATTAACCCATTAAATCTTAAATTAAGATTTAACTTATAGCTTTCAAAACTATTCACAATTCAAGTCTTTTATCATATAAAAGATACACCTTTTTAAATACTCTTTTATTTCAAAACAAGATTTAATCATCGTCACAAAGGTTAATTCATAGCTTTTCTCAAACTATTCACAATTCAATTTTCAACTTGAAATGTTTCGATACAAATTGAAAATCTTTTGACTTTCTGAAAGCTATTATTATTTGAAAACAGATAGTTTTCATTTTGGGAAAAACTGGTTACAATTACACAGGTTAAAGCTATCCAAGTATAAAACTTAAATATAAATTTAAATTTCCAAAACCATATTTTTAAATGGTTAAAAACCCATATAAACACCTTTTATACTTATAAAATCTTTTAAACCATAGTTCCCCAATTCATTGAATTCAATTTCAAAATATTGAATTCAAAATTTAAATCAAATGATTTAAATTCCAATTTTATTAAGTTATTTGAAATTACTCTAATTTTTGAAACTCACTTTCAAAAGCTTTCAATTTCAATTCCAAAACTATTTTGGATTCAAGAATTCAATTTTTCAAAATTGATAAAAATCTGTGACTTAACCGATTTCCACGTGAAATCCACATTTGTGTGTGTATTGTGTAGTCCAAGGGTTTAACACAATAGTGCAACAACATTCAACCATCACAGATCAAATATAACAATATAATTGATAAGCGGTATAAACTATAATGCTTATCTTTCATTCACAGATCACATATATTCATATCATAGATAAATAGATCACAAATCACAACACAGAACAAGATATATCACAAAGCATCACTTATTTGGGATATCAAACAATTCAACATCCAATAAAATCCAAACATCCATAGATAGGATTAATTTAATCATCTGATTAATTTAAAGTCAGATAAATTTCTGTGAATATATTTTACTAGTTATAGTAAATTAATAATCAATAAATTTCAAATTTATTTTCAAATTTATTTCAAAACACCAAATCAAATTTTCAACGAATTTCCAAATTATTTCCTTTTTAAAATAAATTTCTTTATCTCCTCAAATCTATTTTAAAAATCCAACTTTTAAATAAATTCTTCAACTTATTTAAAAATCCCTTTTATTAAAATACTTTGCCATATTTTGGAATTTATTCGATAAGATTACAAAAATCAATTTTTATACTTTAATTCCTTCTTTTAAATTCACCTAATTCTTTTAAAAGGAATTTTCTTAAAATTTTCAACTTTAAATTCAAAAATCCAATTTTATTTATTTCTGGTATCCAGCGATACCAAAAAAACATTTGGCTAAATTTTAGCCTTCAACAATTCCAATCACAATATAATCACACACAGATTATAAATAATCAACACACAATATTGAAACAAATTCAACTATTTGAGGAATCCATTTGGATCCCTCCAACCTGTTTCCCTGCATCCACAGATGTTAGCACAATACCAATTCCACTTCACGGTGGAATATCGCGGTATATGGGATTTATAAAATACTATCCGCTATTATGCGGCGCAATAGGGTCTCATCCGCTATATAATGCGGGAAATCAACTCCAAATACATATATAATACCAATTCCACTTCGAAGTGGAATTATCGCGGTATATGTTTTTAATAATTAACCTCCGCTTAATATGCGGCGTATAGGGTCTATTATAACACAATAGATAACAATTATCATTCAATTCACACAATCAAGAAATTTTAAATTTAACTATTTAAAATTTAAATCGAAACAATTATTCGATTGAGTGAGAAGTTCTCACCTTGCTTTCAATAACGGTTGCAGTATTTTTATTTCGGATAAAATTAAACACACGTTTAATTTTACCCAAAATTTTCACTAGCTCCAATAATCTCCAATCTAGTTCCATTGCGTAGTGCTCAACAAAGCGAACCCGATGCAATTCGTTTCGTGCGAAACGGACCTCGTATGAAGAAGTTATGATGTTACAAAGTTTGTACAATTTTAAATATAAATTCAATTTCAATTTTTTATTTTATTTTTAACCTAGGCAATCTCAGCCGTTCATTACCCTACTTCAGATCTGAGTCGTGCCTTCTATTTCTTCCACCTTCCCAGGTTTATACATGAGCAACAACCCATAGCCGCCACTTTAAACCTAATTGCCCCGGCCTCCTCGTCCACTTCCACATCGTTCGAGCAATGCCATCGCGAAGCCCACATCCTCGTGCACCACCGCCTTGATTATCATCGAGCTCGGCTCCCTGTAGTGGCCACGCAACCCCTAACAAACGGCAACGAACGGAAGCGAATCGTCGCTGACGTGGTCCACCATTTCCGATCTCAACCGTTGGACTTATAGATCTCGCTACCCTCTTCAACTTTGTAGTTGATAACTTTTCAAATCGGTTGACGGTTGGAGAGATAATGGAGGAGGAAAGAAATGAATTTCTGGCCATTGGAGTGAAGAAGTGGCGGTCACGAATGATAACCCTAGTTTGTTTTGCAAATGGAAAATAAAACGTCCTTATATAGAAAATTGCCAAAACACTATTCATCCGAGATTTTCCGAACTCCAAATGAAGCATGCCGGCTGACGTTTCTAAGGTTTTACCCGCGTTCCGAACACAATGGAATGTGTTTCGGGAGCTAATTCGATCATATGTGTGAGTTAAGGAATTAAACGATCAGATTTAAATTAAACCGATAAAAAACGATTTCGATGCGTTTCAGCTTGCCCCGGACAAACGACAACTCTGATTGCTACAAAAATTGAGATCTTACAATAATTTCCACATTACGGATCTGATGAAACTGGTTTCGTCGAAATCCGAGACTGTTTGAGAAATGGCTATTTTCACTAGTCAATTAAATATTAAAATATTCAATTTTCACAAATTAACTTTTAAATCGATTTTAAAAGTTCTACAACATCATTCTAACTCCAATATGATTTAATATAAATTTATAAATCATTTTTATACACATTAAACCCAATTTCCAATTAATCTGTAATTTCAAATAGAAAATTATCGATTTAATTATCCAATTAAATCTCTATATTCAAATTTTAATTTATTCGACTTACAAATCTTACTTGTTAATATTTAAAATCAATTAAATATACGAATTTCAAATGACATAAATTCTGGGTCGTTACAGGTATGCTTGATATTATGGTACAACTTATTACCATCGGGATGAATAGTCAATCTCAAATGATGGCACTTTCATAGCACCTCATCCCTCAATCCATCGACATTAGGAATAAAAAATCTTCCATATTTACGGAGCCAACTGTCTCGGCCAAGTCCTATTGTCCCATCTCTTCAGACTCTACCCCTGCTTCAATATTAGCAATGATCTCAACTAATCTGGCATCACGTCTCTGACTAATACTGATCTGCTCAATTAGAGTAGGTCTAATAGACAAGCACACCAATATCTCTGGCTCTAGCTCGCATCTTAGTTGAAAATCATAACCATCAATATACTCTAACTGCGTCCACTTTAGGAACAAAGCTCCCAAAGAGGCATGTCTCATACTCAATGCATCAGCAACTGCATACCCTAATCCCAGTGTATATGCGATATCAAAGTCATGGGAGGCTAAAAAATATAACGATTGCAGTTGACGAAGGTTAAGATCCTTCTACGAAAAGAGGTACTTCAATGATTTATGATCGGTGAACAACTCGAACCTCTCTTCTAAAAGATAGTGCCTCCAAATCTTCAGCACAAACACGGTCGCTGCTAACCCTAAATCATGGGTCGGGTATTTCTTCTCATGTAGCTTTGATTGCTGACTAGCACATGCAAAAACTTTGCCCCTCTTCATCGATACCACCCCCAATCCATTACTACAAGGATAAGTGCATCCCATCATCTCTTCATTCCCACTCAGAATGGTCAATACTGGTGCACTCGTCAATTTTTCCTCCAGACTCTCAAATGCATGTTCATATCTCACATCCCAAGTAAAAGTATGATTCTTTTTCATCAACTGAGTCAATGGTATGGCTACTTTGAAGAAGTCCAGGATGAATCATCTATAATATCCTGCTAACCCAAAGAAAATTCTCACATCCATAGCATTTTTGGGTCTAGTCCAATCTTGAACAGCTGCAACTTTTGTAGGATCCATGGCAATGCCTTGCTCAGAAATAACATGACCCAAGAATTTCACTTCACTCCTCTAGAAGTGACACTACGATAACTTTGCTTTTAGTCGGTGCTCTCTCAACACTTTAAGCACGATTCTCAAATGTGTCTTGTGTTCTTCCTCTATCTATGAGTAGATAAGAATATCATCGACGAACACAAACATGAATTTATTTAGCTAACCCCTGAAAACACAGTTCATAAGATCAAAAAAGTATGTCGGTGCGTTAGTTAGCCCGAATGGCATAACAACCACTTATAGAAACCAGACGACATATAAAACGTTGTAATTGGCACACTCTCCTTCGCTACTCTTAGTTGGTGAAATCCCATCGCAAGATCCAACCGAGAAAATACTCTAGCGCTATGAAGCTGATCGAATAAGGCATCAATACATGGAAGTGGATACTTATTTACCTTGTCACTTTGTTCAGCTCACGATGATTAACGCACATTCTAAGGGAACCATTCGCCTTCGTAGCGAATACTACTAGTGATTCCCACTCGAAGATACATATACAAGTGAATCTTCATCGCAATATGTCATTCACTTGCACCTCAAGCTCTCTCTGCTCTCTAGGTGCTATCCTCCTCAATGGCATCACTATCAGTCTGGCGTCTTTAACTAAATCGATACGGAATTCTATCTCACGGTGTGGTAGAAATTTGACCACATCCTCGAATATGTCTAAATATTCCCTAGCAATGTGAACTAATGACAACTCGTCATGTGGGATATTGAGTGAATATAGAAAGCTAACCATCACATCATCATTTGGTAGGCAGCCTAACACTACCGCCCGCCCATCATCTACCCTTATCATCACCAATGACTTCTCACAATCCACAATCACTCCGTATCGATGAAGCCAATCCATACCTAGAATAATACCAAATCCTACGAAACCCAAAAACAATCACAATCAAAAGAACATCCATGAATCAATAAGACCAAACCAAGACAAACAATACGCAGGCTAGTAGAGCCACCAACAGGGTTGGTCACAATCAAAGGTTAGTCAACAATTTCGAATCTCGGTCCCAATCTATCTACCAAATCACTAGATATGAAGGAATATGAAGCCCAGTATCAAATGAAACACATATGGAAGCATCATAAATGGAAATCATACCTTGGATTACGACACTCTTCCCCTTCTCTTGTAGATGGAGCATTTGATGAAGTCGGGACAGCGTTGATAACATACGCTTTCACCACCTGCTTCTGCTTAGGTAATTCTGGATGGTCCTTCTGAATGTGCCCAAGCTTGTTGTAGTTGTAGCATTTCTTCCCCTCAGCTTTGCAATCTCTACCATAGTGACTCTTTTCCAAGCAGTTATAACAAATTAGCCCACTTTTGATCTTCTTCTTCTGGTCTTCATTATTTAGAAATTGCTTTCTCTTGTTATTCCACTTCTTCTTGCCTCTCCTCCCGATTATGGCTTTGGCTCTTCTATGGGAATAATGGCTTTCGGCTTCAAACAAAGACTCTCATGCTTCAAAGCCTTCTCGACTATCATCTCAAAAGTCTCATCAATATGGCTCATGATTTTTCCCCTAAGTAGTCGTCCAAACCGATAATGAACTTCTCGTTCTTCTTCAATGGAGTGTTGATGAAGGAAACCCATATTTCGATAGGGTGTTACTCAGCAATGTACTCTGAGACAGTCACATCCCATTGCTTCAGGTCCGCAAACATATGAGTAAGATGAACTTCGAAGCTACCAGTATAAACTTCTCCTCGAATCTGGCTTCGAACTGGTCCTAAGTGAACTGATCCTCCAGAGTAGCATTTCTCATTGCATTCCACTAGTTCATGGCTTTCCCTTGAAGCTATCGGGAAGCCAGTCGCCTTTTCATAGCACCATTCATCTCTAAGTCATCGAAGATCCTCTTGCATGTATCAAGAAAATCCTGCACTTCCATCATCGACTTCATTCCTTGGAACAGTTTGCCACCAAGACGCAAAGTCTTTGTTTAGCTTAGCAAAATTGGCTTTAGGCGCCTGCATCGGAGCACCACCATCAGTTGCAATATTCAAAGTGGCTACTTAAGCTTTCTGCAGCATGTTCCACATCATGGTATTGAACATAGTTTGTAGGTCGAGATTAGCAGCTCCCGAGCTAGCTCCTTCTTCGACTCCAGAGATAGAGTACTTAGCAGTATTCCTTATTTAATGACTCATCCTTCGGTTGGTAATAAAGACGATCAGTCTCTCTATAAGAAATTCTGCCTAAATAGTACTTGTGTGTGCAGTGCGACTTATATACTATATAGATTTGAAAACCAAAATATATAACAAGTACGTGCTCACGTATATATACACACTCGGTCCAGTATAAGGCGAGAACTCCTACCCTATCTCTACTGGATCATGGTATTCCTTAGGTAAAACTATGCAACCTAAGCTCTGCTACCAAATGTGACGACCACTCTACACCGTCGGCACCCAATAATACATGTATAGTATGTTGCAACGGTGCACGGTCGATGTAGGATGACCGTCAAAGCTGTAAGGTAAACAAAAGGCCATAAAACCCATTGTATATCTCACAGCGGATCGAATAAAATATAATAGTGAACATCTCAGATATGAAATAGGGAAAAATCAAATTAAATAGATACATACATTATAAAACATAAGTGGTAGAATTATACATCAAATAATAACTCATAAACAAACCGTCTTTAAGTAATAAAGGCACTAGCAAGCCCTATAGTGTTGTGCGGCGAAATAGCAAATCATAATAAGTAAATCTAGCAATACGAGAGTGTGATCTCATGCTCATCCTCTGTCCATCTCTATGTGCTTACCGGACCTGATATCCCTAATCTACTCATTTAGGAGTACACAAAATAATAATAAGCAAAGCATAAAATCCCGAGTCAGACAACAGTCTGGTATGAGCAGTAGAAAATCTCAAATACTATAAAGTCAATATACTAGGACAAATGGTATGGAAAGTCATACCTGATCTGTCCGTGCAACCATAGAGTTTGCACATACATATGATATACGCTACTCTATATCATAGTAATCATGGATGTACTATACATCAAAAAAGTACTAAGGGGTGTCTAGATATCTGCATCGATAATATATGCATCATGTGACATCCCTAGGGAGATAAGCAATCAAGCAAACATAACATCCATCATCCACCTTCACATTCATTCACTCTGTGCGTTGGATATATGATACTCATATGACCCCATCACAAAGTCAAGGACTACTCAATGCCTTAGTTTCTCAGTACTAGAATCCATGCCACTCAGCAGACGAAGAACTAGACTGCCATCATACTCAGTCCAAGGTAAAACAGATTGAAACATCATGTGATCCGGGGTACATCACACTCCTAAGTGACTGTCCTCTCATACCACTGCTTTATGAGCACACTCCATAACCTACGAATATTAAAGATCCCTTTGAAAACGTCATCTGTAGCAAAGCTCATCCTGGAACTATCCTTACAACTCCCGTATGAAGTCTTCATGGTTTGTAACTATTCTAGACAGCCATCGTTAGTCGTAGAATATCATCATTCATCCTATAACCTTCCTCCAATAGTTCCTTCATTCCGACTCGTAGTCACCTACTCTGCATATCAAAGTATAGCTATCTTTCATTAAAGCCATCACTTTCCATCATGGTATCATCATCGTTGAATCATACGTCGTCGTCATCGAAAATCATCACCAAACCTTATAGTGCGGTGTCGACCCAAGCCTTAGCTCGAAGCAAGTGAAAGCATGAACCATCTCCATAACTCAAAGCACTCACTTCCTCTATACAAATCCATCACCACCAATCCATAGCTACTGATCCATCACCACCGATCCATCGCCATCGATCTATGCCATCACCGATCCTACACTTCAACACAACTAAATATGCTTCTTCACGTGAGACTCTCCTTCACTAATCCATAGCCATCACTAATTCATAGCCATCACCGATCCCACACTTCAACGCCACTAACTATGCTTCTCCAGACTCTCCTTCACTGATCCATAGCCATCACTAATCCATAGTCATCACCAATCCCACACTTAAATGCTGTTAATTATGCTTCTCCATGTGTGACTCTTCTTCACCAACCCATCACCATCATTGATCGACACCCCATGGATCGGTACCGATCCATGACTACCAATCCATGCCTTAGCCAAGTTTCTCCTTCTTCTGCTCCATTGGCCCCCTCCCAAAAAAGTACTTGTGACTCGAAGTAAGTACCCTATAACTTGAAGCGTACCATCCTAAGACACGACCATGCCTCAAAGAAACTTCCCACTGATCCATAGCTTCCTTATAACCCCTATCCATCTTCAAACGACCATAACTTGAGTAAACGAATTGAAATTTGAATTATAGCCTTTTGAGGCATTCCTTATTGGCCCATAAGGATCGCACCAAATTTGGGTCAAGTAAACTCTATGGATCATCACTGATCCATCAATACTGATCCATAGCTTATTCCTATAACTAAATCTCCATTCGATCGGCAATTTCAACCAAACAAACATCATACATTCAAGAAATCACTATATATAATATATCCTAACAAGCACACATCCATACACATCAAAGTAAAGCCTAAATATAAAGGTATAACCACAAGAACAAGGGAGTTCCATAAGAATATAAGTTTTATAAATCCTTTTCAAATCATTTGATATTAACATATGTGGTTATTTAAAAACATGTTTTAGGTTCCAAAAATCCTTTTAAAACAACATTTTAAAATGTATAATGACTATTTAGTAAGTAAGAGGTCCTAACCACTCACCAAAACCCGAAGCAATTCAAAGCAACCTAAGAATGCATGAAATCCAAGAATTTACAGTAGCTTCAAGTGATCTTCAACTGCTAATCTCCAATCCAAATGTAAATCTTGCAAATCTCCTCCACGATGACAAATTTTGGCTAATTAAATTAAGTTTTAGAGTAGTTTTTTTGGCTAAGAAGTGATTAATAAGGGTTTTCACTCTATTTTTTGGAAGTGTGAAATGAAGGAGAGAAGTCCCATCAGCCTCATCCCCATTCTAATCCGAATATAGGCTTTAGGCCTAACTATTAACTCACTAATTACCGATTACGCTGTCCAAAATTAAGTGACACTTCATGTAGCCATATTTCCCTAACGATAAGTCCATTTTCCTATTATGACCAATGTACGGAAAGAGAAACCATCATCTCGTTCTAATGGCAGTGGTTTCAGACTCCAATTCGGCTATTGTCAAAAGTTATAACCCATAAAATATTTTTAAGGTCAAAATTGTTTGATAAAAGTCCTATGGATGGAAAATGTCTCTAGTAGTCATTTCTCAAAATTATAGAATCATACGACCCTAAATAAAATAAAACAATACTCTATGATCCTCTAATATGTAGAATACGAGTCGTTACATATGTCCTAGGGGAAATTCTATAATTTAATGTAAATTAATTAACTCTGCAATCAATTCTCATTTAAAATAAAGGTGTTTTTTATATTATATATTTGTTATAAATAATTAAATGTATAATTAAAATATATTTAATAGAAAATCCATAAATGGTGTGTTTATGATAGTATTACAAATAGTAGCAATCATAAGTATTATATCACAATATAATAAGCATATCATTATATCATAATATAGTAAGCATATCATTTTAAATATTCTTAGTCCAGATGCATCGAGATTGGATATTGATGCATCCGTTGATAGTAGAGTACATAACGCTCTTTGAATGTTGGATAGTGTATTACTCATGACTGCTAGGGGCACTAAGGGTTATGTACTGATAGTTATTGGATAATAGTGGAACGACCCACTTGATAGTTTTATTGGTTAATATAACTAAGGTCAAACAAAAAAATTATCGATGTGATTAATTTACATAGTTCTCTTGACTTGAGAATACTGTCAATCTTCAATATGAAAGCTCTGCATTGATTATGGTCAAATCATGGCATAAAGTCCATCGAGTGACTATAGCTGGGTCGATCAGAAGTATTGGAAGTAAAACATTGTTTAAGAGAGATCGTCTCCCCAGTTATATGGGGTTAGTATCACAGTCAATTGAAGTCAACTTAAAGTCAAAATCTATGGCCATAGTAGTTCGATTAATACATACCGTTATTATTGAACCAAGGACGTTGTATTTTGACTATAGAGTTGAATATGAATGATATTGGAATTTTGACCATTGCCAAATTCCATAAGTTTAAAGAGATATAGTTTTGACGAAGAGAATTGGTGTAAATAATCATCACTACCGAGTAATGCTTAACAAAGCAAAATTAGATTTTATCAAACAAGTAAGTGATAAATTTGGTCAAAATCTCACAACATGCTAAGTGACATATGAACTTTAATATTCGAATTATTCGATATTAATCGCTGACCAAATTTACACTTAAGGTTCGAACAACAGAAACGTTGAATACTCCTTAGACTACACGATTTAATTAATTTAAAATTGTTACAGATTAACTAAATTAATTAATATTTATGAAATATTAATTATAAAGTTTTTGTTTGATATATTGAACAATATTAAAAATTATGTTTATAATAGGTATAAATATATTAATCGATATACAATATCGATACGCATTTTGATTAGGCTTAAATGAAATAAATAATGTTCGGGCTTGAAGTGGGTTTGAAGCCCATATTTGATCTGAACCTGGGAAACGACTGGGATTATGTAATGAATATGAAACATGTTTTGTGAAATGTAATCAGAAAAGTTGTTTTTGAAATCTGTGATTTTGTTTCATATTCATGTGCTTCTGGTATTATGGATACCATTAACATTATCGTATTTGGTCATCGAAAGTTAATACTATGGATGACTATAGGATCTGTAGCGCTTAGCTTTGAGCCTCCAGATAGGGGATGTTACATGTAGCTTGGGGCCTATTGTCCAGCTTTGGCTGCAAGACACGTACCCAGCTTTGCGCTGCAAGATACGAGAGTACAACAGAGAACCGAGATTTCCATTAGTCCCTGGCTTGGGGGTCATACGAGTTATCATATATTCAAAGCACATGAAGTGATAGTTAGGACTGTTTGATGGGTGCTATGGTTGTTTTGGTTGCTCATTTTAGTAGGCTATCACTCATAGGTATCAGGAGAAGTAGGTATTGGAGATAGGAATATCTGAAAGACTGATATCCTTTATTAGGTTTGTGGTATATCTTTATGATATTGTAAAGTAGCATATTATAGTGTTGTATGCTAACTCTTTAGTTGCAGGGACACGTCAAGTATGTTTAGTGTACTCTTTTTCCTTATCATATTTACCTGTTTATTATTTTAAGACTCATTTACCACTTACACCAGACCATTGTCTGACCCAAAGTTTTTATGTTTTGCCTCTTATTATCATAGGTACTCTTAAATGAGTAGTCTAGATAACAGGTCTAGGTAACGCAGTAGCCATCCAGAGGATGAGTTAGATGGAGCTATCTCGTATTGTATACATATATGGAGTCTACGCTTATTCCATTGAGCAACGCTGTGGAGCCTGTGATAGTGCTTGCTTATTACTATTTGTTGAGACAGTTTATTTGAGTTTGTTTCTGTTGTATAAACTCTATTGTTGCTATATAACTCTGTGGATATTATACTCTGATGATGACGGTCTATTCACACTGTTAATATTGTCTCTTCTATTATATATGTGATATTATATTTTACCCATGCACTATGAGATATGATAGGTTATATACTATATTGGTGCATTCGTAGCCCTGATAATCGTCCTATATCGGCCAAGCACGACAGCAACACACTATTTATATACTATTGGTGCTGGTGGTATAGGTCGGTCATCACAAAAGCTCATGAAGTGTTTTAGGGAGATTATTCGAACAGAATAAAACTAGCCAAAATAGTAACGAGAAAATGATATTATTGGCCTCGAACGATAGGAGAAGCCATGAATTATGTCAAAAGGTGAGACAAGTGCTAAAAATTCTCTAAAATACCACGGCTTCCTCCAAGCAATCTAACTACTATTTCAAGTTCATGGCCCTTTAATGTATTCGGGATTGATTTGATCAGTCCCCTTCTAGTCTCAAGAGAAAGAGCAAAATTTACTGTAATTGCAATCGATTGTTTTACTAATGGGTGGAAGCTGAATCCCTACAAAATGTAACTGCAAGGAAGGTTTTCAAGTTCGTTATTAAGAATATAGTAACAATATTTAGGTACCCAAACAAGATTATTTCCAACAATGGAACCCAATTTGAGAGTGAGGGGTTTACTCGTTTCTGTGAAAAGAACGAAATCATAAAATGTTTTTCATTAATGGCGCATCCAAAGGCCAATAGAGCACTGGAGGCAGCGAATAAAACTATAAAGAACATTTTGAAAAAATGATTAGGGATGGCCAAAGGAAATTAGGTAGATGAACTTCCTCTTTTTTTACGGTCATACTGAACATTAACAAGAACTGCTACCGGACACATTTTGTACTCTTTAACCTATGGAGTTGAGGCAATGTTACTTGTCGAAGTCGAAGTTCCCTCATGTCGAAGAATTTCTTATACCGATGAAACGAACCAAGAATTGAAAAGGAATAGCTTGACTTGCTTAACAATTTAAGGGACCAAGCTACTATCAGAACTGTAAAATATCTACGCAGAATCACAAAATATTATAATTCAAAAGTGAAAGAGAGGGCATTCAAAAAGGGAGACTTGGTTTTGAGGAAATATTGACGAACACAAAGGACCCCACAGACGGCTCCCTCAAACCAAACTAGGAAGGCCCGTTAGTCATTCATAAGGTAATCCCACCAGGACATATAGATTAAGTAAGCCCGATGGAAATTTGATATGAAGGACTTTGAATGCCAAACATTTGAGACCATACTTCACGACCTTGGATGAAAAATGCAAACTATCAAGAATAGCTTATCAAATAAAATAGAAATCCCATCAAAATAATTGCCCTTAGAATTGAAATGCGCGCATTCAAACTTAACTTCCATCCCGATGAGGCTGGTAAGATTTATTGAACAAAGGCATCCTTCATAGCAAGAAGAGGACAAAAGGCCTTTTAGTCCCACCGCCAAGCCTGGCCAAAGAACTCATCCATAGAGTGATGGTCAATTAAGCTATTGATCCCGTCGTTGGGGATGGTTAACGCATCTATCCAAGGGAGATGGACGAAAAAGCCTTTGGTTCCACCGCTAGGCTTGTCCAAAGAAACCATCCAAAGAGTGATGTTCAATTAAGTCATTAATCCGGCCACCGGGCCTAGTCAAGGCACCCATCCAATGGAGATGGACGAAAAAGCTTATGGTCTCGCCGCCAGGTTTGGCCAAGGCAATCATCCAAAGAGTGACGGACGAAAAGCTTTTAGTCCCATCGTCGGGCCTATTCAGCGCACCCATCCAAGGGAGATAGTCAAAAAAGCCTTTGGTCCTACCACCATGCCTGGTCAAAGCAACCATCCAAAGAGTGATGGTCAATTAAGTCATCGATACCGCCACCAAGCCTGGTCAACACGCCCACCCAAAGGAGATGGACAAAAAAGTCTTTGGTCTCACAGCCCGGCCTGGCCAAAGCAACCATCCAAAGAGTTATAATTAATTAAGCCGTTGATCCCATCGTGGGCCTGGTCAATGCACCCATCCAAAGGAGATGGACGAAAAGCCTTTAGTCCCGCCGCCAGGCCTGGCCAAAGCAACTATCCAAAGAGTGATGGTCAATTAAGTTTTGATCCCACCGTCGGATCTGGTCAAAGCATCCATCCAAGAAAGATGGTCAGCGGAAACTCTAATAATCAAGCAAGGTCTATGAAAAAAATTGTCCAAAGAAGGATAACCAACTGAACTCCTGGTTCGATGGACAACCAAACTCAGAACAGGTGAAGGGCAAAATGCATTTTCTTGAAACTTGGGAAATTCATATCTTATTACAACATCAATTTATGGTAATAAAAGCTACTCTCAAGAGATTTAAAGCACATTTTCTTACTTTCAAAAATTCATTTTTCGAAAAGTCACACTTTAATAAGTATATATTTATTCGATTTTTACATCAAATGGTTTCAAAATAAAGTTATGAAATCTTTTATGTTAATAAGGGTGTCTTCAAGTAAGTTTGTGTGAAATTCTTCACGGCAAAGAATATTTTCAATGAGAACAATCATTACAAATAAGATATTTCTAAAGGAATATAAAATCTATGCATTTTGGAAAACCTTTTTATGGAAAGTCATAGTGCTAAAGAGCAAAAGTTATAGCAAGATGAAATAGCATAAGCAATCGATGATGAAGAACATAACAACAAAGAATGTCAACTTGAGAGGAGAAGAAAAAATGGAAGAGTAGAAGTTTACTTAAGCTAAAGCGTAAGAAAACTTCTTATAAGAGGAGGGCGAGTGTTACACCCGAAATTCCAAGAACAAATTGATAAATGAAAGAGCCACCGTGCACAAATTAAGGGCATCATGTGCTATTTGGACCTTTATGTGTAAATGGAAGCTATTGTGTGCAATTAGAGGTCATCGTGTCCTATTTTGAGCCTTCGTATGTAGATCGAAACCATCAATTACAATTCAAGGCCATCAAGTGAAAAATAAAGCCATCGTGCATAATTGAGGTCGTTATGCATAA
Organism: Allium fistulosum; assembly: GCA_030737815.1. Taxonomy (NCBI): domain Eukaryota; kingdom Viridiplantae; phylum Streptophyta; class Magnoliopsida; order Asparagales; family Amaryllidaceae; genus Allium; species Allium fistulosum. The sequence goes on along the minus strand of CM060903.1, from coordinate 430,794,787 downwards.
TAAAGTATTCATACATACATAGAATTATCATGGATAAATGGAGCCATCATAGGTAAATGGAGCTATCACGTGTTAGTGAAGTAATCGTGTGCTGATTGAATAAAGCCATTAACATCATATATGAATGAAGCCATCGTGAAGAGTTATCGGACCATGATAGACCGATCGTGTGTTGATTGAATGAAGCTATCATGTATAGATGAAGTCATCGAATGTTGGTAGAGCCACTGTGTGTGAAGGGAGTCATCATGTGTAAATAGAGTCATCATGACTAATCTGATAAATCCGTCGCATATTAATTTAATGAAGTTGCTAAAGGATAAAGCAATCAAGCTATCATAGGGAGGTTCGTGAAGTAGCTATCTTAAAGCCATCATGGGTTAGCTTAGTGGAGCCTTCGTGATATTTCCTTTGGTTATCGTAAGATGACACATGGGGACCATCGTGAAGCAACTCAAGAAGCAGCCATCATGAGACAATTCATTAAAGGAGTTGATGTGTCAATATTGAAGGTCATCATGAGATAATGAACGACAAGCTATTGTGGAATAAGAAATTAATACTATTGGTCCACAACTTTAAAGGAAACTATAAAAAAATGTATGAGAGATTTTGTAGGATAATTTCGTAGTCCTCGCTTGATGATGCACAAAGGCCTTCATAAAGCTATTCCTGTAAACCTTTGCAAGGTCACAAATAAGAGCCATCGTGGGATGAGTCATTGAGTCAACCATCATGAAGTGTTGGAACGAAACATTTATAGTCGTCATAAAGAATACGAACCATCGTGAGAAGAAGAGCTATCACTGAATGTTTCTTTACGTCATCACATAGCAAGTTGTAACACAATATTATTCCACGAATGCCGGGTTCTTTCCATAAAGATCAATCACTGTCATCCACTCATCCCAACTGACACGTGGCACAAGACCAAAGGTTGAAGCTTTCTATAAATAGAGGGGTACCACCCCCCAAGAGGGACAGTTTTTTTAATTCCATCTTCTTCTTCATTTTCATTTTATTTTGAGTCAGAGAGAAAATTCGAATGTAGGGAATTAATGGATGATTGAGCAACCCTAATTTTAGGAATTTGTAACAAAAGCCTTGAAAAAAAAATGAAAACGACTCCTCGGGAATGTATGATTACTTCTCATGAATTCATGACCAACATACTTGACTAAGGGCAAAATCCTACACAAGAATCTTGAATTGTCTTAACCCAAATTTAGCACTAACAGCAATAAATGAAAATTTGATCCTTGTATATGTGCATGTGGAACAATATTTATAGCAGTTGAAATCTTGTTTGAAGAGCTCAAACTAAAGCATTAAGCCTTGGGAATCCTCGTAATCTTCAATGAAGTTGTTTGGTTTTAATGTAGGAAAGCCAAGATGCTAGATGGAGAAAACAACTCAGATGAGGATCAACTGGTGATCTGTACCAAGGCATGCTTTTATCAGAAAGGTTACATAAGGACAAAGTGTTGTTGGTGAACACTATGTCGTTGCCATGTGTGAGGAATGCAGATTAAGGATCTTAAGGCTAGAATTAACACTAGAGGGGGGGTGAATAGTGTTTTAAGAAATTTGCTAATATTTTTGAGTTTTATCTTAATTTGTTAACAGTGTATACACTAATCAGACACAGATATGAACACAGAATCAAACACAGATGCAAATATAAAGTAAAAGCAGTAAAGATAAGAACACACCGGATTTTATACTGGTTCAGAGTTACCCTACATCCAGTCCCGCAACACAAGTACAGATTTCCTTTCAACAACAATTCAACAATTACAACCCTCGGTTTCAAGGCTATGAGGTACACCCTCAATAATGACAATCCTCTGGGTAGAGATACTTGATTTCCGGGGCAACTAGTTCACCCAATTGATTTCCAGGGCTACAATCACACCTTTTCTCGCTTAATTGATTTCCAAGGCTACAATCACACCTTTTCTCGCTAATATATTACAAAAAAGTCTATAACTCTGAATAGCACTGAGAACCTTGTAGAGATAGTGATGAAGAATCAAACTAGAAGTAATAGAGTATGATTCGATGTTGATTTCGGCAGAGTAATGGTATGATTTTGTATTAAGAAATGTGGAAGAACAAGAGGAGTGAAAACCAGAAAAAAGTGATTAAAAATTCGTTGAAACTGACCCCTATTTATAGAAGAGCAACAGCCATGACCATTCATGAAGAGTTATGACGAATAGACACTTCTTTTGAAATTTGAATTTTAAACTCAACTGACACTATGTCGACATGGGATACTTGGGCATGTCGACATCCCAAAGGGATTTTTGGTGTTTTGATTTTCTTTGAAAATAACCTCTATCTTATATTAAAATTATTTTAAACTTTATAAATATACTTAACTATAGTTAAAATACATAAGTAAATATAAAGACCAATATATACATATTATTTAACTATAATTTAAATCAAAATATAAATAATTTAAAAGTTAAATATATTATTTGAAAAGATAGATTAAAATCAGGAGTAATTTTGACTCTGAAAATAAAGATGTTTTTGAGGCTAAAATTATTTAAAATCAGGATAGAGAGTTTTGAATCTTTTAAAAGGAAAGTTTTGAAATCATTTTGAAAACAAGATAATTTTGTAAAATCATTTGAATTAAAATTAGTGGATACAAAACAATGTCCCACTAGATTTTCGTAGGTTCCATCCTACTTAGGGTTCCATCCCTTTAACGGGCTCGAAGTGGATTCCATTCCACGAATAAATTGGATATTAAGATGCCAGTGCTTTTCTACGAGTTTTAACAAATATTCCTAATAAAACAAACTTAACCTTGAACTCTTGAACTCTTGATACTCTTGATAATCTTGATACTCATGAGTCTTCTATCTCTATATCTTGAATATCTATACTGTACAGTCTTCATTCTTGATACCTGCATGGTTAGATCCTGCATATACATATATATCTAAACTTGTAATGTTAGTATTTATATTTAATAATCTATTCTAAGGTTGTTGTCATCAAAACCAACTCCTCAGGGACTAACAATCTCCCCCGTTTTGATGATGACAACCTTTGTTTATAAAATATTCCTTCTATCCTAATAACTCCCCCTTAATCTATGCCTAACTATCCTATTTTATATTTCTCCCCCTTTGTCATCAACAAAAAATTTACTCCCCCTTACTCTTGGACTTTAGTACCTGCATTGATAAACTATACAACAGAATATATAATATATATATATTACGAAATAACGATACTTATGAGCATAATAACTTAATTAAAGACTATATTCATTTCAGTGTATATATATGTTTTACACACCAATCTTCAAACCAAATAAAATCAATCCACACAAAGTATCAATTCAAACTAAATTAAATCAAACAAATTAATTCAGACAAATCAAACAAAGAAAGAAAATTAAACGTTACGAGGAACATCAACCCATCCTTCTTCTCCAAAGATAGGGTCTTGTTTGATGGCATCCCAATTCTCATTATCAACAGATAGAGAAACGGGAGGATGTGCTTCATTATCATCCTTGTGCAGGGAGGAGATCATCTAACGAATTGCATCGAAGTGTCTCTCTTGTTCCTTGATCATTTGCATTTGACTCAATTCTAAGTGACGTTGATTATGGAGGACGATAGAGAGAATATTCTTGAATGAATTGAGTGTTTCTTCAAGATTTTCAGATAGATTGTGAATAGGATTGGCCATAATTGAATTAGAGAAAGAAATAAAGGATATAGAGAATGAAAAATAAATTTCAGTGAAGATTTCAGGAAGAAAAAGGTATATATAGGTGTAGAAATTCGTTTGAAATGAATAGACATTTGGTAGTTATTCAAATTTCAAATTCAAAATCAATAATCACTTCTGACCAGTACATGTCGACATGGTCAATAGGGGTATGTCGACATACTATAGTGAATTTTGATGATAATTTTATTTTGTGAATAATGATGTATATATATTTCTATAATATACTAACTATTATTCAAGATATAAAATAAGCTAGATGACAGGAAGGAAATTCAATTTCATTGCATAATAGGATAATACAATGATTAAACATAAAGAACTACACGAACATTCGAAATAAAACAAACTAAGGCAAATACAATAAGATACTAAAAGATAAAAACTAGTTAGAAGATGAAGATGATGAAGATAATCCAAGTTTCTTGTTGACTTTTGAAACGAACTTGTTCATCTTTGAAGACATGTTATCCAACTTCTTACTAACGGATCGTTTTAAAATCCGTTGATTCTCCACAATTATCTTTTGGTTTTTGAGAAGGGTTTTGTTGGATGGATTGGAAGGATATTCAATACTTTCTAAGGATGTTTCACCTTCTTCTTCTTCTTCTATTCCCATTTCATCCCTTTCTTCTTCTTCTTCCTATTCCATTTCTTCATGAGCCAAACGCTCTTCCTTTTCAGTAAGAGTCTCATAAGGTTGAAAAACATATGGGATTTTCATGAGAGAAATGTTTGAGATATTAAAAACTTTTCTAGAGACAAATTCTTCACCTTTGAAATCCACTCCAAAATAGTTGAAAATCGGAGTAAGGTAAATTCCATGATATAAAGTGTTTTCTCCCATTTCAAAATTTTTAGGACGAAGTTCATCCAAAATAACTTGCGCCCAATTGATATCATAGTTTCCGAAAATAGAAAAAAGTGCTTTTCACACTTTTGAGGTAGGATTGTTAAAATTTCCCGATCTTGGGGTCAAAGTATGTTGTAAGAGAAGATTGACAATCCTTGCTTTAGGACGAAAGTTTCGGTTTTTAAATTCAAAGTTTTCATCTTCTTCAAAAATATGATGAAATGTCTCACGATCATGTTCATCGATTTTAAAACTAGAAAGATCCATTCCCGTGCTTTAGCAATTAAGAATGGTACCTAAAAGATCACAATTCAAAACAATTTGAGTGCCTTTGACACTACTCCAAATTTCATTCTCATTTCCATTATAAAAACCACGGTTTAAATTAGCATAGAAGATTTTGACAAGATTAGGATAGCAAACAAAATCATTTTGAAAAGAGCCAATAAGACTTAAAACACCATTGTTTGCAAAAAGAGAATCAATTTCATAAATCTTGAAAAATAGCAAATTTTCCGGGATGGACTTTGGCATAATTAGCATAATTGATGTATGCTTTAATTGCCTCCGGATCATTGAATAATTTCTCTTTGATTTTTCTGGAAATTCTCATGGTTGAGGGGTTGCTTGAAGAGGCCATTAGAGTAGAGAGTAGAGAGCTTGAAGATATGAAGAGAGAGTTTGAATTTGAAAATGAAAGTGAAAAGATATGATAAAAGGTAGTGAATAAATAGACTTTCAAAGGACATTTTCTTTGGTCAAAAGGTATCTTTTCAGAGAAATAAATGAAGTGAAAAGGTGGAGGGAAATTCAAACATTTGAATTCAAAATTTGAAATTCAAATTCAGGTAGGTATGTCGATATCGTGGTAGGGGCCATGTCGACATGTGCCTTTAAATTTTCATGACATGATTTTTCCTAAGTTATCTAATACATACATACATATATATATATATACATATATAAATATTATTATTAATGTCTATATTTCTGAAATATTATTGTACTTATAATATATTTCAGAATGTGTCAAAAATAATAAAATAATAGTAAAAATAGAAAATAAAATTTAAAATTCAAACAACATATCAATTCAAAATCAATCAATCAAACAATCAAGCAACTAATTCTATGCAAGCAATTTCAACCAATTGTATTGTAAACGTGTACCTTTTTCTGAATCCATTTCTTTGAATTCGTCGGAGTCGTGAACTACAGTGAAACACAAATTCGAATTATCCGTCTTCTGATCATCATCACTTGAGAACGAATCTGAGTCATCTAGAGTAGCAGTAAATGCATGCTTCCGTTTCTTTGCTGGTTCATTGTTCATAGGAGGATTCTGTCTATCGGGATACGGACAGTCTCTTTTGATATGACCTGGTTCGTCACAATTGAAGCATTTGATAAAATTTGGTACTGTAGTCTGATTACCGGAATTCTTAAAGTTGTTTCTCTTGGAACTATTCAATTTCCTGTACTTCAGGAATTTCCTAAAATTCCTGGTCATAAATGCTATCTCTTCATCATTATCACTGTTTGAGTCTGATCATTCGATCAATGCATTGAATGCCATTAATTTCTTTTCAGATGCTTTGATTTCTCTTCTCCCGATCATTTGAACTTCAAACAACATTAGATTTCCAATCAATTCTTCTATCTTTAAAGTACTGATGTCATTTGCCTCTTAAATTGCAAGTGTCTTTTGATCCCATTCTGGAGTGAGAGAATTTAAAAAATTTCTGACTCGATCTTCTTCCGAAAATTCCTTTCCCAAAGATATTAAAGAATGCACAATATCTTGAAATCGACTATACATATCTGAAATAGACTCATTAGTATTCATTTTAAATAACTGAAACTGATTTGTGAGCATGGAACTTTTGGTCTGTTTAACTTTGCTTGTTCCTGCGTGAGTTACTTGCAAAGTTTTCCAGATTTCATATGCAGACTTACAAACTGACACTCTATTAAATTCATTTCTTTCAAGTGAACAAAACAGAATATCATTGCTTTAGAATTATTCTGTGCAACAGTCTTTTGCTCAGTGGTCCATTGTGCAAAATTAGTTGTGGGTTCAGAATATTCAGTTTGTGTGATATTCCAAGTATCTAATCCTACAGATTGTAAATATATTTTCATCCTACATGCCCAATATGCATAGTTACTGCCATTAAAAAGTGGTGGTCTGGCAGTAGACTGACCTTCTACAAATGAACTAGTGTTGGTGGAAATAGCAGTACTAGTGTTAGTAGCCATTTTGAAAATTTTCAAAATTCAGATAATGTAACTTTTGAAAACAAAGCTCTGATACCAAATGTGAGGAATGTGGATTAAGGATCTTAAGGCTAGAATTAACACTAGAGGGGGGGTGAATAGTGTTTTAAGAAATTTGTTAATCTTTTTGAGTTTTATCTTAATTTGTTAACAGTGTATACACTAACCAGACACAGATATGAACACAGAATCAAACACAGATGCAAATATAAAGTAAAAGTAGTAAAGGAAAGAACACACCGGATTTTATACTGGTGCGAAGTTACCCTACATCCAGTCCCGCAACACAAGTACGGATTTCCTTTCAACAACAATTCAACAATTACAACCCTCGGTTTCAAGGCTACGAGGTACACCCTCTAGAATTACAATCCTCTGGGTAGAGATACTTGATTTTCGGGGCAACAAGTTCACCCAATTGATTTTCAGGGCTACAATCACACCTTTTCTCGCTTAAATGATTTTCAAGGCTACAATCACACCTATTCTCGCTTAATTGATTTCCAAGGCTACAATCACACCTTTTATCGCTAATATATTACAAAGAAGTCAATAACTCTGAATAGCACTGAGAACCTTGTAGAGATAGTAATGAAGAATCAAACTAGAAGTAATCGAGTATGATTCAATGTTGATTTCGGTAGAGTAATGGTATGATTTTGTATTAAGAAATGTGGAAGAACAAGAGGAGTGAAAACCAGAAAAAAGTGATTAAAAATTCGTTGAAACTGACCCCTATTTATAGAAGAGCAACAGCCATGACCATTCATGAAGAGTTATGACGAATAGACACTTCTTTTGAAATTTGAATTTTAAACTCAACTGACACTATTTCGACATGGGGTACTTGGGCATGTCGACATCCCAAAGGGATTTTTGGTGTTTTGATTTTCTTTGAAAATAACCTCTATCTTATATTAAAATTATTTTAAACTTTATAAATATACTTAACTATAGTTAAAATACATAAGTAAATATAAAGACCAATATATACATATTATTTAACTATAATTTCAATCAAAGTATAAATAATTTAAAAGTTAAATATATTATTTGAAAAGATAGTTTAAAATCAGGAGTAATTCTGACTCTGAAAATAAAGATGTTTTTTAGGCTAAAATTATTTAAAATCAGGATAGAGAGTTTTGAATCTTTTAAAAGGAAAGTTTTGAAATCATTTTGAAAACAAGATAATTATGTAAAATCATTTGAATTAAAATTAGTGGATACAAAACAATGTCCCACTAGATTTTCGTAGGTTCCATCCTACTTAGGGTTCCATCCCTTTAACGGGCTCGAAGTGGATTCCATTCCACGAATAAATTGGATATTAAGATGCCAGTGCTTTTCTACGAGTTTTAACAAATATTCCTAATAAAACAAACTTAACCTTAAACTCTTGAACTCTTGATAATCTTGATACTCTTGATAATCTTGATACTCATGAGTCTTCTATCTCTATATCTTGAATCTATATACTGTACAGTCTTCATTCTTGATACCTGCATGGTTAGATCCTGCATATACATATATATCTAAACTTGTAATGTTAGTATTTATATTTTATAATCTATTCTAAGGTTGTTGTCATCAAAACCAACTCCTCAGGGACTAACAATCTCCCCCTTTTTGATGATGACAACCTTTGTTTATAAAATATTCCTTCTATCCTAATAACTCCCCTTAAAACTAACAACTCCCCCTTAATCTATGCCTAACTACCCTATTTTATATTTCTCCCCTTTGTCATCAACAAAAAATTTACCCCCCCTTACTCTTGGACTTTAGTACCTGCATTGAAAAACTATACAACAGAATATATAATATATAGTTTACGAAATAATGATACTTATGAGCATAATAACTTAATTAAAGACTATATTCATTTCAGTGTATATATATGTTTTACACACCAATCTTCAAACCAAATAAAATCAATCCACACAAAGTATCAATTCAAACTAAATTAAATCAAACAAATTAATTCAGACAAATCAAACAAAGAAAGAAAATTAAACGTTACGAGGAACATCAACCCATCCTTCTTCTCCAAAGATAGGGTCTTGTTTGATGGCATCCCAATTCTCATTATCAACAGATAGAGAAACGGGAGGATGTGCTTCATTATCATCCTTGTGCAGGGAGGAGATCATCCAACGAATTGCATCGAAGTGTCTCTCTTGTTCCTTGATCATATGCATTTGACTCAATTCTAAGTGACGTTGATTACGGAGGATGATAGAGAGAATATTCTTGAATGAATTGAGTGTTTCTTCAAGATTTTCAAATAGATTGTGAATAGGATTGGCCATAATTGAATTAGAGAAAGAAATGAAGGATATAGAGAATGAAAAATAAATTTCAGTGAAGATTTCTGGAAGAAAAAGGTATATATAGGTGTAGAAATTCGTTTGAAATGAATAGACATTTGGTAGTTATTCAAATTTCAGATTCAAAATCAATAATCACTTCTGACCAGTACATGTCGACATGGTCAAGAGGGGTATGTCGACATACTATAGTGAATTTTGATGATAATTTTATTTTGTGAATAATGATGTATATATATTTCTATAATATACTAACAATTATTCAAGATATAAAATAAGCTAGATGATAGGAAGGAAATTCAATTTCATTGCATAATAGGATAATACAATGATTAAACATAAAGAACTACATGAACATTCGAAATAAAACAAACTAAGACAAATACAATAAGATACTAAAAGATAAAACTAGTTAGAAGTTGAAGATGATGAAGATAATCCAAGTTTCTTGCTGACTTTTGAAACGAACTTGTTCATCTTTGAAGACATGTTATCCAACTTCTTACTAACGGATCGTTTTAAAATCCGTTGATTCTCCACAATTATCTTTTGGTTTTTGAGAAGGGTTTTGTTGGATGGATTGGAAGGATATTCAATACTTTCTAAGGATGTTTCACCTTCTTCTTCTTCTTCTATTTCCATTTCATCCCTTTCTTCTTCTTCTTCTTCTTCCTCTTCCATTTCTTCATGAGCCAAACGCTCTTCCTTTTCAGTAAGAGTCTCATAAGGTTGAAAAACATATGGGATTTTCATGAGAGAAATGTTTGAGATATTAAAAACTTTTCTAGAGACAAATTCTTCACCTTTGAAATCCACTCCAAAATAGTTGAAAATCCGAGTAAGGTAAATTCCATGATATAAAGTGTTTTCTTCCATTTCAAAATTTTTAGGACGAAGTTCATCCAAAATAACTTGCGCCCAATTGATATCATAGTTTCCGAAAATAGCAAAAAGTGCTTTACACACTTTTGAGGTAGGATTGTTAAAATTTTCCGATCTTAGGGTCAAAGTATGTTGTAAGAGAAGATTGACAATCCTTGCTTTAGGAAGAAAGTTTCGGTTTTTAAATTCAAAGTTTTCATCTCCTTCAAAAATATGATGAAATGTCTCACGATCATGTTCATCGATTTTAAAACTAGAAAGATCCATTCCCGTGCTTTTGCAATTAAGAATGGTACCCAAAAGATCACAATTCAAAACAATTTGAGTGCCTTTGACACTACTCCAAATTTCATTCTGTTTTCCATTATAAAAACCACGGTTTAAATTAGCATAGAAGATTTTGACAAGATTAGGATAGCAAACAAAATCATTTTGAGAAGAGTCAATAAGACTTAAAACACCATTTTTTGCAAAAGGAGAATCAATTTCATAAGAAGAAAAATCTTGAAAAGTAGTAAATTTTCCGAGATGGACTTTGTCATAATTAGCATAATTGATGTATGCTTTAATTACCTCCGGATCATTGAATAATTGCTCTTTGATTTTTCTGGAAGTTCTCATGGTTGAGGGGTTGCTTGAAGAGGCGATTAGAGTAGAGAGTAGAGAGCTTGAAGATATGAAGAGAGAGTTTGAATTTGAAAATGAAAGTGAAAAGATATGATAAAAGATAGTGAATAAATAGACTTTCAAAGGACATTTTCTCTGGTCAAAAGGTATCTTTTCAGAGAAATAAATGAAGTGAAACGGTGGAGGGAAATTCAAACATTTGAATTCAAAATTTGAAATTCAAATTCAGGTAGGTATGTCGACATCGTGGTAGGGGCCATGTCGACATGTGCCTTTGAATTTTCATGACATGATTTTTCCTAAGTTATCTAATACATATATATATATATATATTATTAATGTCTATATTTCTGAAATATTATTGTACTTATAATATATTTTAGAATTTGTCAAAAATAATAAAATAATAAAATAATAGTAAAAATAGAAAATAAAATTTAAAATTCAAACAACATATCAATTCAAAATCAATCAATCAAACAATCAAGCAACTAATTCTATGCCAGCAATTTCAACCAATTGTATTGTAAACGTGTACCTTTTTCTGAATCCATTTCTTTGAATTCGCCGGAGTCATGAACTGCAGTGAAACACAAATTCGAATTATCCGTCTTCTGATCATCATCACTTGAGGATGAGTCTGAGTCATCTAGAGTAGCAGTAAATGCATGCTTCCGTTTCTTTGCTGGTTCATTGTTCATAGGAGGATTCTGCCTATCTGGATACAGACAGTCTCTTTTGATATGACCTGGTTCATCACAATTGAAGCATTTGATAAAGTTTGGTACTGTAGTCTGATTACCGGAATTCTTAAAGTTGTTTCTCTTGGAACTATTCAATTTCATGTACTTCAGGAATTTCCTAAAATTCCTGGTCATAAATGCTATCTCTTTATCATTATCACTGTTTGAGTCTGATCCATCGGTCAATGCATTGAATGCCATTGATTTCTTTTCAGATGCTTTGATTTCTCTTCTCCCGATCATTTGAACTTCAAACGACATTAGATTTCCAATCAATTCTTCTATCTTTAAAGTACTAATGTCATTTGCCTCTTAAATTGCAAGTGTCTTTTGATCCCATTCTGGAGTGAGAGAATTTAAAAAATTTCTGACTCGATCTTCTTCCGAAAATTCCTTTCCCAAAGATATTAAAGAATGCACAATATCTTGAAATCGACTATACATATCTGAAATAGACTCATTAGTATTCATTTTAAATAACTGAAACTGATTTGTGAGCATGGAAATTTTGGTCTGTTTAACTTTGCTTGTTCCTGCGTGAGTTACTTGCAAAGTTTTCCAGATTTCATATGCAGACTTACAAATTAACACTCTATTAAATTCATTTCTTTCAAGTGAACAAAACAGAATATTCATTGCTTTAGAATTATTCTGTGCAACAGTCTTTTGCTCAGTGGTCCATTGTGCAAAATTAGTTGTTGGTTCAGAATATTCAGTTTGTGTGATATTCTAAGTATCTAATCCTACAGATTGTAAATATATTTTCATCCTACATGCCCAATATGCATAGTTACTGCCATTAAAAAGTGGTGGTCTGGCAGTAGACTGACCTTCTACAAATGAACTAGTGTTGGTGGAAATAGCAGTACTAGTGTTAGTAGCCATTTTGAAAATTTTCAAAATTTAGATAATGTAACTTTTGAAAACAAAGCTCTGATACCAAAATGTGAGGAATGCGGATTAAGGATCTTAAGGCTAGAATTAACACTAGAGGGGGGGTGAATAGTGTTTTAAGAAATTTGTTAATCTTTTTGAGTTTTATCTTAATTTGTTAACAGTGTATACACTAACCAGACACTGATATGAACACAGAATCAAACACAGATGCAAATATAAAGTAAAAGTAGTAAAGGAAAGAACACACCGGATTTTATACTGGTTCGGAGTTACCCTACATCCAGTCCCGCAACACAAGTACGGATTTCCTTTCAACAACAATTCAACAATTACAACCCTCGGTTTCAAGGCTACGAGGTACACCCTCTAGAATTACAATCCTCTGGGTAGAGATACTTGATTTCCGGGGCAACAAGTTCACCCAATTGATTTTCAGGGCTACAATCACACCTTTTCTCGCTTAATTGATTTCCAAGGCTACAATCACACCTATTCTCGCTTAATTGATTTCCAAGGCTACAATCACACCTTTTCTCGCTAATATATTACAAAGAAGTCAATAACTCTGAATAGCACTGAGAACCTTGTAGAGATAGTGATGAAGAATCAAACTAGAAGTAATCGAGTATGATTCGATGTTGATTTCGGCAGAGTAATGGTATGATTTTGTATTAAGAAATGTGGAAGAAGAAGAGGAGTGAAAACCAGAAAAAAGTGATTAAAAATTCATTGAAACTGACCCCTATTTATAGAAGAGCAATAGCCATGACCATTCATGAAGAGTTATGGCGAATAGAAACTTCTTTTGAAATTTGAATTTTGAACTCAACTGACACTATGTCGACATGGGGTACTTCGGCATGTCGACATCCCAAAGGGATTTTTGGTGTTTTGATTTTCTTTGAAAATAACCTCTATCTTATATTAAAATTATTTTAAACTTTATAAATATACTTAACTATAGTTAAAATACATAAGTAAATATAAAGACCAATATATACATATTATTTAACTATAATTTAAATAAAAGTATAAATAATTTAAAAGTTAAATATATTATTTGAAAAGATAGTTTAAAATCAGGAGTAATTTTGACTTTGAAAATAAAGATGTTTTTGAGGCTAAAATTATTTAAAATCAGGATAGAGAGTTTTGAATCTTTTAAAAGGAAAGTTTTGAAATCATTTTGAAAACAAGATAATTTTGTAAAATCATTTGAATTAAAATTAGTGGATACAAAACAATGTCCCACTAGATTTTCGTAGGTTCCATCCTACTTAGGGTTCCATCCCTTTAACGGGCTCGAAGTGGATTCCATTCCACGAATAAATTGGATATTAAGATGCCAGTGCTTTTCTACGAGTTTTAACAAATATTCCTAATAAAACAAACTTAACCTTAAACTCTTGAACTCTTGATAATCTTGATACTCTTGATAATCTTGATACTCATGAGTCTTCTATCTCTATATCTTGAATCAATATACCGTACAGTCTTCATTCTTGATACCTGCATGGTTAGATCCTGCATATACATATATATCTAAACTTGTAATGTTAGTATTTATATTTTATAATCTATTCTAAGGTTGTTGTCATCAAAACCAACTCCTCAGGGACTAACAATCTCCCCCTTTTTGATGATGACAACCTTTGTTTATAAAATATTCCTTCTATCCTAATAACTCCCCCTAAAACTAACAACTCCCCCTTAATCTATGCCTAACTACCCTATTTTATATTTCTCCCCCTTTGTCATCAACAAAAAATTTACCCCCCCTTACTCTTGGACTTTAGTACCTGCATTGATAAACTATACAACGGAATATATAATATATAGATTACGAAATAATGATACTTATGAGCATAATAACTTAATTAAAGACTATATTCATTTCAGTGTATATATATGTTTTACACACCAATCTTCAAACCAAATAAAATCAATCCACACAAAGTATCAATTCAAACTAAATTAAATCAAACAAATTAATTCAGACAAATCAAACAAAGAAAGAAAATTAAACGTTATGAGGAACACCAACCCATCCTTCTTCTCCAAAGATAGGGTCTTGTTTGATGGCATCCCAATTCTCATTATCAACAGATAGAGAAACGGGAGGATGTGTTTCATTATCATCCTTGTGCAGGGAGGAGATCATCCAACGAATTGCATCGAAGTGTCTCTCTTGTTCCTTGATCATATGCATTTGACTCAATTCTAAGTGACGTTGATTACGGAGGATGATAGAGAGAATATTCTTGAATGAATTGAGTGTTTCTTCAAGATTTTCAGATAGATTGTGAATAGGATTGGCCATAATTGAATTAGAGAAAGAAATGAAGGATATAGAGAATGAAAAATAAATTTCAGTGAAGATTTCTGGAAGAAAAAGGTATATATAGGTGTAGAAATTCGTTTGAAATGAATAGACATTTGGTAGTTATTCAAATTTTAGATTCAAAATCAATAATCACTTCTGACCAGTACATGTCGACATGGTCAAGAGGGGTATGTCGACATACTATAGTGAATTTTGATGATAATTTTATTTTGTGAATAATGATGTATATATATTTCTATAATATACTAACAATTATTCAAGATATAAAATAAGCTAGATGACAGGAAGGAAATTCAATTTCATTGCATAATAGGATAATACAATGATTAAACATAAAGAACTACACGAACATTCGAAATAAAACAAACTAAGACAAATGCAATAAGATACTAAAAGATAAAACTAGTTAGAAGATGAAGATGATGAAGATAATCCAAGTTTCTTGCTGACTTTTGAAACGAACTTGTTCATCTTTGAAGACATGTTATCCAACTTCTTACTAACGGATCGTTTTAAAATCCGTTGATTCTCCACAATTATCTTTTGGTTTTTGAGAAGGGTTTTGTTGGATGGATTGGAAGGATATTCAATACTTTCTAAGTATGTTTCACCTTCTTCTTCTTCTTCTATTTCCATTTCATCCCTTTCTTCTTCTTCTTCTTCTTCCTCTTCCATTTTCTTCATGAGCCAAACGCTCTTCCTTTTCAGTAAGAGTCTCATAAGGTTGAAAAACATATGGGATTTTCATGAGAGAAATGTTTGAGATATTAAAAACTTTTCTAGAGACAAATTCTTCACCTTTGAAATCCACTCCAAAATAGTTGAAAATCCGAGTAAGGTAAATTCCATGATATAAAGTGTTTTCTCCCATTTCAAAATTTTTAGGACGAAGTTCATCCAAAATAACTTGCGCCCAATTGATATCATAGTTTCCGAAAATAGCAAAAAGTGCTTTGCACACTTTTGAGGTAGGATTGTTAAAATTTCCCGATCTTGGGGTCAAAGTATGTTGTAAGAGAAGATTGACAATCCTTGCTTTAGGACGAAAGTTTCGGTTTTTAAATTCAAAGTTTTCATCTCCTTCAAAAATATGATGAAATGTCTCACGATCATGTTCATCGATTTTAAAACTAGAAAGATCCATTCCCGTGCTTTTGCAATTAAGAATGGTACCCAAAAGATCACAATTCAAAACAATTTGAGTGCCTTTGACACTACTCCAAATTTCATTCTCATTTCCATTATAAAAACCACGGTTTAAATTAGCATAGAAGATTTTGACAAGATTAGGATAGCAAACAAAATCATTTTGAGAAGAGTCAATAAGACTTAAAACACCATTGTTTGCAAAAAGAGAATCAATTTCATAAGAAGAAAAATCTTGAAAAGTAGCAAATTTTCCGGGATGGACTTTGGCATAATTAGCATAATTGATGTATGCTTTAATTGCCTCCGGATCATTGAATAATTGCTCTTTGATTTTTCTGGAAATTCTCATGGTTGAGGGGTTGCTTGAAGAGGCGATTAGAGTAGAGAGTAGAGAGAGCTTGAAGATATGAAGAGAGAGTTTGAATTTGAAAATGAAAGTGAAAAGATATGATAAAAGATAGTGAATAAATAGACTTTCAAAGGACATTTTCTCTGGTCAAAAGGTATCTTTTCAGAGAAAAAATGAAGTGAAAAGGTGGAGGGAAATTCAAACATTTGAATTCAAAATTTGAAATTCAAATTCAGGTAGGTATGTCGACATCGTGGTAGGGGCCATGTCGACATGTGCCTTTGAATTTTCATGACATGATTTTTCCTAAGTTATCTAATACATATATATATATATATATATTATTAATGTCTATATTTCTGAAATATTATTGTACTTATAATATATTTCAGAATTTGTCAGAAATAATAAAATAATAGTAAAAATAGAAAATAAAATTTAAAATTCAAACAACATATCAATTCAAAATCAATCAATCAAACAATCAAGCAACTAATTCTATGCAAGCAATTTCAACCAATTGTATTGTAAACGTGTACCTTTTTCTGAATCCATTTCTTTGAATTCGTCGGAGTCATGAACTGCAGTGAAACACAAATTCGAATTATCCGTCTTCTGATCATCATCACTTGAGGACGAGTCTGAGTCATCTAGAGTAGCAGTAAATGCATGCTTCCGTTTCTTTGCTGGTTCATTGTTCATAGGAGGATTCTGCCTATCTGGATACAGACAGTCTCTTTTGATATGACCTGGTTCGTCACAGTTGAAGCATTTGATAAAGTTTGGTACTGTAGTCTGATTACCGGAATTCTTAAAGTTGTTTCTCTTGGAACTATTCAATTTCCTGTACTTCAGGAATTTCCTAAAATTCCTGGTCATAAATGCTATCTCTTCATCATTATCACTGTTTGAGTCTAATCCATAGGTCAATGCATTGAATGCCATTGATTTCTTTTCAGATGCTTTGATTTCTCTTCTCCCGATCATTTGAACTTCGAACGACATTAGATTTCCAATCAATTCTTCTATCTTAAAAGTACTGATGTCATTTGCCTCTTAAATTGCAAGTGTCTTTTGATCCCATTCTGGAGTGAGAGAATTTAAAAATTTTCTGACTCGATCTTCTTCCAAAAATTCCTTTCCCAAAGATATTAAAGAATGCACAATATCTTGAAATCGACTATACATATCTGAAATAGACTCATTGGTATTCATTTTAAATAACTGAAACTGATTTGTGAGCATGGAAATTTTGGTCTGTTTAACTTTGCTTGTTCCTGCGTGAGTTACTTGCAAAGTTTTCCAGATTTCATATGCAGACTTACAAACTGGCACTCTATTAAATTCATTTCTTTCAAGTCAACAAAACAGAATATTCATTGCTTTAGAATTATTCTGTGCAACAGTCTTTTGCTCAGTGGTCCATTGTGCAAAATTAGTTGTGGGTTCAGAATATTCAGTTTGTGTGATATTCCAAGTATCTAATCCTACAGATTGTAAATATATTTTCATCCTACATGCCCAATATGCATAGTTACTGCCATTAAAAAGTGGTGGTCTGGCAGTAGACTGACCTTCTACAAATGAACTAGTGTTGGTGGAAATAGCGTACTAGTGTTAGTAGCCATTTTGAAAATTTTCAAAATTCAGATAATGAAACTTTTGAAAACAAAGCTCTGATACCAAATGTAAGCAATGTGGATTAAGGATCTTAAGGCTAGAATTAACACTAGAGGGGGGTGAATAGTGTTTTAAGAATTTTGTTAATCTTTTTGAGTTTTATCTTAATTTGTTAACAGTGTATACACTAATCAGACACATATATGAACACAAAATCAAACACAGATGCAAATATAAAGTAAAAGCAGTAAATGAAAGAACACACCAGAATTTATACTGGTTCGGAGTTACCCTACATCCAGTCCCGCAACACAAGTACGGATTTTCTTTCAACAACAATTCAACAATTACAACCCTCGGTTTCAAGGCTACGAGGTACACCCTCCAGAATGACAATCCTCTAGGTAGAGATACTTGATTTCCAGGGCAACAAGTTCACCCAATTGATTTCCAGGGCTACAATCACACCTTTTCTCGCTTAATTTATTTCCAAGGCTACAATCACACCTTTTCTCGCTTAATTGATTTCCAAGGCTACAATCACACCTTTTCTCGCTAATATATTACAAAGAAGTCTATAACTCCGAATAGCACTGAGAACCTTGTAGAGATAGTGATGAAGAATCAAACTAGAAGTGATCGAGTTTGATTCGATGTTGATTTCGGCAGAGTAATGATATTATTTTTATTAAGAAATATGGAAGAAGAATAGGAGTGAAAACAAAAAAAAAGTGATTAAAAATTCGTTGAAACTGACCCCTATTTATAGAAGAGCAACAGCCATGACCATTCATGAAGAGTTATGGCGAATTGACACTTCTTTTGAAATTTGAATTTTGAACTCAACTGACACTATGTCGACATGGGGTACTTGGGCATGTCGACATCCCAAATGGATTTTTGGTATTTGGATTTTCTTTGAAAATAACCTCTATCTTATATTAAAATTATTTTAAACTTTATAAATATACTTAACTATAGTTAAAATACATAAGTAAATATAAAGACCAATATATACATATTATTTAACTATAATTTAAATCAAAGTATAAATAATTTAAAAGTTAAATATATTATTTGAAAAGATAGTTTAAAATCAGGAGTAATTTTGACTCTGAAAATAAAGATGTTTTTGAGGCTAAAATTATTTAAAATCAGGATAGAGAGTTTTGAATCTTTTAAAAGGAAAGTTTTGAAATCATTTTGAAAACAAGATAATTTTGTAAAATCATTTGAATTAAAATTAGTGGATACAAAACAATGTCCCACTAGATTTTCGTAGGTTCCATCCTACTTAGGGTTCCATCCCTTTAACGGGCTCGAAGTGGATTCCATTCCATGAATAAATTGGATATCAAGATGCCAGTGCTTTTCTACGAGTTTTAAAAAATATTCCTAATAAAACAAACTTAACCTTGAACTCTTGATAATCTTGATACTCTTGATAATCTTGATACTCATGAGTCTTCTATCTCTATATCTTGAATCTCTATACTGTACAGTCTTCATTCTTGATACCTGCATGGTTAGATCCTGCATATACATATATATCTAAACTTGTAATGTTAGTATTTATATTTTATAATCTATTCTAAGGTTGTTGTCATCAAAACCAACTCCTCAGGGACTAACACCATGTAGATTGTGAAGGACATAGGGTGGTTGTTTTACAGTAATGCTTTTGTCAAATGAATAGTGTAATTTTATATTAATCTTGTCAGGGGAACAATATGGGGTCATTATCTCTTTATGTAGGGACGAACAAACACTTTTGTCAAATGTCCGCGGAGTCAAGACAAAGTGGCTCAGGCAAAATGGTCTAGGCATAGGGGCTCTCATGTTGCGAACTAACCGTATAATGATGAGATAGGCTAAGGTTGCATATATGAGGCCCCAAGCTTCCTGTTGACAATGATATTCTAGCGGGCCATTGTTTGAACCCAACAAATGATGGGAAGCCAATATTTATCATAAGCTAAATTGTTTGAGGTACTCACAGGGTGATGCGGGCTTGTACTGCTAGGAGCTTAGCTGGCGGGCCCAATATCTATTGTGATAAAATCGAGCAACAAGGATATCATATGGTTTTGAACGATAACCTAAGCTTAGATGTCTAAGCGATATGGTTTTAATGAGGAGACAAAGGTGCATATGTATATTGCATAAAGGTGCAACTTTAAATCGATTATGAAGCAGGACTTCGCCTAGATGATCGATAAGTGTATGACTTTGTGACCTTTACTATGCATCAGCAAAGTACATGCAAGCTTTGATATTTACTGAGGACTAAAGACAGACGCACGATTCACACAACGGAGACTCATAGGTTAGACCTAAATGTTGTTCTATAATAATTTATAATGGTTATAAGTTATTACAGGGATTATTTGTATATATGTGTGTGTAATTGTTATGTGTGTATACGTGAATAAATTAATTTTTAAATCACTAAAGTTAATTGAGTTGAATATGTGCAATTGGTGTGCGTATGTCTAATATAATTTAAATGTGTATTTGATTAATTAAGGGAGCTAAAATAAAATATATAATGTACATACCTTTAGGCCATAAATTAAGTGATCAATAGAGATTGATTACCAAATTTTAGCTGGTCCTATATGGAGAAAAGAAGGGTCAAATGTGTTTGTTTCGAGTGAGACATAAATGAAGATCTAATATATATGGTATATACTAATAGCCAATTAAACTTATATGGTGGTTCTATTTAATAGGAAAGATATCTCAAAACACTACCCAAAATATATCTTATATAATATGTAAATACCTATATATATTTTTGAAAATAATTAACTAAATACACATACACACATATATACACACAGAGTCACATATGTATATTTTATAGTTCTCTAAATATATATTTAAAATAAACTTGAAATAAATAAGTAAACAAATGAATGAATATATACATATACATACATACATACATACATACATACATACATACATACATATATACATACACACACACACACGAACCTACATAAATAAATAAATACACACATATATGTGTTTGTGTAATTGCCTTTTGTAATATGCGCACGCACGGACACACATATATAGTTACAAATCTCAATAACTGAATATTATGTGTGTGTGTGTGTGTATCGTTAAAATTAAACTAATACATATGTTGAGTATATTGAAACTCACGTAATTTAATTTAATTTATTTATCAAAAAATACTTTATAAATTAATCAAATTAAATTTATATAAAATATGATTTAATATAATTTGCATATTTTTCCATGATACACATAATTGATCTTTGGGTGGATTTAATATAAGAGTTTTTTTGAAATCACCCTTTTATTCCATGGGTTACCTTATAGATCCGGCACTCTTTACATATGCAACACTTCAAATTGGAGCTCCATGTTGCGTCAGTTTATACCTATCAGGCCCGAATTTTCACATCTTTTCCCGAGGTCAAACCACAAATGTACTTCAGGGCTGTTTAAATCTACTCATTGGATGATGATGTTTCTATTTTGCTTCAGATTTAATTTAGTTATATGGTTGTAATTTAATTGCTTTACTGCATTTTGATGACAATTTCTTCTAATATGTTGGCTCTTAGGAGCTATGACGATAGGGTCAGAGCTATTAAAAAAACACAAATATCTAATCATATTTTGCATTGAAATCATGTGTAATTTTTGTAACTTAACAGTCGGATCAAAAAATTACGCTTCTATTTTAATTATTAATAAAGATTATTTCTAACAATTATATATGTGTATGTGTGTATGCCTTTTAGTATATATATTTTGGCACGTGCATATAAACTCTTTATTAAATTTGAAAGTTCTATGTAGTTTGATAAAAAAAACTGAAAAACATAAAAAAAAAAATAATTTTTATTGTTGAAATAGGGTTTGAACTTGTAACATTGTTTATGTTTAAAATTTCCATTTGAAAATAGATGTTAATATTTGTTCACAGTGAGATTCGATTTCAAGGCCTCTTGTTTGCATGGAAAAACATTTTTGAAATTTCACGGTTGGACCAAAAAATTGTGTTTTTATTTCAACCATTAATAAAGATTAATAAAGATTTACGGTTTGGTTGATTTATCTAGAAAGATCTTGCATTACCTATTCTAATGCAGCCATATATATATTTGACTCGTTCTTTGAAGTCTAATTATAATTATGTTTGAATACGTCTAAGTAATTGTAGGGAGATTTTATCTCCTAATTTATTGAAAAGATCATATGAAATAACAATATAATATTTAAAAAGGTATATATAGGGGTATTTTATGAAGTTCACAGTTGAACTAAAAGATCGTGCTTCTATTCCAACTATTAATAAAGATATATAGAAAAATTATTTGAATGCTCTCATCGAAATGAGGACCACTTGTATTTTTTTTTAAGAAAAGAAAACAAACAGACATATCTTAGATACAAGTATGATGTTCTATAACACACTAAAATTATCTTTGCTCTAAGAGAAAACAAATGCTGTATTGGGGATATAGGATACTAAGAACACCTTAATCGGTGGTTGGAGATGAAAAAGCAGCAGAAATTCTCGTTTATTTTACCCTTCTCATTCTTCAACAGCGTAAATTTGAGAGCTGAAAAGAGATTTTTCCCTTTATAATTCTCTTTTACAGTGTGGATACCTTATGCGGATTTTAGAAAATATTTAGGATAAATGATTTTTTTAAGTCCGTTTAAAGCCTTAAATGACATTCTGTTCACTGAATTAACTATAAAAATGTACAAATGTTTTCAAAAAACCATCTACATGCGTTGTATGAACGGTTTTCTGAAAACATTTTTTTTTAATGACTAATTTCCTCCCACTCACTGTTGGAAGAGGGGGAGGAATCAACACCCTTTTTTTAGTCTTCTCACTTTAAAACCAATGCTATGCTAGAGATGCCAATGATACAAACGATGATTTTGATACAATTTACGCATTTTAAAACGTTGTCAATAATATGTTGTATAAAGTAGGGGTATTACGGTTGCGGTAACCGTCGTTATTATCACCAATCGTAATCGTAACCGTTGGTGACAGTTATAAATTTTTATAACCGTTACCGCAACCGTCTATGATGATTAACCGTCATATTTTCAATTTTGAAGCATGTCGTACATATATTTTCAATTATATGCATTATTGATGATAAATTGATATAATTTTAACTGTTTTTTGCAAATTTATTTATTTGTTCATAAAATGATCAATATGCATGCACACATTATTAGTTAATTAAAGCACATATTATTAATGTACAAGTTATTCCTTTAACTTAAAGTAATAATTTTTATACTTTAATGTTAAATATTACATAAAACAATCATGTATGGTTGGTATGATTAACCGTGGTTTTCAAATTCTTCAACCGTTACCGTTATAGATGGTAACCGCTTGAACGGTTGAACGATTCAACCGTAACAGCCCTGGTATAAAGCCCTCTATTTGTGCTGGCGGTAGAGTTGATAGTTACTCACAGAGCCCCGTAGCCTAATAGAGATCAGAAAATCTACCATTGATTACTCATCCATCACAAAACCATACGAGTACAGATAGGCCCGGCCCAAGGGCAAGGCCCACAAGGCCTTTGAATTGGGCAACCCCCTCTTATGGGGGCAACATGAAGTAAAAGAAGAATGTTAATTGTTTGTTTATGCTTTAAATAAACTTCTGTCACAAAAGTTTGCAATAATAGTTCTTGGTGGGGTGGTTTAAGGGCAACGATAAAATAGTGGGTTGGCGCAGTTTCAATTCCCCGCAGTGATAAAAGTGCAATTGTTTTATTTGCCTTTTTCGATTTTTTTTATTGGCCTAGGGCAACCTACTTCAATGGGCCGGCCCTGAGTACAGACAGAAGAAGAATATTTATCCAACAAATGAAAACACGATCTTTACAAATGAACTGTAATAATATAACTTAAGTTCCCAAATATACGGTAAGGTTTGTTGAAATCTGAATTTTTGAACGTAGGAATCCATCACAAAACCGTTGTAAACTTTTTTCATTTAGTTTATTCACGCTAACAGCCGTTTAAATTGTTTTATTACCGATTGAATTAAGCTCGAACAGAGAAGTTTAACCAGTTGATTAAATGGTGAATATGCAATACCATATAATTGTAAGACCTAAAAAATAAAATTTCCTTTTCCATTTAGTTTATCACAAAATTATACACACTGCCATAAACAAAAACATTTATGCAACAACAGAACGAAGGCAAGTTTTCCTTCCTTTCATCGTTTCACAATTTCATGTATGTACCAAATTACTCATCATATAATAACAAGAATAACCTTTCTCAGCCTCTGCATAAATATATAAAAAAGAAAAAAAATATATATATAAAAAAAAAAATGTGTACAAAAGGAACTAGGAAGAAGAATACATTCCAATCTTCACTGCAAATTCCTCGATCCTCTGATTCAATTTTGCAAAAACACCCACCATAGGCGCAGTATTGTAAGTACACGCCTCGGTCTGCATATAATTCCCTCTAACATCCTTAAATTTATCCTGATAATTCGGCCCTCCCACTATGGCACCCACAAGCACATTGGGGTTAGGGCTTGTTCGTCCGTACCATTCATCGTACCCTTGCGTACATCCAATAAATCTTTTATCCTCTTTGTAAGCCGGTAAGCTAGCTGCTCTATGATGTACTCTTAAAGGATACTTTTCTCCGTATCCTACTAAATAACTCATGTTCATTGGGTTCATTCCAATTATGTAATCCGCTTGGGCCTTCGCTAGCTGCAACAACTCTTCTGGGCCCACTGGGCCGTCTGGGCAGCCCATCTGTTATAAACCACAACCTATAGTTTTTAAAAGATATAAAAAATTAATTTTATTTTTTATTTTTACCGTGAGGTGAGATTGAGACAGGTAGTCGGAGTAGACAGTAAGAAGAAAAGCTGCACCGGAAACGTATTGCATATTGTTCCACTGTCTAATGTAAAGTAGACCTCCAGGTGTTCTATCAACGTTGCTTCCATTGTTTTTGTTCAGGCAAGCGCAAACAAAATGATCTGCTTTGCTTCTGTATTGCTTTAGTACGTGCTTATGCTTTTGAGATAGTTTCTCTTCCTCCAATAATAGCTGTTGTTTGTAAGCAAGACAAAACAAGACAATGGTAAAGATAAAGTTATATTCAAACTTCAGAGACCGACACAGAAAGGTTGGACTGAAATCAGGATTTAAGCACATGAAGGGTGTGCCCCATTCGCATTAAGGACAGGTGTCTTAATGTAGGTCATGGGTATGGTTCTATACTTTGATGGAGTAGACCATCGTTTCATTAAAGAATCAACTAGCCCTGTCTCCGTACATTAAAGAGCAGCAATAAACAGTTGGTCTGTCTGACCCTATCTTTACCCTCCACTCCTATCTTTTATTCCAGTGCAGTTAGGACTTGAAAGTGAAAAGATGTAAAAGAAGAAAGAATAATTACTTTGGCAGCTAGGACTTGAACCCCAGCGAATTTAACGTCCCAGCTGAACTCTGTAATGGCCCAACCAATCCCACCAAAACAGTGCGCCTTGTCAATTACATATTCCAAATACTTGTTCCCTTCTTCTTCTTCTTCCCATGTTGCCTTCTGCAGCCACAGCGCCGCCCACAGTAGCTCGTCTCTGTATCCGCTCACCGACGCATAGTAACTTTTCACGTCCCCAATGCTCGTGTCGTAGCTTCCTCTGTACTTGTCCCCAAATTCGAACAACTAGATGCAGTAATCAATTCAACGAATGTTATATTTTGGATAACATTTATTAAGGAATGTATATGAATGCTAGCGGTTACCTGTTGGGCATGGTGGAGAAGTAAATGAGAATAATGAGGGTTGATTTTTCTGAAGACTATTGAGGCGGCTGCCATGGCGGCGGCTGTCTCGCCTGCTAGGTCTGAACCGGGGTTTT
This sequence comes from Allium fistulosum, assembly GCA_030737815.1. Taxonomy (NCBI): domain Eukaryota; kingdom Viridiplantae; phylum Streptophyta; class Magnoliopsida; order Asparagales; family Amaryllidaceae; genus Allium; species Allium fistulosum. The sequence continues at coordinate 430,769,024 of CM060903.1, read as the reverse complement.
CTGAATCGATTTTGTAGGCTTTTCTTGATGTTGTCATGTCTTCTGGTCTCTGCCAACAGTAATGATCCGTGCCTCCATCTCCTACCTGATTATGATAAACACTAAAATTAATTGATGTCAATGAAGATGTGCAAGTATTTGGTTTATCTGGGTATTATAAAAAAAAGGAAATGCACCTCTGCCCAGAGGACATTAGGATGAGTATGAGCCTTGATGAAATAGTCAGTGCCCCATTTGATGGCTTCTAAAGCATGTTTCAGCTCCCCTGCTGCTTCAATCTCTTTTCCGTACTCGATAACGCTCCATGATAGCATTGTTACTGTGAATGCCATCGGCAGACCGAATTTTACATGGTCTCCTGCATCATAGTACCCTCCTACTAAATCCACCTATATTCACAAAATAAATAATGAATTAACTATTAATACAATAATGTTGAAATGAAAGAAGAACTAAATACCCCTTGTTGAAGGCCATCGGTGAGCCCAGAATGATCCCGCCATTGAACTCTTTGATTGTAAGGCAGATGACCGGATCGTTGTGCTTCAAAGTAAAGAAGACTTTTGGAAAGTGCTTCTTTGTAGTCCAATGAAGAGGATGACGAAGTCATTAATGTTATGACCATTGTGAAGGAAATGAAAGAAAAGCAATGTGTCTTCTTCTTCATTTTTTTGCAGGAGGTGCTTACTGCAAACAGGAAATGAGTGAAAAAGAAAGTGCTTTACTTTCACATGAAGAATTAGAAGGATGGAAGCTATATTTATGTATGTGATGTATTTTTGGGAGGGGGTTAATTAAGGTTATTTAATTAAGAGATGGGCAGATCCAAAGTGCAAAGTGTAAATGTAGGAAGAGAAAATCCTTGTCGCATATGTCTCAATACAGTTATTACCGTCCGTTAAATGATTAAAACTGTTTTATTAGCAATAATATGTTAAATTAAGATTGTTTAATTATAAAACTGTATTGTTTATTTTATTTTATGATGCACATAAAATATTTTTCAACATTAAATATAAATATATTAGATGAAGTGAGAATATAAACTTTGAGTTGTTTCGTTATGTTGTGTTTGCTCACCTACACACATTCTAATTTGTCAATAATTTTTGAAGACTTGTTTGGAGAAGTAGGTGATTACCACTTAAAAAACATGTTGTGGCGAGACAGACGAAGATTTTTATTTTTTTTAATTTATTTAAGATTTTATGTACTAGATACAAACATTAATTTAAAATATTATTTTAATACAAAGTTAATTTTGAGGTGATCAAATTTCAGAAGTTTTCCATACAACATAGTAAGCCATGTACATCGATTTCTGCGTTGGATTAAATAGAGTATTAAACTAACTGATGTTATTTGTTGGATCATTAACAGTAGCGTTATAGTATAGCATTTAAAATTGATTCAAGTACTCTCTGCTGACTTGTGAATATAGGAAAGTATCTTAGTTATAGGAGGACAACAAGGTTGACTAGTAGATTACAAGTAACCGTAACTCTATCTTATTTTCATGTTTAATGTGAAAGAATATACTTATTAGGTGTACCAGTTATTTGATAAGTAAACTAAGGGGTGCACATGTAATGTTTGATCTAGTCATGTCTCCATGTCATTTATTTCCCCTTCTTAGTCTAGTAATAGTCAATGTTTCACTTTCACCGGTGAGTAATGAAGTGGATAAGTTCAAAACATTTCAATATATAACTCAACTATTAACTATATATTTATTAAAATTTATTTAACTTCTTTATTGTCGTTCTTAATTTTTTATTTAAAAACGATGTAGATTATGAATCAAAGTCTTTCTGTTTCTTCAAATTTGAATAATTAGTTACGCTCACTTTCTCTTTTAGTATAATTAGATGAATATATTCATATAAATAAACAATTTAAATGATAATTTTGTAAGTCCAACCAACAATTTTAGGTTTATGTTATTATTTTCTAAATTGATAATTTATATGGAAGTACATTATAGTTTAGCGATTGTATATCATTTTCTATACAATTAGATTATCTCAAATCAACTACTTCAAGATTCGAAAATAGACGTCGATGATGCTGCAATGATCATCAAAATTATTTTCGAACGACAAAGTAAGTACAATATTTATTTTGCACAACATTAAGTAAACTAAGTGGCTAAATAAATTTCCATTGCATCAATTTATTTTTACATAATTAATTACATCATCATTAACCCATATGGTTCCCACGTGGAAGTAAATATATAAGAAATAAATATAGTGTCATCCCGACAAATGAAGATGTCGGCACGACACTTAACCGGTTATAATTCCTACTTTTACACAACAGAATTTTCAAAATAACTTTTATTTGTTAGATAAGACTTCTGCTTCGTCTTTAGAGTCTTTATTCGTCTACCCAAAAGTTACATGTCCAAAGCATAAACTTAGCCTATTTGAATGAGTACCCACGGGTTTATACGAAATAATAAAAAAAATTGGTCAATTATAAAATCTGGTATGACTAAATCTTCACCTTAATCAACCATAGTGAGACCGCACTGCAATTTCATCATATATGTAAACAAGCTTCAGTCATTAGTATACATTAGCTTTGCATTCAATTCATAAGTATACCCTGTACTCACCACCCAATTATGAACCATATCATATTAATATTTATCACATTCAAATTAAGTATACCATATACTTAATATTCAGTTATGAACATGTCATATAGTCATCAACCATCCATACAAAAATCATATAATCTCTTATTTTAGGTGTCAGTATTTTAAGTTATCATCAACTTATTTTAGAGATTACCTCTCTAGGTTTATCTATTACTAATTTATCTTTTTCTCGAACAACGTCATCTGATGAAATGACCACTCATTCCACCATGGGAACCACCCTGACTAGAGCCATCCCGAATCTCCTACGTGGTTGAATGTAAGCACCCTGAATACATTATAGCAAGCGTTCTTACTAAACTCTTAATCCTGAAACACTTTTGTTTCACGTTGTCGATTCATATTATTTATAACACCACTGTGATGTTTGGCACCATGCCATAAACCTACATTAAAGTTTAAATTTTTCTTGATTGAACTCTATCGTAGCACCTTCCCATATACCATTGATTTTTGGACTTTAGTAGTCTTGGCACCCTGACATTTAATAATTCTGTGAGCTGGTATATCTTTACGGTCATGTTTCAAGCCCATTCTTTCACTTATTTATTGTGTACCCTACACATTTTTTAGATAAAATGTTTTTATCTTTGATCAAATGATATGCTTCTATTTCTTAGCTTCTCTAAGATTTCTTTCATTTCAAAATTTGTTAACACAATTTTAACCTATTAAATTCTTCAATAATTTCATCCCTATGAATTAGTCAATCAAAACTTGGAAACTGTCTATCAAAGTTCACTAAGTTTTTCTTGTTTTACATAGAATATTTTAGCTTTCCATATAAGCCATCACAAGTTTAGCCTAGCTATTACAAGTTGGCTTTTTCATAAGCTATCACATGCTGATTTTTCTAGGCTATCGCAAGTTGATCCTCAACTAGTTGTAGCGGGTTGATAGTTTCATTAGCTCTCATAAGTTAAGGTCTTATAAGCTATCACAAGTTTTTAACTCTACTAGCTATCGCAAATTGAGCCCCAAGGAGTTATTGCAAATTTACGTTTTTGTATGCTGTCACAAGTTGAACCCTTACGGGTTATCACAAATTGAACAACAATAACTATAGTAGGTTGAGCCCTTAGGGACTATCGCATATTGATAGATCAAGTACTATCGAAGGTTGACATTACAAACGCTACACAATTTAAGATGGAAAATCTGTAATTAACTTAAACTGTGTTATCACCATTCAAAGGAATTACTTTATATCAAACCTCATTTTGTGTCAAATTCTCATTGGTATATACAAGCCCTTACAATTTTCTTTTCAAAATTTATTAATTGCATACCCAATTAATTAATTATCTTAAATTAATTACTCTTTCCTTGGGCAAACAATTCATATAAAATAAAAAGTTAACACGAAAATGCCAAAAAGTCACCCAAAATCCGAATTATCATATTTTACCTCATATCAAAATTTTAGGCATTGGTGCAAGAGGTTATAAGTTCGAAACTTGTGCAGCGTGATTCGAACGTTTATTGACATGTGATATGTTGTCCCAATGACATGTTGTATATAAATTACCATTTTAAAAAAATTAGGTTTAAATAATTATTTCTCGTATATTTAATAATTAATTTTCTTAACATTAAGCATTTTCTTAATTTAGAAAATTCAAAATAATTTCCAAAAACTGTGAATTTTAAAACCCACCTTCCTTTTATCATTATAAACATCAAATTAAATTTTCATAGCATTGAAATATGACTAAGTCATGTTTTATCCTAAAACATGACTAAGTTTTTTTTCTCTTTAAATTCCAAAATACATTCAAAACGATGTTTAATCATTCAAACATAATTTCAATCATCAAAATCATTCATTCAAACCCAAATCAAAACCCAAATGGGTTAGAAAGAGTTTTAGGGAAATTTGTACTTACCTTAGCTTTGAAAACATTAATTTAATCTTCTTTCTTCTTAGAATGAAAGCTTGAGTCTTCTACCTTTTGTTTTCTTTTTCTCTTGCTTAGAAATATGGTCGACCTTGTAGTAGTTTTAGGGTTTATGTTTAAAAAATAAAAGTGAAGTTGTATGAGGAAAATATGGCTAAGCAAGATATGTTACTGATTTTAGCTTGGGCCAATTCCCCTCCTTGCCTAATCTCACTAATATATTTTCCTTATAATTCTTCTCTTCCCAAAAAATTAATTACCTATTTTCATTAACAAGGCCAACTTTAATTGCTCTAATTACCCATGGTCCATTTAATTAATTTTTAAAACGTCACACACTTAATTAACCAAATCTTTCTAGGCAATTCTTGTAATTAAATAATTTAATTTACCTATCTAATAATTTATTCTTATTATTAATAATTTTAATTTAATCTTTCATATTATGGCACTCCAAAATATGAGGTGTTACAGTCCAACCTTCATATAAAAATTTTGTCCTTGAAATTTAGATATGTAGAATACAAAAATTACACTAATACCTCGAAAATGTCAAATCATCATCATATAAGTAGACAAAAGTACACAAGGCTACACTAGTACCCTACTAATGTAAGTCACCAATCATCAAACAAAAATGTATTAGTGCAATAGCTAACACATGATCATATCATACACGAATTCACTAATGCCACCACTATTAAATACAATTGACAAACAAAGAACCCTGCTATGTACATATATATATATATATATATATATATATATATATATATAATAACTCGGCATAAATATTCCTAATCCCTTCCTTTACCTCTCAGGCACAATCATCTTTGTTGTCACTCCATTGGATGTGACTAAGTCAGATAACTTTGTTCCTAAATTCCTTCGTATCACAACCTACTATTCTTTTCGTCCGTCAATCATAAGTCAAATTTGGCTCTATAGATAAAAAATTTATCGCCCTTGGTTTCACTACCAAACTTAGATCGTGCACATATTTCCTCAAATTTTATATATGAAAACATTATGCACAAATGCTAAACTACCTGGCAACTTGTAATGACCCTAAAATAAAATAAAAATAAAGTGAAAAATATACATTTATGTTAGGAAATTCTGAGATTATAAAATGTATATATATTGCATTAAAACAGAAAAGAATTTGGCAATAAATAAAATTGCATGGGAGCTTCTGTTCGATAAAATGCAAGGAATTAAGGTGATTAGAAGAAAAATTGGAACTCAAAATAAATATAGCTTTATGTTCAAAGAATTATGTAAATATATATATATATATATATATATATATATATATATATATATGGGGTATTTGTTGTTTTATATGAAGATAAAATAAAATGAAGTTTAATGTAAAAGTTTATATGTCTTATAATTGTGCCAGAAATAATTAGCATAATATTTTTAATTTAAATATAAAAGGAGTTGCTGATTTGACAAAAAGGCAGAAATATATATATACACATATATAGAATCAAATAAAATTTCCATACTATATTTATTCCAGGCAAATAATTTGGGTAAATAATTTTACATTACATAATAAGGTATGATAGTATGCATGATAAATGGGAAATAACAGATAGGTAGAAAAAAAAAATACAAAGGAGATTTTCAGATTCCTTAAACTTGTAAAAAGAAATAATGAACTGAGGGTCACATGCTTATTGCATGAGTAGAAAAGAGTCATGAAAATAGTATTGAGTGTTTAAAGATGCATGATCCCCGAAATAGCTAATTAAAGTAACCTAAATGTGTGCATTTCCAATTTATGCTCACACAGGAATATGATGTGTACATAAACATCTAAGGGTATCAGGGGAATTACCCATTTTCTTAAACCCTAGAATGGATTTATAAATAACTGCACATAGCCAAATCCATCATTCTCTCGGGATCAAAACAAAAATAAAAGAATAAACTAGGAGAAACACCAGCTTGAGGCTTTGGGGGGAATTTGTTGTTCAAAGGATTAAGGCAGTAAAAGGAAAAAAAAACCTTATGTGAGTATTTATCCTTTGTATGCAATGGCATTAAGTCCTATTGCAGGCAGCCTAAAAAATATTATGAGTCATTTGAATCTCTGAAATAAATTGTTATGAGTGATATGGATGTTTGTTTGTGCATTTTTGTTTGGAGCATTAATCTGTAAGTGGGTTTTTAGAGTTAACATGATTTGAGCATTCTTGTTCTATTTTTAAACATGGACATAGATTAAACAGGGGAACATGGGGTTGAACCAGAAAATATACAAGTAGTCATATCTCTCTGAAATATGAATGAAAGAAAAACTAGATTGGTCACTTGGGAGATAGTCAATGATCTGCTTACTCCAGGTGGGAGCAAGCATATGCATGGTGCAACTGCATCCTGAGGCCTTTGTGTGTTGGAATAAATTAAGTAACCTGGGAGTTTCCTTCACAATGCATACATAGTGTTCATTTGACAAGGAGTTAAAGACCATAAAACAAATGGGGACAGGGGTTTAAAAATCTGGGTTATAAATATTCAGATATGGTGTTAGATTTAATCAAAATAAACATTATTCATTGATTAATTGCTGGGTGAAATTTGGAGTATGAAACCTGAGTTTACCTATCTAAGATTTGGTGTGGATGAATTAAGAATTGTACACATGATTATTTAAACTGTTTGCTGTGTATTGTTTAATTTGTTGAATGTGACCTTGTATCTCTTTGAATGAACCAAAACATGCTAAGTATAAAACCTGTTAAACTAAGAAGGCACTGCAAGATTACTAAAATTATGTGTAAGTATACAAAAATTGATAAATGCTCATACCAGTGTAAACTGACCCTTTTGGTTGTCCTTGCAATCATCTGGGCGTCTCAAAAATTCTTTGGGGCAGCTAAATGATTTGCTTGCAGGAAATTGAATTTGGCTTGATGAGTAAAGAATGCATTGGCTGCTAGTATAAATAAGAGAGACTTGTTTTAAAAATTTGCAGTTGCATTGTAATGAAATTACTAGACAAATTCTATTTTCTGTAATTGAAGTTACTTATAGGAAACTTTCTAAGTATTTTGGGGTTGAAAATATGTACTTAAGCAAAACCTGTTGTGAGTGATCATTGATGATGTCTGGTTAACTACTAATTTATTTTATGAATGATTGATTTGGAGAAAATAAGGAGATAGACATATCATATACATACGATATGTGCATAAATATTTGATCTCTGATTTTTATTGCCTATATTTTGCCTTATGGAAATTAAACAGTTAAGGGGATTGATTTTTGAAATGAACTCTCAAGATTTTAGTAGAATATTCAAGTGAAATGAATTTGTGCATGGCAGGTAAATGATACTGGCATGTGCATGAATTCTGGAAGTTTGTATGTATTTGAATATTTAAATTTCAAATAGCACTATGAGAGCAGTAGACTTGGAAGATACTGAATTTTGAATAATTGAATGAATACATATAAGAAAGCATTTCCAAAAAAAAAACTAGACACAAACATGCTGGGGATTAGGAGTAGGAATTTGTAGAAGCTTGTTAAAATGAGGGATATGGGTTTGCAAGTGGTAAAAGAGGGACTATGGCTGGTCTAGATGGCCATGGGTCAAACCTTTGGAGCCTGGAACCACTTCATTTCAATCAGTGAAGTGTAAAGTGCTTCCGGGACAAATCAAAGAAAACACCAAGCAGCCCTTAGATAACACCAAGCATATTCCACAGATTACCAAGTATGTAAGTATGCATCATGTTAAATTTAAAAATGCTAAAAATCCTCATCTGATCAACCTGAAATGATAAATGGAAATTACGTCCAATATCCATGCCTGCTAGTAAAATTTGTAAGTAATTTCATGCATACACTTGATAACTATCATGAGATCAAGGAAATACCATTTTAGTGTTAATAGAACTATTTAGGCAGATTGATATATATATATATATATAGTCAAATAAAAGTATAAGTGTTATAATTTGCTAAAAATATACCTCTGGCAGTAGAACAAAATTTAGAAAGGAAATAAGTGGCTTGTCAATAGCTTGTATGGTATTTTGTTTTCAATTTGATTTAAATCCCCTCTGATAAAAATAATAATAATAATAATAATACTAATAAAGAAACAATTGTATATCATCAAATATATAATTGTCTTAATTTGTTTGTACACTGATATGATTATAATGGTAAAAATCAGGGTCTTGGGAAAAATATTTGGAAACTATATAAAAATTCAAATATAAAAGAATTGGGGTTTAGTGGTGAATTCCTCTTGAATGTAAAAAAAAAAATCTATGTGTTTTAGAGTGAGGGTCACCACACAACTCGACCTGGTAAACAAGTTTACCAATCCTCTCAATCATTGGAAACGGTCCCACATATTTAGGTGCCAATTTTACTGTCTTTCCAAAGTGCATAACTCCTCGCATTGGAGAAACCTTAATAAGCACATAATCGCTTACTGCAAACTCAAGCTCTTTTCTCTTCTTGTTGGCATAACTCTTCTACCTTGATTGTGTTCCCTTTATTCTAGCGTGAATCAATTCTACTTTCTCAATAGCATCCCTTGTCAAATCAGGTCCCAAACAAGTATATCCCTCATGTCTAACCAACAAATGAGTAGCTTAAATGGTCAACCATAAAGCACCTCAAAATGTCTCATCCCGATACTCGATTGGTTACTATTATCTTAGGCAAACTCTACTATATGCAAATGTTCTTTCTAAGATCCTCCAAAATTCAAAACACATGCCCTTAGAAAATCCACGAGCACATGGTTCACCCTTTTGGTTTCACCAACAGTCTATGGATGGTAAGCCATACTCAAGTTTAACTCTGTACTTAATGCATTATGGAAACTTCTCCAGAACTCACGAGTGAACAATGGATCTCTATCATTAATAATACTATTTGAAATCTCATGTCATCTCACCACATTCTTCATGTATAGCTTTGCTAAGATGGCAGTAATTCTTATCGATTTCAGGGATAATGTAACGACCTGGATTTTCGGACCAGTCAAAATCGCCGAAATCCCGCCCTTTCTAAAATAAAATAAAAAGACAACTACTGACTTAATACACATCATCATCTGATAAATATACACCACTACCATAAAAGTATATCAAAATACATGCAACCAATTCAGGAGGTTTTCTCCCATAATAAGGCAATTGGGTTCTAGCCTTTCCAAAATCAATAAGCATATCCCTCTAACGGCCGCCTTTTGAGCCCCCAAGTGTCGACACAAATATATCCATGGTATTCACATGCTAAGCATCCAAGTGCTAGAAAGACAGAATGTTAGGGTAAATAAAAAGAAGAAAAGAAAATGAACAAGAAAGAAGAGGACAAAAATATCAAAATCTCACAGTAGAATGATAACATATAATATCTAAAGATAATACATAGAGCAACTCTCGTATACATAGATGATATGGCAACTAATTTAAGTACTATCATCAGATTGGACAGTTATAATAGCCTGTCCTATACATTTATCAGATACATCCAGTTGTTATACGATTACTCTGATAGGTTGTATTATTGATATTATATCCTATAGATTTAGTTCAGTGTTGTATATTAATTAGATTATGACATGTCTTTTGATATTTTTCATTTGTTTGTTTTAGAACGGACGAGTTTTTTTAGTGATTTTGAATGGTTCAAAATCCCGGGTCATTACAGATAAAATGAGCATTCTTAATCAATCTATCAACTATCACCCAAATACTATCATTTCCCATCCTCGACCTATGCAACCGATCTACAAAATCCATAGATATTAAATCCCAGTTCCAAGCCCGTATTTTCAAAGGTTGAAGTAAACCGCTCGCTTTTGATGCTCAGCTTTCACTTGCTATAGGTGAAACACTCCTTCATACATTCTCATATGTCTCTCTTCTTCCCTTCTCAAAATAAGACTCTTTTCATATCACGATATATCTTCGTGCCACCGGGATGAATGGTAAACTAAGACCGATGACTTTTTCCAAGACTTCTTTTTGAAGTTCTCCTACATTCAAAACACATGGTCTTTCTTTTTTTCTTAAGTTATCCCTTTGAGTCTATCCAAATACTATTACGTCTTTCACATCCGCCCCACCTCTAATCATCTAATTCTTTCGACTATTAATGAGTCCTCCTTCTGCCTTGTAGCATTTCTATCCATAAGTGTTGGAATTACATCCAAATTTACTAACATCCCAAAATCTTTACTTGACCCAGCATTTTTCCTATAGTGCATTTCACAGGAGGCTAACTTCTCTAACTAATAGAGTTAAGGGTACGAGGCTGCCTTTGAGGCAATTATTAATTATTACATATATCTAACTCGATAACCAATCTTGTTTGAAATAATAGTGTTTTCATTTTATTATATAATTGATATATTGTGTTGTATCAATTAATTAATTTAATTAACAGTATATTTGGTACAAAATCCATAAATGGTATGTTTTATGGCAGTAGTTACAAATTATTGTGGTTATCAGTAAATTATCACAATGAAATTAATCATACCTTTTTAAATATTCCTAGTCAAGATGTATTGAGATTGGATATTGATACATCCGTTGAGACTAGAGTATGTAGTTCTCTTCAGTATTGGGCAATGTATTACTCATGACTGTTTGGAAGCACCAAGGAGTTATATACTGATAGTTATTGGATAACCATGGAATGACTCGCTCGATAGTTTTCTATTGGTTAATATAACTAGGATAAAAAGGAAAATATCAATGTGACAAAATCACACAATTCTCTTAACTTGAGAATACCATTGATCTTCAATGTGGAAGCTCCGTTTTGATTATAGTTAAGTCATGGCACGACGTCCATCGAATGAATATAGTTGGGTCTAGTATTAGAAATGAAACAGAATTCAAGAGTGGATTCGTCCCTTAAGTTATATAAGGTTAGTATCATTGTCAGCTGAAGTCAACTCAAAGTTAAAGTCTCTAGTCAGAGCATTTCAATTAATAATAATTGTGATTATTGAACCAAGGACTTTGTGTTTAGACTATAGAGTTGAATATGGAGGATATTGGAATTTTCACCTTTGCCAAATTCCATAAGTCCAAAGTGGTATAGTTTGACAAGGAGAATTGGTGTAAATAATTGTCACAACTAGGTAACGCTTAAATAAAGAAAAACTGGATTTTAGCGAACCCAAGTAAGTGATAAATTTGGTTATAATGTCACACCACCAGCTATGTGATGTGTGAATGTGAATATTTGCCGAATTTACACATAAGAGTCATACAACCGAAACATTGAATACTCCTATTACCATCTAATTTAATTAAATTATAATTATTATGAATTAATTAAATTAACTAGTATTTATGAAATATTTATTATAAAATTTTACTTAATATTTGTTGATCAATATTAGAAGTATGTATATAATTGTTATAAATACACTAATCGATATACAATATCGATATGCATTTAAATTGAATTTAAATGTGTTATTTATTGATCGGGCTTGAAGTGATTTTGAGACCCATAATGGGACCTGTTGAGTATGGCTGTAACTACATAGGGAGGCCGACAATATGATAGCTAAGGAGGGCTTGAATTTTGAATTCGAAGAAATAAATGGGTAAGAGAGAAAAGTGGTTGAAGATCCTCCTTTTTCTCTTTAGATCTTCACTATAATTTCATCTCTAACCCCTCATGTTATTTTTTACCCCTTTCCTCTATTTACTATAGCTATGGCTGGCCAAACACCTTCCTTTCTTCGGCCAAACACCCTCCCTTCTCCTTAAAATTTTCAAGCTTAAAACATTAAATAAACTAAGATTCAAACACTTATGGTAGCTGCATTCAGTCTAGTAGTGTTTTCTGGATTCTGAAATCATTTAAAAGAGTTATGATTCTACATTTCAGGGTGTATTATCTGGGCAATAGGTGAAAGGTAAAATTCTTATTTTACAATGATATATTAGTGTATTAATGTTTATTATATGATATATCTATTTAGACAACAATTGAATATACCACGAATCTATATAACAGTGTGTTGTCTTCATTAGATGAATTGTATATATGTGTGTATATATAAAAAAATTACATATATACAATCAAACAAATTGCTCACAGTCATGAAAAAAATTGTTTTTTTCGAAAATAATAATAAAATGATTTAAAATAAATTCCGTTAAGTAAAATACTTACACTAATATATACATATATAATTATAGTTTCGAAAAAACAATTATATATATATATATATGATATTTTGTATTTTAATACAATACAGTATTTTGTTTAAATTAAATGTTATATCTAAATATATATATATACACAAAGTATAAATTATATAAAATGTGTTTATATAAATATGTAACATAATACATACATATATTGTTTTCAAAATAATTTTCTTTACAGATTTCTATATGGTAATAAAATAAATAAATAAAAATTTATTTTTGATAAAAACAAAGTAAAGCAAAAGAAGGCTTTTTGCCCAAAAACTGTACATTTATACATATATTGATTTATACAAAACATATATTTATAAGTATACATTATGCGTATATATAGCATTTCTAAATATCATCTAATATAAATATATATGGTACATACATACATACATATATATATATATACACAAGTATGGTGGCACGTCCGTTGGACGTGTGCTAAGAAGGAAGTGTGCAAATTTTGTGTGTGCTACCGTTATGGTGGTGATATATTAACACACACACACATACGTACATATGTACATATATATATATATATGTGTGTGTGTGTGTGTGTCTGTGTATGTGTGTGTAACATTAATTTGTTAAACGACAATGTAAATTGTATGTAACATTGCAAGAGTGGCTTATTAGTTGCTTTACATTCTATATATTTAGAACCAAAAACCAAGTCTGTGTTTGATAATGAAGCCCGTGTATGGTTAATAAAAATAATTCTTGTTGTTTATAATTGTACACAATATTTTGAAATGGAAAAACGATGATTAAGTTCTTTTATTTAGAGGTGCATAATCAAAAAATCAGTTTACTTGTCAAATATTACTATAATAAATAATAATTATGCGTTAGCCACAAATACAAAAGTTCTTTCAACACTTTCACATATATTCCAGTTTGTTTCAACAATTTCACTCTTAATGCTCAAGCATAGAAATGCACCTGCCTTTAAAATATATGATACATTGCTCTTCCTTTACCTTATAGTAAATATATAAATATTTATGCTACCTTAGTGAAAACGGAAGGTTTCATCATTTGTTGTTGTCATAATGGATAATTGTAATAATATTTATGGTGCATACTTTCATATCAGAGTGAATGTTGTTATATAAGAATTTTTCACATTACAATAAGCTAATGTACACCCACTACTTCACGTAAACAAACAATGATTGTACAAAAAGCCCCACTGTTCAGGCCCTACCGCTATTCTCTGCCATTTAGCATGCTTTTAGCCCGTATCACTTCTCCTTACATCTTGTTGCAGCCATCTATCTCCTCTGCATGAATTGGCTTCATGTTGGATCAGATCTTTAGCTTCATGCGCCACCAAATCCCACTCAAAAGGTTTCAGATTCTGATTCAGCTGTAGCCATGATTTATCCTTACAATATCTTGCTCCAGCACCTTCAAATTCCATGCACATAACAGAAGAATGCAGCTTCGGCTGCGGCGTTAACCCCTGTAACTTCCATGCAGCACCTTGTACAACACATCCAGTACATGTCTCTTCTGCTTTGCCTTGCCTCAGACGCGTTCAAACACTGCAGCTTATTCCTATCCATGGAGTAGGCTCCAGCTCCTGCTCCTATGCTTCCGTGCATCCTCTGCATTACTATTGTAACCTGTTATTAATGCATCACTGCTTTCTTTTTGTAGTAAACCATTATAGTTTATTGTTGTAATTTTATTTTGTAAAGAAAAAACACAATTCTTGTATCCTAAAATAAATCTGTGTGTACAGAGTTTAACAGTTCGGAATCTCGACGTCTTGTAAAATAAACATGAATAAGCAAAATTATGTGAATCATAGAAATCAAGAAGAAAGAGTACATACCTTCAAGCCTAAGTTGCTGATTGGGAACCTCCAGTACGTAAGGCTGTTCCAACTTGACCACTTAAATGGAGATTATGTCTTTGACTCTAGTCCTATTGCAAATTAAGCAGCCCTTTAAACAATAATATATGTAGCTTTAACTCTATCTCAGCTTGTTATTCTATGCATTTTTCTCAAACTTCCTAGGCCAAAATTAGTTTCTTTAAATTTTAACAAAACAAAAAAATATACAAAGTTAAAGCAAAAGGATTGTTACCATGAAGTGCAAACTGAATTGCAGTACACATAGCACAGCATCAACCCAATGTTACCATGATGTCACTTTTTAGCAATGGTGAAGAAAAAATATCCGAAAAAAATTATCACCTTTAAGTAGCAGCTAAATGAGATGGTAGCAGCATAGTTATAAACATTAAACAACATGAATACTCGTATATATGAAACAATAAAAAGAATATTATACCTGATATGCCTTGACCAAAATTTATGCCTCCTACTTCACATTGTCTTAGCCTCTAACCCAGCCAAAGAATATTATGTCTGATATGGCTTGGACAAAATTTATGCTACTTATTCCCATCATCTTAGCCTCTATCTCAACCAAATACATGTAGTAACCATCATTAGTGCAAAACGACCATAGATTCATTAAATTGGACAGTCAAATTGAATATAAACAGTCAATGGCTATTTAAGAGCATATATCGCATATTAGTACTATGGTTGGTATCATATCAAAGTTCATGATATGATGTCGGTCCAAACACAATGTAATAAGTCTTAAGACTTATCATTAACCCTACCGGATAAAAAGATAGCTAAAAATACTTTCAAGATAAGCGTAGTCTGGTTTATCATCAAATCTAATGAATGACAATAACAAAAGTGTGATGAAATTCAGAAAGATAACCACATTATAATGCTTGAAAAGTAAAGCATCAAATGGGTGCTAAAACCATATGTTTTTATAGATACATGTTATGATTATCGAATCAAATCACCTCAACAGTTGTGAAGATTTTTCTTTAACTAATTTGTTAGATTTTCCTCGGATTTCCAACTTTTTGACCCTAAATGAAAGGCTTCTCTCAATAAGCACATCATAACACATGTGACAACGAAGACATCATAATCAGATTAATCGGTACCATTATTACCACAATAGCTTAGTCACCACAACCCAGGTTTTTGCTATTTCTGAAAAGCAAAATTGGTGAAATCAGCAGTTGAATAAGTGGCGGCTTTGAATTTTAAGTATCTTCTAGTTTATATAATAAATTTATGCTAAGTTATGAAATTATGTAAACATTGAAAATAAGTTCCTCTTTCATAATCAGACACAGCAATCAATACAATAAAATTGGAAATTAAAGCAACAAAATCAAATACTCAAATGCAGTCAAAGCTTAAAACAATCAAGCAAGAAAAGTAGTATTTAATGGATAGAGAATTCAAAGTGGAAAGCAAAAAATAGCAAAATTTGTACAAACCTGAAGCAGAGATCTTTGATTAGAGCAAAGGAATCTGGCTTGCAGCATGAAGATTGACCAAAGAAGGAAAAATCGAGGTTCCTTCTAATGGGTGGGTTGCAAGAGGAAGAAGTGGCGTTTATATTCAAGTTAAATGGATGAGAATGTGGAATTGTAATTCGGCTAGTCCTCCTCTAAATAAAACAACTCACATCAGTAAGTTTGGAAATTAAAATAAATGTGAACATTCATACAAACAAAATAAATTAAATCTACATGAAGGATACAAACCATAATGATTTCTTTACTAAGCATAGTCATAATAGGTAATGATGTAATGGATATACCTTTACCAAAAGCATTTAGTGTTTGAAAAATTAAATTTTTTATGCTAAATAGATAGGTACTAATATAGAAATGATAGAACAATATATTTAATTTATGCAAATAGGTAAGTCTGTTACCGATATATTTATGCTAAATGTTAACTATATATTACAACTTAAACCATAAATTAAATGTCTTTTAATACAAATCCTATTCTTTTATAAAACCATAAATTAAATTGTCTCTATATAGACAATTTTTGGTAGTTATGTTGCTCACTTAAAATGAGAAACGAACATGAACATTGTGATAATCGAACCTTTATTGCAACTTCGAAGGTCTGTTCAAAACCCATAAGAAAAACCATCAGGCATATATAATAAATTGACAGTGTAAGCCATGCAACCACCATTACCAAGTAAATACTTATTTTACCAAGTTTGTTATCTGAGAAAGTACATCTGAAGCAAAACAAAATCATCATAGATAATAGATTTCATTTTTATATATGTGGGAGTAAAACACACCCAATAAACAATTACTTCGTCTTAAAGAAAAGCTCCTAATTCATTTCAAATTTGCTCCAAAATACCTTTCACTTGTCTCTTATTTTCAAATTTTCTAGCTCTTCCCTCTTGAAACATCTCCATCGAGAATTGCTTCGAAGAATCTTCTACCAATGTACGTATGTATATAGCACACCTGCAACTATTACAGACATTGTACTTGCATATATAAGAAGAAGAAGGCAGTCAGTACTATTATCACAATAACAATGTCATTTTGGGAAGAGCAACAGTTAGTTAACTGAAGAAAAGGATAAATGGTTAAGTCCATGCACTCTTGTTTCCTTTATGCCAAATGAAGATAACAAAATCAAGTGCTAATTTCTATAGATCCAGCAATAAAAGAGTATAAACATATTCTACAATAACTCAAATTTTAGATTTGATATGAGGTTGAGGAAAAAATTTAAGGTCTATAATCATAGTTACTTATGGGAAAATCTAATTCAATTAAACTTGCAGGATTTTAAATAATATTTTACTTTTCTATAATCATAATACCATCAATAAACAAATCTTTTTCCTGAACTATCATGACTATAACTTTTTCACATAAATATTAGAATAGCAAGTAAAAGCTAAAAAATAAATCAACTAATCAACTAATAAACAATTACTTCGTCTTAAAGCAAAACAACTTTTATCTTTCTAACATGAATTGTAAAATTAACAGATGAAAAAACTTGATAAGTAAGAATCCTCAAAATAGGCTTACATTATCATAGCTTGCGTTAAGTACTATCGGGATGCATAAACAAAAGATAATGAACAACTGAACAAACATGCACATAAAATAATCATGCAACCATAGTGTACAGCTGCATCATTGCATGAATCTAAAAAAACAACAAATATGTACAGAATTTATAGAGTGGGAAAAATATTACACACACACACATATAATACACACACACACACACACATACATACCAATAAATGCATCTCGAATGAATCTATTTTGCAACAGTAAGAACAACAGCTTAGTGTTATTGTGTAAGTACTTACCCAAACTCACATGATATAAATGACAAACAATTGTATTTAACTAACGAAACTAACGAAACTTATTAGGCTAATCAATGAATATAATTGATAAACATGAAAGAACTTCTACTAATAATAACAATAGACGATTTTGAACATTTGGGTTTTTTCCAAATAGAAATAAGAAGAAAAAAGATGCTGATAGTTATCTAAAATGAATTTTTGAAAGAAAGAGAAACGTACAAAAAGGAGTCACATTTGAACAGAATGCCCCTAATTGAAAAATCAATATGGAAAGAAAGTAACCCCAAACAAATTTACAGTATTAAATGATCAAATGAATCGGTAGATAACAATAGATAATTTAACAGGCAAATAGATGAAAAAATATAAATGCAGCATGAGAGAAAATCATACCTAAACATGGATTAGGGTCTACTATTGGATTCTCATCAATAGAATGAGCAAATATATATACGGTGGAATTTAACACCATAGTGAAAGGGAATGACCCAAGTAGCTTGTGGCACCTTAACAGCTTGGGATCTTAAAGCAAGACTATAGGCATCTGACATCAATGCTGATAATTTTATTGTTGCGAGTTAACAGTGATAAGACCTGAACCTAATAACAGTTGAAAATATGTTATATATGTCATGTCATAGTTCACTGTATTTTTAGGTTATTATTCATATATAATTCGGGAAAGAAATTATTCATATATAAAACAATATCAGATGCATATATTACCCAAACAAAGTTACATTGTTAAATCATCAAAGGAGTAGATAGATAACAATAGATAATTTTACCGTTAAATAAATAAATAAAATATAAACGAAACGTGAAAGAAAGTCATACATAAACAACGACCAACGTCTACCATCAGATTCTCATCAATAGAATAAGCAAACATGTATGATCATATTTGACAGCGTAGTGAAAGGTAATGATCCAAGTAGCTTGTGGCACCTTAACAGCTTGGGATCTTAAACCAAGATGGTAGGCATCTAAAATCAAGGCCGATAATTTTATTATTACAGGTTGATAGTGATAAGACGTGAACCTAGCAGCTCTTGAAAATAGGTTATATATTTCATGTCAAAGTTTACTTTATTTTTAGGTTATTATTAAAATATAAAACGTGAAAGAAATTATTCACATATAAAATAATATCGGATTCATATATTACCCCAAACATAGTTACACTATTCAATAATATACCTTCATTATCTTGATGAAGTATTGAGTGGGAAGTAAACTCTGCAAAAAAAACAAATGAGTTATTAGATGAGAAAAGTGCACAACCTTTTGCATTGAAAAGAGTAACAAAAGTGTACGTTTGAGAAAAAAATGAGTAGTAAGCTAAAGTACGTTGAGTTTATATATAATAATAAAAAGAGTGGAGAGTCGTTTATTGTGTTATGGTCTGAGAAGTGGGCCAACATATGTTGTGAAAATGCAAGTGGAACAACATAGCTTGGTTATTTAAAAAGATACATATCAACTCGGGAAAATTGGGCAGCAGCCGATAATACAAATGAGAGGCATTTTCAGAACTTCAAAAATCATGTTACTATTGAAAAGACATTCAGAAATTTTATATGACTAAAAGTACACATGTTACTATTGATTTGGGTAATGGAAAAAGAACCAAACAGTAGGTTGTTACTTTTTTATCTCATCCTATTGTCTAGGCTTATGCTATTATGCCTGGTGAATATACTATGGAAGTTTAATAAATGCAAGAAAAAGGCATTTAACCTGGCGGAATAAGTGGAATATCGGTTAGATGGATAACTGAAATAACTTTCTAATTACATTGTAAGTAATTAAACAAATTAGTTATGTTAATTTGTATAGTTGAAATGCCCTTCCATTAGATTCAATAGCTACACTAACCATGTGGCCATAAGTAATTCCAGTGAAACTATCTTTACTTTTTTATACACATTACAAACAATCACAAAAGGAAATTTCAGTCAAACAGTAACTACTTAGCAGTAGTAGTTTGAATGCTAATAACCAAATGAGTCATTCCTAGAATATCAAACATATGGCCATAAGTAAACATGTTTACTATAATATCTCTTTTTAAAAAAATATAAAACAGAGACTGAAGTATAGTCCTATACTAAATTCTCAGCCAAAGAACATGTGATCTATTAGCATATCTCATTATAATTACTTTTACATGACCAAACATCAGCAAGATCAGATGTGGGACCTATTTCTACTTCAAGAAAATCCAAGGATAGAAGTTGATGGCTTGCGTACAATCTCAGTACTTAAAAACATCAATATACTGGATTAATTTTCTATCTATTCTTCAGTAAAATACTTCAGTTTGACAGTATAAAAAAAAGTAACTAACATTAATTTGGTACATGAAATAGTGAAAATCTATCACTACATCAGCTAGCATCCCATCAAATATATGTCAAAGTATCAAATTAGATAATATTAGCTTCCATCAGTAAAGTACTATAGCTTGTCGTTGCTAAAAGATCATTTTTTCCATTTGAATTTTGGACAAAATGGTAGATAATAATGAAATCAACAACCTATAAACAAATAAGCGAAGCATGAGGGGGGGGACAAAGAAAAAAAATACAGTACCTCCATTCCTCTTGTACTTCTTCACTTATTGGTACAAAGTCCACTCTTTTTCTAAGTTTGTTGTGTCCAAGCTCTCTCATTTCTAAAACCTCGTCCTTTTCTTCTGTGAAAGACCATTCTTTTCCGTTTGATTATAGATACAAAGGCAGACAATAATGAAATGAACAATATGTAAACAAATAAGCAAAGCATTAAAAAAACAGTACCTCCATTCCTCTTGTACGTCTTCAGTTATTGGTATGAAGTCCTCTCTTTTCTAAGTTTGTTGTGTCTAAGCTCTCACATTTCCGAAACCTTGTCCCTTTCTTCCTTTTTACTACTTAAACAGCGATTAAGATTGAGAGGCGATAAAGAATGACCGACGAAGAGGATTCAAACCCTACATATGTAATCTATCAAATTATATCTACAATATTAAAAATTTGATGAATAACAAATCAATCAATCAAGTTTCAGTTAACGTAAGATCAACTAAACAAATAAATGTTACCATATTGGGGAGGGATCGTACAGCGGAACGGTAACAGAAAATCAGAACAAATAAAAAATGAACAGAGAGAGGAAGGCTTAGATCGTACCTTGCTGAAATTATGCGCAGAAGTAGAAGGCAACTAACTGCTTGATTGGTAGCGTCGTAGGTACGGCAGATATTGGCAAGGGTAGGAGTTTCGGTTTGGGTCGGTGGTCGATTTGCGTGGTTTTGGGTAGGCGATGACATAATTTGTTGTGAGGGACGGTTAGGTTAAAATGCAAGGCGGTTGAACCGCGTTGAAGTGGAAATTGGCTAGGAGGGGTGTTAGCACCAAAATTGGTCACTAACCTCGTTCAGAAAGATTGTGTAGAGATATAAGTGATGAAAGTAAATTAAACAGAGAAGACAATGCTAATTTAAATGCAGAAAGTAAGAACACCAAATTTATAGTGGTTCAGCGTAATTGCCTACGTCCACTTCGTTCAACTTTATTGATTTCCTTTATGGTTGATTACAAATACAATTCGTGAATCAAATACTTGAGTGAAGTTGTTAAGTAGAGAAGATGAGTCTTGAAAATGGCAGAGTCTCCCCGGTGTTTTCTCTCCAAAAAAGGATCCCTTTCACTGTGACCCTGCCCCTCTATTTATAGGCAAATATGGGTTGGACTTCCCAAATGGGCTGGATGGCTGAACACTCCAGCCCCAGTACAGTGGTTGCTGTATGACGAACCATGTATGCCGAACACCCTAATGCCGAACGAACCTTTCTATGCCGAACGGTATGCTTGAAGTGTGGGAAATGCAGGATGGTTGTTAGTCGAAGCCGAACGTGCCCTTGTCTGATGCTCTTGACCGAACAATGCTTTCAGACCGAACGATGCATTCTGGCCGAATGCTAGTGTCATGTTGAAAGTTATCTACACCGAACGTTTTCTGGATGCCGAGTACTCCTGTCGCCGAGCACTAGTTGACGCCGAGTGCTGCTTGATGCCGAGCAGCCCTGTACGGCGAGCTCCAGCTGGTGCCGAGTACTCCTGGATGCCGAGCAGTCCTTCATGCCGAGTTCTAGTTGATGTCGAGTACTACGCCGAGTACTCCTGGATGCCGAGCAGTCCTTTACGCCGAGCTCCAGCTGGTGCCGAGTACTACGTCGAGTACTCCTGGATGCCGAGCAGTCCTTCATGCCGAGTTCCAGCTGATGCCGAGTACTACGCCGAGTACTCCTGGATGCCGAGCAGTCCTTCATGCCGAGTAGTAGCCAATGCCGAGCACTCAGTTGCCTGGTCAAATCTCCAGGAAACACTTGCCCCCCAAAGTGTATCGCGTGACCGAACGTGGTACGCTTTGAATCATGTAACCTTTTCGTCTCGTCTAAAACCCTTGGCTAACCTCGAGCGGAGATGCCGCCTTTGTGAATTCCAGTGACTCAGGTGTGTGCCGAGCGTGTTCCAAATGCCGAACGGTACATTCGTAACCGAATGATGCTTCCTTGCCGAACGATACTTCAGTGCCGAACCATTATGTGCCGATGCCGAACGACATGACCTTGACCGGTTCCACCGGATATGGCCTTTTCGACTTCCCTTTCTGTCTATAAAAGTCAAGGCCTTCTTCTTCCTTCTCTTTTCACGCTCACTTCACCTATCTTGTTTTCGAGAAACTCACTTGTTACCGGCCTACAAAGACTTAACAACTCTTCCTAACACCCTCGGCGCTGATCAAAATCGCGGTCCTCAACCCCAAAATTCTTCAAGTCGTGATCTACTACATAGGTAACAATCCCTCTACTAAATCCTTAAAGGGGTTTCGACACGAGACACAGGTGATGTGTGGATTTTTAGGGCCATACGATGCGGAGGAAGGTTGGAGTTGGTTAGAATGCCGAACAGGATGGTTCGGTGTGGATGGAGGAAGGAAAGAAAAAAGAAAAGGGAATGAAGTCACTGTGGAGGACGGTGTGTTTAAGCCAAATAGGATGTCGGGTATGTTCCCGGCCGAACGAGATTTTGGCCGGGCGATGCTTTTCCGAACAGTCACACATGCCGAACAAAATAAATGCCTAATTATAAATGCCGAATCACCACATATGTCGACCAATACAACTGCCGAACACCATATATGCCGAACGATATAACCGCCTAGGCTGAACAATATATGTGCCGAACAATATAACTGCCGAACACTACATATGCCGAACACCAAAAATGCCGACCAATATGACTGCCTAGGCCGAACAATATACGTGCCGACCTATACTTAGGATGAACAATACAATTGCCGAACAACATTTAAATGCCGAACAGTATAAATGTCAAACTACACTTAGGCCGGTTACTTTATAAATCATATGTTTTCTGAATCTGGAACTGTAATCACCACCAGGCGGGCTCTTTGAGACGGTCAGCGATGACGGTCTTCGAAGGCAACGATTCGAAGCTCATTTTTATATCTTCGAAATCTTTAGATTCTTATCGCTTGTACACAATTGCTTGCACTAGTTCACACACCACGTGGGGGGAAAACTCGTGTTGCTAATTCTAACGTTCAACGTTTTTTAAGTATAGTTCTCTCAAGCACTTAGCCAGGTTCGTTATTTATTTGGGATGTCGAGAAAATCTAGCTCCGCCACTATATCCGACAGGCCTGGGCCGTCATCAAGGCAAGGAGCCGTTGATACTTCTAATCCGTCGACTTCTCCTGCTCATAACTTGGCGCCTGATGCTCTGGAGGCGACAATCTTACTAGACAACCCGATCGATTCACAAGCCTCGAAGATTAACGAAGCTGCTCTGCGACGGATATGCTCCATTCATGGGATTCCTTTTGCCGACGTGTTAGTTCCTTCAAGACACAATTGCCCTCATCTGCCCCCAGTCGGGTACACTACCTGCAACAAGTTCATGTGTTGGATGGGCAGCGTGCCTCCATTCAACTTATTTCTCCGGGATGTACTGCAGTACATAGACATAGCTCCGTCGCAGCTGCACCCGAACGACCATGCATTTCTATATGGGACGTACCTACTTTTCATGGCTGTCTTCTCTAGACCTCCAACCGCCGGTGATATCAGATATATTTACATGTTCAAGAGACGGAAAGACAGTCCTTCTTTTATGTTCCTCGAGCCATACCACAAATGCTAGATCTTGACAGGGGCCTGTAGCAAATTCGCCCTGTACAAACAGGAATGGTTCTATGTGCGCTGCCCTTCTGGTTTCGCTAGGAGATGGGTTGAAGGCAGTAAGTCTCTCTGCCGAGTCACTATTCGTATTTGATCGGAGTCATGCTTTTCCTAACTCTTCATTTCATCTTTTCAGGTATCAACCCGCGCCCGGAAGGCCGAGGATATTCTGAGGCTGTCGATGCCATTAGAGCTCTTCCTGCCGAGGATCGAGACATCCGAGTTATCATTTCAAATGAATCACTGTCGGGGTTCGGCTTGCTGGCTCCTGGTCGTCGGATCAGCCTTCCAGAAGGTGTTACCATTCCCAAACCTCCGTCCGGTAAAGGGAAAAAACTTGCCGGATCGTCGTCGTGCCGCGCTCCCGACACGAACGAAGAAGGCGAGCGCAAAGAGGATGATGCCTCTGAAACTCAGGGTGAGAATGCGGGTCCCGCTCAGAATCCGGCAGTCGAAGTTCACGACATTGAGACGTCGTCCTCCCCTTCAAAGGGAAAGAAGAAGTTAAAATATAAAGTTCAGAAGGAGAAAGTTGGTGGTACTTCAAAAGTCACACTTATTCCGCTTGAGAAAGAGGCTTCCTCACTGCATCTGGAAAGTTCTCTGAGGGGTCTGTCCAACCTGTCCATCCCTGATGATTTACTTAATTACGGGTTCGATGATCCTGAAGCTCTCAAATTCTCTTCGCCCGCTAGAGGCAATGTAGGAGTTCAATTCCTGGCTCAAGGAGACAACACCCCGATTAGCAAAGATAAACGAACGGGCCCGTCGGGGGGAACACTAAGACACACACGCACATGCGCATTCCATAATATACTTCATGTCTTTTTAACTCGTGAATTCTCCTTAACTCGTTGTTATCTCCATTCTTTGCAGGTGATATGGGCCGCTCTCACGGACTTGATCGCCTTCAGGGGTCTTCTATATTCCATCACCCTGGACGGGATTCTGGTTCAGGCAGACGCAGGGACAGAGGCGATTATGAAGATAGGGACAATCGTCCCCGTGAGTCGTCTCACCGCAAGAAAGCACATTCTCAATCTTCCCAGTCCCGTGATCTTCCTCCTCCAACTGAGCCGGATAGAGAGAAATCCTTACAGAAGGGTTACCAGTCTGATGCTCCTCGAGAACAACATTCCAGTTCATCGAGTACAAGGCAAGTTTGAGAGCAACGTAAAAGAACGGAGTTTTCAAAGCCTCCTCCTCCTACTCCTGCGGTGGACCCAACTGTTGCGGAAAAGATGGTCGATCTTAAGGCCAAGTTTCCAAAAATTTGCTTCGATGGTCTGAAGTTCCTCCCGGCCATTCATCATATTCTCGGGCATGTGAAGCAGAGTGTCATTGCCTGCAATAACGACGTCTATGTTCAACATGACGCGTTTGTGCACTTGGTGGAGAAGGTCTCGGAAGTATCTGTTGAGCGTCAACACGAGATTGACCGTCTGAATCTGGAGGCTGACAACGATAAGAAAATCATCAAACTCCAAGACGAAGAGCTTGCTTCGTATAAGTCAAAGCTGGAAGCCGCTGAACAAAGCGCAAAAAATACTGCCGAGGCAGTTACTCGTTTAGAGGCAGCTCACAAAAAAGAGCTTGACGAAGCAGTCCAGCGCAGCGGTGCCCTCGCCCTAGAAAAAGACTCTGTCCAAAAGGAAAGGGACACACTCGCTACTCAAGTCAAAGAGCTGAAGGAATTACTTTCCAAGGAGAAGGAAGACAAAGTAGCTGCTCAGGAAGAATCACAGCGATACTGTGATGAGATTGTTGCTACCCGACTCCTGAAGACAAAGCTCGATGACGAACTCGCCGGGGTCGAGAAAATGAAGGACGAGGCCCGTGAGGAGGGCAAAAGAATGGCTGTGGAAGAGCCTGATTCTCGCCTCGAGGTGGCCGCAGAAGCCGGCAGGGAAGAGGTCAAAAGTATGTTTGACCCATTGATCGCCGAGTATGGAGCCCGCGTCCTTATGCACCGCGACTTAACATTTCTGGGTGACGGCCACCTCGAATCCCTGGCTGAGGCATGGGAAACTCTGATAAGGATCAGGAAGGTCGAGTCGGGCTCCAACGAGGTCGATGAGGATGTCTTGGTGAAGGAGTTCCTAAGGGGGAATGAGCCATCGGACTTATCCGCAGCATTGGCACTTTATAGCAAAGGCTCTTCCCCTCCGAAAGAGAAGAATGACGAAGCTGGCCCGTCTGGGGCCGATACTACTACTCCTCACATTGCCGCTCCTTACGCTGCTCAATCGGCCGGTCAGCCAACACTTGATCCATTCGAGCAGCATGTTAGTTATGATCCCGAAGATCCCGGGCTTGGTGTTCATGTGCTGTCACCTATCCTGGAGGGTGAAACCCCTCGCGCCACCGATAGCCAACCGGAACCTGGTAGGAAATTCTTCTTTCTCTAGAAGTTGAAGAGATCCCGTCATTTTTCAGCAGTGGCTATTCGTTCTAATGCTCATTCCTTATGTTTTCGTGCAGGTTGCTCTGACGCCGAGCCAACTCCGAGGAGCGATGACGCCAAGGAGGAAGCAGAGAAAACAAGCGACGTTGCTCACGCAGGAGTAACTCCCGGTCCAGACGCTCAAGTGATCGGGGCGCTAGATGATGACAAACTTGATACTTCGTCTCCTGCCGAAGGAAGCGATGAAATTGAAATCACTGGCGCCTCTGAGCATACTTCAGAGATGAGCATGAAGGACCGTCTCGCCGACGAGGAGAAGAAAAAAGTCAAAGTCAAAGTTGAGTCTGAAATACTGGAACTCACTGACCCGCGGAACCGACCTTTGAAAATCATTCTCCTGGGCAGGTCCTAACCACTAGATGTTCCGTCTCCTACTCCCGACTCCGTTTCTCTAGCAAGAAAAAAGTCCAAGAAAAAGCGTGAGGGAGAGGAGTCGTCGGAAACAACGAAGGAAGACAAGAAGAAGAAGTCGAAGAAATAATCGATACACTCGTTCAACGAGTTTTTTGCTTAAGTCTTGTAATTGCTTTTTTCTTCCACAACTTGTAGTTTGTATAGAGAGGTCTGAATTTTGTAGGAGTGATCATGTATCCCCATTTTGGACTTATTGAATAAAGTTTTTAGCTTCTTTTTCGCTTGAGTGATTCTCTTGTCTTTCCTTAGTTTGCTGACTAATTGTAGCCATAACTCAAGTTCTTATGAGTTGCATTATCTCCCGGTCCATTCTTGTGCTATTCAAACATTTTTGGACATGGCGTACCTCTCGTCCCACATCTTTCGAGCACTTGGACTTCTTGCTGACTCTGTGCTCCGGGGACTTGGAGGCTTGAAACAGTTTATACTCTAGTCCGCGCTCCGGGGAATTAGAGTACTCCGCTCCGCACTTCGGGGATTTGGAAATTTGAAATCGTTTATACTCTAGTCCGCGCTCCGGGGACTTAGAGTACTCCAGTCCGCACTCTGGGGACTTGAAGGTTTGGAATCGTTTATACTGTAGTCCGCGCTCCGGGGACTTAGAGTACTCCGATCCACGCTCCGGGGATTCGGAGATTTGGAATCGTTTATACTCTAGTCCGCGCTCTGGGGACTTAGAGTACTCCGATCCGCGCTCTGGGGATTCGGAGATTTGGAATCGTTTATACTCTAGTCCGCGCTCTGGGGACTTAGAGTACTCCGATCCGCGCTCTGGGGATTCAGAGATTTGAAATCGTTTATACTCTAGTCCGCGCTCCGGGGACTTAGAGTACTCCGATCCGCGCTCTGGGGATTCAGAGATTTGGAATCGTTTATACTCTAGTCCACGCTCCGGGGACTTAGATTACTCCGATCCGCGCTCTGGGGATTCGGAGATTTGGAATCGTTTATACTCTAGTCCGTGCTCTGGGGACTTAGAGTACTCCGATCCGCGCTTTGGGGATTCGGAGATTTGGAATCGTTTATACTCTAGTCCGCGCTCTGGGGGCTTAGAGTACTCCGATCCGCGCTCTGGGGATTCGGAGATTTGGAATCGTTTATACTCTAGTCCGCGCTCTGGGGACTTAGAGTACTCCGATCCGCGCTCTGGGGATTCAGAGATTTGGAATCGTTCGTACGAGTCCGTATGTCGTGCAGGATAATGTAATTTATCATCCAATTAAGAGATATAGAAACTTCATAGAAAATACGGCTTCAAGCCTTTATTAATGAAAATCAACTAAATTGCTTGATTACAACTTTAAAAAGAAACTAAGTCATTATTGAATGGAAACATGCAGGAAATAACAGTGCCTACAACAAGAAAGGAAAACATGCTAAATGTAATAGTGCCGCAAATGTTCACTGTTCCATGCTCGGGGGAGTGTCGCGCCATCAACGGTCGCTAGCTTGAATGTTCCTTCTCCAAGCTTCCGTTCAATGGCGTATGGACCTTCCCAGCTGGGATTCATGCATGATGGTACCGGGAAGACTCGTTTCAGAACGAGATCACCCACATCAAAGATTCTTGGGCGGACTCTGCCGTCGTAGTAACGCTTGACTCGATGTCTGTGCGCCGCCGCCCTTAATTCAGCTTCTTCACGCTTTTCGTCGATGCAATCCAGTGATTCCAGCAAGAGGTTTTGGTTCGTCTTGGGATCATAGTATGTCACTCGGTGTGATGGAACTTCAAGTTCCACGGGTATAACGGCTTCAGAGCCATATGCCAAGGCGAACAGAGTGTGGCCGGTCGCGGACTTGTGGGTAGTTCTATACGCCCATAATGCTGTCGGGAGTTCATCTACCCACTTGCCTCCAACCTTCTCCAGACGCTTCTTCAGTATGGACTTGATTATTTTGTTAACGGCCTCGACTTGTCCGTTAGCTTTTGGGTGTGCAACGGCAGTGAATTTT
This sequence comes from Allium fistulosum, assembly GCA_030737815.1. Lineage (NCBI taxonomy): Eukaryota > Viridiplantae > Streptophyta > Magnoliopsida > Asparagales > Amaryllidaceae > Allium > Allium fistulosum. Next base: position 430,739,957 of record CM060903.1, on the reverse strand, counting down.
TCTCGATGCCGTACTTTAAACAGAACTCTTTGAACTCTCTACTTTCAAATTGCGTTCCGTTGTCTGTAATGATGGTGCGTGGAAGGCCAAAGCGGCATAGAATGTTTCGTACAACGAAGTTAATGACCTTCTTAGATGTGATAGTGGCCAAAGGTTCTGCCTCAGCCCATTTCGTGAAATAGTCGACTGCAACTATTGCGTATTTCGCACCACCTTTGGATAGAGGCAAAGAGCCGATTATGTCGATTCCCCAGATCGCAAATGGCCAGGGACTGATCATTTGTGTGAGTTCCGTTGATGGAGCCCTCGGGATTTTCGCATATCTTTGACACTTGTCGCATTTTCTTGCGTAGTCCGCGGCATCCCGGTTTACGGTGGGCCAGTAATATCCATAGCAGAGGATCTTCTTTGCTAGCGTTTGCCCCCTAGTATGGTCGCCACATTCCCCTTCGTGAACCTCTCTCAAGACTCGCTTTGTTTCATCATGAGCGATGCATCGTAATAACGGGACTGAGAATCCTTTTCGATACATTGATCCATCCTGCATTATGTATCGCGCGGCCTTTCGAAGGACCTACCGTCTTTCGCTTCTTTTTCCTGGTAAAGCCCCGGTCGTCAGGTACAGTTTGAATGGGGTTATCCACGATTCCTTCTCGATTTATGTTCCCAACACGCGATCGACTTTCATTTCGTCTATGCTCGGGGCACGCAAGACTTCGACGGGATACAATCCCATTTGTTGCGCATCGTCAGTACTCGCGAACTTAGCCAATAAGTCGGCTTCTTTGTTCTGTTCGCGCGGGATATGTGAGATGTCATAACGCTCAAGATTTGATAGTAGTTCTTGGACCTGAATGAGGTATGGAGCAAGCTTTCGTCCCTTTGCTTGGTAGTCTCCCCGTACTTGGTAAACCACCAACTGCGAGTCACAAAAGATTTCGACTGATTCGATCCCGAGTTCCCTGATGAGCTTCAAGCCAGCGATCAGTGCTTCATATTCGGCTTTGTTATTTGTAGCCGGGAAATCGAGCTTCAGGGCATAACAGATCGATCGGTTTTCCGGAGTTACAAGAACTACGCCCGCGCCGGAGCAACGGTCGTTTGATGCACCGTCAGTGTATAATTTCCATCGAATGGGGGGAATGAGGTCGTGATCGTCCGGTTTGATGGGTATGGTAAATTCAGCGATGAAGTCTGCTAACGCTTGCCCTCGGATGGCTCTCTGTGGTAAGTACGCGATATCGAATTGGCTCAACTCGATGTTCCATCTTAGCAATCTTCCAGAAGTTTCCGGCCGTTGGAGTACCTGCCTCAGGGGTTGATCGGAATAAACACCGATTGAATGTGCTTGAAAGTACGGGCGAAGCTTTCATGATGCAATCACCAAGCAATAAGCCAATTTCTCTATTTTAGGGTAATTCCTCTCGGCCCCTGTTAAACGTTTGCTAACATAATACACCGGCTTTTGGACTCGATCCTCCTCTCGTACCAAAGCCGCACTTATCGCATGTGGGGATACAGCCAAGTATACGTACAACATCTCATGGTCAACTGGTTTTGATAGCATTGGTGGGCTCTCCAGATGTCTCACCAGATTCCGGAATGCTTCCTCACAGCTAGACGTCCATTCAAAATTTCTCTTTCCTTTCTTTATTATGTCAAAGAACGGGATGCACTTGTCAGTTGCCTTGGATATAAATCGACTCAGCGCAGCTACTTTTCCGTTCAAGCTCTGTACCTGCTTTATAGTCCTGGGCGCTTGTACATCTCGAATAGCTTGGATCTTTTCTGGGTTGGCCTCGATTCCCCTAGCGTTGACGATCAATCCCAAAAACTTCCCTGATGCAACGCCGAAAGAACACTTCAACGGGTTGATCTTCATGCCATAAAACCTGAGTATGTCGAACATTTCAGCCAAGTCTTGAATGTGGTCGTTTGACCGTCGTGACTTCACGAGCATGTCATCCACATAGACTTCCATGGTTTTACCCAGCTGGTCCTTGAACATTCGATTCACCAGACGTTGGTAAGTTGCTCCAGCATTCTTCAATCCAAAGGGCATCACTACATAGCAATACAGTCCGACATTTGTAACGAAGCTGGTGTGTTCATGGTCCGGAATATGCATTGGGATTTGGTTGTATCCTGAGTACGCATCCATGAATGACAGTAACTCATGTCCTGCGGTGGAATCGACCAACTGATCGATCCTAGGCAACGGGAAACTATCATTAGGGCATGCTTTGTTCAAGTCGGAATAATCTACGCAAGTCCTCCATTTCCCATTCGCCTTCTTTACTAGCACGGGGTTGGATACCCATTCAGGGTAGAGGGCGTCGCGGACGAACCCATTTGCTTTGAGTTTGTCCACCTCCTCTCCAAGAGCGGCGGATCTCTCCGGATCCATTCCTCTCCTTTTTGCTTGACTGGGACGTATTTCGGGTCTATGTTCAACATATGACTCGTGATGGCGGGAGAAATCCCACACATATCAAAATGCGTCCAGGCGAAAACATCAAGGTTCGCCCGGAGGAAGTCGCTAAGGTCTTCAGTCATTACGGGGCCTAGTTGTGATCCGATCTTCAGTATTCGCGAAGGGTCGTCACGGCTAACTGAAATGTCAATTGTTAATTCAGCCGGTGCCGCCTTCTCTTCCCTGGGTTTCTCATCGTCGTCTCTCGGATCTATATCTCCGTAGATCCGAGAACTATGCCCGAGCCAAGACTCGGGCACTACTTGTCAATTATCCGTATTGTGGATGCGGACGGGATTGTCCGCAACCTTTCCCTTCTCCCTCAAATGGGCTTCTCGGAGCTCAGCCACATAACAGGAACGAACAGCTGCTTGGTCGCCATGAACAATACCTGCTCCTTTGTCAGTTGGGAACTTCAAAGTTAAACACTACGGGGCCAATGCTGCCCTAAACTCAGCCAGGGCCGGCAGGCCCAAGAAAACATTATATGGAGAATCCACATCCAAAACTACGAAGGGTAGAATTCGCACCCTCCGACGCTCGCCTTGCCCCAGTTCAACTGGTAACTCAACGTACCCCACGGTGTTGGTTGCTGCGCCATTAAAGCCGTGTATACGAGCCTTGGATGGTTTCAAGTCTTTTGTTTCTAGTTTCATTTGATCGTAGGCCTTCTTGAAGATGATGTTGACTGAACTTCCAGAATCAATCAGAATTCTTTTTACATATGCTGGTCCGATCGTTGCAGATATGACCATGGGGTCGATGGTCGGAGCCTCTACCTGATCAGCGTCTCTGCTTCTGAACGCAATATCGTCTGTCATTACGCGCTGCTGCTTAGCAGGGGCTCCGTCCTCCACGTTCGAACAACACTCAAAATCTGCATGCTTCAAGGAACTTGCATATCGCTCCATCTCCTGCCAATTCTTATCCGCGGGGTGAGGCCCGCCGATAATTGTATTTATGACCAGTCTACCAACGGTCCGGGCAGGCTCCTCGGGATGACGTGGAGCTGGTGCACGACCTGGGTTGGACGTTCCCTGTCCTCCTTCTTGTGGATCCTTCACAAATTCTTGCAATTTCTTCTGTCTGATCAACTTCTCGATAGCGTCATGCAGGTGTCTGCACTCTTCCGTGTTGTGCCCATAAGTTTCATGGAAGCGGCAATATTTCCCGGTCCGCTTCTGTTCCTCAGTTGATTCTTTCGGACGTGGCTTTCGGTATTGAAAAGTATTGCATGTGGATAGGTAAATGTTTTCAAGTGGGGCGTTTAGCGGAGTGTACTCGCTGTAGCTTGGAATTTTCGACTTCCACTTTCCTGCTTCTTTTCTTTTCCCTTGACTCCTTCCTCTGGACTCCTTGGGTTGCCCAGGCTTGTTCTGGACATTGACTTGGACCTTTCCCGAGCTGTCTCCAGATTGCTTCACAGCGATGTTGCTCTTTATTGACTCTTGGACAGGCCCTGGTGCCTTATCTCGTCGTACCCACCTAGCTTCCACTCTTCTTATGAACTGGTGTGCCTTAGAGTAGAAACGCTCCAACGTAGCTGGAGGTTTTCCTGCCAGCCAGTCTCCAAACTCAGAGTCTGGATCCACACCTCTCATTACAGCCATCAGAATTGCATGGTCATTGGGATTACTGACTTCAGTTGCTGCTACGTGGAATCTTTGCAAATATTCCTTCAACGATTCCCCAGGATTTTGGATTACACTTGACAGAGACATCACGTCCTTTGGGCGCGTAGTGTGTATCCTGAACTTCTCAATAAACTTCTTTGCCAACTCCTCGAAATTTGATACGGATCGCGGAGGAAGTCGGGTGAACCACATAGTAGCGATCCCAGATAGAGTAATCGGAAAGCACCTACACTTGGTGGCATCATTCGCTCTGGCTGAATCCATCATCCATTCGTACCTCATGACATGTTGTCTAGGGTCAGTCTTTCCTTCATATGCGGGAATAGTAGGCATACTAAACTTCCTGGGGTACGCCGCCTGCAACACAACATCCGTGAACGGAGTATGACTTCTTGACACTCCCCAATCATCATTCGATAACCCCTGATTTTCCTTCATCAACTGCCTGATCATGGCTGTCAGATCTGGTGTCTGTATGGGAGGCGGAAGGTTGGAGTCTGTTCTACGCGCCTGTCCATGCTGATGCCTCCTCTCCTGGCGGTCTGCCAATCGTGCGTCTTGAGGTTCGACATCGTTAGCATTTTGATGATCTGGGACTCTATCTTCCATCTGTATCCCGGTCCTGAAGCTTCCAGCTCTTGCTTGGTCGCGGTCTCCAGCTGTTCGAACAGCAGCATCTGCTCGCGCAGCATCAGTCTTACGGCGTCTTCGCCTGGGAGGTTCATCAGAGGAAGTAGAGCTGTCATATGAGGAGTAAGCAGCGAGATTGTCCCCAGCATTCTGTTGCTGCTGTTGAGTAAGTTGTGCCATCAGGTTGGCATTGGCTTGCATCTGCTCTCCTAGTTGTCTCCTACTTTCCCTAAGCTCTCTCATCAAGTCGTTGAACTCTATTCTGGTGACAACTGGAGTTTGGTCCTGAGTGCCAACTCCTGTATTTGGAATTGCTGGTTGATTGCTAGGCCCTGCTTGTTGCACGCTAGCAGTCTCGTGGGCATCCGCATTGTGAGAAGCTGACCTGGTACGTGGTCTTGCCATTGTAGAGTTATTGGTATGAACTCTGAGTAGAATCAACGGATGTCCTATCAGTGAGTCGGATCTTCTTTGGGGGATTTGTTCAATCCAGTAGCTTCAAAGCAGATCCTTGAGGTCTGAGAATTCAATTCTCAATGAAAGCACCAAAGTGTTAGCACCAAAATTGGTCACTAACCTCGTTCAGAAAGATTGTGTAGAGATATAAGTGATGAAAGTAAATTAAACAGAGAAGACAATGCTAATTTAAATGTAGAAAGTAAGAACACCAAATTTATAGTGGTTCAGCGTAATTGCCTACGTCCACTTCGTTCAACTTTATTGATTTCCTTTATGGTTGATTACAAATACAATTCGTAAATCAAATGCTTGAGTGAAGTTGTTAAGTAGAGAAGATGAGTCTTGAAAATGGCAGAGTCTCCCCGGTGTTTTCTCTCCAAAAAAGGATCCCTTTCACTGTGACCCTGCCCCTCTATTTATAGGCAAATATGAGTTTTACTTCCCAAATGGGCTGGATGGCCGAACACTCCAGCCCCAGTACAGTGGTTGCTGTATGTCGAACCATGTATGCCGAACACCCTAATGCCGAACGAACCTTTCTATGCCGAACGGTATGCTTGAAGTGTGGGAAGTGCAGGATGGTTGTTAGTCGAAGCCGAACGTGCCCTTGTCTGATGCTCTTGACCGAATAATGCTTTCAGACCGAACGATGCATTCTGGCCGAATGCTAGTGTCATGTTGAAAGTTATCTACACCGAACGTTTTCTGGATGCCGAGTACTCCTGTCGCCGAGCACTAGTTGACGCCGAGTGCTGCTTGATGCCGAGCAGCCCTGTACGCCGAGCTCCAGCTGGTGCCGAGTACTCCTGGATGCCGAGCAGTCTTTCATGCCGAGTTCCAGCTGATGCCGAGTACTACGCCGAGTACTCCTGGATGCCGAGCAGTCCTTTACGCCGAGCTCCAACTGGTGCCGAGTACTACGCCGAGTACTCCTGGATGCCGAGCAGTCCTTCATGCCGAGTTCCAGCTGATGCCGAGTACTACGCCGAGTACTCCTGGATGCCAAGCAGTCCTTCATGCCGAGTAGTGGCCAATGCCGAGCACTCAGTTGCCTGGTCAAATCTCCACGAAACAAGGGGAGAGGACGGCGACGGTTCCGTGTGAGTGGGCAAAACGGCATGCGTAGGGCGCAGAGGAAGAAGGAAGAAAGCGAAGGGGAAGAAAGGGAGGCATCATACGAATTGCGGTTAGGGAGGTGGAGGAGGGAGCATGCCATTTCAGGTAGGGTTAGGTGAACTTGGAAGCGGAAAGCAGGGAAGGGGAACCGAAAAGAAGATGGGGAAACGTGGAATTGCGGTTAGGGAGGTGGAGGAGGGAGCACGCCATTTTAGGTAGGGTTAGGTGAAATTGGAAGTGGGAAGCAGGGAAGGGGAACCGAAAAGAAGATGGGCAACGTGGAAGGTTGGAAATAGACAGAACTGCCTTTGTGCGCACAGGTTTCATATTGGGTGGAATGTGGGGGTCAAATGGGGAGTGCCAAAAAGGCTTCACTTTGACTGCTTTGACCAGGGTTTTGTATTATAGTATAGATATGAAAAGGAGGATTTTGAATTATATATGTATTTGCACAAAATCAATATATTAGTTTGAATTTGAAAATACTAGATATTTCATTTGTAGATCTAGATCTAAAATTTTAAATTTTGAATCTAATAGTTGAATTTTGATTTATAAATTCTTCATATTAAATTTATAATTACTTTATGAACTACATATACATATATAGTGACATCACACACGTATACAATGGGGTTAACATGTACGTGCGGTGTATTTCCCAACTTTTATACGGTCATGTCAAACTGTGTACACCTTTCATGTTGTAGTGCAAGGACACAACTATGTGTATACAATACACATATTATATATATTATATTATATAAATTTAAAATAAATAAAAACTTTATCTATACATTAAATAAAATATTGATTTTACTTAAACAAATTTAGATAAGATATTAATAAACTTTGACTTCATAGGCCCAATAAAAATCCAAATTGGTTTAATTTTTTTGAAATTTACTTATTTACCTTGTTGCATGTTGTCCTAGTTCCAACAATGGTATTAGAGCCCAATTGCTTATGTGGTCTAAATTACTTATATTAGGGCTAAAAAATTAACCTTACAACCCAATTAGTAAGGTATCTAAGAAAGGTGGTGTCTAAGTTGGAATGTTGGGTAATCAAGTACCATGTCTTACTTGGCTACCGATCTAGCCCGAATAGTTATGTGGGCCCAAAGGTTGCTCCTAATAGAAAAGGTCCAATTTGAATTGGGTCTTGGACTAATTTCAAAATTGTTTTGAAATTAAAAAGAAAATTTTAAATTTAAGAGTTAAATTTAAAAGTTAAATTTAAAATAAGAAAAATATTATAAATGTTATATTATAGATTTTCAAATTGTTCTGAAAATTAAAATAAAAGTTTTAAATTTAAAAGTTAAATTTAAAATAAAACACATACTATAAAATTTATAATATAATTTTTCAAAATGTTTGAAGATGTTATAAAATTAATTTCAAAAATATTTTTAATAAGATTAATAAATTAGTGAATTAATTAAATATATATACATGTATAGTATGTATATCATGATTTCTAACGTGTTTGACATTTGAATCATGAGGGTATTTAATAAGAAATACATTATTCCATAAGTCAATATCAATCAATTAAATATATTAAAAATTATGAATCTTTGGTATAAATGTTGTCCACTACCATTTATATACTAATAAATTACTTGTGTACTCTCTGGTTGTTGAGAAAACTCAAGCTAAAGATGTTATGTGTATTATTATTATTATATATTGAATAGACGAGGTAAGATAACTATATATATTTTTTGAGCAAACTCAAGGTACATATACTTTACTTAGGCCGTCACGAAATGGTAAGTACGATTGAATAATCTCCTTCCATTTGTTGAGAAAACTCAAGATCGAAATGGGATTAGGACAAGGAAGCATGGATTAGGAATTATTATGATATAATCAATAAGGAGTTATCCATCGTTTGTGGGATTACGACCTGTTGAGCAACCTCAAGGTCAGAATCCCAAAAATAATAAGTTCTAACACCCACTAGTTAAGTCGAAAGACTTTTATGTTTCGTATTAGGGTTTGGAGAAACATAAAAGACTAGTGGGAGCCTTATTAGAAAAATAAAATGGTAAGATTTAATCTTTCAAATATTGTAAGAACATTTACTCTATAAAGTTATAATAATCTACATTGATATATTTGTGCAATAAATATAATTGATAAATATTTATCAATTAAAATATATAAAGGAACTAAATTAAATATTGACAAAGAAATACTAAATATACTTACCAATAAATTTTACATGCCGACCCTTGTAAGATCCTAATTGTACAACCATTAAATACATTTGTAACTTGATCACTTATGAGTTTATTTGCTCGAAATTGTGTATTATCTTCAATGAGTTTCAAACTCTAAAAGCAATTTAAGAATATGGATATTTGATCCACATACGATCACATATAAATGTTATATGGTGAACAATCATAATTTATAAAGTATGGAACCTTGATGAAATTAGTTCATTGAAATAAGCAAGTAAAATGTAGTATGAGACCATGTATTAATTATGGTTGATTATAATGATGATCTTGTCGTGTTAAATATAACACTGGACCAAAGGCCACAAGATAAATCTAAGAATTCGATCACTGAAATGTCAGTTTGATCAGTTTACGTAAAATGCAATTTATTTGATGTCCTTAAAAGTTAAGGACGACCAAATGCACTCTTGTAAAGAGTTCGTTATGGTACTGCAGTACGGATTCCCTTTGAATGGTTCGACCGTTTAGAAAGAAAATCAAATGTATATAAGTGGATGTAACCTAAGGCCTATTTGGGCTGAAGAGAGCAAATAGTCATTTCTTCTTCATTAAGATAATCGGATATAAGAATTGTAAAATAATAATAGATACTTGACATTGGAATGAGAAATATAATTTCTATTACAAAAGTATTTTCACATAGGAAATTGTTTTCTATGATATTTATTTCTTTGATTTTAAGATATTTGATCTGAAAATTCTCGAGTATAAGCCCATTATAGTAAATGAAATAAATAGCCTATATTAAGTGGTTAGATGGAGCTTTATATTTCACATGCTATTATAGTAATGATGGAAATAGTGGGATCATGCCATATAACACTTATTGGTCGCATCAAGTTACAGAAATTGTTTTCATAAAATGAACCAAACATTATTTACAAAATAATAACTATTTTTCAGTGTTGACTAAAAAATAGGTATAGTTTTATTTCAATATGAGTAGTAGGAATATTTGTTGTAAAATAAAGTGGAAATTGGTACGAAGGGCCTAATTATATGGCCCATTTTTTTTCCAGGACACGGGTTTGAAATTATTATTTTCGAGGACAATTATGTGCGGCGTGCGTCTTCATCTTCTCAAACATCTAAATATCTTCTGAAATCGATCGTGGAAACTAGGCGCGTTCGTCTTCATCTTCTCAGACAACTACGTATATTCTGAAATCTGCCGATCTTGGAAATTAGGCGCGTGCGTCTTCATCTTCTCAAACAAGTACGTATTTTCTAAAATCTACCGATCGTGAAAATTAGGCACGTGCGTCTTCATCTTCTCAAAGAACTACGTACCTTCTGAAATCTACCGATCTTGCAAATTAGGCGGTCGTGAAAATTAGACGTATCTTGTTCAATCAAGGCGGTCGTTTCTTGTGCAATTGAAGCGGTCGTGAGGCGTTAGTTTCTTCTCAAATCAAAATCGACTTTAATTGTGGGAAATCGTGAGGCGATTTTCTTCATTTGGTGAGTTTCTTTTTTATTTGCTGTTTTTCATTCTCAATTCTTTTTTTTATGATGTTACTGTATGTTTCTTTTCACAGGAGGCTGTTTTCATCTATTGGAGGAAGGTTTTGTTTGATGTAGTTGGAATAATGGCTTCTGAATGGTATTGTTTTATTCTTATAACACAATCACTGTATATTTAGCTTCGTTTGTTCTTTAGTTTGCAATTAAACTCTGATTGTTTAGATGTTTAAGAATGGTGTATCAAAATTCCATTCTGGCTCTAGTAATAATTTGGCAGCCATTGAATGTGATTATGTGTTTTAAAGACCATATTGATCTTAGTGTGTGTTTGTTATGATAATTTTTTAGCTCTTCTTTTTCACCATTAAGTATATTTTTACAGATCATCTTTTTCACCTATGATTTTTCAACAATGTAAACTTGAATAGGTACAATCACAATGAATGTTTTTCTTCCGCATGTTCCACTGTTGTAATCAGGTTATCCCAAAGAGTGATAGTGATCTCTAAAAGATAAATTGTTTTATCTTTTTCAAAAAGTGGTATAAAAAATGATTTAAATAGTCTTATGCTATTAGTTTTTATTTAAGATCAGTTTCACATAGTTATATTTTTTATATATTTTTTTTACATTTTTTTTTGCAGGTGTGATTCATCTGTTATAGTTGTGTTTGATTTCAATAACAATTGTTTTAGTGCTCGTTTTCGATTGGATGCTTCTATTTCTTATGTTAGGAATAGGATTTGGGAGCAGTGGAATAATTTTACTCCATTATGCTTTGATATTTTTTATATTCGAGAATCAAAGACTACCTTTATTGAAACGGATAGTGATCTTCAAGCTATATTGATTTTGTCTTGGTTTAAAAAGGAAGAATTTTTGGTTTTTTTTCTACGGCTGAAGAATGATTCAATGGATAATTTTGTTGGTGAAAGTAGCAAGTCTGGTTCAGTTGTTGGTGTTGAGTCAAGTAATAATATGTTAGGTTATGATGATGATTTAGATTCTGGTTTTACTCAACAAAAGGATTTACATGAGTTGTTGAAGAAGAATTCAAATATGGAATTTTTTACTGGGGTTGGTCAACAGTTTGATTCTGCTATTGGATTCCGTAGAACGGTTAGTGCTTATTGTTTGAAGAATGGGTTTAAAGTACAATATATTAAGAATTGTAAAGAACGATTGATAGTTCGATGTGCTATAGATAGTTGTCCGTTTAGGATTCATGCTTCTTGCAAACTGAAGCAATTGGACCAATTGTTTGTTAAAAACATTCAGCTGAATCATACTTGTGGTGGTGGATTTCGTTCACTTGGTAGTCCAACTATTAATAGTGATCTTGTGAAAAGTCTAATCTTCACTCAAATTCGTGATGAGCCAAAAAGAAAAACGAAGGATATCATTAAAAGTTTTAGAAGAGATTATGATGTGGAGCTGAGCTATTATTTTGCTTATAAGGGTAAGAAATTGGCTATGAATGATATTTACGGTGATGAAAAGAAATCTTACAATGATTTAGTTTGGTATTTGAAGGCATTGGAAAGAAATAACCCAAATAGTTATTCAAGTATGGATGTGGATTCTGACACTAATCAATTTGAGAGAGTTTTTGTATGTTATGAGGCATGTATATTTGGATTCAGCTATTGTCGTCCTATGGTGTTTTTAGATGCTACCTTTTTGAAAGGGCGAAGTGGTATTTTGATGGCTGCCACTGCAAAAAATGGGAATCAAGGTACTAATTTTGATCTTTTTTTTTTGCTGTTGTATTTACTTTGTACTGTGTGCATTAGGTTCTTGTTATAAATTTTTGTAACATAGTACTGTTTCTTTAAGTGATTGTTCTAGTGAATTTTGTTATGTTTATACTGCATTTTGGTTAAGTGATTAGTCTACTGTTATATAGTACTGATTCAGTTCATTAAAGTTTCTTTTGCGTTAGGGCTTAGCATGTAAAATTATTGCAGAAAATGAATTTATGTTACTACTACATGTTGAATAAGATAAATGCATTTATCTTTTAAAATAAAGAATTAAATAACATATTAAGCCGTACTTATATATCATAGTTACTAGTACATGTTGAATATATTTATCATTTTTCTCATTATTTGAAATTCTTACATAATGTATAAAAATGATTTAAACAGCATATAGAAAAGATAATAGCATATATCTTTTAGAAGTTCAAATATAAGTCTTTGTATTGTATGCATGAATTAAGTATTATATCTTTGCAATTTCTACTCTTCCTGCATAGACTACACATTCAAGTAGCAAAATTTAAAAAACAAAAGAAAAAAAGGATGAATTGTCTCTAGCAAATTTATTTTTCCTTTTTTGGCATAGTGTTCATGTGATTTTTTACTATTAGATAATACTGTTTCAAACATAGTGCATTATTTTCAAATGTACATGAATAAACAGTGAATTATTATTATTTTGTTTTTTTCCAGGTTTTTTCCCATTAGCAATGGCTCTTGTTCCCAAAGAAAATGAAGAGTGTTGGAGTTGGTTTTTGAATCACCTAAAGAATGCTCTTAGTTGTGATAGAATATTAACTTTTTTAAGTGATAGACACTGGGGTTTATTGTTAAGTGTTCCAAAAAAATTTCCGAATAGTCATCATTCTTATTGTTTGCATCATATGCAAAATAATATTGCTAGCATTGTGAAAAGTGGAAGGGGTGTTTGGGTAGCTCATTTACTTGAGCGTTGTGCTATAGCTTCTAATCATCATGAGTTTGAAAAAGCCATGTCCAAGTACAAAGAAATTGGAGGTGCCAAAGCTATAGAGTATTTGAATGACAAACCATATGATCATTGGGCCGATTTGTTTTTTCCGGGGAAGCGATATGGTGAAAATAAGTCCAATGTAGCCGAGAGTTTTAATTCTTGGATTTTGGATGAAAGAAGTTTGCCTGTTACTGCTTGTCTTGATGGAATTAGGGTAAAACTTATGATGCAAATGTCTAATCGTAGAGAAGAGGCATTAAAGTGGACTAGTGTGCTATGTCCGAAAATGGAAGCTCGTTTGTTAAAATTGAAGGAAGAAGGATTTGGGTGGAGTGTTTCTAAATCATCTAGGTATGTATTTATATTTATTTACATGATGTTCACAGTTTCTAAAAAATGATAAATGCATTTATCTTTTTTCAACCTGCTATGTAGCCTGTGTTATGATTTCATTTTGTTGGTGTCGCTTGTTACGTATTTTCTCTTTGTCTGCATTAAAGCTTATGTTCACAGTATGATTGTTAATTTTTTTGGTTTATTAGTCTTATTTTTCACTATTAGTTCACTGCACATGAATTGGGTCTTACATTTTGTAGGTATATTTTTGAAGTTCATTCTCCGACATCTCAAAAGGTTGATCTTAAAAATCGCATTTGCAGTTGCAATCAATGGAAAGTGACAAGTTTTCCTTGTGTGCATGCTTTGAAGTGTATTTCTTTAACCAGAAATTCTGTTTATGAATATATTGAGAATTACTTTACTGTTGAGTATTATCTAGCTTCATATTCACATTTGATCAATCCTATTCCAACTTTTGATAAGGAAGCAATTGAAGCTGAAGAATCATCTACTGTTCTTCCTCCTAAGCCTGTTCGTGGAGCTGGAAGGCCTAGGATGAATAGGATTGAAGGGGCTGATTTTCATGCTAAGCAAAATAGATGTGGAAAGTGTAAAAAACTAGGACATAACAGAAGGGGGTGTTCTTTTGAATAATTGAGTTGATTGTTTTAGTTCAATGTATTTGATTGGTTGTTCTATGAATACTTTGAGTTGAATAATTGAGTTGATTTTTTTAGTCCAAAGTATTTGATTTGTTCTTGTATGAATATTTGGTTGTTGTATGAATACTTTGAGTTGAATATTTGAATAATTGCATATGTTGAATTGGTTATGATCTGATTTTGATTATTTTTGGTTGTATGCAATTATTTATGTTTAACCGTTATTTGGAATACAATGTTGTTAGTTCTGTTAAAAAAGATAAATTGATATTTCTTTTTAATTGTTGTGTATAGTCTGTTTTTAAAACACAGTCCTGAGAAGAGCTCGCACGGTGTACTCAGCTATGACCTCAGGTTTCACATTAGTAGAGTCTGATCCAGGTGTAACCATGTTAGGCTTCAACAAAGTACCTTCCATTAGGACTTTGTGCTTGTTTAGGGCCTTGTAGCATGCAGCAAGCACTCTTTCAGTCACATCTGCACACCTGCCAATTTCAAGGCCATTCAATATGTTAATTAACTTTGTGGAACAAACAATATTAAGGTTCCAAATGAACAATCCAAAAACAGGAACATGTTACTCTTTGCTAGCATTTCACGCATGAAGTTTTTCTCATTAATGAGTGTTGAGTACAGCAAAAAAAGGTAAATCATGTTCTCTCATGAGTTGATTTATTGCTAATTAACAGTAGCATTCTTGCTTTTGACCCATTGATTTTGTTTAACAAGTAAAATTAACAGACAACTACCCTGTCAATGTTATGGGATCCATCAACAAGAATCTCAGATTCGACAATGGGAACAAGCCCATTTCGAACCAAATCATCTGTAAATCCACGATTTTTACGCACAACGGTAGGAATACAAATCAAACAGAACAACTGGAGATCAGTATGACTAGTATATTGCTACCCAAAACATACTGTCAATAAAACATAAATTCGTTTATCTTTTTAACAGAGCATTAAAAACATTAGCCATTACAAATTCACTATCAATTACCATAATTTCATTATCAAATTTAAAATCAATTGTGTAAGTACTTGCTAGTTAACAATATACAAAAGCAACATAGACTGAAGTGATTATGTAGTTAATATTTCATTTTGACAGATGCATTGGTTCTAGACAGTCTTGCCTTCTTGGTTCACAATATCATAACAGTTTGACAATACATCCCATGGTACTTGGCGGACTGGAGATCGATAGCCTCTACAATCGGGGTCGTGGCATTTCTGATAGTAGCCACCTCTGTGGAAATCAACAATGTACAT
Organism: Allium fistulosum; assembly: GCA_030737815.1. Lineage (NCBI taxonomy): Eukaryota > Viridiplantae > Streptophyta > Magnoliopsida > Asparagales > Amaryllidaceae > Allium > Allium fistulosum. Next base: position 430,724,916 of record CM060903.1, on the reverse strand, counting down.
AACATGATTACTTTTATGTTCTCTTCCAATTCGTTCACAATATCGACTTTTGGACATGCTATAAATTATGTAGCCATGTGCAGAAAACCAGTACGACCTTCTTATTTTACCCGAAATATTTCCATGAGAGGCAAAAGATGAAATTTTATCATCCAAAGCTGGAAAGGGAGATTTTCCTGAACAATAGGACTTGGGTATATTGCTTCCATAATCATGTAATGACTTATCTCCCTCGGTGTGGGTGCTATTATCATTGACCTCAGATTCAAAATGAAGAATTTTGCAACAGTCCAGATCCATTTTGCACTCTAATAGCTTATCAAAATCAGCATCTATTCTGCAAATAAGTGATTTGATAAACACTTGTTCCTCATTCAGATTCTTACATCCAAAGCGTCCGCTTGGCAGGAGTAAAGCATTCTTCCCTGCTTTTGATGAGAAAGGAAGACGAAAACAACGATTACGGGTATAAACTCCAGTATCAACAAAAAGAAGCTCCGTATTGTCTGATGAGCTTGAATCTTTTTTGATGTACAGTTTTTCAAACTGTGGATCACTTACTCTTAAATTTATTATGCGTGAGCATACCTCAGAGATGAATGTTCCAACATGCGAGTTGTCTTTGAAGGCAATATTTGGGATATGAATGATCACATGTCGAGAGAACTTTTCTTCAGTAGATGAATCAAGCTCTAAAACCCAATCTTGATTTCCCTGGATTTTGTATTTGTCATTTAGCAGTTTGAAGGTGATAGATATCAGAATATCTACCATTTCATCGGCATTTTTTCCAGTGTTAATCTTTTTATTGAACTCCAGATCATAATACAAGTGGCAAGGCAGTCCGACTTGAATAACCTCATAATGGTGGCGTAACTTAGGATTCATGGTTTTGTACCTTCTCCAGAACTCATCATATGTAGAAACAAGGAACCTTCTTTGTGCAGTCAAATGATCTTGGTAGCAAAAAACGTAAGTGTTTGCATGTGTTTGGACAAATCTTAAAGCTTCTTCTTGTCTAGGAAAAGTAGCCCATACTACATCTTTTTGCTGTGTAGAACAACGGAATTAGAAAACATAATAATAAATATAAAACTATAAATTATCAATAACAGATAAAAGGATTTATATTTCTTAAAAGAGCAGTAGAAACTTATTTTTAAGATCAGTTACTACAAATTCACTATCAATTACTACAAATTCACATCAAATTTTCAATATCAGTTACTACAAATTCAGTATCAATTACTACAAATTCACATCAAATTTTCAATATCAGTTACTACAAATTCATCATGTAATTCATTAGTAATTTAAAATATACTCCCTAAAATCTATGATCAATGTAGTATCAGCTTTTACAAATTCATCACCAAATTCATTATCTAATTTTTAATATCACCCATTACAAATTCATCATCTCATTCATCAGTCATTACATTTTTATGGGCTGAAGAAGAGCTGCAAAACTTGTCAAGCCAGCAGTATGGTTCGTCGGATAGTATTTGTGCAGCTATCTGTGCTCTGAATGCATTAACTTGTTCAAGACTAATTTTTTCTGTAGTCTGCATTCCTTGTGCTATTTTTTCCATGAACATCATCACAAAAATTCCGCAGTCGTACCTGTATTTCTGAAGTTTAGTACTTTGAATATAATGATAAAACAGATTATCTTTTCTTTATTTTGATAATGAATTGTAATTAGTATTATGTTTATCTAAAACTAGTATGTGAGAAAATAATATTATCTAATTGGTAATATGTGTGTAGGTAGTTATTGTGTATTGTGATTTTTTATATAAAATTCTGAACTATCTTCAAAATTACCCAATGCTTTGTTGAGCACAGTCAACATTTTTAAGCACTGAATTTTTCCTGAGAATTGTTTTGTGCCCTTCTTCTTGTAACTCTTTGTTTAGGTAGTTCACTGCTGATTTCTGCAAACAGTGAAGGAAAATTAGAATAAATATAAACACATTTATCTTTTTTACTTTTTGTGTATTTTTACTTACCACATTAATGACAAATTTTGTATGTCCACTTCTGCAGGTTTTTGATCTCGTGGTCAAGTGCAGAGAGTCGTAGTGGTTCCAAGTGCATTCTCCAACAACTAGTTCTAGCAGACTCCAATGATCATTGCCATGTATTGGGAATAATATGTTGCAACATAATGGATCTAAAAGTGTTCTTTTCATAAAAGGATTGAACATTTTTTTCTTGATATTTTCCAAGCTTCCATCCGTTGCGCTTTTCTGTAAAAAAAATTGTTTTAGAAAATTTATGTTTTATAAAAAAATGTTAATTTGAGAATATAGTTCACTTACTGTCATAGTTGTGTTAACATAGATAATGCTATTGCTTTTTTCTAGTTGCTTTGTTTTTCGGAACCAAAACCAATCAATGATCTGCATTTGAAAAATAATATGGATAAAGTATATAAATTATAATGAAGGAAAGTTTAGTTTGTTGTACTTACTTGACCACAATTACTTTGTTGATAGAGGAGGTCTTCTATCATCATTTTTGTTATGGTGATGAAGTTTTCATCATCACAACTAAATGCTTCATCGTTGGAAAATTGGACGGTTGTTAATAAAAGAAATTAAGTTTAGTACGTACTATGTTGTTTGCATTTAATAGTAAAACAAAATAGAAGCCTTTATGGAATTATTTATTAAAAGTTAAAGATAAATTAATTTAGCTTTTTTAGTTTTGTTTAGTTTTTGTTTATTTTTGAGCAAGTGTGTGAGTGTATAGTAGTTGATAGATGTACTGATAGGTGACCAAACTAAAACAGAACCAACACAGTACTAATAATTAATCTAACAGATTGTTGATATATAGTTTGTGTGAGTGAAAAGTAGTTTAATTACTTACTTGTTTCCTCCCAAAACTTTGAAAAAAAGTTTCACATTTTGTTGCTGTTCATCAGTTAGATGCTTCATGAGTGGACACTTTTCAACTTTCTTTTGCTTCTTCTTTTTTTGTTCTTTAGAAATGACATCTTCAACAACAATTGGATTTTCTGCAGCAATTTCTTGACTATGTTGTTTGATATTTTCAAATTTTAAACAATCTTCGGTTTCTAGAATGCAATCTTGAGTTTCCATCAAATCAAAACATGGAAAGTTAGCAGAACTATTTATATGCATCATACCAACTATCTTTCTTTTATTCGTACCTTTATCAGCTTCACTTTTTTCTTTGAAATCACTTTTTTTCTCCACATTATGCTCTTCAAAATTTTCCAGCTTTTGAAGTTTCATTTCAAGATTGTGGAGTCTTTGTTCAGCCAGTTGTCTTGAATGTTGTTCCTCATTTAGTTGTTCTGCCATACTTTTCATCTCAGCAGATAAAAAGTTCACTTTCCTTTCTAACTCTTTTATGTTATTAGAGCAGTCTGTAGCATATTTGTCATATTCCAACCCAGTATATATTTTTTTTGAAAAAAGTCTTTTTCCTCTTTAGTTACATTTGCAAATTTCTTTAAAATCTGCATGGAAGGTATTTGAAATTAAATTTGGACATGTAATATCTTTGAAATTCTATGAAGTTAGAAATCAGAAATTATTAAAAATATACAGGTAAAAAAATTTCAGACACTTGATAAATGGAAACAACATGCAGGCACATTCATATGGGAAGGAGAGAAGACTAGGAAAATCTATAATGCACACACAATAGTTGTTACGTATAAATATAGATATGTAATTAAATAACCTACAAACTACATAAATTTAGAACACTATCCCTATTAAATAAGACACATATAAACATATGTACTCATATAATTTTGTTTATCAACAAATATATATAGTTCATTATGTACTTAAATCATTTTCTATAAAAACATATATGCATTTATCTTTTTTAACTAGGGTTTAATTTAGTTGTATATTTTCTGTAATAAATTTAAATATGAGTAAATCAAGAAAAATGTTTAATATGTATAACTATATATCAAATATAAGTAATGCCTAAGTTGTTATAAAATCATTTACATTAACAGATAAATGTTTTTATCTTTTATAGCTTTTAAGCATGGTAAAATTAATGAAGAAATTTGGAGTTGGGCAGAAACTGAATTGTACTTAAATCATTATGTATTTATGTATTTAAAAGTAGCATACCTTATCATTGTCTATTTCATCAAGGTCCAAATATTTTAATTTTGACAAGTCCCATTTTCTCATCCTTGGGATTTTGCTTTCCAAATTTTCTTTTTCATCGATGATTTGCGTCCTTTCACAAAACCAATACTGCCAATAAGACCATGCAAATAAGCATTAACATTTAACATTTTTGTAAAAAGCATTGGTATAAATTTATTTATATTTGCTTAAAGTTTTTAAATCATACCAGTAAGACCATAGTACATCCAGGTGTGCTTCTTGGATTAGCATAGTATTTTTGTACATTTTTCATGACATTTTCACATATTGCTCTCGGCCAAGAGATTGAGTTAATTTTTTTTAAGTTTAACAGCTTTGATAAGAAGCCCCACTGCATGTAGTTCTGATTGTTAGGAAAGAAAAAAGTAATAATCAACAAGAGCAACAACAATTTGACTAAATCTTCATTCCCGTTTTCTTCCTCTATCATTTTTTTCAACCTTCTTGTGACTGTCTTCTGGCTAATTATGTCATTTTCTTTGAAATTTGTAGTCAGAAACTCTGAAAAACTCTCCATTGCTGTGGCCTTATTTGAAGTTGGTATTGGAAACAAATCCTCTCCAGATAAATTCATTCCAAATATAAGGCTAACTTCTTCAGGTGTGATTTTTAGCAGTTTGTTTCCAATTTTGAAAGCTTTTTCTTTAATACTGAAAGAAGTAATTAGTTGGTCTAAATTTGAAGCACTTTTCCGTATGTTTTGCCGTTCTATGCCATTGGTGAGAAACATATTAAAAAAGTTTTTGAATGGCGTTTTGTTGATATAACTTTTTGCTTATGAAGATAGAATGTTTTTTTCCTTTACCGTCATCATAACTTTGTACACAGCATCTAAATTACATCTGTATGTTCCACTGTACAGATGTTTTTTCTGTCTTTTCAGCCTGTTTTGAATTTCATATTTGTCAACATCATCTGACTCATCTGTTTCAATATTTATTTCTTCAGAATCATAACTTGCTTCATTTAGTTTTTCTGAAATTGTTCCTTCGTCATCTGAGTTTGTTAGATGTTCTTTTTCAATCATTTGTGAGATTTGCTGTGTTGGTTTAGCTTCATCCTACATTCATGAAAATAATATCATTAATTGGGATCCTAAATTTATTTCTGCATATTCATGAAGATAATATCATTTTGCTCAAGAATCATAATGCACATAAAGTATAATAAACACTTTTGTTGAGTAACTATGCAGTACTAATGGCTATTTTTTTTCCAAAGTATAGAAAGATAATCTGTTTTATCTTTTTTAGGTGTTTAAGTAATGGTCATTTAGAAATCTGAAAACTTAAAGAGAATGAAACACAAAATAGCCATCATAATATTATTTATAAAAAAGATAAATTCTTTTATCTTTTTTAACAAAGCATTAGCAACAAATTATCCATTACAAATTAGTGATCAGTTATTAGAATTTCATCATCACAATAGCCTTGAAGTAATAACATGTACAACATGTATGAATGCAGTGCACAGTGCAGACTTATATGGTCAGAGAATCAAGCTACAACATTAACAAATAGTCAGATCCAAAAGTGAGAGTACAAAGAAGTGCACAGCATACACATAAGCAAATGCAACATGAAAACAAATCTAGATCAATGCAAATGAAGCAACCAAACCTGACTGAAGTGTTCAAATTTTACATATATACATGTGTGTAACATCAAGTGAATATGCAACATCATACACATTGAAACCAGAGTCCAACGCAGACATGTCGACAAGATAAGAATGCAAGTGCAGACAAGCTACAATATGACAGACTGCATTTAAAGCAACAACTCAACTCAGTGCACATCAACCCAATACAAACTACATGAAGTATATGGAATCTAGATTCCAATTTAATATGTATATACAAATTGAAGAGTACAACTAAATATTATACATAACATAAGTAGGAAAACAGTTACCAATGGAGTTGAAGATAAAGGTGATCTCTGGCTGTGTTGATCGCAGAATGGGCTAGATAAAGGTCTAATATTTATGCATTGGGTTCCAGCTTCATTTATAAATATGCACGTTGTTTTCTGTATGAATAACTTTGATTTTGATGACCTGGTGTGCATTTTTACGCTGCATAAAAATTGTCATACATAATGAAATGTTAGAAAGAGTGAAGAATAATTTTTTTGTACTTATAAGTTGATTAAGTATATTTATTTCGCATAAATCCTTCAGGACAATAGCAATTGACTTAATTCTGTATTTATGATATTATATGTAGTAGCTGATATAAAAATTTCTAGGATTTATTCTGTATTTTAATGTTTTACATTAAAACATAAATGCTTTTATCTTTTCCAACTAGGGTTTAAATTAGTTGTATATTTTTTCTAATAACTTTAAATCATGATAAAAACAAAATCCTATTGGCTTTGCCAAAAAAAAAACAAAATCCTATCTAATAAGTAATTGTAATTATCAAACACAACTAGGGTTTAGCATGTAGTCTAAATATTTTACATTAATAAATAGATACGTTTATCTTTTTTAACAGCTAAACAATAACTTGTTCAGTTTAACACCTAGGGTTTAGTATCATCTGCCATTGAATATTAAGGTATGCTTAATTAAACAAATGTCGATTATTTTAAATTATAACAAGAACTAAAATACCTTAAATCTATTATAAAAGCTATCATCAGCATCGTTAAGAATGAATATTTAACTATGATTTATCATCTAACTAAAACATTTACATCAAAATAAAATATAGCTTACTTGTTCCGCATTTAAGTTTAAGGTGATTGTAGAAATTGCTCAATGAAAGTATTTTAGTTTAAGTTGAAATCGATGAAGCAGAAATCGATGATGCTGAAGTAGAAATATTGGGAAGAGATATTGGTGGAAGAAGGGCATAAAGTAACGTGTTTAAATTTTGTCCTGCAAACTAATTATTTTAAAGTTGTGTGCTACAAACTTATTGTTTGATGAAAGAAGGACCTTGCGGTAAAATTTCCCTATTGTAAAGGGGAATCATATATAGTTCATTATCTAATTAAATCGTTTTGTATAAAAACATAAATGCTTTTATCTTTTTTAAGTAGGGTGTAAATTTGCTGTATATCTTTTGTAATAACTTTTAAATCATGAAAAAATGGCAAACATGTATAACATATACTAGTCACTATTTAAGATAACTAAGGCTTAAGTTGATTTGAACCAATTATAGGAAAAGATAAATATGTTTATCTTTCGTAGCTGTTGAACATAGGAACATTACAACATAACTGTGTTTACACAATACATACAATTTTTGAAGTACTGAAGTTAAAATTATGTTAAAGCAACTCAAAGATAAACAAACATGTTAAATCCATTACATTCTTGTATTAAATCATTTAGATTAAAAGATAAACAGATTTATATTTTTAAGCTGTTGAATATGAACAGTTTTACATCACGTTAAATCATTACAAAAACAACAAACACCTTACATGCATTACAAAAACTGTTATATATAAACACAATCAATAGAACTTATTTGTTACTTGTCAAACACAAGCAAAAACAACCCATAAATAGCAAAGAAAATCAATCAGTGAATGACTACTTACTTCAGCTAACAAAAACAATCGATATATAGCAAAAAAAACAATCGATGAACAACAAACAGCAAAGATAAACAAGTATTTACTTGTTCAGCAACAAGTGAATAGAAATCACGTCTTGCAACTAGTGAATAGAAATCGCGTCTTAGTTTCTTCAGCTGAAGAAAAGTGAATCAATCGATATATAGCAAACAGTAGAAATAAACAACTACTTACTTGTTCAGCTGAGAAAAGTTAGGCGGTACGATTTCTTCAGCCAATCGATAATCCAACTGAGGCGATTTTGTTTCTAAGCCCTACTTTTGTTTTTCATTTGGAGGTTTGGCGGCAGATATGGATTAGCGAGAAGTAGAGGGTTTATTTTCGACCCGTGTCCTGGAAACTAATTTTTTTGAATACGTGTCCTAGAAAATAATTAGTTGATGGTAATAGGCCCTTATAGTGAAATTCCCCAAATAAAACTATAGGAGTGATGTTTGTGATGCATTGGAAAATACAAAAGTATCTAAATTTATTAACATTTTGGAATTATAGACTAAGCCATAGTTTGAGAAAAAAAATCTTTGAATATATTATTATGTATCATATGGTATTAGTGAGTCATATCTCTAATAATTAAGGGCAAAGCACCTTTTAGTGGGAGCATGATAAAAGTTGAATTCTTCGGATTGATATATACAGATGTATGCAATCGTAAGTTTGATAACATCAAAATGTTTCCACATACTTTGTTGTATTCACTGATGAGTTATCATAGACATAAACATGTGTATTTGATACACATGTAGTACGTTTATGATAAGCTCATTGAATAAAAAACGGAAGTAAATAAAATAACATGCAATAGAAAATAAACTTGATTCAATTTGATCGAATGGGTGAGTATATTGGAAAAGGTTCTAAACATACCTAAAATGAATAGAGATTTTGTAACGACCCGCCATTTTGGACCATTCGCATCCATTATAAGTGTATAGGTAGACACTCATGCCGGATTTGAATTGCTCAAAATACCGCGTTGTTAATTTAAATTTGGCAAAACTGAACATATACAGTAAATAAAAATCACAGATCACAGACACAGAGTAATAAGTGCAGCGGAAATAAAAGAGATAGTAGTTCATGAAGCTACTATATGAATATATAAAATACATCAGAGTTAGAATAGATACAACGGAAGAGTAATACAATACATCAGATACAAATCAGAATACATCACTGGAATCATCGAATACTGGATCTCCAAGCGAAGCTCCAACTCCAAAGGTGAGTCTCGAAAGCTGAACCACTCAGTCTGACCCGAGCGTAAAGCAAAAACACAAGACACTCGAGTCAGGATTAACATTCTTATATCAATAAATCCAACTCAAGTGAAATAGCAATTGAAATACAAGTAACTCAAAGGATGTTTGGAATAACCATCCTTTAAGGATCCGTCAAACTATCTACTAGGTAGTAATGTACGCTAAGTAGATAATGTCTATCAGTAATATAAAAAGATATCAAAATAGCGTTAAGTCATGGTCCATTCCACCCTTAACACATTTTTATTCCCAAAAGCATATACAAGACCGTAGTTTCCCCAAAACTGGAAGTCACCAGAGGGCAATCCATATACTAAAGGTACAAATCAAAATCGTAGTGGTCGCGCATAAATGGAATACAAGTATGACAAGGCACATGAGGCAATACCCAAGGTAGTGATACTACCGTTCGCCTGATCCGGACTGGTGAGAACGCAACGCCGCAGCGCCCGCAACACCGTGAAACAACACTCCCAAAATCAAGGGTGCACCAATCGACAACAAGTATAAGTAGTTCGAAGAAGTGTGTCCACTTGAGGTAGCTAATCCTCCATTGGCCCGGCACAGCTCCTGTTTTAGTCATTTCCAATTTGACACAAGTGTCAAGGCTATCCATTATCGTTCTCTTTCTTCAATCATCACGTACATCATTCCAACCACTTCATTCTGGATCATCACTCCGCGCATAGTTATTAAAGTGGTTTTCGGTTTAGATAGAGAGTATATCCATAACCGAATTCCGGTCTCTTTAATAACTTTCGTAATTATTACACCGATTGGTCGTTTATATATTTCAAAAACCAAATCAAATTCAATTTCAATTTCAATTCGTAAACCAACATTTCATTTGTCTTTCTAAATCAATTTCCAATAATTACGTTTCAAAACTTCCACATTCATAATTTCAAGATCTTACAATTCAACTTCAATTTCTATTTAAAACAATTCAAATATTGATTCAAGTTCGTATATAAGTTTCATTCCGAAATCATTTAAATTAATTTAATTTAACATTCAAATCAATTTAACTTCATTTATCGATTGCATTCAATATTCATTAAGTAAATTTGCCATTCAAAACAATTTCTATTAAATTTCCAATTCATTAAATCCATTATTTAAATTCAACTTCCTTATTTCAAAACTTACAATTTTGAATTAAATTAAATTCGTCAAATCAATTCTTTAAATTTCAAGTCTTACATTAATTGCAATAAATCGCATTTTCATTTCTTGTTAAAGAAATTCAATTTCACTTTTTTTTTTCTTAAATAATTTTCCAAAAACTTACTTAATCAAGAAAACTCAATTTCAATTATTTACGAAGTAAAATTCACTTATTCAAAAATCCAATCTTTCTTATTAAAGAATTCAATTCAATTAATCATTAAATAACTCAATCTTATTTAATTACTAAATAATTCAAAACTTAATTATTAAATAATTTCAAAGTTTAATAATTTCAAACTTAATTATAATTTCCAACTTAATTATTAAATCATCTCAAAGTTTAATAATTTCAAACTTAATTATAATTTCAAACTTAACTCAATAATTTCTCACATTAAACAACATTCTTTCATCAATTACATTTTTAATAATTTGTTTCAGATTATTAAAAATTAACATTTCCTTTCACTTAAATTCAAATTTCAACTTCATTTCAAAACCATATTATTTATTCAAATAAAATCCTTATTTTATTTCAAAATCAAATTTATTGACCAATCGGGTTTTATTTAATTTCCTATCCTAGGTCAAAGTTCAATTTTGGGTATTTATCATTTCAACCCGATTCCAATTCAATTCAAAAACAAAGCATAACAAAGGGAACTTGTAGTGTGATAACTGGGATGGTGTCAAAGTAAATAAACAAGCAATAACAACAATCAATAACAATCCAAAATCAATTCAAATAATCCCGAAATAACCGTATTAATTCGCATTGTTATTTGTACGAATTAATATAATTATTTCTAGAATCTACACTATCATTTCATGTAGATTAAAGATTATTATTTTACGGTTTTCACTTGTCATCTATTTACAATTTCATACATCATCAGTTTAAGCAACATACAATTGATGGTTCAAGGTGTAGTTAACAATCCTACGTGTCAATAAATTTAACAGTTAAAGGGGTCATATTATACAAATGTCCGTTAATCAAATTTAACATTAAATTATCCTATATCAAGTTCAATTTCATACTATTTATCAATTTAACATTAACAATTTAACGTCCAATATAAACATCAACAATCAATCAATTATCAGCCAAACTGTATTATTATTGCATAAATAATTAACAGATAATGGTGTCAGGTGTCACAGGTGAACTAATACAGGTAATAGCATATAAAACAGTGTAATTAACTAACAGCAGCATATTTCAATTGTCGTTTCAATTGAAATCAAATTTAATAAATAAAAGAATGTTAATCGTGAGTGAGTGCTCACCTTTCGAGGCTGGAGAAGGGTAGACAAGATGGAAACGGGCACGAACAACCACGGATAATTGATAAATCATCGAACTAATGTGGATAAGCACGAAGTGACAACAGGATAGCAGCACTACAAAGTAAATCTATTCAAATTCGATGAAAACACAAATTAGAATAACCCGATATAAAGGAATAAATAAATACATACATACATACATATATATATATATATTTAAAATTTATATTACATTTAACTCCTTATCAAAATAAAAATCGCTATATATATTATTCAAGAATCGTTTCTTTCTTACAAATCACTAAGTAAAACAAATTATCTGTATGTATATAAACATTTTAAAATAATATCATCAGTACTTATCCTATTATAATATAATATAATATATTTTAAAACTTACGTCTATATATACAACAGTCGTAGTTACATCTATAAAGCACCAGCCATTTCCAAACTCTGAAAATATACGTATACAACTACAAAGTATTACTTCCATATATAAAAATAAACAGAAATTTGCACATCCTATATATACAAATTATATATATCATGCGGCTTATATACTTACGATTCATAGCCTTATAACAGATTAATTAATTCATATAACTTACATACATTTTATCTATGTATATATAAAACATAATGTATAAAACTTTTATATAAACTTTACTTGACTCATGTACCAAAACAGGTGATATATAACTTAATATATAAAACAGTATTTGTCATAAAAGCTTAATATTAACTTAGTTTATAATAATGTATATTTAAACCCATATATATATAAAAGAAAATTTATTATTATTTATATAAGCTAATATTCCTCAATCAACACATATACAAACCGACTAAGTATAAACTTATAAAATATTGGCACAGACTAGTGTTTTCAAAATTACATATATACAGTTCACCTATTTTTAAACCTATATAAGCTGACAGATTTTGAAAACAAAATTCAACACTAACCTTTATACAACTCTGTAATTATATTAGTGCTGCAACATGGATAGTACTTCCTCAAGCTATAATATAGTACAAACGAATGGATATATAACATAGATTATACGCGACATATAAAAGATGATAAAAATAAAATATACTGTAATATATATATAGTAACCTTTATACAATCAGCTCATATACAATATAACTTGTAAAATATATATGCTGACACCAAAACTAACATATAACCCATAACAGAGGTTTATAAAAACTTATATAATATGACTTATACTATATAAAAAACACTATACACATAACTATTTACTGTAAATAGCTAATATATATACTCACATGAATCCAAAGCGGCATGGGTATGTGCACATGGTGGACACGAACGCATGTAGGTTGAGGCGATAGGGAAAGGTTCAAGTGCGATGCGGTGGCTTACGGGTGAGGTTGCTAGAGATAGGCTGAGGCAAAAGCTGATTGACAGGCTCGGGTGGAAGGAGATCTGGTGGGATGTGGAGAGGCGGATCCGTGCTATGGTGAAGGGGAACGGTTGTAGCAGGTCTCGGCCACGATGGCTTAGGCGAGGTGGAGTCGGTGCAGATGAGGTCGAAGGGGATGTAGGCGAGTGATGGTGGAGGCGCGAGCTGCTGTCAAGAGGAGGAGGCTCGCGTGGGTTGTCGATGATTTCAGGTCGGCAGAAGGGATGATTTGCAGGCTATCTCGGTGGGTCAGCTGCTGTCAGGAGGTGGAGATGCTCGGGCGGCGGCTGAGGGGACTAGGGTTAGGGTCGGCTGGCGGATGTCGATGCGGCCTCGGCTGCTGTTGTGTTTGGGTCTGGCGTGGGCTGCTTGGCTGGGGAGTGAGAGAAAACGGGTGGCAGAGGAAGGGAAAGAGAAGATGGGTCATGGCATGAAGAAGGACAACAGTGGCAAGGCTTCACCATTATAACAGCAACAAAGATATATTCATTATATTTTGAGAAGAAGGAAATAGAAGGGAACAGAAAGAATCAAAAGAAGTGAACAGGTAAAATGAAAGAGCAAGGGTCACGTAAGTTGAATTCAAGAAAATTAATTGCAAATGCCATTGGAAATTTACACGGTGAAAAAGCAACAAAGTTTTTATTTAATTTTTTTTATTATTCTTTATTTGAAACGGTATAGGGAAATGAAAGAGTATAGGAAATCCAAAAGTCAAACCGCGGAACCGCTACGGGAATCGCTACGCAGATTTCGTTGCTTCCCGGACTTCAAAATTTGACAATCGAATATACCATAGAGATCAGCACGACGAGACGATCAAAACGGTATATAGATATTAGCGGTACGATTTAATTATAAAATTTCAGATTTTCTAATAGCGGAAAATGCAAGAAAAACGCTGAAAAATAAGATCGACGGAGCCAAAGATGTCCGAATTTGGAAAAACGACAAACTGACATTTTGCTCAGAAGATGGTTTAGAATTTTTCTATGTAAAAATATTTAGGTTTCGGAAACATTTTATTTTCAACGCTTTTTAACTGATTAAATTGAAGTGAATTTACGCGCGAAATAAACTTTCGTATTTTCGAACGAAAATTTACCAGTTGCTATGTTTAACTAGACGTATTCCAAATATAAAGTTTTTATTTCAAAATTTTATCGTTTAAAATTTCACAAAATTTCAACTAATTACGTTATTAAAACAGTTGAAATTTACGGGTCGTTACAGATTTGATCCCAAAAGTCACTTCTCCCTATGATACATAATGATGTATCAATAAATAGTTATCGAACATTATTGGACAAAGTTTGATTAGTTGTGAGTGAAGTCGAGTTAACTTCTTTTTATAAGGTCGTGTACTTAAGAGTAGTAAACAAGGTTAAAATTAATTTTATTTAAATAACAGTTTACAAAATCATACAATGTTAGGGTTTATAAGAAACCCCAACATATCATAGACGAAGGAGTTAGCAGGTTCTACAAGTCGAAAAACTGCATGTAATAATTGTATGTGAGGAAACTTGTATAAATCATCCCAAAAGAAGTTTAGGAACGATGATCATTGGATGACTAAGCTCTGTTTTGAACATGAGTATTACAAACTAAAAGAAAATCAGTTATATAAATAAGGAATTCATAAAGTATTTATGAATACCTATTCCATTGCACCGAAAAACAACCGTTGTTTCAAGAAATACCAATTTTGTAGCGAAGGAATTTCTTTGAGAAATTATTGGTACTAAAATGGTTTTGGATACTATATAAATATAAAACTGATTACATAGGATGAAATGAAATTAACTTAACTTAAACAAACACATCGCATTAGAGTGTCTAATGAGTATCCTTACACATGAAAGAGAAACTATAAATTTCCTATTAATGTCGAGAATAGACAATCCTCAGTTGCTAATTAATCCATTAAGCGTATTGACTCAATGGTATGGTACGATGAACAAATCTGAAAGGGATTCCAAGTACGTTATTAAAATATGATTTTGGTAATTGTACCAATAGGGATATGATCCATCGGCCATGAATGAGTCTTCAAGAGAAAAACTAATGTAGTTAAAATATAATGAGCAACATTAATAAAAATAACATCACAGATTTCAATTGTTGAAATTTGCGTAATAAGTTCGTTATTCAATGGTAATTCGAATTTAAATAGTGCTTTATTTGCACATAACAACCGATGTGTCGCGAAGTCAGTGGAAGGGGTATTGCATTTGTGAGTTTAGGATATGATCCACGAAATGATACAAAAGTATTATTTTATAAGCATCGAAATTGGATAAGTATTTTGATAAAAATATCGAATAGTTTGATTTTCAGCCAAAATGCAGAGGAAGCGTGTATCTATAAGAAAGAACCACTAAAATGTACATAGATATTTCTGAATCATAAATAAACAACATACTACTGATTGTTAACGATGTACTTATGTTAAAATCAGTAACAATTTGGTTGTTTAATACTCGATATTAGATTTGTAATAATAATAAGTATAAAGGATGTTGAGGATATCCCAAACGATATGCAAAGACACCATATTAAAATGTTTAATATGGAACACGTAAGATGGATTCCTTATGTATTGCCAATAGGAATTATCATACATATTATATTGTCTGCAATATCATATTTTGCTTATGTATTTGATGCATGAATAAAATATCAAATCCGGATTAAAATCACTTAATGGTAGTTTAGAGTGTTCTCGAGTATTTACAAAATACTAGAGAATTATTTATAGATACGACAAACTCTTTATGGAAGAGTGTTTGGACTCAAACTTCATAAATGCTATTGAGTATAATATACCAATATTAAAATTCATATTCAAATCTTAATTAAGAAGCTTTAATTGGAAATGTTCCAAAATGAAACATTGTGGTTGATTCAATGAAAATGCTAAGTATTAACTTGAATAGAGCCACAATAAAAGCAATATATATATATATATACACACATATATACATACATACATACATACAAAAAAAATTATAATTGAGCTAGGGGTGATTCCAAGTATTAAGAATACTAATCATTATTATATGATGATAACAATGTGATAATAAGAGCTAACTAGAAGTCGAGAAACATACTCCGAATAGTTCCATATGATAAAATTAGTTTATCAACATCGGAGAGAGTTGATTAACAGAGTAAGTAATTAAACCAACATAGCAGATCCATTCACGAAGGGGTCTAACTCGATTGGTTCTCATCAAACTGATTGAAGGGATGGGATAAAGATTCCATAATTAACCTCAAGTGCAAGTGGGAGATTGACAGAGTTAGGAATAAGTCCTAGGGGTAATTATGTAATTTGTTACATATATCTAACTTGATAACCAATCTCATTCAAAATAAAAGTGTTTTCTTTCTATTATATACTTGATATAATGTGTTGTATCAATTAATATATTTGATTAAAAGTATATTTAGTAGTAAATCCATAAATGGTATGTTTAGTGATAGTAGTTACAAACTGTTATAGCCATGAGTAATTTATTACAATGAAATTAAACATACCATTTTAAACATTCCTAGTCAAGATGTATCGAGAGTGGATATTGTTGTATAAGTTGAGACTGGAGTACGTAACGCTCTCCAAATATTGGACAATGTATTATTCATGTCTGTTGGGTGCACCAAGGAGTTATGTACTTATAGTTATTGGATAATTATGAAATAGCTAACTAGATAGTCTTCTATTGGTTCATATAACTAAGGTCAAATAGAAAATATCGACGTGACAAATTACAGAGTTCTCTTGACTTAAGAATACCGTTAATCTTTAATGTGGAAGCTCTGCTTTGATTATATTTAAATGATGGCACGACGTCCATCAAACGACTATAGTTGGATCAAGTGGAAGCATTGGAAGTGAAACAGTGTTTAAGAAAGGATTTGCCTCGTCAATTATATGAGGTTAGTGTCATGATCAACCGAAGTCAACTCAAAGTCAAAGTCTCTGGCCGGAGCATTTCAGTTAATATTATTATTGAACTAAGGACTTTGTATTTGGACAATAGGGTTGAATATAGACGATATTGGAATTTTGGCCATTACCAAATTTCATACGCCCAAAGTGATATAATTTTAGCCAAGAGAATTGGTGTAAATAATTTTCACAACCAGGTAACGCTTAAATAAAGTAAAATTGGAATTTTACTGAAGCCAAATAAACAAAAAATTTGGTCATAATGTCACACCACCTGCTAAGTGATGTATAAACGTTAATATTCAAATTGTTCGATATTAATCACTGGCTGAATTTACATCTAATAGTCACACAACTGAAACGTAGAATGCTCTTGTTACCACGCGATTTAATTGAATTATAATCATTATATATTAATTAAATTAACTAATATTAATGAAATATTAATTATAAAATTTTATTTGATATTTGTTGACCAATATTAGAAGTGTGTATATAATAGTTATAAATATACTAATCGATATACAATATCGATACGCATTTAAATTGAATTTATGTGTTATTTATTGATCGGACTTGAAGTGATTTTAAGAACCACGATGAGACCGATTGAGTATGGCTGTGGTGGCATAGGGAGGCCGACAATATGATAACTAAGGAGGTCTTGAATTTTGAATTCGAAGAGATGAATAGGTAAGAGAGAAAAGTGGATCTAGAACCTTCCTTTTCTCTTTAGATCTCCGCAATATTTTAATATCTGACCCTTCATTTTATTTTTCACTCTCTTCCTCCATTTTCTACGGCCATGGATGGCCACTCCCCTCCTTTATCCTCGATTTTTTCAAGCTTAAAACATTTAATCAAACAACATTAAAACACCGGTGGTAGCTGCATTCATTCCAGTAGCGTTTCCTGGATTTTGAAATTGTTTCAAGGAGTTCTAATTCTACGCTTCAAAGTGTGCTATATAGGCATTAGGTGAAAGGTAAAATACTCTTTTTACAATGATATGATAATCTATATAATGTTCATTATATGATATGAATGTTTAGATAGTAGTTGAATATATCACAAATCTGTATAACATAGTGTTGTTTTCATTAGATGGATTGTGTAACGACCCGCTATTTTGTACCATTCGCATCCGCACATGTCGGACTTGAATAATTCAAAATACTGCGTTGTTAATTTAAATTTGGCAAAACTGAACATATACAGTAAATAAATAATCACAGATCACAGACACAGAGTAATAAATGCAGTGGAAATAAAAGAGATAGTAGTTCATGAAGCTACTATATAAATATATAAGTTACATCAGAGTTAAACCAGATACAGCGGAAGAGTAACACAATACATCAGATACAAATCAGAATACATCACTGGAATCATCGAATACTGAAAGCAGAATAGATGGCTGGATCTTCAAGCAAAGCTCCAACTCCAAAGGTGAGTCTCGAATACTGGTACACTCAGTCTGACCCGAGCGTAAAGCAAAACACAAGACACTAGAGTCAGGATTAACATTCTTATATCAATAAATCCAACTCAAGTGAAATAGCAACTGAAATACAAGTAACTCAAAGGATGTTTGGAATAACCATCCTTTAAGGATCCGTTAAACTATCTACTAGGTAGTAATGTACGCTAAGTAGATAATGTCTATCAGTAATATAAGGTATCAAAATAGTGTTAAGGCGTTACCATTATCCCCCTTAACACATTTTATATAAGCGTTATAGTCTATACAGCACTGTAAACTCCACCGTAAACTAGTGGGCTATCAGGGAGTACTCCATAGGTATAACACAAAACAAATCGTAGTGGTCGCGTATATAGGAACACAAGTATGACAAGGCACATGAGGCAATACCCAAGGTAGTGAAACTACCGTTTGCTTGATCCGGATTGGTGAAAACGCATCGCCGCAGCGATCGCAATACCGCGAAACAACACTCCCAAATAAAGGGTGCACCAATCGACAACAAGTAATGAGTAGTTTTCGAAGAAGTGTGTTCGCTTGAGGTAGCTAGCCCCTATTTGGCCCGGCACGGCTCCTGTTTTAGTCCTTTCCAATTTGACACAAGTGTCAAGGCTATCCATTATCGTTCTCTTTCTTCAGTCAACACGTACATCATTCCAACCACTTCATTCTGGATCACACTCCACGTATAGTTATTAAAGTGGTTTTCGGTTTAGACAGAGAGTATGTCCCTAACCGATTCTGGTCTCTTTAATAACTTTCGTAATTATTACACCGATTGGTCATTTCTATATTTCAAAACCAAATCAATTACAATTTCAAATAGAATTTGTAAACCAACATTTCGTTTGTCTTTCTAAACCAATTTTCCAAAATTTACGTTTCAAAACTTCCAAATTACCATTTCAAAATCTTATAATACAATTTCAAATTTTATTTAAAACAATTCAAATATTGATTCAAGTTCGTATATAAGTTCCATTCCGAAATCATTTAACTTAATTTAATTTAACATTCAAATTAGTTTAACTTCATTTATCGATTTCATTCAATATTCATTAAGTTAATTATCATTCAAAACAATTTCTATTTAATTTCCAATTCATTAAATCAATTATTTAAGTTCGACTCCAATATATCAAAACTTACAAATTTGAATTAAATTAAATTCATCAAATCAAATTCTTTAAATTTCAAGTCTTACATTTATTTCAATAAATCACATTTTATTTCTTGTTAAAGAAATTCAATTTCACTTATTTATTCCAAAACTTAATTAATAAAGAAACTCAATTTCAATTATTTACGAAGTAAAATTCACTTATTCAAAGTTCAATTTCACTTATTTAAGAATTCAATTCAATTTAATCATTAAATAATTCAATCTTATTTAATTATTAAATAATTCACAGCTTAATTATTAAATAATTTCAAAGTTTAATAATTTCAAACTTAATTATTAAATCATTTCAAACTTAATTCAATCATTTTTCAAATTTAACAACGTTCTTTCATCAATTACATTTGTTAATATTTTGTTTCAGATTATTAAACATTAACATTTTCCTTTCATTAAAAATTCAATTTTCAACTTCATTTCAAAACCATATTATTTATTCAAATAAAATCTTCGTTTTAGTTTTAAATCAAATTATTGACCAATCGGGTTTTATTTAATTCTCTATCCTAGGTCAAAGTTTAATTTGGGTATTTATCATTTCAACCCGATTCCAATTCAATTCAAAATCAAAGCATAGCAATGGGAACTTGCAGTGTGATAATTGGGATGGTGTGAAAGTAAATAAACAAGCAATAACAACAATCAATAACAATCCAATAATCAATTCAAATAATCCCGAAATAACCGTATTAATTCACATTGTTGTTTGTGCGAATTAATATGATTATTTCTAGAATCCACACTATTATTTCATGTAGATTAAAGATTATTGTATTACGGTTTTTCACTTGTCATCTATTTTCAATTTCATGTATCATTAGTTTAAACAACATACAATTGATGGTTCAAGGTGTAGTTAACACTATTTTCTACGTGTCAAATGATTAAACATTTAAGGGGTCATATTAAACAAATTTAACTAACCAAATTCAACACATATGTCGAATCAATTTTTTTTACTATTCTACGTCAAATTCAATTGCATAATATTTATCACTTTATACATTACAATTTAACATCCAATATAACAACAATCAATCAATCAATTATCGACCAAACTGTATTATCATCGCATAAATAATTAACAGATAATGGTGTCAGATGTCATAGGTGAACAGATACAGGTAATAGCATATATAACAGTGTAAATAACTAACAACAGCATATTTCAAGTATCGTTTCAATTGAAATCAGATTTAATAAATAAAAGAACATTAATCGTGAGTGATTTCTCACCTTTCGAGGCTAGAGAGATTCGACGATGGAATGAGTTTCGAATCCAAGCACGAATTTCAAAACAAAGCTAGATGGACCCGAGTTTGACGGGCAAGCTGATAGATAAGGAATCGATGAAAAATGAATCATAATCTGCTTGATGTAGACTGAAACAAAATATATATATTATATAATATTTTTAAAATTAATGCTTAAATATTATATTTATTCATCCTACCATATCATATATATATATAGCTAATGTATGATGTAATCTATGTTATCTTATATAAAACTAACACATAAAATTTTATCAAAATTCTGTATATACTTTATATAAATAAAATAACAATCCAACCTTTGAATACAAATGCATGCATATAAAAATTCTTAAACAAATCATATAGACATATTAGGTGCACTACTTGAATCATTTCTAAAGCCCAATATAATATATGTATAGTAATATATATACGCACAGAACAAAAACAGATCCTACCTCAGAAATATATATAACTAACAAACTAAAGACTATAAACATATGTATAATTTATAGGATCTGCCACTATATATATACACTGAAGAAATATTTGATATCATATATAAAAATATACCTTTGACATACTATATTGCAACATGAGTTATAATAGCTTATATAAACTTATATATGCATCGAACATATACACATCTCATATAAATACATATATATAAAATCAAACAGGTTACTTATATATACCTATATGTTATACCACTGTCAAAAATTTATTTCCAATAAAATCACAACGTAGACACAAAGTATAGTTTTCAAAACTCATTTATAACTCACGCATACAATTATAACATCAATGTTTAATAAAACAAAATATATAGCAATTTACCATATCATACGTATAAATATTTTCATTATAAGATGCTGAAAGCCTACGTACAGTTAAAGTATATGCTATATATAAATACATAGGTATGAAACTTACCTTATTAAATGGATGTGTACATATATAATTCACGTCAGTCACATAAATAAGCTCAACAGCACATATGTATATATATATATATTAAACCCATACTATAATTGAAAACCAACAGATATAAATTTTTATGTATATAACTTATATATATATATCTATATATATACAGCTACATACAAAAACGTGAATTAATAAACACATACGTACAAATCAGGCTAGGACGAAAATCAAAACAGAGCAAGGCAAACCAGGATTTTCTGGAAAACATAGTATATGATATAAACAGGGCTCGAATGCCAAACCAATGGAAAGATGTAATAGTAAAAGAGAAATAAAAACAAAACAAACTGAGCCTACAGATTTTATAAAAGCAAGGCTTATATACTAACAGTATGTATATAAAACTAAATATATTTCCAAACTAGTCAAACTATATAAACTGATAGATTTGTATACTTGTTTCCAAACCGAACAAACTTATATATAACATACATATAGAGTATAACATATGTTAGAATCAAAGCCTATATATATATTATACTTAAATATCTGTACCTAAACAATAGGTGTATATGTAATCTTACATAAAATAATTTAAACTAACACGTACCTATAAGTGAAAGAAAGGGTAGTCGAGCTCGGGCCGAACAAGAGAAGAGAGAAGGGAAAAGGGATGCTTGGTCAGAGTAGCTCGCGAGCTGGAGCTCGGCAGGAGCTGGTGGTGAAGGTCGGCATGGAAGAGGAGAGAAAGAGAATGGGCGGAGATTGGTCGGGGACTGTAGCATGGTCGGAGGAAAGCTGAGATGCGTGAAGATGTGAGTTGCGGTCTCGGTAAATGGTGAGTGAAGCTTGAGCAAGGCTGGATGGAAGGAAATGTAAAAGAGGATGGGGAGGCTTCACGTGGAGATGCTGGGTGTTTGACTGGTGACAGAGGATAATTTGCTTTGGAAAATGGTGGGAGGAGAAAGAATGCAGAGGAAAAGTGAAGTAGGCTCTGAGATGAACAGGCAGAATAATGTGAAATCAATAAATGATTCAAAGCATATTATATCTAAGAGTCACGGCTGTTTCTTGGAAGACTAAAAGTTAAGTAACCATTTTTCTCAACCGGTAGAAAGTGGACGGACATAGGAAAATCAAAAGCCAAAATTGCGGAACCGATACTGAAATCATTTCCGTAGATTTCACTGTCTCCCGGACTCCGAAACACGCAAACGAATATGCTACGGAGATCAACACGACGAGGTGATCAAAACGGTACACAGATATCAGTGGTATGATTGAATTATAAAAATTCGAATTTTCTACTAGTGGAAAATGCAAGAAAAACGCGGAAAAATAAGATCGACGGAGCCAAAGAAGTCCGAATTTGGAAAAACGAAAAATGACGCCTTGCTCAGAAGATGGTTTAAAATTTTTCTATAGAAAAATATTTAGGTTCCGAAAACATTTTATTTTCATCGCTTTTTAACCGATTAAATTGAAGTAAATTTACGCGCGAAATAAACTTTCATATTTTCGGACGAAAATTTACCAGTTGCTATGTTTAACTAGACGCATTCCAAATATCAAATTTATATTTCAAAATTTTATCGTTTGAAATTTCGCAAAATTTCAATTAATTAAATGAATAAAACGACTAAAATTTACGGGTCGTTACAGATTGTATATATGTGTGTATATTAAAAACAATACATATGTATAATTATACACATTGGTCACGACCATAAAAAAATCATTTTTTAAATAATAATAATAATAATAAATGATTTAAATAAAAATAATTGAAAATAAACACTGTTAAGTAAAATATGTTTTACACTAATATATATTCATTTATACAATTATAATTTCAAAAAAACAATGTCATTTATATATAATATTTTATATTCGAATACAATATGGTATTTTATTTATATTAAATGTTATATCTAAAAATATATATATGCATTATAAATTATATAAAATATGTTCATATAAAATATTTAACATAATAAAAACATATACCGTTTTCGGAATAAAAAAATAATTATTTTATAAATTTCCGTACAATAATCAAATAAATAAAAATTATTTTTGATAAAAATGAAGTAAAGTAAAAAAGCTTTTTTTGGCTGAAAAACATGTATATTTATATATAGTAATTTACACAAAAAGTATACATTATACATATATATAGTATTTCTAAATATTATTTAATATACTTATGGTACATATATATATATATATTTTAAAAACAATTTTCGAATTATATACATATATTTATGCATTTACACAAAATTATTATATTAGTTTGAATATGAAAACATTAGATATTTCATTTTGTAGATCTAGATCCAAATCTAGATCTAAATTTTAAATTTTGATTTAATAACTGAATTTGAAATATTTAATTCTTTATATTAAATTTATAATTACTTTATAAACTATATATATACACGTATATATTACGGCGTAAATTCCAACATCTATATCCGGGCATGTCAAACCATGTACACCTTTCATGTTGCACGTGCACGTACACATATATATGGATACGATACACATATTATATTATATAATATAAATTTAAAATAAATAAAACTTTATTTCTAAATAAAATAAAATATTGATTTTATTTAAAACAAATTTAGATAAAGTCTAAATAAATATAGACTTCATTGGACCAATAAGATCCATAATGGAATAACTTTTTTGAAATTTACCCATTTACCCTTCTACATGCCGGCCCAGTTCCTCACAAGCGTCTTCCATTCTTCGATCATGCTAACACTCCATTCTATTGCTTTCTTCTCACATTAGCAACCTTATTCCTCTTTCCTGATGTATATTCTTTACCAAAGTCATGCGCCACCTAGAACTATAACCATCTCGGTTGCCTCATATTTAACTCCTTTTGAGAGAATAAATATTAAAGAGACTTATGATCCGTATGCAACTCGAACTGTTCTCCCAGAAGATAATGTCTTTGAATTTTCAACGCAAACACTACTATTTCCAACTCTAAGTCATGAGTCAGACACTTAATCTCATACGGTCTCAGTTGCCTTGATGCATAAGCTATCACTCTCTTTGCATCAACACTACTCCAAAACTAGCTCTGCAAGCATCGGTATACACCACCAACTCTTGATTTCCTTCAGGCACGATCAAATAGGAGCATTCATCAATAACTTCTTCAACTCCTGAAATGATCCTTTGAAACTTATTAGTCCATACGAACTTCTCATTCTTTCCGATCAACCTAGTCAAGGGTGCTGCTATATATGATAAATCCTTAATGAATCTGCAGTAACATCCAAGCCAATCCTAATAAACTTCTCATCATTGTGACAGTCTTTGGTCTTTTCCAACTGTTAATGGTTTTTATATTCGATTGATCCACTTCTAATCCATTCTCTGAAGTAGCATGCCTATGAAACTAAACCTTACATTTCCAAAAGCGGCATTTCGAAAACTTCACCTTCAATTTGTGTCGTCTTAATGTCTTCAATACCAATTTAAGATGGACTTCATGGTCACTCCAATCCTTAGAATATACCAAGATATCATCAATGAAGACCAATATTAATCTGTCCAACTGATCACAAAAGATTTGTTTTATAAGATCAATGAAAAATGCAGGGATGTTGGTCAATCCAAGCGGCATAACTAACCACTCATATGAACCATACCTCATTCAGAACATGGTCAATGGAAAACTATCCTCTACTACTCTCAATTGATAGAATCCCATTACGAAATCTAGATGCAAGAATACTGTTGCTCCACTCAACGGATCAAATTAGTCATATATCCTAGGATATGGATGATGACTCCTCACTGTCAATTCATTCATCTTCCGGTAATCAATACACATTCATAAAGATCCATCCAACTTCTTTATGAATACCATGAATGCTCTCCATAGTGAATTACTTAGCCAAATGAAACTTTTATTCTCAAGTTGCATTGGTTGCTCCTTCATTCTTCTATCTCCTTGGGCGGTATTCTTCTAGGTAGTCTACTAATAGGCTATGCCCTCGACACTAAGTATGTTTGAAACTCGATTTCGCTCCTTGGCTACATTATCTATGAATTCCATAACCACCCGTACCTTACTAATCTCATCATCATCTTCCATAGCACATAACATCAAGTCTGACCTCTCCGTCTTTATGTCCAATGCAATCATAATTCTTTCTCCTCCCCTTGGATTTCATAAAGCGATAATCCAATCCACACAATATATTCTAGCATCATTACGCATGAACCAGTCCATACGCAAAATTACCTGTGCACTCTACAAAGTCAAACACATATGGTCGCAAAAAAATAATGTCCATACATATTAAACTCAAGTTCAGTGAACCTTAGTCCGGGAGTGATATACCCACCGATTAAATTAACTACATGAAAGGGCATAATCATATAGGTATAGTCTAATTCTAACCTATCAACCAAGTCTTTTGAAATGAAAGAGTGTGTAGCACTAGTATCAAACAGAACTCTACTTGATATACTAGAAATCAAAATCATACATACGAGCACACTGTTTCCTTTCTCCTCGACAGTCGGTCTATACAAAGGTCCTTCCAAAGCATAAACCTTTCCCTTCTTTGCTCCTACGCAATCCATATTCTTATGCCTGGTCTATTATTGATGAAGTATTTGGCCCTGTCCTTGTTCTTCGATAGAGCACACTTAGTTAATAGTTCCCCTTCTGTCCGTAGTTGAAACAAGTAACATTTGCCACATTTGGCCTTTGAGCTCCTCCTCTCGATGCCTTTCCTCCTTTTTGATTCTTATTACCCTTATAATATGGGTTAAATCTTTTCTTCAGTCCATCCTTAGGCTCTCTTCTCTTCCAGAAAAAAATCAGTCATATAGTCTCGCCATTTCCACCACCATATCAAAAGGAACCAACAAATGTGCTATCTTCTTGTGATTCGGTCCCTTTCTCAGTCGTTCTATGAATTTCTCTTTCTTCTTCAATGGTATTGATATGCTTCCTCCCAAACTTTGATTGGGCATTGAAATGTTATATGTAGTCTTCTAGAGACATCTCCTCATTCTCTGAATCCAAAAATTCTTTGTAAAATGCACTCTTCTGCGATTTAGGGATGAACTGAGCCTCGAATTATTCCTTAAAATGCTCCTAGGTTATCTCCTCCTCTAGGACTTCAGCAATTACAACTACTACTAGTCTAAAACATCATCCTGATGTCGACGAGAAGCCAACCTTCTCTTCTGAGCATTATTATATCCTAAATCCCCAAAGATGTTCTCACACACCTTCGGCAAGTTCAAAACTTCTAGAGTAGACTCCTTTCCCATAAATATCTTTCTTCCATAGTTCTTTATAATCCATTGTCATCTTAGAAAAGTTCACTCCTCTATCAACCATGGTCTTGGATCAACATTAGCTAGATGTTGCCTTGTCATTTTCGTTATAAATTGGAACAAAGCATTCACATCCATTCCTGCTTCAGTCGGGGAAAGCATTTGAGTACCGGCTTCAGCACGAACTTCCGGGTCTACCTACCCTCTTTGGCCATTAATTTGCGTGTTGTCAGTTCCTATACTAGGTTTTGCTCTTGTACTTCCTAAGGTCAAACATATATTACGTAGGTCCATTATGGCCTTCTACATAAGCAAGGGTTCATAAGAAATAGAAGTAAAGAGAGTGAGAGCAATAGTAGAGGGGTGGATATATCCTACTATATATCTATATCAAAATACAAATACGCTATATATATAACGTATACCCTCCCTAACTTGTTCTTTTTCTACTAATTAATTTTACTTACCTCTGGTTTACTTAAGTGGTCCCATAACCTATGATCTGATATCATGATGTAACATCCCCCACTTGGGACCTGAAAATAGATGTCAATGATACTTCAGCTACACCAGATTCATTTTCAAGCGATAAAGTGAGTTCAATATTTATTTTGCATAACAATAAGTAAACATAGCACCTAAGTAAATTTCCATTGCATCAATTTGTTTTTAAATAATTCATTACGTCATCATTAACCTAATTCATTCCCACATAAGGATTAATATATACGAAATAAATATAGTGTCATGCCTGACATATGAAGATGTTGGTACAATGCTTAACCAGTTATAATTTATGCTTTTACACAATAGGATTTTCAAAATAAATTTTATTTGCTAAATAAGCCTCCTGCTTCGTCTTTGGAGTCTTTATTTGTCTTTCCAAAAGGTACCTATCTAAACCATAAACTCAGCCTACTCGAATGAGTACCCATGAGTTTATAGGGCATAATAGAAACATGGGTCAGACATAAAACCTGGTATGAGCAAATCTTTACCCTAATCAACCATTGTGAGACCACATTGCTAAAGCCTATGATCGATTTTCCCCTCACTTTATCATCACAACAATTGTATCATATTATGTAAACAAGCATCAATCATTAACATATATTAGCATCACATTCAATTCATTAGTATACCCTATACTTATCACCCAATTATGAACCATGTCATATTTATATTTATCATATTCAAATTAAGTATACCATGTACTTAATATTCAGTTATGAACCATGTCATACAGTATTTAATCATCCATATAAACATCACCTAATATCTTATTTTAGGCATCAATATTTTCAGTTATCACCAACTTATTTTAGTGATTACCTCCTTGGGCCCGCTTATCGCTGATTTATCTTTATCTTGAATAACGTCAACATATGAAATGGCCACTCATTTCACCATAGGAGCCACTCGAACCAAAGCCACCCTGTCTCTCCTAAGAGGTTGAATGTAAGCACCATGAATACATTCTAACAAGCATTCTTACTAAGCATCAATAGCCCCCCTTAGTCCTAAAACACTTTCGTTTCACATTGTCAATTCGTTTTATTTATCACACTACCCTAATATTTGGCACCTTGCCACAAACTTACTTTAAAGTTTAGATCTTTTTGGATTGAAACTATCATGGCATCTGACCATACACCATTGATTTTAGACTTTAATAGTCTTGACACCTTGTCATTCAATAACTCACGACTTAGTATATCTTTACAATCCTGGTTCAACCTCATTCTTTCATTTATTTATTTTGTACCTTACACATTCTTTAGATAATTTTTTTTATCTTTGATTTAAATGATACCCTATCATTTCTTAGCTTCTCTAGGTTTTCTTTCATTTCAAAACATGGTAACACAATTTTAACTTATCAAATTCTTCCATAATTCCATCCTTATGAAATAGTCAATCAACACTTGGAAACTGTCTTCCAAAGTCACTAAGTATTTTATTTATTTATTTTACTTAGACTATTTTAGCTTCCCAAGCCATATAAATATTGTCCATCACAGGTTGAGCCCAGATGTCGCAAATTGACTTACATATAAGCCATCACAAGTTAAGCCTAGCTATCGCAGGTTGGCTTCATCGTACGCTATCACATGTTAATCTTTCTAGGCTATCTCAAGTTGACCCTCAACTATCTTTCGTAGGTTGATAATTTCATTAGCTATTGTAAGTTAAGCTCTTATGAGCTATGGTAAGTCAATAACTCTACTAGAAATTGCACATTGAACACCAAGTAGTTATCACAAATTGACGTTTCCTTAAGCTATTGCAAGTTTAACACTTATGGGTTATCGCAAGTTGAACAACAATAACTATAGCAGGTAAAGTCCTTAGGGACTAGCGCATGTTTACAGATCAAGTACTATCATAAGTTGATATTATAGATGCTATCGTAAGTTTAGATTGCACACTTGTAATTAATTTGAAAATTATTTTATTAGCATTAAAAGGAATTACTTTATACCAAACCCCATTCCGTGTCAAATTCACATTGGACTATACAAGCTTTATAGTTTCCTTTTTAGAATTTTTAATACATACTCAATCACTTAATTATCCTTAATTAATTACTTTTTCCTTTGGCAAATAATTCATATAAAATCAAAAATTAATGGGAAAAGTCAAAAAAATTCCTAAAAATCCAAATTATCATATTTTACCTCATGTTAGAATTTCAAGAAATGTAATTATTTATCATATCATATATTTAATAATTAATTTTTCTAAAATTAAACATTTTCTTAACTTAGAAAATTCATAATAATTTCAAACAATTTCCACCCGCCTTTTTTTTATCATTATAAACATCGTATTAAATTTTCATAGCATTCAAATATGATTAATTCATGTTTTACGCTAAAGTATGACTAAATTCCATTCATTTAAGTTTAAAAACCCATTCAAAACAATGTTTAATCATCCAAACATGTTTATCATTATCAGATCATACATTCAAAACCAACTCCAAAACCAAATGGGCTAGAAAGAGTTTTAGGGAAAATTTTACTCACCTTGGCTTTGAAAACCTTGATTTAATCTTCTTTCTTCTAACAATGAAAGCTTGAATATTCTAGCTTTTTTTTCTTCTTCTCTTGCTTAGAAATGTGGTCGGCCTTGTAGTAGTTTTAAGGTTTTGTTTTGAAAATGAAAAAGATGTAGAAAGAGGAAAATATGGGTAAGGCAGATATGTTAGTGATTTTGGCTTGGGCTAAAAGCCTTCCTTGCCTTATCCCAATAATATATTTCCCTTATACAAAATGCCTCTCATTCCAAAAAACTTAATTATTTATTCTTATTAACAAGGTCAACTTTAGTGGCTCTAGTTACCCTTGATTCATTCAATTAAAGTTAATAGGTCCCATACTTAATTAATCAAATCTCCCTTAGGTTATTCTTACAATTAAATTATTTTATTTACTCTTCGAATAGTTTCTTCTTCTTATTATTAATTTTAATTTGGTCTCTCGTATTATGGCATTTCAAAATATGAGGTATTATAGTCTCCACTTCTTACAAATATTTTGTCCTTGAACTTTAGATAAGGAAGAATAAAAAAATTACATTAACACCCTAAAAGTGTAAAATCATCATCATATAAGTACACACAAGTAAACAAGGCTATGCTAGTACCCTACTAATGTAAATCACCAATCATCAAACAAAAATACATTTGTGCAACAACCAACATATAATCATATCATATGCGAATTCATTAGCGCTACTACCATTACATACAATAGACAAACAAAGAACCCTTCATATACATGAATGTCTAAAACAACTTGGGATATATATTCCTAATCATATCCTATAGCTCGCAGGTATAATCATCTTCGTCGTCACTCCATTGGACACGAATAAGTCTAATAACTTTGTTCCTTAGTTATTAATATCATGACCTATTATCCCTTTTGGTCGTAGGTCATAAGTCAAATTTGGCTCTATAGATAAATCTTCTATCACTCTCGGTTCAACTACCAAACTTGGGTCATGCATATATTTCTGCAAACGTGATATATGAAAAACATTATGCACCTACTAAACTACTTAGTAACTTGACCCATTATGTGTTTACCAATCCTTTCAATCACTATGAATAGTCCTACATATCTGGGTGCCAATTTCCCCGCCTTTCCAAAGCGCCTCCTCGCATCAGAGAAACCTTAACAAATACATAATCACTTACTGCGAACTCAAGCCCTTTTCTGTTCTTGTCTGCATAAACCTTCTGCCTTGATTGCATTGCATTCATTTTGAAGTGAATCAATTCTAGTTTCTTGGTAGCATCTCTTATCAAATTGCGTCCCAAAATGAGTTGATCCCCCATGTCTAACCAACAAATAGGTGACTTACACGGTCTATCCGAAAAATCCTCAAACTGTGCCATCTCCAAACACTCGGCTAGTAACTATTATTGTAAGCAAACTCTACCAGATGTAAATGATCTTCCCAAGATCCTCCAAAATATAGGACACATGCCCATAGCAAATTCTTGAGCACTGGTTCATCCTCTCAGTTTGACCATCGGTCTGTGGGTGGTAATCCATACACAAGTTCAATTCCATACCCAATGCACTCTGCAAATTTCTCTAGAACTCACTGGTGAAAAATGGATCTCTATCACTAATAGTACTACCCATGTAGTCTCACCACACTCTTCATGTATAGCTTCACTAAGCTAGCTGCCATTCTTGTTGATTTGACCAGGACAAAATGGGCACTCTTAATCAGTCTAACGACTATCACCGAATTCTATCATTTCCATCTTCGACTTATGAAACCCAACTATAAAAACCATGGATACAGAATCACATTTCAAAGTCGATACTTTTATAGGTTGAACTGAACCGCTCGGCTTTTGATGCTCAGCTCTCACTTGCTTACAGGTGAAGCACTTCTTCACACATTCTCGTATGTCTCTCTTCATCCCTTCCCAAAAGAAGACTCTCTTTATATCACAATACATCTTTGTGCCCACAGGATGAATAGTAAACTAAGACCAATGACTTTCTTTGAGGACTTCTTTGCGAAGGTCACCTACATTTGAAACACACGGTCTTTCTTTCATCCTAAGCCATCCCTTCGAATCTATCTTGAATCCTTTCAACTTTTCCACATCCACCCCATCTCTAATAGCTTAATTCATTAGCAATCAACAAGTCCTCCTTCTACCTTGTAGTAGTTCTATTCACAAATACTGGACTTATCTCTAAACTAGCTAACATGCCTGGATTTTTACTCAATCCAGTATTATGCTTATAGTGCACTTCACAAGAGGCTAATATCTCTAACGTCTTCCATTCATCGATCATAGCTACCACTCCATTCTATTGCTTTCTACTAAGACCATCAATATGCTTGTTCCCCTTTCCTGGTATATATTTTATACCAAAGTTCTATGCCACTAAGAGCTCTAACCATCTTTATTGCCTCATATTCAACTCATTCCGAGAGAATAAATACTTAAGGGACCTAAGGTACATATATAGCATGAACCGCTCTCCTAAAATATAATATCTCCAATTTTTAGCTTGAACACTACCGCTGCCAACTCGAAGTCATGACTCACATACTTAATCTCATGCGGTCTTAAATGCTTAAACATAAGGAATTTGTTTATGTTTTAGGGTAAAACATGATATAATCATATATAAATACTATAAATTTTTTTATTATAATGATAAAACAATGATGGTGTATTAATTTCATGATTCATGAAATTTACTTGGAATTTCTATAAATTTTCTAAGTTGAGAAAATGGTTAATTTAAGGAAAAATAGTTGTTTTAAAAATAAAGTAATCATTTTGACTTGAAGTTTTGATATGAGATAAAAATATGGTATATTGAATTTTTTGTGAATTTTTGGGATTTTCCAATTAATTTTCGATTTTTTATGAATTACTTTGTAAAGGGAGAAATTAATCGATTAAAGATAATTGATTGATTGATTGACGATGTAACTAACAAATTCTGAAAATGAAACTACAAAGTAATGTACTAACAAATATGAATTCGACATCAAATGAGATTTGGTGTGAAGTAATTACTTAATAACGTAACAAAACAACTTTCAAGTTAATTATAACATGCCATATCAATATGCGATAGTCTATAAATTGTCAACCTGCAATGGCACTAAAGCCATCTACCTAAAATGGCTTTGGAAAAGCCAATATGTGATAGCTCCTAAAATGCTCAACCTTCGATGGCTATTAACTTGCGATAACTAATGTGCCCTAACCTGCAATGGCTTGGAGGTAAAGACCCATGTGATAGCTTGATGGGAACTCAATATGCGAAGGTGTGGGGAAGTCTTTTGATAGTTATATAAAGCTTAACGTGCGATAGCCTAGAAAGCTATCAACCTATTGTAGCTTATACAAAATCTCAACTAGCGATAACTAAAATAAACTATCAACATGTGATGGCTAGTTGAGGATCAACTATCGATGGCCTAGGAGAATTAACTTGCGAAGGTTATGGGATAGCCAATATGCGACAACTAGGCTTTACTTGCAATGACTTTAGGATAGCCAATATGCGACAGCTAAGTTCAAATTAAGATAGCTTGGGAAGCTAAATTTTTCTAAGTAAAAGAAGAAATACAATGTACTTTGGAATACAGTTTCCTAGTGCTGATCAACTATTTTATAGGGATGAAATAAAGAAAGGATTTTATAAGTTAAAATTACGTTAAATTATTTTTAAGATGGAAGAAAGCTTAGAGAAGCTAATAAATGATAGGGCGCCATTTAATCAAAGACAATGATGTTTATCTAAAGGAAGTGTAGGGCACACTATAAATGAATGAAAGAAAGAGGTGGAACCATGATCATGAAAATATACTAGCTCATAGAGTTATTGGATGGTAGGATGCCTTGACTATTAGTCTAAAGTAAAATGGTATATGCCAATTCCATGATAGGGTTCAATCCTAAAAGACTCATAAACTCTAAAGGGGAGTTATGGCAGGGTGTCATAACATCAGGAGGGTCTTATAAATAAATAAAATAAATTAATAACATGAATGATAGTGGTTCAGGGACTAAAAGGGGCTATTAACGATTAATAAGGATGCTTATTGGAATGTATTAAGTGTGCTTACATTTAACATATTAGAAGAGTTAAGATGTCCCTCATTAGGGTACTCTTATTAGTGGGATGAGTGGCCATTTCATCAGGTGATGGTGTTCGAGAAAAGATAAATTAGTGATCGAAAGACCTCAGAAGGTAATCACTAAAATAATTTAATGATAACTTAAAGATGAACATCTAAAATAAGAGAATATGTGATGATTGAATGGATGATGGATGATTGGATGACATGGTTCATGAATGTATATTAAGTATAAGTTATGCTTAATTTGAATTAAAAATGTAAATATAACATGGTTCGTTATTGAATGAAAGGTGTAGGGTATACTTTTGGATTGAATGTAATGCATATGGTTTCTTTTGATGTAATGATTTTTTACATAATATGATGTGGTTGCTATGATATTAAAGTGAAGGGAAAACTCAATCTTATAATCTTGTGTCATCTTAAAGAAGTCCACTCCTAGAGAAGACTCCTTTCCCATAAATGCCTTTCCTCCGTAGTTCTTATAATACCGCGTCATCTTAGAAAAGTCCACTCCTCTAGCTACCATCGGTCTCGGCTCAACAATGTCAATTAGTTGTTGCCTCTTCATTTCCTTCATAAATTGGAGAAATAAAGCATTCATATCCATCCATACTTTTATGAGCCCAAGTATTTGAGTACCAACTTCAGCACGAACTTCCGGGGTTGCCTCCCTTCCTTGGCCGTTAGTTTGCGTACTATCAGTCCCTATACTAGGATTCACTCTTGTACTTCTTAAGGTCAAATGTCTATTATATAGGTCCATTCTTGCCTTCTTTATAAGCAAGGGTTTGTAAGAAATAGAAATAAAGAGAGTGAGAGCAATAGTGGAGGGGTAGATATATCGTACTATATCTATATCAAAATACAATTATGTTATATATATATATATATATATATTGTATACTCTCCCCATGGTGTTCTTTTTCTACAATTTCATTTTTTACTTAGCTCTGGTTTACTTAAGTGTTTCCCTAAACCTAAGATATGATCCCATGATGTAACACCCCCCACTTTAAGACCCGAAAATAGATGTTGATAATGCTGCAGCCGGCACCAAATCATTCTAAAGTAACAAAGTGAGTTCAATATTTATTTTGCACAGTACTGAGTAAAAATAGCAGCAAATTAAAGTTCCATTACATCAATTTGTTTTTAAATAATTCATTACATCATCATTAACCCACTCGTTCAACTTAGGGATAAATATAATAAGACATAAATATAGTGTCATTTTCGATATATGAAGATGCCAACATGACAATTAACCGATTATAATTCCTGGTTTTACACACTGAAATTTTCAAAATAATTTTTATTTGCTAGATAATCCTTCCGCTTCATCTTAAGAGTCCTTATTTGTCTTTCCAAAAGGTATCTGTATGAATTATAAACTCGACCTACTCTAATGAATACCCGTGAGTTTATGGTAAATAACAAAACCACAGATCAAAATTAAAACTTGGTATGAGAAAAATCTTAATCTTGATCAATCATAGTGAGACAGGATGCCAAGGCACAAAACGAGTTCTCCCTTCAGTTTACCATTACAACAATTTCATCATATCTTTTAAACAAGCATCATTCATAAGCATACATTAGCACCTCATTTAAATCATAAGTATACCTGATACTTGTAACGACCTGCAAACTTATAAATTTGATAAATTATATTTATTTCAAATATAAGCATTTTAAAACATAGATTATGATGTTTTGAACAATAATGATGGTAATCTTATTTGAATAAGTATTTACAAAAATATAAACTTTGAAGGAATATCGATAAAATGGTCTAAAATTGTTTTATCAATAAACAACTCTATAATTATCAAAAGTTATATAGGGAGCTGGATACATACACTTATTTATCCATTTAAATAAGAATATGAAATAAAAAATAATATTTTACTTTTGGAAATAAAATGTATTTATGACATCATAAATAATGACATTATATTTATTAATTGACTTATGAAATTAAATTGAGATCTAATAATTTAATAATTATTATAATTATTCAAATGATTGTTTTTGAATGATAATAATTCATTTTAATTAGTTATGAAGTGATAATAAATCATTTAGAACAGTTTTATAAGGATATATATACTTGAAATAAAAAGGAAAATTGATTTCGCTTTATCAATATAATAGCACTTTATGTAAAAAATTATTTAATATTGATTTATATGGTTTTATAATTCAAATGGGATCATTTTAATTAGTTAAAAATGAAAATAAATTTGTTTTCAAATTTTGTTTACATATATATAATTTAATTTATAAGTGAAAATATGATCGAGAATCGGAATTCGGAACGGTTTAACGTAGAGAAGTTATATAACTTGTACACACATATGACATGCACATACATGAAATTACATATACATATACATATACATAACAAATAGTATATATATATACATTTAAATTTTTACATATAGTAAAAGTTATAAATATCTAAGGTATTTTCACACCTAAAAAGCAGACTAACCTTCACCCACCTAACTCTTACACACCATCATCACTTGCAAATGGTGGATGACAAGGAGGACGGGGGAGCCGTGCGCCTTGATGGGAAAGGAGGGGCGTGAGCGATAGGTAAAAAGGTAATTCTACCTCAAGATATTTTGTTCCCGAATTTTCCTATAAATTACCATCCATTTCATTCATAATTTTAACACCGTTCTTCATCTTGTTATTCCTCTTTCTCAAGCTATTTTATGGCTTCTCTACTTGGAAATTTATGAAGAAAA
This sequence comes from Allium fistulosum, assembly GCA_030737815.1. NCBI lineage: Eukaryota > Viridiplantae > Streptophyta > Magnoliopsida > Asparagales > Amaryllidaceae > Allium > Allium fistulosum. Next base: position 430,687,968 of record CM060903.1, on the reverse strand, counting down.
ATTAGCGAAAATAAAATAAATTTATAAAAGTATCTATACATTAGCAATCCACTTCAAAATCAAGTGAAATTCACTTCTCTCCTCCTTACAAACCCACGGCCACTACCTCCATCACCCTTGACCGAGCCCTCCTCCACGCAAGCATAGGCCAAGCCTTCCCAAAGGTAAAGGCTCAATTTCGTTAGCTCCAGTTCGATCGTAGCGAAGCTATAATCCATTTTCATAAGTTTAGTAGCCCATGAAGGTGAGAAAATGCTATTTATATATGCTATATATGATGATATATATGTTTCACTATGCTTGGTTTTGATGATAGTTTATCAAGATTGGATGAAATAATATGTTTGTTTGAATGTGTAAACAATTCACGTTCAATACACGTTGAAATTACACAACGGAAATCACTTTTCAATATGAATTACAAAAGTGTTACAAGATGGTTAAACCTGTTTAAAATGGTTTTAAATGATTTATAAATATTTTATAAACAATAAAATCAAATGGGAGAAGTTTTGAAAAACGAGTAAAAAAATAGGCGCGTCCTGTAACGGCAGTTAGCGATTTCGCGCCAAAATAGTCAAACGGCTATATAAAGTGAAATATAGCTCGGAATTGTTCGAAATAAAAAATTTCTGAACTGTTATAACTATGGTTTTCAAATGGAAAAGAAGATCAAGATTTCATTGAATAAATTTTGAGTTAAGTCCAAATCAAGTTTTCAATAACATCGCGGTTTGGCAGTTTTATAAATTTAAGTGGTAATTGTTTTAAATTGATATTTTAAAATCTTCAAAAACATAAAATAATTTCTATAAATATGTTAAAATGTTTTAAAAGAGATTTGAGTTATAAAAATGGACTTCCATTTGATAGAAAAGTTGTTTTGATCAAAGTAAGCTTTAAAAACATTATTTGCGGCATTTTTTCGCAGCACTTTCTAGTAACTTTTGTAAACAATGGTTTTGACTTATTTATCCTTTCCCGAATATTTTAGGAACATTTTCAAATAAATAATTAAGTATTTTAAAGATGATTTGGAAATTTTAAAATTACTTTTAAAGGAGTTTAAATAAATGGTAAAAAGAAAAGCTGTTATAAATAAATGATTTAATCTTGGCTCTAAAAGCTGATAAGTAGACTGGAATTTTCTATTCATGAGATTTGGATGTAGGGCGCTTAAACTAAGGAGATGTTTAGGAGCAACCAGTGCCCTAGCTCACCTGGCCTCTTCCTGGTGAGGAATAGATAAGGTCGAATGTGGGAAACGAGACAAGTATAAAAGATTTACTTTCCATAACTAATTCCTTAACTTGGGTTATATAAATATAATATTCTTATACTTAGTGTTAAATCCTAAGGAGGAAACTCATACTATTTGTGTGAATTTAAAAGGTGATCTCACCGTTATTTGACGAATAATACCTGTTGAATACAGAAATTAATATTGAGTAAAGTTAGTATAATTTCTATGAAATCTTTTTACTCAATAATGTTTTCCAACATGATTTATGAGAAATGATTTGGTATTTTTCAAAGTTAAAGATAGGTTTAATAATCTCGTATATACTGGAAAAGAAATGATATATCTTTAAAAGTTGTTTTATCGATAATTGGTTCGGAGAGATCGGGATCGGATTTGGGTGATTCCTATTCGAAAACTACATGAACCAATGTGCATTCATGTTATCCAACCTTTTGGCCCGGCTATATTTGAACTTATTAGACAAGTTAAACTCAACTGTCATCGGGACCGACAAGTTAGATTAATGATCATGAAGCCCAAAGATCGGGGACGGATGATGATATGAAGCAGTGATGAAGTGGAAGCGGAAGGTGGACTCAATAGAACGATGAAAGTATGAAAATATACCATTTACTGAAATGGATCGGGTACGATCCATATTCACCAATTATTGATCGTACCATATCTGTATTACATTTCAATTCAATGGAAAACAATCGATATCTCAAAATCTACAAGTCAATTACATATGAAACTTTGGGAGCTTCAATATATTGAAGAGTGGAGCACACCATATCGATCGCACGCCAAAACAAGCCCATAGAATTATCGACACCGATCGTTATTGCGAAAGATTTTTGGGACCCGCGATCGACATCGTGACTTCTTCTGGATCTGGAGACTCCGTTGATGAAATTTCAAGAAGATATTTTACTGTCTTCCCCTATAAATATTGACTTGATTGTTCATTTCGAGGATCTTTATGCTGCTTGTTACTTTGCTCTTTTATGTAAGGTTTTACTCTGATCCATCTTTCTTTACTCGGCAATTCAAGCGATCAATATAGTTATTTCTCTAAAGTGGACATAGGATTTCAACGCTGAACCACTATAAATCGTTGTGTTCTTATTATTGCTTATTTTCTATTATTCAATTACTTGATTCCTCTATTTTCATTTATTATTCTTCATTTATTTGTCTAAAAAATCTCTATTGGGTGTTTGTGCCAACTTTTTGTGCAAATGTTTTGGTGCTTTCACTGAGAAGGAAATTCTCAGCTCAATTTGGATCCCTTTGCTGCTACTGGATTGCATAAATCTCTCAAAGAGATCCATAATTATCTTCAAGTAGTTTATCCATTCTATTTAGATTTTCAAAAGTCTAAGAAAAACTATCAACAATGGTTAGGAACACCAGATCTACCTCCCAAAACGTAGAAAGAAATGAGAATGCTAGCATCCAACAAGGAGGCAAAGCAATCTACCAATAGATGTTAATGCTACCGATCCAGTTGATGTCTAGAATCCAGCTGATTCCATTACAAGAGATGATTTTCAAAATCTGATGAGAGAGTGCATGGATAGCCGCCGATAGTTGAACCTGTAGATTCAATCCAATATCGATTTAATAAATCAACTCACAGATCAACAACACGAGAAAGCTAGGAGAGAGCCAACTCCCTATTCTGCATCAGAGAGCTCAACTTCATCAGATGACCATCATAGACGAAGACGTTGCATAATTGACGGATACCACACTGAAACATCGACCCGCCACCACCCGACCGATCCAAACAGACCACTAACGATCGATACCGATCCATTTGGAATGGTCGGCGTCGATCCAACTCTTGAAGGTGGTTCACATCAAATGATGGGAAGAACACACATTAGTGATGCTGCGATCAATCTGGATGCTAGATTTCAAGTAAATGTAGGTCATTTGTCTCTCTAGAATGATGACAATATGAACGCATGCGATGCACATTGAGAGGATTTTGAGCCAAGAAGGTATGGAATGGCCCATAGACACCGATTGGACCATTCACGTGAACTGGAGCACGACTACCGCTTGGCTCCTACTATCCAAACATCAGACTTGTCGGCTATGGTTAAACAGCTAGTAAGGGAGAACCAAGGTTTGATCAATGATGATTAGGGGATCTCAATAATCCATACCCCGTTCATAGAAAATATTTTCCACGCGAAGTATCCAGGGAGATTTAGCATGCCATCGATGCCTGCCTACGAGGGAAAAACTGACCCCAGGAGCATATCATGAGATAAGAAGGGCCGATGGTTTCTACACGAGCTGATGATGCCAAAAAATGCAAGTGTTTTTCCGTCACTCTCTCTGGCATAGCGACGATGTGGCTTATGATATTACCCCTACGATCAATCTCTAGATTGACAATTTAGCAACAAAGTTTATGAAGTAGTTCCGTATGCACACAACTCGTCCCAGAGATGTAATGTCCCTATCAAGCGTGATCCAAGCTCTGGGAGAATCACTAAATAATACCGAGAGAGATTTCATACGGCTGTCACAGAAGTCATTAATCTGAATGACCATTCAATATTGATGGCGGTAACAAGAGGGATTGATACAGAATCTGACTTTGGCGATTGGTTAGCTGGCAAACCACCCACGACATTGGAGCGTTTCTATGTTAAAGCAGCTTAGTATTTGAGGAAAGAGGTAGCTAGATGCTCTATGAAGAAGAATGTTGTCAGACCGAGTAGAGAGGAGTGTAGAGTAACATTGTAGTGAAGCGGTCCGGGGGGAGTTCCGAAAAAAGTTCAAGTAAGTGTCCAAAATAAACCGAATCATCAAAAGAAAGGCGGTGACAGGAACCGTGAACGAAGAGGGATTTTAGAAGAGGAAAGCCATGGATTCCAATGTATGATACCTGCACAAGGATAAATACGTCTCTAGAAAACGTCTACGTGTCTACATGCAATACCATGCAATATAGGAAGCCACCTCCAAAGGAATCGATGGAGAAGCAAAAGCAAACTGGAAAATATTACCGGTTCCATGAATGTTATGATCACAACACAAATGAGTGTAGGCATCTCTAAGATGTTATTGAGAAACTGATACGGGAAATAAAGTTACAAAAAATTGTTAAAGCATGGCAGGATAGTGGGAAGGGGAAATTCGACCCCAACCAAGGACAAGCGCCACACAGGGATGAGGAGCCTGCATGGACTGGTGGAAGATTTGTGATCAATATGATAGTCGGAGGACCGCATCCAGGTGATAAGAGCTGGTACGGGATGGTGCGCTATGCCAGCGCAATCAAGCATATGAATTTTGAGTGTTGTTCAAATATAAAAGATGGGGCTTAGGCTAAACAGCATCGTACAATGGAAGATGACATTTTATTCAAAAACAGAGATGCAGATAAGGTGGAGGCACTGACGATCGACCCAATGTTCCTTTTGGCTACGATCGACCCCGCCTTAGTGAGGAGGATCTTGGTTGACCGTGGAAGTTTCGTAAATATAATTTTCAAAAAGGCTTACGATCAGATGAGGATGGAAGCCAAGGACATGAAACCGTCTGAAGCTCGCATTCAGGGCTTTAACGGTGTTGCAACCGAAGCTATCAGATATGTCGAATTGCCCATAGAGTTGGAAGAAGGTGACTGTAGGAGGGTGCAGATGTTGTCGTTTGTTGTCTTGGATGTGGACTCTCCATATAATGCTTTTCTGGGCTAACTAGCCTTAGTCGAATTCCAGGCAGCTCTTGCCCTATGTTGTTTGACTTTGAAGTTCCCAACTGATAACCACGTTGGAGTTGCGTATAGTGATCAGGCGATCGGATGTGCCTGCTATGTGGCTGAATAGAGAGATGCGGAATAGAAGGAGAAAGATAAGGGTGTGGACAAGTCTCTCTACATCAAAACCATCAAAGATTGACAACCAACGTCTGGGCCTTGACTCGGGTGCCACATTCGGTTCTATAAAGACATAGATCCGAGGGATGACGAGAAGGAGCCCAAAGAGACCAAGGCTGCACCGGCTGAGCAAATAATTGACATCATGGTCAGCCACAATGACCCGTCATGGGTCCTAAAGATCGGATCATAGCTCAGCCCCCGATGATGAATGAACTTGCTGGTTTTCTCTGAACGAATCTTGGCGTGTTCGCTTGGACTCACTCTGACATGTGTGGGATTTACCTGCCATTGCGAGCCATGCATTAAATATCGACCCAGGTGATGTCCAATTGAAGCATAAAAGGCGGATTCGAAGAGATCTGTCACCCTTACAAAGGATGTGGATATACTAAAAAATAATGGGTTTATCCATGACGCCCTCTACCTTAAATTGGTATCAAATCCTGTACTTGTGAGAAAGGCGAATGGAAAGTGGAGAACATGCATTGACTATTCGGACTTAAACAAGGTGTGTCCAAAAGAGAGTTTCCCCTTCCGAGGATCGACCAGTTGGTGGAAACAACCGCAGGACACGAGTTGTTATCTTTCATTGATGCATACTCCGGGTCTAATCAAATCCCGATGCACATCCCCGATCAGGAGCATGCCAGCTTCATTACCGATGTTGGATTGCATTGCTATGTGGTAATGCCATTTAGGTTGAAGAATGCTGGAGCAACTTATCAGTTCCTAGTCAACCGAATGTTTAAAGATCAGATTGGAAAGATGATGGAGGTATGTGTAGATGATATGCTCATGAAGTCACGATGATCAAGCGACAACATTAGAGATTTAGCAGAAATGTTCAATATCCTCCGATATTACAAAATAAAGATTAATCCTCTAAAATGTTCCTTTCAGTATTGCATCAGGAAAGTTCTTGGGTTTCATCGTCAATGCTCACGGAATCAAAGCTAATCCCAAGAAGATTCGAGAAATTTGCAACATTCAGGCGTCAAAGATCGTCACACAAATACAGAGCTTAAATGGGAAGGTTGCCACCTAAAGTCGATTTATTTCCATAGCCATCGATAAATGCATTCCTTTCTTCGATTTAATTAGGAGAGGGAAAAGGAACTTTGAACGGACGTAGGATTGTTAAAATGCATTCCAAGCTTTGGTGAACTACTTAGAGAGGCCTCCCATCTTGTCAAAGCCAGTGGATCATGAAGATATGTATATCTACTTGGCTGTGTCAGCACATGCTATAAGTGTTGCGCTGCTTCATAAGGAGAATCAGATCCAGAGACCGGTCTATTATGTCAGCAAGCGATTAACAGGAGCTCAAAGGAAATACCTGAAGATAGAGAAATTGGAATACTGCTTACTGATTTCTTCGCAAAAATTTCACCCCTATTTTCAGGCTCATCCCATCAACGTTTACACCGATCAACCGTTAAGATAGGTCTTGTAGCGACCTGAGACGCTGAGAAGATTACTCAAGTGGAACATCGAACTAAGACAATTCAACATCACTTATCTCCCTTGAAAAGCCATATAGGGATAGGTACCAGTGGACTTTATAGCAGAATTCACTTCATAGGATATCCCCTAGAGAGCGGAGGAGCCCATACCATTCGGTGGAAAATGTATACGGATGGAGCATCCAATGATCACTGTTTTGGAGCTGGAATCATGGTAGTAACCCCGAAAGATCAGTCAATTTGCTACGCTTTGAAGCTTGACTTCCCAGCAATGAAAAACAAGCTAAGTATGAAGCTCTGATATTTGGACTCAAACTTGCCAGAAAACCGAGGATAAAATCTCTTGAAATCTTTTGCGATTCACAGTCGGTAGTATATCAAGTTAGGGGAGACAACCAAGCTAAAGGACAATGACTCTCTCTATACCTTATCTAAGTCCAAGAGCTATTGATTGAATTTGAGTATTATGACGTCACCCACATTCCCCGGGATCAAAACAAAGAGGTCGACTCATTGGCAAAGATTTCTTGTGCCGAGGATGCACAACAAATGGGCTTGGTTCCAATCGAAGTACTAGACGCTCCGAGCATAAACCAGATAGAAATTGACTAGGTACTAGAGATGGAGCCCGAGAAGGAATCGTGGATGACCCTAATTAAAGATTATTTATAACAGGGAGTCCTTTCTGAACGGAGGAATAAAAGGTGACAAATCCTCCACAAAGCTTCGCGATTTATCATTCAAGAAAGAGTCATGTATAAAAAGGGTTTTTTCGTTCCCCTGCTCCGGTATATCGCTCATGATGAAATAAAACGAGTCCTAAAGGAAGTTCATGAAGGAGAATGTGGTGATTACACCGGGGGCAAATCCTCGCAAAAATACTCTGATATGGGTATTACTGGCCAGATATCAATCGGGATGCTGCTGACTACGCTAAGCGATAAGTGCCAGATGTATGCGAAAGTTCCAAGAGCTCTGTCGATGGAAATCACACAAATGGTCAGTCCATGACCGTTTTTCATATGGGGCATAGATATTGTCGGTTCCTTACCGATCTCAAAAGGTGGTGCGAAGTATGCCATCGTAGCAGCTGATTACTTCAATAAATGGATCGAAGCGGAACCTTTAGCCATGATCATGACAAACAAAGTAATCAACTTCATTGTTCGGAACATCATTTGTCGCTTTGGCCTTCCACGAACTATTGTAACTGATAATGGGACTCAATTCGACTGCGTTGAATTTAAAGACTTCTACCATCGGCATCGTATTGAAAAGAGATTTGTGGTAGTTGCTCACCCTCAAGCAAGTGGACAGGTGGAAGCTGTGAACAAAATCATAAAGTCCATTCTGAAGAAATGTTTGGAAAATTCTAGAGGCAAGTGGGTGGATGAACTCCCAACAGCATTATGGGCTTACAAAACCACCCACAAGTCCGCCACTGACCATACTTCATTCGCCCTTGCTTACAGCTCCGAATCCATTATTTCTATTGAACTTAAAGTCCCTTCTCATCGAATAACCTACTATAGTCCCACTAATGAATAAATATTTCCTCTTAGAATCTCTCGACTTTGTAGATGAGAAGCGTGAAGAAGCTAATTTGAGGGTGGTTGCACATTAATATCGAGTCACCCAATACTATAATACTAAAGTCCGACCTAGGACCTTTGAGATCGGTGATGTAACATCCCTAATTTTTCTTAACATTATTTAGGAGATTTAATTGGATTAATTAAACAGAATAATGTGTGGTGTGGAAATGAGATGAGATTTGATTATTAATTGGGTTAGGCCTTAACTAATCAACATATAAGATTGTTTTAACTTAAACATAAGTAGGAGGATTTATGAGAGGGGCAAAATAGGAGTAAGCTTCATTTCTTAAACATAAACCCTTCCACCCTTATATCCTCATTCATTTTTTCATCCATACAAAGCACAAACAAAGTAGAGGCCATTGCTAAAGCTTTTAAAGGAAGAAAAGTTAGAGAATCAAGCAAAAGCGAAGGGGAACCAAGTCAACAACTCAAATCTCAACTCTTTTTCTCAAATCAAGGTGAATAATAGTATCCATCTCATTCTTATGTGTTGAATTTCAGATTTTTGATGTATTCCGAATTGTTTGATGATGATATGGTTGATTTTACCATTGTTTGCATGAATGGTGATTTAGTGGAATTTTTATTATAGGTTTCAAGGGAAAAACCTTAGTGAATGACCACCAAACAACTTGATTTTTGGATATGTTGTGAAATACATAATTTTAGAGATTGATTTTTAATTTTATAATTTTTGGAATTAATAGGAATATTTTATGAATTTCCTAATGTGAAAAGGGCATTTATTTCGAGTTTTAATTATTAAAAACAATAAAATAATGAATTTGCCTTTAAATTTTTATATGGTAAAGAAAAATTTATTGTAGATTTTTGGTGAATTTTTTGGATTTTTCGCAAGTTTTTTCGATTTATTATGAATTTTCTAAGCTAGAAAGGCTTAATACTTATATTAAAATATTAATATAATTTAATGGTTTGAAAATAATTTTGGTAATTATGAAATCTGATCTATAGCAGTTTTTCTGCAAAGAAATTGATCAAGTATATCTGTAACCAATAGGAATTTTACAAACACTAAGAGTTGGTGAAAATATTTATTTAGCAAAATAACAGTTTTTACGTTAATTACGACTATGCCACGGTAACCCTTCGTCACCATAGCCTTCGTATTGCTACAGTGTCAGTTAGCTTTCGTAGCCATGCTACAGTACCAATGCTTTCGTGGTCATGCTACAGTACCAATGCTTTGGTGGCCACGCTACAGTAACTTTAGCCTTCGTAGCTATGTTACAGTAACATCTGCCTTCGCCGCAATTCCTTCCGCCGGCTTTGTTTTCAAAATTTAAAACATATATAACATTTTAACCGTAAGTCCATTTTTCTATTATGACCACTCTACGGAAAGGGAAACCATCATTCGAAAGCAATGAAATGGATTATAGACCTTAATTCTAAGCCTATTAAAAGTTATAGCCCAAATAAAGTTTTTTATTGTCTCGTCACTTTATTTTTGATGGATGTGGAGAGGTCATTCCGCAATAGTTGAATACATACGGAAGCCTCCTTTCGCAATGGTTCCAACCAAGATGGAAGGGTTATTTTGCCTTATTCTTTTGATAGGGGCGGAGGGGTCCTTCCGCCTTAGTTTCAATAGGTGCGGCAGGGTCCTACCGCATCGTTTTGCCTTTGTAATTGAAGATAAAGGTGGATAGCCTTATCTGATAGTGCCGCCATGGTTGTGGCGTCTCACTTGTTGTTAATAGGCAAACGAAGGGATGGATAGCCGTAGAATTTATAAAAGTTGCTTTTGGACCTTAGAAACACTAAGTCATATTTTAATAAAGTTGATACCATAATTAGGGTTACTAATAATTGTAAAACTTTGTCATTTACCTTAGGGGACACCAATGTATGTCTTATAAAGGAGCTATGTATGCTTGGGTAATCATATTCACTTTATTTATAACCCATAACTTCATTTTGGGGTGCTAAGGGAAGGATAACCAGCTAGGTTGACCAAGTAGTGAATATACATTTATTTAACCCTTGCGTGAGTAGAATTGCATCCATGAGGTGAGATAGACCATAATATAGGATGCCCAAAACTGGTTAAAAGGTTATCGATTTAAATACGTTCTTAGTTAGCCTATGAAATTATACCTTGAGAAATGTTATTGGTAGGGGCAATAGGTTCTTAGTGATCCCATGAAAACTATATCTGGAATATGTTATTTATTGAGATCAGTAGGTTCGTAGTCAGCCCATGAAAACTATGACCTGAGAGATGTTATTGGAGAATCCAGTAGGTTCATAGTAAGCCCATGAAAACTATGATTGGAGGATGTTATTGGTAGACATCAATAGGTTCTTAGCAATCGCATGAAAGCTATGAAATCAGATAGATAGTCCGTAAGCCTGGAACAGGTTATTAGTCAGCCCATGAAAACTAATAGGTTAATAGTAACCATAGAATCTATAACTTGAGACAGATAGTCAGATGAATGGGGTTGGAAAATCCAAGATATGTTGCATAATGGCATATCATCATATTTTGTTATGTTTAACCATTGTGAATGTAGGTGCATAGTATATGGTTAATTAGCTTTTGGTTAAGATACTAGCGAGGGGAAAACCCATTCCGCTTAGTGGCGTGGTCTCACTAAATATCTATTTATTTCGAGATGGTATATTATTATTCACACCAGACTTTTTTTCTGACTCGAATTTTATGTTTTTCCCCTTAAACTCTTAGGTACTCAAAATTAATTTGAGTAGGCTGAGGGTAAGAGTTTTTCAGGTTATTAGTTGACGAATAAGCTTTCGGAGACGTGCATAAGGCAAGCTAGCTATTTATGTGATTCTATCTATTGTCCGCTGTGTTATTTGGATGTAAGGGCAAATTTGTTTAATTTCCTAGTATTAGACTATGATCAACCAAGGGGACATCTTCATAGGTTGCTCTTGGAGTATTTTGTAATAATTATAATTTCTCTGAATGTGGGTTGCGTATGGGATTACGTAATGAATATGAAGCGTCTTTTGTGAACTAAAATGTGAAGTTTGAATTTAAATTGTGTTTAAAAGTTTTCATATTCATGTGCTTCTGTGTTATCAATATATCCAACATTACCGCATTTGGTTACCGGAAATTAATAACTACGGATGATTGCAGCATCAGTACCGGTTAGTTTTAGGCCTCCAATTAGGGGATGTTACAGGTGATCTCGTCTTGAAATGGGTTTTTCCTATCCCATCGCACATGAATTCTACTAGGGAAGGACCGTACGTCATTGAACAGAGGCTTGGAGAAGGAACTTTTAAGCCAGCGACTGTTGATGGCATCACACTCCCAAGCGCATGGAACAGCGAGCATTTACAATGCTATTTCACTTAGTTTATTCTTTCTTTCCTTCCGTTGAATTTAATTTCTGAATTTGTTTTAGTATATGATTTTCCAAATATGTAATAAGACAGGCTATGTCATTTCTTTCCATTTGGCAAATAAAAGTTTGGGATTTCCTTAATGTCTGTGATTACTGTAGCACTGCATGTTAGTTGCGATACCCGATTAACTAATATTGACTTGCCCGAGTGAGTTCTCAGAGTTTGGAGCCAGCCGGTTACATAAGTTCATAACTGAACTAAACAAAATGAACCCGGTTCGACTGTTCATTCAATGACTCTCGCTTACAACCCGATGGACGGAGTACCTAATGATAAATGGATATGGCTTGACCATCCAATAATCAGATTAAACCCACAAAGCAATGGGACAGACATGAATCAAAAGCGATCGTGACATGACTGATCGCTCACTATGCCAAAACCTTGGACTTAAGGGCAAATCAATCAATTAAGGAAAGTATGGTATGACTTTTTTTCAAAATAACTCTAAGTCTCCAGAGTTCGGGTTAGCGGAGTGTAAACACAATTTGGGTGTGATCCGATCACCCACAAACTAACTCTTATCCACAGAGCTCGGATATGAGTATAAGCAAATATATGAGTGCAGGTTGACCACTCACTATTCCATAAACTCCGACCTGAATCTGACAGGAGGGGTCTAAACTCGCTAAAGATGGAGTTCGACCATCCACTCTCTAACTCCGCGAACCCGAGACTTGGGGCAGGAGTATAATCACTTAAACCGCTGAATCTGATGGCGTAACACTAAGGCTCAAGCCTAGTGTTTGGTACAATTTGAGGCCACGATAATATGAAAGCCTTGAGTAAAAATTAACGGACAATTATCCAAATTAATGAGCAATGAATTACAAGTACATTGAATGGAAATTGTATAGCTCAACTACTTAAGTAAATTCACACAAGAGTTCGACAAAAATAAAAGAACTTTATTTACTTATGCTTGGAAAGTCAAGTACGAGTATTCACAGTAAAAGAATCAAAAAACAAGGGCCGGTCCCCTACAAATTTGGCCAACAATAACCCAAAAGACTTGGGAGCAGGAGTGCACGCGAAGTATCACTTCCTCCTCGGCTTCCTTTTCTCCTTCTTGGAATCAAGAGAGATTTCCCTCAAACTTTCTCCACTACTCTTCTCCCCTCTCTTCTTGCTTCCTTGGACTTTAATTGAAGTAGACTAGGTCGATCCAGTAGGTGCATCTTATGCAGGCTCTGGCTGAGTAGCGGAGGCATCCACGGTTTCTCTAGGCAAAACGATGGAGATGGGAGAGGGAAAACGATCTCCATTTTCTCCTGCTGGAATTGTGCCTCAAGGGCGATCTCCGCTTCAAGTTTCTGTGCCATTTCTTGCATAGAGGGGCCTGGCAAAGATTGGGAAGCTCCAATAATCACTTTCTTCCCTGAATAAAGCATGAATCTCTTGGTGCAGATCGCTTTCTACCCTCAATAAAGCGTCCACAGTTGGTCGTCAATCATAACAGCTTCCTCTTTCGGGACATTTTGGGTTGTTGCCGAAGCCGTGACAATAATGGACTCCGATGTTGGCACTTGAGGCCCTGGTTTAGATTCTTGAGGAAGAGGTGGAACTGCAGCCAGGGGATCTAAAGCTGAGGAAACATAACTAAAAAGAATAGATATATCGACCGAGGACACTCCAGCTTTCTGAAGGATAGATGAGTTTAATGAAATACCTTCTCCAGATTGATCCCCCACATGAGCTGGAGTGTCGGAGTGCCATCGGAACCTCCTTCCATAAATAGGGAGAGCCCTCTAGATGTAGCCATATGCGGCTTCTTCGGATTGTAACCGAGCTCGTTAGAAGAATCCACAGTGGTGCTAAGAATAGTTTGGGTCGCTAGATTCTAGTCTTCCGAGACATCGTGTGACATGGATCCAGAACCTTCACCAGCTGCATGTTGAGAGGTTGTGGCATGAACTTTTTGGAGTATAAGCTGGGTTTCAGGAAGAACTTTGGGTTCATCATCTAGTAGAATTTCGCCTTCCAGCTTCATCAAATTGATTTGTTCAGTGCCAAGAGCCTCCTTGTCCTCGTGAACAAGATGTTCCCAAGTGCGTACAAGATGGTAAGGGTAGTTACCTCGAAGCCACTCCAAGTTTATGTACTTTGGGATGTGGGCATTGTAAAGAATGAGTAGTGGATATAATTCCTCGAAAACCTCCTCCCTAACCTTTTCTTTCGTGGCCTACACTTCTCATTTAACAAGGGCATCAATGTCTTTGGCCTTTTCGACAACCATGTCCCTCTCAAGCCTGATGGTAACTAACTCCTCCCAAGCATCCTGATCGATTTTTTATGCCTCCCCTTTATCTTTGGATTCACACTCAAACTTATTTTGTACTCAACTGCTTTTCTTTAGGCCGCATCCCTTTCTAGCACCAGTTTGTGGTTCCGATTATGAAGCGCTTCAACTTCGACCAAGTGCATGGCTTTCTCATCTTCGAGTGCCTTGATGGCTGTTTCTGCTTTTCTTTTGGCTTCTGCATGTGAGCTCCTTAAAGATTCTAACTCTTTGGTTAGAGTTTCGACGATCCGCTTGTCCTGGGCCTCTTAGCATTTTAGTTTCTCAATCTCTGCCGCACCCTCCCAAGATACTTTAGAAATTCTCTCAGCCGCTCTCATCCACTCATTATACTGCATGTGGATATCAGTCACACAATCAATAGTCGTTTGCTAGACTTTTTCAGGAACTTTCTTAATATTAGGCGCAAAGAAATATTCATTAAGACATATATTTGGAAAAACTGACTTAAGTTGGGTCATGCGAGCGACGACATCAGCTTGTTAAGCTTCGATGATAACTTGGTTGTCAGCGCTTTCTTTGCCTGACCTCTATTGGTGAAAATCATGATACCGATGATTATTGGGTCGCTGAAGATGGGATGGAACAACAGACTATGAAGAGACTGGAGTGGAAGGGGGACCGCGAGAGGTGTCAATAGGAGGAACGTTGTCGCGACGGTCTTGTTTCCTTTCAGAATCTTTATAGGGAGGAGATCTAGATTTGGACCGATATTTGTCACCGGAAGACCTGTCTCTATCGCCTTTATTCTGGTAATCCCGATCCGGGCCAGAGCAATAGCTAGGGTCATATTCATGACCACTACCTTGGCGATATGAGCCCGAGCGAGAACCAGAATTCTAGCATGATATCACCTATAGAGACTAAAACATATACTTCTTCCTCATCATTGTTTCTATAAAGAAAGACAAAGATTGAATTAGTTCTAAGTATTGAAGGACTTGGAATAAGTGCAATATTGTGAAGCACGTCCGAACGTGAGTGTCCTTGTATCCCCCAATGGACCGATTATTGAAGCTTTACTAGCAGGAGTAACATTTCCACTAGTCGTAGGAAGGATTCGAGCCCCAGCTTTGGAAGGAGATTCTGATCCACCGATGCACATGTCAGTAAAATTGAAGGCATCAACGTCGTCCGGTATCGAAAGATCAGATAATGCCTTAAATGTTCTGTCTAAGTGTTCTGAAGGTTGAGAAGCAAACTGATCCAAAATAACTTAAGGATCGATGGATAGCTTGGGCTGTTTAAAGAGATGCTCTTAGGAAACCTGAAAACAAGATTCTTTCTTTTTCTTCTTTTGAGAGCAGGGGGCGATGCGGTTTGCGAAGTTTCGGCCACAGCCCCGAAACTAGAACCCACGTCATCGCCACTGAGGTCGTCACCCTTATCTCCCGTTGCATCTTTGTCAATAGCTTCTTGAGCTTCCTCAACTTGGAGCACGACAGGATTGGCTTGATGGCCATCATCACCATCCGCATCCTGCTTCTTAGCCACTATAACTCCAGTGGTAACCGGTAGCCCTATGCTACGACCCTCTTCCATCAGACCGTAGGTATTGAGACGTTCGTTAGTAAGGAAATTCTCAATATCTCTATCTTCTGATGGAACCTTTTTTAGCTCCAAGACCACATCAGAATATTGCTTCGCATGAGGTTGTGGATAAGAGCTTGTAAAAACCAGAAAAATTGCTTAGTTCAGAATACGACCTGGATACAAGCACTCAAGAAATTAAGCAATGAGTTACACTTACGTCCTTCTAACTACCATCTAGCAAAGTTGGGCGGTCAACGGATATAGAACCACTCGCTTTTGAAAGCACTCAGCTTGTTCCAAGTACCAGTCAGGATCTAGCACTTCTTGGCTGCCTCGAAAAATGTGAACGAAAGGCTTCCCTTTTGTCACTTGACGGTGAAAAGAAATACAATGTCTTTAGGAGTTGGAGGACGAAACAAAAACTCCATGTATGCCATGTAGGTACAGTTAAGCAAGTCATAACCATTTGGATGCAGTTGTGCCGGTGCTAACCTCATATAATGTAACATTTCTTGGATGAATGAGTTGAAGAGTGGGACGCATCCTGCCCAACACATGAACTTGTTGCGTGCAGTGAACCCTTCAGGGGGTTTATGAGCTATATCAACCCGAGTCGGGACTCGCACGTCATCAGACGAAATTCCGTATCTGGCATAGGTTCTAGGAAGAGAGGCTTCATTAATTTTCGAAGCTACAAAATCTTCCAGATCTTCCAAAAATATAGCATCTTCTAGAGTGTAGGGAGCAAGGTTAATAACTTCTGCTGGAAGAATAGGAAAGATGGATAAAAGGTCGAATGGTGGACCGGAACTTTCCAGTTGTTCTGCTTGATGACTGAGGGAGAATTCGTCGGAAGCAGTTGCGGAGCTTGATTCGTCACTCAAACTGTAGTGCTGTGAAATCTATTCAGAAGGCATGGCAGTGAAACGCCCCGAGCGTCTTGAACCCATGACTACCAAACTTAGTAGATAATCATCCTTTGAAAAAATAACCTATTTCCCCATTGCAAAGTGTGTGCTAGTGCAAAATGTTGTAGTGTCGTGCGATACAATAAAATAGCTTAGAATTAGAGGGTATGATTATGACTAGACTTTGGGGTTCAATCGAGTGACTGTCATTGCTGACCGTCACAACCGATTCTCTACTTCAATGGCAAGGGGTTTAGTCGGGATCAATTATTGGCATGTTGAAGTTTGAATTTTGCATTTAAAAGTAGACGAGCTTCAAAAAATTGACCAAGGCATTAGTAACAAATATAAATATGCAGGGAATAAGTCAAGTTTGTTCCATGGTTCGATTATCATGTACATCTAATATGCACTCCATTTCATATGCAAGTCATGTATGGCCATTCAAGTATTCAAGGCCGAAGCTCATCATAAAGTTTAAATTAAAATTTGAGGATTTTAAATATGTTTATCCAAGTTAAATCAACAACCAATCCAAAATAATGTTACGGTCAATCGATCCCAATGCCCATGACCGATCGTTTCTGCACGACCATTTCACAACCGATCGTTCTCCAACATTCGACTCCAACTGCACATGTCACTCCAATTCAAGACTTGAAACACCGATCAAAAAACGATCGGCTAAAAACCCTAATAGAAAACGACCGGTCCAAATTCTCTTCATATTTTGAAAAACCAATCCATCATAATGATCGGCCGAACTTCGTTTCATTCCTCTATGCTAACAGCTTCACAACATCCAATTGTTAAAAATGATCGGCCAAAAACTCCAAGAACGATCGACTGAAAACAATCTCCTATCTTCGACCTCAAATAAGCACACTCCATCCAATCTCAGCACCAACACGAATGATTCGACCAGATCGTCACCATCTCCCCCCTCCGCTCCAACCGATTGCATCTCCGCGATCCGAATCGTGCTAACTAAAACGAGAACCATTGTCTCGTCACTAATCACAAGCAAAAGAAGTTCGACCTACCTATGTCAGAAAGTTGAGAAGCGAAGGCAGCGTGAATTCGAGTATAAAGCAAGATCTGTTGGAGATGGCGGCGTTTACGGTTAGTGTAGCAAGGAGTCTGACCGATCTATGGAGACGGTTATGAGATAAGTATGGGTTGGATCGAAAGGCTCCGTGGATCGATGGTGAATGAGACGATGAGTTTTTTTCTCTCTCTTTTTTAGTTCATGTAGCAGCAATGAAAAATGAAACGAGGTAAAGGAAATAATCTAAGTACACGAGTATATATATAAAGGATGTGATACGAACCATCGAAGTTTGCAGTTCAATTGACGCCCAACCGATAGATAGTCGGGTACGATCGTTTTATGATGGCCTTACACCGATCCATTCTCCTAAACCTATAGTTCATTCGAATGGTCAAATCAGGGAACGATCGAGCAAGATTGTTCTGAGATGGATTCATGCCGATCCATCCCTTTAAAAAAAAGAGAAGGGGAAGAACGATCGGATATGACCCAATCTCAAACAAATTTGACCCAATCCAAATTAAAAATGGATCAAGCCTGATGATTTCATGCTGATCCATTCCAAAAAAATGCAAATGATTGAATTACATTCCACCAAATTGGCAACGACCCGTGAACGAATGAACACATCTGAAAGCCGACGACAAGAACGTGTACATCAACGTCCACGTGTGCATCCTAAAAATTCAATTTCTTGAAATCGACAGAAGTTGAATTCTCACCTGGAGTTATCAAAGAAAGAACGGGATTAGATGACTAGGGTCCACTAGCTCAATGGATCTGGGCACAACTATTAATCGGTAAATTACAATTCAGAATTTATACTATCGAAAATCATTCAATCGTCATGTCAAGCAGAAAGAGATACGACTCTTCAGGGAAAGAAATTCATCGAAGGGGTGCCAACTTTTTAGAAAGCAGAATGGATTCCATTCCGACGACTCTAACCTGAAACGATTCAAGGCACGTCGTATTAAAACAAGATGTACTTTGGGGGACAAGTGTTATCCAGCCTTTTAGCCTGGCTATATGTGAACTAATTAGAAAAGTTAGTCTCGACTGTCAACGGGACCGACAAGTTAGATTTATGATCACGAAGCCCAAAGATCAGGCATGGATGGTAATATGAAGCAGTGAAAAAGTGGAAGCATAAGGCAGACTTAATAGAATGATAAAAGTATGAGAATTTACAATTTACTGAAATGGATCGAATACAATCTACATTCACCAATTATGGATCATATGGTATCGATATTATAGTTCAACTCAATGGAATACAATCGATATCTTAAGATATCTACAAGTCAATTACACATGAAACTTTAGGAGCATCAATGTATTGAAGAGTGGAGCCCACCATATTGATTGGACGCCAAAACAAGACCATAGAAAGATCAGTACCAATTGTTATTATGAAAGATGTGGGACACGTAATAGATACCGTGACTTCTTCTGGATCCGGAGACTCCGTTGTCGAAATTTCAGGAAGATATTTCACCGTCTTCCCCTATTAAAATAGACTTGATTGTTCATTTTAAGATCTTTACACTGCTTGTTACTTTGCTCTTTTCTATAACTAAGGGTTTTACTCCGTTCCACCTTTCTGTACTCGGCAATTCAAGTGATTAATATAGTTATTTCTCCAAAGTGGACATAGGTTTTCAACGACTAACCATTATAAATTGTTGTGTTTATTTTCTGTTATTCAATTGCTTGCTTCCACTATTTTCATTTATTTCTTTACAAAATCTCTATTAGGTGCATGTGTCAACTTTTGGTGCAAACAGTTCGAAAGTGAAAACATGATAAAGGCAATGGTTTTGAAGACAGAGATCTTCATAATGAAAGGCTACTTGCCACCAGCCCCTCGATTTCCATATTATATACATATGGTGGCAGTAGTACTTAATTTTGTAAATCTTCGATGCAAGGACTTCTCTCTACTAATCCTAGGGGTGTTCCCAAAACCAGATGTAGTAAGAGAGTGCCTTTGAATTGTCCTGTTCCTGGATAACTTGATGGACAAATATTTGACATTGCATTTCAAAAATACACATACATTGATCTCTACAAACGTACATCTGTTTGGTGGTGTAGGAGGTAACCTCTCTTATACTTAACACCCTTCTCTGAGATGTACGAGCTCAGAGGTAGCACATTTTTGAAAATCAATAGAGTGTGATGGAATTGGCAATATGGTATTCTAAGTAGGATTTGATAATTCTATGCAAGGTAAAACGTGACCTTAAGCCTCGCACCCGGGAATGACAAAAACAGGGTAGATGCGGTAGGGCTATGTGGTTCTCACCCATTAGGACATGGTGATCACCTTTCAAGATTACCCTCTATATATCGGGTATGTTGTGTATGCTATGATTAGAATTTCATAGTTTGACTATAAGATGTTTAATAAAGGTATTGAGAGGATTAATAACAAGGAGGAAAACCTAAGATTTGGATAATGAGAACTTTTATCTAAATGGTTTTTTAGAAAGGATTTTGAAAGTCGATGATAATAATGTTTGGAAAACATTTTAGCAAAAAATTTCAAAAGGATTTTTGGAAAGAGATAAAACACTTTGTTAAAGATCTCAATTTGCTTCCTAGGTATTAATCAAACCTGGGTTTGAAAAGGAGTATACTTGATAAGTTAGGATAAATACTTAGTGTCTGCTTCTAAGTATTTGAGTTTATATTTGTAGAATCCATAAGGAGGAAGAATTCAAAAGGAGAAACCTCAAGAGAAAATTAGGATGAGAAAGATGATCTAATCATTCTTTTAAGTGATGAGGAAGAACCCATAGAAGAAGAATATGATCCGTATATTCGTAGAGACAAAGATGGTTACCCAATAACAAAAATGCTTATACCTCCCCTAACTCCAGATCTGGTCATAATATCTAGTGAGGCAGAGGCCTCTCCAGCTTCAAAGGAAGGTGGATCGCTGATCCCGCCAGTTCATACATTCGCTGACCCCGCCAGCTTCAAAGGAATAGTCTGAACCAAAGGAGCACCCGAATGATATAATATCAAATGAATCGAACCACAGTAATGAGGACAACAATATCATATGGGAGATGGATAGGGATCATGTTATTTGATGTAAGGAATCATCAAGTTCATACATTTATTGGGATGATATGGAAGATACTGAAGATGAAGCCGAGGAAGAAGTTGTGGAGGAATTTGAAAATCCCTGGGAGATGGGAGTGCAAGGATTGGAGGAATTAGAAGAAGGGTAAATGTTAAAGAGAGTATCAGTCAAATGTGGACATGTTCCATGGAATCGGCCTTGGTTACCATATGTGGAGGATAAGATACATCAAAATGAAGACGAAAATGAAGCTGATGATGAACAAGAATGTAAGGATGAGGATGTTGGGGAAGTTTTATTGGAGTTTGTACATTGGATTGCACCATCGGCAATGGATACTGAGTTATGATTAAGATTGTGATTGAAGATTTGTGACTATCTATCTAGTATTAAGTAGTAGCCTATATGTATGGCTTGTGATAAGGTGGTGTTGTAGTTAGTCATGTATTTGTATTGTATTGGGTACTTCTATTATGTACCCAAGTAAGATTAGGATGACTTAAGGATGATCCAAGTATGGTAGGAATTATGGATGTATGATATGAAGTGGTATGATATAACTATGAGCTTTTGTTTTGACTTTGTTCATTTGCAATTACACAAATCCCTCAAGTACATTAATAAGAATTCTTGATAAAGGAAACATAATTTAATTGGAGAATTTTCTTTGTAAGATAAAAAAGTATGTTATGAAATTCTTAAAAATTTAAAACAAAATCATACTAAATATTTTGGAAAAGATAAAGTATAAATGCATTATCCATTATTTATTTTGCAACATAACTTAACCTAAGATTTGGATATAAGACTTTGATATCCAAAAAGAATTTATCACTTGATGCTCGATGGAAAAATTTGATAAGGATTTGTAGTCAGATACTTACATTTTATATCATAGTTGAAAGCTATGCAAGGAAAATAAAAGCTTCTGAGCCTGATCAAAATTCCGCACTAGAGAATCGAAGGATCATACTGGTTGGGACGTAAAATTGTATATTCGAAAAAGAGATCGAAACAATAATCACGTACATATAATCTATATACATTATTCAAGTGTATGTTTAAAAATATATTTTAGGTAAACACCTTTAGGTTCTGCGATGTAATTTCGAGGACGAAATTCTTTTAAGGATGGAAGTCTGTAACGATCTGCAAATTTATTAATTTGATAAAGTAATTTTATTTTTAAATATTCAAATACAAGCTTTTTAAAACATAGATTATGATGTTTTGGATAATAATGATGGTAATCTTAGTTTGATTAAGTATTTACAAAAATATAAACTTTGAAGGAACATCGATAAAATGGTCGAAAATCGTTTTATCAATAAATAACTCTATAATTATCAGAAGTCACAGACGGAGCTGGATACATACACTTTATCCATTTAAACAAGAATATGAAATAAAAAATTATTTTATTTTTGGAAATAAGATGTATTTATGACATCATCAATAATGGCATCATATTTAATAATTGACTTATGAATTTAAATTTAGATTTAATGATTTAATAATTATTGTAATTGTTCAAATAATTGTTTTTAAATGATAATAATTCATTTTAATTAGTTATGAAATGATAATAAATCATTTATAATAGTTTTATAAAGATATATATTTAACATGAAATTATAAGGAAAATTTATATCGCTTTATCGATATAGTAGAACTTTTTATAAACAATTGTTTAATATTGATTTATGTGGTTTTATAATTCAAACGTGGTCATTTTCATTAGTTAAAAATGATAAAAAATTAGTTTACAAATTTTGTTTACATTTATATGTATTTTAATTTATAAGTGAAAATATGACCAGGTATCGGAATTCGCAACGGTTTAACGTAAAAAAAATTTATAACTCGTACACACATATGACATGCACATACATAAAATTACATATACATAACAAATAACATATATAAATATATATACATATTTACCATTTACATTTAAATTTATATATAGTAAAAGTTACAAATATCTAAGGTATTTAAAAAGCAAACTAACCATCACTCACTACACACTTACACACCATCATCACTTGCACATAGAGGATGAAAAGGAGGAGGGGGAAGCCGTGCTTCTTGATGGCAAAGGATGGGGGTGTGCGAAGGGTAAAAAGGTAATTCTACCTTAAGGTATTTTGTTCCAAAATTTTCCTATAAATATCCATCCATTTCTTTCATAATTAGAACACCATTCTTCATCTTCTTCTTCCTCATTATCAAGTTATTTTAATGGCTACTCTACTTAGGAAATTTATGAAGAAAAATTGGCAAAAAGAAAATAAATTTATATCAGTATATATACATTAGCAATCCACTTCAAAATCAAGTGAAATCCACTCCTCTCTTCCTTGCAAACCCACGGCCACCACCTCTATCGCCCTTGGCCGAGCCCAACTCCACTTGGAAGCATAGGCCGAGCCTTCCCAAAGGTACAAGGCTCGATTCCGTTAGCTCTAGTTCGATCGTAGTAAAGCTATAGTCCATTTTCATAAGTTTAGTAGCCAATGAAGGTGAGAAAATGCTATTTCTATATGCTATATATAATGATATATATGTTTTGCTATGCTTGGTTTTGATGATTGTTTATCAAGATTGGATGAAATAATATGTTTGTCTGATGTGTAAACAGTTCATTTAATACACGTCCAAATTACACAACGGAAATCACTTTCCGAAATGAATTACAAAAGTAAAACAAGATGGTAAAACCTCTTTAAAATGGTTTTAAATTATTTATAAATGTTTTATAAACACTAAAACTCAAATTGGAGAAGTTTGATGAGTTTTGAAAATAGACTCAAAAATAGACACGTCGAGTAACGGTAGTTCGTGATTTCGTGCCAAAATAGTCAAACGGCTATATAAAGTGAAATATTGCTTGGAATTATTCAAAATATGAATTTTACGAACTCTTTTAACTATGGTTTTCAATGGAAAAAAACGGTCAAGATTTTATTGAATAAATTTTAAGTTATGTCCAAATCAAGTTTTCAATAACATCGCGGTTTGGCAGTTTTATAAATTTAAGTGGTAATTGTTTTAAATTGTTATTTTTAAATCTTTAAAAATATGAAGTAATTTCTATAAATATACTAAAATGTTTTAAAATAGATTTGAGTTATAAAAATGGAATTTCAATTGATAGAAAAGTTGTTTTGATCAAAGAAGCCTAAAAAACATTATTTGCAACATTTTTTCGCAGCACTTTCTAGTAACTTTTGCAAACAACGGTTTTAACTTAATTATTCGTGCCGAATCTTTTAGAAACATTTTCAAATAAATAATTAAGTGTTTTAAAGATGATTTGGAAGTTTAAAATTACATTTAAAGGATTTTAAATAAATGGTTAAAGGAAAAGCTGTTATAAATAAATGATTTAATCTTGGCTCTAAAAGCCGATGAGTAGACAGGATTCTTCTATTCATGAGATCCGAATGTGGGGTTCTTAAACTAAGGAGATGTTCAGGGGCAACCAATACCCTAGCTCACCCGGCCTCTTCCTAGGCGAGGAATAGATAAGGTCAAAATATCAGAAACGAGACAAGTATAAAAGATTTACTTTCCATAACTAATTCCTTAACGTGGGTTATATTGAAATAGACTTCTTATACTTAGTGTTAAATTCCAAGGAGGGACCTCATACTATTTATGTGGATTTAAAAGGTGATCTCACCGTTATTCGACGAATAGTACTTGTTGAATACGGAAATTAATATTGAGTAAAAGTAGTATAATTTCTATGAATCCTTTTTACTCAATAATGTTTTCCAACATGATTTATGAGAGGTGTTTTCCAAAGTTAAAGAGAGGTTTAATAATCTCATTTATGCTAGAAAAGAAATGTTATATCTCTAAAAGATGTTTTATCGATAAATGATCGGAGAGATCGGGATCAGATTTGGGTGATTCCTATTTGAAAACCGCTTCGAACCAATGTACGTTCGAAAGCTAAAACATGATAAAGGTAATGATTTTGAAGACGGAGATCTTCATAATGAAATGCTACTTGCCACTAGCCCCTCGATTTCCATATTATATACATATGGTGGCAGTAGTACTTAATTTTGAATTTTTTGTGATGCAAGGACATCTCGCTACTAATCCTAGAGGTGTTTCCCAAAACCAGATGTAGTAAGGGAGTGCCTTCGGTTTGTCCTATTCCTGGACAACTTGTATGGATGAATGTTTGACATTGCATTTATAAAATATACGTACATTGATCTCTACAAACGTACCTCTATTTGGTAGTGTAGGAGGTAACCACTCTTACACTTAACACCCTTCTGAGAGACGTACAAGTGCAGAGGTTGTACATTTGTGAAAATCAATAGTGTGTGATGGAAATGGCAATGTGGCATTCTAAGTAGGATTTAATGATTCTATGCAAGGTAAAACACGACCTTAAGCCTCGCAGCGGAGAGTGACAAAAACAGGGTAGATGCGGTGGGGCTTTGTGGGTTGCACCCGTTATGATATGATCATCACCTTTCTAGATTACCCTCTTATATCGAGTATGTTATGTATGCTACGAGAGCTCTCGGATAGGTTGGGAACAACCGGGGTGATGTCATATTCGGTACTATCTATAGCAAAGGTAGGTCGGTCTTGTGTTAGTAGAGGGCCAACTGTTGGTGCCTCGGTGCATTTTTCTAGAGATGTACTGTCGGGAGGTAGTCCCTTACTTTGTAATTATATGGAATCCATTCTCCAATAAGAGCCTTTAGGATTTTAGTTGTAAACCTATTATGCTGTCGAATTTTACAAATGTAACAATTCTAGATATGATTATGTAACACCCCTAATTTTTAATAACATTATTCAGGAGATTTAGTTAGATAAATTAAATAGAATAATGTAAATATTAGAGTGATAAGGGGATTGAGATTTGAAAAGTTCAAAATAAAGGACGAGCTTAATTAATTATATAAATGGACTTATAAATGGTTTTGTATATTAATTAGAAGAGTAATTAATGCAAGGGTATTTAGGGTAATTAAGCACCTTAATCCCATTACCCTTATATATCACGATTCCTTTATGCTACACGTTCATTTTTCATTTCACAAAAACGTAAATCAAAAGGAAAACAAAGTCGGCCATTACTAGAGAAAGAAAAAGGGGGAAATCAATCTAAAGCTAAGGAATTAAAGCAAGAAAGATTAATCTCAATAAAATCTCAAAGTCGTTATCCTAATCAAGGTGAATAATTATCAAAACCAACTCTATTTTTGTTTTTATGATCATTTGATTTTCGTGTTTAAGATTAAATCCATTATGATGATTTTCGATGATGATATGCTTGGATTTTATAACATGTTTGATTCAAACAAGATTGTTTAATAATTGTTTATACACGGTTTTATGGTAAAATCATTTAAATTTATATTTTTTATAAAACATGATTTTGGAGATGGGTTTTAATTTTTATAATTTTCCAGGCTATAGATAATTTATTATGAATTTTCAGAGGAAAATATGAATAATTGGATTTAGAAATTAATTTCGGTTATTGTATGAAGAATTTGGGTCTGAAATTTTTATATGTTAGATAACATATTGAAAGTGAATTTCTGTAATTTTGGGGATTTTGCTTAATGGGGGCTTAATTGTGAAAATTAATCTTTGTTTAGATCTGAAATTACATGGCAGTTATTTTGGTAAAGAATATGAAAAGTTTATGGAAACCAATCTAATGCTTACAAGTTGGCAGGGTAGTTATAAAGTATTCACTTTAAATGGCATTAAGTCAGACTTTATTCAGAAAATATGTTCCGCCTCTTTTAGGATCCACCTTTCGACCCTATGCTTCCGCCTTCAACGAAGTCAAAACCTACCAGGTCGAAAACAACTTAGCCGAAACCAATCCACTAGGTATCACAATGTTGGTACGTAGTGGATTGGAGAAGGGCGGAAGGCATGGTGTCAAAGCATAGCTTTCGATGGGGTCGAAACCTTTGTTTTATTTTCCAAAGAAATGTGCTTGCTTGTTTTACTAAGTGCTTTCATAGGAATCGAAACATATGCTTTCGAAGGAGTCTTTTTAAATTGCTTTCGAAGGAGGTAGCCGCCTCTTGTTTAAATTGTAGCTTCCGAATGAGTTACTTAGTTTTAAAATCAATGCTTTCGAAAAGGGTAGTTTTGACCAAGTCGAAACCCTTCTGTCGTCCCTATGCCTTTCAAATGGATTAAAGTCATCATCTAATCCGAAAGGTAGCTTTTGTTTTAAACCTATACTAAGCCACTTCCTAAAGCTTTCAAAAGGGTTCAAGGGTTTCGAAGGCAATGGCTTCGAAAGAGGGTTTCGAAGCTATCCTTCGAATGTTTTACTTAAATAATTTGAGCTTTCGAAAGGATGGTTCTGAAGCCATTAAATTTTTCCCCAAACAATTTTATACAAAGAATAATGGTTTCGAAAGGGGTACTTTTGTTTGTATTCATTTTGACCCAAAAGTTAATTTTAAAGATAAACCCAATGGTTTCAAAAGGAGTACTTTCATTGGTTTCTAAGCCATGCTTCTAAGAGTTAATAAGTAATGTTTTTTATACTTTCGAAAAGTATGGTTTGATGGTTTAGAAGGAGGTTATCCAAGGGTTTCGAAAGTAAAGTTTAAAGGTTTCAACCTTAGTTTTGAAAACAAATAACGCAATCTCATTTTAAAGGAAAACCCATGGCTAAATAAAGGAGTTTTGGAATGGTTTTAACTATGAAGTTTTTGAAGAAGCTTTCCTTGATAAAATAATAGTTTAAAGTGATTAACCATGTTTCATATGTAAATAATTTCAAGGATATCAGGTGTTGGTATTATTATGTTATTATGTTTGCTTTATAGTGGACCCATAACTGCATTTTGGGTAAAAAGGGCAGAATAACCAGCTAGGTTGATCCAGTAGTGAATATAAATTGAAGTAACTCCTGAATGAGTAGAATTGCATCCAGGTCAGATAGACCAGAATGTAGGATGCCTAAATATTGAAGTTGTCAGATAGGCATGTTCATAGTAAACCTATGAAAACTATGTTTAGGAAAAGTTATTGGCAGGTGTTAATAGATTCATAGTAAACCCATGAAAACTATGATTAGAAAGTTATTGGCCGGGGCCACTAGGTTTGTAGTGAACCCATGAAAACTATATCCGGATTAAGTTATTGACAGATGGCAATAGGTTCCTAGTCAACCCATGAAAACTAGGATAAGAGGGAAGTTATTGGAAATACCAATAGGTTTAGGGAGAACCCATGAAACAATGAAGTTATTGGCAGGGGCCAATAGGTTCTTAGTGATCCCATGAAAACTACAAAACTGGACAAGGAGTCCATTAGTATTAAACAGGTAATTAGTCAACCCAAGAAAATTATTAGGTTAATAATGACCCTATAAACTATAACTGAGATAGATAGTCAAAAATGAATGAGGATGGGTAATCCGGAATTGACTTACTTGTTTGCATATCATCATAATATTTTGAATTGCTATGTTTTAACCATTGTGGATGCAGAAGCACAATATATGGTCGTATAAAGTTTTTAATAAGATATTAGTAAGGGGAAAACCAGTTCTGCTTAGCGGCGTGGTCTCACTAGATATCTAAATTGTTTGAAATGGTAGATTATTATTCATACCAGGCTTTATGTCTGACTCGAAGTTTATGCTTTCCCCTTAAACTCTCGGATGCTCAAATGATTTTGAGTAGTTTGAGAGTTGAGGTTTTCAGGTACCTCTTTAGACGAATAAGCTTCCAGAGATATGCAGGAGGCATGATAGCTATTTATATTTCTTTTCTATTTTGATTCCGCCGTGTTTAGTTATAAAGGCAAAGTTGTTTAATTGCCTAGTTATATATCATCCAATGGGGCATCTTCCTATGTCGCTCTTGGCGTATGTTGTAATAATTATATTCTCTGAACATGGTTAACGATTATGGAATTATGTAATGAATTTGAAATGCTTTGAAATGGAATGAGAAAGTTGTTTGTTGATTTAATTTTTTTTCCATATCCATGTGTTTCTGTTATATCAATGTATCTAACAATACCGTATTTGGTCGCCGAGGATTAATAACTATGGATGACTGCAGCATCCTTAGCCGTTAGTTTTGGGCCTCCAAGTGGGGGATGTTACAAATTAATATGTTATTTGAAAGGATTTTCAAAGAATGTCATTAAAGATAATATCCTTGATTTTGCATAGCAAATTAAGGTAAAAAAATCGTTCCGTGTTTATGTGTGGTGTGGTCTTATGAGATACCCTTGTTTTCCAACACCCATATTTTTGATTTTCTCACACCAGTCCCATGGCTGATTCGGAGTTTATTTTTCTTTCCCTTAAATTCTGGGTGCCCTATTTATCCAGACTGTCAAGTAGTCATGTTTAACTTGGAGCATTGTGATGGAGCTTGATACTTGGAGCAAAAGATGTTCATGTAGATAGTTCTCTATTTCCATTTCCGCTGCATTAGTTTACTGATTGTATTCAACATTTATAAGGACAGAGATTTATAACTGTCCAGGCTGATTTATAAGATAGACTCTGATAAATGTATTTAAAATTTCCGCTGTAAAGATCATATATATTAAAATAATATATGTTATTCCATTTGTGTAAGACTTTGTTCTGTCTTTATTTTCTTTTTACCCTTTACCATCCATCCTTCCAGCACTTGGTTTTGTGGCACGTGAATACCATGGATGTATTAATGTCAATTTCTGAGGGTTCAAAGGGCGGGTCATCATAATACTTATCACCCAATTATGAACCATGCCATATTTATATTTATCACAATCAAATTTAGTATACCCTACACTTAATTTTTAGTTATGAACCATTACATATAATCATCAATCATCCATACAAATATTACCTAATCCCTTATTTTAGGCGTCAAAATTTTAAGTTATCGAACAATGTTATCTAATGAAATGACCACTCGTTCCACCATGGAAGCCACCCTTTCTAAAGCCACTTTGACTCTACTAAGTGGTTGAATGTAAGAACCTAAATATATTCAAGCAAGCATCCTTACTGAGCATCAATAGCCCCTCCTAGTCCCGAAACACTTTCGTTTCACGTTGCCGATTCGTTTTATTATAACTCTACCCCTAATGTTTGACATCCTACGATAAACTTACTTTAAAGTTTAGATCTTTCTGGATTGAACCCTATCGTGGCACCCTGCATATACCATTAAATTTTGGACTTCAGTAGTCTTGGCACCCTACCATTCAGTAAATCCATGGCAAACAATTCATATAAAATCAAACATTAATAGGAAAATGCCAAAAATTCACCAAAAATCTAGATTATCAATTTTTTACCTTATATCCAAATTTTAGTCTAAATGATTAATTTTCATATATTTAATAATTAATTTTCTTGAAATTACGCATTTCCTTAACTTAGAAAATTAATAATAATTTCAAATTATTTTCAAAAGTTGTGAAATTAAAAATCCACCTTCTTTCTTATCATTGTAAATATCAAATTAAATTTTCATAGAATTCAAATATGATTAAGTCATGTTTTACCTTAAAAATGACTAAGCTCTTTTCATTTAAATTCGAAAACACATTCAAAACAATGGTTAATCATCCAAAAATATTTTTCATCATCAAAATCATACATTCAAAACCAAATCCGAACCCAAATGGGATAGGAAGAGCTTTAGGGAATTTTTTTTACTCATCTTTGCTTTGAAAACATTAATTTAATCTTCTTTCTTCTTAGAATGAAAGCTTGGATCTTCTTCCTTTTGTTTTCTTTTTCTCTTGATCAGAAATGTGGTTGGCTTTGTAGTAGTTTTTGGGGTTCTGTTTTGAAGATGAAAATGAAGTACAATGAGGAAAATATGGCGAAGCAAGGTATGTTAGTGAATTTGGCTTGGGCTAACATCCCGCCTTTCCTAATCTCACTAATATATTTCCCTTATATAAAATTCTTCTCATTCTAAAAATATAATTATTTATTCCCATTAACAAGGCCAGCTTTAATGCTCTAATTATCCTTGGTCTATTCAATTAACTTTGAAAGCGTCTCATGCTTAATTAATCAAATCTTCCTTAAACAGTTCTTGCAATCAAACTGTTTTGTTTGCCCTTCTATTAATTTCTTCTTCTTATTATTAATTTTAATTTAATCTCCCATATTAGGGCAATTCAAAATATGGAATGTTGCAATTGTTGACTTTTTTTATTGTTTTATTATAACTACTTTTAACTACTATCCATTTATGTTTAAGTCGATTAGTTGTATAGATGTCTAAAAAAGTTCATTTGATTTGAAACTGATTTTTCGTGCATTAAATTCTGAAAGAAAGTTTATAAATCCAAGATTGCTTTTCCAATTTTGCAGATTTAGTTATGACCATTTCTAATTTTTTATGAAACTAAGTGAATAATCACTTCGTTGCATTCATATTTGTTTTACTCGGTCATAACTATAGATATATCTTGGTTGTAATTAATGTCTATAAAGTTTAACTGCTCATAACTTGTGTGTTATTTTAATTTTCATAGTTTTACTTTGTATCTTTGATGTTTACCCAAAATTTGTTAATCCTATATAACGCTATTTTGGTGATGAATTACTAATTCCTTTGATCAATAATCAGAATGCCATGCATGCTTAAGGTTGATGCATCTTTGATATATAAGTTAATTATTTTTATAGTATACACTATTCTATGTTGTACATGATTAAAAAATTTCCTAATATTTTTCCTTTGTATTTTCTAAATTAGGTTGCAAGGGGAAATATGTGAATAATGATGCTATAAAATTAGGATTTATTCTCAAAAATTGAATTTTGAACTTTGTATATAATAAAATAGATGCATTTACTATGAAATAAACGAAATTTTTATAGTAAAAATGAGCAAATGTATTTATTATGAAGTAAAAAAAATTAAATTATAATAAATTACAATGGTATACTGGTCATACGATTTACGAGTTCCATTATCCTTTATATTTAATGTTAATACTTTCAATCTCTAACTTTAGTGAACCAACCAATTTGAGAATAATGAAAAATCAATAATGTTATTGGTAAAAAGGAGACAAAGATACGAGAAAAAAATTGTCTACCCTACTTCTTACATTCATTACTTTATTTAATACAACCGAGTTCTTACTCTTCTTAGAAAATTAAATACTAAAAAAATTCTTATATCCTTAGGTTTTTCCATCTTCTACTCCTTTGCTCTCGAAAGTGTGTTTCTTCCCATCTCCGACTTCACATAAAATAACTCAGTTCTACATCAAAAACAAATAAGAAACATATTCAAATCATTTATTTATTTATCTCATACTTCTTTTTAACATGGTCATAATTTGATTGAATTCATCAATGGTTACTCCTCTTAATTATTTTATATTTTATTTATATTATGCAATGGTTGTATTTTTACCTATTGTCATTGGGGTTAGGATTCCTATGGGTAAATTATCTAAACATCACCAAAAGACATTGATATACTGGATCAACAAGCTCCATCTAATGGTTGGTGGTAGAGTTAGGGGTGTGCCCTAGGGGCAATTATGTAATTAGTTGCATATACCTAACTTGATAACCAATTCTGTTCAAAATAAAAGGTGTTTTCTTTCTGTTATATACTTGTTATAACGTGTTATAAATAGTTGATCATTCAATTTAAGTATACTTGACAAAAAAAATCCAAAAATGGTGTGTTTTGTTATAGTAATTATAAGGTGTTGTAATCATGAGCAATTTATCACAATATAATAAACACATTGTTTTAAATATTCCTAGTCAAAATCTATTGAGATTGGATTTTGATACAGTCATTGAGACTAGAACACGTAGCGCTCTCCTAATTTATTGGGTAGTGTATTACTCGTGAATGTTGGGGGCACTATGAGGTTAAGTACTAATAACTGTTGGATAACCATGGAATGACTCATTTGATAGCTTTTTTGTTGGATGGTACAACTAAGGTCAAATAGAGAATACTGAGGTGAGAATATTACATAATATCCTAAACTTGAGAATACTATTGAGCTTCAATGTCGAAACTACGCTTCAATTATAGTTGAATCGTGGCATGGTGTCAATTGAATGATTATAGTTAGGTAGAGTAGAAGCATTGGAAGTGAAACACTATTCAATAAAGAATTCGTTTCCTCGGTTATATAGTGTTAGTATCACATGTCAACTTAAGTCAACTCAAAGTCAAAGTCTATGGCCAGAGCAGTATGGTTAATAATAATTGTTATTATTTAACTAAGAACTTTGTGTTTGGAGTATAAATTTTAATGTGGATGATATTGGAATTTTGATCATTACCAAATCCATAAGTCATAATGTGATATAGTTTTGACGAAGAGAGTCAAAGTAAATAATTGTCACTACTGGATAACGCTTAAAATAAGTAAAATTAGATTTTAGTGGAGCTTTGTAAGCGATAAATTTGGCCATAATATTACACTACTAGCCAAGGTAAAGTGTGATCTTTAATATTTTAATTGTTCGATATTATTTGCTGACCAAATTTACACCTAAAGAGTCAACACAAC
Organism: Allium fistulosum; assembly: GCA_030737815.1. Classification (NCBI taxonomy): domain Eukaryota; kingdom Viridiplantae; phylum Streptophyta; class Magnoliopsida; order Asparagales; family Amaryllidaceae; genus Allium; species Allium fistulosum. Next base: position 430,654,927 of record CM060903.1, on the reverse strand, counting down.
CGCAATGTCAAAACCTAATTTTTTTAAATTGTAACTGTAATAAATTAATTAAACTAAATAATGTTATGAAATATTAATTATAAAATTTTATTTCGTTTTTGTTGACCAGTATTGAAAATATGTGAATATAAAAGTTGTATACACACTTATCGATAACGATATAAGTGTGTGTATAAATTTAATTTAAACGTACATTATCTGATCTAGCTTGAATTGGTTTGAGGCCCAAAAATAGGGCATGTTTGGCCAGTTATTACTTTGGGGGGAAGGCTTTGGAATTTGATTCCAAAAAAGTGTAAAATGGCAAAGGAAAGAAAAGACATGCTTCCATCTTTTAACCCCTTCTTTCCTATGCTATTTAGACACCTTTAGCCACTCTTTTTTTTCTTATGCTATATTAGGTTTTGAGCCGTTATAGCCCTTTCGCATACCTAGCCGAAAATCCACTCCCCTCTCGATTGATTCAAGCAACACAACACAAATTCAATTAAAGTTTAGACAACGGTGTGTAGCTTTCTCAATCGAGTTACGCCTTTTGGAAGTGTTGAATAGAGAGTCAAGCAGAGTTCTTAGATTCAATATTCAAGGTATATTATTTGGACAATTACAATGTGATATTCATATTCATAATTTACATATATGTGTGTATTTAATAATCATATGTTTTATATATAGTTAGATTATTTCCTATCTCAAATACCTATATATGTATGTTGTTAATAAATACGAGTGCATATTTGATATGAGTGCGTATTTGATAGTGAATAAAAAAATGTTTTATATTGTGTTGACTTATTGGTTGAGTGTTTATGAATTCTGGTCGGTATGGGAAGTACAACCGAATTGATAGGGGTTTCTAAATTCTTAAACAAAGTAAACCGACACAGTATTGTTTTGTAGAGAGTAAATGAAATAATTTTACCCAAACTATATTTTGATATAAAAGAAATAATTTCATGAAATTATTATAGCATAATTGGAATGTTTGGTTAATAATATTATAATCAAAACAAGATTATAAAAATTGAAATGGTTTATATAACCAAATAGAAATTGTATAAGTATGATTATACATATGAGTTGTAACTAAATGTGAATTCAAACCAAAATTTGAAAATTTAAATTCTAGAAATTTTGGGAAATGTTTTAAATGAATTTGAACTAAGTATTTGGGAATTTTTAAATCTTAGAGTTTTTGGAAATGTTTTCCAAAGTGGTTTGTGAAGAATAATGGAGTATTATTTTGGAGATATTTCTGAATAGAAATTTTTTTAAAATGGGCTTTGGAATTAAGAAAGCACTGAACTCACTTCAGTCGCTGGAAAATAATTCTGATGATGACGGCCGCATCATCAGTGTTCATTTTCGAGTTTCTAAGCGACGGATTGCTACGGTAGTGATTGGCTATGATTATTTGCTTTGGACTTGTTTGGTAAACAAGTTTTGTTTTAGAAATTCTAAAAGGGAATTGTTTTGGGCAAAACCAAGTGGTTTTAAAATTCCAAAAGTATGATTTGAGATACAAAAGTGGATATATGTATATTTATGATTTCAAAATGATTTGAAATAAAACCGGGTGATTGAATTCTGGGATTTCCATTTAAATGATTTGTGAAGTCAAGAGAAAATCAATTATTGAACTTATAATTTGGAGTTGATATAGATAAGAAAGGAAAGCGTGAATTTTAATCCTGGAATTAAAGTTTAACTTGGGTAAGTTAAAATGAATAATATTGGTTGAAATTTAACTAAAGATAAGTTAAATAAAATTTAATTAGATTTGAATTGAATTGAATATAAAGTTTGAATTGTAAAATGATTATATAACTATAAGTTATGATTATTTAATGGAATGGATACACTTAAGCTATAAAGTGATATATATATATAATCCAGAGTTATAATTATAAGATGTAAATGGACTCAAGTAAGCAATATGAGATTTTAAGTAAATAAGTTCTTGAACTTATGAATTGAGAAATGCAATGGTAAAACCAAAATGAAAATGGTTTGATATTATGGTAAAGAAATGGAAATTAAAAAATTTGAATTGTAAATGGAGGGTGAATTGGAATTGAGTAAATTGAATATAAATCACTTGAAAAGTGAGGTAATGAAGTGAACTCCTGAAATGAGTCAAATGCAATTGATAGTGATTGAAATGAATTAATGGAATGATTCCCAAGTGATATAGTATAAATTGGATATACTAAGTAATTGGAAGTGAATAAATTGAATGAGAATCAATTTAAAATGAAATGGAATTTGATTGCAATGGAAACTTAGTTTAAGTGATTATTTATGAAATGATTCATAAATAAATTAACATGGATTGAAATGTTGTTTAATATAAAATGAAGCGAACAAAGTTTGGTGGATAACTTGAATGGGAATCAATGGAAAATAGATAAATTGATTTAGAATCAATTTAAATCGATAAATTGAAGCTTAATAACATGGATACGAATAGTATAAGTGTAAATGTGAATAGAATGCAATTGAATGGTGTGTGAATGAATTAAAAATTGAATAAATGGTATGAAAACCAATTTGAAGTGTATAATTGAATGTTTGAACCCTGTAATTACATATGCATTCTAAAATACATGATATGACATGTTTGCTTTACAAAACTTGTATTTAGATTGGTTAAATGACTGTAATGTTATAAAAATTTCATGGCTAAGAAACTTATGTGCTTCATTTGAGTAAGTATAGTACAGGGAGCTATTTGGATAGATTTGGTTGCGTAATTGCATAAATATTAAGCGAACTCGCTTAATAACGCTAATATAAGGTACGCTTACGCATTAAAAGCGAAATTGAGATAAATATTGATATATATTCTGTTTCCGACCGTGTGGGTCGATGTATATTATATTTATCATATTTGTGACATTGTAAAAGGCTCTCCATACAGGGGAGAATCTGTCAAAAAATTTCGAAAATTTAGGATGTTTTCAAAAAAATTTGTTAACTAAATTTGATTTAAAATTATAGCTTGAAATAATGGAATTTGATGATTAAATAGGAATTAGTGGATTTGGGTGGGACTAAAAGACATAGGAAATGGTAATAATAGAATTTTAACCAAATGTGTTTTGAAAGGAAATGGGTTTGGAGCATTTTTCCTACCTTTGCAATTTCGGGGACGAAATTCTTTTAAGGGGGAAGGAATGTAACGACCTGAAATTTTGGTCGTTTGGTTTTGAACGTCTAATTTATTTTTAAATGTTAAATTTGAAATATTATTTGATTTTGAATATGGAGATTTTGGTTGAATTGGTGAATCTAATTTAAATTTCAAATATAGCGATTATCGTAAAATGGAAATAACGAATTTTAAATTTGATATAGTGTAAATAATTGAATTTTTGATTTAAATTGAATCAAGATGGTTTTTAAAGTGAATATAAATTCTATTTATATTATAATTGAGTTGGTAAGTTTATAAAATTGGAATTTCAATAATTTCGTCTATTTTGAAAATCGTCTGATTTAATCGACGCGTTAAAATAGCAATCCAAGGCACAGTCTCGGAATTTGACGAAACCAGCTCCATTAGATCCGTAATAGTGTATTATTATTGGATTTCAAATTTCGTAGCGTTTAGAGTTACCGTTTGGTCGTGCAAAGCTGAAATGCATAAAAAATTATTTAAGTAAATTTAATTAAAATAATTCGATTCAAAAACCTATCTTCCAAATACGATGGAATTGGCTCCCGATATATATTCCATTGTGTTCAGGATAGGGGTAAAACATTATAAACGCCAAGCGGCACGCTTCGTTTGGAGTTCGTTCGGAAAAGTACGTGAACAGTAAAAATAATAATAATAAAATATATATACACGTATATATATATATGTGTATTCATAGCCAGAAACCCTTCCGCGCCTCCATTTTATTTCCATGGCCAAAAATAGCCAAGCTTCCACCCTCGATTCCTTCCAATTCATCGACTTTTAGCGAAAATTCTCAACTAGGAAAATGTCAAGCTCCTCGAGCTCTACAATATCAACGGTCGTGATTTGAAATGGTGCAGCGTGGTGGCCATGATGTAGCCGCGTTCTTGCCACTATTCGGGTTCGATTTCATGCTAACGGCGAGGAGAGAGGCGGCGAAACTTGGGCTGGAGGTGTGTCGTGGGTAGGCGCGTGCTTCGGGGGCGGTCGATCAACTTTCGGCTGCTCGTAGGAGGGTGCGGCAAATCAAAATCGAACGCGCGTGTTGGGTTCGTTATAGTCTGGGTCGCGTACATCGGAGGGAGGATTAGCAGAGGGTAATTATCTTAATGACTGTAATTCAGATTTTTAATTATATTATTTAAATTGTAAAAACTTATAAATTGTGTAACTTTCACATACGAGGTCCGATTGAGACAAAACGAGTGGCGATGGAATCGTAGCGACGAATACTATATTCTGGAATCGATTTAGAGTTGATTGAAGCTAGCTAAAATTTTATCGAGTACTAAGGTGTGCGTCTGTGTGAGACAAAACGGGTATGTTGCTTCGGAAGGGTAACTCTAACACTTGTGCAGGAGGACCGTTCTCGAAGTAGTGAGGGCACCTTCGTGGATTCCTACACAATTAGCAAATGAGCCTTATCTAGTTTTGATTATATATATATATATAGTATTGTGTTGTGATGTACACAGCACGAGCATCACAACTACTTGATTATTTATTATTTTGACCTATAAACATTATTATAATATCACTGGATTTTCTATAGAAAGGGTTTGGTAATCGTAAGGTAAAAACCCATCTGTGTCTATGTGCGATATGATCTTACGATACCTTTATTTTGGAAAGGTTTTATAACTTTAGAAATCAAATTAGGTGTATTTTTTCTCACGTTGGTTTACCAGACTGATCCGCGTGTTATTATTTTATAATAATGCTCAGGTCAGACCGAGCATATTACAGATATAGATTTGGATTGCTTTGGAGCTCAAGAGACGAGCTGGAGACTGAGCCGTATTTTCGTACTTGTTTATTCCGCTGCAGTGTTTGTTTGAAATTATCAGCAATTGTGAGGACAGGCTGTTATAACTGTCCAGGCTGATAATTATTGATTTATATACTCTGATTTGAGGTATGTTTATTACAGTTTCATTTGTGTAAAGTGCTATTGATATTATATATTATTCAGTCCGTTGTGAGATTCTGTATTTGTTTAGTTTCTACTATTTTCGACCTTCTTTCTTTCCCCATAACTATCCGTCTTTCTGGCACTCGATTGTTCGACATGCTATACATTGAACGTATTGATGTCGATTTTTGAGAGTCGAAAAGTCGGGTCGTCACACACTCACACACAGATTATAAGGTTTCTTTTTGTTCATAAAATATACAAATATTTTGATATGAAGATTTAAATTTGAAATTATTCTTTTCACAAAAGTAAAACGTTTCGTGTTGTTCTAAAGTTGATAAGTTGGCCTTTATGTAAGTTATAAGATTTTATTTCTAACCTAACTCAAAAGATCGAATTAAATTTGTTAACATTAAACCTGAACATATATATTATTTGAATTACAATCTTTATAAATACATTTAAAAATTCATACATATATTTTAGGCCGTGGTTATTTTAATAAAATGAAATATATATTTTCAAGTATATATTTACAATCATATTTTTATACATTAGTTAATTTTATTTATCGATTTAAGTTTGAAATTAAATGATGTTATGGTATCAAGAACTAGATGTGATGTCATACTTAACCATATATATTAAGACCAAAATTTGATAGAATAATATATTTCTATGTTTAAAGGTTACTCGTTTAAATATATTCAAAGAAGATAACCATCTACATTTAAATAATATTCTATAAGTTAACTAGATTTGAAATCAAGCCCTAGATTTGATATTATACTTGACTACATATGTATATGTATATATATATATATATATGTGTGTGTATGTCTATATATATACACACACACAGACAGACATATACACACAAGTGTGTGTGTATGTATTTGTGTATATTAAACAATACATATGTATAAGAAGGGGCTAATTTGTCTGTATTGTTGTAAATCCCAGCACCTGTATACGGGTGTTAAACTATGTACACTTTATGTTGGACATGCTTGTACACATACATGTGTACATGATACGCAATTTTATATTACATATCACAAATATAATATGAAAACAAAACATTCCCTACAAGTTACATAAAATTGGGATTTTATTTAGATAAGATCTAAATGAATTTATACTTCATAGGTTTAACAAGACCCAAAATGATAAAGAAATTGGAATTTACCCATTTTACCTGCAGTATGTTGGCCCAATTCCTTTAATGGCATCAGAGCTAAAAAGTGTGTGCAGTCTAAATTAGTCATGTTAGAGCTAACTAGTTAAGCTTACCCATTTAACATGATGTCTAGAAAAGTAGTATCTAGGCTTGAGTTTGGGTATTCAAGTACCCTTTCCTCCCTGGCAACCGACCTGGCCCGAAAGGTAAAGTGATCCTAAAAGTTACTCCTAATATAAAAGGCACAATTTAAGTTGAACCTTGGGCCGATTTCAAAATTATTCTGAAATTTAAAATGAAATTTAAAATTTAAATTAAGAAATATATTATAAATGCTATAATGTGATTTCAAAATTGTTTTGAAATTAAAATTAGATTTTATATGTTAAATTTAACTTTAAAATAAGAATTACATTACAAATGTTATAATATGATTTTCAAAGTTGGTTTTGAAATCTCTATATATTATAAACGTTGTACCATATTTTTAAAAAGTGTTTTGAAAATACAATAAACACATTTCAAAAAAAATATTTATTAATAAGATTAATAATTAAATAAATTAATTAAATATTTAATTAATTAAAGTATATACATGTATAACGGATATAATGATATATGTACATCATCTAGAATTGTTCAAGATGATGTAAGTATATAAATGTATGTACATAGGAAGTTTTCGAAATTAATATTTAGTTAAAATTGGTTAATTAACTAAGTTGATTAAAATTTAATTAACAAATAATAAAATACACATATATATAAGGATATATGTGTATAACCATAAATTTTATGGTATACATATTTAACTAGTTGAATAATATAAAATTAAGTAAAATGTTAATCTATTAAATTAATTAAATAAGATTAATTAATACACATAAAACTATTATATAAGTTAATCAAATTATAAAAGTTATATAATAATTGAACTTATATAATATGAATGTATAATTAAAGGTGGAATTGGAAAGAAACTCAAATTAGATTTAAGAAATAAATACATAAGTATAGTATATATACCTTGATTTCTAATGTGTTTGATACTTGAATCACGATGGTATTTCATAAGAAATATGATATCCCATAAGTCGATATCATTCAATTTAGTATGTTAAAGATTATGAATCTTTTATATAGAGTTGTCCTCTACCATTTTTATATTAATAAATTCCTTGATACTCTCTGGTTACTAAGCAAACCCAAGCTAGAGATGTTATGTGTAGTATTATTAATATATTGAATAGGCGACGTAAGACAACTATATGTATTTGTTGAGAAAAATTAAGGTACATATAATATACTTAGGTCATTGCGAAGTGGTAGGTGTGAATGAATAATCTCTTTCTATTTATTGAGCAAACTTAAGGTCGAAATGATATTAGGATAAGGAACCACGTGTTAAGAGTATTGTATTTTTGGTTAGGAGTTCTGTATGATACAATTGATAAGGAGTTATCCATTGTTTGTGGAGATAAAACTTATTGAGCAAACTCAAGGTCAGAATCCCAAGAAAAACGAGTTTTGAAACCCGCTAGCAAAGTTGAAGACTTCTATATTTCATCTTAAAGTTTTAAGAAACATGAAAGACTAGTGAGAGCTTTATAAGAAAAATTAAATGGTAACATTTAACCTTTCTAAGATTGTAAGATGATCAATTGTTATATAAAGTTATTTTAATCTACATTGATAAATTTATGCAATTAATATATTAGATAAAATGTTTATCAGTTGAAATGTACAAATGAACTGAATTAAATATTGACAAACATAAATATTAATATACTCAGTAATAAATAGTTTTTGCATGTTATTGTTTCAATACCCATGCAAACACATAATTTTACAACTACTAAATACATTCGTACTTAGTCACTTATGCATTTATTTTTCCAAAACTATGTATTGTCTTCTATGAGTCTCGAAAACAATACAAGAGTATGAATACTCGATCCATGTATGATCACATATAAATGTTATATGGTGAACAGTTGCAATTTGTAATATACCACACCTCGATGAAATTAGTTCATTCGAAGTAAGCAAATAGATCATAGTGTGAGATCATGTATTCAATATGATTGATTATGATCATGATTTTGTTTTGTTAAATGTAACACTAGACCAAAAACTACAAGAAAAGTCTCAAAATTCGATCGTTGAAATGTTTGATTGACCTATTTATGTAGTGCAACTTGTTTGATATCCTAAAAAGTTAAGGATAACCAAATGCTCTTTTGAAAAGAATTCATTATGGTAGTAATGGAGTCCTTTTGAATGGTTTGACCATTTAGAAAGGAAAGTGAATGTATGAGAGTAGATGTAACTTAAGCACAGTTAGAATAAAGAGAGTGAATGGTCACTTCTGCTTCATAAAGAAGCAATGGAAATGAGCATTGTAAAAAATAATAGATACGTAACATTGGAATTGGAAATATGATTTCTACTCCAAAATTTATTTTTATATAGAAATTTTTTTCTATGAGATTTATTTTTGAGTTCAAGATATTTGACCTGAGAACTCTAAAATGGTTATAGTAGATGGGATAAATAGCCTATATTAAGTGGTTGAGTGGAGCTCCGTATTTCATATGCTATTATAATAATAGCGGAAATAGTGAGAGCAGGACATGCAGCGCTTATTGTTTGCATCAAGTTATGAAAATTGTTTATGTAAAACATACCAAACATTATTTATGAAATAATACTTGCTTTTCAATATTTACTGAAAAATAAAAATATTTTTATTTTAATATAAATACCATAAATATTAATTGTAAAATAAAACTATAATAATTGTATTTGTTTTCATAACAAAAGTTATGCATTGGAAAATACAGAAGTATCTGAAATTATTTGCAGTTATTTTGGAATTATAAGCATAGCCAGAGTTTTGAGAAATTGTTCTTTGATTATATGGTTATGAATCATATGATACTAGTGAATTATATCTCAAACTATTAAGAGTAAAGTACCCATTCAGTGGGAGAGACATAAGAGTTGATGAACTCTTTGGATTGATGCATATAGATGTATGCAATTGTAAGTCCTGTAATACCAAAATGGTTTTACATACTTCGTTGTATTCACCATTGAATTATTACAAACATGAACATGTGTATTTGATATACATGTAGCATGTCCATGGTAAGTTCATAAATTATAAAACATAAGTAAATTAAATTACTTGCAATGGAAATGATATAATTTGATCGAATATATGAGTATATTAAAAAAAATTTGAACATACCTAAAATGAATTAAGATTCAGTATCAAATTTCACTTCTCTCTATGAAACTTAATAATGTATCGATGAGGAGCAATCGAACTTTATTGGACTAAGTACGATTGATGATGAGTGAAGTCGAGTTAACTCTGTAAGGTCGTGTTCTTAAGAATATTACACAAGGTTGAAATTAATTTTATCAAAAGAATAATTTATAAAATCATACAAGATAAGGGTTTATAAGAAACGCCAACATATCCTACGTCATGGGGTTGATAGGTTGTGCGAGTCAGAACACTTCACATAATAATTATTCGTAAGGAATCTTGGGTGGACCATACCAAAAAGCATTTGAGAACTATTTTCATTGGATGACCAATTTATGTTTAGAGCATAAATTTTGTAAACTAAACCAAATGAGTTTTATGTGTATATAAGGCAATTCATAAAATGTTTATGAATACCTATTCCATTGCATTGAGAAATAATTGTTGTATCAATAAATACCAACTTCATAGCGAAGGAATTTTTCTAGAAATTAGTGTTAGTAAAATGGATTTGTATACGATCCAAAGATAATAATTATTTCAAGGAATGAAATGAAATTAACTAAAATATAAACAAACACAATGCATTGGAATGTCTAATTAGTATTCCCATATAATAAAGAGAAATTGTGAGTTTCTTTTCAATGTCGAGAATAGATAATCCTCGGTTGCTAATAAAACCATTAAGAGTACCGATTCTGCCGCATGGTATGATGCACAAATCTAAAAGGATTTCAGGTGCATTATCAAAATATGGTTTTGATAGTTGCACTCGAAGGGATATGATCCATTGGCAGCGAATGTGTCTTCAAGAGAAAGATTGCAGCTGGAATATAGTGAGCAATAATGATAAGAATAAAATTGTAAATTTCAATTGTTGAAATTAGTATAATAAATTCATCATTCATTATGCTCAAATTGATTCATATTTTGCTCACAAAATTATCGCTTGGAATGACTCTATGTTTTGGTGCATATATGTTGAAATAAAAAATTATAAATAATGACTTAGAATAGATTATTTGCACATACCAACCAATGTATCTCGCAGTTAGTGGAAGAAAATTTGAGTATATAGGTTTTTGGATTTGATCCAAGAATGGATAGAAACTATCATTCGACAAGCATCAAAGTACAACAAAAATTTTGCCTGAAATATCAATTTTTCTGATTTTAAGTTAAAATGCAAAGGAAGAGTGTGTCTATAAGAAAGAACATTAAAAGGTTCATAGGTATTTCTTAACTATAAGTAAATAACGTACTACCGATTGTTAACGATGTACTTATGTTAAAATCAGATCTAGTTTGGTTGTTTAATACTCGATATTAAATTTGTAAATTATAACTTTTATAAAAAGTATAAAGGATGTTGGGAATGTTTCAAATAATATGCAAAGTCATCTTATTAATTTTAATATGAAACATGCAAGATGGATTCCTTATGGATGAGCTATATAGGAATTATCATACATGTTGTATTATCTACAATGCTTATGTATTTGATGCATGAAGCAAATATCAAACTCAATTAAGATCACTAAATGGTAGTTTAGAGTGTTCTCGAGTACTTATGAAATACTAAATGATTGTTTATAAATAGAACGAACTCCTTATGAAGGAGTAATTAGACTCAAACTTCATAAGTGATATCGAGTATAATATGTCAATATCAACTCATATTCAAACCTTAATTAAGAAGCTTTAAATTGGAAATGTTCCAAATGAAACATTATAGTTGATTCAATGAGAAGGCAAGTCCATTGCCTTAAATATCACCATAATAAAAGCAATGTACAAATATAAATACAAAAATTATAACTGAGCTAGGGTGATTCCAAATGTTAAGAACCCCTTGACACTGTTATATGATAACTATGTCACGGTACTATTTGTAAAAGAACATAGATCTACTTGGGAGTTGAGAGACATGCTCTAAATAGTTCCATGTAATAAAGGTAGTTTATCAGTATTGAAGAGAGTTGGATTAGATAATTTAAAAAAAATAGTATACCCATTCACTGAGGAAATGACCCGATTAGTTTTTGAGAAAACCAGTCGATGAAGTTGGAATAACTTTCGATAGTTGACCCCGAAGTCAAGTGGTAGATTGATAAATTAGGGGTGTGCCTTATTGGCAATTATATAATTTATTATGTATATATAACTCTATAACCAATCTTATTCAAAATAAATGGTGTTTTCTTTCTATTATATACTTTTTATAATGTGTTACAAATAACTGATTATTCGATTTAAGTATATTTAACATAAATTCTATAAATGGTGTGTTTTGTGATAGTAATTACAAGATGTTGTAATCATGATCAATTTATTACAATATAATAAACACATCATTTTAAATATTCCTAATCAAGATGTATCGAGACTAGATATTGATACATCTGTTGAGACTAGTGCACGTAACGCTCTCCAAATGTTGGGCAGTGTACTAATCATGGCTGCTGGGAGCACATATAGGTTATGTACTGGCAGTTATTTGATAACTATCGAATGACTCACTCAATATTTTTCTATTGGTTAATATGACCAAGGTCAACATAGAATATTGAAGTGACAATATTATATAATTCCCTCAACTTGAGAATATTTTCAAGCTTCGATGTAGAAACCCTACTTAGTTATAATTGAATCGTGGCATGATATCCATTGAACAACTATAGTTGGGTTGAGTGGAAGCACTAAAAGTGAAACACTATTCAATAGAGAATTCGTCTCCTTAGTTACATGGAGTTAGTATCATGGGTCAACTTAAGTCAAATCAAAGTCAAAGTCCCGAGCTAGAGTAGTATGGTTAATAATAATTGTTATTATTAAACCAAGGACTTTGTGTTACGGACTATAAAGTTTAATATGAACGATATTGGAATTTTGACCATTATCAAATTCTATAAGTCATAATGTGATATAGTTTTGATGAAGGTATTTTCTTTCTGTTGTATGTTTATTTTATTATGTTATAATTAATTAATTATTTAATTTAAGTATATCTAACATAAAATCCATACATGATGTGTTTGGAATAGTAACTATAATTAGTTGTAATCATGAGTGTTTTAAAATAATATAATAAACACATCATTTTAAATATTCTAAGTCAAGATGTATCGAAACTACATATCAATGCATCCATGTAGACTAAAGTACATAACACTTTCCAAATATTGGACAGTGTATTACTCATAACGGCGGAGGGCACCAAGGAGTTATGTACTGGTAGTTATTGGATGACTATGGAATGACTCCCTCGATAGTTTCTTGTTGGTTAGTATAACTAAGGTCAAGTAGAAAATATCGATGTGAGCCTTTTTCAAAGCATTACTCGTCCTGAGTGCGGGTTCGGTGATTCATGACATATTGGATGAGCAAGATATGCGGAATATGGGCCGGCTCGCATCCTCATTTCCTTTAACCTATGCCATGATGCTCATGGGCAGCGATAGAGAGTCTCGTTACTATTCCAACGCACTTCGTCCCATTGATTTTCGTTTGGAAATGAAGATTTGGTGGTGAGTTGAATTAAGGAAGATGATGGGTGATCGATTCAGAAATGAGAAAAAAAAGATGAAAAAGAAGTTTTGTACTTTTTAAACTAGTTTAGGAGGGAAAAGTAAAACAGTTTTTCTAATTTTTGTATTCAAATTACAAACCTAGTCCAATTCAGCCCAGCCTGGCCCGTTGCCCGCACACAATTTCAACCCAGTTTATTAATTCAATGATATCTCACTCATGCCTCGTCTTATTTAAACAAATGAGTACTCCATATCGACTAAAAAATGAGAGCTACGTAATGATATGACTCCCGCCAACAAATTCAAATGTCTATATAAATTACTATTTTTCCCCTCCAATTGAAACTTACGAAAATACCTTCTAGTAAAATTTAAAATTTATTTATTCTTGTTATTACTTAAGTTATATATAAAATTTTAGGTAGTACATTCTTCCTCCCTTAAAAGAATTTTCTCCTCGAAATTCCCCGGAACGAAAAATATAATAAACGCTCACTCTTTCATTTACCCATCTGTATCACTCGCTTACACGCACAACCATCCAAATAAAGCAAACATTTATATTAAAGCCATTCTAAACACACGGATATATAACCTATATATATATGTATGTATTTATATTCTAGTTAAAGCATAAGCACTCCAAACAAGGCATATAATAAGCATGATCATGATACTTGTGAAAATCAAGCATAATGCAATAAATGCAACTTATATGAATGCAAGAGTATGACATAGTACGCACGATGCGTAACAATCTTCGTATAAAACTAGTAGTTCTATATGAATGCAACTTTAATAACGTAAGAGGTAGTACGTAACATAACATTCAATAAATATTGTATACAAGTCCTAACATCCAATCCAAGCAATCAAAACCTAATTTCTAACGAATCATATCAACCGAAAAAACTTATCGGTAAAGAGTTTGGGGGTGAGAAGCCCGTATCTTCTCATCAAGCTTCCATGTACTCTCCGCTGAATCATTCCCCCATTGCACTTTCACCAGCTTGATCACTTTATTCCTCAGACTTTGAATCCCATGCTCCACTATCCATGCAGGTCATTTAAATGAACTTGCTTCGGCTTCATACTCCCTATCCTCCAGTTGACTAGGCTATATTACTGTAGCCGAGTCATGTATACATTTTCACATGATACATGAAATACATCATGAACTCCTTCCATTCTCTCTAGTAACTCCACTCTATAAGCTAATCCTCCAATACACTCCAATACCTTAAACAATTTTATAAACCTCGTGCCCACTTTCCTGAGCATCAAAACCTCATCACATAATTATAGGCGATACCTTCATGAACACAAGAGCACCAACTTTAAATTCCAACTCCTTTCACCTTTTATCGGCTTACGATTTATGTTTCTCTTATGCCACCCTCATCCTTTTTCTTATAAAATCTACCTTCTTTGATGTATCCCTTATCATCTATAGTCTAAGTAAGTTGACTCCCACCAACATGAAGGGGGTTTGCACGACCTACCGTACAATGCTTAAAACGGTGTCATCCCAATACTAGCCCGATAACTATTATTATATATGAATTCCATTAATGGCAGATGATCTTGCCAAGCACCTCTAAAATCTAGAGTATACGCCCTCAACAAATCCTCCAACACTCTATTCACCCTCTCAGTTTCTACATCCATCTGCGGATGTTATGCCATGCTCAAACTCAACTACGTATCCAAACTATCTTATAGACACCTCTAGAACTCACTCATAAAAAGGGGGTCCCAGTCACTCACAATATCCACTTGTATACAATGTAACCTCACCACCTCCCTGATATACAATGTAGCTAAAGAAGTTGTCATCCTCTTGCTCTTTATAGGAATGAAATGTTCGCCCTTCAGCAATCAATCCACCACTACTCAAATACTCTCATTACCTCTTCTACTCCTTGGCAATCCATCAATAAAATCCATCAACACACTTTCCCACTTCCATTGCAAAACTTCTAAAGGCATCAGCAATCCACTCAGTGTTCTCTGCTCTGCTTAAACTCTCTAGCAAGTATGACATCTCGCCGCATACCTTGCCACATCTCCCTTTATCCCTAACCAATAATAGATCCTCGTCATATCCCTATACATTTTGTCACCACCAGGATGAATGGTCATTCTCGAACGATGACATTCTCCTAACACCAAATCAATTAACTCCTTCAAATTCGACATACATAACCTTCCATCTTGCCTTAAGTATCCTTTCTGATCCTTTGTATATCGCTCCAAATGATTTAGCTTCTCACCTTTCCCAAGCCGATCCATAATCTCAATCAACTCTGCATCCTTGCTTTGATTCATACCTATTATCTATTCTTGTAGGTCTGACCTCCAAGGCTTATCTAGATGTGGCATCCGTTGGTGGTTGAAAATCGAATTTTAAAATATACTCCAATTCCTTCATTTCTAACGTCATAGAACACAGTGTCGCATGCTTCCTACTAAATGCATCCGCCTCAATATTATCCTTTCTAGGGGTATAAGCAATACCGAAATCATAAAATGCTAAGAATTCCATCCACCTCTATTGTCTTAATTTTAAATCCCTGTGCGGGAATAAATACTTCAATGATTATGGTCCATGAACAGCTCAAATCTTTGTCTTAGCAGATAGTTTCTCCATGATTTCAAGGCAAATACAATTTCATCTAATTCCAAATCATGTGTCTTCAACTTCTGACTCGTATATGCTACAATCCTGCCTTCATGCATCAAGACAGCACCAAGACCACTACCATAAGCATCCGTATAGACGATAAATGGTTTAGTACCATAAAGGATAACCAAAACATGTGTTCTCATCAATGTCTCCTTTAACCTAGAAAATGCCTCATCACACTCCGCATCTTAAACATAAACCAAATTCTTTTTCATAATCTTCATCAATGATGCATATCTCTTTACAAAGTCTTATATAAATTTCCAATAGAAACCGGCTAATCCCAAGAAACTACAAACCTCTAAAGTATTCTTTGGAATTTTCCAATCCTTAACAGCTGCCGCCTTTCCTGGATCGACTGCCAACCTATTTCCATATACAACATGTCCTAGAAATTAAACCTCACTCCTCCAAAAGTGGCACTTTGAAAATTAAGCCCTCAGCTGGTTACTTTTCAGTACATTTAGTACTTCTCTCAAATGCAAATCCTACTCCTTATCCTTAGAAAACACCATGGTATCATCAAAAAATACAACCACAAATTTATTTAGCTACTTCTGAAGACCATACTCATCGAATCAGCAAATTAAGACAAGGCATTAGTCTGTCCAAACAGCATCACAACCCACTCAAACAATCCATCCGGAGTACGAAAAGTGGTCTTCCGAATGATGTCGTTGGAAAGTCTCAACTGATGAAATCCTCTAGAAAGGTCAAGCTATGAGAAAACCTTTGCCTCGACAAATTGATCGAAGAGGCCGCCAATGCGAGGCAATAGATAGTGTTTTTCTTCGTCAGCATATTCAACTCTTGTTGGTCGACGTAAAGCCTTATGGAACCATCTGCCTTAGTTAGCGAAAATGATAGGCACTCCCTACTCTAAAATACTTCGCCTAATAAATTCTTTTTGCAACAGTTCCAAAACTTTTTTATCCAACTCTCTTCTCTCCTTCAGAGCCATATGTCTCAAAGGCATCACCACAAGCCTAGCATCTTTCTCAAGGTCGTTCCTAAACTCAATTTCTCTATAGGGTGGAAGTTCGGAAACCTCAGCGAGTATGTCTGGAAAATCTTTAACTACGGGGGTAAATGACAACTCATCATGTGATAGGTCTCACTAATATAAATACGACTTCGTCATGGAAATGTTAGGCTTACACAGAACTATCTAATTCATTCCCAAGATCAATCTATATCCCACAAAGCTAAGCACATAAATGTCACAACTTAACTACACATCGTTTATGACCAATTTGAGATCATGTCACATAGTAGATAGATGGGTCGGTCCCCCAATAAGATACGATATGGTAACAATCTCATGCACAAAGTCAGGGGTTATTCTTAATTTTTCCACTAATGCATTGACTATAAATGAATATGATGCACCAATATTAACAAAACTCTAGTAGGTAAATCAAATAGTAATAACACACCTTCCATAACCGAATTACCCTTCTGATGGACCGTTGGTGCAATGTTAGTAATGGATATAGCTTCCAGTGTACACACCTTAACAATCTGACCCTCCTTCTGTAAAGCCGCACACTCCGCCTTATAGTGTCCTACCTAGTCATAATTATAGCACTTAACCCCTTTCAACTATCCCTATTATCCCGACTATCCTTGTTATCCCGATGGTTTCGACCTAAATTTCTCGCTAAATGTCCCATCTTGCCACACTGATAACATTTTGTTCCCTTTGGAAGTTCACCTTGCAATTCTTGGCTATATGTCATGTTTTATTACACCTCCTACACATAGTAACCTATTTCTTACTCTGCTAACCTTACGGTCCTTCATTTTCGCGCTTACCTTGATCTCCAATCGATACTTTCACCTTACTCAAGTCTCCACCACAGCATTCAACAAAGCCACCTCAACTAACCCCTTAAAATTGCTCCAAATGGTACATGACTTAGGGCCAACTCCCTCTGTGGAGAATTCAATCCCTTGGCAAATTTTATAGCTTTCTTCTCTTAGGTACTTATCAATTCAAATACAATCTTCACTAACTCATTAAATCGGTTCACATACTCCTTTATAATCATGTCTCCTTGCTTAAATTTAATAAACTGCTCCAACAACATTCCCATCTCAGCTTCAGAAAATAATTTCATCTCAAACTTCCTCTTGAAAATATACCAAGTAATGGTATTCTCCATTTTATCTGCTATGACAATCTCCCACCAATTTTCCGCCTCTTTGTGCAGATGGAAAACCATTAGTTGCCTCTTAGTTGCATCACTTAATCCTAATAAGCCAAATGTCTTATCATAGTTTGTTACTATGTCTTAGTTATTGTATATGATTATGTCCCTATATATGGCTTCTTACCTAAGTTGGCAAAATCTTTATAGAGTTTTAGAAAGTCAACATTTGGCGGTGAAATAAAGACCCCAACTTCAGTTACAACACTGTTTTAGAAAGTCAACATATGAAACAACATACAACAATGGGAGTAGTGCACAAGCAGTTATGAACAAAAGAAATGGTTGAACCAACATGAACATGACACTAGACCACCAAACCAGAATTTCAGAGGGATGATAACATGTTGCAACAGAGACCAGTTAGCATACAAGTGAAGATGGATTCAGTGCATGTATACATACGCAAAATGCAGTTTCATATACACATGTATACATATATGCATATATATGTATACATGTATATCGTTCAGAGAATCACACACATATATACATACATATTATGCATGGAGACCATCATAAAACTCGAAGCAATCATGAAATAAAACAAGTTCAGCTCGAAGTAAATAAAAGCAAGCCAGTGGACACAACATACAACACAAGAACAAAACAGTATGACTCAAGCTCAACAACACAATGCAACCAAACAGTCTAGGCAACCTCATATACAAAGTTTAGGGCTGCACACATATGTACAGAGAGGACAGCATATATGGCAATACAAGCAGCATAGCATGAAAAAATGGAAAGTCCAGTTGCATCATGAACCATGCACATATATAACATCAATGAGCAAGTTCATATTCAGTTCAATGATGTATACATGAAGAACAGACAGATTCAAATGGAACCAATCACAATGCAGTAAACATAGGGTGTCATGCCAACCAATACAAGCTACTGGACATAGAACTCCAAGGAAGCAGTGACAGTGATCAAGTGACAATCGAACAAGTCAACATACTCAATAGTTACAACATAAATAATCAAACAGTGGCAAGTAGTAGTTCGAACAAGTCAGAGTAGTTTCAAATACAAATTTAAATGACAAGGTCAAAAATTCGAATATTGCCAGAAAATGAATGAAATAGCAGGTTGAATAAATCACAAAGAAAATCATGGTGAACCATTAAGTTTTCAAGTGCTCAACATTATCTCAAATTCAAATACAAGCTGGAAGAATACGATGAACAAGTCAAAAAGGAAGGGAGCTAATTTGAACTCATGGAGTAACTCGAACAAGTCAGCAAATAACAAATATACATATCTCAAAATCAAATACCAAGCTACAATCAAGGAACGAACCGTCAGAGGTCTCAAAATAATACGATCAAAAATCAATGCAGAGAACAAAATCACGAACTATTCAAACTAAAATTATACGAACGTAAATATTGGATTTTCAACCCTATAAATTAAACCCAGCATCATCATTGGCAATGCGTTTGAGTTCAAGAAAAATACCAGAGCAATAAATCACTAAACTCAAATCAAGGTCGAGCAAAATCGAAATCGAAAAAGAAAGTCACGTACCAGTTTCATCCAAGTATTTGAGCTCCACAAATTGAAGCCACCGAGAGCAAATCACTTAGGAATAGGATTCGACACTTAGGAATAGGTTTCGAAAGGAAGGCTTTCGACTTAGTTGTTTTAAATGACCTTTTTGTTTTGTTGAAGTATAATGCAATGGTTTCGAAGGAGAATTTTTTAATAGTTTCGAAAGGTGTTTTTCCACATGTTTTAAATTGAACCAAAGTGCTTTCGAAAGGTTTGAGTTTCTAAAGGTTTGATGCTTTCGAAAGGTATTTAAAATGGTTTTGAAGGGGTGGTATTTAAAATTATATTAATTATTTTATAAATTATATTTTTAAAATATTTTATTTTATATTTTACTAATTAAATATCAAATTATATATTTTAAAAATTAAATTATAAGTCAAAATTTGAATATAAAAAATTCGTTGAAAAAAGGTACTTTATAAATATAAAAATATAACACATATACTTTCATGATATGCCTCATTAAAACCTTACAATCCCCCTAACCTAGATGGGTCCCTTGCAGGGAAAATGAGTACATATCATGTCCGTATATTAACAATACAACAGACAAGAAGCCAGAGACCAAGTTGTCAAATAGATGGAGGAGTAAACAAAGCAGCGATACACTCAATACCATTTATATAATCAACTTAGGGCTTAAAACAAAAAACAAAAAAACAACCAAAAATGGCCGCTACCAAAACAAGACACGTGGACCATCTCAACACCACAACATAAACAACACTTCACCGCGAAACACCTTCAACAAAGTCTTCGGGAGAGATAATCTATGGACGCATAAATTAAAAAGGAAATCTAAAACAACTTATTCAGATCAATTCAATAATGGCCGAAACTCTCAAAAATCTCAAGCATATAAGTTCAGCAGTCTATTAACGGCTGCAGGAGTAGCTCAGTTGCAAGCTCAAGGAGGCTGGAAGTTTCGATTTGTCTCAATTGAAATGTCGAAGTTTGATAGGATAAGTTGACCTTCTCTACTTAATTTCTTTGTATCTATCTTATTTTGAAGTAGATGCTTGCAATCTTGGATTATGAGAGTCATTCTTACTTATATTGGTAACTCTATGTCTTTGAAAACTCTAGAGTTTCTCTCGCACTAGTTAATCCAAATCATAACAGTAAATGCAGTATTCTTGATTTGGTTAAACAATACGTTACCATTCTGATTTTGGCACATAACATTCAAAATTTGATCAAATTCAAATGAATTTCCTAGATTAATTTGAAGCTTATGCATGATTGTTTCTAGAATTTGTCTAGAATATACGCAATTAAAAAATAGGTGGTCTCTATCTTCATTATGGGTCGAGCGGAACACACAGGACTGATCAATAGAATTATTCCATCTACTAATTTTATCCTTTGTGTTAAGTCTGTTTAATTTGGTCAGAAGAGCACAAGTTGAAATTTTAGGAGCATAATTTTTATCCCATATGATCTTTGTCCAATTGAATTCTGAGTGTTTGGTTTTGATATGTTCCTAGGCTGATTTGCTATTAAATTCACCATTATTGCTAGGCGGCCAATGCTAGAAATCCTTTTGCATATGATAATGGATTTTGATATTATGCACTGCATTTTTAAATTGAGTAGGCACTAGATCCATGCGCTGTTTCCATTCATTTCCTGCTAGAAGAGTAGATTCTTTGGCTTCCACCATTAACTGCCATAGAGTTCCACCCATATTTATCAATCAGAGAATATCCAATAATCCATGGGTCTACCCATACATCGTGTGTTCACAATTTACAACTTTTTTGTCAGTAACACCTTTGCACCATTGTCTTGGTTTTAATAAAAATTTCCAAGTATAGGATGCATTATTGTTCATAGCAGCAGTCCAAAAGTTTAAATTTTTGCAATACTTATTATACATCCATTTAACCCAGAGATATTCTCCTTGAATAAATTTCCATATCAATTTAATAACCACTGCTTTGCCAATTTATCAATCTTTCTGATACCAACGCCACCCTCATTAATAGTTTTGCAGACATCATCCCAACACATCTTGTGGGCTTTAGACTTCCATATAAAATTGACACATAGAGAATCAATTCTCTGAATAACAGCTATAGGAAAATGAGTGAATTGTTGCCAGAATTTAATCATTGGGTGTATCACAGTCTTCACTAATTCAATTCTGCCACTTATATTAGGCAGTTTGCTGTTCCAGTGGCTAAATTTTTTGTTGATTTTGTCAATTAAATAACCAAAATCTCTTGCTCTGATCACATTGTTAGATAGAGGGATGCCTAGATAAATCACTGGTAGATTTCCAATTCTAATGTTTAAAATGTCTGCTATTAGTGAAAAACAGAGTTGATTTGTTATCATTTAAATCATGTCCGGTAAACATTTTCAAATTCTAGAATATGTGTCTGATGCATTCAGCATTTGTGATAGTAGCTTTAGCCATAAATAACATATCATCAGCATATAACAAGTGGGTAATCATTGGATCTATTTTGTATATGGTTGTGATATTACCCTTCCTACACTCCACATCTAGATTAATTGTAAGGAATTCCATTGCAATAGAAAATAAATAAGGCGAGAGAGGATCCCCTTGTATTAATCCCCTCAAGCTCTCAATAAAACCATATCGAGTTTCATCAATTAACACTGAAAACAAGGGGGCAGCTATACACTCATAAATGAGGTTAGCAAATAATATAGGAAATCCCATGGAAATCAGCATGTGATGAATAAACTCTCTGTTAATTTTATCATAGGCCTTATGCAAATCAATTTTCAGGCAAAAATTTATTAGAATTCTTCCTATTAAATCCTCTAACCATTTCATAAGCAAGTAATCTCCCAAGAATGAACGCATTTTGATTATATGAAATCGGGTCATTCATATAACGTTTTAGTCTATTACATAGAAGATTGGCTAAAATCTTATATGAGACATTACAAAGGGAGATTGGTCTAAAATCTGGCATATCGGTGGCATCAGGTTTTTTTGGGATAAGACAAATAAAAGTGTAATTGATTTCTTTGATAATTTTACCTGATTGGAGGATGCCATTCATTGCATTCCATATATCAATTTTCAGTTGCTCCCAATGTAATTTGATGAATTTTGAATTAATGTCATCCGGTCCAGGATAACTATTGTCATTGATTTGCAAAACAGCAGTTTTCACTTCTTCTAATTGAAAAGGCTGGCATAAATTTTCCCTTGCTTTATCAGATAAGAATTTTTTGCAAATAATGCCTGGAAATTGATGTGTGGCCTGATATGAATAGAATAGTCCAGTGAAATAATTAACAGCTTCATTCGCAAGTTTATTTGATGTTGATGACCATGATCCATTAGTGTTTAAAACATATTTACTTCTATGATTAGGATTAATCACATTGACCTTATTGTAAAAGAAACTGGTTGGCCTATCCCTTTTGATTAGCCAATATAATTTCATTAGTTGTTCAGTTTCAGTTGCTACTTTTCTCATCATTGAGTGAACCTGATCAATTTTTGAGCTGCATTGTTCTATCAGGTTTACATTCAGTGGATTTTGGACTAATTGATTGTAAAGTTGATTGGTCTCGTCTTTTAGCTAGAGAATTACTTTGTGAATGCTATTTTTATTATTTCTCCAATTTTTTAGTGCAGATTTAACTTCCTTCAGTCTAGACAAGAGGATATGCAGTGGATTACCCTGGAAGTCTTTTTAGAGAGCCTCTTGGATCGAGGAATGATATCCAGCTTGAGTATGCCAGGAGTTACTGTATCTGAAAGGTACTCTAACTTTCCTATTGTTATGTGTCATAATGTTGATATTAATAGGGGAGTGACCACTAATAGAGTGATTTCCAAATTTAATACCAAATTGATTAAATTTATCCGTCCATAGGGATTTAACAAACACACGATCAATTTTACTATGAATTGAAAATTTTAGACCTCCTCTCCACGTAAAATAATTACCAGTAAAGTGAGGTTCCATAAGCTTATATAAGGAGATGCAATTGATAAACTCTTGATCACCCATCGAATTATAAATACCATTATTAATTTTATCGTTTGCCGAGAGAATAGTGTTAAAATAACCTGCCACTAACCAAGGGAGGTTAAATTTTATAGATTGCTCCACTAGATAATTCCATAAATCTATTCTCTTCTCCTCCTCGTTGAAAGCATAAATCGTCATAAATAAAATACTAACACCTTTAGCATTGTGAAGAATACAAGAAATATATTGTTCGTTAGTATGTAATATGATGTTTGACCAATGAGTCGAATCCCATAAAATAAGAATTCTACTTTTTTGGCCATTAAAGACATTATGAGAATGATTCTAGTGACTATTGATTTTTGTCATAAATCTTTCAATGCTATCCAAAGATAGCTTATTTTCTATAATACCAAGGAATGACAATCTTTTACTATTTAATAGATGAATAATTTCCATTTGTTTAGACGAGGCATTCATTCCCCGAATGTTCCGGAAGAGGAACTCCATTTATTAACTGTTATTTGGAGTGCTACTTTCGACTGGGGAAGTAGCAGCCCCTGATGACTTTTGTTTTTTTGTCTTTTTATTTTTCTCTTTCAGTTGATTAACCAAAATGGCCCAAGTAGGGTTTTCTATAACTTCCGAAGACGTGGTAGCCTTAAATTCAAAAGGCACTTCTGCAGATCTGACTTTCCAAGTTGACTTTGATCTGGTGACGTGCTGCAGTTCCGTGTTGCGCTCAACTGAGTCGAAGCAAATCATTGTATCAGGGGGAGCTTCAGGCAATCCAATTGAGCCATTATTCTTGCCTTTACTATTGTTATCTGATATTTGTATCTCCGTATCATTATCTGTATTTAGAGTGTTCTGATTTGAAACTGTATTAATAGTCGTGGACAGTTTGACCGACTGGACTTCTGAATATTCTTTCTGTTTTTGGCTGTTCGAGTTGTAGCTTTTAACTTCAGATATATTGATAGTAGGTATATTTTCCTGATCTGGACTATTCATCTCTACTTGCATATCTGAAATGTTTGGCAAGTTTGCCAATTTATTATCATTCAGATTGCTAACGTCTGTACTCGTTTCATTATAGACATTCGCCTGTTTTTGCTGATTGTCTTTAGGTTTCCATACTTTACTGAATTGACAATGTGCTTCGATATGACCAAAACTAGAGCAATTAGAGCATGTAGTTGGTTTCCATTCATATGTGACTTCTTGCCAAAAGGTTTCTTCTTTCTCGGTTAGGATAGGAAGTTTACTCGGAAATTCAAATGAGTTATTTATTTCAATTAAAACTCTTGCATATGCAATTTTAATTATACCTTTCGTGACTTTATCCAACTTAAAGGGGGATCCAAGGACATATACAATTCGACTAATCCGTTCCTTCGTCCAATAGTCGAGTGGTAGGTTAGGGAAACGTACCCAAATTGGGATAGAATTAAGGAGTTCTTTGTTAAGTTGCATCCCAGGGGACCATCTTCTCATCATCATTAGCTTTTTATTATAATAGTATGGACCACCTTCAATAATTCTATCACAATCTTGTTTATTTTTATATTTTATAACATAAAATCCATTTTCCTTAGAGTATATCGTGAAATCTTCCTCGGGCTTCCATACTCTAGTAATATAATCTCTGAAATATGGATAATATGGTTTAGGACCAACTACGTAGATCACAATAGCATTATCCCACTGTTTTCTAGCATCCTAAACAACCTCTAGTGACATTTGGCACATTGCATCGAGTTAAATTCTCAGAGTTGGTAAAACTTTAATGGAATAGAAACTGGTATATCATTACCCTTGACAACTTCATTCCATGCCCAGCTAGACGAAGAGGCAAAGTTCCATTTGGTGGTAGTAGATTTATTAATCGGTTGATTGGGGCGATTTAGATTCTTGTTGGTATGGGCGATATTATGCATAACAGGTGGAGTATTGGAAGTTCTCAAGTTCTTATTGATACCAGGTTAGGTCGGTTGTTGTGGAAATTTGAGATGGCGCTTCCATTTTCTGGATCGGACTGTGGTGAATCCATCTTTAGTGTCGATAGAATTATTAGGTGGTTGCAACGATTGAAAACCCGGAGGCGTATCAAGTGTGGAAGGCGGCGGTTCAAGGGACGGAGGAGATTGACAGATGGAAGGCATGGGGTTAGCCATACGGTAGACGGTTGAAATTGAGAGAAGACAGAGCTGGAGAAAATAGAGGGGCGTCGGCAATCAGGAAGAGGCAGCGGCGACTTTAGGGTTTCAGAAAGAAACTTTTCGCATCCGTTATAATTTTACTTTTAAAAACCCTAACTTATAAATTAACTTTAAAACATATTATTTATATTTATATTTTATTTTATTTTCAAAAATCTAATTTTAAATAAATCTTTTTTATTAAATTTTATAAATCAATTTATTAAACCAAAACAAATTTTTAAAATTTAGAAAACACTTTAAAATACACCAACGATGTCCGTATATAGTTTTCTACCCTATGATCAAGTGATTAGGGTATGTATCATTTCAATCAAAATTATAAATTTTCCATGTACATATATCATTTCAACCCGTATCCCAAATATATAGTTTCAAATAAATAAAATCGCTTGGGTCTATCATTTTAACCCATAACGATTTTTACTAATCTATAAGATCGTTCGGGCGAATATCATTTCAACCCACAGTGATTTCCTAACTAACATACAAAGGGAACTTGCAGTGTGATTTGCATAATAAATAAATAACATGACATATCACTTGTATACATCTCATAACATATATCATATGACATATCATAACTTGTATCATAGCATAACACATATGTGACTAACATTTTATATAACATAACATATACGTGACCAACATTTTCATAGCATAACATATATGTGACTAACATTTTATATAACATAACATATATGTGACTAGAATTAATATAACATATGTGATAGTAAATTAATATAACATATGTGACAATAAAATTCATAAGATATGCGATAATTAATTCATAACATATGTGACAATAAATTACATAACATATGGGACAATTAATTACATAACATATGTGACAATTAATTTCATAACATATATGACAATAAATTTCATAATATATGCGACAATTAATTTAATAACATATGTGACAATTAATTACATAACATATGTGACAATAAATGTGACGCCCCACCTCTATACCCACGCTAGCCAAGGACACTATGGAGTAATGCCGTCAACTAGCATGGAGAATAAGGCTGTTGAGGAGCGACCATCCGTGTAATTGCTTTGTGCGAGCACCGATATGTCAGATAAAATATAAATTTCATTTCATCTCAAAAGGAAATCCAACATACCGATACAAACTCAAAGCTAACACACGGTGGCTTTAATATCTTCGGAAACAAATATAGAAATAAACATAACATAAATCAGTCACAGACAGTTCATATCACAAAGGCGGAAATAGATATGAATATAACACATGAAAGTGTACATCAGAGTAGTGGTCAAATAAGATCCACAAGAACACAAAGAAAAGATACAAGTGCTAGACAACAGAATATGTATACATCAATGAGTCAATATATCGAATGTATACAACCAAAAACTACAATGCTAAAGTAGTTAACCAAAAGTCAGATGATAGTTCCAGATAGGAAGTCATGAGGAAGCACCTGTAAAATCTCAGTCTGACCCGAGTATTATTTAAGAAGAAAATAATAAACGGATCAGTCTAGCTATAAATATCAGATAAAGTGATATAGAATAAGAGATATGACAAAAACGTATGATAACCATAAGCCATACTGTGATAAGTATCTAATCGAAAATCAATCCAGAGATTAATCAATATCACAAGAATCTTCTCAAAGATTAAAAAGAATGACATATTCTTAATTTAATTCACCAAGCCACAATAAATGACATACATATCAATGCCAACTGAAAAAGGTGGTGAAACATAAATCCCAGAAATCAATCATTAGAAATCCAGAAATCACAAGAGAGGAAGAAGCCTATCAAAAACGGGAGTGTGAAAACTCCCCAACACGCGTATCATAAAATGGGTCGTTATCCCATAAAAACGAGCCGGAGCTCCTCCTGATAGGGTATAGTCCCCCATTGCGGAATTTGAGCCGAAGCTCCTCCTGATGAGCCGAAGCTCCTCATGATGAGCCGAAGCTCCTCCTGATGAGCCGAAGATCCTCCTGATGAGCCGAAGCTCCTCCTGACAGGGTATAGTCCCCCATTGCGGACTATGAGCCGAAGCTCCTCCTGATGAGCCGAAGCTCCATAAACGGTCTGAAGACCACGGGTCGCTACCCCGCCAAATTGAACCGAAGTTCCACAGAAACGGGGTTTAGTCTCCCTCGTAGACAAATAGACATCGCACATCGCTAGTCTAAATCTCAAAATGATCATCATCGATCAATAAAAGTGTCGATTACACTAAGCCAATAAATATAAGAGTTTAGCTTCATGTCCCATAACCACTAGCTTAACTCAAATATTTACGAACAAATTGTAGACTTCCACTCGAAAATTGTCGTAGGATTTTCAATCGAACAGGTCCAAAAATTAACCGACGAAGTAAACGCAAACGTTTCATACCACTTGTTTTACTAAGCCGTTTAATTAGATTTCTCATACGAATGAGGTAAAGGTTTGTATATACTAATAGATTGGAAAACGGTTTTATAAAGGAGCTTTATATTAAAAATAGAGTGAAATCATCTTTGTAAAAGAGTTTGAATATTTACTACTAGTATAGAAAACCTTTATATTATTAAAGTGACAAAACACAAAAGCGATTGTAGAAACAATCAATCATCAAAATTCACATTTGAAGAAGTGAATAAAATCCAAAGAAATCGATACTGAATCCATTAAAATGGATATTCCAAAAGTCCCGAAGAAAAGGTCATCAAAGTCGATAATATATGATAACAACAGATGGGAATCATCACGAATCGATTAAATTGGAATTCTCAAGCAAAATAGGCAAACTGGAAAACGACAGCAGATTCAGACGTCTGAAATAATTGGTTCAGACGTCTGAATCTGGAAAATTAAATATTTTCCAGAACACAGATTTAGACGTCTGAACCCTATATTTCAAACGTCTGAAATAGCTAAAATTAGCCTATTTCCTTTCTGGTTGCTCACGAGCCAATTCAGACATCTGAACCATAATTTCAGACGTTTGAATCTGGTAATAGAAATTTTCCAGAATAATATTCAGACGTCTGAAACTGGAATTTCAGACGTTTCCTGAACCTAGACCAATGATGGCCATACGATATCGATAACGATCGGACGAGCAACAACGACTAAGGAATTATGCCAAGCGACAACCCAGTCTTAAGGGCTCTTCGATACGCCTCGAATATCAATGTCCAAATATCCATAATAGGATTTTCACAAAAATTAAACCAAAACACCAAAAATTGGAATATACACAAAATCAATCCAAACCAAAATCAAATGCACATGGACAAGTGTTAGGAATTCATACCTAACAACAAAGATAGATATAGACATAGATGTGAGATAAAAATCTCACATTTAAACCCAAAAACGATAAAGAAGAAGCTTGAAATCAAAGGAGGATCAACCACTCTTCAATCCCAACTCAAGAAGCTTGAATCTAAGCTTTAAAAGAAGAACATTCCCAAAGTTAGGTTTAGGAATTTCTGAATTTGAAGAAGGAAAGAGTTGGAGAAGATGAAGAGAAGGCTTACCAATAGCTTCTTCTTGAATTTGGAGATAGAACTTGGATTTGCAAAGATGATTAGGGCTTTGAATTTCCTAATTCTTTTTCTCTTCCCCCATTTTTGATAAAGCTTGAGTTGTATTAGGAAATGGAAGTGAATGAAGAGAAGTGGGGGTGGAGCTAGGGGCTTGTGTTAGGATATAGGGCTGAAAACCAAACTAAAGCCCTAAGTGAAAAAGTAGCAAAATTCTACTATCTCCAAACATATCGAAGTTTATACTCAAAAAGGTCGCAAACGGCATTTTGAACTCAATGGAGGTGGTCTCGAGTCCAGATTTGATTGTTTTCAAAATGTAGCTTTTCGGACTAAAATCCGACGAACGATGTTATATTTAAATAAAATATTTAAATATGCAATCGATAAATATGCGGGTTGTTACAGACTCCCCTCCTTAAAGAAATTGCGTCCTCGCAATACTTAAGAAGAAAATAAATAGTAACAACCATAAAAGCATATCTACACAAAAGAAAATTTGAAATAAGAAGTTCACCAAAAAGAGCACGTAAGAGTAAATCCGAACGTGTTCGCTCGATGAATCCTCTGGATTCCCAAGAGCAATCCTTGGGATTTGAGAACCATCGGACTTTCACAAAAAGAACATCTATATTTCGAAGGCACTCAACCCCCGAAGAAATGATGTGAATAGAATGTTGCTCAAAAGTAAAATCTGGTGAAACTTCAATTCCTACTATAACACCAGGCTCAAGAATAAAAATCGGAAACCTAAAATCATTTCCATAGTTAAAAGTCGTGGAAAACGTCAAGAAAAATTGAGTCGGTGTAACGGCGTAGTACAAAACAATACGCCCGAGAAACTGGAAACACGAATAACTCCGAACATCGACGTAGTACAATAACGGTACGTCCAATGAACGGAAACTCAAATAATTCGGAACACCGACGTAGTACAAGAACGGTACGTCCAATGAACCAACACCATAAAAGAACATCGGGCGCTAGTCCATATAAGAAATGAGATAAAACTCAATAAAACGAAGTACATCAAAACGTTCGATGAACTTGGAAAAAAAAGATTATTCCTTTCGAACATCATCAAAGAAACAACCACTTGTTGCTTAAGACTAAGGGCATCGGCAACACGATTCTCCCATCCGGGAGTAAACAAAGAATATTAAGATCATAAGATGCAAGGAACTCGAGCCAACATTGTTGACACCAATTAAGTTCCTTATGAGAAAATAAATATTCCAAAGATTTATGATCAAGGTGGAGAACAAATTTCTCCCCCAAAAAATGATGATGCCAAACTCTAAAAGCAAAACAATAGCCGCGAGCACTGGATCATGAGTGGCATACTTAGTCTCGATCAGCTTTAATGATTTAGAAGCACAAATGATAGCACATTCTCTTTTGCAAGAGAACGACATCCAAACCAATACTATTAGCATCGGTACAAAAGATAAAGTCTTGGTTCCCTTCGGGAATCACAAGAAATAGAATATCGAAAAAGAATTCTTTCAAATAATCTTCTTTCCCGAAAAGCTAAAACTTTCAAAATTACATTTGTCTTTATGTAATAATCTTTCTAGAAAAATTTACATTTTTACAAGTCAATTTACTGTGTCTGATTGTCTCATCAAAGCGTTTAGGAAACTCCTATCGATAACGTTGATCAAGCGCATCGACCAGAATTCTTAAAGCACTTAATGGGCAATACAATCACAAAATCATCTTCTATATGATAAACATGTTTCTTAAAAACCTTTAAGAATATTCTCTGCTCGTTTAAGAGCAAAAAATCAAATTGTACTTATAAATAAATCTTATGAAAAAGATTTGAAAATTTTTAAATTGCTGTTTTCATCCAAAATCAATAAATACATGAATGGTCTCATCGAGATATTCGTAGAATACTCGATTCATAAAATGGATGAAATAAGCTGGACAAACTGAATAACATGATTAGTCATTCATAAGAATCATAACGAGTGCGGAATGCGGTAAATGGAATGCTAACTCCCGCAACTCGTAGCAAATGAAATTCGGTGGCAAGGTAGAGCTAGAAAGACCTTAACACCACTCAAAAAAATTGCTTAAGTGATAATCCTACAGCAAGCTCAAAAATACCAGAAAATTCTCAAACTACATGACTGAGAGAAATAACACTTTCCTCATCATGTGAGCTTAAAGAATAAAATGATGCCATCAAATTGAAATCAAAATCACAAAGGAAAAACAGAAATCTGCTTAACAGATTGAAAATGTCGAAGATGAATAGTCCACACGGGACAAAGGATATGACTACATAATAATTAAGCCAATCCTTACAAAAGTTAATTCCGAAGCATAAGTAAAAAATTGGCTCGGAAAGAAAAATTACATAAAATAATTTCGACATCAATAAAAAGCAAATTGAGTGTTGCGGATCCACCAATCCGGATTCGCAATCCTCAAAGAAGGCATCAAGCCCAGAAATGTTTAAAGAAAAAGAATCACAAGTTCTTTTGATATAAAAATAATGAGATGAAACCCATATCAAAAAGAACTCGAATAAGATAATCACAAAATAAATGTCATCAAGGATAGAAGGGATACCTTGACTAAGAGAAGTGCCACAAGGAGCTCGCACAACATTCAGCTCTCATTAAATGTTTTCTTATTAGAGGTCAACTTATCATATACAATTTAATAAATAAATTTAGGTTTATCCTATTAAATAGCATTCATTTTATTATATATTCACATCAACCCTTATTATACATTTGCTGTTAATTATTACCTACAGATTAATATCATTGAATCACATTCCAAAATTGTTACCTACTCCTCATATCACAATTTGTCATTTAAGAATTCATTTTAACTTCATATCTAATGAGTTTACATTAATAGATCATTAAATTTATTTCTACCCATCTTTCTTTAGAAATTTTATTTAATTTAATGAATTCTAACATGTTAAAATATGGGTCGTTACAGTGGTGGATAGAGAGGTGGCGGCTATGGATAGCGATGGCTATGAGCAATGGTGGAGCAGAGGTGTAAGGAAGTGTAGGGAGTGTAGCATTGTGGGATGTGGCGGCGTGGGGTGCGACGGCATGGGGTGTGGTGGTGTGGAAAATTTTGATTTAGCCTACGTGTAAAAATTTGTATTGTGGCTAAATTTCGGAGCTGCAGCCTAGGAGCCAAAAAAGTTTGGAAGTTTGTCCTTTAAACAAAATTACCTTTTTTGGATATATTAATTACCAAGCACCATAAA
Source organism: Allium fistulosum (assembly GCA_030737815.1). Classification (NCBI taxonomy): domain Eukaryota; kingdom Viridiplantae; phylum Streptophyta; class Magnoliopsida; order Asparagales; family Amaryllidaceae; genus Allium; species Allium fistulosum. Next base: position 430,622,427 of record CM060903.1, on the reverse strand, counting down.
AACATCAGTTATTCTATAAAATCTTTTATAGGTAAAGTTAAACTATTTTTAACTTCATGTTTTACATCAAATTATGTTTCCATATTTATGTTTTTATTGGTAAAATTATGAATTGGGTTCCTTCTTTTATTCTCAAGGGGTTATTGGTATGTTAATACACAGAAACCAGAAAACACTTAAAATTTTCTCTAAAATCAAATTTAGGTAAAGTTGACCTTTTATACATTCTTAAATACAAGTTTATAAGAAAATTAAGTCGGAAAAAAAACATTATACATATAGTAAAGGAATATTCAAATAATAAATTTCATACTGTATTATATGGAGAAATATAATTTTATAGACAACATCTATATTTTACTTTCGTAGAATTTTAAATTTTTGTTAACATTTCAGTTTTAAATATGTTTTTTTAATACTTATTTACTTTCAACGTTTTATGTAATCTTAGTTATTCCGAGCTTTCCTTTTTCTATAAATTCTAACATTGTTCTTCTTTTTTAATCTAGACTTTTAATATTTTCCTATTATGTTATTTTAGACGATGAAATATTCATAGGCAATACACATTCATGCTTCAAAGTCTTGTTGATCTTATGCAGCATAAGTTGTTTTTAATTTTATGTGGTTATGCAATTTCTATGAATAACTGTAAATTAGATATATAGTTTCATAATGGTTATATGTGAACTATTTTTAAACAACAAGGATCATATCTAATTATGTTACCATGTAGTAAATAAAAGTAATTAATTCCTTTTAATTTAGATCAATATGAAGTCAAAGTAACTTGAGAATCACCCTATGATTAATTTAAGGAGGGAATTAACAAGTCACTTAATGTTAATCAATATAAAATTAACATGTAGTCAAGTATTTATATTTATTCTCGTTTATCAACAACATTTCAAATGCATAGTGACCCCAAAAGCTTTAATTGTTCTATAAAATATGTTGCAGATAAAGTTGAACTATTTCTTCCTTCTCACGTTTTATATCAAACTCTTTTTCCATATTTTGGTTTTTAATAGTATAACTACGAATTTTAATTCCTTTATTTAATTTTTATGCAGTCAATGGTTTATTAATACATACTAATGGACATTTAACTTTTTCTTTACAATCAAAAAGAGGTCATGTTGACTTCTATTTTGTTCAAACATAAGCATATAACAAAATCAATTTGGAAGAAAAACATTGTACATTAAGTAAAATAACATTTAAGTAATAAATTTCAAATTATATTGTGGAGAAAAATACAAATGTATAAGCTACACTATGCTCTTCCTTAATTAAAAGATTTTAAACTTTTGTTAACAAATTAATTTTCAATACGCGCGTTGCAAACTTATTTATTTCCAATTGTTTTATGCAATCTTAGTCAATTTGAACATTTTTGTAAATTTTGATATTGTCCTTCTTTATAAATCTAAGAATCTAGTATCTTTCTATTGCATTATTTAATGGGCTATGAAATGTCCATGGACAATACACATTCATGGTTATCATTAATGTCTTATTAGTTTGAAGCAAAACAGTGAAGTTACAATTTATGGTTTTTATTTTTTTGAAGTTTTCTTTATGCTACATTATTTGGAATATTTTGCAGTTTGAAAACATTTATAGATAACTATAAATTATAGATTTTATCATTCATAATGGTTGCATTTAATTTTAAGAGAACTATTTTTAAGTAGGAAGGATCATATCAAATGTAGTTACTATGCAATAAATAAATGGCAGATTGCTTTTAATTTTGATGAAGTTAAATATATAGTATACATTAGTTCAATTCAATGAGAGAAAGAGTTACATATTAACTCTCTTTAATGCTAATCAATTATAATATTAATATGTAATCAGTTAGTTCTTTTTACTTATTTCCCTTTGTCAATAACATTTTGGATGCATAACTAATATGAAGTGTTTTATAGGGGATTTTCACTCAAAAGGCTTCTTTGTGCATGGTAATAAGTTTTAAAGACAACACTTCTGAAAAATTAGCTTTAAGGATATTTTTAGAAAAAAGATAAACGTAGTTATCATTTTTAGTTATACAAAAATGTTGATAAATAAATTTAGGTTATCATTTTCAGTTATACAGAAATAGTGATAGATGAATTTATCATTTTCCTTTATAACTTAAAAATATAATTGAATCTATCATTTTTCTATAAATTGTCGTTAAAACTAATTATTCAGAAATATTTTCCTTAAAACTTATTACCCTAAAATAAGAAGCCCGTCAGCCTAATTTCCACTGTTTTATAAATCTAACAAAGCAAGAAATTTGTATATCAAAGCGGAATAATAATGTGGGAACTCATTACCTACGCATAACAAAAAACTTCCCTTTTACTTTAACATGGTCGGTAAAAAACTAGTACAATTGAGAAGAACTATATTTAAAAATTATTTTCTTTAACAAACGTATTAAACTAATATAAGGGTAATGATTGCTTATATTTTTAAAGCAGCATGATATTTTTTATATATTTATTTTTGCTTGAGAGTAAACATTATATAATCAATATATTTTAAAATAAAATTATAATTTCGTCTTAATTGCATAACAATTGTATTTGGTTATGAATATTATACTAGGTTGGTGGTTGATGCACAAACAAGTTTTTTACAAACATTCATAATGACATATAATTACATGTATTTTACTAGTTTGCTACATTGACCCTGTATTCTTATGCCATTTGATTCTAAATTTATCTTCAATGCCATGTTATATATGTTATGCGTATCCATGGATCCGCACTACAATAGTTTGCTATATCGTGAACCCTACGTGCATAGCACAGGTTCGCACTAGTTGTAGTACATAATTACTAATTTGTGTGTTCAAATCTCCATTACTCATATCCATTGCCATATGATGGTGTTCATGTATGCACGTGCCATCATAATCATTAATTTAATAAATTGAAACTATCAACTAAGTACTATATAGAAAATGAAATTTAAGAGAGGTAGGAGGCATACGAAAATTGTTGAATGATGATCTATTCTACTTAATTTTCTCTTAACACCAGTATTAGAAATATTAACAAATATATAGGATGAAAATCCACAACAACCTAATTTTAGTGCATTATATATATATATATATATCTGTGTGTGTGTGTGCATATAAACATACATACACACACACACACATACATATGTATATGTATTTATATGTATGTATGTATATGTATATTTATATGCATAAACCCCAGGGATAGCATAATTGGTTAAGGTATATAATGAGAAATGACAAGCATTTTACGTATCGAAGGATCATAAAATATTACTATTTAACCGATATGAGATCGTTTGATTCTAAAACTTTGAGAAATTGCTACTGGAACATTTTCCATACTTAGAATTTATTGGACATTTAGGACTCATAAATGATTGTAAGGCCTGTAACTTTTAGATGAGGATTGAACTAGGGTCTAAAACCACTTCCATTAGATCGGGCTAGTGGTTTCATTTTCCATAAAGTAGTCATAATAGGAAAACAGACATACCGTTTAGGAGATATGGTCATTTTAAATTCTATTTGCTACTAGGCAAATTAGTGGGCAATTAACCTAAGCTCATACTTTGGACTACTAATGAATTTCGTGAATAGTGCCTAATTATGGGAGATAGGATAAAACCAAATCATTTCCCACATTTCCACAATAATTCAGGACCTCTATTAACCTTAATTTCATTAAAAAGCTCCTTTTTTTCCTAACTAATCTGATCCAAATCCATCGTTAGAAGGGTAATTAGCAAAAAGTGATCATAAATTCATCATTTTGGTGCCTTGATTTTGGATTAGTTGCTGTTCACATCAGATTTAAGGGTTTGGAGTGGTAATTTAGGTATTAGGTGAGTGATTCTTGATCCCTCACTATTCTATGCATGTGCATATAGTTAAATATGAGTTTTTGACATGATTTTGATATTAAATTGTTTTCTAACTTTAATTACATCTTCATACATGCTTATGGCCGAAATTAAAAAGGTTTAAAATGGTATCGCAACCTCTTTTGATCATATTGACATACTAGTGTAAAAGTTAGAATTAGGTCAAATCTTGTTGGATGGATTGTGTATGTTTGATGAATGCTTATGAATGATATATATGCTTGGATGAGTTGTTTTGATATGATTTGCTACTGTTTTAGTGAAGTTAGGAAAGAGGTCGTCGAGTTAGGCAAAACAAACGCAAAAGTGGTCAGAATTGGATGAAACTTGAAGGTGGGGCTCTGGAGGAGGACAGGAGCCTAGGATTTTGGTCGCAGTTGAATCAAAGTTAGTTTGAGTGCGAATATTATCCTTGGCATCGAGCTGAAGGGATGTTTGGTGGAGTAGCTCCTATTTGTAGGATCTAGATTAACCCTAGAGGGGGGGTGAATAGGGTTATCGCAATTTTTCTCGAATTAAACGCGAAATTAAACTGAAGATAAATAAATATGCAGAAAAGTAAATCACACACAAAATTTACCCAGCTTCGGCAACCCCTGCCTACTGCTGCATTCCCAGATTTCTATTAGGATTAAACAGTATCCCGCTTACAAACACTCTAACAGACTCGCACACCCTGCTCCGCCTATAGAGTTTCGTAAACTCGCACACCCTACTCACTAAACTAACCCTAACTAGACAATCTGACACTACCTAAACCCTAGGTGGTGATTTACCCTGACTTGACTTGAAAAAGTACAAACTGAAAAACTAAAAAACCCAAAGAAAATCAAGAGCAAAAATTTAAATTGGAATTTATAACTATTTTTGCTCCAAAATTTAAAAGACTAAAAAACCCTAATTAAAAATAAGGCCATCCCCTTTATTATTTTATCGGCCCACTATTTCTTTTTGTTGACCCGCTTGTCTTTGTTGAGATGATAGTGGCGATCAGAAATTAGGGCTTTGGCTCTCTCTCTGGCGATTTTGGAATTAGGGCTTTGCCTTTGTGTTTGCGTGATTATCAATGGCCTTGGCCTTGTCTTCCTCTGTGAGAAATTGGGGTTTCGAAATACTTTTTGATTCTGTTGCTCTGATGATTTTTGGCTCCTTGACTCGAGATTGATTTAATCGATCGTTCTTCTGGAATTGGTATGTGATTTCTGCTCTGTGTTTTTCTTTAATTGCTTGAACTTGATCGTTCTCTTTCGCTCTGCACTCTGTCAATGATGATTTGGGTTCTGCTTGTTCTTCCCTCTGCCCCAAGTCGATGATGATATTTTGGGGTCTTTATATAGGGTTTTCGAAACCCTTACACTTGCCTGATTTAATTTCCTTGATCCCTACGTTGTTGAATCTTTCCATTTTTATGCTGTGATATTTTGGGAAATTTCTTCGTACCCACGGTTTCGATTTTGTGACGTTCGATCATTCTTTGATTATTACTCCAGAAACTTTCCTAAATTATTTTTGACTTTGACTATTCGATTTGTGATTAAAATATACGACTTTGACTTATGATATTTTCTGGTTTTCTGCCTTCCTGTTCCTCCCTGCTTCGACTTGAATTTTCTTCATGCAATACTGTTGCACTTGTACTCTTATGATTGAACTTGATTTTTAAACTTGCTTTCCGACTTGTCCACTGTTGTTTGATGGTGAGCTTTAGTCTGATCATCGGCCTTGACATTCTATGTTCATCCCTGAGTTTATTTAACTGCTTGATGATGCTCACCTGACTTTTTCACTGTGACTTCGATGATCTTCTTCTCTGATCATCTTCACTGCTGTATACATGTAGTTGCAGATGTACATTCGTAGACTTTGATCCCTGTGTACATTGAACTGGTGCACTTCTTATTGTGTATTGACTTGAGTTCATTGATGACATTTGTTGTTGTTATTGTTTCACTGAAGTCTGGTCATTTGAACTGTACAGCTTCACTTTGTTCATTACAGTTTCTTGTGTCCATGTATTACTTGCTGTTGTTCATTTGAGTGTACATGCAGCTTGACCATTTGTAGTTGTACAATCATCATCTTGTTGCACTTTGATGTTTTTGTTGTAGTAGTTTGATGACCTGATACTTTAACTATCGCTGTTACATATATCACTCTGCATTTCCATTGTAGCTTGTAGTTTTACATTGATGCACTGAGATGTTGTATGCTTTGTATTTGTGCATTCATCCCAGTAGTTTTTTCTGCATTATGTAGCCTTGATTCACTGTTGCATTGTGAAGCATTTGAACTGGATACACTTGATTCTGGTAATGTTCACTGTTATCATTGGTTCATCTGGACATGTATTTGTTGCCTTCATTGTAGTCTGGTTCATTAGTCACTTGAACTTGTTCATGTTGGCACTGGATTCACTTGTGTACTTTTGACCATTTGCCTATAGACTTTATACTCTCTGACCATCTGACTTTGGTTTCACTGTTATATGTTCATATTGCTGGTTGCACTTGCTCGATGATACTGCTGACTTGATTTTGTTTTATCTTGACCTCGTGCACTCGAGTTGGCGAGGCAGTGCACACGTGTATACGTGTGTACTGCAGCCACTCGTAATTACCTGTCCCTGATATAAATACTGATATGCACAGATATTACACAATCAAAGATGATGACGATAACCCATATATCTGAGACAGCTTTTAAAAATAAATTTTATATTTTTGCAAATCAAATTTATTTCTTTTCAGATTACTGCTGTAGTTTTTAATTATACAGGTACACAGGAGACAAGACAAGTACTGGAGCTGGACAGTGCAGATGCAGAAGACTGAGTGTATGAGTGATGTAGTGAGGACAGAAATGTAACAATGAATTGTATGAATGAGAGTGAACTATAAATATGAAATCAGTGTAATGTATGAGATTATGAAATGTAAAAATCAATGTATGAACTGAAAACATTATACTGAATAAAATATTATATTGAAATAAAAATACTATTTGAATTTGTTAAATTTTGTGCAATGTATTATTACTTCAACATGAATATTTATTCCTGTATCTGCAAACACATCTATAATTCGATATATATTTTGTTATCATCAAACAATAAACACACATCAAACACAATTGTGGTTAGCAATTAGAGATTTTTTCAGGGCAAAGGCCAAGGAACTTCGGGGAAAGCTTCAGGAAGATGCCAGGAAGGGAGTTCATTAGCCAAATTTGGAAAATTAGCTAAGGAACTTGGTATCGACCACTTTATATCGGTATAGTGGACCTTTCCAGGCAATGGAGCAACTCAAGGGACTAGTGAGCTTGAAGCATGGAAAATGATGATGTCAAGGAGATAAAATGATGAAAGAGGTTAGGGTGTTGACACATACCCGAAATTGGCTAAGCAATCAGGTTTGTAATGACCACTTCTACTCAGTGCTGACCTGAATTCCTTAGGCCAATGAATTCCAAATTTCTAGGGGATGTTAAAGGGTCCCTATAGGTTATGCCGATGGTGTTCGTTTTTTTGTTTGGTGTTCATTTGTGGTGTGGTTGCATGATGAAGAAGGAAGCAAGGTTAGATGCTTCGATGTGCTGACTTTGAAACTTTGGATTGTTAGTTCTATGATCAATTAGTATGTTTATAAGTGTTCTGATGATAGTTGCTCGATGACTAGAGCCAAAATAATGATCTAAAGAGCGGGTTCACCGAGGAGAGCTCATGAATGGAATCATGACTGTGTTCCACTATGGATATGAATATAATTTCCATTATGAAGGCGTGTGCCAAAGGATTGTAGACACATAGAGGTTCCATGTGTGCTTATACTGAGGGGGTACATGGGGATGCCCACCTGGATTATGACAATATCTGGATCTTATGACTATGGATTACCTTATACCTTATTATTATAGATCTATTTCCTAGCCTTACAAAGTGGCATGGACTAAGCGCTGTGGAATCGAGTTTGATTGGGTCGATTGGTTTTGATCTTATTATACGAGTTGTCTTATATTCATGCATGCTGAGTGACAATGAGGATTGTTTGATGGATGCTGTGCTTATTTTGTTGTTTCCCTATAGTCTGTCACTCTAGGATGTCACATGAGGGAGGTACAGTGAAAGGGATACCTAGACACCCACTGTTGTTCTTAGGGTGTAGTGCACCTTTATGATGATTGTAGAGTAGCATCTTCTAATGTTATGCACTAACCCTTTGAATGTATAGACATATCAGGCTTGATTCTTGTAGCTTGTTCCTTACTATATCATCTCATATAGTATTTTGAGATTCATTTATTGCTCGTACCAGACTATTATTTGACTTGAGGTTTTATGTTTTTCTTCTTATTATCTTGGATACTCTTAAACGAGTATACTAGATAACAGGTCTTGGTGTCCGTGGTAGCATTGCAGAGGATGAGAAAGATGGAGCTTTCTTTTATTATATATGCTTATACTATTGCTTATTCCATTGTGCAACACCGTGGAACCTAGACAGTGTTTGCTTTCCATTGAGACAGTTTTATTTGAGTTTATTTCCATTTGTATAAGCTATATTACTATGTTGTATAACTTTATGGATCTGTGGTCTGAAATTTGGTTCACTTAATTATCGTTGTGTTTCCTATTTTATATCTGTGATGACTATTATATTTTATTCGATGTGCTGTGAGATGTACAATAGGTTCTGTGATGTTTTATTTCTTTTCAATCCTTCACAATCATCCTACATTTGCCGGGCACCACAATAGCACACTTATATGTATATTGAGTGCTGGTCATGTAAGGCGATCATCACATTTAGTATTAGAGCTTAGGATACACAATTAACCTATATTGATATTGTGGTCTAGTAGATATATGGAAGAATTAATCATCCTAGTTTGGATTGAGAGTATATATACACGAGAGAGAGCATACTCCTTATATATTGGCTTAAAAAACTATATTACAGTAGTATATATGTCGCATGCACACACGAGTACCATAGATACAGTTTTCTTTATGAGAGACTGATCATTCTTGTTACAAATCAAGAATGAGCCAGCATACGGGAAACACTATGAGGAGCTCCATATCTGGAATCGAATAAGGAGCCAGACTGCGGGCTGCTAACCCTAACTTGGAGGCTATATTCAATGCGATGACGACGAACATGTAGTAGAATGCCCACGTGGCTGCTCCTAATGTTGCTGTTGGTAGTGGTGCTCAAGTGCAGGCATCTAGAGTTTATTTAGCGAAATTGAATGAGGACTTTGCCACTCTTGGTGGGAAACCATTACAAGAAATAAAATCGGCTATGGTAGTGTAGGATTAGTTGGACACTTGCAAAAGGATTTTTGATGACCTTGAATTGGATGATGCAATGAAGAGAAGGTTGTATTCCTGACAGCTTCAGGGGAGAGCCATGACTAGTGAAATTCTGTTAGAGTTGCTACCATCGAGGATCAATTTAGTTAGGACCGGTTCAAAACCCTATTTGAGGAGAAGTCATTCTGGCTACTTAGAAATTGGTCCTATTCAGGAAGTTTACAAACTTGAAGTAAGGGGACATGTCTGTTTTCAAGTATGTTGCTGAGTTCGACGCCTTGTCGAAATATGAGATGTCTTTTATTGACACTCCACTAAGGAAGAATGAGAATTCTTATTATGGGTTTGGACCACTACTTGAGGAGAAGTTAGTGAGTCACATCGATGAGCTATTTGAGAGACTTGTTAAGAAAGCTCTTCACCAGAATATTTTGTACCTCATGTCCAAAACAACTACTATTATTAAGGAAGAGACAAAACTGCAACAAAGTGGTGGAGGCAAGAAGAAGTCGAATGGAAAGAGAAAACGGCTGCAGGCAGAGGTGGCGAAAAGAAGAGCAAGTTGAAGCCTACTTGCTACAACTGTGGAACAAAGGGCCACCTTATCAAAGATTGTCAGACTAAAGGAAGGAAGTGCTACAACTATAACAGGATGGGCATATTCAAAAGAATTGTCCTAAACCAGTGTAGCAGAAACAGGTGTGAAGGTTTAGGCTTCACATTTTTTCATATCTATTAACCTAGTAGATAGGTTGGGATTGAAATCCAAAATTGTTGACCGACCTTCGATCACGACGAGCCCTGTTGGAGGATCGACTAGCCTCTGCATAGTTTATTGAGACTTAGCCTTATCAATCATGGATGTGTGTTTGCTTGTGATTTTTTTGTTTTGGGTTTAGTGGGGTTCGGTATTGGGTATTATATTGGGTATGGACAGGTTGTAGAAATTCAAAGTATGGTGGATTGTGAGAGAACATTGTAGATGATAAGGATAGATGATAGGGGTAGGTTGTAGATAGGCTACCTACCTGATGATGAGGTGATGGTTAGTTTTTCGTACTCACTCGAGATCATATATGATGAGTTGTCATTTATGTCTATAGTGAGGGAGTATCCGAACATATTTGAGGTGGTGATCGGATTATCACCACATAGAGTGATCGAGTTTCGTATAGATTTTACAAAGAATACCAGACCGATAGTTATGCCTTTGAGGTGTATGACATTAAGAGATCAAAAGGAGTTAGAGGTGCAAGTGAATGACTCATTGAGGTGAGGGTTCATTTGTAGGAGTATATCTGAATGGGGGTACCTATAGTAGGATGGCTCTTTGAGGTTATGTGTAGATTATCGTGAGCTGACTAAGGCGACGAGGAAGAACAAGTATTCACTCCCGTGTATTGATGACTTGTTCAATCAGTCCCACGGTACGAAGGTGTTCACTCAGTTGGATCTTGCGATGGGTTTTCAACAGTTGAGAGTACCAAAGGAGAGTGTGTCAATCACCATGTTTTGTATGCTTCTGGTTTCTACGAGTGGTTGGTTAAGCCGTTTAGGCTAACCAAAGCTCTGATATACTTTATTGATCTCATGAATCGTGTTTCCAAGGATCTGTTAAACAAGTTTGTACTTGTGTTCGTGGATGATATTTTGGTCTATTCTAGGATGGAAGGGGAACACAAGACACACTTAAAGATTTTGCTTGAAGTGTTGAGGAAGTATAAGTTGAGAGTGAAGTTTCTGAAGTGTCACTTCTGGAAGAGGGAAGTGAGATTCTTGGATCATGTCATTTTTGAGTAGGGCATCGTAGAAGATCCTGCAAAGATGGCTACAGATGTGAGAAGCTTCAATGGATTAGTGGGAGAACATAGACGTTTTATCAATGACTTCTCGAAGGTAGTGGTGTTGTTGACTAACTTGAAGAATAAAAGTCGGACTTTCACATGGGATGTGAGGTGCGAGCATGCGTTCATAAGTCCGAAGGAGAATTTGGCAAGTGCGACAACATTGCCTATTCCAAGTGGGAATGAGGAGATGATAGTATACACAGATGCCTGTGGTACTAGACTAGGTGTGGTGTTGATGCAGAGGAGAAAGTTGTCGTCTACGCTAATCGACAACTGAAACCGCACGAGAATAAATATCTGACACATGATTTGGAGTTGGCGGCGATAGTATTTGCTTTGATGATTTGGAAAAATTACCGATTAAGAGAAAGGTTTGAGCTATTCACAGGCCACAAATCCTTGAAGTGCCTCTTCTCCCAGAAAGGTCGTAAACTTTGCCAATGGCGATAGTTGGAATTGTTGGCCTTTAATGACTTTAACATTTCCTGTATGCTTAATAAGGGAAATGTAGTCAATGCATTGATAGAAGACATCACAGTTTAGGAGCGATGTTCCTAGAGTGGAAGCAGTTGGAGTATATTACTAGTTATGACTTCAGACCTACTTTGAACAAGAGGATTGGTACTAGTCAAAGACAAGATGCTAGATTGATGAAAATAGAGGAAGGGGTAGAGTGTGATGAGATGAACTAGTACGGACTCGACCAAGATAGTTGGCTCTGTAAGGATAGGAGATTGTTTGTACCCCATGTAGATGGGTTGCGAGGTAAGGTGCTATGAGAGTGCCATCACTCCAGATTGACTATACATCCCAGTGGTAATAAGATGTACCATAACATGAACCAGACTGATTATTAGGATGGGATAAAGAAGCATGTTGGGACATTCACCTTGAAGTGTCTGAATTGCCCGTTGGTGAAGGTAGAGCAGAAGAAGCCAAGTGGATTACTACAACCACTTGAAGTTCCCGAGTGAAAATGAGAGTAAGTATTGATGGAACTTCATTGACAAATTAACGAGGACCAAAAGTGGGTACGACAGCATTTGGATCATAGTCGACATATTGACGAAGATTATTCGATACATACATGTTAAGCCTAGTGGCACAACATCCAAATTGGCCGAGTTGTATGTCAAAAGGGCGGTATAATTCCATAGTGTACTGAAAAGCATTGTGAGTGACTAAGACCTTTTATTCACTATTGGGTTTCGGAAGAGATTACAAGAGGCATTAGGGAAAGAGCTATATCACTGTACAAATTATCACCCACAAACCGATGGGTAGACTGAGAGGATGAATCATATATTGGAGGATCTCTTATGAGCTTGCATACTCGGATTCGGAGGATCGTGGGATGATCACTTACATTTGATGGAATTCGCATATAATAACAGCCATCGGTCTAGTATCGGCATTGCATCGTATGAAGCATTGAATAACCGATTGTGTAACGTCCCTTCATTTTGGTGGAAAGTGGGCGAGAAATTGATACTTGATTAGATATGATCAGGAAAACCTGGGAGATGATTGAGATCATTCAGCAACGAATGAAAACTGCTCAGGATAGGCAGAAGAGCTATGCTGGTATGAGACGTCTAGATCTAGAGTTTTTTGTCGGTGGTATGGTGTTCGTGAAGACTTCTGCATTGAAGAATGTTATTCAATTCGATAGTAAAGGGAAGTTGATGCCTGGATTTTTAGGTACTTTTTTGATAGTAGAGAGGATTGAGAACTTAGCGTATAGGGTCGTCTTACCTCAGACAATGGCGAACGTGCACAACGTTTTCCATATCTCTAATCTACGGAAGTTTGTGCATGACTCGGGCATGAAAATGTCATCGGATCAACTTGATGATATCAAGATTGAACCAGAAAACCATAAGCTCTGAGACCTCATAGGTCGGTTTGCATTGTCGGATGCAATATGAAGCAGCTTAGGAGGAAGATGGTGCGGTTAGTGAAGGTTCAGTGGTGCAAAAGTTAAAGTGATTGCACGTGGGAAACCAATGAGAGCATGAGGGCTGGATACACGGAGTTCTTTGCAGGGTTAGGCCTACTGTTCATTGTATTTACTTTCACTTTGGCTATCATATAGGATAGTTTAGTATCTCGCATGCTAGTATAGGTTTATCTGTATTATTGATTGCATGGCATCCTGTTTGAGATGTTTAATGGTTGCATACGATTGTTCGATATGCAGAGTAACTATGGTTGACTGTTCATTGATTGTTTGGGGATTTCGGAGGCAAAGTTCCTAAAGAGAGAGTATAACAATTTGTATTTTATGTATTAGAGGATCGTAGAATATTATTATTTAATCTATACAGATCGTATGACTCTAAAACTATGGGAAATGACTACTAGAGACATTTTCTATACATACAATTTTAATCGAGCACTTTGGACTCGGAAATTATTATATGGCCTATAATTTTTGATAGGGATCAAATAAGGTTCTGAAACCATTTCCATTAAATTGGGCTTATGATTTCTCTTTCCATGGAGTGGTCATAATACGAAAATTAACATACCGTTTAGGAGATATGGCAATTTTAAAATCTTTTTGCTACTGAACAAATTAGTAGGGAATTAACCTAAGCTCATACTTAGGCCCACTAATGAATCTCAAGAATTATGCCAAATTGGGGGAGAGGGGACATAACCAAATTATTTCCTAGTTTCCCAAAACAATTCCTAACCTCCATTATCTCTAATTTCATCGAAAAGCTCATCTTTTCCTTATTAATCTTAACCCGATCCATCATTAGAAGGCTAATTAGCAAAAGGGGATCATAAATTCATCATTTTATTGCTTCGATTTCGTATTAGCTGTTGTTCACATCTGATCTAGGGATTTAGAGGGTTAATTTGGATATTAGGTGAGTGATTCTTGATCCCTCACTATTCTATGCTTGTTCATAAAGTTAAAATATATATTTTTAACATGATTTTGATATTAAAATGTTTTCTAAGTTTAATTACACTTTCATATGCTCATGACTAGAATTGAAAAGGTCTAAAATGGTTTCCTTTGTGCTCATGTAGAGGGGTACATGGGGACGCCCATATGGATTTTGACTATGTACGAATATTTTGATAGTGGATTACCCTAGACCTTATGACTGTGGGTCTGTTCCTGGTCTTATGAAGTGGCATGGATTGAGCACCATGAAACCGAGATATGATTGGTTCTTTGGATTATGATTCTGCCATATGAGTTGTCTTGTATTTGAGCACATTGAGTGACAATGAGAATTGTTTGATGGATGTTATGCTCGCTTTGGTTATTCCCCCATAGTCTGTCACTTTAGGATGTCACATGAAGTAGGTATAGTGGCTAGGGATACCTGGATAACCGCTGTTGTATTTAGAATGTCGTACACCTTTGTGATGATTGTAGAGTAATATATTATGGTGTTATGTGTTAACTCTTTGGATGTAGGGACATGTCAGTTATGATTCATGTACCTTAATCATTACTATATTGACTTGTATAGTATTTTGAAAATCATTTATCTCTCACACCATATTTTTGTCTGATTTGGGATTTATTTTTTTCTTCTTATTATCCTGGGTACTCTTAAATGTATAGACTAGATAGCAGGTCTAGGTGTACATTGTGGCAGTGCGGAAGATGAGCATGATGGAGCTTTCACGTATTATATATGCATATACTATTGTTTATTCCACTGTGCAACACTGTCAAAAATGTTCCAAGAGTTGCAATAGAGGAGTTCGATGGTGCCAGAGTATGTTAAGAAGTTCAAGCCTTTGTTCAAGTATGGAGCGGATTTGATTAGGATCTCGAAGAACAAGGTGGAGAAGTTTACTCTAGGATTAAGGTCGTTATTGAATGATCGAACAATGGCTCATCTAGCACTTCTATTAAACAAATTGTTAGACATGAAAGGAGATATGAATTGATGTACACTGAGAGGTAGGGTATGGGGCAACAGACTTAGGTTGAAAAGAAAAGGAAGTTTACCCCTTTTTAAAAGGGAAAGGAAGGCCGATAATAAAAAGGAAAGGCTCGGGATGATGGAGAATAGAAGGATGTTACTTAAGTGACCTGGTATAATGGTAGAAAAGTGGAATATGTCCAAAGCTGGCCGGAGTGGTAAAATTCAAATGCTATATTTAATATAAACCCAAACATAAGAAGAAATATTGTCCCGAGTTAAGACAGCAGAATGTCTTCGCTTTGGAAGGACGGTCGGTCGGACTAACGACTGAAGAAAAAGGAAAGAAGGTTGTGCTAGGTGGTATGATATCGACCTCTAGTACTTCATTTAGAGCTCGTTACGATATTTGTGCTACACATTCTTTAATTTTGAAAGATTTGGTGGATAGATTGGAGTTAGATACTATCTATTTAGTTACATCTTTACGTGTTGTTAATCTGATCGATGGGTATGCTACTCTCGGATTAAGGTGCACTGACCTTGTGTTTGATTTGTGTGGATATTCCTTTCTTTGTGATCCATATTTGTTTGATTTCGTAGGGTAAGGGGTAATTTTCTTTATGGATTGGTTAGCGCATAATAATGCTAGGATCTTTTGTGCTGATAGAGACATCGTCTTAACAAATCCAAGGGATAGGAGAAGGATTATGTATGATGGAGGAAAAGTCAAGATTAACTTTGTGTGTGATGGAGGAAAAAGAGGATGAGATAGGTAGAGTAATGGTAATTTGGGAGTTTATAGATATTTTTGAACCAGTAACCGGATTACGATTAAGAAGAGTGAAAGAATTCCGTAAAGATTTGATGTCGGGGGCACAACATGTTAGTAAACCACCTAGCAAACCGTCGCTCAAGAAGATGGAAGATTAAAGAAGAAGTTGGTGGAACTTGAGCATAAAAGTTTTATTAGGCTGAGTAGTTCGCCATGGGGATCATCCGTGGTATCTGTAAAGAAGTCAATGGATCGTTACGGGTAAGTATCGATTATAGGAAGTTGAATGAGCTAATAGTAAAGAATCATTATCCATTGCCTAGGATAGATGACTTTTTTGACTAATTTAGTGGAGCTAGAGTAATATCATAACTAGGTTTGGCAAAGGGATTCCACCAACTAAGTGTACCTAAGGATAGTGCTCCATTGACCATGTTCCAAACTAGATATGGTTCAAACGAGTGGCTAGTGACGCCGTTTGGACTGGCCAATGCCTCAACGTTCTTTGTAGACCTTATGATCCAAATCTTTTATGATCAATTGGATAGATTTATGTTGGTCTTCATCGACGATATTTTGGTGTAGTTTAAGAATGAGAGAGACCATGAAGTTCATCTTAGATTGGTGTTGGAGACTTGAGACAGCATAAACTGAATGCAAAATTTTCCATATTTTTGGAAACAAGAAGTTAAATTTCTTGGTCATATTGTATTAAAGATAGAAACTATTAATGTTTGGAAGAAACATGATACGGTCACAGAGCTGAGAATTTTTATGGGATTGGCTAGCTATTATCGCAAATTCATTGAGGATTCTCACGTATACCCCATCCTTAACTAAGTTGACCAGAAAGAATGGGAAATTTGTATGGACTAATAGGTGTAAAGGTTCATTTCAGGAGTTGAAGAATTATTGACAAATGCTCCTTTCTTGATCGTGCCTGAAGTGAATCAGGATTTAATAGTGTATATCTACACTTGTGGAACATGATTGGGAGCAGTGCTAATGAAAAAGGGCAAGTGATAGCCTACGCATCAAGGCGACTAAGAGTGCATAAAGTAAGATATCTGACTCACGACTTAGAGTTGGCAATGGTAGTCTTTGCATTGAAGATTTGGTGACATTATCAATTAGGAGAATGTTTTGTGTTATCACTAGTACAAAACAGGTCATTTGCGTCGGTTGTTTTACCCCTGTTGCGACGGTTCAGCAACTGTAGCAAATGCAGACGTCGCAACAGGCTTAAACATGTTGCTACGGTTGTTTAACCGTCGCAAGAAACACTTTTTTGCTACGGTTTTCCTAAACAACCGATGCAATAGGCTGGTTTTTTGCAACGGTCATTTACAATAACAGTAGCAAAAAGTTGCCATTTGAGTTCAAAAGTGTTGCCTTTTGCGACGGTTGTCGTAAACAACCGATGCAATAACATTATTTTGTGCTACAGTTTTTTGTAATAACAATAGCAACAGACCTATGGGTTGTTTCAAAAATGTGGCTTTTTGGTACGGTTTTTTCTTGCAATATATAAAATAGCTCAGTCACATTTACAAAATATCAGTAATAGAAAAATATATAAACAGTTATCTAATAAAAGACATTGAATACGAGAAATATATAAGCAGTTCACATAATTTAATATCATATATTATCTTATAATACATTTGCAATATTAATATCTTCTAATGCTTGTCTTTACAGCCTTACATAATTGTGTCATCACATCCAAAAAAAACTAATAGATGTAACATACATGTCATCAAGTGCCATAATCTACGACAAAGAAGAAACTGGACGCGTACATGCAAAAAAATGTCATTCTATTTGTTAAAAAAGCAACATGCAAAAAGGATCCGGTAAATAACTTCAATGCCACTTCCATGTTCCAAGTTCCAACAGCAATTAATCGTGTTACCTTACTGTTTAGAAAAGAAAAAAACACACACTTAGGCATATAAATGGTAGGCAAATAATATATTCCTTCTACACTATTTTATTATTTCCATCTCAAAATGGTGGTATTGTGATTTTTTTGCGGATGATATGAATATTCTTGAACCATTGGGACATGGTATCAAGCATCAGGAAGAGTAATTCAGTGTGCTCTGCTATCATAGTATCTACATAAATGGAATATGAAGAAAGCTATGACAGTTGGCTTGCTAGGAATTTATCGACTAGCATTACTATGTTGATAAATGCAATGTGGAAATAGAAAGTAAAAGCACTCACACAATTGGTGGTGAAAAACACAACATATCTACCAAGAACGCAAGACCTAAATTTTAAACACAGAAAACTAGATTACCAGAATCATAAAGTCGGATGGAACAACGACAGATCCTCGATATGTACTTGCATGTTAACCTGAAATGTATTATGAACTTATGATTATCTTTCCAGTTGGAAATATTATAAAATGCAACGAGTAATCATGATCTCATTTGTATATCTACAAATAGCATCATGATTGCTTGTTGCATTTTGCATATTTTCAAATGGAAAGACAATCATAATACAGTCGAATTATTATGGTGATCATAATAGACAATGGTGAACTTACTCCATGGCAGTGCAATATATAGTGCACCTGTTGCATTATCATTGTATGCCAAAGTTTTGAGGAGGTAATTTCTTACAACTCTTTGTGTGTGTGTGTAAAAGTGAAAAAACTCCTTTAGAGCAGTGATCACATCCTGAGGTTCACCTGCTATTATCTTCGATCAAGATTTTGAATTTGAAAACTTTTTTCCGAACATACGAGGACATAAAAGCTACACAAGATAAACAAAGTGTCATTAAACAACATACAGTCATTTACTTCCATATAGACCAAGACTATCATGCTCATGTAAAATAAGTTGCAAGTTAAGCCTCTATTAGCTTAGCCTTAACATTTTATTTATTACAAAAGCATCCTCTAATAGAGGTAAAAATCAGTTATAAATACCGATTTTCTCTAAAATCTTTTTTCTACCATTGCTGATAAAATTTCTCAGCATTGAATTCATCCCAACCAGGAAATTGAATCATAGCTGATCTTTGATAAAGTTATTGGAACAATCTGAACTGTGCTATAATATACATCATGTTTATATGATTAAAGATATGCCTAAATAGTATGCTAAAATTAGTTATCTTATATTATACCTTATCTAGTTAAACGTTTCTTCTCAATTGAATATTATGTGCCATTAAGTTGACATTATCATTCTAAAAGTTTGATGCATATCTCTAACTTTAGGCTAATGCACTTGACAAATTAGAAGCATTTACAAGCTTCAACGATCCACATTTTTATGGTTTACCGAGAAACACTTCAAAAAATTTATTAAGAATGGAACCATGGAAAGTTCTAGAGAAAACAAGATGTCATAAAGCAATACTAACAGAAACAAAGCCAGCCATCGCAATACTATAGAACTCCGAGATCCAAAATTAAAAGTAGGGCATAGACAGGGATTTTGACAACATAAGTTAAAACTAGAAATGCATATTATAATTCTACATGTTTGTTTTTTCCATTACATAAATGAAAGCTATGAACTGTGCACTTAAATAGCAGATCAAATAATTTCAGTAGTAAAACCCACCAATCAAGTCACCAAAAGGTACTCCAATCATGAAAAAATTGGGCTACAAAAATCAACTTGGAATCGTTGTAGTTGTTTCTTTGTTTGCAAAATGGTACCACTAGGACATGGTATTGAAGCAGATTTGATGCAACTGGAAGGCTAACTGATTATTATATGATTTATAGGATTTTCATATGTTGTTTTTAAGCAGTTTAGAGTAACAGTGATAACATATTTGCAGTTTATGGCATTAATATACACATTAGTTTCAGTGTGAAGTATATATTCAATACAATCATCAATTACTATTTGCAGATTACCCCATGTTGTTGTACTCAAATCATATTTGGTGAATTAGTTAATAATTATGAAAGTCTCGGGTACATCTGTTTATAACTATTTTAGGTTCAATTATTTCTCAATTAAATGATCTAATGGTTGCAAATTATAGGTACTAATCCACACATTGTTGGATTCATTGACAATGAAACCAGTTAGGTCTTACACAAAGGAATTATCATTTTATTCAGTCATGCATCCGAATCCTGGGAGTGGGCTCATGGTCTATCCACTCAAGGATGGAGTAAGAAGCCTGCCCACACAAACTTAGGACATAGAAAAGTTTAATTTTGTTATGATTCTCTTAAAATTTTGACAATACAAATGTTTTGCTTTGAAAGTTTAATCATAGATGGAGGTTTCAACTGTCCTATTTTTAGGTGCCTTTTCTTTTCTAAAATAAGTATGTTAATTTTTATAACTATGCTCAATGGTAAATTATCTACAAAAAGGAAAAGCTGAGCCCACCGATCCAATTTTCTTCGAAACTAAAACAACTTAATTCTTGGTTTACCAGAATATCCTATGAAGAAAATAGGAATATCGATTCTCCTATTTATACAGCCTACTGAATGAAAAGATATTGGAACATCGGCAAAAAAGAAATTTACCTTGTGCTCTCATTGTGTACATTGCTATTCAAATTCTCCTTCCAAATCTTACTCCCATAAATTAGTTATAACAACAGTTTAATACTTCACTTCAAGAACAAAATGAGTAAATTAATTATTGCAAATGGAAGAATTGGGGGAAAATACCTTATTAAAACCATTTGCACGACATTGGAAAATTGATCCAGGTGTTGTTTCTTGTGTGTCCGTATTTAGAGAAAGCTATTAAATCCAAAATAGAAGTAAGATAAAATGGTAATTCTATGTAATAACAAAGAAAAAGGCATGAAATAAGCGACCGGAGCAAAAATAGATTAAATCAAGAACTTATAAACATGTGCTAAAAGAATTCTTATGCAAGTCAAGAATAAGTTTACTTACTAACCTTACTAAAAAGTTCCGTTGGTGGATCTTGCTGATGCCTTTTGCTTGTTGAAAAGTTGAATTCCTAGCATAGAAGGAAGCAAAGACAAAATTAAATATGACCATTTATATAAGACATGAAACTGAAATGAATTTATACCATTGGTTTGGTTGTTTCCTTCTTAGCACTCCTGAAGACTCCAATATCTCCTTTACTTGAAAAAATCTACAAATGAGTGAATATTGTACATATAAAAACACGAATTTATATTAGCTAAGACAAAGAGATCAATTCCAGTGATGAAACTGTTCATATGCCGATAATACATTCATTTATTTCAGTGGAAGAATGAAATATGATACGCCGGCTTATCTCATATCATGATCGAAAGATTGTAAAAAGGTGGACATAATAGAAACACAACTATACAAAGCAAAATTTACAGGAAAATTTGGAACGTTTGATTTTTGAAAAGAAAACCATTTTCCAAGCAGTGTTCGGTCGCTTAAGTATGTGTCAATATTCACTTGTGTATGAATCAATATTCAATTAATTCATTTGAGACAATCAACAAAAAAAGATATTACTAAGTCGCTTCATTTCTTTTGGTCCAAATCACTTCGATTATTAAAAACTCCATAGACATGCATAAGAGAAATGTTATCCCCACTCGAACCAAAACATAAATTTTACCAAAACTTTTTTACGACCTTTTCGTTTAGAAAGCAATTATGGTGAAGTGGAGTTTGGAACAACAAATCTCTTTATTTTAAAGAGATCCATTTTGCAAGTTCAGTCCTAGGGGCATATGTGTGTGGCTGGAACACGCCTATGCCAAGAATTCAACCGACACTAGTTTTGAAGTGCTTAAATTTGATACATTTGACATATTGTGATTGCTGCTAAATTAGAAATAAAATAAATGACATATACTTCTTAATAACTAAATTATATACGAAGAAAGTCAACCTAACCATACTAAACTATTTGAATATTAGTGCATCCCTGTTATTTCTTCCTAAGAAGCTATATAATCATTGAATCTACAAACTAAACAGAGGGATTCTAGCATAGAGAATCAGGTGAGACCCTTATCTACAAAGAGAATTATCATGAATAGCTATGGACTTCCACTCACAGTTACCCGGTAGTAATGTACACAAGTACCAGACTTCTACACTTCCAATCACCAAAATTTGAAATCATGTACAAGGATAACATGGTCAACTGTATGCAACAATTTGTTATAGTACGTCGGGTGGAAATATGAACCCCCCCCCTTTACCTTGACCATTTAATACAAGTGAATAATTTTTACAATCTGCAACTCTACCTTCTTATTAAGAGGTTGAGCTTTGAACTTTATTTGCGCACTGTCAGATTCATCCTTCTTTTGTTCAACGCTGTAAAATAGAAAAATAAAATGAAAAAACATTAGTTAAAGTCATGTGTTATTGATAACGATAGTATTGGAAAAGCTAAGAACATACAAACTCTATCACGTACAATTCACAAATACACATTGCATATACATAAGCTAAGATGCTCACCAATATTGTTCCTTCAGACACGCACACAGGCATACAAATACTTACACGTACACAATATACTACACACTCGACATACACATATCAAATTAAGCAGAGTATACATTTATCAATACAACTAAGTTAACTAGGTATTATATGACACAAATCTAACAAATATGTGTATAGATTCATACTAACAGGGTTGCTCTCATTAGATATGTACTTTTATAAATGACAATTAAAGACTCTGGAAGTATTATAAATAAATTTATTTCAATATTATATTAAGTTACACACACACACATACACACACACATAACATACACACACATATGTGTGTGTGTGTGTTGTTTATAACAGCAGGATGACTAGAGAATACCTCAAAAAGCAAGAACATGTCATGTTCTTAAGTAAACAACATATATGCATATACATATGTATATGTGTGTGTGTATATGTATATATAGATATATGGTGTGTGTGTGTGTGTATTACACAAGCCCATACACATTCAACAACACACAAATACACCTAGACGAGCAGCCGCACTCACGCATGCCTTCACCTAGAGGCAAGCAAGATGGCCTTACAAAAACATTATTTCGGAGTTTCTAACTACATTTTCAAATTTCTAACTTCATGAGATGGTTATTTTATTTACAATTGTAAAGATACAGACAACATATTACAATTCTTGAACTATAAAATTAATCTCAATAAACTGATCACAACATTAAAAATAATTGCAAAATGAGATAACAGTAAAAATATTGCTTCAGTAGTTTATATTATTATCCCTCGCACCAAACTTTATAATCCAAATTGTATACTCATCCAAACTATAGTCTACTGGATCTTAAAAAATTACATGATGTGAAATTTTGAAATCAAAACATTAGAGGTCAAACAATGGTTACAAATTTAATAGAAATTACTTGATGTGCAATCTTGAATGGAGTGGTACAACAAACCTGGCCTACATAGACATAGCACATGAATATTCACTGCTTGATTCTCAGTCATTTTAACTTCTACCTGTATATTCACATGGGCATAACATATGAATATTCACGTAGGCATAGCATATAAATTTAATGTTTAAATATCTTAAAAATGGGGACTCAAAAACTCAAAACAAAATTAAACACATTCGGATAAACTAAATAGTTGAGTATAGCAACTACAGTACGATTTATACATCTCAGTTTCTATTTGGTAAAAATAAAAATAAACAAATAAAATATTATTTCATGATAACACTTCATTTTTCTGTGCATTTCTCATGCATGCTCTCACTTATTAAATAAAAATAAAATAAAATAATTGATTATAAGTGAAGCTCTCACTGTATTTTGTTACATATTTTATTGGATCATTTATTCAATCATTTAATTATGCCCAACGTATTAGGTATTATATCCAGTTATGTATTACAATTTAAATGTGGCTCATTCAATTTTCAGTTAAAATGCGGTTTTGGATCTGAACAAACACCAACTTGCAAATATTATCTGCAATAATACCTACAGATCTTTTAATTTTATTCCTGCAACAACCAAATTAGAACTTAATTTGTTCTCTGAAAAATAAGTTATTTTTGAAAAAAAAACTATTTATCAAACAAATTTCGCAAACTTAGTTATTTATCAACAAATTTTTTATTTGCTAACCAGTACTACGATTCGACTTAAAAATAGTAACTTTAAATTTCACAAACTTAGTTATTTATCAACAAATTTTTTATTTGCTAACCAGTACAAAAATAAAAGTAAACTATGAACTATTAATTAAACCTTAACACTTATCTCATTTTACAAAAATTTGATCCCTGAAACTATACGAATTCAATATCTCAACAAACAAAACATAAATGTAAAAATACTTTCAAAACTACAAAAATCATAAACATTTAATTATAGTGTACAGAAAATTAATAGCTCACCTTTAGGCTTCAGGTACTTTTCAATTCAATGTCGACAATCCATGATGAAGATCAATTGACAACTGTAACCCGTTCGCAACCCCAACACCTGCCCCCCATCGAAGTATGATTTGGAGTAGCTGTTGCCTGAATGGATCTTTGTCGTTCTACGATTCTGGAATCGCCACCCACTGCTATTCGAGATGCCGCATCGGAAGCCACCGTTCTGATATGCCACTGTTTAGAGTCTTACCGCGATTTTGGTTCTGAAATTCCGCATCGACAATCGCTTTTTTGTGTTGTGCGTGATTAAAATTATGCTTAGTGGTGCCCTAGTTTTTTACAAGGCCCAAAATGGATGCTTTCCCCACTTTACCCAAAGACCGACCCTGCATTAACAATAGCTATTTGCTACGGTTATGAATATAACAGTCGCAAATAACAACGTATATGCTACGGTTATAGACAAAAACAGTCGCAAATTGCTTTTATTAAATTTTCTTTCGCTTCTCATAGACCAACTGCTACGGTTTTTAAGAAAAACCGTCGCATATTATACAATTTGCTACTGTTTTTACCTAAACCCCCGCAAATAAGGCGACGCAATAGACAGATTGTGTACTAGTGCATATGTACACCACAAGTCTCCTAAGTATTTATTCTCACAAAAAGAGTTGAATATGAGGGATCATGGATGGTTAGAATTCTTGACGGCATTTGATTTTGGAATAGGGTATACACCAGGAAAGTGAAACATAGTTGTAGTTGCTTTGAGTCAAAAGCATCGAAATGGAGATTTGGCCATGATTGAAGAACGAAAGACGTTAAATACATTGGCGTCGCATGGAGTGCATTATAGAACAAATGCAGGATCGAGTTGAGATCTTGAAACTATAGCAATTATGGAAGTACGTATAACCCTTGTAGATAGCATTGCTGTAAGACAAAGAGAAGAATCATTGTGTGGTAGGTGTAGATGTTGAAGGTCTAAAGGGATTTGAGATCTACTAGAGTCTTAGGAAGAAATGAAGACTGTGTGTTCTGAATAAGGAAAAATCTTCGAAAGGAAATCTTAAAGGAAAGCCATCGAAATAAGTTTACAATTCATCCTAGAGCACGAAGACTACCATGATATGAAGAGAGTATTCTTCTGGGAAGGGATGAAGAGGGATGTCACTGAGTGTGTAAAGAGATGTTTCACATGATAGCACGTAAAAGCCAAGGATTAGAAGCCAAGCAGTTCACTTCAACCCTTGAAAGCTAACTTGGAAGTGAGATTCAATATCCATGGATTTCATTGATGGATTGCCAAGGTCGATAACGGGAAATAATAGCATGTGGTTGATAGTTGATAGATTGACTAAAAGCGCCCATTTCTTTCTCGTAAAGTCAATAGGAATGGCAACTAGCTTAGCGAAGCTATATATGAAGAGTGTTGTCAGACTGCATGGGATTCCGAGTGGTATTATTAGCGATAGAAACCTATTGTTCACAATGAAATTCTAGGAAAGTTTGCATAGTGCATTGGGTACAGAATTGAATATGAGTATGGCATACCACCCATGGACAGTGGTCAAACGGAAAGGGTGAACCATGTACCTAAAGATTTGCTGAGGGCATGTGCTTTAGATTTCGGAGGATCATGGAAAGACCATTTGCATCTAGTTGAGTTTGCATGTAATAACAGTTGTTGGTTGAGTATCGGGAGGGCACCATGTGAGGCGCTTTATGGAAGACCATGTAAGTCACCTATTTTTTGGTTGGTGTAACAACCCAGGTTTATAAATTACTTCAATTGGAACTTTAATTTGAATTTTTTTTGTAAATAAATTAAATTGAGGAATTAAATGGGGATTTATAATTTTAAATAAATTAAATTGTAAAGTGCTTAGGAATCATTTTTTAAAATTAATGTTGAAATTTTCATTTAAAAGAGTAGGAAATTTTAATTATATATTAAAAGGATTACTAAATAAAAAAATTAAATGGTGAATTAAATTGTGTTAATAAAATTGTTTATGGTCTAATAAAATAACTTTAGAAAAAAGAAGAAAAAGCCTTATTAGAAAATATAATAAGACACGTAAGTATGAAGGAAAATAAATAAAAAGCATTTTTATTCGGTTGGGCCTACTTACAATCCAAACCCGTATCAAAAATTAATCAAGAGAAAACTTAGCTCCTTCCTTTCAATTCCTAATCGTTCACTTAGTTCAGAAAAAAGAAAGAAAGCAAGTTTTTCATTTTCCTCTTTCAAAGCATAGACCAAAATTTTACATTTTAAATCCAAGAATATTCTGAGAAATTCCAATAAAATAAAGGGTTCGGCTTTAGTTAAGAAGGCATGTTGATTTCAGAGGTTTTGCTAAGGATTTTGGAAGATAAGGTGTTAATTCTCACACAAATCTATCTCTAACTTATTATATGCATGTTTATAAATTTGCAGTTGATGTTTGAGAAATAAGAACTGTAAGTATTATCTCTGTGTTTGCAAGTTATTATCTATCAAATAGCTTACTGTAAGTTGCTATGTAAGTGAGAATTGAATGTCTGAAGTAGTTGATGATTATATTGATATGTATGTGCTTGCAATAGTTGATTTCAATGTGTATAGTTCATATTTGGTTGCTTGAATATAATCGTCGTTCATCAGAATTGATTGCCTGGAATTATATGCTCCAAGCATTGTTCACGATCGACCGACCTCTACCAATAGTCGATCGGTAATGATCGACCGTTGAGAAGCGTGGGTCGACAGGTGATGATCCTGGAGCGTATAAACTCCAGTTACCTTTTACTTATATTTTATTGTTAATTTCTATTTCTTTCTACTTTTTCCTGCTCCTTTCATTCCTATAAAATTCTAAGATTTTGGACATATCTCATATTTTGGAAATATCAATATTTTAGTTATTTAAAATTATATATAAATATACATACATCTGCACATTTTTAGAAAATATTTACACATCTAATATTGCGAAAATTATTCTTTGAAAATCGTACTCAATATTATAAAAATTTATATAAAAATGATAAATATATATAGCTTCAAAAATTCGGGTTTTGGAATACGATTATGAATTGTAAATATCTTTAAAATTATTTTAATGAAAGAAGAGTATTATAAAGTTTTAATAATAATAGTGTTTTAAAAGATAACAATAAAGCTATATATATGTATATATGTATGTGTATGTGTGTAATATATATATATGGATATTAGATTTTGATAGGTATATAGTAGATTATTTTATAAACCTAAAAATTTATACTCGTTAGACCAATGTTTAAATGATTCAGAAAGAAGTATAGTATAAAAATATTACTTCTATAAAATGAGAATTCTAATTAAGCGGTTTAGTAGTATCGGTGGTATAGTACACTTGTATCTCTTTTTAGCTTAATTCTTTGACTGATTAGATTAAATATTTTTCTCGAGTGAAATCTACTATCTTTTAGTAAATATCAAAGTGTCACCAAGTGATTGTGGGACATTAAGAGACACTTAAGTCATTACCATTGTAACGTATTTAATGCTTTTTGATTAAATAGTATCTTGCGGGAAAACGTTCTATTTCTATAGTTCGTCATATTCATTGGTGCAGCTTATCACCTGACCTTGTAGGCTAGTAACCACTCTAGCGGCTGGCTGCAGGGTCATACCCCGAGTCATGGTATCTTGTCAGTTACTAGCCTCATACCACTAAAGCCACCAGTCAGTACCATGAGCTCGTCTCGTGTTAAATGGTTCGGGTATATTACGACTGTAGGAATTTATCAGTATCGGTCCTTCTTGTACTCCTGGAGCATGTCTTGTAAGTCTCCCCTTGGAATAGAGCAACTCGCACGAATAAATCCCTTATAGTCAAGATATCTAGGATCAGTTATTTACCCCGACTTGCCATGTACTTGTCTTTTCCTGTTGGCGTGCTATCGTGCGGTCTTTTAACTTGATTGATATATAAACTCACCATATTTAACATGATTGCCAATGTTGGGCATGAGTTGATTTTATGACACGATGATTTGTTATTATATGTGTTTGCACAAAAAATGGGCAACACCTCCAAGTCGTATGATTTAGTCGATTTTCTGTTATTCTTAGTGATTTGGATACTTTATGAAAATATGTAAAAAGCAGAGATTAAATTGTAAAAGACACACAGGTTTATAGTGGTTCGGCCAGAATGTGCCTACGTCCACTTTATATCTTATTCTCCTTTATAGTTCAGATTACAAGTACAAAGCTTTGATTACAAGTGTATGAAAGTTGTTTGAAAGTTCTGTTCGTTCTTGAGCTCTCCAACTCGTCCCCCATTGTTGTACCCTTGCCCCTCTATTTATAGAGTGAGGTTGGGAGTATGGGTCTTGGATGTATGTAGCTGCTAGTGGGCCTGGGCTGATGCAATCTGGCCTAGCAACGTTGGTTCGGTAGCGCTTTGGTTCGGTCATGGGTGGAGGCGAGGATTGATCCGGTAGCAGAGGATTGGTGTCGATTCGACTAGGCTTGGGAAGCGAGTTGGTCCGGCGATGCCCTGGCCCGGTGGTGAGTGGAGAAATGGGTTGGTCCGGTGGTGAGTGGAGAAGATGGGTTGGACCGGTGGTGGGAGTAGGTGATTGGCTCGGTAGGTAGTTGGCTCGGTAGGGAGTTGGCTCGGTGGTGAGAATACGCCCAACATTTGCCCCCCAAAGTGGGGCATATGCCTGCATATGTCGCGCTTTGTTTTGATTCTCCCATTCGGCCCAAGTGCTGAACCAACTAGTCCGGTTATCCCATGCTTGCCTATAAGTAAGGGCCTTAGGCTCTCGTTATTTCCTACTATCCGGAACAGCCGAACCAAATTTTTGCCTGTCGAATTAAACATTTCACCGAATCAATGTTGCTTGCCGGACCAGTTGAGCTTTTTCTTCCGCCGAATAACCTTTATGCTTGAATTACCGAATGATCCCCTGAGGAGCTTAAGTGCCGAATGAACTTCGAGTCTCGACTTATCGAATGGCACTTTTATGTTTTGAACTATAAATAAGACTCCAGACTGTTAGGTATTTGCTTGTTTATATTTCTATACTCCTTGTTCTGACGATACGTTTTCTCATGTTTGCAGATAATGTCTCATAAAGTGGAAACCCGTTCTGATAAAAAGAAATCTAAGGACAAAGGAGAGTCCTCCATCGTGTTTGATGCCAGTTTCTTGCTTAAGATATAATTTCATACCTTGCAAAGTTAATGTGATGTGTGAATAAATTATAGCTATGTATTTATTTACAAGAGAAGAAAGTACCGCCCTTCATGTCTTAGTTGTAAATGGTAGCTTTGAGTGTCTTATATGACTGAGTATGGAATGCAGTTGATTGACCTGCCGTCCCATTGTGAGTTCTTATCCCCATCGGTGAGCATCTCCTACTTTGTGTCCTGTACTTTAGGGATCGTTATAGAGGATAGGAGGAAAGTTTTTAAATAAGATAGAAATATAAGAAAAAGTAAAACTTCCAATCACGGAAGGCCTGCGATGTGCTTAAGTTCGAGGCAAACGGGTTTTGTAGTCACTTTCCCTAGCTGTAGGTCTTGGAGACATTTGTCACCCATCTTACGCCTCCGCGGGGAGTTTATCTTTTTTACCACAGCCGTACTTAAGACACTCGGAGCCGAGATCGTGCACAGTAACTACCCGGGCCATTATGGCCCATAATCGTGGGTATTATTCGATTTACCGTGGCCGGCTAGCGTGGGTGCCGATCGTCAACTACCCCTGGCTGGCCACACCTTATGCTGGGGCTTAAAGTAGGTTCACGGTTGCCGGTGAGCCAAACGCCGTAATGAGCTGCCTAGGCTATAGTCGGCATACTCGGTGGCTTATAATCGGCTCATTACAGTTGGCTTTAAGGGCCGATCGCGAGCAATGAGTTAACCCGCAGCAGAGGGATGCTGGAGCAATAGTGTCTCATTGGCGAGGGCATAGATTCGCATAGTACCTGTTAGGTCTTGTCCAGGTGAAGTCGCGCCGTGATGTGTCTTGAATGGAAATGCCATTACACAGGATTTCGTTCAACATAAAAGGATAAGGTTAACAAGCAGCCAAGATATAAAGGAACAAGTTAAAAAGAGACAAGATTTTAAAGTGGTTCGGCACAAAAATGCCTACGTCCACTGATTCTCTTTGTTAATTCACTTCATATGGGCAGTACAAGTTAAGAAAAGTATCGACGAAGGTGTTGGATGTTCCATGCCCTTTGGAACACCTCTCCGTCCACTGTTGACAAAATATAAGCTCCGTTGTGGAGATCTTTATGAATTACGTATGGTCCGTCCCAGATTGGATCTAGTGCTCCGGGGCGCGGGAAGATTCGCTTGAGGACAAGATCTCCTTTTTGTAAGCTACGATGCTTGACCTTGGAGTTGTATTGGGTTGCCACTTTTTGCTTGTGAGCTGCTGCTTTGAGGGCTGCATCATTTCTTCTTTCCTCAATTAGATCCAAAGACATGTGAAGGAGTTCTTCGTTCTCTTCTGGGTTATAGTGGATCCTACGGTAGGAAGGCATTATAGTTTCAACTGGGAGCATAGCCTCCGATCTGTATGCCAAAGAGAAAGGAGTATGCCCCGTTGATGTTCTGAAAGATGTGCGATAGGACCAAAGTGCCGTAGGAAGTTCATCCACCCAAGCGCCTTTTGACTTTTCAAGTTTCTTTTTGATTAGAGTTTTGAGAATTTTGTTGACAGCTTCGACTTGTCCGTTTGCCTGGGGATAAGCTACAGATGAGAAGCTTTTGTGAATTCCGTGCTCTTGGCACCAGTTGGTGAATTCCTCGCTGTCAAACTGAAGTCCATTGTCCGATATGATTTTAAGTGGGACTCCGTACCTGCATAGAACATTTTTGATCAAGAAGTTAATAACTTTTGCTGAAGATACTTTATTTAGGGGTTCCGCTTCCACCCATTTGGTGAAATAGTCGACTGCCACTATAGCATATTTGGCTCCGCCTCGGCCCATTGGCAGTTCGCCAATCAAGTCAATTCCCCATACTGCAAAGGGCCAAGGGCTGGTCATTTGAGTAATCTCAGTTGTTGGTAGCCGCGGAATCTTAGCAAATTTCTGACATCTGTCACATTTTTTGATGAAATCTAAGGCGTCTTTGTTTAAGGTGGGCCAGAAGTATCCATATCGGAGTATTTTCTTTGCCAGAGCCTGCCCTCCAGTGTGATCTCCGCAGCTTCCTTGATGGATGCTGGATAAGATTTCCTTTGCTTCCCTTTCAGCGACACACCTTAATAAGGGGTTAGAGAAGCCGCGTCGATAAAGGGTGCCTTCTTGTATTATGTAGCGGGAAGCTCTCCTCAAGATTTTCTTGACTTCGTTACGCTTGTCGGGCAGTGTGCCGTCTTGTAAGTATTTTTGGATGGGAGTCATCCAATTTTCCTCTTTGATTGAAGCTATCAGATTCACCTGCTCGAAACTCGGGGTCAGTTGCTTTGAGATGGCCACTACTTCGGAAATAGTGCCGTCTCTCATGCTAGCTTGCTTTGCCAATTCATCGGCCTCTTGGTTCTCTTCCCGAGGGATGTGTTTGATTAAATAGTGATCCAATTGATCGAGAAGCGGCTTGGTCTTCTTTAGATATGCTACGAGTCGTTCTTCTCGAGCCTGAAATTCTCCTAGTATCTGATTTACAATAAGTTGAGAATCACTATGAAGACACAAATAATTGGCTCCGATCTCTAAGGCAAGTTCTAATCCAGCTATCACTGCTTCATACTCTGCATCGTTGTTGGTGGCAGCGAATTCCAACTTTAGAGCATAGTGTAGCTTATTTCCCCTGGGGGTGATTATTACCACACCTGCCCCCGAGCCTTGTTCGTTGGACGCTCCATCCACAAAGAGATTCCACTTGATATCTTCTGTTATTTCCGATTGCTCCTTACCTTCGTTGGGAGTGAATTCAGCGATGAAATCGGTCATGGCTTGTCCCTTGATGGCGGTGCGAGGATGGTAGGTGATATCATATTGACTTAGCTCAATGCACCATTTAAGTAGTCACCTAGAAGTGTTGGGACGATGGAGTACCTGCCTTAGTGGTTGATCGGTCAGAACTCTGATGGAATGGGATTGGAAATAGTGACGCAGTTTCCGTGATGTGATTAGTAAACAGTACGCTAGTTTCTTAAGTTTAGGATATCTGGCTTCCGCCCCTGTAAATCTCTTGCTTACAAAGTATACTGGCCGCTGCGTGCGTTTGTCTTCTCTCACCAAGGCGGCGCTTAGAGCATGAGATGACACAGCAAGGTACAGGTATAGCTCTTCGCCTTTGCTCGGAGTTGAGAGTACTGGTGGTCTCTGGAGGTGCTCGATTAAGTTAAGGAAAGCTGCTAAGCATTCGTCAGTCCATTCGAACTTCCCCTTGTCTTTCTTTAGAGCTTCGAAGAAGGGGATGCATTTGTCAGTTGCTTTAGAGATGAATCTGCTCAGGGCGGCCACCTTCCCATTTAGGCTTTGCATTTCTTTTCGGGTAGAAGGTATCCTGATATCTTTCAGAGCTCGGACTTGTTCAGGGTTTGCTTCAATTCCTCTGGCATGGACGATGAATCCCAGGAACTTTCCTGATGATACTCCGAAGGAGCACTTTAGAGGATTCAGCTTCATTCCATATTGGCGAAGTACTTGAAACATATCGCCCATGTGGCTTACGTGATCGTCGGCTTTCCTTGACTTCACCAGCATGTCATCCACATAAACTTCCATAGTTTGTCCTATTAGCCCCGCAAACATCTTGTTGATGAGGCGCTGATAGGTGGCTCCTGCGTTTTTAAGTCCGAAATGCATTACTTTGTAGCAGTACAATCCCCGGTCAGTGATGAAACTAGTGTGGTCTTGATCGGGAGCATGCATAGGAATTTGGTTATATCCTAAGTATGCGTCCATAAAAGATAAGAGTTCGTGCCCGGCTGTGCTGTCCACAAGCTGATCGATTCGGGGAAGTGGGAAGCAATCCTTCGGGCAGGCGTCATTTAAGTTGGAGAAGTCAATGCATGTTCGCCACTTCCCATTAGCCTTCTTTACTAGTACCGGGTTAGCGATCGACTCTGGGTAGATGGCTTCTCGTATGAAGTCTTTGGCAAGTAGGTTCTTTACTTTTTCATCGAGGGCCGCTGATCGTTCTGACCCCATACTTCTCTTTTTCTGTTTTACTGGCCTCTTGGTAGGATCGATGTTTAGTGCGTGGCATGCTATGTCTGGGGAGACTCCAGTCATATCGGCGTGCGTCCATGCAAATACATCCAAGTTGTGGCGGAGAAAATCAATGAGTTGTTCCTTCAATTCTGCTTTTAGTTGGGACCCGACTTTCAATAGTCTACTCGAGTCGTGTTTGTCTATAGATACAAATTCCATAGCCTCTACAGGCTCGGCGGTGGCCTCCTCCTCTTTGTCCCTGGGGTCTAATTCATTGAAAGGGTCACTGGTATATCGAAGAGGAGGGGCTTTCTTTAGTTGCTATGCTTCCAAACTTTTCATGCAGAGGGCAGTCTCTGCACTCTTCCCTATATCCTTCCTGTGGTTATTGCGAAGTTCAGTTACATAGCAATCTCGAGCGATGTCCTGGTCTCCCTCTACTTCCCCTATTCCATTGTCCGTCGGAAATTTCATCTTCAGGTACCATGGGGCTAGGACAATTTGAAAGTCAGACAAGGATGGTCTTCCTAAGAAGGCGTTGTCGGCCGAGAGGTTTTCTATCAACACAAATGTTTGTTTTTGCACAACGGAGCGGGGATGACCTCCAATTTCAACAAAGAGGTTCAGTCGCTCGAGGGGCATCTTCGCATTTCCAGTGAAACCGTGTAGTGGTTTATTGCAGGGAAAACATCCTTTAATGACAGCTTCATTTTGTCGAATGCATGCTTGAATAGGATATTCACTGAGCTTCCAGTGTCTACTAGAATTCAGAAAACTTCGGCTGGACCGAGCCGGGCAGAGATAACCATGGGATCCGTGTGAGGGTACTGCCTTCCCTCCAGGTCACGCCTACCGAACGTGATGTCATCATTCTCTATCCGCTTCGGGTGGCGTTCCTCTATAATAGAATTAACGCATTCTTCATTGTTTCTATGTGACTTTCCGTACCTTTCCATCTCTGCCCAGCTTCCGTCGGCGATGTGTGGCCCTCCCGAGACGGTGTGGACCACTATCTTCTCTTGACTGGAGCCGCTGGTGTTGCGATTTCCTCTGCCTATTTCTGGGGAGGGTAACCTTGGGTTCTCATTGGCAGGAGCTGGAGTCCTGTTCTGACCTTTTACATAGCGTTCTAGTCTCCTTCTTCTGATGTGTTCTTCAATCAAGTCCCGGAGATGATGGCATTCATTGGTATCATGCTCATGGGATTCGTGGAAGCGGCAGAATTTTCCAGACTTAATTGCGTTTTCTGATTCCTTCTTGTGCGGGGGGCGTTTGTATTTAACTTCGTCTTGGGTGGCCAGGAAGATGTTTTCGATCGTTTCATTTAAAGGGGTGTAAGCATCAAATCTCGGTCCTGGTCGATATAGACGCTTTTCTCCCTTCTTGCCCCCAACATTGTCTCTAGAATCATTTCTTCGAACGTCCTTTGCTACAGCGGGCGTGTTGCCGTGAGCTGCCTTATTTTGTTGCCCTGACTGACCCTCAGTGGCAGCGTCTTCAAGCCTCATATATTTCCCAGCTTCATGGAAGAAATCGGGTAAAGTAGCTGGTTTTTCTTTGGTCAATCTTCTAGCAAATTTAGTATCCGGATGCACACCACTACAAAGGGCCATTAAGATAAGCTTATCATCGGCATCTTGGACTGCGGCCGCTGCGGCATTGAATCGGGTTAGATATTGCTGCACTTTCTCTCCAGATTTCTGTTTGATACTGGATAAGGAATAAGCATCCTTGGGTTGCTCCACATGAATGCGGAATTGGCTGATGAACTTTTCTTTCAACATCTCCCATGAGCTGATGGATCCTTGGGGTAGATGGCAGAACCAGGAGGTAGCTAGGTCTGCTAAGAATAGCGGAAAGCATTTGCACAGTACTCCTTCTGTTGCTCCGCTCATGAGCATGTGCTGTGTGTACCTCTGTAAGTGTACAACGGGGTCAGAGGTTCCCTTGTAAGGTTCCATTGTTGGCATTTTCCATTCTCGGGGGGTGATGGCAATTTCGATATTGCGGGCGAAAGGGCTGGTTACCCTAGCGTCCATCCCTCGATCTCTTTGATCCCATTGGATGCACTCCTTGAACAAGCGTGCCATCCTTTCATCAGAATTTGGAGCAGATAGAAATGAGCTCGGTTCTTCGCTGTGGGATTGATTCCGTCCGGAGGACCTGTAGGGATGGTATCGTCTATCATTCCTAATATTTTCTGGTAGCTGTCTTTGGTCTTCTGGGAGCATGCTAGGGTCAGCTACAGTTGGCCCTTGTCTTGATCTTCCTCTACTGGGTTCTGTTCTAAGCACTTCCCCGGGTCCAACTTCGGACTGGACTCTAGCTCGGCCCCGTCCATTGGTGTTTCCGTGGTTAGGCAGCATGACAGGCTCAGCTACAGTTGACCTCCGCCTGGTACCTCCCCTGTTGGGTTCGGTTCCAAGCGTTTCTTCAGGTCCAACTTCGGGCTGAGCTTGGTCTCGGCTCCTACCATGGCTGCTTCCGTTGTTAGCTTCTTCGAAGAAGGAAGATCTTTGTTGCCTCCGAGATCCTCCAGACTGGGACTCACCCCATGATTCAGTGTTTTGGTTGGACTCTTCAGCATCCCTTAAGCGTGACATGAGTTGGTTCACCAAGGCTTCCTGTTGGGATGTGAAGCGGTTAGCCACTTCAGCCACAACCCTGTCTAGATCTTCCCTAGTAATTGCTGCCGCCTGTTCCGTGGCAGGGGTTGTCGGATTCGCCCGACCTCCATTTGGTACTGCTGTTGGAATGGGATGATTTACTTGATCTATGACCACTGGATCTGGAATACTGCCAGTTGCGATGTTCTTTCCTTTGTTAACATCTTTCTTCTGCTTGGGAGGCATGTCTTCCAAGCAATGAGCGATGTTGTTAGGAAGAAGGTTAAGTGGGGGAAGCTGAAGCCTGAGTTCAGCTCTCAATGAAAGCACCAAAAATGTTTGCACACAAAATGGGCAAACACCTCCAAGTCGTATGATTTAGTCGATTTTCTGTTATTCTTAGTGATTTGAATACTTTATGCAAATATGTAAAAAGCAGAGATTAAACTGTAAAAGACACACAGGTTTATAGTGGTTCGGCCAGAATGTGCCTACGTCCACTTTATATCTTATTCTCCTTTATAGTTCAGATTACAAGTACAAAGCTTTGATTACAAGTGTATGAAAGTTGTTTGAAAGTTCTGTTCGTTCTTGAGCTCTCCAACTCGTCCCCCATCGTTGTACCCTTCCCCTCTATTTATAGAGTGAGGTTGGGAGTAGGGGTCTTGGATGTATGTAGCTGCTGGTGGGCCTGGGCTGATGCAATCTGGCTTAGAAACGTTGGTTCGGTAGCGCTTTGGTTCGGTCATGGGTGGAGGCGAGGATTGATCCGGTAGCAGAGGATTGGTGTCGATTCGGCTAGGCTTGGGAAGCGAGTTGGTCCGGCGATGCCCTGGCCCGGTGGTGAGTGGAGAAATGGGTTGGTCCGGTGGTGATTGGAGAAGATGGGTTGGTCTGGTGGTGGGAGTAGGTGATTGGCTCGGTAGGGAGTTGGCTCGGTGGTGAGAATACGCCCAACAATATGTATATGTGATCAAATCTTTGTATATCTTATAACATTTGTTATGACTTTGTGTTATTGGCAAGTTTATATATTGAGATCTCACCCTTTTGATATTAGAGATAGTCTAACCCGTTTATTTTATAACACTCAGTTCAGACCAAGAATTGACATGTTTAGGTACTATTTGACTATAGATATAGTTAGCTATGCTGTGGAAAACACTCTACCTTTATATGTATATGTACCTAGTGTTAGTATTTTGTCTTAGACTCATACGTACACTTATGTATCCTGTATAAGATAGAGACTCCTTTTGATTTATGCATATATATTATTTTGAGACTGGCTATTATTCCTTGTATATGTAGATATATGGGACCAATACCCTCTTTATTGTCTCATTTTATGTGATATAATCTGTTTATATTTTTCATTGTGATCTATGATTCTGCGTTGTATATTATATGATATATTATTCTGTTCTACATTAGCCAACATGTATATTGCTTTTGCTGAGACTGTTCACGTTAATATATTTCTTCAAACTTATAGGTAAAAACTTGAAAGTGTTAGCACTAGAAACATGGCGGGTCGCTCCTATTCAGCCTTATTCTCTATATTACTAAACAATATTACTTGTAGTATTC
Organism: Allium fistulosum; assembly: GCA_030737815.1. Classification (NCBI taxonomy): domain Eukaryota; kingdom Viridiplantae; phylum Streptophyta; class Magnoliopsida; order Asparagales; family Amaryllidaceae; genus Allium; species Allium fistulosum. The sequence continues at coordinate 430,584,980 of CM060903.1, read as the reverse complement.
TCGGGTAATATGGGTCTAAAGGTAAGGCATTACAACTTGGTATATGTGCCTAATTTTAGAATAAAATAGGACATAACAAACATGAATATTGGCCTAGAAAGATCTATAGTCCCATCCCTTGGGTGTGTATGGTAGATTTATACTCTCTTTCCTATTGGAAGTAGTATATATATTTTGCAAAGGGTAATTATGGGACGTATTTGTATTATTATGCTTTTCTATATTATTATTATTATCTTGAAAAGAGTCTCTTATTTGGAATCTCCCATGTGGCAGAGTGAGGTATGCCTGGCGGTAAATCTACGCGTTCTGATTCTAGACCATCTAGTGGTCCCCTTCCGGAGGGAGTATATATGACCACCCAACAGATTATGGAGTTGGTTTGGAATGTTCAACCACCCAGTTTATCCCTCGCAGATACTCCCACTCATGGGACAAGTTTCGCTCTTATATGTAGTTACTATGTTCACCTAGGAGGAAAGAAGTTTAAGGGGACCGAAGGTGTTATTGAAGTCCAAGCTTGGATGAAGACGTGCGATAGAATTTTCTCTTGCATGGAGCTTTCTGACTTGCATAGAGTGCGGTAGCTTCGAGTCAGCTTCAGAAAAGAGCATTAGATCGGTATGATTTGCTCGTACCGGAGATTAATGAGACTACTTTATCTTGGGAGTAGTTCAGATCTCATTTTGAGATGAAGTTTTTACCTGAGGTAGAGAAGGCAATGCTTTCCTGAAGGTTTATAGAACTCAAGCTAGGGGAATCTTCAGTTTCAGAGCATGTAGCGACATTTAAGGCGTTGTCTAAGTTTGGTGTAGAGCTTATTAGCACGCCATTGAATAAGAACTAGAAGTTTGTATATGGCTTGAAGAAGACTTTGAGGAAGGCGCTTTTACATCAATTCGAAATCACATTCGAGAAGTTTGTTAATACCACTATTAGATTGGAAGAAACCGAGAAGGATAGTAGTAATGAAGCTCCTTAGTAAAAGAAGGAATTTTTCCAGAATAAGAAGAAGCCATTTGGAAAGTTTAAGCCCAGATTTCCTTTTAAGAAGGCTAAGGCGCATGATCCAGATTCTAGGAATCAGAAGAAAGATCAGGTAGAGCACTTAAATTATGGAGTTAAGGGACACTATGCAAAGGAATGCAACATGCCTCATTTAGCAAACCTAGCCCCATCTTAGGTTTGTCATTGTTGAAAGAGGAAGGTTACTAGATTTTTGATAAAACCAAAATCATATCAAAAATTAATCATGAGAAAAACAAATAAAAAGTATTTTATTTTTATTTGGTTGGGCCTAATTACAAACCTAACCCATATCAAAAATTAATCAAGAGAAAAACTTATTTCCATCCTTTCATTTCCTATACGTTCACTTAGTTTAGGAAAAGGAAAGAAAGCATGTTTTCCCTTTTCCTCTTTCAAAGCATGGAGCGAAATCTTACATTTTAAATCCAAGAAAATTCTGAGAAATTCCAATAAAATCAAGGGTTTGGCTGTAGTTAAGAAGGCAGGTTGATTTCAGAGGTTTTGCTAATTAATTCTCATACAAATCTATCTCTAACATATTATCTGCATGTTTATAAATTTACAATTGATGCTTGAGAAATAGGAACTATAAGTGTTATCTCTGTGTTAGTAAGCTATTCTCTATCTAATAGCTTATTGTAAGTGCTAATTGAATGCCTGAAGTGTTTGTTGATTATGTTGATATGCATTTGCTTGCAATAGTTGATTTCAGTGTATATAGTTCATATTTGGTTGCCTAAATATAATCGTCGTTTATTAGAATTGATTGCCTACAGTTATATGCTACAGGCATTGTTCACGATCGACCGACCTCTACCAATGGTAGATGGGTTGCGGTTAACTGTTGGGAAGCCAGGGTCAACCAGTGATGATCCTAGAGAATATAAACTCTAATTACCTTTTACTTATGTTTTACTTGTTAATTTCTACTTCTATCTACTTTTTCCTGCTCCTTTCATTCCTATAAAATTCTGAGATTTTGAACTAGTCTCGTATTTTGGAAATTTCAATATTTTAGTTATTTAAAATAACACACAAAGGCGCATTTTTACAAATATTTACACATCTAATATTGCATAAATTATTCTTTAAAAATCATTTTCAAAATTACAAAAATTTATATATAAATGATATATATATATACCTTCAAATATTCGGGTTTTGGAATGCAAATATAAATTGTAAATGTCTTTAAAAGTATTTTGATAAAGGAAGAGTAGTATAGAGTTTTAATGATAATAGTGTTTTAAAAGATAACAATAAAACTATATATACTGATATTATATTTTTATAGGTATATAATAGATTATTTTACAGACCTATAATTTTACGGTTATTAGACCAATGTTTAAATGATTCAAAAAGAAGTAATATAATATAAAAATATAACTTCTATAAAATAAGAAATCTAATTAAACGGTTTAGCAGTACAAGTGGTATGGAACACTTGTATCACTTTTTCGCTTAATTCTTTGCCTTATTGGATAAAATATTTTTCTCAAGTGAAATCTACTATCTCTTAGTAATTATTCAAGTGTCACCAAGTGATTTAGGACATTAGGGGACACTCGAGTAGTTACCATTGGAAAATATTTAATGCTTTTTGATTAAATAGTATCTTGGGGGAAAACGTTCTATTTCTATAGTTCATCATATTCGTTAGTGCATCCAATCGCTTGACCTTATAGGCCGGTAACGACTCTAGCGGCTGACTGTGAGGTCGCACCTCGAGTCGTGGTATCTTATCAGTTATTAGCCCTATACCGCTAAAGCTAGCAGTCAGTACTGTGGGCTTGCCTCATGTTATGAGGTTCAGGTGTATTACGACTATAAGAGTTTATCGGTGTCAGTCCTTCATGAACTCCTAGAGCACGTCTTGTAAGTCTCCCCTTTAAATAGAGCAACTCACAATAATAAATCCCTTATAGTTAAGGTATCTATAGGATCTTAGAGATAGTCTGACTCGTTTATTTTATAATAACCGAATCAGACCGAGAATTGACAGGTTCAAGTACTCTTTGACTATGGATATGCTGTGGCAGACACTTTATCTTCCTATGTATATGTACCTTGTGTTAGTATTTTGTCTTAGGCTCATACATATGCTTATGTATCATGTATGAGATAGACACTCCTTTTGATGAATGTATATGTGTTATTTTGAGCCTGTTGTAGTCCCTTGTATATGTGGATATATGGGACCAATACCCTTTTTGTTGTCTCATTTTATGTGATATGATCTGTATTATAATTTCTGTTGCGATCTGTTATGATGTGTTGTATATTATATGATATATTTTTCTGTTCTATACTATCCAATGTGCCTATTGCTTTATGTCGAAACTGTTCGGGTTAATATATTTCCTCAAACTTAAGGTAAAAACATGATAGTATTAGCCAAAGGGAATAAACACGGTTGGTCGCTCCTGTTCAGCCTTATTCTCTGTATTACTCGATAATATTACTTGTAGGGTTCTTGGGTAATATAGGTCTAAAGGTGGGGCGTTAGGACTGGCATGGAAGATCGACTCGTGTTATGACTTGATTTGGTAAGGAATGTTACTAAGAAAGTATAACTAATTCACGCTAGAATGAAAGTTGCGCAATCAAGGTGGAAGATTTATGCCGACAAGTGAAGAGATGAACTAGAGTTTATAGTAGGCGACCATGTGTTTGTGAAGGTTTCCCCAATGCGAGTTGTGAGCGTTTTGGAAAGGTAGGGAAATTGTTACCTACATATGTAGGACCATTTCCAGAGATTCAGAGGATTTGTAAACTCACTTATCCAGTCGAGTTACCAAGTAGCTTAGTAGATGTGCATAATTTTTTTCATGTATCACATTTAAGAAAATGTGTGTATGATCCATATTCGATAGTGGAATCGTGGGAAATTGAGGACTTATTTGTAGAGCCCGATCTGACTTATGTTAGACAATCAAAAGGAATAGTAGGCCGTGATACAAAAGAGTTCAGGAATAAAATTTCCAGACGTGTTTGCGTCCAATGGAGTGACACTGTAGATGATTGTACCTAGGAGATAAAGAATAAGGTTAGGAATATCTATACCAATTTGTTTTAACATATATGATTGGATATGTAAGTTTGTTGTATAAACTAATAGTGGCACTAGTATGATTTGTGTTATCATATTATTATTTTCTAGTAATGGCACTAATACATTATTATTTTTTATTGATGATTTGTGTTAGTAGATAACTAATGCAATAATTGTACTGCGTGTACATTGAATGGATGATGGAGGTCGTTATCTTGCTTTGTTAGAATTTCTTGGACGAAATTCTTGTAAGGAGGGAAGACTGTAATACTCTATATTTTGGAGTGTCATAATATGTGGAATTATTTATTTATTTAATTGAAATACATTATGAGATAATAGTAATTAAGAAGTGTTATTTAGTAGAATGGGAATGAATATAAGAATGAAGAGTAAGAGATTAGCAAGAATAAGCTAGAATGTGATTTTAGCCCAAGACTAAATTACTAACTCCTTAACTTTCCCTTCTTATCATTCATTTTCTCTCTCACTCAAAAGCAAGATAGGAAGAAAGCAAGGCATCCATATTTTTAAGAGGAGGAAGAAAATCAAGTAAAAAGAAAGAATTTCATCAGTAAGAAGAAATGAAGAATTTTAATCAGTTTTACCAACTTAGGCGAGTAACACATACCCTAAAACCTTTCAAACCCGTTTAGGTAAGGATTGTATGTTTATACTTTAAATGATAATGAACAAGTTAAAGATGATAAAAAATATATTGTTCATGTTTAGGAATTTAATGATAATGAATTATGGCATATTTTGGGTAAAACATAATCGAATCTTCTTCAATTCACTTGAAATTTTTATACGATGTCCATGATATAAGTTTAGAGATGGGTTTTTAATTTCATAATTTTCTAAAATTAATTGGAATTATTAAGAATTTTCTAAGTTGGAGAAAGGCTTAATTTTGGGTTTAATTATTTAAAATATGAATAATAATTATTTCGGGCTAAAATTTTTATACGAGGAAAAAATAATTGATCGGATTTTTATGAATTTTGGGGGATTTTTCCGAATTACTATGAATTTTTCAGTAAGGGGAAGCATTAATTACTAATGGCCATTTAAATAATTAATTAGCCAAGTAATTACTAGTTCCTAAAAATAAAACTGCAAATGCTCAGTTTGACCAATGATAATTCAACATATAATGGTGTTTGGTGTAAAGTAGTTGCTTCGAATGGTAATAAAACAAATTTTCATTTAACTACAAGATTTCCATATCTACATACAATAGCTATAAAACTTATCAACTTGCGATAGCTGAGTAAAGTATCAACATGTGATTGTTATGGCTTATTAACTTGTGATAGCAAAGTATTGTATCAACATGGGATGGCTATAGTGAACTCAACAAGCGATAGCTTGAGAATATGTCGATTTGTGATAGCTTTAGAGAGCCCAACATGCAATAACTAAAGAATGTCAACATGCGATAGTTATAGTGAACCCGATATGTGATACCTTTAAACTTTCAACCTACAATAGCTCACATGAGAATAATATGTAATATTTTATAAGAGTTTAAAGTTTGCTAACACCGAAGTGTCAACATACAATAGCTATGGATTGTCAACTTGCGATGGCTTGTAAGTTCAAACTACGATTGCTCATAAAATATCAACATGCATTAGCCTAGTGTCAAGATGCGATGGCTATATGAAATCTACATGCGATGGCAATATGAAATCAACATGCGATAGCTCAATATTGACATGCGATAGTTATGTAATGCAAACATGCAATAGTTAGGTAATTCCCATGTATGATAACTAATAATGCTAAGAAATCCTAAGTAAATGAATGAGCTTTTTGTAGCGTTCTGGAAGCCATCTTCCAAAGTGATGGTTGATAATTTCATAGGGATTAAATGGCCATGGTGTATAATAAGTTTATGAAATAACTTATTTAAAAATGGAAAATTAATACAAAGCCTGAGAAATCAATGGGATGATAAGTAGAACCATTTGAGAAAATAAAATGTTGGTATGAGCCCTTGGTGGCCACAATATGTCTAATCATAAGATCACTTTCGGTAGCTTTAATGGATGGCCTTGGTGGCAGCCATATGTCTAAACATGATGTTATATTCAGTAACGTCTGTGGAAGGCCTAGGTGGCAACCATATGTCTAATCATGACATTATTTTTGGTAACCTTGGTGGAAGGTCTTAGTAGCGATCATAATTCTAAATACGACATTATATTCGGTAATGGTGGTAAAGGCTTTAGTGCCAACCAAATTATCTTTTCATGGTATAAATGAGAGACTAAGAATATAACCTGTGTCGCAAGTTAAAATGAACCGACTATATAAACTAGTCATAATATGTCATGAACGAAAAATTCACACTTATGTTGTGGTTGATGATTTGTGCTTGATCATAAATGATGTGTATTACATTGTATGATGTGGCTGATGTTGATTGGAACAGTGAGAGGAAAACCGGTTTCATGCTTTAGCGGTGTGGTCTCACCATATGATTGTTGTTAGGGTAAGGTATTACTCATGTCAGGCTTTATATATGACTTGTTTTTATTATTTCGCATAAACTCACAAGTACTCATTCAAGCATGTTGAATTTATGGTATAGACAAGCTGCTTTTGGAAAAGATGAATAAAGACTCCAAAGATGAAGCAAGAGGCTTATTTTGCTAATAAAAGTTACTTTAAAATTCCATTGTTATAAACCAGAGTTTAAAACTGGCTAAGTGTTCATATCGGCATCTTCATATATTAGGCATGGCACTATATTTATGCTTTACTATATTTACCCTTGCGTGGGAAAAAGTTGGGTTAATGAATATGTAATGACTTTGTATAAAACAATTTCATGCAATGAAAATTATTTAGCTATTATGTTTACCTTATGTTATGAAGAAGAAGAAATACTAATCTCATTTTGTCATTTAATTATTGTGATGACTGCAACATCATCGACATCCAATTTTGAATCTCGAAGTGGGAGACGTTACAACTCACTTTCCCAGATTTTTCCTCCATTGTTGGTGGTAACCTTCTAATGATCCTTATATAGTTTAAATATGAAGAACTCAACCTATGCTACTAAACCTTTTGTCAAATATTATCTCGATCCTCAACGCATGACGTCTTTGGATCTCGTTCTTAGGTTATATTGATGCATAATGTTTTTATCTAACCATTTATCCTCGGGGTCTATATTCTTACTCATTATGCCATACTATACTATGTACTACACATATTATGTGTCAAATCATCCCCAACTAGTATTGTTACTATTTATACTTAAATTTAGAAAATGCTTGTAGAGGAGACCTATTTTTCCTTATTTTTTAGTACATAGACTTAAAAATTCCCCGATTAGTTAATTCCTAGTGCTTATTCGAGAGGTTTGGTACAAGCAGTTTTAACTTGTAAAACCATTCCAACATCATTTTAGAATATCGTAGAAAATTATCATAAATTCACAAAATAAATTTCTTCCAGTAACAAAATAGTTCTAAGGAAATTACCTCATTTAAAAATCATTTCTCACCGTTTAAAATCCATATAAATTCTTAAAATCATATCTTAAGTTTCCCCAAAAATCTCATTTCCATTAATTCCTTTCTTATTATTTTAATTTGTTTTAAATGTTTCTAAGCATAAGGCTTTAAGGTCTAACTCCTTTTTCTTATTCATTTAGTCTTCTAATATCATTATATTACTCCTTTAGTGACGTAAAATACATAAAACAAACGTACAAAATAACTTGCAGTTACCATACTTAAGCAAATTTGCATTGTTAAATCATTTAGTCTGCATTAGGGTAGCATTATTCGCCTAAACACAAATATAAAGCCATCTTTAAGCTTTCCTAACGCTTGTTTTCCAAAAGTTTCTTGCTTTCTTCCTTTCAATGATATATTTTGCTTGAGATTTATTAAAAGGCCGCTATAGAGTTTCTAAGTTTTTGGACATTAAGAATAATAAATGGACGAAGAGAGGAAAAGTGGGATATCATATGGGGTATATGGGTTTTCGCCAAAATGAGGCTAACGTAAAAAATTAAGTTGCCTTGCATAACTGTTTATCATGCTCAATCACTACAACTAATTAATATCTTGCTTATAATTAATTATCATTGGCCTAATCTTCAATACTTTGACCCATATTACTTAACACATCATCACATTAAGCATACTAAATTATTCAATGTAACGTTATTAAAAGCGTATAAAATACATATTACTACAGAATACACAAAAGGTTGGCCCTACGGTAAGAAGTAAATTAGGAGACAAGCGCTCACGAGTTTGAATCTAAATGACGTAAAACATTAAAACTACAAACAAAATTTATACACACACACACGTGTGTGTCTATGCGTGAGTGTGTGAATTTACACACACAAGCGGGCTTACAAAAACACACACACACATATGGACACACACGCACATATATGAATTTTACTTGAGATCATTAATAAAAAAAAAATTAAAGTAAAAATACCCAAAAGGAAAAATTCCAGGCGAAGATCAAGTAAAATACATCAGTAGTTAAGTTACATTCCCAAGTAAAAATATCATTCGATTTATGAGTATTTGTTTAAATCTGATGGACAGGATCTGAAATGGTTGTTTTCATATTTCAAGTCATTAAGAAACTTGGGTCGGAATCAAACTAATTTGTATAAGTGTAAAAACTATTTAACTGCGTCAAATGACATTTGGAAAATAAATTTTTTATTTTACAAGTCTAGTTAACTTTATCTTGGACAAACATTTTATCCCAGTTCATATCCATCAGGAAGCTAAACCAAATAAGAAAGCACGCCTTTTGTATTCCATTACAAATATATCACAAATTGGCCCTCTTATATCCATTTTGGAATGAACACTATATTTTAGGCCATAGACTGGAATAGTGTTTTATTTAATAACACTATATAGTTATGGTGTTATAGTAGCTTTCAATATTCTAATGAAAGAAAATAAACATGCTTGGTGTGAATTGGTTGGTTATGAAGACTTTATAAGAGAATTCTATTACATTAAAGATACACCAAGACTTAAGGTCTCTAACTTAGGGAGTGAGAAATACGCTTGTTCACTCTTGATCCCCATTATAACTTGCCTAACTTCTTGCCTCTAGCCCATTCTATCTAAACCAATTTAAGATCCTACCATTATGTCTTTCTTATTACAGTCCAAGTTTGCATTATTGTCTTCCCAATTTCTTTCCTTGAAAGGATTCATTAATTTTCCAATAGTAAACCCATGTATTACTCTTTCATTAACAAAGAATAGAATTCTATGGTTATTGTACCAATCATGATTGAAATTAATGTTCTAAACTTAAGCAGAAATTAAGAAAAATACAAAAGGGACTAAGCTTACGTTCCAAAATTAAAAAGAATTCTACAAAGTAATGTGTATAAGTTAGCGTGTAAAAAAATTTAAAAGGCATGATATACTAGTATATGATCGAACAATTTTATGATGGGTCGTTTGACTTATGAATAATAGAAAAATTATTAGAAAAGGTCAAAAGAATATTATCCCTAAAAAAATTATTCAAGTTTATGTCCATGAAGAAGTCAAATTAGTACATGACAGTGTTAAGCGTATAGCCTAGAGAAATTATATAATTTTGATTATATAAGTTTACACTTAACTCTTATGTGCGTATCTTGTTTGAAGTGGAAGTATATTTTTTAGTTACTATTTCTATTGTATGTGCATATATATATATATATATATATAATTAAACATTGATGACCACACTTTATATGTATAACAAGAAATCCGTGGGGATAAGTAATTAACTGATTGCAATTACGATTGTGTTTGTAATCTTCAGTAATGAATCAATATATATAAATAAATAGTTATCTTTAAATGTTTCTAATCAAGGTGATTCGAGAAAGGAATACCGATTCACCAACAAGACTAGTGTTCTTAATTCTTTCCATATGACGGACAATGATTTCCTCATAACCTTTGGCAACACTAAGAGGCTGCGTACTTGCAGTTGTTGTGGACCAATAATAGAATGAGAATTGAGAGTATTATATAGGTTAGTTATATCCAAATAAAAATAGAAGATCTAATGTGATGATGTGTAGGTGATCTTTCGACTTGAGAGTACCATAGATCTTGTTATATTAAGGACAAACTTTGATGATGATTAATCACATGACATAAGTTCGTGTTAAGATCATAGTTGCGGATGGGGTTAGATACTCGATGTGAAATGCTACTCAAGAAGAATTTGTCTTGTGGCGACCGCCATAAACCTCTAGTACCCAGTATATTTATAGAGTGCACTGTAACGGTGTCCACTTGATGTAGTATGATTGTCAAGGTGAATAAAAGTAGAAATATCCTATGGAAAACCTATCGTACATACCACATCACATCGACAAAAATATAATAATTATCATAGATATAAATTAAGCGAGATTGCTATAACTAAGCGTACCACTTAATCAGAGTGCACATGTTCATAATAGCTATATATTACACAGGTTATAGAGTTTATAAATCAAAATATAACTCAAACTAAAAAAGTCTCTATAATTATAATCAAACATTATCTGGGATCCACATTGTCGCACAGCAGAATAATAGCAATAATATGTTCGATAATGGTATGTGAAACGAAGCTTCGTGCTAATCCATGATCCATTTACACAAACTATGTATCATCCCACACCTAATATCTAGTCTACTCATTTAAGAGTATCTGAGATAACAAGAAGCAAAGTATAAAACCTTGTGTCAAATAAAAGTTTGGTATGAGTGATAAACAATCTCAAAATACTTTGATAGTCAATATGGTATATAGGATACAAGGTATGGAGAGTTGTTTCTGATATGGTCCTCCGTCCAAAGAGTTAGCACATAACATCAATATATGCTAATATATTATCATCATCATATGGTAATTACAATCAACGTACAATGTTGGATGTTTGGTATCTAACTAACGGTTCCTATGCCATATGACAACTCTAAGTTGGTATAATAAACATAGCAAACATAACATCCATCAAACAATCCTTAAATCACTTGAGTGCATCGGATATAAGATAACTTATATGCCTCAATCAATAGCCAAAGACTTAATCAATGTCTCGGTTTCTCGATGCTCAAATCCATGTCATTTCGTAAGGCTCAGAACTAGACCCATAATCATAATATCCAGGGCAATCCACAGTTATAAGATCTAGACTTAATCATTATTTAGATGGACGTTCCCACATACCCCCTCTATACAAGCACACCGGAAACCTTTGAGTATCAATGAACCACTTGCATGTGTCGCCATAGTAGAACATGGTCAATATTCCATTCTATCCATTTCCATGGTAGAACACAACCATAGTTCCACACATAAGTCCCCAGCATTGAACTCGTCCTTTTAGATCATCATCTCGACTCCCATCACTGGGTCATCATCATTAGTACATCTATAGAAACCTCTCATAATTCATAATCCTCTCGTCGAAGTTCCAAAGTGATCGTATCAAAGTATCACATCAACGCTTCAACATTCAAAATCATTCTTCATTGCACCTTACCACCGAATGAACAAACATGGGCACAAACCTCAAAGTCCATTGCTCGAACCCATATGGACCCCATATGATCACCCCGACCTCAATCATGTCAACACCGACATAACCCACTTAATCAAAAAATGGTTAAGTCACTCAAAACTCGTCTTTAAAGGATGGCCCAAAGTTTTTTCTTTGTTACCCTGAAGCCATGCACCCAATTCCTGAAGCCTCATCAAGTAGGCATACAGTTATCTTCCTTAGCAATTATTTTCTTTAGTCCACGCTCTAGACCCTCTCGTCATTTGCCATGCCTCAAAGCTCAAACCTTTAAGTCCTAAAGCCGCACTTTAAAAAGCCTGAAGCCATCATGTAGGTAGAAAAGTTTTCGGTGGTGAAAATACTTAACCAAATTTTTACCCAACTTCCAAGCACCTCTCGTCCTTAGCCTGACTGAAGCTTCCCGATCTATTCCCCAAAGTCCCTATGCCATTTCCTTGAAGCAACACTAAATTCCACGAAGCACATCTACCATCGACTTGATTTTACACCACCACGGACTTTTTTATTTACCACAAAATTCTATCAAATCCAACCGAGATACTTGCGATTAAAAGTGTAGGGCTTCTAAAAGCACTATATCCCGGTCACATCACATTTTGAGTGCTTTTGCTAACCGAATCACTCAAATGACGATCACTTTCTAGCTATACTAAAACGGGTTAAAAATACAATAAATAACCATATGAAAGCTCTACATTGCATTCAACATCAATACAACCAATCCTAACGCAATTGAAACACATATATTGTCCAAGATCTAGCTCTACGCAAAATGACTAGTGGTTTATCAAATCAGTAAAAAAAATGAATCCAAATATACATTTATATTTTTAAAATCATTTTATAGATGTTGTTAAGGTTGGATCTAAGTTTAACAACGTTTTAACATCTAAAACCACCTTTAAAGCATCATTTTTTCTATATTAAGAAATATAGGATAGTGGGAAGTGTAAAACCACTAACCCAATACCAAAATGCACAAATTTGAAGTTGAACACTGGATGCACGAATTCAAAAATGACCCAAACAATGGTTCATTTTGGCCAGAGAGGACATTAATGAAGGGTCTTACTATTTTTGGGAAGTGTGCAATTAGCATGAGAATGTCCTATCAACCCAACTTAGCAAATTCCTAAAATGGGATTTTGGCTAACCTAAATCTCACTAATTACCCATATGACTATCCAAAAATTTCTAAACTTCAAAAACCCATATATATGGTATGTCTAAATAGCTATTATGACCACTCTGCGAAAAGAAAAACTGCTATATCTTTCCAATGGAAGTGGTCTCAATCCCTAATTCGACTCCAATCAAAAGTTATAGTTCTTGCAGTTTTTCATGGTAAAAAACAACCAATAAACTTTCTAAAGGTCAAAAGTGTCACACTCAACATCACCTACACTTATAGCATCATACAACCCACTCTAAATTTGAAAATAATATTTTGTGATTCTTCGATAAGCAAAATACGAGTCATTACACCTCCTAGGAATTTTCCCCTAAAATTCCAAAATAAAACAAAGTAACGTCAACAGTACTCTGCATGCCTAATAACCTAAAATAATCAACTCTAACATCAAACATGTAATTATAGCAATCAAATAATGTCTATCCCTATCGCAGCATGCAAAGTACTGAACAACTCTACATAAAACATCAATATAATATCAAACGTGAAAGCTAATGATAAAATGGTAATATTACCTAGTGAAGAGCTCCAGATAAGTGGTCCTCATACACTTCTCGGTCCTACATGCAATCACCTTTGCTTTCACCACCCCGTTGAACTTTTACTATCTCCACCGTCTTCCTTCTAAGCTGCTTCATATCACATCCGATAATACGAATAGGTCGATGAGATCTCAAAACTTCTGGTTGAATCTTGATATCATGAAACTGATCTGGTGAAACAGTCACACCTGAGATATGCGCAAACTTCTATAAATGAGAAACGTGGAACACATTGTGCATACCCACCATCTTCTAAGATAAGTCGACTTTGTAGGCAAGGTTCTCAATCCTCTCAAGTATCGTAAAAGGACCTACGAATCTTAGGACCAACTTCCCTTTAGTATCAAATCGAACTACATTCTTTAGTGGAGATATCTAAATAAACACCATATCACCTAGAGAGAACCCCAAATCTCAACATATCTTATCAACGTAGCTCTTCTTACTATACTGAGCAGGTTTCGTTCATGCTGAATGATCTTGATTTTCTCTGATATCTCTCTAATTGTATCTGGCCCCAGTATCAGTTTTTCGCCCCCCTAACCAACATGAAGTAATGTTGCACGGTCAGCCATATAATGCTTCAAATGGTGCCATATTAATGCTAGGCTGATAACTATTTTTTCTTGTGAACTCTACAAAATGCAAGTGATCATCACACGAGCCCCAAAGTCAAGAGTATAAGCTCACAAGAGATATTCTAGGATACATTTCACCCTCTCAGTTTGCACATTAGTTTGTGGATAAGCTAAGCTCAGATGCGGCTCTATCCCTAATGCCTTTTATAAGCTCTTCCAAAACCTGCTAGTAAACAATAGGTCTCGATTACTAATAATACTCTTTGGCATACCATGGAATCACACTATCCATTTCACATATAACACCGCTAGTTTGGATGCCGTTTTGTTTCATTTTATGGGTATAAATCTAGCACTCTTCGTTGATCTATTGACTATGACCAAGATGCCATTGTACCCTCCTCTAGTCCTCTAGTCCACTAATATCTGCTCCTACTACCATTCAGGAATCTCAAGCGGTTGCATTAAACCACTTGGCTTCTTCTGTTCATCCTTCTCTAACAAACAGTTCATGCATTTCGAGATGAATGTCCTAACATCTTTCTTCATTACTTTTTAATAAATGTTGCCTCATATCATGATACATTTTATTACCTTTAGGTTGTATAGTCAATCTCGAATTATGACACTCCTAGAGCACCTCATCCCTCAACCCTTCAGCACCACGTACAAATAATCTCCTATCCTTATGGAGCCAACCACATCGGTCAAGTCAGTATTGCCTCATATCATCTAACTATACTCCACTCTCAATCTTAGCCGTGGTCTCCGCTAGTCTAGCACCATGTCTTTGACTAGTACTGATCCACTCAATCAAAGTATGCCTGACAATCGTACCAGTCAACATCTCCAGCTCCAACTTACATCGAGGCCTAAAGTCATAACCATCGATTAACTCAAGCAGCTTCCACTCTAGGAACATAGCCCTCAAGCTAGCATTTCTTCTACTTAGAGCATTAACGATTTTAATTTCCTTACCAGGCGCATAGGAAATGTCAAATTCGTAGTAGGCCGAGAATCCCAACCATCGTTTCTAAAGAAGATTGAAATCCTTTTGGGAGAAGAGGTACTTCAACTACCTATGATTTGTGAATAACTCAAAACTCTCCCTTAATAAATAGTATCTCAAAATCTTCAAAGCGAATATTATCACTGCTAACTCCAAATCATGAGTGAGATACTTGTTCTCATGCAGTTTTAGTTGTCCACTAGCATATGTGACAACTTACCTTTTGCTTAAAATCCAAATCTAGTCTAGTACCACAGACATTTGTGTATACTATCAACTTTTCATCCCTACTCGGAATGACTAACACCAGTCACTTTTCAACCTCATTTTTAGATTCACAAACACATGCTTGTACCTCATGTCCCTAAAAAAAGTCTGATTCTTCTTCATCAAATTGGTTAATGGTAATGCTACTGTTAGCTCCAAAATTGGTCACTAACCTCGTTCAGAAAGATTGTGTAGAGATATAAGTGATGAAAGTAAATTAAACAGAGAAGACAATTAAATGCAGAAAGTAAGAACACCAAATTTATAGTGGTGCAGCGTAATTGCCTACGTCCACTTTGTTCAACTTTATTGATTTCCTTTATGGTTGATTACAAATACAATTCGTGAATCAAATGCTTGAGTGAAGTGATTGAGTAGAGAAGATGAGTCTTGAAAATGGCAGAATCTCCCCCGTGTTCTCCCTCCAAAAAAGGATCCCTTTCACTGTAACCCTGCCCCTCTATTTATAGGCAAAGATGGGCTGGACTTCCCAAGTGGGCTGATTGCCGAACGCTCCAGCCCGAGTACAGTGGTCGCCGAATGCCGAGCAAGGTTCGCCGAACGATCTGCGCCGAACCATCCCTTCTATGCCGAACGGTATGCTGGTTAGTTGTGTTGAACGTCTCCTGGATGTCGAGTATTACGCCGAACACCATGGGATGCCGAGTACTCTTGTATGCCGAGCAGCCTCGATGCCGAGCGACCTTGTATGCCGAGCAGTCTTGATGCCGAGTACTCTGGTATGCTGAGCGACCTTGTATGTCGAGCAGTCTTGATGCCGAGCAGCCTTGATGCCGAGTACTCTGGTATGCCGAGCAGTCTTGATGCCGAGCAGCCTTGATGCCGAGTACTCTGGTATGCCGAGCAGTCTTGATGCCGAGCAGCCTTGATGCCGAGTACCCTAGTATGCCGAACAGTCTCGATGCCGGACACTAACGGAGGCCGAGTACTATGCCGAGTACTCATGAATGTCAGTTGCTTCGCCGAACACTCCTTGATGCCGGACGCTCTCTGATGCCGAGCACTTATTGCCGAGTACTAGTTGCCTGGTCAAATCCCTAGGAAACACTTGCCTCCCAAAGTGTATCTCGTGGCCAAACGTGGTGCGCTTTGAATCTGGTACAATCTACCTCGGAGGTACCCTCTCGAGAATGCTAGCGAAGGGAGGTGCAAGACGAACAAGCTTGGGATGCCGAACGACACGTTCTGAGCCGAACGTTCCTAGCGTGCCGAACGTCATTCCACCTTGATGCCGAGCGCTCCGGTATTGACCGGTTCTACCGGGTATAGCCCCTTCGACTTCCACCATTCCCCTCTATAAAACCAGGTCCTTCTCTTCTTCTCTCCTTTTACTTGTCTCATTTTACTTCTTATTTCCACCGTTCTCGCAATTCTGTTCAATCGTCCGAATTTGAGACTTAACTACACCATCTCAATCTCTGATCTGCAAACTTAGGTATTTTTCCTCGTATATTCAAACGAGATGTTCGAACTATGTCGTGTAGAGGGTTTTTGTATAGCTTGTCTGCATTGCCGAATGACATAGCGTGGAGGAGTTAGGAGTATGTCCACTTATCGTCTTAGTTTCCTCGTGTTGAATCGAGGTCAAAGGGAAGAAAAAGAAAGAAGGTGTTGGAGGGGGTAATGGCGCCGTTCGCTGCTCCGGCGCGTGTGGTCATGTGCCGGATGGTGTAATGGTTATTTGCCGAACGGTACCTTGGCCGGACAATGCCAGGCCGAACGCTCACTAACATGTCAAACTATAATTGAGCCGAACGAACTAAAGCCGAACAATGCCCAAATGCCGAACGACTGACACGCCGAACATTGACTTCAGACCGAACGTCGAATCCAGCCGAACAATCCTTAGGTCGAACCGTGACTTTAGCCGGACAAAACAATCACCGAACATTCCCTAGGTCGAACAATGTCTTCTAGCCGAACAAATACAATTGACGAACACTTGACATGCCGAACAATACAATTGCCGAACAACTGACATGCCGAACAATACAATTGCCGAACACTTTACATGCCGAACAATACAATTGCCGAACACTTGACATGCCGAACAATATAATTGCCGAACAACTGACATGCCGAACAATACAATTGCCGAACACTTTACATGCCGAACAATACAATTGCCGAACACTTGACATGCCGAACAATATAATTGCCGAACACTCTTTAAGCCGAGCCTAACACAGCCGAACACTATACTTAGGACGACGAACATTACTTAAATGCCGATCAGTATAAATGTTAAACTACACTTAGGCCGGTTACTTTAGAAATCATATGTCTTTTGAACCTGGAACTGTAATCACCTCAAGGCGGGCTTTTGAGACGGTCAGCGATGACGGTCTTCGAAGGCGATGATTCGAAGCTAATTATTATATCTTTTTAAAACATTCCTATTGTCTGTACACAATTGCTTGCACTAGTTCACACACCACCTGGGGGGAAAACTCGTGTTGCTAATTCTAACGCTCAACGTTTTTCAAGTATAGCTTTCTCAAGCATTTAGCCAGGTTCATTATTTATTCGGGATGTCGAGAAAATCTAGTTCTGCCACCATATCTGACAGACCTGGGCCGTCAGCAAGGCAAGGAGCCGCTGATTCTTCTAACCCGTCTATCTCTCCCGCCCATAATTTGGCGCCCGATGCTCTGGAGTCAACCATCTTACTGGACAATCTGATCGATTCTCAAGCTTCGAAGATCAACGAGCCTGCTCTACGACGGATATGTTCCATTCACGGGATTCCCTTTGCTGACGTGTTAGTTCCTTCGAGACACGACCGCCCTCATCTGCCCCCAGTCGGGTACACAGCCTGCAACAAGTTCATGTGTTGGATGGGCAGCGTGCCTCCATTCAACTTATTTCTCCGGGATGTGCTGCAGTATATAGACATTGCTCCGTCGCAGCTGCACCCAAATGGCCATGCGTTCCTATACGGGACTTATTTACTTTTCATGGCCGTCTTCTCCAGACCTCCAACCCCCGATGATATCCGATACATTTATATGTTCAAGAGACGGAAAGATAGCCCTTCCTTCATGTTCCTCGAGCCATACCACAAGTGCCAGATCTTGACAGGGGCCTGTAGCAAATTCGCCCTGTACAAACAGGAATGGTTCTATGTGCGCTGCCCGTCTGGTTTTGCTAGGAGATGGGTTGAAGGCAGTAAGTCTCTCTGCTGAATCGTTATTCGTATTTAATTGGAGTCATGTTTTTCCTAACTCTCCGTTTCATCTTTTCAGGTATCAGCCCACGCCCGGAAGGCCGAGGATATTCTGATGCTGTCGATGCGATTAGAGCTCTTCCGGCCGAGGATCGAGATATCCGAGCTATCATTTCAAATGACTCGCTGTCCGGGTTTGGCTTGCTGGCTCCTGGTCGTCGGATCAGCCTTCCAGAAGGTGTTACAATTCCCAAACCTTCATCTGGTAAAGGGAAAAAACTTGCCGGACCGTCGTCGCGTCGCGTTCCCGACGCGCATGAAGAAGGCGAGCGCAAAGAGGATGATGCCCCCGAAACTCAGGGCGAGAACGTGGGTCCCGCTTGGAATCCGGCAATCGAAGTTCAGGATATTGAGACATCATCCTCCCCTTCGAAGGGAAAGAAGAAGTTGGCATACACGGTTCAAAAGGAGAAAGTTGATGGCACCTCAAAAGTTATGCCTACCCCTCCTGAGAAAGAGGCTTCTTCGCAGCATCTGGAAAGTTCCTTGAGAGGTCTATCGAACCTTTCTATTCCCGAAGACATACTTAATTACGGGTTCGATGATCCTGAAGCTCTCAAATTCTCTTCGCCCGCTAGAGGCAACGTAGGAGTTCAACTCCCGGCTCAAAGAGACAATACTCCGATTAGCAAAGATAAACGAACGGGTCCGTCGGGGGGACACTTAGGACACACACGCACATGCGCATTCCATCATATACTTCAAGTCTTTTTAATTCGCGAATTCTCCTTAACTCGTTGTTATCTCCCTTCTTTGCAGGTGATATGGGCCGCTCACACGGACTTGATCGCCTTCAGGGGTCTTCTATATTCCATCACTCTGGACGGGATTCCGGTTCAGGCAGACGCCGGGACCGAGGTGATTATGAAGATAGGGACAATCGTCCGCGCGAGTTGTCTCACCGCAAGAAAGCGCACTACCAATCTTCCCAGTCCCACGATCTTCCTCCTACAACTGAGCCGGATAAAGAGAAGTCTTTGCAGAAGGGTTATCAGTCTGATGCTGCTCGAGAACAACATTCCAGTTCATCGAGTACGAGGCAAGTTCGAGAGCCGCGTAAAAGAACGGAATTCTCTAAGCCTCCTCCTCCTACTCCTGCCGTGGACCCAACTGTTGCGGAAAAGATGGTCGACCTTAAGGCCAAGTTTCCGAAGATCTGTTTTGACGGTTTGAAATTTCTCCCGGCCATCCATCACATTCCTGGGCACGTGAAGCAAAGTGCCATTGCCTGCAACAATGACGTCTATGTTCAACATGACGCATTCGTGCACTTGGTGGAGAAGATCTCAGAAGTATCTGTCGAGCGTCAACACGAGATTGACCGTCTAAATCTGGAGGCTGGCAGCGATAAGAAAATCATCAAACTCCAAGATGAAGAACTCGCCTCTTATAAGTCAAAGCTAGAAGCCGCTGAACAAGGTGCAAAAGATACTGCTGAGGCAGTTACTCGCTTAGAGGTGGCTCACAAAAAGGAGCTTGACGAAGCAGTTCAGCGCAGCGGCGCCCTTGCCCTAGAAAAGGACTCTGTCCAAAAAGAAAGGGACGCGCTCGCTATTCAAGTCAAAGAGCTGAAAGAACAACTCTCCAAGGAGAAAGAAGACAAAATAGCCGCTCAGGAAGAATCACAGCGGTATTGTGATGAGATTGTTGCTACCCGACTCCTGAAGGCAAAGCTCGACGGTGAACTTGCCGGGGTTGAGAAAATGAAGGATGAGGCCCGTGAGGAGGGCAAAAGAATGGCTATGGAGGAGCTTGATTCTCGCCTTGAGGCGGCCGCAGAGGCCGGCAGGGAAGAGGTCAAAAGTATGTTTGACCCGTTGATCGCCGAGTACGGAGCCCGCGTCCTTATGCACCGCGACCTAACATTCTTGGGTGACGGCTACCATGAATCCCTGGCTGAGGCATGGGAAACTCTGATAAAGATCAAGAAAGTCGAGTCAGGCTCCGAAGAAATCGACGAGGATGCATTGGTGAAGGAGTTCCTGAGGGGGAATGAGCCATCGGATTTATCCGCAGCATTGGCTCTTTATGGCAAAGGCTCTTCCCCTTCGAAAGAGAAGAATGACGAGGCTGGCCCGTCAGAGGCCGACGCTACTACTCCTCACATCGCCGCTCCTTATGCTGCTCAATCGGCTGGTCGGTCGACGCTTGATCCATTCGAGCAGCATGCCAGTTACGATCTCGAAGATCCCGGGCTCGGCGTTCATGTGCTGTCACCTATCCTGGAGGGTGAAACCCCGCGCGCCACCGATAGTCAACCTGATCCTGGTAGGAGATTCTTCTTTCTCTAGAAGTCGAAGAGATCCCGTCATTTTTCAGCAGTGGTTATTCGTTCTAATGCCCACTTCTTATGTTTTCGTGCAGGTTGTTCTGACGCTGAGCTAACTCCGAGGAGCGATGACGCCAAGGAGGAAGCGGGGAAAACAAGCGACGTTGCTCACGCAGGGGTGACTCCCGGGGCAGACGCTCAAGTGATCGGGGCGCTTGATGATGACAAACTTGATACTTCGTCTCCTGCCGAAGGAAGCGACGAAGTTAAAATCACTGGCGCCTCTGAACATACTTCAGAGATGAGCATGAAGGACCGTCTCGCCGACGAGGAGAAGAGAAAAGTCAAAGTCAAAGTTGAATCCGAAGTCCTGGAACTCACTGACCCGCGGAACAGACCTCTGAAAATCATTCTCCCGGGCAGGTCCAAACCACTAGATGTTCCGTCTCCTACTCCTGACTCCGTCTCTCTAGCAAGAAAAAAGTCCAAGAAAAAACGTGAGGGAGAGGATTCGTCGGAAACACCCAAGGCAGACAAGAAGAAGAAGTCGAAGAAATGATCGATGCACTTGTTCAACAAGTTTCTGCTTAAGTTTGTAATTGTTTCTATCTTCCATAACTTGTAGTTTGTATAGGCCCGAATTTTGTAGGAGTGATCTTGTTTCCCCATTTTGGACTTATCGAATAAAATTTTAGTTTCTTCTTGTTTGAATGATTCTCTTGTCTTTATTTGGTTTGCTGACACTGTGCTCCGAGGACTTGGAGACTTAAGACTGTTCATACTCTAGTCCGTGCTCTGGGGACTTAGAGTACTCCGCTCTGCACTCTGGGGATTCGGAATTTGGAAATCGTTTATACTCTAGTCCGCGCTCTGGGGACTTAGAGTACTCCGCTCCGCACTCTGGGGATTCGGAGATTGGAAATCGTTTCTACTCTAGTCCGCGCTCTAGGGACTTAGAGTACTCCGCTCCGCACTCTGGGGATTCGGAGATTGGAAATCGTTCATACTCTAGTCCGTGCTCTGGGGACTTAGAGTACTCCGCTCCGCACTCTGGGGATTCGGAGATTGGAAATCGTTCATACTCTAGTCCGCGCTCTGGGGACTTAGAGTACTCCGCTCCGCACTCTGGGGATTCGGAGATTGGAAGTCGTTTATACTCTAGTCCGCACTCTGGGGACTTAGAGTACTCCGCTCCGCACTCTGGGGATTCGGAGATTGGAAGTCGTTTATACTCTAGTCCGCGCTCTGGGGACTTAGAGTACTCCGCTCCGCACTCTGGGGATTCGGAGATTGGAAGTCGTTTATACTCTAGTCCGCGCTCTGGGGACTTAGAGTACTCCGCTCCGCACTTTGGGGATTCGGAGATTTGGAATCGTTCGTACGAGTCTGTACGTCGCGCAGAATAATGTAATTTATCATCCAATTAAGAGATATAGAAACTTCATAGAAAATGTGGCTTCAAGCCTTTATTAATGAAAATCAACTAAATTGCTCGATTACAACTTCAAAAGGAAACTAAGTCATTATTGAATGGAAACATGCAGAAAACAATAGTGCCTATAACAAGAAAGGGAAACATGCTAAATGTAATAGTGCCGCAAATGTTCACTGTTCCATGCTCGGGGGAGTGTCGCGCCATCAACGGTCGCTAGCTTGAATGTTCCTTCTCCAAGCTTCCGTTCAATGGCGTATGGACCTTCCCAGCTGGGATTCATGCGTGATGGTACCGGGAAGACTCGTTTCAGAAAGAGATCTCCCACATCAAAGATTCTTGGGCGGACTCTGCCGTCATAGTAACGCTTGACTCGATGTCTATGCGCCGCCGCCCTTAATTCAGCTTCTTCCCGCTTTTCATCGATGCAGTCCAGTGATTCCAGCAAGAGGTTTTGGTTCGTCTTGGGATCGTAGTATGTCACTCGGTGCGATGGAACTTCAAGTTCCACGGGTATAACGGCTTCAGAGCCGTATGCCAAGGCGAACGGAGTGTGGCCGGTTGCGGACTTGTGGGTAGTTCTATACGCCCATAATGCCGTCGGGAGTTCATCTACCCATTTGCCTCCAACCTTCTCCAGACGCTTCTTTAGTATGGACTTGATTATTTTGTTAACGGCCTCGACTTGTCCGTTAGCTTTTGGGTGTGCAACGGCGGCGAACTTTTTCTCGATGTCGTACTTTAAACAGAACTCTTTGAACTCTCTACTTTCGAATTGCGTTCCGTTGTCTGTAATGATGGTGCGTGGAAGGCCAAAGCGGCATATAATGTTTCGTACAACGAAGTTAATGATCTTCTTAGAGGTGATAGTGGCCAAAGGTTCTACCTCAGCCCATTTTGTGAAATAGTCGACTGCAACTATTGCGTATTTCGCACCACCTTTGGATAGAGGCAAAGAGCCGATTATGTCGATTCCCCAGATCGCAAATGGCCAAGGACTGATCATTTGTGTGAGTTCCGTTGACGGAGCCCTCGGGATTTTTGCATATCTTTGACACTTGTCGCATTTTCTTGCGTAGTCCGCGGCATCCCGGTTTACGGTGGGCCAGTAATACCCATAGCGGAGGATCTTCTTTGCTAGCGTTTGCCCCCCAGTATGGTCGCCGCATTCCCCTTCGTGGACTTCCCTCAAGACTCGCTTTGTTTCATCATGAGCGATGCACCGTAACAATGAGACTGAGAATCCTTTCCGGTACATGGATCCATCCTGCATTACGTACCGCGCAGCCTTTCGAAGGACCTGTCGTCTTTCGCTTCTTTTTTCTGGTAAAGCCCCGGTTGTCAGGTACAGTTTGAATGGGGTTATCCATGAGTCCTTCTCGATCTCTGTTTCCAACACGCGATCGATTTTCATCTCGTCTACACTCGGGGCATGCAAGACTTCAACGGGATACAATCCCATTTGTTGAACATCGTCGGTACTTGCGAACTTAGCCAACAAGTCGGCTTCTTTGTTTTGTTCTCGCGAGATATGTGAAATGTCATAACGCTCAAGATTTGATAGTAGTTCCTGGACCTGAACGAGGTACGGAGCAAGCTTTCGTCCTTTTGCTTGGTAGTCTCCTCGTACTTGGTAAACCACTAACTGCGAGTCACAAAAGATTTCGACTGATTCGATCCCGATTTCTTTGATGAGCTTCAAGCCAACGATCAGTGCTTCATATTCAGCTTCGTTGTTCGTAGCCGGGAAATCGAGCTTCAGGGCATAACAGATTGATCGGTTTTTCGGAGTTATAAGAACTACGCCCGCGCCGGAGCAACGGTCGTTTGATGCACCGTCAGTGTATAATTTCCATCGAATGGGGGGAATGATGTCGTGATCGTCCGGTTTGATGGGTATGGTAAATTCAGCGATGAAGTCTGCTAACGCTTGCCCTCGGATGGCTCTTCGTGGTAAGTACGCGATATCGAATTGGCTCAACTCGATGTTCCATTTTAGCAATCTTCCAGAAGTTTCCGGTCGTTGAAGTACCTGCCTCAGGGGTTGATCGGTATAAACGCCGATTGAATGCGCTTGAAAGTATGGGCGCAGCTTGCGTGATGCAATCACCAAGCAATAAGCCAATTTCTCGATTTTAGGGTAATTCTTCTCTGCCCCCGTTAAACGCTTGCTAACATAATATACCGGCTTCTGGACTCGATCCTCCTCACGAACCAAAGCTGCGCTTATCGCATGAGGGGATATAGGCAAGTAAACGTACAACATCTCATGGTCAACTGGTTTAGATAGCATTGGTGGGCTCTCCAGATGCCTTACCAGGTTCTGGAATGCTTCCTCGCAGCTAGACGTCCATTCAAAATTCTTCTTTCCTTTCTTTATTATGTCAAAGAACGGGATGCACTTGTCAGTTGCCTTGGATATAAATCGACTCAGCGTAGCTACTTTTCCGTTCAAGCTCTGTACCTGCTTTATAGTCCTGGGCGCTTGTACATCTCGAATGGCTTGGATCTTTTCTGGGTTGGCTTCGATTCCCCTAGCGTTGATGATCAATCCTAAAAACTTCCCTGATGCAATGCCAAAAGAACACTTCAGCGGGTTGATCTTCATTCCATAGAACCTGAGTATGTTAAACATTTCAGCTAAGTCTTGAATGTGGTCGTTTGACCGCCGTGACTTCACGAGCATGTCATCCACATAGACTTCCATGGTTTTGCCCAGCTGGTCCTTGAACATTCGATTCACCAGACGTTGGTAAGTTGCTCCAGCATTCTTTAATCCAAAGGGCATCACTACATAGCAATACAGCCCGACATTTGTAACGAAGCTGGTGTGTTCTTGGTCCGGAATATGCATTTGGATTTGGTTGTATCCTGAGTACGCATCCATGAATGACAATAATTCGTGTCCTGCTGTGGAATCGACCAACTGATCGATCCTAGGCAACGGGAAACTGTCCTTAGGGCATGCTTTGTTCAAGTCGGAATAATCTATGCAAGTCCTCCATTTCCCATTCGCCTTCTTTACTAGCACGGGGTTGGAGACCCACTCCGGGTAGAGGGCGTCGTGGACGAACCCATTTGCTTTGAGTTTGTCCACCTCCTCTCCAAGAGCGGCGGATCTCTTCGGATCCATTCCTCTCCTCTTTTGCTTGACTGGGACGTATTTCGGGTCTATGTTCAACATATGACTCGTGATGGCGGGGGAAATCCCACACATATCAGAATGCGTCCAGGCGAAAACATCAAGGTTTGCCCGGAGGAAATCGCTAAGGTCTTCAGTCATTGCGGGGCCTAACTGCGATCCGATCTTCAGTATTCGCGAAGGGTCGTCACGACTAACTGAGATGTCAATTGTTAATTCAGCCGGTGCCGCCTTCTCTTTCCTGGGTTTCTCATCATCGTCTCTCGGATCTATATCTCCGTAGACCCGAGAATTATGCCCGAGCCAGGGCTCGGGCACTACTTGTCAATTATTCGTATTGAGGATGCGGACGGGATTGTCCGCAACCTTTCCTTTCTCCCTCCGATGGGCCTCTCGGAGCTCGGCCACATAACAAGAACGACCAGCTACTTGGTCACCGTGAACAATGCCTACTCCTTTGTCAGTCGAAAACTTCAAAGTCAAACACCACGGGGCTAGTGCCGCCCTAAATTCAGCCAAGGCCGGCCGACCCAAGAAAACATTATACGGAGAGTCCACATCCAAAACTACAAAGGGTAGAATTCGTACCCTCCGGCGCTCGCCTTGTCCCAGTTCAACTGGTAACTCGACATATCCTACCGCATCAGTCGCAGCGCCGTTAAAGCCGTGGATACGAGCTTTGGATGGTTTCAAGTCTTTTGTCTCTAGCTTCATCTGATCATAGGCCTTCTTGAAGATGATGTTGACTGAACTTCCACAATCAATCAAAATTCTTTTTACATATGCTGGTCCAATTGTGGTAGATATGACCATGGGATCAACGGTCGAAGCCTCTACCTAATCAGCGTCTCTGTTCCTGAACACAATATCGTCTGTCATCACACGCTGCTGCTTAGCAGGGGCCCCGTCCTCTACGTTCGAACAGCACTCAAAATCTGCATGCTTCAAGGAGCTTGCATATCGTTCCATCTCTTGCCAGTTCTTATCTACGGGATGAGGTCCGCCGATAATTGTATTTATGACCAGTCTTCCAACAGTCCGAGTAGGCTCCTCAGGATGACGTGGAGCTGGTGCACGACCTGGGTTGGACGTTGCCTGTCCTCCTTCCTGTGGATCCTTTACGAATTCTTGTAACTTCTTTTGTCTGATCAATTTCTCGATAGCATCATGCAGGTGTCTGCATTCTTCCGTGTTGTGTCCATAAGTTTCATGGAAGCGGCAATATTTCCCAGTCCGCTTCTGTTCTTCAGTTGATTCTTTTGGACGTGGTTTTCTGTACTGAAAAGTATTGCAGGTGGATAGGTAAATGTTCTCAAGTGGGGCGTTTAGCGGAGTGTACTCGCTGTAACTTGGAATTCTCGACTTCCACTTTCCCGCTTCTTTCCTCTTTCCTTGACTTCTTCCTCCGGACTTGTAATGACCCGCCACTCATTCTACAGAATGATGTATCATCAATAAGAAAGAAAGGGGTAGAAAATAGAAAAGAAGAGAAGAAAGAAGAAACAACAACAACGATCTCACATCGGAACGAATAAATTATTTTAATAACATAAAGAAACTATTACATAGTATACAACACTTATCAGAGTTTTCACAACTATGCAACACATGCTAGACAGTTATAAACATCTGTCTAGACATTACAACTCAAATACAATACAAATACTATCACAGATATCAACACAGCGGAATACTATATCTATGAACGCCGAAGCCTCCTGCTCCATTGCTCCTCCAGAATATTCGTCAAAGCTAAATCTGAATCCCTTGGCTACTCGTAAAAATTTGAGTACCCAAGAGTTTATAAAACAGAAATAAACACTTGGGTCAGACATGGGTCTGGTGTGAGTAACAGGTTAAACTTGCTTAACTTCAAAACCTTTAGAAAGAAAAGGTATCACGTAAGACTCCCCACAAATAAACATGGGTAAGTTTTTACCTTACGCTAACCAAAACATTTGATAGAAAATCCAGTTATATTATAATAGGGTCTAGGGTTTTCAAATAAATATGAAATAGCTGAAATTGTTACATTATTAAATTCCAGCATACTAGCCACAAAGTGGGTTATACAATCAAAACCGTAAGGGCACGTAGGAAGAATGGGTTTCCATACAATGGCAGGGCTACTGGGGTACCGCCCGTCACAGTACGTGGCCTAGATCACCGTACTGAGGAGTACGCCCGCTCCCCTGCAACACAAAGCCGGAACCATCCCTTACTGGATAATTCCGAACAAGATAACCCCGTAGTTGGCGCGACCAACCACACACTAAGCCGAATATAAAAGAAAAGGGACCTCTAGACAGGGATCTATCTTGCTCTCACTGGGTGCTACCCACGAAGCCTTGCTGCACCTCCCCTGTTTTAGCCATTCCCGGTTGATGAGGCTTGAGGTTACGATTACCTTTAATCAGAACATATCACTTAGAATGCTCATCGTCCGCCTGACGATGTGCTGAAAGCATTCAATCCATACAAGTTCGTTCCGGGTTCGAACGAAACCGAAGGCATTATCTCGTTACACTCGTTTTGGAATCACCCTCAGAGTTAACGACAATAACC
Source organism: Allium fistulosum (assembly GCA_030737815.1). Classification (NCBI taxonomy): domain Eukaryota; kingdom Viridiplantae; phylum Streptophyta; class Magnoliopsida; order Asparagales; family Amaryllidaceae; genus Allium; species Allium fistulosum. The sequence continues at coordinate 430,557,062 of CM060903.1, read as the reverse complement.
CTTGCACTCTGAATCTTCATCTTCACTTGAGATTCACGACCTATCGTAAATTTGGATCGATGTGGTATTCGGGTCTCCAGACCTGGAATTCCGGTATACGGAAACCCGATCCCGGTCTCATCGAAATCCAAAACGTATCTTTTAAGGGCCAAGTTGTTTTAAGGTTAAAACAATTCAATTCTTATCTATACTACACACAGATAGATAATTCAATAGATAATCTACATTATCATCCCAAACAGATAATTCACATTATCATTATAATTCAACCAAACATCCATATCATATATCAATCATATCTCATCAGAGATATCAAACAATGAAATACATTCAATCTCATTCATCCATCCTTAAGCAATGATTTATATCATCTAATTAATTTAAAGTGAATTAAACTAATTACTTCATTCTATAAATCCTGCTTACTTAATTATTAATTAAACCAATTAATTAATCATTACTCTAAGTATCCATCTAAATTAATCATTCCTGATTAATTACCCTTTAATTACTTTAAGTAATTAATACTTAATTAATTTCACAAATTAATTATCTTAAACCATTACAGTAATTAATCTTTAATTACTTCATTAGTTAATTAACTATACTTGATTACATTAATCCTTAATTAATTACTTTAATCACTTATTTTTGATTAATTAAATTAAATTAATCAACCCTTAATTACATTATTAATTATCCTTAATTATTTCTTTAAATTAATTATTCCATTTAAATTAATTACATTAAGTAATTAAACTTTGCTAAACCACATTTATTAATCAGTCTTGATTTATCCCATTCAGTAATTAACTACTCTTAATTACTTCACTTAATAAATTAATTACTCCTTTAATTAATTATCTCAATTAATCCTTTGATTAATTATACAAAGTAATTAAACTCAAATTACTTTCATTAAACCATCCTTAGTTAATTACATCCACTAATTAACTTTAATTACTTTCCTAAGTAATTACACTTCACTAATTACATTTAAGTAATTATATTTATCATATCTCTAAATGATTATCTTAAATTAATTTAATTAATTAATTTAACTTAATCAAATTTATTTAATTAATTACCATAAGTAATTAATTTCTTTAATTACTTCCATTAAGTAATTATACTTAACCAATTCATAAATGATTTTCATTTATTAATTAATCTAATTGATTATCAAAATTAATCCCATTTATTAATTATTAAATAATCCCTAATTAATGATCCTCATTAATTATTTAACAATTCTTTAATTACTTTCTAAATTAAAGTATTTACCTTTCAACTACTTTAATTATTATTAATAAAGACTTTAAAACATTTTACTTTAAAAATCTTTCTTTTGATTCATTTTAAATTAAAGATTTAAAATAAAATACAACTCAACTTTAATCAATTTTAAATCAAATTACAAAATCTTTTTAAATCAAATGTTAAGAAAACTTAACATTTAAAAGATTTCAACCAAATTATTTAAATTCAAACCCTTTTAATTATATATTTTAAATGCTTTAAATTTGGTAAAACATTATAAATTTTATAATCTTTATTTATTCAACCTGGATACAAACTTAAATTGAATCCATACTTTAAAATCTTGATTTAAACTTTGCTTTTTATAGATCTGTACATTTTCTTTAGAATATGAAATCTGGTTATCAAGACAAAATAAAACCCGGGACAAACTCAAGTAAATCAAGCAAAAACCCCAAGCTATCCCCGTGTCACTCGCGTTCCACTCACGCTTCGAGTCGCACTCTTGTTTTCCCGAGACCATTCCCGAGCACGATGCTTCTTCTCAATATTCCATTCATTCCAGATATCACCGTGCACACGTGCACGTGCACGTCGTTCGACGTCGCTTCGACCAATCATCTGAACGTCGACCAGTCCCCCTTAGCCTCGACATTCCAACTATCAACCCAGAAACCCATCTTCATCATCGAAACGAAAACGAGCTTCCTCGTCAAAAATAATCTGGCACTAATCTGATCGGAATCACCAACCACCGATGGTCACGACCTCGAGAACACTCGCCAACTTCGCCGCAGCTTCGCCACGCCTCCAGCAATCTTTTCCCCCTATCGCGAACGATTCCGGTCCCCTATCCACGTCGAAACTGCTTCGACAAACCAGACAATCAAAACTCCACCTAAAGCCCTAGTTCATCTCGTTCCGATCACCACAGCCAAAAATAAAATCAACTACAATTTTTCCAGTGATCATCAACCTATAAGCTACCTTCGATAACAAGCACGAACTTCAATTCATCGTTGATCGACGCAGATTAACGATAAACCCAAATTAGCCCAACCCAGATTATCTCAACTAATGCAAAACTAAAAATCAAGACTTTTATCTCTAAATTCATTATTGACAATAATAAATCAGATTATAAATTAAACTCAGGAAATTAAGATGTTTTAATTTTCTGGTTAAATTGATTTCTACTGTAAAAACAAAATTTCAAACTATAAACTAAATAATTTCACCTGAAAACTATTTTGTTAAACAAATTTGCATTGTAAAATCATTTTCTATTTTATGTTCAAAGCCAGACACAGATTGAGAAGAAAGATATTTGTTTTTCTTTTTCTTTGAACTTGGTTCCTAGTCTGTTAATCAAAACAGAGAAATGAATATCCTTTTACAGGCATGCATCCGGATATATATACACATCACATCATATATATACATGCATTCATACATATAAACATAAGCATCCATATTCCTATACAATCCATCACAAACATCTATATATAATCACAGTTTTTAAACTGTTTTAAAAGAGATTTACTCACTTGATAAATAACAGGGAATAGGTTTTTTATGTGTAAACTGACAGGCTCATATATATTTATACTAATTCATATAAATTCAAATTAAAATCTACAATACAAGCCAATATTATCACATGCAAACATATATCATATGCTTTAAGTTTTAAAAATGAAAGTTACTCACCTTTTAAAAGTGAACAGAGAAACTTTCCAGGTGAAAAGCTTTTGAATTTAAGATCTGAATGTCTTTGCTATTAAAACTTGAATATTTGATTTGGAGACTTGCATGCATGCTCTAAAATCTTGCTTTGTTTAGATGTTGCTCTAGATCAGGTTGCTTACTTTCAGATTCGAAAAGAAGAAATTGCAGTCTTTGTTTTGAGATTGAAGAAATGGTTATCGGGTTTTAGATCTTGAAAAGGATTTGAATTGCAGATTGTTTTTAGAGAGGAAGATAGATTTGTTATGAGGATTTTGAATTGAGAGTAAGTTAATTTACCGATTTGTTAAGAGAGGAATTTATATTCAGTTTTTCTTAGTTTTAGGAATGAAGATCAGAAAGGAAATGAAGATAAAGAAAAATGTTTATATAAGCTGAAAATAATTTCTTAAAAATAAAAGAAAATAGAAATTTAAAAGATGGACACTTGTCTTTCTCATATCTTAATTTTACAACACATGTTACTATTAAGCTTTATATAATTACACTTGTCTTCTAAGTAATTCATATTTATTTAAATGTAAATAAAAGCCTTTTCTTAATTTATAAATGCTTATTTATATATATATATATAAGTTACTTAAAAGAAAATAAAACTAATTATATATAAATAAAAGCTTATCCATATATTTATACAAATCCAAAACTATTTAAATATTACCTCTCAAATTCTAAATTCAAATTCAAATTAAATTTTAGAAATCTAATTTAAAGTTAATTTAAAACAACACATTCAATTTAAAAATAACAATTCTATTTTATTAAATTTTTAAAGTATAAAATTCACTAATTAAATATTCATTTAATTAGATTATTAAACCAATTCAAATTTTATTATCAAAGATTATCAATTTAATTATTTAAACAGATTATTAAATTGATATTGCCCTAAATTTCCGGGATATTACATTCCTCCCCCCTTAAAATAATTTCGTCCCCGAAATTTAAAACAAAGGTAATTTAATAATCTATTTAAATCACAAACAAATATTATCATCCATATGCTAACAACCATAGCAACCAATCATCCAAACAAACAATTCTAACTATCCAGCCAAAATTCTGAATAGAATTTCCTCGAGTTTCCCCAAGTATATATATACCGGGATACTCGCTCTACAAACAATCCAAACAACCAATACTACTAAGCTATAGAGCTCCTACTCATCTAGATCTACAAAACTAAACAGAATATCAGACTACAGACGAGTCTGACTCAACAACCAATTCCTCCAGAACTGCTCGTTCTATAACCAGAGATAGATCAAATACGTACTCCCTCAGAGATACGTAAAATATATTGAATTCCAGTTATCCAAACTGACCATTCAATCCAGTAGATCAAAGCTTTTATCCAAATCAAAACATAGAAAAGATCCAAAACAACTCGGAGCTGACTTCCGAGACTTACCCAATCTTATAGCTCCCTTTAATCAGAGAAAAACTTCACAACAACGAAGTCTCCAACTTCGAATTTCAAATTCCTTCGTCTCTTATCCACAAAATCTTCAGACGATCTCGGCTTCCTACAAATCCTTTCTGATCAGCTCAACCTTCGACGATGCTTCTAGAAACAAACTAGACCAAAAATAACCCGACAAAATGATCCTCTCAAAATCTACCCATAATCCAAAACACAAATCTACTCACAAACATCAGAAGACCGAACTAACTTCTCCTATCTGGAAATGACAAACATATGCACTCGCCAAACTACTTCCGCTGCACCATTCTGATCTGGAGTAGAATGAAAATGTTGATGAAGAACACGAGCAAAGACTGGACAACACATCCCAGAAAATCTCAGATAACTCAAGAGAACACTCAACTATCGCAAGTCACTTTTGCGATCAACCCAACCTATTTCCAAAGAAAACTGTTCTCTCTTAACAAATCAGAACAGCTCATACTTAACTATCCAATCCATCGAAGAAATGGATCCATTCTGCTGCTTCTGAACTTCAACTTCAGAAAAACTGCTCAGCCAGAAAACTTTCCTGCCAACGCACAGAATACTCCGAGTTGCACTGCTGCCACAGATGCCAAAGATTCCCAAATCAAAGCTCTTCGAGAAACTCGAACCTCAAACAAAACAGAAACACCATGCTTAACTCAGCCACAACACCGAAGCAGACACACTTCATTAACTTGTTCCAAAGAAAACATCTTCGGGAACATCCATAGTCACTGCATCTCATCACACAGCTACTTCTTCCAGAAGATACCAAGATACTATCACTCGCTTCTGCCCAACTGACAAATCCAACTCTACTCATCCAACTTCAAAGATAAACTCCGAACCTTAACAGGTTTCCTTCAGAGATTGTGAAATCCTTACACAACTGTAAAGTTCACTCGAGACGGTATTAGGTTTACAGTCTCGACAGATACTCTTCCAACCTCAACACTCAGACTCCTAATCCTAGATGATAAATTATTATCATCTCAACCAATCATTACAAATACCATATACATTTAAAATGATACTTTTTATATATAGAAAATATATCTGGGTAAAATTATTTCATCTACCTTTTTAAAACAATATTGTGTCCGTTGGCCTGGTCCAAGTGTTTAGAGATCCCTATCAATAACGTTAGCTACTCGTATTGACCAGAATCCATATACCACTCAACCGATCAATTAACATAATATAAAACCATTTTATATAACTAACAAATACGCGCTCTCGTATATATATACTCAGACTCAACAGGTTGCTACAGATCCTATCTCTAATGAACAATCCTTCCGAACCTAGGTATTCACTCAACCTAGTGTTCTGATATTCACTTAACCAAAAGCTTAGGCATTCGCTCAACCTATGCTCTGATACCACTGTAATGACCCGCCACTCATTCTATAGAATGACGTATCATCAATAAGAAAGAAAGGGGTAGAAAATAGAAAAGAAGAGAAGAAAGAAGAAACAACAACAACGATCTCACAGCGGAACGAATAAATTATTTTAATAACATAAAGAAACTATTACATAGTATACAACACTTATCAGAGTTTTCACAACTATACAACACATGCTAGACAGTTATAAACATCTGTCTAGACATTACAACTCAAATACAATACAAATACTATCACAGATATCAACACAGCGGAATACTATATCTATGAACGCCGAAGCCTCCTGCTCCATTGCTCCTCCAGAATATTCGTCAAAGCTAAATCTGAATCCCTTGGCTACTCGTAAAAATTTGAGTAACCAAGAGTTTATAAAACAGAAATAAACACTTGGGTCAGACATGGGTCTGGTGTGAGTAACAGGTTAAACTTGCTTAACTTCAAAACCTTTAGAAAGAAAAGGTATCACGTAAGACTCCCCACAAATAAACATGGGTAAGTTTTTACCTTACGCTAACCAAAACATTTGATAGAAAATCCAGTTATATTATAATAGGGTCTAGGGTTTTCAAATAAATATGAAATAGCTGAAATTGTTACATTATTAAATTCCAGCATACTAGCCACAAAGTGGGTTATACAATCAAAACCGTAAGGGCACGTAGGAAGAATGGGTTTCCATACAATGGCAGGGCTACTGGGGTACCGCCCGTCACAGTACGTGGCCTAGATCACCGTACCGAGGAGTACGCCCGCTCCCCTGCAACACAAAGCCGGAACCATCCCTTACTGGATAATTCCGAACAAGATAACCCCGTAGTTGGCGCGACCAACCACACACTAAGCCGAATATAAAAGAAAAGGGACCTCTAGACAGGGATCTATCTTGCTCTCAGTGGGTGCTACCCACGAAGCCTTGCTGCACCTCCCCTGTTTTAGCCATTCCCGGTTGATGAGGCTTGAGGTTACGATTACCTTTAATCAGAACATATCACTTAGAATGCTCATCGTCCGCCTGACGATGTGCTGAAAGCATTCAATCCATACAAGTTCGTTCCGGGTTCGAACGAAACCGAAGGCATTATCTCGTTACACTCGTTTTGGAATCACCCTCAGAGTTAACGACAATAACCCTTGCACTCTGAATCTTCATCTTCACTTGAGATTCACGACCTATCGTAAATTTGGATCGATGTGGTATTCGGGTCTCCAGACCTGGAATTCCGGTATACGGAAACCCGATCCCGGTCTCATCGAAATCCAAAACGTATCTTTTAAGGACCAAGTTGTTTTAAGGTTAAAACAATTCAATTCTTATCTATACTACACACAGATAGATAATTCAATAGATAATCTACATTATCATCCCAAACAGATAATTCACATTATCATTATAATTCAACCAAACATCCATATCATATATCAATCATATCTCATCAGAGATATCAAACAATGAAATACATTCAATCTCATTCATCCATCCTTAAGCAATGATTTATATCATCTAATTAATTTAAAGTGAATTAAACTAATTACTTCATTCTATAAATCCTGCTTACTTAATTATTAATTAAACCAATTAATTAATCATTACTCTAAGTATCCATCTAAATTAATCATTCCTGATTAATTACCCTTTAATTACTTTAAGTAATTAATACTTAATTAATTTCACAAATTAATTATCTTAAACCATTACAGTAATTAATCTTTAATTACTTCATTAGTTAATTAACTATACTTGATTACATTAATCCTTAATTAATTACTTTAATCACTTATTTTTGATTAATTAAATTAAATTAATCAACCCTTAATTACATTATTAATTATCCTTAATTATTTCTTTAAATTAATTATTCCATTTAAATTAATTACATTAAGTAATTAAACTTTGCTAAACCACATTTATTAATCAGTCTTGATTTATCCCATTCAGTAATTAACTACTCTTAATTACTTCACTTAATAAATTAATTACTCCTTTAATTAATTATCTCAATTAATCCTTTGATTAATTATACAAAGTAATTAAACTCAAATTACTTTCATTAAACCATCTTTAGTTAATTACATCCACTAATTAACTTTAATTACTTTCCTAAGTAATTACACTTCACTAATTACATTTAAGTAATTATATTTATCATATCTCTAAATGATTATCTTAAATTAATTTAATTAATTAATTTAACTTAATCAAATTTATTTAATTAATTACCATAAGTAATTAATTTCTTTAATTACTTCCATTAAGTAATTATACTTAACCAATTCATAAATGATTTTCATTTATTAATTAATCTAATTGATTATCAAAATTAATCCCATTTATTAATTATTAAATAATCCCTAATTAATGATCCTCATTAATTATTTAACAATTCTTTAATTACTTTCTAAATTAAAGTATTTACCTTTCAACTACTTTAATTATTATTAATAAAGACTTTAAAACATTTTACTTTAAAAATCTTTCTTTTGATTCATTTTAAATTAAAGATTTAAAATAAAATACAACTCAACTTTAATCAATTTTAAATCAAATTACAAAATCTTTTTAAATCAAATGTTAAGAAAACTTAACATTTAAAAGATTTCAACCAAATTATTTAAATTCAAACCCTTTTAATTATATATTTTAAATGCTTTAAATTTGGTAAAACATTATAAATTTTATAATCTTTATTTATTCAACCTGGATACAAACTTAAATTGAATCCATACTTTAAAATCTTGATTTAAACTTTGCTTTTTATAGATCTGTACATTTTCTTTAGAATATGAAATCTGGTTATCAAGACAAAATAAAACCCGGGACAAACTCGAGTAAATCAAGCAAAAACCCCAAGCTATCCCCGTGTCACTCGCGTTCCACTCACGCTTCGAGTCGCACTCTTGTTTTCCCGAGACCATTCCCGAGCACGATGCTTCTTCTCAATATTCCATTCATTCCAGATATCACCGTGCACACGTGCACGTGCACGTCGTTCGACGTCGCTTCGACCAATCATCTGAACGTCGACCAGTCCCCCTTAGCCTCGACATTCCAACTATCAACCCAGAAACCCATCTTCATCATCGAAACGAAAACGAGCTTCCTCGTCAAAAATAATCTGGCACTAATCTGATCGGAATCACCAACCACCGATGGTCACGACCTCGAGAACACTCGCCAACTTCGCCGCAGCTTCGCCACGCCTCCAGCAATCTTTTCCCCCTATCGCGAACGATTCCGGTCCCCTATCCACGTCGAAACTGCTTCGACAAACCAGACAATCAAAACTCCACCTAAAGCCCTAGTTCATCTCGTTCCGATCACCACAGCCAAAAATAAAATCAACTACAATTTTTCCAGTGATCATCAACCTATAAGCTACCTTCGATAACAAGCACGAACTTCAATTCATCGTTGATCGACGCAGATTGACGATAAACCCAAATTAGCCCAACCCAGATTATCTCAACCAATGCAAAACTAAAAATCAAGACTTTTATCTCTAAATTCATTATTGACAATAATAAATCAGATTATAAATTAAACTCAGGAAATTAAGATGTTTTAATTTTCTGGTTAAATTGATTTCTACTGTAAAAACAAAATTTCAAACTATAAACTAAATAATTTCACCTGAAAACTATTTTGTTAAACAAATTTGCATTGTAAAATCATTTTCTATTTTATGTTCAAAGCCAGACACAGATTGAGAAGAAAGATATTTGTTTTTCTTTTTCTTTGAACTTGGTTCCTAGTCTGTTAATCAAAACAGAGAAATGAATATCCTTTTACAGGCATGCATCCGGATATATATACACATCACATCATATATATACATGCATTCATACATATAAACATAAGCATCCATATTCCTATACAATCCATCACAAACATCTATATATAATCACAGTTTTTAAACTGTTTTAAAAGAGATTTACTCACTTGATAAATAACAGGGAATAGGTTTTTTATGTGTAAACTGACAGGCTCATATATATTTATACTAATTCATATAAATTCAAATTAAAATCTACAATACAAGCCAATATTATCACATGCAAACATATATCATATGCTTTAAGTTTTAAAAATGAAAGTTACTCACCTTTTAAAAGTGAACAGAGAAACTTTCCAGGTGAAAAGCTTTTGAATTTAAGATCTGAATGTCTTTGCTATTAAAACTTGAATATTTGATTTGGAGACTTGCATGCATGCTCTAAAATCTTGCTTTGTTTAGATGTTGCTCTAGATCAGGTTGCTTACTTTCAGATTCGAAAAGAAGAAATTGCAGTCTTTGTTTTGAGATTGAAGAAATGGTTATCGGGTTTTAGATCTTGAAAAGGATTTGAATTGCAGATTGTTTTTAGAGAGGAAGATAGATTTGTTATGAGGATTTTGAATTGAGAGTAAGTTAATTTACCGATTTGTTAAGAGAGGAATTTATATTCAGTTTTTCTTAGTTTTAGGAATGAAGATCAGAAAGGAAATGAAGATAAAGAAAAATGTTTATATAAGCTGAAAATAATTTCTTAAAAATAAAAGAAAATAGAAATTTAAAAGATGGACACTTGTCTTTCTCATATCTTAATTTTACAACACATGTTACTATTAAGCTTTATATAATTACACTTGTCTTCTAAGTAATTCATATTTATTTAAATGTAAATAAAAGCCTTTTCTTAATTTATAAATGCTTATTTATATATATATAAGTTACTTAAAAGAAAATAAAACTAATTATATATAAATAAAAGCTTATCCATATATTTATACAAATCCAAAACTATTTAAATATTACCTCTCAAATTCTAAATTCAAATTCAAATTAAATTTTAGAAATCTAATTTAAAGTTAATTTAAAACAACACATTCAATTTAAAAATAACAATTCTATTTTATTAAATTTTTAAAGTATAAAATTCACTAATTAAATATTCATTTAATTAGATTATTAAACCAATTCAAATTTTATTATCAAAGATTATCAAATCAATTTAATTATTTAAACAGATTATTAAATTGATATTGCCCTAAATTTCCGGGATATTACAGGACTCTTTGGGCTGCACAGGCTTACTCTGGACATTGACTTGGACCTTTCTCGAATTGTCTCCAGATTGTTTCACAGCAATGTTGCTCTTGATTGACTCTTGGGCAGGTCCCGGTGCCTTATCTCGTCGTACCCACCTAGCTTCCTCTCTTCTTATGAACTGGTGTGCCTTGGAGTAGAAACGTTCTAGCGTAGCCGGAGGTTTTCCTGCCAGCCAGTCTCCAAATTCAGAATCCGGATCCACACCTCTCATTACAGCCATTAGGATTGCATGGTCGTTGGGATTACTGACTTCAGTTGCCGCAACGTGGAATCTTTGTAAGTACTCCTTCAGCGACTCTCCGGGATTCTGGATTACACTCGACAGAGACATCACGTCCTTCGGGCGTGTAGTGTGTATCCTGAATTGCTCAATAAACTTCTTTGCCAACTCCTCGAAGTTTGATACGGATCATGGAGAAAGTCGGGTGAACCACATAGTAGCGATCCCAGATAGAGTAATCGGAAAGCACCTACACTTGGTGGGATCATTTGCTCTGGCTGAATCCATCATCCATTCATACCTCATTACATGTTGTCTGGGGTCAGTCTTTCCTTCGTATGCAGGAATGGTTGGCATGCTAAACTTCTTGGGGTACGCCGCTTGCAGCACAACATCCGTAAACGGAGTATGACTTCTTGACACTCCCCAGTCGTCATTTGATAAGCCCTGATTTTCTTTCATCAGTTGCCTGATCATGGCTGTCAGATCGGGTGTCTGTATGGAAGCTGGGAGGTTGGAGTCAGTTCTACGCGCTTGTCCATGCTGATGCCTCCTTTCCTGGCGATCTGCCAATCGTGCGTCGTGAGGTTCAACATTGTTAGCATTTTGATGATCTGGAGCTCCATCCTCCATCTGTATTCCAGTTCGGAAGCTTCCAGTTCTGGCTTGGTCGCGGTCTCCAGCAGTTCGAACAACAGCATCCGCCCTTGCAGCTTCAGTCTTACGGCGTCTACGCCTGGGTGGTTCATCAGAAGAAGTAGAGCTGTCAGATGAGGAATAAGCAGCTGGATTGCCCCCAGCATTCTGTTGCTGCTGTTGAGTGAGTTGTGCCATCAGGTTGGCATTAGCTTGCATCTGTTCTCCCAGTTGTCTCCTGCTTTCCCTAAGTTCTCTCATCAAGTCATTGAACTCTACTCTGGTGACAACTGGAATCTGTTCTTGAGCGGCAATCCCTGCACTCGGGATCGCAGGTTGATTGCTAGGTCCTGCTTGTTGCACGCTAGCAGTCTCTCGGGCATCCGCATTAAGAGAAGCTGACCTGGTACGTGGTCTCGCCATTGTAGAGTTATTGGTATGAACTCTGAGTAGAATCAACGGATGTCCTATCAGTAAGTCGGATCTCCTTTGGGGGATTTGTTCAATCCAGTAGCTTCAAAGCAGATCCCTGAGGTCTGAGAATTCGATTCTCGGTGAAAGCACCAAAGTGTTAGCACCAAAATTGGTCACTAACCTCGTTCAGAAAGATTGTGTAGAGATATGTGATGAAAGTAAATTAAACAGAGAAGACAATTAAATGCAGAAAGTAAGAACACCAAATTTATAGTGGTTCAGCGTAATTGCCTACGTCCACTTTCAACTTTATTGATTTCCTTTATGGTTGATTACAAATACAATTCGTGAATCAAATGCTTGAGTGAAGTGATTGAGTAGAGAAGATGAGTCTTGAAAATGGCAGAATCTCCCCCGTGTTCTCCCTCCAAAAAAGGATCCCTTTCACTGTAACCCTGCCCCTCTATTTATAGGCAAAGATGGGCTGGACTTCCCAAGTGGGCTGATTGCCGAACGCTCCAGCCCGAGTACAGTGGTCGCCGAATGCCGAGCAAGGTTCGCCGAACGATCTGCGCCGAACCATCCCTTCTATGCCGAACGGTATGCTGGTTAGTTGTGTTGAACGTCTCCTGGATGTCGAGTATTACGCCGAATACCATGGGATGCCGAGTACTCTTGTATGCCGAGCAGCCTCGATGCCGAGCGACCTTGTATGCCGAGCAGTCTTGATGCCGAGTACTCTGGTATGCTGAGCGACCTTGTATGCCGAGCAGTCTTGATGCCGAGCAGCCTTGATGCCGAGTACTCTGGTATGCCGAGCAGTCTTGATGCCGAGCAGCCTTGATGCCGAGTACTCTGGTATGCCGAGCAGTCTTGATGCCGAGCAGCCTTGATGCCGAGTACCCTGGTATGCCGAACAGTCTCGATGCCGGACACTAACGGAGGCCGAGTACTATGCCGAGTACTCATGAATGTCAGTTGCTTCGCCGAACACTCCTTGATGCCGGACGCTCTCTGATGCCGAGCACTTATTGCCGAGTACTAGTCGCCTGGTCAAATCCCCAGGAAACAGCTACCTTTGAGAAGTCCTTGGTAAATCATTTATAAGATTCCACCGATCCAAGGAAACTTATCACGTCTATAGCATTCTTAGCACTATCCCAATCCTAGACTATCGCGACTTTCGTATGATCTACAGCAATGTCCTACATAGAAAAAACGTAACCCAAAAATCTCGCTTCCTTCTTTCAAAAGTGACACTTCAAAAACTTTGCCTTCAATTAGTGTTTCCTCAGCTCCTCCATCACCACAAATATGTCTTGTGTTCCTCTTTTGTCAACGAGTTGATGAGAATATAATCAACGAACACAAGCATGAACTTATTCAACTGATCCTAGAAAATATGGTTCATGATATCCACAAAGTTTGTCGACGCATTGCTTAGACCAAATGGCATAATTGACTACTTATATAATCCAACTGGTATATGGAATGATGTAATCGGTACACACTCCTTATTCACTCTCAATTATAGAAACCCCATTGCTAAGTTTAGCTGGGAAATACCTTCGCACTGTGGAGCTGATATAATAAGTCATCAATGCATGGGAGTGGGTACTTGTTCTTCTTTGTTACATTTTTAGCTCATGATAATCAACACACAACCTCAGAGTCATCCACCTTAATGGCGAATACTACATATGCTTTCCATTTGGATATACTCTTATGAATGAACCTCACCTCAATAGGTCATTCAGTTGCACCTCCAGTTCCCTCCACTCTTTGGGCGCCATATGCCTCAAAGGCATAACTACTGGTCAAGCATCTTTGATCAAATCAATATGAATCTCTATCTCTCATTGTGGTAGTAATACAGTCACCTCCTCAAATATGTTTGCATACATCCTAGCTATAGGCACCGATGACAACTTGTCATATGGGATTTTCGAGGAACACAGAAAGCTGACCATCACCTCATCATCCATTCTGTAGCCTAATCTTATCTCCACATATATCAATCCCTATTATCACCTACAATCTCCCACAATCTACCACCACTCCAACTTCTTCAGCTAGTCCATTCCTAGAATAATATCAAGCCCAAAGAAACCCAGCTTAAAGAAATCACATACAAAATATCCATGACTCGATAACATTAGGTACCGACAAAACCATACACAAGCTAGCTGAGCCCTCAATAAGGTTTGTCACAATCAAAGGTCGATCAACCATATCGGGTTTCAATCACAATCTATCTATCCAATCACTAGATATGAAGGTATGTGAAGCCCCCATATCAAACGAAACATGTATAGGAACATTATAAATGGAAAACATGCCTTGAATAGTATAGCTCTTTCCATTCTCCTTCGTCGATGGAGCACTCAGCGAAGTGTCGATCCAATCTTGAACTTCCATGGCTGACTCTGTTCCAAGGAATGGTCTGCCTCCTAAGCTAGAATAATTTATATTGAAACTAGCAAAGGCGACCATGGGCAGGTGCACTTAAGCACCCCCAACATTAGGAGCGACTTGGGTATTTTGAACCGCGGTTCGCAAGATCTCAGCGTACAGGTTCTGCAAATCAAGGTTAGAAGCCCATGAATTTGCCCTCTCCTCAACTACAGGGATTGAGTTCCTAGCAGTGTTTCTTAGGTGCGGGCTCATTTTTAATCGGTTAATACGAATGACAAGTCTCTCTTAAAGCAAAGTTGCATCAATGGTACTCATGTTTGCAATGCGACTTATATACTATATTGTTTTGAAAATCAAAATATATAACAATTACATTCTCTTATATATGCTCAATCTATTGTAATATGATAACTCCTCCTTATCTTTGTTGGATCCAAGTGTCCTTAGGTTAACTACATAACCTAGTCTCGGATACCCAATGTGACGACCGCCTTACATCTTTGTATCCAATATATCTGTAAAATGTTTTGTAATTGTAGTCGTTAATGTAGGATGATTGTCAAGTTGAAAAAAGTAGAAATATCCTAAGGTAAACCTATCGTATATCTCATAGTGCAATGAACAAAATATAATAATCATCACGTATATAGAACAAGTGAGATAGTAATAAATAATGTACCACTTAATCAAAGCACAAAGGTTCATAGTCGCTATTTACAACATAGACCATAAAGTTTATACATCATATAATAACTCAAATGAAAAATTCTCTAAAATAAAAACTAAACATTGTTTCATCTCTATAGTGTTGCACATCTGATTAATAGCAATAGTAAGCCCAAATAATATTATGTGAAGAGTAGCCTCCCTCCTGCATGTCAATCTACATAACCCATGTGTCGTCCCACGCCTACTATCTAATCTACTTATTTAATATTACCCGAGATAATAAGAAGCAAAGAAATGGCATCTAGGTTCCCCAAACTCTAAAAGACCATTTTCCCAACCCTCTTTACATCTAGTTGGAGTTGGATCCATACCGTCAGTCTGGAAACCACAAGCATGACCATCGCTAGCTCATCCATCTCCAATAACATCAACATCCTCTAGCTCGTCCTTAGAGTCACTTAAAAAAATCATAACAGACCAATCGATGCTAAGTTATTGGGACCAATCGGTATCAATCATTCTTGGTTGTGGAACAACTGTTTTAGTGCCTACAACTTCTTTCTGTGATTCCCCTGCATTCTTCCTCATATCTTTCTTTCCATCTCTTCAATTCCAATCCAATAAAGATGGACTTTCTAGCTTGGAGTCTGAAGAAATGAAACCCTACGGCTCTTCATACGCCTTTGACGTAGCCAGGACATCATAACAAAACTTCTATCCATCCTTGATTTAACGACCCAGAATTACATCACTTTAATTTAGGAGTATTTAATTAATTTAAATGTTCAAATAATAGGTCTTATAATCAAAATAAAATTATATTAACTAATAAATAATGATGGTGAAATGGTTTTCCAAATTTGTTTACAGAAATATATAATTCGAAGAAAAATCGAAAATGTGACCGGAATTCATTTTCCGAATTTTTGAATTTTCGTTAAATAAAACTTGTCGGAATCGTTATAAACTTTAGTATAAACATAGTTACATAAATTTTTAAATGAGTTGGTATGTATATATTGGTATATACATAAGTGTATATACTTAAGTACATAAGATTTAAAATATAAATTTAGAAAAATTAAACACCACATCTCATGAAACATGTTTAGGCATTAGTACATATGTAATTAATTTGATGTTAGAGCAAAGAGAGGGGAGGGGGACAAGAAGGTGGCACAAGGACAAGGGGAGGAGGCAAGCATTGTGATGTGGCAACCATGGATAAGAAGGTATAAGTGGAATTAGCCACTTTGCATGAGGTTATAAATAGCAACTCCATGCTCTTATTTTCATTTTCTTTCCAAATTTTACCTCCTCTTCTCACGGCCATAACTCCCTATAACAATTTCAAATAAAGAAATCTTTTCCCAAAATTCAAGAGAATCGAGTTGGCTACAATTTTCACTTGCACCATTTCTTCAACTTCCGAGAGTTAGTGGGTCAAAAAGGCATTTCTTGTAGACTCATTTTTGGACCCAGATTTTCAAGTCCGAAAATACATCTTCTTCTTTTGACCATATGCCCTCAAAACTGATACAAATTAAGTGATTCTTTTTTTTAAATTGTAATGGAGAATTTCCAAGAACTTTCCCTTTGACGACTTTTCCAAATTCCGCAATTAACTTGTCCAAAATTTAGTTGGAAGATGACACATTTTTTATTTTGATTTTGCGAATTCAATGGTAATCTGAAATCCCTCTACCTTTCGAGACCGAACCTAGATAGTCCCATGGCTGAACCCATTTGTGGCTTTTAGCCACCAAAATCTTGTCTTTCCATAAGCCAAAGCTAGGAGCTAGGTGGTCGAAAAGGTTGGTGAAGTTCTAGAATAGGTTGGATAGCTTAAGGTGAGAAAATTATTGTTTTTATATAAACTTTAAACTATTGTTGATTTCGGTTATGAAATATGTTGCTGGATTTGTTGGATTTTAATGTATATATACATATTACTCGGATATTGTATGACTTGAAGTTTGAAGTAAAGTTGTAAACAAAAGTTAGTAAGCCAATGTTAGTAAGGTTTGTAGTTAGTATTCTTGACTTGTTGTATGTGTTGGTGATATATACATATATTGTGCTCATGAATCTAGGTTTGCAATTTTGCTTAGGATGTTCTAAGCTAAGAAAGTTAGTTGTAAAGTGGTTAGTCGCGGCATCGAAATCTCTTGGTTTACTAACTTGTTTACTTATGGATTTTTCGAGAAAATTTATAAAGTTTTAAACATGAATTGATGTTTTCAAAAAAAATTATGAAGTTTATAAAAGTAAGACAGAATGTTTAGTAAAGGTTTTGGAAGGTGATTTGAATTATAAATCAAGTTTTGAAAATTACAGTTCCTATAGCGATAGTCGCTATAAATGCAATTCGTGAAAAACGAACACTTTTTTTTAATTTAAAATATTTTAACTTAAGTATCTTTTTGAAAAGTGTTTTCAAAACTTAATATAAGTTTTTAAAAGTAATTATTATTGATTTATTAATTATTTATTTAACTAATGATTATTTAATTAATTAAGTAAGTAAGGTAACTAGTACTTAATTATTAATTAAGTAAGTAAATTATAATTAGTTAATTAATTAAAGATTGTATATATATTAATAATTCACTTAAGGATTAATTTTTGTTTAATTATTAATTAATGATTAACCATTATTTATTTGTCTAATAAAGGGTTTAATTAATTACTAGTTAAGTTAAGATTTAATTAAAACTTAATTAAGATTTAATTATTTTTAATGAAGGTTCAATTATTATTTAATTTTTAATTAAGTATTATTTAATTATTAATTGAGATTAATTAATAGACAATGATTTATTTAAATATTAACTATTTTAAATAATATTTAATTATTGTTTAATTATTTAATTAATGGTTAATTATTATTTAATCACTAATTAAAGGCTTAATTATTATTAAATAAAAGTTTTAAAGTTTAAACCCACTTTATTTTGAAAGCAAACTCGCTTTTAAAGAATATTTTATGCAAGGGATTTTCTTTGTCTATTACCTTTAAGTAACCCAATTGAATATGTAACCCGATGACATCTGTTGGCAGAATAAAACACCTTTCTGCTAATTAAATTGTTAATGACATCTATTTAGCAGAATAAAGCCTCTTCTGTTATCATTTGGTTAGATAAAATATAAATGACATCTGTTTAGCAGAATAAATCCCAATTTTGCTATTATATTGTTTTGAACATTCAATTGTATATCAGTGTTTGCGCCAAAAATGGTCACAAACACCCAATCGCAGATGAAAGCACCAATTCACAATCACAGCTCACAGATAGTATATATGAAGAGGATATAAATATGAAGAACAACAAAAATTAAAAAATAAAGCAGTAGAAAGACAAGTTTTATAGTGGTTTGGCTAACTCTGGCCTACGTCCACTCCAGAAATTTCCTTTTTATTTATCAAAGAATCGATTACAGTTACAATCCCAAGTTTTTAAAACAAAAAATGGCAGAGTAACTTTAACAGCCGTAGTAGAAGAAGTTATGGAATAACAAAATGAGTATCCCTTTTTTGAAGCCCCGCTTGCTGTATTTATAGGCAAAATCCTGGTTACTGGGCTTCTTGAGTGATATGGGCCCACCAAAACCATAACCGAACCCATACCCTTCATCCCGACAAGTCCTAAGTAGTATATATGCCGACTTGAAAACGTCTCGGAGATGACCCGAAGAAACCCTAACATTGATCCGAACCAGATTGCCTAGCGACTCGAAGCAAGATAATAGCGATCCCTAGCCATCAATATGCCGACCCTCCTATTAATGTTTTGCTGATCCAAAGTAAACCTATCATTGGCCCGAAGTGACAACCTCACTGACTCAAAGCAATATGCTCCATGACTCGAAGCACAATTCCTATGGCCGATCCCTCGAAGTATCACAACATGCCGACCCCAACTCGATATCCAAGTGCCGACCCGAAGATTGTTGGATGTTGACCCGATGCAATTAGAAACATGCCGATCCCAAAACCCAAGTTCCTATGCCGACCTGAAAACCGATTGCCGGACCGAAGAAGCCTGCTCCTTGACCCGAAGTAGTGCTGAACCCTCCTTTTTATGTCGATCCCTCAAGATACATGCCGACCCCATAACACATGCCAACCCGAAGTTAAAGAAGCGTCGACCTGAAGTAAACACTGACCCTATGGAAACATGCTGATCCCAAGTGACCCGAAGCACGCCTTGGCCTGACTCGAAGTAACTATCATGAAAACACGAAGCAGATCCAAGTGTGACTCGAAGCAAACTCCAAGCAGCCTGAAGCGACTCGATTTTTGTCGAAACTCATATTCCTAGTATCCCGCATTTTTTGTCCATCAACCATGCCAAATCCCGACCTCATAATCGTGTTTATCATCTGTGATTGATCGTCTATTCTGTTGAGTCAAGTTTTTTATATAGTTTTGATTTCTGACAAAGGGATGAACCGTGATCGTCAAAAAGAAGTCATTCATTGAGACACAACGAGCTTCATACATTAGAGGTTGATTATTTGGTATGTTCGTAGTATTAGTTATGTTAAAATCTATCCTCAAAATAATCATGCATCTCAAAAGAATCGATGTATAAACGTTTTGGATGACATTGCACATTCACTGTGCAATTTAACAGCGACCGGTCGACCGGTCCAAAACCAGGCGGTCGATCGTTCCTGTGTAAATTGCACAATGAATGTGCACACATGCACATAACGTCTATATATTTGAAATTTTGTCTACTGGTCATTTTTGACCTGTCGACCGTTTTTAAACAGAAAGCAACCTTTCCCAAAAGACACTTCTTTCTTCAATGGTTGCTTCTCTTTCCTTTCATCAATGATCACATCTGTTAATGGCTACTCTTCACAAAGAGTTACAACCATTTATTCCCTATATAAACATATCTAAATCATTGATTGAAATACAACAATTCTTTGCTTTAAAATTCTGATCTTAAATTCTAAATACTCTTGCATTCTAAAAGCTCTCTACTTCAAATTGCTTATTGAATCATTGAAATTATTTCATATCTTTTGATTCAAATAAGTAATATACAACCTTCAATCTTCACAAACATCATTCACATATTTTGAGGATAAGATTATAGGAAGGGTGTACTACAAGTGACAAATCCGTGTTATCAAGAGCACAAGTTGTCAACAACAATTGTATTTATTTTTGTTGAAGTCCTCGGTGTTGTAAGAGGCACGAAATCCCGTTCGGCTGTTCGGGTGTTATAAACCTGTTCCTCCGGGTGAAGCGAGGTAGTTGGTAGTGAAATCCAGATAGAAGTCTGGGACTGGACGTAGGACGGGAGGTCCGAACCAGTATAAAAATCCCTGGTGTGATTTTACTGTTTACTGCATTTACTATTCTATATCTGTGAATTGCTATATAGTTAGTTTATTGAATATTTACTTATATAGCAATTGTAAATAACATTCCGCATATATTAGTCCATATTACACGATCCGTAATTAGTGTGCACAAGCGTACACACTTTCATTTGGTATCAGAGCGAGGTTATCATATAACTGTAACACCGTTATTTGATATATTCTTGTAATATGGCAAATAACGCAAGCACTAGCACTAGCACTTACACGGAAGGTCAATCAACACAAAGACCTCCATTCTTTAATGGTCTCAACTATAGCTATTGGGCTACACGTATGTCAGTTTTCATGCAATCAAATAGTTATGATGCTTGGAATGCTACTCAAAAAGAAATAGTAAATCCAACAACTGAATATTCAGAATGGACAACGGCTGAGAAAACGGCAGCAGCCGTAAATGCAAAGGCAATAAATATGTTGTTTTGTGCATTAGACCAAAATGAATATAACCGTGTTAGTATCTGCACTACTGCATATCAAATTTGGCAAACGCTGAAAACCACTCATGAAGGTACTAACAAGGTTAAACAAGCCAAAATAGCCATGCTGAAGAGTCAGTTTCAAAATTTCAAAATGAAACCGAATGAGACAATCAATGATATGTATTCAAGGTTTCAAACTATTCATCATGCACTTATCGGATTAGGGCAAAAATATTCAGATTTTGATGTTGTTTCAACAGTCCTACATTCTCTGACTAGTGAATGGGAAGGAAAAGTATTAGCAATTGAAGAAGCTAATGACCTTTCCATCATGAAGCCAGATGAATTGATAGGAAATTTAATGTCCTATGAAGCAAATTTGCAGGCTAGAAAAGAACAGAAAGAAGAAAAGAAAAATGTAGCATTTCATGCTGAGAAAGATGAAAATGAATCAGATTCTGAAGATGAAGATTTGGCATTCATTGCAAAAGGATTCAAAAAATTCCTAAAATATCGAAAAGCCAGTCGTTACAACAAAAGGAAATCTGGATCAAACAAACCATCTTCATCTACTATAGAATGTTTCAACTGTCACAAAAAGGGGCACATGCAGAAGGATTGTCCAGAACAAAAGAAGAAGTCAGAAAATGATAAATTCAAACATAAGAAGGACAAGTCAAAGAAACGAGCCTTCTCAGTAACATGGGATGATTCAGACTCATCCTCATCTAAAAGTGAAAGTGATCAGGAGAATGAACAAGCTAATGTTTGTTTTATGGCAACAGAAGATGAGGTACAAATTCCTACATTTGATGAATTACTTGATATAAATTCTGAATTAATAGTCAAATATAAAGACATAAAACGTCAATTAAAAGTAGCCAAAGCAGATTTGAGTAGAGCAGAGTTTGAACGAGATATGTTAAAAGACGAGAAGAAAATATTAGAAGAAGAACTTGAAAAACTTCAAGAATCATCATCTAATGTTGACTCTCAATTATCTCTTTTGAGTCAAGAAATTGAAACTCAAAAAGAGAAAAATGATGCTCTCACTATTGAAAATCATGAGCTTAAGGCAAAAGTCAAAAATCTGGACCTAGAAAAGGCGAGCTTACAAACTAAGTTAGATGACATAACTCAAAATGTTTCTAACTTTAACAAAGGTCGATAAAATTTGACAAAAATCATTGAAAGTTCACAATCTGTTTCAAATAAACAAGGTTTGGGATATAGGAAACAAGAAACCAAGAAACATCTTGGTAATGAAAGGAAAAAGAAAGTACAAAATACTGGAGCTATGAAAAATCTTAGTTTATTATATTCCAAACCAAAATCAGTTGTGAAATTTCCGAAGAAAGTTGTCAAGACTATCAAAATATGGGTTCCTAAAACAAATAACAATTTGATTAGGAATAAATATATTCAGAATTTCATGAATACTGTACATCTTAATACTAATTATATATATAAAGGGGATACCGGACCCGTATGGGTTTGGACTCCTAAGACCTAACTCTTAGGACCCCATAAAAAGTGGGTACCATGGACTTAATTTTATTTTTTGCAGGTCCCACTTAAGAAAAGAGGAAAGTGGATATTGGACAGTGGTTGCTCGAAGCACATGACTGGAGACAAGAGCTTATTAACAAATATTACATACTCAGATGGTGGCTCCGTCACTTTTGGAGATAATTCAAAAGGCTATATCATCGGCAAAGGCGATGTGAGCAATTGCGGTACATCTAACTTACCTCTTATTACAAATGTCATGCTAGTTAGAAATTTAAAACACAATTTACTTAGTATCAGTCAATTATGTGACAAGGGTTTTACAATTTCTTTTTCAAATAATAAGTGTAGTATTCTAGATAACGATCATAATTTAATTTTCGAAGGTTATAGAGACAGAAATATATATATATTCTGAATATGAATATTAATCATAACTCAGATATGTGTCTTATAGCTAATGATAATGATCCATGGCTATGGCACAAACGCTTCTGTCATATAAACTTCAGAACTATTGACAAGCTAGCCAAAAACAATCTAGTTAGAGGATTACCCAAAATGAGTTTTAAGGTTAACAATATCTGTGATGCATGTCAATTAGGAAAATTAACCAAATCATCTTTTAAATCCAAGAAAGTCATATCAACATTACAACCACTTGAGTTACTACATATGGATTTATTCGGACCAACACAGGTTCAGTCGATAAACCATAATCGATATGTATTTGTAATAGTTGATGACTATTCTCGGTATACATGGTCTATTTTCCTGAAAAACAAGAGTGACACTTTTGAACATTTTAAATCTTTCGTCAAAAGAATTCAAAAATCGAAAGGGCTAAAAGTTAAAAACATAAGGAGTGATCATGGTGGTGAATTCGAAAATAACGAATTTGAACATTTTTGTACAAAGAAAGGTATTAACCACAATTTTTCGTTTCCTAGAACTCCACAACAAAACGGAGTTGTAGAACGAAAAAATCGAACATTACAAGAATGTGCAAGAACGCTATTAAATGGATCTACTTTACCAAAACATTTCTGGGCAGAAGCCGTCGCCACTGCGTGTTATGTTTTGAATCGTGTGTCCATTCGACCACTCACCAAGAATACATCTTATGAATTATTTAACGAAAGGAAGCCAAATATATCTTACTTCAAAGTATTTGGTTCAAAATGTTTCATTTTAAATACGAAAGACCATCTCGGGAAGTTTGATCCGAAAGCTGATGAAGGTATATTTGTCGGTTATTCGGAAAGAAGCAAGGCAAATCGTATTTTCAATAAACGAACCAAAACTATTGAGGAATCTCTTCATGTTTCCTTCGATGAAATCTTTCAGCCCTCTCAACCAAAATCTGATGATGACGAAACTATACTTTCTGACACTCCTATCATCACAAATTATGACTCTGACTCTGAAAATATTGTTGAAAATACTTCTCAACAACAACCAGCTTGTGAAATACGTTCCCCTCCAAGATTATTGAGACACCATCCGGTTCAAAATGTAATTGGGGAGGTCGACTCACAAGTAAGAACTAGGAGTCAATTACATCAAATGGGACATGTTGCGTTTCTATCAAATTTCGAACCTAAGAATCCTAAAGAAGCAGCTACCGACGAATATTGGATCATTGCCATGCAAGAAGAACTAAATCAGTTCGTGCGCAATGACGTCTGGGAACTTGTTCCAAGACCAACTGATCAGTCAGTGATTGGTACTAAATGGGTCTATAAAAATAAGGCTGATGAACAAGGGAATATCACCAGAAATAAAGCAAGGTTAGTAGCACAGGGATATAATCAGGAAGAAGGTATCGATTATGAAGAAACTTTTGCACCAGTTGCTCGACTAGAAGCTATTAGAATCCTATTATCTTTTGCTTGTCACCATAATTTCAAACTTTATCAGATGGATGTCAAAAGTGCATTTCTTAATGGATTTATCAAAGAGAATGTATATGTCGAACAACCTCCTTTGTTTGTACATGAAAAATATCCTGACCATGTGTTCAAACTAAAGAAAGCTCTTTATGGTTTAAAACAAGCACCTCGTGCTTGGTATGAACGATTACGTAGCTATCTTATTGACTCAGGATTTCAAATAGGCAGAGTCGATCAAACTTTGTTTATCAAACATTCTCAAAAGGATATTCTAGTTATTCAGATATATGTAGACGACATCATCTTTGGTTCAACAAATGATAAACTCTGTAAGGAATTTGCAAGTATTATGACCAAAGAATTCGAAATGTCTCATATGGGAGAACTGTTATACTTTCTTGGACTTCAAATCAAACAACTTCCGAATGGTATTTTTATTAATCAAGAAAAATACTGCGGAAATCTTATCAAGCGCTTCGGATTAGAAAATACATCTGGTAAACCAACTCCTATGAGTACAACTACACATCTTGAAAAAGATGATAATGGTAAGAGTGTTGACCAGAAATTATATCGAAGCATGATTGGTTCTCTTCTTTATCTTTCAGCTAGTCGTCCAGATATAATGATGAGTGTTTGTCTATGTGCTCGTTTTCAAGCAAATCCAAAGGAATCGCATTTACGAGCAGTGAAGCGTATAATTCGTTATCTTAATAATACAAAAGATTTCGGTCTTTTTTATCCAACAGAATGTCCATTCGAATTAGTTTCATATAGTGATGCTGATTTTGGAGGTTCTCGAACGGATAGAAAGAGTACAAGTGGTACGTGCCATTTTATTGGAAAATCACTTGTCTCTTGGTTTAGTAAGAAACAGAATTGTGTTTCACTATCAACATGTGAGGCCGAATATATATCAGCGGCTCTCGCTTGTACTCAAGTATTATATATGCAACAAACACTTCAAGATTTTGATATTCATTTATCAAATTCTATTATATACTGTGATAACACGAGTGCTATAAATCTTTCTAAAAATCCAGTGAATCATTCTAGAACCAAGCACATTGATATCCGTCATCATTTCCTTAGAGATAATATTGAAAAAGGAAATATATGTCTTGAATATGTCCAAACTGATAATCAATTAGCGGACATTTTTACTAAGCCTTTGCTCGAATCTAGTTTTATTAAATTACGAAGAGAGCTTGGTTTAATTTCTTTAAAAGACCTTGTCTAATAATTACTGATGTTAAACTTTTCAGTTCTTTCGTTTGATTATTCTTTTTTAACTATAGCTATTTTAAGCTATTTTTAAATTTGAGCCTCTGATTATTTTACACCATCAAATTCCTCTTTTCACTCTTAATCATAGGCTTATATATAAGAACTGTCTATATAAGCTGTCAAAAACATTTGTTTTATTCATCTTCCCTTATCTAATCATAAATACAAAATTTTCTATGGCACATATTTGTGATGAGTGTGCTCAAAAAACTCACATTTCCATTACAAGTTCTGAATCAGAAGAATATCTTTCTCCTGAAACACCAAAATATAAACCAAAGTGCCATCATCAATGCTCTCGTACACCTGGAAGTACGCCTAAATCAAAAAAGGCAAAGAAAGTGCTATTCTATTCTCCTCATACCAAAGAGAAGATTGATGAAATTCATCACTATCAAAAACATCAAATAGATCTTCAACGTCAGCTTCATTATGGACAACAACAGCTTCATCATGAACAACAGCAGACTTCGGCACGATTATCTATTTTAGAAAGAATGGCATTCTTCTTCTGTGGATCAAACAAACGAGATGTTCATGAGCCGATGCCAAATGCACCTTCATCTTCTAGAACCCCAAACTCATGGGACAGAAACTATGCTCAGAATGAAGGGACAACTGAAAAATGGTCATCTTGGAAGGCTCGCATTGATGATATTAACGAAGATTCAACCGATCTTCCTTCTCCCACTCTTCATTAATTTTATTTTATTTTTTTATATATATATTGTATTGTTGTTTATTTTCTTTTGTAATCACTCTTTTAAAAACATTTAAATATTATAATAAGAGTGATATAAAATTTATAGGTCAAAATATATTAAAAACAGGCTGAACTGTGATACAGAACAGCACCGGTCGACAAGGAAAAATGGACCGGTCGACCGTTTTGCTCTCTGGATAAAAACGGTCGACCGCCCCATTTTCACCGGTCGACCGGTTACGTATATCCTGTTTTTTAATATACCTTCCGTTCACTTTTTCCCCTATCTCTCTTTTTACTTCATAACCAGCCTTCTTCCCCCAAATCCAAGAAACCCTACATTCTCTTATTAAATTTCTTTCTTCAAACTTATCCCTAATGGCTCCTCAACAAAAGAAATTTAAGCAAGCTTCTACCTCAGAGACACAACCCATTGATCTCTCTATCAAGAAATGGCTTGTGGATCCAATTTCACTCAAAAGGTGGAATGAAATGAAAGATTTTACTATCCATCCGGGTTCGTTTGTTAAATTCTCAGATTTCTCTAGTTATCGTATTTTAGATTTAGCAAAGGATGCCGACATTGAAAACCTAATTGACTATGATCAAAACAATGTGGAAATTAACCATGTCATGATCAAGTTATTCTATGCTAATCTAAATTTAGAGAAAAACAAACCCGCAAATCCCAATTATTGTCTTTGGTCTGTTGTATGTGGCAAAGAAGTGTTTATCTCATGTGATAGGATGGCAAATGTTCTTGGTTCTAGGTTTATTGGTGAAAAATTCTCAAATGACTTTTGCAATATTCATGTCCGTAATCAAATTAGTCATCATTTTACTGAAGATGACAAGGATAGCACTAAGTCTATTGGTTTACGGCCGTCTGCAAGAATTCTTCATCATACTCTTATGCACTCCCTTTTCCCAAGAATTGGAAATTTTGATGCCGTCTATAAAGAAAATTTCAAGGCATTATACGCAATTTATGGGGGTATTCGTATAAACTGGATTGGTATGATCTTTGATGAGATCTTGAAAGTAAATGATAGCTCTAGACCACACTTGTTTTATAACGAGTATATTATGCGACTCTTGCTCGATTGTGGCATTGAACCACCAAAGTCTTCTATTTCCAAACCAAAAGCCATCAACAAAGCTTCGATTACAAGAATGAAGCTTCCAGCTCCATACTTCAATATTATGCCTTTTGAACAATGGAAAGACCAAGGACATAGAGAGGCTTCCTCCCGTTCATCCCGATCTAAACCTGGAGAAGTTAAACTTTTAAGATCATCTTCCTCAACAAAAGAATCACTTAACACTATCGCTCAAAATCAATTTCTTCTCGAAGCCCGACTTAAGCGCATGGACACCAAAATGGATAAACGATTTAACAAACTTAAGTCGTTCTTCAGTTCTATATGGGAAGCAATATCATGTGGAGCATCATCCTCATCCATGCCAACTCAAGACCCTGGCAAGCGCCCAGCTCCTCCTACTTTTGCTTGGACATCCTCGGAGGAGGGTACAAGCTCGGGAACGAGTCATGGACGTGGATACGGAAAATCTCAGCTTGTTGAAGAAGAAGAAGAAGAAGAAGAGGAGGGTGAGACAGAGTCAGATTGAATCCTTTTAGTCTATGTCTTTATCTACTATTATGTGTAAATTATGACTTTAGTTCTTGCTTTAAGACATTATCTGGCACTTGTACTAAATAGTGTCGCATTTTAATTCGTACTAGACTCCTTGGCATTATCATATTATGTGACTCTTAACTCTTGATCTATGGTAGTAGTCTTATTTTGCTTATACTCTGGATTATATAATTTATATCCTCTGTTTTAATAAACTCCTTTTTGTCGATGACAAAGGGGGAGAAAATTGTGCTAACAGTATATATGCAGGAAAATATAGAGTTACAGGCACAATCTCAGGGGGAGATCATATACAGGGGGAGATTCATAACTATGTTGTCATCAATCAAAAAGGGGGAGAATGTTGAGTCAAGTTTTTTATATAGTTTTGATTTCTGACAAAGGGATAAACCGTGATCATCAAAAAGAAGTCATTCATTGAGACACAACGAGCTTCATACATTAGAGGTTGATTATTTGGTATGTTAGTAGTATTAGTTATGTTAAAATCTATCCTCAAAATAATCATGCATCTCAAAAGAATCGATGTATAAACGTTTTGGATGACATTGCACATTCACTGTGCAATTTAACAGCGACCGGTCGACCGGTCCAAAACCAGGCGGTCGACCGTTCCTGTGTAAATTGCACAATGAACGTGCACACATGCACATAACGTCTATATATTTGAAATTTTGTCTACTGGTCATTTTTGACCTGTCGACCGTTTTTAAACAGAAAGCAACCTTTCCCAAAAGACACTTCTTTCTTCAATGGTTGCTTCTCTTTCCTTTCATCAA
The DNA here is from genome assembly GCA_030737815.1 of Allium fistulosum. Lineage (NCBI taxonomy): Eukaryota > Viridiplantae > Streptophyta > Magnoliopsida > Asparagales > Amaryllidaceae > Allium > Allium fistulosum. The sequence continues at coordinate 430,528,100 of CM060903.1, read as the reverse complement.
TGATCACATCTGTTAATGGCTACTCTTCACAAAGAGTTACAACCATTTATTCCCTATATAAACATATCTAAATCATTGATTGAAATACAACAATTCTTTGCTTTAAAATTCTGATCTTAAATTCTAAATACTCTTGCATTCTAAAAGCTCTCTACTTCAAATTGCTTATTGAATCATTGAAATTATTTCATATCTTTTGATTCAAATAAGTAATATACAACCTTCAATCTTCACAAACATCATTCACATATTTTGAGGATAAGATTATAGGAAGGGTGTACTACAAGTGACAAATCCGTGTTATCAAGAGCACAAGTTGTCAACAACAATTGTATTTATTTTTGTTGAAGTCCTCGGTGTTGTAAGAGGCACGAAATCCCGTTCGGCTGTTCGGGTGTTATAAACCTGTTCCTCCGGGTGAAGCGAGGTAGTTGGTAGTGAAATCCAGATAGAAGTCTGGGACTGGACGTAGGACGGGAGGTCCGAACCAGTATAAAAATCCCTGGTGTGATTTTACTGTTTACTGCATTTACTATTCTATATCTGTGAATTGCTATATAGTTAGTTTATTGAATATTTACTTATATAGCAATTGTAAATAACATTCCGCATATATTAGTCCATATTACACGATCCGTAATTAGTGTGCACAAGCGTACACACTTTCATATTCATCCAGTCAAGTCAAACCTATAGTATTCCAACCTCGATAACCGTGCAGTCGATTGGGTTAAATCCGCATGTACGCTGCCTTGCTAAAAGGCGGGTTAACACTTTGCCCCCCCAAAACATGCCTTGAGATCGGAATGCGTGTTTTGTATTGCCATAAGTCCAAAATTCAAAGTCCATAATCCATTGATCGCCATATCCAACCTTGAATCTAAACCATTACCAAACCGATTCCTTGATCTCTTCGGGTCATTAACAAAATCCAAGACAGTTCGAGTCAATATCCAATTCCAAATTCATCCCAAATCCATTAACTGAATCTATGATCTCTGCGGATCGATTTATCCAATTTTGAGACCTCTTCGGGTCCTGTAATCCAAATCGTGGACCTCGCCGGGTCCATATCCAAATCCGGGACATTTCCGGGTCCATATCCAAATCCAGGACCTCTCTAGGTCCATATCCAATTCCGGGACCTCCTCGGGTTCATATCCAAAGCTGGGACCTCTCCGGATCCTGTAACTCAAATCTGGGACCTCGCCGGGTCCATATCCAAATCAGGGACCTCGCTAGGTCCATATCCAAAGCCGGGACCTCTCCGGGTCCAAATCCAAATCCGGGACCTCATCGGGTCCATTTATCCTACTCTGGCCTCGACTCTCCGGTTGAGGGCTTATCCATGGTTTTTCCTCTCCGATCGAGGATTTTTTATTCTCCGGCCTCGACTCTCCGGTCGAGGACTTTTATATTCTGTGTTCGAGTCTATTCCTTTGCTCTCTGACGAAGGGACTCATAACTCACGGTTACTGCCCCATCTCTCCGGTCGGGACCGTAATCGACTGTATTATTTATTACATTAATCCAAATCCAATCAACACAAAGTTCAATTGATAAAATAAAAGTCCATACAACCAAGAAAATCAAATGTCCATAGTACTAAGAAAGAAACCAGAGTTCACATAAAACAGAAAAAACAAGATTTCATAAATCCGAGCATCACGGTATATCATCATCTCAGAGCATGCCTAAGGACCGTCCTCGATCCCATACATGTGTAAGTGACTTAGCCGCCTTACATCGGGGTTTATTACTTATACAAAACCATAAATCCATTCAGCTGATAATAAGCTGACGATGATGCCTAGATCTAGTGCCATCTTCATCCAAGGTGGGCGGTGGCTGCACCTGTTCCATTGCCACAGCTCGGTTCCTTACGTATTGTTGTAAATGACCATTCCTTACGTGCTCCTCAACGATATCCTTCAAATTCCTGCAGTCGTTCGTGTTGTATCCATCTAGCTCATGGAATAGGCAATGCTTTCCCATGCCCGCTCGTATTCGGAGGGTTTCCTTTTTGCTGGCCTTCGATACTGGAGGCGTCCTCGAGTATCCAAATAAATCCTTTCCATAGTTTCAGCTAAATCCATGTAAGAAGAGAATTTTGATTCCCTTCGTTGCCTTTCCGATGTTTTACCACTGTCATTCATTTTCCTTTCGCCTCTATCGTCCTTGTTTGAATCCTCTCTGGGTGGACCTCCACCTTTTACCGCATAAACTTCAACCTCTCTCCCCTCTCTTTCAGCCCTCGCATCTTCCTGTCGTAGAAACCTTTCAGCTTCATGGTAAAATTCCCTAAGATCCATCGGTGGATCCTACTCCAACGATATCTTGAAATCCGAATTATCCACGATTCCTGAAACTATCGCCATCAAAACCATCGACTGATCGGTCGATCCACCGAAGCCACTGCCGCATTGAATCTGGTTAATAAATCCCTAAGTGATTCTCACTTCCACTGTTTCATCGATGTCAACATCATCACATTCTTGGGTCTCACGATGTGGACCCAAAGTTGCCTCATAAACCTCTCAATCAACTCCGTCCAAGTGCCAATAGAACTGCTTTCCAGTTGTCTGAACCATAGGGCTACTATATCTATCAAATACAAAGGGAAGCATTGCGCCATGACCTCCTCCGATGCCCCCGGTACTTCCATGTGCCTTATGTACCTTGTCAAGTGAACAGCGGAATCCATTCTCCCATCATACATTTCCAGCGATGGTAGTTTGAAATCTGGCGGATTCCTAGCTTGCTTGATCATAGGAGTGAAGGGGCTTCAATTCACACCCTCCAAATCTCTATTCACCAATCCTCCCCTCATAGCCCATCTAATCATGTATGCAAACCTATCGTTATCATCAAGTGGTAGCCTCTGTTCGCTGTCTCCGACCTGCCCCCCGAGTTCGTGAGGGAATCATGAAATCTGCTCTTCTGGACGAGCATTCACTTCCCTATTAATGTCAAATTGCCCAGCACCGCCTGGTATCCTTCCTGGAATTGAGCCTACATGATTCAGATGCATGCCCCCTAGTTCAGGGGTCATTCCCGATGGTCCCAATGTATCTTGTATTCTGGTTGCTCCATTTCCTTGGTCCTAATTCTGAATTGCCTTTATTCCTGTTGCTCCAGCTTCGTGATCCTCATTTCCAGCATTCCCTGCAACTCCATTCCCTTGACTTTGCACTCCAGCTTGTCCAACCTGTCGGAGAAGGTTCTGCATCATTTCCTCCTGCCTTTTCAGCATCCCTTCCCGCATAACATCAATCATCATCTCCATCTCATCAATGGTGATGAAAACTGAGGTCTGATTAGCTACTGAGGAAGCCTCCTGACTTCCTTCATGCTAACTCCTTTTTGTTCTTTGCCTCCTTGTTTATTGCTTTGCCATAGCTTCCCAAATCCAAGTTCCTAAACTTTCAAATCCAAGATCCAAGCCTCCAAATTCCCGAGTGCTAGCTTTCTCAGTGAAAGCATCAACAAAATGTTTGCGCCAAAAATGGTCACAAACACCCAATCACAGATGAAAGAATCAATTCACAATCACAGATAGTATATATGAAGAGGATATAAATATGAAGAACAACAAAAATTAAAAAGAAAGCAGTAGAAAGACAAGATTTATAGTGGTTCGACTGACTCTGGCCTATGTCCACTCCAGAAATTTCCTTTTTATTTACCAGAGAATCGATTATAGTTACAATCCCAAGTTTTTAAAACAAAAAATGGCAGAGTAACTTTAACAGCCTTAGTAGAAGAAGTAGTATATATGCCGACCTGAAAATGCCTCGGGGATGATCCGAAGAAACCCTAACATTGACCTGAAGCAGATTGCCTAGCGACTCGAAGCAAGATAATACCGATCCCTAGCAATCAATATGTCGACCCCCCTATTGACATTTTGCCGACCTGAAGTAAACTTATCATTGGCCCAAAGTGACAGCCTCGCTGACTCGAAGCAACATGCTCCATGACTCGAAGCCAACTCCTATGGCCGATCCCTCGAAATATCACAACATGCCGACCCCAACTCGATATCCAAGTGCCGACCCGAAGATTGTTGGATGCCGACCCGATGCAAGTAGAAACATGCCGACCTGAAAACCCAAGTTCCTATGCCGACCTGAAAACCCAAGTTCCTATGCTGACCTGAAAACCTATTGCCGGCCCGAAGAAGCCTACTCCTTGACCCGAAGTAGTGCCGAACCCTCCATTTTATGCCGATCCCTCAAGATACATGCCGACACCATAACACATGCCGACCCGATAACACATGCCGACCCGATAACACATGCCGACCCGAAGTTAAAGAAGCGTCGACCCGAAGTAAACACTGACCCTTTGGAAACATGCCGGTCCCAAGTGACCCGAAGCACGCCTTGGCCTGACTCGAAGTAACCATGATGAAAACCTGAAGCAGATCCAAGTGTTACTCGAAGCAAACTCCAAGCAGCCCGAAGCGACTCGATTTTTGTCGAAACTCATATTCCAAGCATCCCGCGTTTTTTGTCCATCAACCATGCCAAATCCCGACCTCATAATCGTGTTTATCATCCGTGATTGATCGTCTATCCGTCAAGTCGAGTCAAACCCATAGTATTCCAACCTCGATAACTGTGTAGTAGATTGGGTTAAATCCACTTGTACGCTGCCTTGCCAAAAGGCGGGTTAACAATCGGCAAATTTATATTTTATAAGAGATGTTTTCTATATGTGCATAGTTGTTATTTTCTTTTGTATATATCCCCATACTTAGTGTATGTAATGTTTGAATGGAAACATTATCCCATTTGAAGTATTTTGTTATATGTTGTGCTTGGGTTTTACAAAGATAAATACTTATTTAAACAAAGATGGTTTAAAATAAATTAACTATTTCAATAATAAAGTTTTAAAAATAGTTGATTATTTTAATAAAAATGATTTAAAAGTAATTAATTATTTTAATAATGATGTTTTAAAACCGATTAATCATTGTAATAATGATGTTTTAAAGATAACTAATCATTTGAATAATAATGAGATTAAAATTAATTAACCATATTATTAATGAGGTTTTAAAGGTTAATTAATTATTTTAATAATAAAAGTTTAAAGTTAATTAATCATTTAACAAGGATGATTAAAGTTAACCAATCTTTTTAAATAGTGTTGTTTTGAAGCAATGAATTGAAATTGAAGCTAATTTATTATTTTAAATAAAGCTGTAAGAAATAATTAAGGATATTGAAGTAATAAATTTAGGTTTTAAATAAATCAGCCATTTTGATAAAGTTGTTTAAGTTTAAGATTTTAATGTGAAATCCTAGTACAAGTTTGGTTTAAAAGTAAAGTTCGATTCGATTATGGAGAAGTAGTTCTGTAAATGATATCGCTTATATGGAATGGATTTAGTCATATTTTTAACATTAAACGTCGAGGCATGGACTCGTTTCTATCTCGAATGTTGAAAATGTTGTTAAGGCAATGCCTAGAGGTAACATTACCTCAACTTACCCGCTTCATTTTCAACTAAGGGATAACACTTGTTCGGAATAGATGAGTGATAATAAGAATATGAAATTTAATTTCCATGTACGATCATTTTTAATTATCCCCATTAGTTGATTTATTAACTATCGGTTCAGCTTTCTTCATGGTGTATCGTCACCATAAAAATGATTTGTTGCACTTTTGAGCATTGTTATCCTTTGTCGAAAATTACTAAACCCAAAGCGCAAGTGTGGGCCAAGTTATTTGGGGTTGCTTCCATTAGGGTAAATGCTCATCCTAAAGTTGGCTTCGGTAGTATAAGAGCGGAGATGTGAAATATTCAGATTCTCCGTAAGGTTGGAGAGGTCCAGCTTCGAGTTCTCGAGAGGTGTCACAAGAAGGTAACCCTCTCAAAATATTTTCTAGAGGTATACTTTTCGATAGGGGGGCGCACCCTCGTAGTCATCTATTGGAAAATTTTCCTAATCTTTACTTTAATTCCAAGTTTTTAAATTAACTTCTTTCTTAATTACATCAGGAAGTATTAAGAGCACTTCACAATGTTTAATTATTTGCATTCGTGGTTAAGATTAGATATTGTTATTTTGATAGGAAACCCGTTCCGTAGTTGGCGGCATGGTCCCACATATTTGTGGGAAAATTCCTTTCCTTATTATTAGTTCAAATCATTGAATTATTTTCTTAATTGCATCGAAAAGTGACTAAGGTTCTTCTTGATGTTTAATTATTTGTGTTCATTCCGTTAAGTTTGGATTATTACATGTCTATGCTCATTTATTCTTGTTTGGATTGTAGTTCTGATTTGTTTCCCATTTCTTCATCTATGAATGTTGTTCTTGTGAGGTAAAAACCCTTTCCGTGTTAATGGCATGGCCATATAGAATTATCGTATGTTCACCCCATTATTTGAGTTTTCTCACGCTGGTATTACTAGACCGATCCGAGTGTTATTTTATTTTAACGCTCGGGACAAATCGAGCATATTTTCCAGATTAGATTCAGATGCTTTAGAGTTTATGAGAAGAGCCGGATGCCCAAGACATGTCTATGTATTTTCTTTATTTTTCTGATGTATTGATTATTGAATTTATCAGCATTTGTAAGGACAAGATGTTATAACTGTCCAGGCTGATAATAGGATAGTATACTCTGATGATTGTTTATAATAAAGGTCTTTCTTTGTAAAGACTTGATTAATATATTATATGTTACTCGTCACGTTTCTGTGAGATTATGTTTTGTCTTCTTCTTTCTTCACTCCAAAAGACATATCTTTCGGACACTTAAATGATCAACACACGAATACCGATGATGTATTAAGTGTCGTCTTTAGGTGTAAGAAAGGCAGATCGTTACACTCTCCTTAATAGCATTTGACTCTCCAACATATTATTGTTCATCTCAATCACCATCCTAACCAATTCCGCCCTTGTCATAACTTCCTACTGAGACAAGGACTCTTGCAAAGTAGTTAAAGGTCCATTCGTTCCTTCTTCGTGCTAACGGTCTTCATTATCACCTTAAGTAATCGCACCTTATTTGATTTTCCTTGAGGCCGTATCTTCTAAATTTGATAGTAGATTCTTTTCAAATCTAAGTAACCGTGAACCTTCAATAAAGAAATTCTAGATCTAGCTTTTAAATTTCTCCAAATCCAAAGTGAAAGCAAAGATCCAAGCTTGAGAATAAATTGCTCTCGGTAAAAGTACCAAAATGTTTGCTTTAAAAGTAGGATAAATACCGAATCTAAGGACAAATGAAAATGAAAAACCTAAGAACCATAAGAGAGAGAGAAACATAATTTTTAGTGTGGTTCGGCCAAATTCTATAGCCTATGTCTAGTATTAACTTTGTTACTCATTACTTTTGCAATTACAATTGATTTACAATAATATCAAGATTTAAACCATTAAGGTATGAATTTGGTAGAGTATTTATGCTCAAATCGGTCCGTAGAAAGAAGATCCCCTTCATATTGCATTAGCCTTGGTATTTATATACAATTTAAACCACAGAATTCGCTGGGAATGAATTAAATAAGTCAACGTCTTCAGATACTAGGATTTGGAAAGAAGAACTGGTTAGAACACAAGAAGCCATGATCTCAATGGTTCGGTACCGGTCTGTTTACTTGTCTCCTTCTTACACTCTTCTTCTACCTTATGCTTGTCTTCAAACATCTAGAAGTGGGCCTACATCAAGAACGAAGATAGTTTAGTATCGATCCACTCTTGAATTTTAGACCTTGCTTCTTTTCTTTAGTTCTTCATGGTTTGGCTCTTCAACAAGACTGAGTACTTTAGCTCGTCATAAGGATCGACACCAATCCTTATTATATTTTCCACACTTAGCCATTTTTCTTACAATCTTCATTTTCGTTACCTCTGGTTCTTCTCGATCCATTTCATGACCAATTAATAGTTCAGATCCACCGAGATATCACCTATTCCAAGTGCAAGATAACAATTCATATCTATCAAGATTTCAATGGTTGTAACTATGGTTTTATTTACTTTGTTATGTGATCCTAATTATGCTTCTATCTGTTATTTATAATCTATGTTAAGTTAATGGCAATAGTTGATATGAATTAATCATTACTATTTATTGACCAAAATATTGATACTGATATTCGAGTTTAGAAATGATAGTTGACCATAGATGACGAAATGAGCCTTTTATTTATAAAGGGCTTAGAAGATGGTTAAGGTAAATAAATACACATATACGATATCAATATAAATTGTTAACCAATCTAAAATGGATGGATTGTGTTTGGATTATGGATATAAATCTTTATTAGAATGAATAAATTATTATTTTTTAACAAATAAATGAATTGGTAACTATAAAGATGATATAATAAGTGCTAATTTATATAGATAATGAAATTATGGATTATAATGGTAAAGGAGGGAGAACTAGAGTATTAAAAGATAACTATGAAAAAACGACTAAAAACGTTGTATGACCTTCCCATAATGTATGTAAAAGTTTAAGGCGTAGTTAAAGTAAGAATGGACAATTTCGTAAGTGAAAAACATGGGAAAAGATGAAACCCGCGTGTTACAATATTTCTAGTGCCTAAACAAATAGCCCAGATGTTTGAAATTAATTAATTCAAGACTGAATAGAATATATTCATTTTGACCCCTTTTATATGTTTGAAAATAGGATTTATACGTTAAGATTATTGATTTAGTCATTTAAATTAAGGGTTTAGATGTCTGAAATGCTGATGGAATTTTCATCAGCAAGTTAGACCTATGAAGTTTATAATTAAATTTCTGAAATGTATTTAGACGTCTGTATTGTTAGTCAGACGTTTGAACATTACCGATCGGTGCAGTCTGAACTTGGACATGTTTAGTCCAATACGAGCGACTGATACCATCTTGTCTCATTTAAATGACAACATTGAACGTTGAGTGAGGCATATTTGAGAAATACGGAACAATACCATGGGATAATGATTGTAAGGGTCACTTTTATTGATATGTGTTAGTTAACAATGAATTATGTCGATATAAATAGTAAATGAATAATGAATTGTAGTGTACTTATGATCTATATAAAAAAAGATGGGTTATCAGATGTGGCTAAGCCTTATCAAATATGGCGTGTGAGATGGGTAGATAGACATGCTTGCCTAATTCAATTCAACGATTACACTGGAGTCTTTGTTTTGTAGGTCAGTTGTAGTAAGAAAAAGGTACAGCGTACAATCATTCCTTCTTAAAGAGAACACGGTAAACAATAAGATAAATGATTCTAAGATATGTTAAATGTATTATAAAGCGTATCAATAAGGAGATATAGTTGATGTATGGTAATCACCTCAATGATCGATAAGGGAATGTTAGAAAATCATGTGGCTGTCCCAATTACATCGTAATTATTTTGGGTATCTCACGCGGTCATGGATTGGTTAGATTTGAAGTGTTATGAAAGATAGGATAATTTAATGAGATAAGTAACTCTAAAATGATAAATAAAGTATTAGCCTACAATGATGTTTTATTTGCATGATAGTATCACATACTGAAGATATTTTATCATGCGCCAGGCAAATGTCTGGCCTCCTCTATATTTTTGTCTTATGTCTATATGAAATGTTGAAAAGGGATAGGGAATGTTGGACGTGAGATGGAAAATATAGAGACGGCTGAAGTTAAATAGTTTATTTCGCTTCCTAGCTATCTACTATTTCAATACATATGTTATATTCAACCACGTATTCTGAAGTGATATTTTAAACCAATGTAATAATACCAATGTTAATTTTTTGTTTTACTTTAGACTACTGTATTTTATTCCTTGCGCAGTGAGTTGGGAAAGTGTACTTAAAGTATATAGTAGTATAGTGTTTATATTATATTTACCCTAATGATTCGTTGTTTAAAATCCTCGAGATTTGAGAACCGATTGGGATGTTGAATTGGAGGTTTGTGGATGGTGGGTTGTTGCATTGAGGGAAAATGTTACTCGTTCATCTCATAAAAGTACTAACGATCTATCAGTTCATAGCCCAACAACACATGTCGACATAGCATGGGTTATCTAGCATCATCTCCAGCCCAATGACATGTCCACCTTCAACATCTCAACCCAAAAGAGCTAGTTACCCCAATTTCCTTAAAATTACGACATTACCCATCATATACTCTAGATCAACAAAGAATGGCTTTGAACCTTGCGAACAGTGTCTCCTCATCGCTCAGCGATGAAATGACAGTAAGATCATAACTTCTCCGACCAAACAACGTACAAGTCCGTCTGTATCCCTCCCTGGTCACTGCTCTCCTTGACAACCAACGTATATGCGCACTTCATTTTATCATGACTCAATGGACTTTTGACAAAAGCTCCTAGCCGCCTTACAAAAGGAGGCGGCGGCCCCGTACTGTTCCCCTTACAAAACCTACATAACGACACCGTCCATAATCCAAAAGCATCACTATGCAGCAACCATTCTTTGTACGTCAATGCTTACTTGGAAAAAATGGTAGTATACATCGACTAGTTCATTCTCTATATTGTCGTTTTGACACAAGCTGTAATGCCTCATAAATTTCAATAATAAAAATTTAAGGTTATTTTGGTCAATTTGACAATTAAGAGAAAATAACGTAATTTTACAAATAATGGAATTTGATTACTAAAGTTGGACCATTGCATTGGTTAGATTTTTCTAATCGGTTTCGACTACAAGAGTGTTAGAATCAGAGTTCATACAAAAAAGAAACGAAGAATAACAGGTTACGGGTTCGAGATGGCCATTTCCCTCCAATATATATACAACAATTCAAAAGTACATACTCTTTTAATTCTCACTTCATATTCTTCCCAAACCAACATTCTCAAGAGACTTTCAAACCCTTATATATCCCTTATTTCTTAATGAAAATTAGCAAACTATATATTAAAACGACTAGTAGAACAAGAGATACAACTAGATACTGATCTCTAGACGAATCAAGGCAATTTTAGGGAGTCTAAATCTAGACATCGGAGATACTGGAGAGTTCTTCATCAGAATTCGGGGTCTTGATCTTCATTTCGGTGAGTGTGATTATTTTATTTATTTATAATGCAATTATAGTGGCTTAATATGATTATTTGTCAGATTGTAGGATGAATTTCAAATTAAAATTTAATACAATTACTAATTAAATTGTATTGAACGAATGATTAAGAAATAAATTAAATTAAAGAGTAATTTGAGAAGTTAATTTGATGTATAGTTAGAATTTGACAGAATAAATATATAGAACCCTTAATGAATAATTAAATGGCCTAAAACAGAAGTATATATTAGGTGATAATCAGAATATATAAGGTATAAATTGAACTGAAGAAGAAACAACGCAAGACGGAACGAAAAACGAACACAAAATGAACTCAATTGGCCTTCTTGCCCCCGTGATGATTACACGTGTGTCAATGCACCTGCTTGTGCACGCTGATGCACATGCATACACAAACATGCCTACACATCACTAATATGTCTCAAGCTTTACCGGCATGATTAGTTGACCTAGTATCTTCTCACGCACCTTAGGGCATACAATGGTCGCTCTATGTACATGGGATGCTCACAAACATGTGCGCACACGCGCGCACACACACACATACATGCATACATACATACATACATTCAACATATACATACACACACACACACACACACACATATATATATATATATATATTCAAACAAATATACTAACATATACGCACAACCACATACAACAATTCTAATCATAATTAATGAATTGCCTTGATTATTAGATATCTTCAAATACACGTACACGTACGGTTACCCTTATACATACATACATGTATATTTAAATAAGTTTCTCTTAATCATTTTATAAAATCTTATAACTCTTTTTTAAAATATTCCATTCACTTATAAAATCATTTATTCACTTAAATAATATTTACAAATATGAATTAAGCTTCATTAAACCTCCAATCACCTTAATAGTAAGCATAGAGCTCAAAACTCAATTAATTGTCTTACTAACTTCTTTAAATGTCATCATTAAGGTCTTTAATAATAAATGTGCTAATATAACCATGTTTACCGCATAAACATAAGCTCAACTCATCACAATGTCATTCCTTAAACAACCAGTTTAAATTATAGTTACTTGCTAACTTGTCTAAAACTAATTCAAATGGTTTAATTATACCAACTAAAGATATATTAATGTTTGTACCACTTAATTAGCCTCAAATCAACACATAATATCACACACCATTATTTAATTAACCCAAACCCAGTTCTAAGCTTATTAACTTTTCCAAAAATGGTAATTAAGTTCTCTAATGAATAATGTGTTTATATATTCATGCTTAAAACATATACATAAGCATACATCATTACATTGCATTCACTACACCAAACAGGCCATTTTGTCACACTTTTTTCGTTTCATTTTGTCACGGTTATTATTGTTGGGAATTTGTAACGGTTATTATTGTTGGGAATTTGTAACGGTTATTATTGTTATATTGTATTCGGTTATTTCCGTGATAAAATTTGGGCTTTTCGTAAATAATTAGAAGACATTGGGCAGAGTTGTCATTTATGTTACAATCCTTGCTTCATACGTTTGTCACGCTTCTGGCTTCTATCTTTCTTCCTCAAATCTAATTAGGTTAAAGTTGTCGCAGGAGTCGCCCGCCTATCGCCGTGTATATTTTGGTTTTTAATTAGCTTCTATCTTTCGTTGCCAGTCGCCCGCCGATCGTCAAGTAATAATTTTCGTTTTTAATTTGGTTTTGTATGTTTTAAGATTGTTTATTTAGGGTTTTGTATATTTTAAGGGTTTTGTCTTGTTAAATATTTTGCATACATTTGGTTTTGTATGACGGAAAGTGAGGAAGAAATAGCAGTATTTCTGAATATGCATAAGATACACCACAAAATCATCTCAAAGAGATTTACTGTGTTGAAATGAATGTGCATACGTAAGTGACTTCGAATGCATAAATTTTGGGATTTCGATTTCAAACAGGAATATTGCCTAAGTTATATAGATTTGATCGTTTAGCTTTTGGTGTGATTTCTGATTTTTTCTTTTGTGTCTGTTATGTACTTCCGTTGTCAAGTACATGGAGTCTTGGGTTTGGGCATTCCAAATCCAACGAACCACTTAACTTTTTAATTGATTTTCGTCTTTGTATCTACTTTAGTTATCAAATTCAACTTTTTATTGTTAGTCATAATTTTGCTTATGTTATCAAAAGTTTTTAGGCGTAGCTGATCATTTGCTATTATCAACTCAATTTGCATATGCAACTGAAGTTTCTGTATTAAACTGTCTCTTTTAGTTTTTAGCTCTGCTGACATCATTTTTATTCTTTGGAACAGCTGACAGTGGAACAACCGTAGACTTATATATGTAGAAATTATAATGTAAACAGGACTGTATAGGCACTTTAAGTCATTCTTTGTACTGAATTTTTTAAATTATAATTTTGGATGCCGCCGATTAATTTTTTTACTAATATTCATAAGAAAGTACAAGTTATATTGCCATACTAGTTCTCTTTTAATCATATTTATGTTGGAAGGATTGTAGTCTATTTACACGTGTAGAAGGTAACATTCAATGTTTTACAACGGAAACTACAATCTTTCCATCATAAGCTTTACTCTCCAACAACTCAATGCTGTCAACTTTCATTAAGCAACGAGGCAACATGATAAACTCTTTGTATCAATATCTATTGGCAGTCTTCAACCATCCGTGTAGTATTTCAGTGACTTTCTTGCTACATTACTAGAAATGGTTTATAAAGCAACCGACCTTTCTAATAGCCACCGATGGCCCCATCAATATGTTCTCGACGACTGATCATTTTAATTAATTCAATTTATCGCATTATTTTAACCTATTAATTATAGAAATTTGACATTTGTTTAAAAACAACGATTTAATTTCTAAAAATAAAAAAAATATTTTCATTAAATTCTTTAATTTTATAACGGTTTTTGATTAATTAAATTATTAGTTCCGATAATAATTTGTTGTGTAATTTGATATTTAGCTTTAAAAATCGAACTCAAACGATCAATCTATATAACAATTTGTTGTGTAATTTGATATTTAGCTTTGAATGCTCAGCCAGTTTTGTTAGAGATTGTGTACTCTGAATTAGGTGGTACAGTTTTATTTTGTGGGTACCAGGCTGAATTCTGTAGAATATTTATCCTGGCTTTAACAGAGAGTTATTTTGAATAGAAACCTTGCATTGCTGTGAAATATTTATCTTGGCTGTGGAGAACCTTATGATTATTTTCTATTGATTTGGACCTCATTTTCTATAGAGTGGTTGTGACGTAGATCAAATGAAACAGAGATCGGGTAAAGAAGTTAGTGTGGACATTATGAATATAGGCGTTCGTAGAATGAGGCGTTCGTAGAATGAGGCGTTCGTAGTAAGTCTTTCACAACTAATCGTGATAATATTGTATAATTGTTTAATATATTTACATTTATTTATGTAGGAAACTGATAATCCCGAATCTAAAATTACACGAGCAAAGGCATGGAAAGTGGCGCACACAAGTAAAAAACCCGGAGAGGTGCTTCCTTGCGCCGCTGAAAAATATGTAAGTCTTTTACAATTTTGCATTTACAAGTTTATAAAGGACTAATTATGCCTTCAGATGGTAGTTGTGATAAAATTTGTGTTGCAATCAAGAGATTAAATGAGAAGGGTTTGCAGGTATACTTCTTATTTAATTTATCGTTGTTCTTCTTTTTTTTCTTTTTTTCTTCTGTGTAATATATTGTGTGATTAGTTGTCTTAATTGATCTTCTTCATGTCCAACGTCTCGAACCAGAAATTAACATCAGTCCATTGTATATTTCATAAATATTGAATTTATTTCCTTGCAAGATTCGAACATGCACAAGCTAGCTGCTGTATGGGTTACTTCAAACTGATTGTATTTGTTAGTGTAAATTTCACTAATTGTATATAGTTAATTGATCCTTGTCTAATGGATTCGAATATGATAGTTAACATTCTGTGTTTATTTGTTTATCTTCTTGGTTGTATGAAAGTAGTGTAAAACAAAGTGTATTAACTAAAGTAATATATGTAAACTTAATTGCAAATGGCATTTGACTGAAGTATTATATTGTTGCTAACCTACATATGTACTAATATGACAAAGAAATAGAATCCAAAGGACCTAATTAGTAATAATGTTGCATTTTTACCAACATTTTTGTCTACTATGTATCAATAAAGCAGCAGTTAGGACTTAGGACACCAATATAGAGAAGAAAACAAGTTTTTTTTATGTATGCCACTTACTATACATAGTAAAATAGACATCTGATATTCAAGTAATATGATGCATCATCTAATGCAGGGACATAAAGAATTTCTGGCTAAAGTTCAATTTCTTGGAGTGGTAAATCATCGGAACCTTGTTAAACTAATAGGATACTGTGCTGAAGATAATGAAAACACAATCCAAAGGCTTTTAGTATATGAATTCATGCCAAATAAGAGCTTAGAAGATCATCTATTTAGTCGAGCATATCCTTGTATTCCATGGAATGTGAGGCTTCAGATTGCCTTAGGGGTTGCTGAAGGTTTGGCTTACTTGCACGAGGGTTTGGAAATTCAGGTAAACCTGCATATTGATATAGCAGAGGACATATACTTCAAATACAACTCATTTGTATATCTTGATCTGAACATTTATGCATTTGATGATAGGTAATTTTTAGGGATTTCAAAGCATCGAATGTACTACTAGACAAGGAGTTCAAGCCTAAGCATCGAATGGAAGTTCTCATGTATCAACAGCGGTAATTTTGTTTTACCAATTAAACAAGTGCAGAAAACATTCATCAATGTGATCATATAGCGAGCATTTTATTTTGTTTTATTTCTATAACAAAGCAGCAATACATGTTTATTTTTAATCATAGGTCATGGGCACGTTTGGATTTCCAGTAAACCTTAGTTTTTTTACTGAGCTTACTACTCAGTTACAAACTAAGTGGTGAAGCTCAGTTACAAATTGAGATTAGCCCAGTTTATAAACTATGCTGTAAAGCGCAATTTTTAACTGAGCAAAACAATCAGTTTTTATTATCATATTTGATGCAGTTCTATTTTCAAGTACAATGAAGCTTTCCTTCTATTTGTTTTATAAACTAAGCATTGTTTATGCATATGCAGGATTTAATAAAAGCTACAACAGAAAAGCAAAAATCAGAAGCAAATAAAAATTGGTCGAGTTAGTTATGGAGGTTTTGTAATTTGGCCGGAAAGTCGTATTCGTTGTTTGTAAGCTTTTAGACGTTTTGTGCTAGGAAAATTCGAAGTTATCATGGGCTTTGTAAAATTGATATGAAGTATTTAGTATGTATGATGTTTGTTTTGAAATTTGGTGCTACAGTATTGAAATTTGGTTACATGTTTGTTATTACTATAAATTTGAATTTGTATCATGGAATGAAATCTGTTTGATGTTTGTTGTTACATGATATATAGTTTGTTTGATACAGTTTTAGTTATCATGGTTATAAGTGTTAGAAAATAATGTTTCGTAATGGTTATAACTGTAATATAATTTGCATTTGTCACGGTTATAAGTGTTAGAGTATCCTTTTTGGTAATGGTTATAAATGTTAGAAACTATTGTTCTATCACGGTTATAAGTGTGAGAAATTACTATTTTGTCACGGTTATAACCGTGAGTAAATACTATTATGTCACGGTAATAAGCGTGAGAAATTATTATTTTGTCACGGTTATAACCGTGAGCAAAAGTGTGACTGAAATTGCCCACGGTACCTATTTTCACGGTTATAACCGTGACAAATTAGTTTTGTCACGCTTATAACCGTGAGGAAATTGCCTTTCTGGTGTTGTGATTCTCCAAATTACTTCATTCAAC
The DNA here is from genome assembly GCA_030737815.1 of Allium fistulosum. NCBI lineage: Eukaryota > Viridiplantae > Streptophyta > Magnoliopsida > Asparagales > Amaryllidaceae > Allium > Allium fistulosum. The sequence continues at coordinate 430,511,161 of CM060903.1, read as the reverse complement.
TTCATAATTATAAATAAATAAATCTATAAAGTACAAGTAAATATAGTTTGAGAATCATCCCACTCAACTTCTCTTTACCTAAACCAGCTCTTAATCACCAAAAACCAAATCTTAGATCTCTTGAAATTTGAGATGAAGCTTCAAACTCCATTTCAGGCCAATCCATTGATGGGTTTTATGAGAAATGAGATAAGAAAAATTGTAGTGATTTTATTGGAATTTATAAGAATTTATTCAAGCTTGGATTAGTGGATTTCTAGCTTAGGCTTAAGGAAGGATAATGAACGTAATTAGAATATGGAGGTCATGGAATGAAACTGAATAGCCACTTATAAACTAGCTAATGGGCCTTAGCCCAAATTCATTTCTTCTAGACAAAATCACTATTCACTTCTAAAACTTATCGATTCTAAATATAGCTCGGCCTACACTCACTTTTCTCGGGATAAATTCCATCTCAATAGCAGGTGTATTGAGTCCTAATTCATTCATCTCCAAAAGTAGAGTATTTTGGACATTCCGATAATTAAAGATTTAGTATTTAAATAAATTATTTAAATATATGGTCGTTAAATATATAGGTAATTACATTCTCCTTTCTTAAAAGAATTTCGTCCTCGAAATCTTAATAAACAGTATAATGACATCTACCCCTTAACCTTTACGTTTAAATAATTTGGAAATTTTCCACAGTACTTCTATTGCACGGTAGTCATTTTAGAAATTCACAAAACACAATATATATCTCATATTTGAGATATCTCATATTTGAGGATACATGCAACAACAAAGACATATATATTCTCTATATAAGTCATATGTACCTTTTTGGGAGCAAACCTAAACATCCATGCAATGTAAAGAAAGCAAACTCCAAAGATATCATGTAATATCATATATTCTCCGCTTATAAGTACCTGAAAAGTACTTACAAAGAGGATTATGCACCAACTCTACAATAACTCAAAATTTAAACATATACAATTTAACATAGTAATCGATACTGCTACAGTCGTACATGACTATACATTGGAGAATAGACCAAATAATTCAGTATCTGAATATACCGTAGACTCCAACTCACATCTAAATGGAGTAGACTCGTATGGATCTCACTTCAACCTCTAAGATAGGCATGGGTGATATTTGATCTATTTTAGATAGCTATTGCCATTGCTCATCAAACATGCTACAATAAATAACAACAACTTGCATACAAGCAACCAAACACACAAAACAAGTAACAAAAAGTAGCATAAAAGCAACCAAACACACAAAACAAGTAACAACAACTAACATACAAACAACCAAATGCACAAAATAGGTAAAACAAACCAAATGCACAAAATAGGTAAAACACTAACATGTTATACATACAAGTTCATACCAAAATGCATAATAACCAACAACATTAATACGTGCATGTCAAGTTATAAACTCTCATGAGTCTGTTCGACATCAAAAATGAACAAAATGGCTAAATAGTACAACTTCTTCCATGAATGCAATGATTGAAAGACTTTAACACTTCCTGCTATAAAAAAGAAAACTTACACGTTGTGTTGGATCATCGATCCTCTCAACTCTTGAATAAATCCAGCAGTCTAAGTCTCAACTTTCCTCTTCTTGTAAACATAAATTATTCTCCCAAGGAGAAAACTTTACCACTTCAGTCAATATTAAATGATGTTCTACTAATGCTTGGGCTTTATTGGGTTCAAACTCACCTCAACTGCATAATGATAATAAGGATAATATACTAAGTGTATTGTGACACTGGCCTAGGCAAGTACCATATGGTTGCTTAGACAATTATCTAAATTGTCACAATACTAGTCAAGAAGTCATTCCCTAAACTATCACAAGCTACCTTAACTATATTATATACATATAAATGTACACACACAATGTGTAAATATCATCTAAAATAATATACGATGTCTGATTCAATTCTTCATTTGCACGTGTGATTTCTTTGTTAAGATAAGGTCAGCCACATGACTCTTCTCGTGGAATCCCTATCTGGTTCCTTAGCCCAACTATGGAAATTTCCCCGCATGACTAAATTCGTGCATCAAAAATCTCTAAGTTACCTCATGAATCTAACTCAAGTGATCGCCTTTACGAATTGGGTGAAAAACCCTTTCTTAACTGGTGTAAATCACCTAGAAACCGCTTGCTTGAACTAGGGATTAGGAACCGGTACATGAATGGACCAATCCCTAGAAAATACTAATGCAGCACATGAGATTAATCCCATAACCTAAGGTTTTCTAACACAAGGTCAAACACCTCTAACTTAATGTACACAAAACGTATAAGGCATTCGCTCGGTCTTTGCTCATTGCTGGATAACCACTGGATCCTACTTGGATACCACAAGTCACATTTTACCAACCAACTCCACTCAACTCGAAAGCCTGTGCATAAGTTCGAATGGTAGTACTATTGGTTGCTACACCTTAGCTTATCAATTAAGATTAATCATTCAAGGTTTACCATTACAAAAGAATTGCAAGGTGTCAAGTTTAGCCTATCTACCAAGTTAATAGCAATAGATGAATATACAGCTCTAGTATCGAAAAGAACATAAGCAAGTACCTTATAAGTAAAGCATACCTTACTACATAAGCTTCTTTCCGTTCCCCTGAGCAGTAGACATGCTAGGACCTGGTATCTCCTATAAGGCATAAGTCATCGCCACCTGCCTAACTTTTGGAAGTGTAGGACAATCCAGTTGAAGTGAAGTTGATCGTAATTAAAGCACTTATGCTTCGCCTTAACTACATGGCATTCCATAGCAAAATTCCTTTTACACCGCATGAGTGGCACACTATATCAGCTCTTTTCTTTGAATAAGTTTGATCTTCCCATGTATCTTGCCTTTGCTTCGGTTGAAACTTTGGTTTTCTTTCCAAATTTGATACATCTATCGGTATTTCATGGGTGCTCTCAAAAAGAAGAGCCATCTCCACGAGACCCTCAAAAGTGGCCCCTATTGAGATATGACTAGGCAATGAATATCTATCCAATATATTAAGACCCTTGACAAACTTATTTGCCTTCTTTAATGGAGTATTAATCATCTCAATCTCGAATTTATCCAAAAGGTTAAATTGGCTAACAAACTCCCTCATTAAAAAGATACCTTGCTGCAAATGGATGATACACTCAAGCAGCATGCCCTTCTTGGTCTTAGAAATAAGCTAAGACTCAAAATGATATCTAAAATCAATCCAAGTCATGGCCTGCTCATTAACCTCCTCTACTATTATGTCCCACCAAGCTAAAGCCTCCCCCTTAAAATGCTGGAAAGCAATCCTTCTCATGAGAACATCCTCTAAACCCATGTTGGCGAAAGCCCTCTTACATATACATATCCAAGCCTATGGCCCAAGGACGGTCTCAGAACCAAGATATGGATTCCTATTAAGGCTAATGAAATCTTGGCATAACTTCGAAAAGTCCAAAGCCAACAAAGCAGGTAATATTAGTGCCCTAGGGGATATACCACCTCTAACACCTACTATAGCTACTAGAATGTTCACGGGGAGTGGAGCATCCCAAGCGGCAGTAAAGTAGTCTTTAAACATATCAAGCATCGTTGTCTGCCTAGGCACAGTAGCTCATGTACCTTGTTCGCTTATACCAATAACCTTAAACGAAGATACCTTTGCAACTTGTAATAGAAATAAACCGAAGTACAGGAGATATATGATTTTACAGTAGAAAAAATACAAGTAATTCTCTTAATGCATCTATGCCTACCAAGTTTCTTAACTCAAACTAATCTATTAGCCCTGAGTATTGAACCTAGTGCTATGATACTAACTACGGTAGCTCGCCCTTCGTAATGCCATGCATGAATCAACATTGAATGACAATGTCTAACTCTCGAATACCACAAAATATAGTCCGTCGTGGTTAAATGAAAACTAAACATCCTAACTAGGCATGGTTATAAAATCTCATAGCAAATGATAACATACAATATGTTGAATATACATGAACCCGGATATGATAAACAATATATAAGAGACCACACAGGTTAACTGATAAATAAATATATACAAAAGGTTAGAATACATTAACCCCATACATAGAGTTTTGAATATAATATCTAATACTACAGGTCTCATATACAAATAACATGTTTGTCATGTAATACTACAACAACAAGTGTATATATCCAAAATATCAACATTACCTCTCCAAAAATGCTCCAGCTGTCCTATAAGCATATTACCCAAAAGTAGTCGACTCCTAGACTACTCAATTACCATAGGGTTGTCATGACATTAGTAGAACAACGCAAAATGCGAGTCAGACTTAAAATTTGGTGCGAGGGGAACTACCTCAAAATACTGTACATCGAACCTATGTACATATATAAAATAGGAAGCTACTAAGGCACAACCAGTTCTCTCCACGAATGGGGCTCAAGGTTAATCTAGACTGCCCATAAACAAGTAAAGTAAAACCATCCAAAAGGATAGAGAATCATAACTTAGCCTTCTCTTCTTTTGTAACCAAAAGGTCAACACATCCCAATTATACCAATACTAGAAAAGCCCATACACCTCTAAGAACAATGTCATAATACTCATGTTAGCTAGTGTATGGACAGTGATACCACCCAAGGTCAACTGGAGCCAAAATCCTCTATCATAAATAATATAATAATGCTTACTGCGTAACTGTAAGTATAAATAACCAATTACACATACTCACGTATCGCTCGTATTTGATAAGTCCAAATAATTGATACCTACCATCATCCCATACTAAATGAAATATTAATGGAGCAACTACACCCTATGTGATCTTTGGATTTATATACATTCTTACCCTTTGAGAGATTGTGAACGAAACTAAGCGTCCTCATACGATCTCTTTGCTGCACAAATGCCCATATACAGACCTAGACCGCTCTCAGGGAACTAATGAAAGTCCATATCACTGCAGTGCTTCCTAGCATCAATATCTATGCCACCTCCACCGAATACAAGTATCCCTTAAGCATCGCTTCGGATCCTCCCGAAGGCTTTGACCAAAACAAAAAAAACGTATATATAGATGAATACGTTCCAGTTCTAAGACTTGAATCTAGTAGTCCTCTCCATGACTCTCTCACCATGCACTTGCGTTGACCCTAATGGTTCTCTAAATACAACAATATATCAAACCATGGCATCCCTTATAACTATCTTGCAGTGCATTTGGTCGGCCCCAATGGATCTCTCAAGTACAACAGCACATCAAACCATGGTGTCCCTCCATGACTCCCTCATCGTGCACTTGCATCGACCATAAGGATCTCTCATGCACAATAGTGCATCAAACCGTGGAATATATATCGACTGTCTGTCCATATGTCTACCCGATCTTGCACCAACCACTTGCCATCATGTACTTGCACATTTTCCTGAATCCGGTACCGATTCCTTTTCATCATGTGCTCCTCTCAGTTATACATGCTCATCGTACGTGATTGTGTGACCGATCGCTGTACCGATCTCATGTTTGATCACTCATCGATTGTTGTCTTGATCTTCCACTATTCCCATGTAGGAACATGACACATCTCACATCCCTTGCCTCCATCGTGTCCTCAATCGCATGCCCAAATGCCATATCGATCATTATCGATCGCACATACATTACTTTAACTTTCACATTCAAATCTCATGCTTCACCTTGCATTCCACTTTCCCGAGTAGCCCAAAGCACTCCCAAATTCATGCCAAAGCCTCACGCCAAATCACTTCAAAACCAGAAGAAAACCCCTCCCATTTTTTCACTGCCTAGGCTTATTGCGAAGGCCAGTCTATCGTCGGTCGACCGACTGCACTACGAATAGTTGTCCAATCGTTGCTGCAAAGCCCAGGAAGCAAGAACTTTTGCCACGCCGATCGTCGTTTCTTAATCTGTCTTCTTTGTATCTTTACCTAGTAGGTCCCGTAGCTCCTCTAGTCCTCCTCCACCACTTCGGTCCTCTCCCGAAGTCCATTGATTGATATTACTCGAAAATTAATTTTGATATGTAACTCACTCTTTTAGTCATAGAGTTCTATAAGACGTCGCACTCAACCCGTCCCGCTCCCACATGCCAAAATGTACTCAGTCAACCTACTTGCCACCATGTAATGCTTACACGTGTGTCGATGCACTTACTTTTGCATGCGTACGCAAACATGCCTACACTTTACTAATAATATCTCGAGTTTCACCGGTATTGTTACTCGACCTGATATCTTCTCAGGCACCATAGTGCACATGAAAGTCACTCTGTGTACATGAAATGCTCACAAACGTGCATACAGACATAGGGGTGTGTGAGTGCGTATATATTCACATACTCACACACACACACACACATATATATATATATATACATACACACACATATATATTCACACACAACCACATACAACAATTCTACTAATTCATGACTTGTTTTAATTATTATATATCTTCAAATATACGTATGTGTATAACTATCCATATACATTTACATGCACAAATATTTAGATAAGTATCTCTTAATCATTGTATAAGATCTTATAACTCTTTTATAAAATATTCCATTCACTAATAAAATCATTTCTTTACTTAAATAATATCTACAAATACTAGTTAAGCTTCGTTAAGCCTCTAATCACTTTATAATAAGTGTGGAGCTTAAAAATCACTTAAATAGCTTAATAACTTCTTCAAAAGTCATCATTAAGGCTTTAATAATTAATGTGCTAATATAACCGTGTTTATTACATAAAAATAAGAACAAACCATCAAATGTCATTCATTAAACAACCATTGGAAATTATAGTTACTAACTTTTATAAAACCAGTTCAAATGGTTTAATTTATACTAACTAATGATATATTAATGTTTATGTCACTTAAATAGCCTTAAATAAACACATAATATCTAACACCATTATTTAATTAACCTCGAATCCATTTCTAAGCTTACTAACTTTTTCAAAAATTGTAATTAAGGTCTCTAATAAATAATGTGTTAATATATTCATGTTTACAACATAAACGTAAGCTTAACTCATGGCATTCTCTAAATTACTTCTTACAACTTGGTAATTATAAATAAATAAATCGATGAACTAACAAGTAAATATAATTAGAGAATCATCTCACTCACCTAAATAAGCTCCTAATCACCAAAACCCAAATCCTAGCTCTTTTGGAGTTTGAGATGAAGCTCCAAACTCCACTTTAGGTCGATCTATTAATGATTTTTTGAGGAATGAGATGAAAAAAGTTGTAGTGATTTTATTAAGATTTATAGGAATGTATTCAAGCTTGGGTTAGTGGATTTTGGGCTTAGCCTTAAGGAAGGATTGTGAATGTAATTAGGAGATGGAGATGAAATGTATCCTGGAATGAAAATGAATGAAGAGGTTAGCCACTTATAAGCTAATTAATGTGCCTTAGCCTAAGTTCATTTCTTCTAAGAAACATCACTATTCACCTAGAAAAATTATTGACTACAAACATAGCCCAACTTATACTCATGATTTCCATGATGGAATTGTGGTCTTAATGGAAAGGGTCTTGAGTCACAATTCATTCGTATCCAAAAGTCGAGTAATTTGGACGTTCTGGTAATTAACAAGTTAATATTTAAATAAATTATTTTAATATCCGGTATTTAAAATTCTAGATTGTTACAACGACTACCGGGACTGGTCGACTAGTGTGCCACCACTAGTCGACCGTAGTTCAATGATCATTCGATTGGTGGTGATACATAAGTCAACTAGTGGCTTCTGTTTAAGACTGGGTTGAAGCTGGACCGATCAAATTCTTCGGAATAAGTGCGGTGGAACCGGGCTTTCCATAACTCTTCGAACTATTTTTGGAATGATTAACCATTACGACATCAAAGTGATAAGGCATGTATATACTATTGTATGCATGGATGTTTGTGGTGTGCATTCGATGAATGCATCAAATGATTATTTGTTATGCGTGTGCGATATAGAAAATAACAGTTTCCTTAGCATTTTAGGAAATAGTTGTTCCCTCTGTATTACAAGAAATGGTTTTCTAAGGAAATGGTTGTTCTCTTAGTGGTACATGAAATAGTTTTGTCGAGGAAATGGTTGTTTCCTTAGCAATGTGGAAATCATTGTTCCTTTTGGTTGTGTTTATGATTGTATATATGGTATTGATGGATGTAACATAACTTTAATTAGTAGCCTGCTGTGTTGTAGTGTTTATATTACTATTAGAATGCAGGTTGGGTACGTTAAGATATGTTTACATATATGTTAAATAATGATGACGTTATAGGAGTATTTCTGTAGTCCATACGAAATAGACTTGCATCACTCACTCAAACACATGTCCGACCACTCTCCATATTTTTCTTTATATCTGTCATCGATCGGTTAATGGAGTATGAAGACTTCCTAAAGTAAGTGAAGTCGAAGGTGCGGATGATGGAGGTATTACTTATATATATATATATATATATATATATAATTACAACTAACACATAGTATGGTATTATGAGTGGACTTTTAAATAATGGATCTATAACTATGAAGTTATAGCTATGGGTTAATTTGAATAAATAAATAGTTTGGCATTATATATTATTTCTTCCACTGTGACTTATGAAATGGTAGTCAGAATATCATTTTGTTTATTTATATCATAACCTTAATGATCAGTTGTTTTTAGCTTTCGTGGTTTGAACGTTGATTTAAGCATTAAATCTGAGGGTGGAAAATGGCGGGGTTGTTACACAAGCATGCCATGGTACAACTTACCTATCATACATTCGAGCTATTTTTTCCATGTGACATTCGAGTTTTCCACCATCTAAACTGTATATTGCGATCAGTGGCTAAAAACCCTTAGCATTCAAGGAATCAATCTAAGCCCTTCAAGTTGCGATCTCTTCTTCTATAAATAAGTGGTCTCATTCATTTCTATAGGGGTCAAATTTTATATACTCATAAGATATATTAGCTAGCTTAATGTTTTTGTACAAGCAATTTAAATTATCCCTTGTAATTGAAATACTCAAATATAATAAAATCATCAACCATAGTGGACATAGATCTTTACCAAAATCGAACCACTCTACATCATGTGTCATCTACTTTGATTGCATTGTTTGTTACTCTTTTAACTGTTCTTATGTTATATTTTAAACCACGGTTTTAGTAAGTAACCTTTGCTAAAATCCTGCTTAGATCATAATTCTGATTTGCTAGAAACATAGTCAACGGTTGCTTATAAAAAGAAAAAAGGTCTCTTTATGAATTATGAAAACATGTTTCTCCAGATTTGAAATTTTTGAAGTGTTAGTGGTATCAAGCTAAAGTGGATCTACTAAACTTTAAATATCAGCATGAGATTGTGCTTTTAGTTTAAGACAATAGAATAAGAGATGTTAATGTGAGAAAACAGAAAATAATTTCTCCTAAGGTAGATCTCACGATTATTATTTTGGTGTGGTGCCTATGTGATCTCTCTATGGTTCTTGCATACACTTTAAGAAGAACAACTGACATAATTTCTTTTAGGATGAATATGGTAATATTAGATGAAGTGCCATGTTTCTCTTGAATGATTATTAATTTCATCACTTGTGTGGAAATAAACTCATAATTTCAGTGATGAATGTTAGAATATTAAACTATATAATGGAAAGATAAGACACATTTATTTTTGACCTAAATCAGTCAAGAAATTGCTAAAAGAAGGAGTGGTCTCATTGAAATATGTGAGATCAAAGAGAAACTTTGTAACAACCCACCTCAAAGTGGGTCTAATTTTCGACCCAATACAAGGCCATCGAACCTTAGGCCCATTCCAAAGCTGGTTGTTGGTTGGTAAAATTGATACGATGAACAAAATACAGAGCTACATATTTATGCCGGTAGAATCTCACATTGGAAAGGATAAAATATAATATCAAAAATAAGTACCCATTTCATAAAAAATTCAAATCTCGAAAATACAATATATCATCTCAAATACAATTTCCAAAATAACAACTTGTCTGAAACAGGGTATATCAAAATATGTCGAAAACATAAATAGATAGACAAACTACTACAAGACAACGCCTTCGCCTTCATCTTCTCGATCAACATCAACTCCCCTAATCAGTGTGTTGTAATAAGGAGGGATTAGAACAACAATATCTGATAAATGAAAATCTCAAGTCTTACCATAATAGTATTCCGCCAGTATCATTTACATAAGTATGTCTTACGCATCCTATACTACCCTATCAAGATTACAACCAACTATAAGCCAAAGGCTCTTCTAGCCTAGCTCCATAATGACCTTCCACTGTAGGCCAAAGGCTCTTTTTAGTCTCACAAAACTACCATCAATCATGTCCTAACAATATGAAAGAAAGCACCTAAGCCACTTAATTACTCTATAATGGGAATTAGACAGACTCTGACCATTTAATCCTTTAACCTATGTAGATCCCCGTCATTTAATACCCAACCCAAGGTGGACCCCTCTCTGGTCTCCCTAGCCGATATCACACGAAATCTTATAAGGCCACTTAATACTTTTTTAAGGGAAGAGACAGACCCTATAATAACCACTTAATACCTCGACCCTAAAAGGGACCCCTCTCGAGATTCCTTACTACCGCACCTAAACGATAATCTCGATTATTTAGTACTTCTTAAGTGGGAAGGAGGCGGACCCTACATTAGCTACTTAATACCCCCAACCCAAAAGCAGGTCCTATGACTTATCACCTATAACCCAAACTGTGACGTCTCATATTAGTCCGACTATTCGTAGGTGTCGATTGCAAGATTAGCTGGGCAGACTCACCCCACGATAATTGGGACTAACCTCATGTCATCCATGGGCACTTATTATAGGTGATGTCTCACATCAGTCCCAAGCTCGCATTTTTGGTAGTCATATTAACTGGGCGGACTTCTGTGTGCTTTTGACTATCCACGCATCTATATTACTTTGTCATAAGGGGCATTTCACCAGAAGGACAAACTTTGCAGTCCAATTAGTTTCTAGGACACACATCCATAGAAATTAATTTCAAGGCCAAAGCCAACAGAATAATTACTTTTAAGGACAAAGTCGGCAGTCCAATTACTTTCAAGGACATAATTTCATAGGTTTTTAGGCCTTAGAAATTAATTATTTTGCATTTTGTCCTTAAAAGTAATTATTTCAGTTGTGTGTCCTAGAAACTAATTGCACCTACTAAAGAGACCCTTGTGGCTAATTTCCACTTGTCATAACTCCACTCCCCTAACATCCTACCATACACACCTTACCGCATTTTGCATTAAGGCCATATAAGGAAAACTCCTTATTCCACCTTTATTTAAGGATTAATTCCCATAGTTTTCCTTACTTCCTTCTTATGAAGTTTAATGCTAATTACTAACCTATTTATAATATACGATACGATTAATACATTATTAATTAAATGTTAATAATATATTTAGACACTGGTATATTTATACGTACGTAATCTAGGCTAACTAAATATTCCTAAGCGTGCGAAGATTTCGCATCCTATACTAATCGTTTTAAATGTCAAAACTTCCAATTCATACAAATCTAAACTTCCAATTCATACAAATCTAACTCCATATAATACTTATAAATTATCTAATATCCTTAGCCAATCAAATACCAAACTTCTTTTATATTAATATAGTAAAATCATCACCTATAAAACTTATAGTTTAAATCCTTTTTATTATATTTAACTTTTACATATACAGTGAAAAAGGGTACATATTTAAATTATGGAAATAGGCAGTGCAAACTATGTATAGAAGAATTCGTACTTTACACACCATTTTCTAACTTCTTTTCTTTTTAGAACCCTTTATCACAATAAAAGAGAAAAATTAGAAGCGGAATACAATATAAAATACAAGAACAAAACAAATTCTACTATTTTAATATTCAAATTTCATTTTGAGGGAATTTTAGGGTCTTAGTTTTTGGGTTTTAGTGAATGAAATTACGCAAGGCATAAAAAAAATTCAAACTACTACTAGACAAATACTAAAAATATGATAAATTAAGATTTCCACTCACAGCTGGTTTCCAACTTCCTTTTGGATTTGATTATGTTTTTTCCTACTTTCTTCTTCAGATTTCTTCTCTTTGAAATGCACAATAATCCAATTGTATATTAGATTCATAATTCAGAGATCGGGAAAGAATAAAAATAAAAAACATATAAATATAAAAACAAAAAACATATATTTACATAAATCCATTACCTTTTCCCCTTGAACTTGAACCCTTGAATCTAATCGAGAAGAAGGCTGACAGAGCTTCGCTAGTGTTCCAAATGTTTTTGTGAATAAAAGCGAGGAGGCTAGCCTCTTATATATAGTGGTTAGAAGACATATGGAGCGTAGAATTTAAGTCGGTTTAAAATAATAAATCTAGACTGTTCATGCCAAACAAAACATTAGCCACCTTCGCTTCACTTGTCGATCGCTCCTCCTTAGGTGGTCGACTGGCCCTGATGCAAGCGGTCGACCGCCCTTTTATAAATATCGAGTATTAATTGTTTGTTAATTCGTTTACTTGTTTCCTCGTTTAATCCACTACCATTAAATTATTCATTAATGTTAATTTGACCTAACATCAAATTAATTATTATCCGTTTTAATTTCCATGTTAACATTATATAAATTTAAACTTTGAATTCGTTTGAATTATCTTAAATTAGAAAACTTCAAATGTTGATAACCCTATCATTTGTAGTCCGATCGCAAAACTTTATATATGAAAGTTGATCAGAAGATCATCACGAACGCAATGGTGTAACTTGACCAACTTCTGACATTTACAAAATTTTCATTTTTTGCCTTGTTATTAATTAATTAATTTCTTATTAGCTTTTATGGGAGTGGTACACTCTTCCCTCCTTAAAAAGGATTTCATCCCCAAAATCCCTAAGGGACAAATAGTGTAACACGCACTCTACCACGTTGTTATACAACTAAGTTATCTACACAACCATCTACTCATCTAAAAGTGCAATGTGATTATGTATGCAACATATTATAGGTGAGCTCAGTCCTTACGTGAATACAAGATTGTGACAAATAGACATGTATGCAAGCATCCTAAATATGCATAAAGTTCTATATGGGTACAAAAATAACAGTAAAAAATGTGGCAACCATCCTCTATCATCCAATTTAGTAACCATGATGCAATCAAAACCCTAAATTTTAAAGAGAAAAAGTTTACTAGAGAAAAGCTCCATATGAGAAGTATTCATCTTCTCTTCAATTTCCCATGTGCTTTCCACCAGATTATCTTCCTATTGTATTCGAACCAGCCTCATTTCTTTGTTGCGGAGCTTCCTAGTTCCATGCTCCAATATACATGGGGTGGCATGGGACGCTATCGGATCTGTCTCAATATCTACTAATTGATTGGGTTATAATATGTTGGTAGTGTCGTGAAGGCATTTCCTCAAATGTGAAACATGAAAGACATCACGGACTCCTACTAACTTATCCAAAAGCTTTATTTGATACGAAAGTTTCCCCACCCTTTCTAAAATCGGGAAAGGCCTAACAAACTCCGCGCCAACTTCTCCGATGTACCAAGCCTCATAACCTTCCTAAGTGGGGAAACCTTAACGAACATAATATCTCCTACCTCAAATTCTAATTCATTCCTTCGCTTGTCATCATAAAACTTCTAACAGTCCTATGCAACCTTCATTTGCCGTCTAATCATCTCTATCTTTTTCGAGGTCTCGCAAATCAAAATCTTGTCCAAGTAGAATTTTTTTGGTCGTTTCCTACCAACATTAGGAGATTTTCATGGCCTCCCGTGTAACGTTTTAAAGGGTGCCATGTCAATCGTCGCTTAGTAAATATTATTGTACGCGAACTCTACTAAGGGTAAGTGATGTTCCCAATGTCCTTTGAAATCCATGATGCAAGTCCTTAGCAAATCCTCCAAAATCCTATTCACAGTTTCTGTCGGACCATCGATCTTTGGGCAATGTCATTCCTAAAGATGACTACAAACTCCTCTAAATTCGCTAGTGAATAAGGGGTCTCTATCACTAACAATGTTAAGTGGAACTCCATACGGTCATACTACTTCCTTGATATAAATTTGCGCTAGAGATGCTACAGTCCTATTAATCCAAAAGGGAATAAAGTGGGTGCTTTTAGTGAGTCTATCCACTATTACCCACATAGATCCATTGCCTTTTTGACTTTTAGGCAACCTCTTTATAAAGTCCATCAATATATGCTCTCATTTTCAAGTTGGTACTTCTAGCGGTAAGAACAGTCCTTTGGGCTTCCGTTATTCTACCTTTATCTTTAGGCCCGTCAAATACCTAGAGACAAATTACGCCACCCTCTTCTTCATCTCCGACCAATAGAAAATCTGCTTCGTATCCCTATACATTTTATCTCCACTAGGGTGAATAAGCATCCGAGAATGGTGGAATTCAGCTAGAACTTCCTCCAAAATGTCCTTCACCTAAGGAATAAAAAGGTGTCTGTCTCTTCTTAAACATCCTTTTTCGTCAATCGCATACCCATCGCTATGAGGGAAATGTTCTCCTCTACTCAGATCTCCAAAAATATCTACTATAACCATATCCTACTTCTGCTCTTTCCCAATGCGGTCCATAAATGCTGGCTAAGCTCTATTGTTGTCAAATATACTAGAGTGGGTTCTGTCGACGGTTGGAAATTGAAATTCGAGGGGAACTCCAACTGCCTCCACTCATATATAGCAACTACAGTAGCATGCCTCCAACTAAGGGCGTCGGCGATAACGTTCCCTTTTCTGGGGGTGTATTGTATGTCAAAGTCATATGATGTTATAAACTCCATCCACCTCTGATGCATAAGATTCAAACCTTTTTGGAAAAGTAGCATATAAGGTATTTGCGGTCGGTGAACAACTCAAACATTTTTCCCAAATGATAGTGCCTCCACATCTTCAAAGAAAAAAAAGACAGTTGCTAAATCTAGTCATGAATTGGGTATCTCTTCTCATAGTCCTTCGACTGCCTACTTGCATAGGCTATCTCTCTACCTTCTTGTATAATAACAACTACTATTCCTATAACGCATGCATCGGTGTAAACAGCGAAAGGCTTCATCCCATCGAGAATGATAAATACTGGTGCACTAGTCAACAGCTCATTTAGCTTCTCGAATGCTTATGTGTATTTCTTATCCCATGCAAAAACTAGACTTTTTGGTTAAGCGGGTTAGTGGGAATGTTATCTTTACAAAGTCCTTGATGAATTCCTTATAGTAACCCACCAGCCCAAGAAAACTCCTAACTCTTGTGGCGTTCTTGGAATCTTCCAATCTTGAATAGCTTCCAACTATGTAGGATCTACAGACAATTGCTTCTTGGAAACAATATGACCAAGAAATCTCACCTCCTTCTTTCAAAGATGACACTTTGAGAATTTGGCTTTTAGTCGGGGCCTTCTCAAGGTCCTAGTACCTCCCTTAAGTGATTTTCATGCTCACTCTCATTTTTGGAGGACACTAGAACGTCATTCACAAATACTACGACAAACTTATTTAGCTACCCTCCAAAGGCTCTACTCATCAAATCTATAAAGTATGCGGGGGCATTCGATAAACCGAAAGGCGTCACTTCCCATTCGTACAGCCCATCAAGAAGGAAAAAATTGGTTTATGCTTGCCATCCTCAACTATCCTCAATTGATGGAATCCAATGACTAAGTCATATTGGAAAAATATTTTGGGTCTAAAAAGTAGATCAAACAAATCACCTATTCTATGTAAGGGATAAATATTCTTCTTGGTCAACTTGTTGAGTTCTCTATAGTCAATGCATAGCCTTAATGTAGCGACCCGGGAGTTTCGACCCTCGAAAATCGACATCAATACGTTCACTGTATTTCATGTCGAATATCCAAGTGCCGGAAATATTGATTGCTAGGGGTAAAGAAGGAAAAGATAGAAGAAGAAAAAATAGAACAACACAGAATCTCACAATCGTAGCGGAACAAAATACAATATATAATAACATATTTTTATACAAAGAATCTGTAGCTGTTTATACTTACAATCATCAGAGTACATCAATCAATACATCAATCTGGACAGTTATAATAACTTGTCCTCACACAGCAGAAATATAAACTAAGTATGGAGATACGTCTTTGTCATCCAGCTCGTCTCCTGAGCTCCATAGCATCCTATCATGAATCTGTAATACTCGGTCTGACCCGAGCATTATAATAAAATAACACTCGAGTCAGTCTGGAAAACTAGCGTGAGAAAACACACTCAATTTGAATCATTACTATTTTCAAAATATTTTGAAAAATAAAGGTATCTCGTAAGACCACATCACACATAAACACGACGGGTTTTTACCTTACGATAACCAAAACATTTTTATCAAAATTGTCTGATTTTATAATAGTGTTTAAACAAAGTAAATAGAAAATAGCTGAAATACTTGCAACTCACGTTTCAGCATAGTTGGGCATAATCAAAACCGTACGGCGCTTATTGGAGAATGGATTTCATACAATGACTAGGCACTGAGGTATCACCTATAAAGGTACACATTAAGAAAAATGTACCGAGGACCTCACCGGGATCCCCTACAACAAAAGACCGGCCCTATCCCTAACCTGGATAGAACCGAATATGTTATCACCACGGGTGTTCCCACCCTTATCGAGAGCTCCTTTTCCATGCACCACCGTATCCATAATTAATAATATATCTGAGGTTATCTAGAAAGGTGATAACATACCCTAATTGGGTGCGACCCACTTAGCCTTGCTGCATCTCCCCAGATTTTCAGAACTTCCAGTTGATGAGGCTTGAGGCTACGATTACCTTTCAAGAACAATTTCACTTAGAATGCTCATCGTCCTCAAATGACGATGTTCTGATAGCATTCGTCCATACAAGTTGTCTTGTGTCTGGACAAACCAAACCACCATCTTCACTATCTTCACGATATCCATTCGTAACGTTCAAACCGGATCGAAGTGGTTTTTGGATAATTAAATCCGTTCCGGTCTCTTCGAAACGATTAACGAAATTGGCCAATAATGATAGTCTGTTATTTAACTATCAAATAACATCCATAAGTAGTCACTAGGCCATTTTTTATAATTCTTTAAAACATTCATTTTAAATATCTTTACAAAGATATATATTCAAATCTCTTTCAAATTTATCAATATTTGAAAACATTCTGAATACTTATTTTCCATAACAGTATATCTCCACCTGTACCTCACTTCAACACGTAGTGAAATATTTCCAACTTCGATTTATAATCCATTACTTAGAAAATATCTCGATATAAATCCTTCGTCTCTAAATATTTTCAAAAACCGTCATTTTCTCACTTAGGAAAATATTATAATCCATTTTTCCAAAATCACTTCTAATATCAATACTTAGGAGTTTTTCTTATCCTATCTCCTACATTTCCGAAATTTATATTAATTCCTTTACATTTTCCAAAGTCGATTATACTCACTTATAATCTCGTCTATCCCTTTACAACTTCTAAAAATCATATCCGTTTTCACATCTCGAGAGAGTTTATAAATAAATTCAAATAATTTTCAAAACTCTATATATGTATAATAAGTATTTTTAAAGAATGATATTTTTTTTAAACACGTTTAAGTAATTATTTAAAATTTTAAAATACTTTAATAAACATTGATACTTCATTCCCTATTTCATTTCCAAATAACAAATTGATTTATGAAGCTTATTATAAAAATTAGAAATTTATTTCAATTAATATTAAATATTTGAAAAATCCACTTTTGAAGTATTTTATTACTAAAGCAGCTTTAAATTACATAGTTTGAATATATAAAAAAATTATCTTTTGAAACAATTTAACTTCTCGATAAAAATATTTTTTAAAATTCCAATGTCCAATTTCAATTTATAAATCCCTCTTGATTCACTACACGTTGATTTCATTTCCGTTCCCTTAACCATTCTCACATTTCAAAAATTGAAACCACTATTTTTCCTTAAACCGATTTTCATATTCTAATATAAATTCACCTTATGAATTTATATTCCCAATTTATCAACTGATATTGTTTTACCCTTCTTTATAAACATCGTTATAAATTTATAAACTCTTTTGAGTTTCCACTTGTTTATAAAACTAATTTCATTTATAAAACCCCATTTTATAAATCCATTTCTTAATAAATTTCATTTATTCTACAAATCTATTTAAAATATCAATTTCAACTCCTTCCCATATTTTCCAGAAAAATCATTTAAAAATCCTTTATATAAATTATTTTAAAATCTCTATTTAAAATATTTTTACGAATAGTTAAATACAACCCAAAATCAATTATTGTTTTTATCCAAATCAATTTCTTAAAAATAATCCAATTTTCGATATAAATATTTTTATATTCAAAATCTCCTTTTCAATCCTTCCAAATTCCAAAAAAAAATTTATGGTATTTACAATACCAAAAGTTAGGCCAATGCTACTATAGCATCCAATTATTCAATCACAACAATAATTTATAACATATTATTCTAACACATCATATATTATTTTATATGAAAAACAATCATTATAAGTTTTGAGGAATCCAACTGGATCCCTCCAACCTGTTTCCCTGCATCCACAGAGGTTAATACAACATAAAAATACCAATTCCACATCGAGGGAGATATCGCGGTAAATAGGGTCATCCGCTATTATGCGAGGCGCATAGGGTCTCATCCGCTAAAATATGTAGGAATATCAATCCAACTACTAATATATATATTTTAAATTCAACTGATAATAATTTTATAAATTCAACCAAGCATCCAATAATTAATTTTAACCATTTAAAATTAAATTCAGAAATCCAAATGAGTGAGAAACTCTACCACGACCTGGATTTTCGACCTTCGAAAGTCGACATCAATACGTCCACGGTATTACATGTCGAGCGATCGAATGCCGGAAATACCAAATCGTAAGGGTTAAAGAAGCAAGCGGTAGAAGAAGAAAATAGAAACAACATCAGAACCTCACACTCGCAGCGGAACAACATATAATATATAACAACTGATTTTAATACAAAATGGAACTATATTGTTCTATACATCTCATCATTAGAGTACAACACAATCAATAACACAATACACAGCTTACACTGCACAGCAGAATATACTCAAAGTACGTGTGATACATCTCGCCATCCAGCTCGTCTCCTAAGCTCCACAGCATCCTATCTTGTATCTGTAATACTCGGTCTGACCCGAGCATTATAATAAAATAACACCCGAGTCAGTCTGGAAAACCAGCGTGAGAAAACACACTCAATTGAATTATTTAAGTTTTCAAAATCCTTTGAAAGTCAAAGGTATCTTGTAAGACCACGCCACAAATAAACATGTCGGGTTTTTACCTTACGATAACCAAAACATTTTATATCAAAATCCTCTGATATTATAGTAATGTCTAAGTACAAATACTTATTCAAATAGACGAAATTGTTACATTCATTAAATTCCAGCATAATAGGTATACAAACAAGTCCGAAGGCACTTATTGGAGATTGGGTTTCCATACAATGGTAGGGCTATTGGGGTAGCGCCCGTCACAGTACCTAGCCTAGATCAGAGTACTGAGGATCACGCCTGATCCCCTATAACACAAGACCGGAGCTACCGCTTACTGGATAGTTCGAATAAGATCACCCCACGGTTGGGATCAGCAACCGCCCACTAAGCCGAACAAAAAGGGACATCTAGACAGGGGAAATCTTACCCTAATAGGTTGCTAGCCACTTAGCCTTGCTGCACCTCCCCTGTTTTAGCCATTCCCGGTTGATGAGGCTTGAGGCTATGCGTTACCTTTTTAGAACACATTTCACTTAGAATGCTCATCGTCCTCCTGACGATGGTCTGATAGCATTCGTCCATACAAGTTGCCCTTGGTTTGGACAAACCGAATCACCATCTTCATCCTCTTCACGGTATTCATTCGCAAACGTTCAAACCGAATAGAAGTGGTTTTCAGATAATTAAATCTGATCCCGATCTCTTCGAAACGATAAGCGCATTGGCCAATATTGATAGTCGGTTATTTAACTACCAATTTAAACAATCATTCACCAATTGTTTTATTTTCCCCTGAAAATCACCAAGTCTTAATACTTTAGATTTTTAAATAATTTAAATCACTTTACCAAAAAATATATACTTTAAAACATTTTAAATAAAACTACTTAAGTCACTTTATTCAAAACAATAGTTATGAAACTCTATAATAATTTCAAAGTAAAAACTTTAGCCAAAACTACTTTAAAACAAAACTATTATATAAAGTGTAATATTTAATAATTATCTTTTTAAATCATAATACTAGTTAAACCTTTTAAAATAATCACTTCTATAATTATATTAATAAGTATTTACTTAAAAAAACGTTAAAACGATTAAATAATAATTTCTCTAAAACATTCTTTTAAAACAACTTTAAAACTTTTAATTTATACTTAGAAATCTTTCTTTGAAAATATACTTGGCTTCTCGGGAAAATACACTTTCCATTCCAACATAGTCCATTTAACCATTTATAAATCCATCTCGATTTATCCCAATTTAATTTACGTCCCCAAACCCGTAAATTTCTTTTAACACTTTTAAAAATAAAACCACAATTTATTTTAAAACAAATTACCATCTGCTTATAAATTCCCACCGTATATTTATACTTCCAAATTTATCCACTGATAAATATTTTCACTTTATTTATAAACCTAGTTTATAATTTCCATACCCTCATTTCCCTTTAAATCACAGTTTCCAAAACACTTAATCGATTTCCCAATCGATTCCCTGAATTAATTCCATTTTAAAAATTCATTTTGATTTGCCCAAATTTAATCCAAATCCATTAATTCCATATTCACTCCTTTAGTATGATTTAAAACCTTATTTAAAACTGAAAATATCCATTTCACCCTTTATTCGAAATTCCCCTTTTATTTTTCCCACTCATTTTAAACTTGAATTTTTAAAATAAATTCTTTTATCTTTAGACAATATCACTTAAGTCGTCAAATTCTTTTATTCCCATTTATACAAAATTTCCATTTTTCCCATATTCGGAATTTATTAATAGGGTTTCAAAATCAAACTTTTTATTCTTCTCCAAATTCATTTCTTCAATTTATCCAAATTCACTATAATTATTTTACTTAAAAATTTCCTTTTTTTATTTTTCTTCAAAAATCCAATCTTTATTATTTTTGACATCTTAAAGTACCAAAATATATTCAACCAATCATAGCATTCATTATTTCAATTTCCAATATAACCAATATAATCTATCACAGATTATCAAATAAATCACATCACTGAATATGAAATAATTCAACATTTTGAGGAATCCAGTTGGATCCCTCCAACCTGTTTCCCTACATCCATAGATGTTAGCACAATATAAAATACCGATCCCACTTCAAGGAGGATATTGCGGTATAAAGGGTCATCCGCTATTATGCGGGGCGCATAGGGTCTCATCCGCTATATAATGCAGGAATACCAATCACTCCAATATATATATATATATACACTACTATATATAATATATCACATCCAAACTGATAATAAATTATCAATTCAAGCAATCAATCCAATAATTTAATTTCAACCAATTAAATTAACTAGTAATCCAATTTGAGTGAGATTAACTCACCTTTGACTTTATTTGCAACCCAATCCAAACTGGCATGTTTTCTCCACGATTTCAGACCTTGTATAAACATTATACGGTTTATTAACATTTTAAATAGTCGGACAATTTATTACCGTTTTAATAAATTTAACTTAAACTAATTTCCCTTTAAAAAAAATTTGTAACTTAAATAATTAGATAAGTTAATTTAAACCAGTTAATCACCTTAATACAAAAATTAAAAATAAAATGGTAGGTTTACAATCTATATTTAAAATTAAAGATCTAAATTTATTTTATATATAACTCTTCAACATTTAAAATTCCTATTTTTATTTCTCTTTTTTTAGCATATATATACATACATATATATATATACAAGATTAAAACCAAAATAGGTCTATACCTTACTGCAACTATTTTTTTTCCAAAACTGTATGTATATATATATATATATTAAATTAAATTAAAAAC
Organism: Allium fistulosum; assembly: GCA_030737815.1. Classification (NCBI taxonomy): domain Eukaryota; kingdom Viridiplantae; phylum Streptophyta; class Magnoliopsida; order Asparagales; family Amaryllidaceae; genus Allium; species Allium fistulosum. The sequence continues at coordinate 430,488,958 of CM060903.1, read as the reverse complement.
AAATGAAGTCAGCTATAGACCTCGCTGCCTTCGACAAGCTCACCCATGCTCTACCCCCTCTCCAGAAACGACAGTGACAAAGTCGTGCATCCCCACCTTGAACAGACTCTTCCCATTCATTGCGGATGGAGCTCCTCAATTTCGAAGTTCGAACCCAAGCCCTGAATCGACCCTCTATCCCTTAATCAGCTACGAATCCAAACCCTAGTCGATCGAGCGCTGCGTCGTGTTGGCCAAAATGCAACAGCAGCCGCTTGCCCTATTCGCGCCAAACCGCTCGCGATTATATATATATATATATCGAATGAATTCGATTTCCTTGTTTTCGTGAGATGCATCTTGAAAGAGAGGCATGGGGCGATTCGATCTGAGGGAAGGAATAGATCACGATTTCCACTTTCTAACTGAGTTCGGCCGTTAAAATTTTCAAACACTACTTTATTTTTATTTATTTTTTGTTATCGGCCATTTTTCCTTTTGATTTTGAGGTGATCTTCGAAAGTCTGTTATGCGTGAGATTTTTAAAATGTGGCTGAAGAGGCAAGATGAGATGGTTGCGTGTAGAGTGAAGGCTGCAGTGATTCTGAAAAGGCAAAAGCTACTGAGGAGGAAAAGTTTCGATGGTGAAAGAATTGCAGCTGAAGGTTGACTAGAAAATACAAATATATATATTAATCCAAATTCAAATTGTCTCGATTTACGTAGCTTAAAATTGCGAACCCCTATCGAGGTGTTCCGCTAGGCGTTCGTAATGTTATACCCCTATTCCGAACACACTGGAAAAGGTTTCGTGTCCTAATTCGATCGTATGGAGAAGATAGCTTTTCGGACCCAATTATTATATTAAATTTCCGATATAAATTTCAGTGCGTTTATACACCGTAAGATCACACAATAACTCCAGATTCTACGAAAATTGAAATCCGATAATAATACAATATTACGGATTCAATGGAACTGGTTTCGTCGAATTCCGAGACTGTGCCCCGGAAGGTTATTTTTTTTTAGCAAAGCTAGCGAGGTTGGCTGGTCCCCTACCAGATTTTATTAAACAGAAAAGGAAAAGCTACTCAAAACATGCTTTGAGTAGGAAATAACAAAAGAGAAAAGAACTAAAAGACAAGGAAAAAGGAAAAGTGCGCAGGGAGAACTCGAAGCTGAAGGCAACTACCCGAAGTAAACCCCGAAGACACCAAGAACCTACCATGGATGCAATGACTCGATGAACCACAGATGGCAACGGAGAAGAATCCCGAAGCCAGCAGATGAATATGAATTACCAATCCTGAAGAAGAGGTAGAAGAACAGAATTACGTTCTAGTAACTCATTCATGATGGAATGTTTTAAGACTAACCATAATTGAAGTTGGGACTGCTCAATATTATTAAAACATCGCTGGTTCCTCTCGTTCCAGATTGAACGAACATATTTCTTTAGACAGAAACTAAGGAGATCACCAGGATCATCCTTCTTACGAGTTGCTTTTAGAATCAAGTCCCACTGACAAGAGGATTGAACCGGCAAACTGGAACTTCCAAGCTTGTCCATCAACCTCTCTTAATTTTGATGCAAGTAGCTGCATTCAAAGAACAGATGCTTACTACTCTCAATATGGCTTTTGCAGAAGACACACAGATGATCAGAAACAGAAGCGAACCCTATCATCCTATCTTTAGTCATGATAGCATTCATAATAACTTTCCATAACAAAAGGTTATCAGAGGGAGTGGATTGCTTATTCCAAACTACTTTATGCCATGGGAACATCGGTTTATTTCGAGTATTAGAGAGTAAGTGATAGACATGATTTATAGAGTGAGGTTTACCATCCCAGCAGAGCAAGTCAGTTTCAGGGAAGTTATTATGATAATTACTAAAGCTCGTCCAAAAAGCTCTCAAGTTGTGGTTGCTAGTATACGGAAGGGATAGTTTGTTGTCAACAATGAAGTCAACAGCATTCGCAGTAGTACTAATGCCAGATTGATAGATTTGCTGAGAAGTTAAAGCAGTTGAAAGGATGAGACCCCTACTTAACCAAGGATCATTCCAAAAATTCTTAATGCTATGACTTGAGAGGGAGAATTGGAGATATGGCAGGAAAACTGAACGCAAAGAAAGAATCTTACGCCATATCCAGCTGCAACCGCTAGGGGGGTCCAATACCCAAATGCTTCTATTTCTTAAGTTATGAGTAACTGACCATTGAACCCAAAGGCTATTTTTGTTCGTGAGTAGCGAGTAAAATTGATGACTGATTGGAGCAACATTCCAATGCTCAATATTTAAAATTCCCAAGCCACCACATGACAGTGGTTGTTCAATGCTATCAAATAAGATCGGAATAGGCTTCCTATTGTGGATGCTGCCAGTCCAGAAGAACCGGAGCATAGCACGTCTAACGAGTCAGAGCAGTTTTTTGGGTAGAAGATAAGTTCTAGCCCAATACACAATAATGGAAAAACACATAGATTTAATCAAGACGAGTCTACCTGCCTGAGAAAGAAATCGATTGGCCCAATTAGTAAGCGTTCTAGTGATTTTAGAGTAGAGCATATGGCAGTTGGATAAAGTGACTCTAGAAGTGCAAATAGGGATACCAAGGTAAACCATGTCACTTTGCATGGGAAGAAGACCAGAGTAAGCAGTCAAGGCAGAAGAAACTGGGGGTGGAATACCACCGAACAAGATAGATGATTTAGAAAGATTAAGCTTTAGACCAGTGCAGGAATAAAAGATGTCGAGGGTTTGTTTAATTTTATCTATGGATTCATGAGAGGGGGAGGTGAAAATCATTATGTCTTCTGCGAAGAGGAGGGAGGTGATCAGAGGCTGTTTACATTTGGGATGGAATTTTATCTCTTTAGCACAATATCCAGCATTCAGCATTCTAGTTAAAATTTCCATGATGAGGAGGAAAATGTAAGGAGATAATGGATCTCATTGGCGAATGCCTTGTTTACTTTTAAAATACCCAGCAACTTTACCATTAAAATTTAGAGAGAAGGAAGGATTGGAAATACAAGTGTAGATCCAAGCAACAAATGGTTTCGGGAATCCCATCTGTGCCATAACTCTAACAATAGAAGACCATTGGAGAGAGTCATAGGCCTTGGAGAGATCAAATTTTAGCATAGCTCTCGGGGAAGAGTTAGCACGACCGTAACCCTTTAAAAGTTCATGCACAATCATCACATTATCTAAGGAATTTCTTCCAGGCAGGAAAGCAGTCTGATTAGATGATATAAGATCAGGCAACACAGATTTAAGTCAGGAAGCAATAATCTTAGCAATGCATTTGTACAGCACATTACAGCAGGCTATGGGTTTGAACGAAGAGACATCAGAAGGAGGACTAGTTTTGGGAATGAGAACCAAATTAGTAGCATTGACTTCATTAAGGAGTTTGAATTTGGAGAAGAAATTGTGAATAGCTCCGCAGAAATCAGATTTGATTATTTCCCAGTTGTGAGTGAAGAACTGAACACTGAATCCATCGGGACCCCCGCAAGACTTCTTATTCATACTAAAGAGAGTGAGTTTAATTTCATCATCAGAGACAATAGATATAAGGTAATCAGCTTGAGACTGATTGATGGATGGAAGGTCAGTGCTATCAATGTGGTGGAGATTAGCCGAGAAGTTATCGGAATTTCCGAGCAGGCTAGAGAAGTATTTAATCAGGGCATTATCAATGTCAAGAGGAGTGGAAAGCATATCACCATTGACATCCTAAATTCGATAAATATGCTCGTGAACTTGCTTCGCCTTTATCGCTGCATGGAAGTAAGTAGTATTGTTGTCACCCTCATTCATCCATTTATAATGAAGTTGTTGCCGCCTCATAGAGCATTCCATCTTTAAAGCATCAGAAAGGGATAAAAATAGGACACTTTCGTATGCTGCAATATCGTCATCATTCAGATTATTCTGCAATTGAATTTGAATATCTTCGAGTTGCTTCTTAATAGTCTCTGATTTCAAAGTACCATTTCCAAACTTGATCTTGGACCAACTTCTAAGAGAGTGTTTGACATGCTTTAATTTCCTGCAAAATTTAAAAGTGGGGTTACCAAAACAAGAGGTGGACCAAGCTTCTTTAATAATGTTAGTATACCTTGGTTCATTAGCCCAGATATTATAATATTTGAAACATCTTTTCTCATACACAGCGGGGGGGGCCAGTGGAAAGGATGATGGGGGAATGGTCAGACAGGACAGGTAAAGGGAGGTGGGCAGAAAGAGCAGGCCAGAAGGATAAAGCTTTGAAGTTACAAAAGGAGTGATCAATGGTGGACATAATTCTGCGCCCAGATCGACTACGGTTGTTCCAAGAGTATTTCGAACCAGATTTGTTTATTGAAATCAGATTGGCATCCTCAATTGCAGAGTTCAGGGGTTGAATATCTCTAGGGGTTAGAGGCACACCACCCGCTTTGTCATTAAGGCTCAGACCACAGTTGAAATCACCTAGAATTAACCAGGGATGGGTTTCTTGCCTGAAAGCAGGAATCTGACGAAGGAAGGACTGTCTGCTGGAGGGAGAGTTAGAAGCGTAGACAATGGTGAGATAAAAGGATATGGAATCAGGAATGAAAGTAGCATGGAAATAAATGAATTGAGGGGAGGTAAGGATAGGAGAAAGAGAGAATTTTTGAGGGTTAGAGAGAACCATAATTCTCCCATACGGGGCTTCAAGAAGATTATGATGCAAAGCCCAGTTATTGTTGATGTAATTGCTAGCTGAAATGGTAAGTTGCAGATTAAGCTTGGTTTCAAGTAATGCAACTAAATCCAGATTGTGTTTTTGAATAAGGGATTTGATGTGATCCAGTTTTTCCTTGCGATGAGCTCCGCGAATATTCCAGGAAGCTAAATGATGGGAATTCATTAAAGATTAAGAGAGACGTGGATAGTTCCTTGCTTGCTCCTTGTTGAAGGAGAACCTTTAGATAACCTTTCATCGATAAAGGTGAGGCCAATTTGAATGGAAGATGGGTTAGGGTTAACAGTGATTGAGGAACAAGAGGTAGTTACTGGATTAGATTGTTTATCTTTCCACCCAGGAAGCATACCAGCAAAAACGTAGGGAGAAGGAATCGGTTGCAATTGATCAGGGAACGAGTTGACAGGATGAGGAGCGGAGGAGGAGGAAGAAGAGGAATTGAAAGCAGTGGGAGGAACAGAGGGGGAAGATACGGGGAGAGAGGATGGGACATGCACAGTGTCAGTGTGCACGTGCACACCGAATGATTTTGAAGGCTGAAGCAATTTATCTGCACAAGGAGGTCCATTGAGAGTGTTCGCATGGGAGTTAGAAATAGGAGATACACTTTCATGAGTTCTACATTCTTCTTTAGCACCAGATTCATACTCGAAACAACTGAGACCACTTTGTTCATTGAGTTGTATCCTTTCCTGATCACCATCAATAATGTTTACCTCTGTAGCTACAGGGATAGAAGCTACTTCATTACCAATATCACTACAAGCAGCAACTGCTGGGATAACAATTCTTTGATCAACATTAACACCAGTTTGAGGCAAGTCATACCCAATAGACGAAACACAATTGGTGCCAGGGGATTTCTCACTGACTTGAACCATAACATCAACACATTCAGGCGCAATTTCTCCTTCCTCGAATGTTTCCTGTATTAGATTGTTACCAAGTTCTACACTAACTGTGTCATTCACATCAGAAAGAATGGAAAACTTATTAAAAGAATCTAAATACACCATATCAAGCGAGGGCTGTTGATTAATAAACGAGCCACTATTTTCAGAGCCAACAATATTAATAACAGATTTATTCATAGAATTAGCAGGAAGCTTCCCAATATTTTCCTTTTCTTTAGAGTTCTTAATTTTTTGCCAACTACTTCTCTGATTTGCTACTCCTTTAGAATTGACCTTTAGGGCAGGGATTTTAGTTTTTTCAGGGGGAACAATATTCATTTTATCAGTTGGCACAGATTCTTCATGCCCCTGCCTCGAGCAACTAGTGCAATCATGACCAAATTCTTTGCAAGTGGAGCAAATAGAGGGCTTCCAGAGGTAACTCACTTTGACATATTGAATGCTCCCATCCAACATTCGAACAGGGAATTCATCAGGAAGACATTGGTCCGGAGAAACTTCAACCATGCATTTTGCAAACCTAATTCTCTGGATTTTTTCGGTTGACTCATCTAGGCAGAGAAGTTTTCCAATTCTGGAAGAAAGCCAATTAATCCCAATAGTGACCAAGCAAACATAGGAATATTGGATAGTTTTAACCAAATGGGGACAGCCTTAATTGTGCTACAACTATTCCCCATTGTCGGGTCCCAAGGCTTAACGATGAACAACTTGTTCCGGATTATCAAGGGGTCGGCCTCAATAATTTTCCTTCTATCGCCCGCAGACGAAAGATTGAAAAGGAACAATGTACCGTCAGATTTAACAGTGATGGAGCCTATAAGTTTCCATACTTTTTTCAAGTGCATGATGACCGAGGTATATGACAATGGTTTGTCAAGAAAAACCCCAGCAGATGCTCTCCCCAAACCGCGTTGCCAGCGTGGATGACTTCAGGAGGAGGGACAAGAACATCACCCTCAAAAGAAACAGGAATGAGAGTTGGAACGTAGCTGCCGACATTTCTTGGTTTAGATTTGAAGAGCGAGTTCCAGAGAGGAAGGGAGGGAGGAGATAGAGCTGGAGCAATTGGGGGAGAGGGACGACTATGGAGATCAGGTGGAACTGGAGGAGGAGGATCGGGAAAAGGCGGGGGCAAGGGATGGGACACAGATGACAGGGATGGAACCGTGGAAGGTATGGGGGTAGGTAAGATGGAAGGAAGAGAGACATGACAGGGATCGGCTGCCATGAGAAAAGACGATTGATTTTAAATGTCAATTTAAACGATATATTTTCAAAACTGAACAAAACACTTTTAAATTCAATTTTAAAGCTTCTATTACCTTTAATATTATCAATATAAATTTTAGAAGCCTTTAAATTTTTTTTAACAAGCTTAAAATTCCAGATTCAGCAATTTACCCAATTTCCAATAATTTAATTCAATAATTAAATTGTCCAATAATTAGTTATATTTGAAATTCAAGATAAAATTAAATTTTAAATATTTAAAATCAATTAAATATTCCAATTTCAAATGTCCAAAATTCTGGGTCGTTACAAACTCTCACCTTGATTTTATTTGCAATCCATTCCAATTTTATTTTGTATCCTACGTCATTTCGAATCCAACGCCACTGATTTTCTGATTTTTGTACCTCGCATTCAAAAAGTTATACGATTTCAAGTTTTATTATAATTAATAAATTACTTACTAAATGTAAACCAATTACCTATTAAATAATTTTAATTAACCTTGAATGATAAATTTATAATTAACTCAACTAAATAAAAAGATTTTTTTTATTTAAACAAATTCCTTACCTTCATATATGCCATCATCCAAGCATGAATAGAAATAACAGGACCTAACCAATCACGGCCTCACTTTCAACCTACCATCACTGTTGCGACTCACCCACTGCTTGCGCCGCCTCCTCCCTCCACCAGGCTCCACCACCGACCCAGCCTCTACTCGTCGACCCATCCTTCAAGTCGCGATTCCCATACCACTTCCTCGACTGAACAACACCTCGTACTCCCCTCCAAAGACCGAACGCTATCACTTGAACATTAGCTCCTACATCACTTCGCCTGCCGTCGTCATCCCCAAATCGCGCACACCCTAAGCCCAACTATTCGTCTGCCCCCCTCACCCGCCATCGCGTTACTCCATGTCATTCCGTAAAGCTAATTCGGGCTGCGGCTACAGTCGTTCACGATCCACTCGCCTTCAAGAATGTCATGACCTCCCCCTTTAATTCACCTAACCCCTAAATCGATCGCGACTCCTCCCTCCAATCTCGACTACGCCGCCGCTTTCGTCGCCTTCGAGCTCGAACAGAACAATCGCGATTCATTTTTTTATGGAAGTCGATCTCTTTTTTTTCTCTGCGTATATCGTAATTTTGAAGATAAAAGAAGGGGAAAGGCTTTGCGATTTAAAACGATGTAAAGGGGCGGTAATGTATAAAGTTAGGTGACGTTGAGGTGAAAGGTTATGTTGGCTGAAGGTAAGTTTTGGTGGGCTAAAAATATTATAAGATTTTGATGTCACCTTTGCTAAAAGGTGATATTTATAAAAAAGTAGAAATTAGACCGAGTTATTTCAGGTTAGTCATCTGCTGCTGATTACTGCTTAGCTGCTTCCGCATTGGATTATCTATTAGTGGTCTTCTGTATAGTTTTTTGGTCTTTCTGTAAACTCTGATTTGTACTTTTATTCGTTTTGACTCGATGTATTTTATTGTGGTTTATGTACCACTTTTGTTGTATCACTATGTAGTGTACTATGATGTATCCGTGTATATGTATATATATGCTTGACTGCTGTTCTGTGATCTATAATATTTATTGTTGTTATATTTTGTTCTGATGGATCCATTAGCCACCGTAGTTTTGTATTAAACATTTATTGGGTATGTCGATCCACTTGAGAAAGATAAAAAGAAAAAAAAATTAGAGCACCCAATCAACATATTCAATAGATGTTTAAGACAAAGCTTACGGATGGTCGCTCCTAAACAGCCCTATTCTCTGCACCAGTAGACATTATTCCCCAGTAATACTCTTTGTTAGTGTGGGTCTCGAGGTGGGGCGTCAAATGATAATCGATGTGAATATATACTATTAAATTTAAAAATATCCAGATATTTATCTCGAATCCCTATCGAGACGTGCCACCTGGCATTCCTAATGTTATATTGCTATTCCGAACCCAATGGAACAAGTTTCGAGTCCTAATTCGATCGTTTGTGGAAGATAGTTTTTTAAATCGACTATTTAAATTAAATTAAATTATTTCTAGGCGTTTCTATTCCGTATGACCAAACTTTAACTCCAAATGCTATGAAATTTGAAATCCGATAATAATACACTATTACGGATCTAATGGAACTAGTTTCGTCGAATTCCGAGATTGTGCCCCGGATCGTTATTTTAACTCGTCGATTAAATCGATGATTTCAAAAATTGTCGAAACCACTTGAAATCTTGTTTTAAAATCTTACTAACTAAATTATAATTCAAAATCCAATATTTAAACCATTTAAATATTCAAAATCAAACGACGAAAAATCCGAGTCGTTACATTCCTCCCCCCTTAAAAGAACTTCGTCCCCTAAATTGTTAAGGTAGGACGAATGATCTAAACCCAATAACTAATCAAAACTTACTTAGTTAAAACTCGACATTCACTTTTCTAAACCTTTTAGTTTCATACAAACACCTAGTTTCCATTTCTGATTCAAAACCCTTTCTTTCAATTTCAATTCAAAAGTCAATCCCTTTAAGTTAACAAAAAAAAATTCAAAAATTTTCTAACACCCTAAATTTCCGAATTTTTTTGGCATAGTCTCCTTTGTACGGAGGACCTTTTGCAATATGACAAGAGAGATAAAAACATATGCATCAACCCACGCGGTCGGAAAACACAATATATATCAACATTTATATATTTTGCAATATTTAATCCGAAAACGTACCTTATATTAGTATTTTTAAGCGAGCGGCTTATTTTATATGCAATTACGCAACCCAAATCTAGCCCAATAGCCTCCTTGTACCCGTACTTACTTAATTTAAAGACGTAAGTAACACAAACATGAAACTTAATAACTTTGCATTCATTTAAATAGTGCAACCACATAGATTTCATAACCAAACATGGTATATCATGTATTTTAGAAGGTACATGCAATTTCAGGGTTTCAACATTTTTTTATTCACTTCAAATTCAATTTATACGCCATTTCATTCAATCCCCAATGATTCACAACTCAATTTCTTGCATTCAGTTCGTATTTATACTAAACAAATTCATATCCATTCCAAATTGATCTAAAATCAATTTATTCACTCTCTATTAATTCATAGAATTTTAATTACTTACGTTTATGTCAAACGACAATATTTCCACGTAAATTCAGGGATATTCATAAACATTTCAGTTTATAGCTATTTTAAATCGATTCCAAATCAAATTTTTTATTTAATTCTATTCCATTTCAAATTGATTCTCAATCAATTTATTTACATTCCATTCATATTTTATTCAAATCCATTTTATTTAGCTTGAAATCATTCCATGCTAATTTATTAAATAGCCATTTCACAAATTTATTTAAGCCAAGCTTCCATCCAAATATTAACTTAAGTTAATCCATCTATTTCCAATTAATTCACTATATAACTTAAGTTTATTTCCTTTGCAACCAAATTCCATTTCAATTTTTTTTTCTTCTATAGTTCAGGCCATTCCCATAAGCTCCCATACAAACTCATTTGTTTATATCCTCACGAAGTTTATACTTGAGTTCTTGAACCATTTTATAATTGAACTTATAGTTATGTATCCATTTTACACTTCAAAATTTATATACAATTCAATTTGGTACAGTTTCAAGTCTAATTAATTTAATTTGTTCATTCACTCAATCCACTTCAATTTTTAATTCCATACTCGAATTCATACTCGAATTCATTTAAAATAACATTCAATGCCATATTCAATTTATTTACACTTAAATTGAATTTGTTTATAACTCAAGTTAACACCATTTCAAACCCTTTCCATTTTATTCGACGACATTTCAATCAGTTAATCCATCTAATTACATTTTCCATTTTATAAGTTACACAACTTATTCTTCATATTCCCACCAATTCTATACTCGAATATATTCACATTTTATTTTTAACTCGAGATTATACATTTATTTATAGCCTAAGTATATTTTTATTCCATTAATTTTCAATTTTTATAAGCTATATAACTTATTTATTCACCATTCCATAACCATTCCTTTAAATTTTATTCCATTCAAAAATTTATAGGTTATAGTTGTTTGCACCAAAAATGGTCACAAACCCCAAGTGTAATGAAAGCACCAGCGTATGAATACGAATCAACAGTATTCACATACAAATCACAGATCTTAAGTAAGTAGCAAGCAACAATCAAGAAATAATGAACAGTGACACACAATTTATAGTGGTTCGGCTATCTCCGGCCTACGTCCACTTCAAGGTTTTTATGGTTTTATTGCTCGATGCTTGAAGATTACAATTTCGTATTGTTGGATTACAACTGATTTGCTGAACTAATTCTGAATCTAAGGCAGCAATGGTGATCTGGAGTAAATCTGGCAGAATCTGGGTGCTCTTTGCTCTCAAAGTTCTCCGACCTCTTTTCTGAATGATCAGGGGCTCTATTTATAGGTGTAGAAGGCTGATATTTCGCCTAAAATGAAGGGAGACCAGTTCTGGTACGTCAGGGGGCCCACATGCCCGCTTTATGGAAATCCGGGCCCACTTTAGGATCGATTCGACCCTTGGTTCGAATCGATCAAGAAAGTGTCCAATCGAGCTGAAATTTGGCGTGAACATTCTTCAACATGTGCTCAAGCTTCTGTGAAAATTTCATAGCATTTGGATGTGTAGATCTCAAGTTATGATCGATTCAAGGTGGCGTTTTTCGTATTCTGGAGTCGTTCGAATCGATATGCTCGAATCGATTCGTTCGAATCGATCCTCCTGCTCGTGAAGATGGTGACGTGGTACGTAAGCTTCGTATCGATCCGGTTTTCACTCCAGATTGACTGGGTCGACTCCACGTTCCTAGCTGCCGTGGCCTAGTGGATTCGAGGTAGCTTATGGGATGGAGTCGAGGCGCATCTATCATATGGATTCGAAGTAGGCAAAGTGGATGGATTCGAGGGAAGGCTTCCACGATGGATTCGAAGTAGGCGAAGTGGATGGATTCGAGGGAAGGCTTCCACGATGGATTCGAAGTAGGCGAAGTGGATGGATTCGAGGGAAGGCTTCCACGATGGATTCGAAGCTAGGCGAAGTGGATGGATTCGAGGGAAGGCTTCCATGATGGATTCGAAGCTAGGCGAAGGGGATGGATTCGAAGGAAGGCTGTCTCCTCCATTTTCCATCGGTGATATCTTGAGCATACGAACTCGGATTGACTTGAAAATTGGAACGTCGCTTCCTCCGGCCTTGCTTGGCATGTCCCATCAATTGCAGCCCGATCCGGACTCGGACAAAATTCATCGATATCCATGGTGAACCTGCGATGCACAATCGATGTTCATGACTAATAATCATTGATTTTCAGTTAATTTTTGGGTATCTCGGCTTTGCCAAAGGTTGGGATAACAATAGTTATCCTATCACTTTATAATTCAAACTCTATATTCAATTCGATAACATTTCTAATTCCAATTCAATTTTTTTATTTAACTTAACTTAAGTTAAATTCCAATTCATACAATTTATTTTCCACATTTTCATAAATTCTTTATTTGAGTTGATTCCATTTCAAATTTTTTAACTTCTAGTTATGTATCCATTTCACAACTCAAACTTTATATTCAATATCTTCCATTACATTCAATTCAATCAACCATTAATATTTTTTTTCAATTCATATTACTAGTTTCCTTCATTTATATACATCCAATTCTTTCCAATTCTATTCATTTAATTAGTTCACTTTACTAATTTTAATTTCAAAATTCAGTTTTCACACTTCTTTCCTTATTAATATCATCCTCCACTTACAAGTTCAAAAACTTGTTTTCTGATATTTCTAAAACATTTAGCTAGGAATTCAGAATTCAAATACCTGGTATTTATTTCAAATCACTTTGAAATCATGGATATATACATATATCTCTATGCATACCAAATTCCACTTTTTAAATTTAACCCAAACCTGGATTTTATCCAAAACAAATTTCCTTCGGGACTTCCAAACATGTTCCCGCATAAAAATCCTCATATTAAATTACTATGGCAGCAATCCGTCACTTAGAAACTCAAAAATGAATACTGATGATGCGCCGTCATCACCAGAATTATTTTTCAGTGACTGAAGTGAATTCGGTGCTATATCACCTTCGAAATCCATTTTAAACAATTTTAATCCCAATTTAAAGCATTGTCCTTTCCAAAAATAATACCACTATCATTCATTTCCAAATGCCTTAGAATACTTTTTCCAAAAATCCCCGGGATTTAAATTTCCTGAATTCGGGTTTGAATTCATTTTAATTATAATTCACTTGTATAATCCATACTTATACAAATTTCCATTTGGTTATATATAACCATTTCAAATTTATAATCTTGTTTTGATTATAATAATAGCATCCAAGCACATCAATATACTATAATAATTTCTAGAAAATTATTTCTTTTATATCAAAATATAATTTTGGGCAAAATTATTTCATTTACCCACTTCAAAACAATACTGTATCGGTTTACCTGGTTCAAGTGTTTAGAAACTCCTACCTATTTAGCGGCGTCCCACTATTCGACCAGAATTTATATGTCACTCAACAGATAAATAACACAATATAAAACAATTTATATTCACTAACAAATACACTCTCATGTCTATTAATACACTCAAACTCATTCTAGGGTACTACTGACCCTATCTCTAATGAGTAATCCCCACCAAAGCCAAGGTTCTCACTTAACTTTGCGCTCTGATACCAATTGTAGCGACCCGGGAGATTCGATCCTCGAAAATTAACATCAATACGTTCACTGTATTTCATGCTGAATATCCAAGTGCCAGAAATACCGATGCTAGGGGTAAAGAAGGAAGAGATAGAAGGAAAAAATAGAACAACACAGAATCTCACAACCATAGCGGAACAAAATATAATATATAATAACAGAATTTTATACAAAGAATCTGTAACTGTTTATACTTACAATCATCAGAGTACATCAATCTGGATAGTTATAATAACTTGTCCTCACACAGCAGAAATATAAACTAAGTATGTAGATACGCCTCTATCATCCAGCTCGTCTCCTGAGCTCCATAGCATCCTATCCTGAATCTGTAATACTCGGTCTGACCCGAGCATTATAATAAAATAACACCCGAGTCAGTCTGGAAAACTAGAATGAGAAAACGCACTCAATTTGAATCATTACCATTACTATTTTCAAAACCCTTTGAAAAATAATGGTATATCGTAAGACCACGTCATACATAAACACGACGGGTTTTTACCTTACGACAACCAAAACATTTTTATCAAAATTGTCTGATATTATAATAGTGTCTAAACATAGTAAATAGAAAATAGCTGAAATGCTTGCATCTCACGTTTCAGCATAGTTGGGCACAATCAAAACTGTACGGTGCTTATTGGAGAATGGATTCCATACAATGACTAGGCACTGGGGTACCACCTATCACCGTACACATCTAGAAAAATGTACCGAGGACCTCGCCGGGATCCCTTACAACACAAGACTGGCCCTATCCCAAACCTGGATAGAACCGAATATGTTATCACCACGGGTGTTCCCACCCTTATCGAGAGCTCCTTTTCCTTGCACCACTGTATCCATAATTAATAATATATCCGAGGTTATCTAGAAAGGTGATAACATACCTTAATTGGGTGCGACCCACTTAGCCTTGTTGCATCTCCCCTGATTTTCAGTCAATCCGGGTTATGAGGCTTGAGGCTACGATTAACTTTCAAGAACAATTTCACTTAGAATGCTCATCGTCATCAAATGACGATGTTCTGATAGCATTCGTCCATACAAGTTGTCCAGTGTCTGGACAAACCGAACCAGCATCTTCACTATCTTCACAATATCCATTCGTAACGTTCAAACCGGATCGAAGTGGTTTTCGGATAATTAAATCTGATCCCAGTCTCTTCGAAACGATTAAAGAAATTGGCCAATATTGATGGTCGGTTATTTCCAATATTGATGGTCGGTTATTTAACTATCAAATAACATCCATAAGTAGTCACTAGGCCATTGTTTATAATTCTTTAAAACATTCATTTCAAATATCTTTACAAAGATATGTATTCAAATCTCTTTCAAATTTATCAATATTTGAAAACATTCTGAATACTTGTTTCCATAACAGGATATCTCCACCCGTACCTCACTTCAACACATAGTGAAATATTTCCAACTTCGATTTATAATCCATTACTTAGAAAATATCTCGATATAAATCCTTCGTCTCTAAATATTTTCAAAAACCGCCATTTTCTCACTTAGGAAAATATTATAATCCATTTTTTTGAAATCATTTCTAATATCAATACTTAGGAGTTTTTCTTATCCTATCTCCTACATTTCCGGAATTTATATTAATTCCTTTACATTTTCCAAAGTCGATTATACTCACTTATAATCTCGTCTATCCCTTTACAACTTCTAAATATCATATCCGTTTTCACATCTCAAGAGAGTTTATAAATAAATTCAAATCATTTTCAAAACTCTATATATGTATAATAAGTATTTTTAAAGAATGATATTTTTTTTTAAAACACGTTTAAGTAATTATTTAAAATTTTAAATACTTTAATAAACATTGATACTTCATTCCCTATTTTATTTTCAAATAACAAATTGATTTACGAAGCTTATTATAAAAATTAGAAATTTATTTCAATTAATATTAAATATTTGAAAAATCCACTTCCGAAGTATTTTATTACTAAAGTAGCTTTAAATTACATAGTTTGAATATATAAAAAAAATTCTCTTTTGAAACAATTTAACTTCTCGATAAAAATATATTTTAAAATTCCAATGTCCAATTTCAATTTATAAATCCCTTGATTCACTACACGTCGATTCCATTTCGGTTCCCTTAACCATTCTCACATTTCAAAAATAGGAACCATTATTTTTCCTCAAACCGATTTCCATATTCAGATATAAATTCACCCTATGAATTTATATTCCCAATTTATCAACTGATATCATTTTACCCTTCTTTATAAACATCGTTATAAATTTATAAACTCCTTTGAGTTTCCACTTATTTATAAAACTAATTTCATTTATAAATCTCATTTTATAAATCCATTTCTTAATAAATTTCATTTATTCCACAAATCTATTTAAAATATCAATTTCAACTCCTTCCCATATTTTCTAGAAAAATTGTTTAAAAATCCTTTATATAAATTATTTTAAAATCTCTATTTAAAATATTTTTACGAATAGTTAAATACAAACCAAAATCAATTATTGTTTTTATCCAAATCAATTTCTTAAAAATAATCCAATTTCGATATAAATATTTTTATATTCAAAATCTCCTTTCTAATCTTTCCAAATTCCAAAAAAGAAATTTATGGTATTTACAATACCAAAAGTTAGGCCAGTGCTACTATAGCATCCAATTATTCAATCACAAAAATAATCTATAACAGATTATTCTAACACATCATATATTATTTTATATGAAAAACAATCATTATAAAATTTGAGGAATCCAATTGGATCCCTCCAACCTGTTTCCCTGCATCTATAGATGTTAATACAAAATAAAAATACCAATCCCACTTCGAGGGGTATATAGGGTCATCCGCTATTATGCGAGGCGCACACCCTAAGCCCAACTGTTCGTCTTTCCCCTTCACCTGCCATCGCGTTACTCCATGTCACTCTGTAAAGCTAGGTCGAGCTGCGGCTACAGTCATTCGTGATCCACTCGCCATCGAGAATGTCGCGACCTCCCCCTTTGATTCACATAACCCCTAAATCGATTGCGACCCCTCCCTCCAGTCTCGACTGCGCCGCCACCTTCGTCACCTCCAAGCTCGAATAGAACAATCGCGATGTTATCGCGATTCATATTTTTCTTTTTTCTTTTTTTTATGGAAGTCGATCTCTTTTTTTCTCTACGTATATTGTAATTTTGAAGAGGAAAGAAGGGGAAAGACTTCGCGATTTAAAACGATGAAAGGGGGTGGTAACATATAAAGTTAGGTGACATTGAGGTGTAAGGTTATGTCGGCTGAAGGTAAGTTTTGATGAGCTGAAATGATAATCGATGTGAATATATACTATTAAATTTCAAAATATCCAGATATTTATCTCGAATCCCTATCGAGGCGTGCCGCCTGGTGCTCCTAATGTTATACCGCTATTCCAAACCCAATGGAACAAGTTTCGAGTCCTAATTCGATCGTATGTGGAAGATAGCCTTTTAAATCGACTATTTAAATTAAATTAAATTTATTTATTTCTAGGCGTTTCTATTCCGTACGACCAAACGCTACAAAAATTGAAATCAAATAATAATACACTATTACGGATCCAATGGAACTGGTTTCATCGAATTTCGAGACTGTGCCCCGGATCGCTATTTTAACTCGTCGATTAAATCGACGATTTCAAAAATTGTCGAAATCACCTGAAATCTCTATTTTAAAATCTTACTAACTAAATTATAATTCAAAATCTAATATTTAAACCATTTAAATATTCAAAATCAAACGATGAAAAATCCAGGTCGTTTCACTTAAAGAGCCATCTTCTTTAGTGGCAAAGATAGCAGGTGCTTCCTATGCTGAAGTACTTTGGTGGATAAATCCCTTCTACGATAGCTTCGAAATTTGCTTATCTAACTCTTACCTATCTTTAAGGATTATGTGCTTTAATGGTAGAGTGACAGGTTTAGCATCCTTCTCTAAATCGATTCTAACCTCTATCTCCCTTCAAGACAGAGAATGAGACTTCTTTAAAAACATTAGGAAATTCTTTAACTATGGGCATAGACGAGAGCTCATCTTGTGGTGGGCTCAATGAATTTAACTCGACTGAGTTTTGGAGTGTACAACGAACATTTATATCTCGCCTCTTACAAATCCTTAACCATACAATTCTCCTATCACGGTCCAAGACATTCCCTTAGTAAAATAATCAATCCATTCCAAGGATAAGTCCATAACCCTTAAAACCAAGAACATATGCGTTACATATAAATCAACGTTACATATATCCATAACTATGTCTTCACAAATTGGTGTTGGATTGGTGACAACTAGGGTTTTTGGACTTAAGGAGTTAGCTACATTTCTAGCTATGAATGAATGTGATGCTCTCAGGTCAAATAAGGTAAAAATAGTATTCCTAGAAATAACAGTTGTATCCTTCGTTGCAGCTTTTCCTTGATTTCTAGGAGAAGTTCTACTTGAGATGGGTACAACCTCAATGACATAAGCTTGTCAACTTTGTCCTTCCTTAGCTAGCTTTGAACATCGATTCTTGTAGTGTCCCTACTCATGGCAATGGTAGCATCTTTTTTTGAACTCCTCCCTCATCAAGCTCACCTTGTAGTTCTTAGCAACATGTCCTTTTTTCTGACATCTACGCCATGTTATACTTCCCTTTTTAGTCTTTCCTTCGGCCTTCTTGTCAGCCCAAAATCCTCCCTTCGTAGCTCCACTTTGATTTTGCGTTGGTCCCACCTTCTCCTTCTCCTCAGTACCAGCAGTCTGCAGTAGGCCCATTTCAACTATCATCTCATAAGTGGCGCCCGTGGATACTTGGGTCAAAAGTAGCTCCCTAAGTGGAGAATGCAAGCCTTTAAAGAACTTCATAGCCTTCTTAGTAGGGGTGTCGATCAAACTCAATACACACTTAGCTAATTCCTTGAAATTACTGATATACTTCTTCAACGTGGAGTCTTCCTGCCAAAGTTGTATAAACTTCTCCAATTGCTAACTTACTTCAACTCTTGACATGAATCACGACTCAAAACGAGTTATGAATTTAATCCAAATGATTCCCTCCTCAGCCAAAATAGTCCACCAATCTAGTGCCTCACCTTTTAGATGACATGCAGTCATCCTCCTCGTATCCGACCTTCCCATCCAAGCTCCTGAAATAAACGTGCATGGTCTTTAATTCAAGTCTTTGTTTCCACAAAACCTTCAGCTCTCGTATACACCCGTTCTCCCGTATTATGGAAGCCTTTACAAAATTTGGAGAAGTCCAGTGGGCGAGGTTCTGCTTCAATAGACGAAGCAGCGAGTGCCGTTGGTGTAACTTGCTGAGGAATGGGAACTTGGTTTACATGCCTCGGGTATTGCTTGAACCATTCTGGCATCCCCCTAATTGTAGGTATTTCTTGGGTGGAGGGGTTCCCCGCCTCTGAGGAATGGTTTGCAACCATAATCGACTATTTGTAGGTTAGAAATTTTAGTTATAACTTCTTAAGATAGTATTATTTGCTAAAAATAAAGAGTTGCCTAGTGTGTTTGCGTATGTTCAAATAATTATATATATATACAAGAATAAGTATATATATATGTATGTATGTATGTATATAAAGGGTTTTGAATAATGCTTTCAAAAGTAACAAATATGCACTCTTACGTATATATATTCCCATTGATTGGGTAACCTAAGTTCTGATACCAAATGTAACAACCACCTCGAAACAGACTAAATTTTTGGTCCAATAAAAACTCATCGAACCTTAGGTATTGGTTGGTAAATTGATACAATGAACAATATATAGAGCTACATATCTATGCAATTAAAATGTCACAGCGGAAAGGATAAAATATAATATTAAAAATAAGTACACATTTCAAAGAAATTCAAATCTCGAAAATACAACATATCTCAATACAATATCCCAAAATAACAATATGTCTAAGACCGGGTACATCAAAATATATCAAAAATATAAATAAATAGTTAAACCGCCATAAGACTTTACCTCCGTCCTCATCCTCTCGATCAACATCGTCTCCGTGACCAATGTGTTGTAATGAGGAGGGGGTCAAAACAACAATGTCCAGTGAATGAAAATCTCAAGTCTTACCATAATAGTATTTGAGCAGTACCGTTTAGATAAGTAATATGTCTTACACATCCTGTACTATTTTACCAAGAATACTACCAACTATAAGGCCAAAGGCTCTTCCAGCCCAACTCCATAACGTACCTTCCACTGTAGGCCAAAGGCACTTTTCCAATCTCACGCAACTATCGTCAGTCATGTCCTAACGATGTGAGAGAAAGTAATCGAGTCACTTAATATTTCTTTAATGAAAATTGGGCACTTTAACCATTTCATACCTATAATCTAGGCAGATCTCCGTCATTTAATACCTAACACAAAGCGGACTCATCTATGGTACTCCTTAACTAACATCGTAAAAAATCTCATCAGACCACTTTATACTTCTTTATGGGAAGAGATAGACCCTACAGTAGCCACTTAATATTTCGACCCCGAAGTGGACCCCTCCCAAGATTCCCCACTACCACACCTAAACGATAATCTCGACCATTTAGTACTTCTTAAGTGGGAAGGTGGCGGACCCTACAACAACCACTTAACACCCTCGACCTAGAAGCAAGTCCTACGTCTTATGACCCATTACCCAAACTATGATGTCTCACATTAGTTCGGCTATTCATAAGTTCTGATAGCCATATTAACCTGGCAGACTTACCCTATAGGATTGGGACTAACCTCATGTCTGTGGGTACTTATTATAGACGATGTCTCACATCAGTCCTAAAGTCACACTACTGGTAACCAGATTAGCTGGACAGACTTTTGTGTGCTTTTAACTGACCTCACATCCCTATAACTTAGTCATAATTTCACTCCCTTAATATCCAAGCAAGAAAATCTCATCGCATTTCGCATTAAGGCCATATAAGGAAAACTCCTTATTCTGCCTTCGATCATGGATTAATTCCCATAATTATCCTTACTTCCTTCCTATGGGATTTAATGTTAATTACTAGCCTATTTATTGTATTGGATACAATTAATAAGTTGTTAATTATACCTATGCTAATATATTTATACGTACGTAATTTGGGCTAACTAAATATTTCTATGTGTGCCAAGATTTTTGTGTCCCACACTAATCATTTTAAATGTTAAAACTTCAAATTCATACAAGTCTAACTCTATATTCCTTAGCCAAACAATAGAATTACATTAAAAGAATAGAATCAAATACCAAACTTATTTTATATTAATATAGTAGAATTAGCCCTATAAAACTTACAATTTGAACCCTTTATATTCTATTTGATTTTTACATAGACAATGAAGAAGAGTTTATATTTAAATTACGGAAATAGATGGTGCAAACTACAAATAGGAGAATTCGTACTTTACACACCATTTCATAACTTATTTTCTTTTTAAAACCCTTTATCACAACAAAAGAGAAAATTTGAAAGTAGAATAGAATATAGAATATTCAAATTGCAATAACAAAACAAATTCTACTATTTTAACATAAAACAATTGAGATTCCACTAAACTTAAGAATTGACATTTCGTTTGGGAGAGGGGAATTTAGGGTTTTCATTAACAAAATTCCCCATCCAATCTTCTACTACACAAATACTAAAAATGTGAAAACTAATATTTTACCTTACAGATGGTTTCCAACTTTCTTTTGGATTTGATTACGCTTTTTCCTAATTGCTCCTTCAGAGTTCTCTTTGAAATGTACAATAATCCAATTGTATATTAGATTCATAATTCAAAGGTTGGGGAAGAATAAAAATAAAAAAATGTATATTTATATAAACATGTTACATTTTCCTCTTGAACTTGAACTTTAACTCTTGAATCTAATCGAGGAAGAAGACTGACAAAGCTTTGCTAGTGTTCTAAATATTTTTGTAAATAAAATTACGGGGGCTAACCTCTTATTTGTAGTTGTAAGAAGATGTTCGGACCGTAGGATTTAAGTCGGTTTAAAATAATAAAATTCAGGCCATTCATGCCTAACAAAACCCTAGCCGACTTCATTTCATAGGTCGACCGCTCCTCCCTAAGCGGTCAACCGCTAATTGTCAACCGGGCCTAGTGGAGGTGATCGACCAGCCTATTATAAATGGCTAGCATTAATTGTTTGTTTAATTCGTTTATTTATTTCCTCAATTAATCCCCTACCATTTTCTTTTTCTAATTTGACCTAATGTTAAATTAATAATTATCCATTTTAGTTTCTATGTTAATGTTATATAAATTCAAATTTTGAATTCGTTTGAATTATTTAAATTCGAAAACTTCAAACGTCAATAACTTTTCCGTTTGATGTTTGATCGCAAAACTTTATATATAAAAGTTGACTAGAAAATCACCATGAACGCAATGGTGTAACTTTCGTGGTTAAATTCCGACATTTACAAAATTTCCATTTTTAGCCTTGTTATTAATTAATTAATTTCTTATTAGTTTTTATAGGGTGTTACAAACTTGATGTACCTTCTTAATCAATGATTATCAAGAAAAGTAGTCCTTAAACCCTCTATTTGGATGACCTTTGAGCCTAAACTAGGGTAAAGTATGATGGATAACGATTTGCGGTTAAGTAAAGCCATATGATTACTCTTTGCATTTCATTTTCCTCTTAGTTATTTATGTTGTTGAGCTACATGCTCTTATGAGTTAAAAGTCAACCATCATGGTAGTTATGTGATGTACTTGAAAATCATTTTTGATATCCTTAATCTTAAACTTTATGCTCATATAGACTATACAGTTAGTTTTGGAAGTGGCTTAACGATGTACTTGATGGATTCTTTTGTGGTAGATTGAGCTTCCTTGCCCTTATCGAATTCATAATCAGTTTTGGTGGTACTTTTGAGATGTGGTACGGTTGACGGATCTTATTACTTGATTCGAGATTGAGCTTCTTTACTCTTATATAATCTATAACTATTTTTTGGTAGTGCTTTTTAGATGCACTTGATGGATTTTACTGATTTATCTTAATTTGAGCATTTTGTTTCTTTTTTAGAATCTTTTGCTAGCTTTGGTGGTGCTTTTGAGATGCATTTGATTGATTTCATGGATTTATCTGAGATTCTGCCTTATTATTCTTATTAATCCTTTTGAAACACACTTGATGGATTTCATGGATTTATTTGTGGTTGTGCTTTATTACTCTTATATAATCCATAGTCGGTATTGGTTGTGTTTTTGAGACACACATGATGGATTTCATGGATTTATTTATGGTTGTGCTTTATTACTCTTATATAATCCATAGTCGGTATTGGTTGTGTTTTTGAGACACACTTGATGGATTTCATGGATTTATTTGTGGTTGTGTTCGTATTGGTTATGCTTTTTGGATTCCCTTGATGGGTAATGTTTATTTATGAGAGAGACACAGAGCAATATCAACATTCATTATTCTTTCTTCCTCTCTAAACCCCTCCCCCCCCTCCAAAAAATAACCAATTTGAAAAACAATAACCAAATCCATTTTCTTCATCTCTTTCTTTCCGAAAATTCATTCGAAAACAAAAGCATAATTTAATATATGTACAGCTTCGGACAATGATTTATATAAGTCTTTAAATTCTTCAACTTTAAATAAATAAGTTTGAAGAATTGTCGTGTTAAGCTTGGAAGTGGATAACAATTATCGACTACACCGTAGTTGTGTTGAATTTCGCTTTCAAAGCAGGAGTTGATAAACTTTCTTCTCTTATTGCTTGCCATCTCACTACATCAAATCCAACAAACAATTGGTCTATCTTCATTTATATTTTGGGTGAATTATGTCTTAAAAATGAAAGAGATCAGTGTATAATTTAGCTCGTGGATTATTTTACCACTAGTTTACCACTTTGAAAAATGGTTTCAATGGGTTGATGCATTAATTCGTTTATGTTATCCCAATGTATTTTGTAAACGTTTAATTTAGCATCTTAAGCAATTTAGAATGTCATCGTTGACTTTCAACTTGTTTTACTGAATGCATAATGCATGCAAATGTTAGCTAACTGTAACTAGTTTAATCTTTTATTTTGTAAATTAAAGGAATATGAAGGACACGTGTATAATAGTTGCTGCTATTTTAACTGTTTTTCCGGTGCAGAGAGAACACAAGTTCCAGAATTACTGCAGAGAAGCACATTGCAAAAGTGAAAGTGTCGGCTAGGAAGTGAGGTGGGGCCTAGGGGCCTAGGGTAACAGGCTAGCTCCGGTCGATTTCGGACTCAGCTGATGCCATTAATGCCAAACACGAGCTTAAAAATGCTGTTGGGATACGCACGTGGCACTTCCACCGACAATTGCTGTACTCTACGTTTTTAACTATTAACGGGTTTAACTCCCGGTTGTATGCGAGATATGCGGAGCTTTGTTTCAGGCTTTCGTTTTCATTTTCGCTTTCATTTTGTTTACAACGTCATTTTGACGTAAAGCCGTGATTATTGGATCTAAACTAAATTAGTTTGTGCTGACCCGACGTAAAAACAAGCAGCCCCCTTTTCTTACTAACTTACTTTCGCTAACCCATATTTCCTCCACCTCAAAAACAAACCTTTTGGCTTCCCCCCTCTTTTTTTTTCTTTTTCTTCCTCCATTTTTTTTAGGTCTAAATGCTATATATTGAATGCGAATAGTTCATATTCGCGTCCACATTTAAAATTATTTTCGAATTTTAGATATCCACATCTACAGATACGTATGGATAGTAAATAATTATCATATCCGTTAATTATCGATGAATAAATAAAACATAAATAGAAGATTTTGATTTAAAATAACTGTTTTCAATCAACATATATGATGTTGATACATAGTTTTGAACAATTAACAAGCATTATAATAATGAATATAATATAAACTATTTTTTTAATGAAATAATAAATACATATATTTTATTGTATTAAAATACACATAATATAAACTACAATCTTGATAAAAAACCGGATGGATAATTTTCAAATGTGAATGCCTTTGTATTCACATTTGTATCTGTTTTTCTGGATCATATATTTATCCATTTTTTAAGTACAAATGTAGACGAATAAAGGATTTTTCAAGTATTCATTGACAGACTTAGTAAGAATGTTTGGTTAAAAAACAAACATTGTACAAGCGGTTATGAAATGACGATCTACGTAAAATGTAATTTATCGAGTTGAATCAATTGATGCTTCCACAACATATATAACTAAAAATTTGTTTAGCAAACGCTCTAAGAGCCGTGTGCTTGTTTAACAAAGATCTACGTTTTAGGCACTTGTTAAACTGACGTCTTGTAGCACTCGGATTAGGGGATGAAACCTAATTTCTTCATTTATCACTACTTTAATTCTTTAGTATTATTTCAAAAATCGAAAAAAATGTCGCGATGCTTAAATAAATTGACTAACCTAAAATGCATAGTTTGGAAGATTCTAAAATCGGTTGAACACATTTAGGACCAGAGATTCAGACACATGTTTGAGAATTGAGGGTTTTCTTATTTGCATGAGCAATCACCTAGTTACTCCAACAAACTCAATTTTAGCTTTAAAGGTGTCCTAGTTGTATATATTATTATATTACATTCGCTAATGACTAATATGGAAGTATTTTTTCTCTCACAATTATAGACCACCACGTAACTCTATGTGAAAACTAGCCTAAGTGTATAAATAGTTATTTGCCATTACCCGATACCATTAGAAATAGATTTCATGCTCCCACATTGGGTGATTTTCTTCAGGTTGTATATTGTGTGCATGTTGATTGGTGCTAGTGGAGGATCTTAAGGAGAGGTGGTAATTTGCTACAAATACTTTACATTTTTCAGATTTTGAGTTAAGATTTACACCGTTAAATTTCTATCCTTCTTAGTATCGAGGTTGAATAGTCTGATCATAGGATTGGTACCGTTTGATATTGATGATGAGTCATTATTAGAATTTGGTAAATTACCTACGTCAAAATAGTGTACGTAACAACTTTACCTACTTTCTGTCTACGCCATAGATGGAAAAAAGATTTGACCAAGAGAATTTTTTTTCCATTACTTGCCGACGCTAACTGTGGGTTGTTTATCTACGCCCCGCTTATACCTTTATTTAGCTACGCACTTCCCACACCTTATTTTTGTATGGCTTACCTACACCTTGCCTACACCAATGTTTGCCCACGTCCTTCATACACTAACATTTACCTTATAATACAAGTGTTTTCCTACATCAATGTTTACTGTCTGTTGAACTCATATATTTTCCTTATAATACCAATGTTTATCTACGTCCTACATACATTACCAATTACCTATGCCCTGCCTAAGACTTTTCTACGCCCTGTTAATCACCATATTTACAATGCTTTACCCAGGCCCTAACTATGCATTTTTGGAACTTTTTGTTGTATTTCCGTTGCATTTTTGCCCTTCGGCGCAAATCAATACGATATACTATATATAACTAAATCAGCAATACCAAACATATAATATTATTAATTTATGTAATTATATGCAGTTTCATGATCAATAGAATAAAATAAATTATGTGAACTAATTTCAAATACAACAACGATAGATCTAAATACTACATCATTTTGTTCGAATGCTACATAAACAAGTTTCATTACCACATAAGCAAGTTACATTACCACAACAGCAGGTTCCAACACTCCATAACATTATAACTATTGTATCAAAAAGTTCAAACGCTAGATAACATATATATATGCACATAATAAAAATAACCTCAAGACTCCTCTCGTAGGCTCTATTGGCACTACTGGCTTGGATCTGGATTAAAACACAAGTATGTATAATCTATAAATTCTTGAAAAGAATTCTGAAGTTAGTGAAGCTTCTCTTTCGTGTTCTTTAACTTCTCCTCCAACTTAAATCTTTCTTTATTACCGCTCTTGCTAACATTGTAGATGATATCTTTATATCTCTACATATGAATATAAAGTAAATAACTACTGTTGTAGGTGGATGAATGATATGTGTTCAACATACATTAAAACATAGGTATTATAAGGAAAATATTTGAGTTCAAACGAGTTCAACTAAATTTAAAAACTGAGTTTAACCCAGTTTTCAAATTGAGATATCAATTTTGAAAACCTAGTCCTAATCTTAGTTTTAATGGAAATCAAGTTCTAAACTCGATTTCAAAATAAATCGATTTTAGAGCTATCATAAATCATTTGCAACTAAAGCATTAATCACAATACTTTAACACATTTAAATTCTTGTAAATGTATATGTAAACAAATAAAAAAATGTGTATGTGAACAATTTTTGTAAATTGGTTTGAGTAGTATATTTATCATCGTCATTACCCTATTCAAAATTACACCGAATTAAGATTGAAAACATGGACATGAATAAACAACCACATTTGATTATGCCACCAAATTCTTTGTAACGGCATAAGCATAAATTTTTCTTGTTGAATATTTTATTATCAAGATCTACTTATCAAAATTTATATAATTTGTAGGTGTATTTCAACTAAATAATAAGGCAATATCCAACCGCTTTCAGTCAAATTCAATTGTTTTCAATCAAATTTTATCTACTTTTTTTGATTAAAGAAAGCTTAACATTTTCATCACTTTCAACAAAGCTAAGTTATTTTCAAACAAAAATGCATAACACCAAAATACCAAGATATTTCAAAACTGAGTTCAACTGGGTTTTCAAAACTGAGTTCAACACCCAGACTTGAAAATTGAGTTCAAAAATTTATTTTTTTTAAACTCGATTTTGAAGAAAACTGTGTTCCAAACTAACTTTTATTCAAAATTGAGTTTTGAACTAAGTTTTTCAATATCGAGCGTTCAACTCGGTTTTGAAGCTAAGTTGAACTCGATTTTGAAAATGAAGTTACATCATGCACAAAAAGGTTAACGCTAATATAGAAGAGGTTTGCAACTTCAGAATAGAAGAGGTTTGCTACCTGATCGATATAGTAGTGTTTTAAATTTAAATAATTAGTTTGACTGGATATTATGTTATCGCTGCCATTGTAAGATCGGTACTCATGTATAAGTATAAGGAAAAAGGATAAGAAAAAGAATAATTGTAGTAGCATTGTCGTAGTTGGTCCTACGATCCCATCTACCAATCGTAAGATCACCAAAAACTTCTTTTTTTCTACATCATATGTTACTTTGATCCCTTGATTATGTAATTCATCAATCTTAGCTATAATCTCCATATTGCATATTTATCATACGCGCACACAATTATACAAAAAACTCACTACAAATTTAGCCGAAGCATCATCAACCCATCAACCATTGGTCGAAACATCCCTCGACTCAAGCTTGTGGATCCTTGCATACAACTCTAACGAGGTTGGCTCTCTACGAAGCTCATTAAATTGAGAAAAAGTGCAATATATTATCATTGATCGAATCAATTTTCAAATAAGTGTAACATACATGGAATCATTTTGATATTTTTATTGGATCTCGAACCACCTCAATGCAAATTTTTTGGTTTCTTCTCATTCGTTCAGATTTTTTTTTGAAAAATCTCGAACTTCCGGGATATTCTAATATGCTAAGAACTAATCAAATACCTCTTGTGGGAGACATGGGCCTTCATTTTGTATACTTTTTCTCGATATTTTAAAGGAAAAAAATTATTTATAGGCCAAAAAAACTATTCTCAACTTTAGGTCTAGTTCAAAACTTATTACAAAAATAAACCTCTTTTTCATTAAAATAAGCCTCTTTTCACCATATCAGCATTTTTTATTCGTGCAGTATGAATTTTTGCAAACACAATATTTTTTTAAATTTTATACTTGCGCAATTTCATAGTGCACAAGTACAAACTGTAAATTTGTGCTTGTGCATTTTAAAATTGTGCAAATACAAATTCTGTTTTGGTGGAAACAAGTCATATTTTATAATAAGTTTTGAACGGGGCCTTTTAGGTTTTTTTTATCGGGTGTATAATTAAAATTTACTATCTTTTGTCTCCCATACCTTCCACACAAGCGTGAGTAAAAAATTATCTCTCCATCCAATCAATTATGTCCATGTATCTGGATATACCACAAAAAAAATATTTGATAATGTACAGATATATTTATTCTCGTGAAACAAAATAATTTAATATAAACTCATCGAACATGACATTCTTAACATGATTTGGATAGATTTATGGGTTGGAATTCATTTACTCTTTCTTAAATGCCTTCATAAATGTTTCATCTAGAATCGTCAACATTGGTGCTCTAGTCAATAACTCTTTCAACTTAATGAATGCATGCTCACATTCTATGCTTCACGAGAAAATCTAATTCTTTTTGGTAAGCTTAGTCAATGGTGTCGAAACTTTAGCAAAGTCCTTAAATGAACTTCCCATTATAACCGGTCAAACCAAGAAACTCTGAACTTCTTTAGCATTCTTTCATATGCGCCAATCCTAAGTCGCTACCACTTTACTCAGATCAATAGACAATCCATGTTACCAAATGATATGACCTAAAAAGCAAACTTATCTTCTACAAAATAACACTTGGAGAATTTTTCTTTTAACCGATATCTTCTCAACACATCAAGTATAATCCTCAAACGATGCTTATGTTCTTCTTCACTTTTTGAATAAATAAGAATATCATCCACGAAAACAACTACAAACTTATTCAATTGCACCCTAAAGACTCTACTCATGAAATAAACAAAATACGTTGGAACACTGGTTAGTCCGAAGGGTGTGATTAGCCACTCAAATAGTCCGTCTACTGTGCAAAAGTAGTCTTAGCAACACTATCACTTGTCACTATCAAATGATGAAAATCAATGACTAAGTTAAGTTGAGAAAATATCTTTGCACCCACTAGCTGATCAAATAAATCATCTATGTGGGATAGTAGGTAGCGATTCTTTTTGTCAGCTTATTCAATTTTTGATAATCAAGGCATAGCCGTAAGGAACCATTCGTCTTAATGGTGAAGACTATTGGTGCTTCCTATTATAAAATACTTCTATAGATAAAGCACTTCTGTAATAATTCAGAAACTTGCTTACCTATATCTTCTTTCTTTCGATGCCATATGTGTAAATGGCATAACAACATGCCTAGCATCCTTCCCAAGATCAATTTGAAGTTCAATTTCTCTTCAGAGTGGTAAGCCTGAAACTTCAGCAAAATCATCTAATAATTCCTAAACTACTGGGATAGAACCTAACTCATCATGTGATAGGTCTAGTGAATACAAGTAACTCAATGATATAGGGCCATCTGGCTCATAATATAGAACTAAATCGTTCTCTCCACTGCTCCTTATCATAATCACCCTACTATCATAATCCAACACTTCCCTATAATGTGACATCCAGTTTATCCTTAGTATCATTTCATCCTCCGAGAAACCAAGTACATATGCATTACAAAGGAACTATACACCACATATAACTAATTTTAAGTTTTGGTTAATCATGGATAAACAGGTCGATCCCCCAATAAGATTCGACGCTACTATCGAATCATGCACAATGTGAGCCACTAGTTGTAGTTCATCTCTGAGTCTACTAGATATAAAGGTATGAGATGTCCCAGTATCAAATAAGATACGAACGAAAAAATTAAAAATAAATAATATACCTTCCAATGACGACCTTCTTTTCCTTATCCACTATTATTGGTAGCTTGCTAGTACTAGGAACCACCTCAAGTACATAAGCTTTCACGATCGATCCACTCTTTTCTAAGGTGGGACATTGATGCTTCATTTGTTCAAGTTGGTTGCAATTGAAGCACTTGAACTTCCCATGTTGACTCTACGGTCCTTAACAATATGTCCCCTCTTATAGAATTTACTACATAACTAGTTTTGCTTCTTAAATTTCTCTTGTCCTCCTTTAACTCCTAATCCTGTCTGCCCCTCCAGTTGACTTCCACGGTCACCCCTTCTTTGACACCTCTTTGGCTACATCTTTTGAAACAGTATTCAACAATGTCATCTCTACCAAACTTTTATATGTAGCACTCATTGGAATATGACTAGGGCCAAATATTGAAGTGGTTGCCCCAGCTCCTTAGAAAACAACATAGCCCTCTTTGTTAAAGCATTCATAAGGTCTAACCTAAACTTAACCAACTCATTGAATTAATTCCCATACTCTTTAATCGAGATCGTTTCATTGCTGCAGATATACAAACTTCTCCAATCGAACTCCTTGCTTAGCCTCAACAAGAACTTAGCTTCAAAACACCCATTAAAGTCACCCCAAGTTATGTTCTCCTCATCGGTCTAAGTCACTACTATATTCCATCAACGCAAAGCCTCCCCTTTCAAATGCTAAGAAGCAAGTTGTCTCCAAATAGCATCTTCTGGACCTAATAAAGTAAAGATCCTCTGGCATATGTGTAGCCATGCCTTTATATCCGCAAAAAATTCAATCCCATATAACGCTTTCCGCCCATACTAATAAAGTCTTTGCATAGCATAGTCCAAGGAAGGTGGATCTGCAGGGCTTACTCCTTGTGCCTGTTTGATAGGTGCCTCTAGATTATTATTGGCTTCTGCTCTAGCCTAAAGATACATGCAAAATCAAAGTGGAATGTTCATGCTAGGAATCACCAAGGATGCATCACCTATACCCGCCCCAGCATTGTTATCCATCTCAACTACATGTATATGGTTTTCATTAGCTACTTCCTAACATAATATATATATGTGAAAAGTAAAATGTTGTATGCATATGTACTACTTTTACTTTGTCTATTTACATCTATATATAACATACAGGTATGCTCTATCAACATGTTCTCAACCTGTAGGGACCGGGTAACCTAAGCTCAGATACCAAGTGTAGCCATCCGTCTTTTGATAATGTAACGGCATAAAATTTCAAACACTTTGTATTTAAATATCTGAATTAATTCAATATTTGAATCTTGGATTAAATGTGACTAAATTGATTTAATAACCTTGTTAACCCTCTTTTTATTAATAACTAATAATGTTAATTTTTTTGAAAAATATTTACAAAAATAAAGACTTTGAAGAAATATCGACAATATGACTAAAAATCGTTTTATTAATTAATGGCTGTTTTCTCAATTAAAGTTGTTCGAACTTTTTGAGCTTGCTTTGAATATTAATATGTAATTAATTAGCAACTAAAAATATTTTCCATGATATGACTAACTAAGTGTGAATAGTAAAAGGATTAGCAAATGGATTAAGGGAATATGTTTTGTTGAATAGCGTTTTAGATATTTTGTTTTCAAGAGTGTGAAGTGTAAAGCAAACATATGGGGTGAGTTTCTTTGGCTGGTCAAAAGGGGGATAAGGGAGGTCATTTTACCTTTGTTAAGTCCACAAAACATATCTCCTTTGTTTCATAATTTATTTGCCTAAGTTTTATGAAAAAAACTAAAGTGTTCAAGCCTCCTCTCTCTTCATAAACTCATATCAAAATAACTCCAATCTCCATCAAATTTTTTCAAAGGCCTAAGCACACCATGGAAACATAGAAAAGCAAAGCAAAGGTTAATAAAATGGAAATAGTGGGACACCTCCATATGGTCATGAGCAAGGAAGAGTGTAGGATGCATGGACTTGTCGTTTTGAAGGCTAAAGGTGAAGTCTTGGAAGGTTTGGTGATGGTAGGAAGTGGTTCTAATTTTATAGTAGCTTGTTTTGGTTATTAGCTTGGTTATATGTGAATTATCTTACCATTTAATGAGTATATATATGTGTATGTGTATGTCTGTGGTTGAAAGATAAAGTTAAAGTTAAAAGTTAACTAATTAAAGCTATAACTTTGGAACCCTTTCTTTTGAAAGTAAATGACAATTCTATAACGTATAACATCACTTCTATACCTTCTATAACATGTGGCATAGCATTGACATTGTGTTTATATGTTTAGTTGGCTTGTACATTGAATTGATGTGAATACGGAAGTGTTTGTATAGCGATAGTCGCTATAAGTTCACTTTGAATCCCCTTGTGTTTAAACTTGTTCAATGTGGTTACGTTTAAATATATTGTGAATGTATATATTTTGGTTGTTATTTACACTTATAAATGTGTATGAGATAGCTTGGAATTTGTTTGGACAGTTGTAGAACTTGTGAAACAAAGTTATGAAAGTTTGAAGCAAAAAGGTTGTTATGGAAGCACTTTGAAATCTTCTTGTGTTCGGTGATTTTTAAGTTAACTTTGGAAGACATCATTAGGGGTTTCTTTTCTTTTTAATAAGCAAAATATGTGTACTTACTACTGTAAAAATATCAAGGTTTAAAAAGTTATAGAAGTGGTCGAATGAAGTTGAAAAGGATAAAATCAAAAAAGTCGTTATAAATGCACTTTGAAAATTACCATATTTTCGAGGATTTTTAATATTATTTTGAAAGATATCCTTAAGAGTTTCTTTGCATTATTTTTAAGTAGTTTAAGTATACTACTTACTATGAAAATTTTGGATCTTAAATCATTCATTTAAGTGGTGTAAACTTGCTATGACGATCATGATGTTTCTATATTGTTCTCTGTACAGGACTTTCTACAGCACTTATAAATGCTGTTTTTGGTCCACTGCAGTACTTCTAGGCTTGTTACATTGTTTTAATTTCATGTGACATTTTGACTAGATTTTGAAAGTGCAAAGGATCTATAATATGGTTAACTAATGTAAATATGTGTATAACCAAGCTAAATAATAATAAAGTAAAGGAAAAACAATCACATCAGGGTTTTTATACTGGTTCAGACTTCCCGTCCTACGTCAAGTCCCAAAAATCCCCTCGAATTTCCACTAATCAAACATCCTTACTTAGCCCAGAGTAATAGGAATTACAAGAGTTTGCTGACTTGATGAAGTGGTGTTCTTTCAACAAATTTTTTGACTTCTGTTACAAAGCTTCCTATAATCTACTTTGATGATTTAATGAAGCGTGCAGTGTGATCAAGAAAGTGTAAGGAGTGATTTTTGAGTGAATGAACAATACTGTTTTTAGAAAAAAAATAGTTACAAGAGAGTTTAGACATCAAGATAGCAATTTGATGAAAAACTTCTAGTCTTAGGCTTTATTTATAATAATCAATAGTTTTTTTAGAAAAGTTATATACATTCAGAAAATCATTCCTCTTCGAGGAAGAACCATTGAACAGTCGTAACTCTTCGAAGTGTTGTTTCAGAAAATATAGCCATTCCTGTTTATTCAGCCGACTAGGAATGGTCATAAGTCAACTGAATGTAAGTATAAAACATTGAAGACAAAAAGGCTAAAAATAGAAGGCTAAAAATAGAAGACTAAAGAGTGTATTTAGTCGACTGGATTCAATTTCAGTCGACTAGATTTGAATTCAATCGACTAAACCAATATATTTTGGTTTATATATATCAAACCTTGTAAATTTATTTCTAAATACTTTTGGTCCTTGTATTATAAAACTTGTGTACGAGTAATATGTGTATATGCATATGAATCATCTAGAAGATTTAAAAAATATTTTCTAAGAACAAAAAAAACATACTTTTTAACTTGTAGCTAACTAATTCTTCTTTCTTCTGCTTCTTGTCTCTTCGAGTCATTGATACATATAAAGTCCTGTATAAAAATTGATATAAGAGATATGTATACATATAGTTGTCATCATTAAAACAATCATAGTTATAACATTCTCCTCCTTTTTGATGATGACAACCATATGTATGATTTATATATATATATATATATATATATATACCATCTCCTCCTTAATGAATGCTCCCCTTTTACCATACTTTCTCCCCCGTTGTCATCAACAAAAAGGAGTAAAAGTAGGATGAAAGCAAAAGATATATGTTGAATTTTTTGCAGTTCCATTATCCATAAATGCTCGTTCTCCAGTGATATGTACGAAACTTTTGCTATTCAAAATCCAACTCGTCCTTTTGTCTTTCTTGTGTACCTGCAAAAAATAAAATTTATATTTTGGTTCCCACTTCGTAGGTTAGGGTCCAAGGGTTAATCGAAGGTGACCATACCTAAGAGGGTTTGGTGGAACCTTTGAAAATAAAATTTTCATTATTAATTAATGTGACAAAATAATCATCAATGTATTTTTCTTTGTTTTTCCTAATAGGAACCCAAATACTTAAATTATTTCTACTCATATTTAATTGTTTTGTACTTCTAGAAATATTAGAAAAATTTTAGCTTACAGAAGTACTTGAATTTCTATAAAAAGTGGGTTTAAATTTTACTCGAAATTTAATGCTAGCATTAACATTTTTACTATACATTAAAGCGTATCTAGTACTATTTATACACTTAATTTTATTATATCCTAAACCACTTTTATTATTAAATGGTCTATAATTTGATATAATTGAATTTAAATTATTTTGACCTTTATTGAAATTTGTGACTTTTTAGTAAATTTTATCAAAATTTACCGTATAGCCAGCAATCTCTTTTTCATAAATTTCAATTTTACTTCTAAAAGTTTTAGCTTGTTTAATAAATTCCATATTATCATTCTTTAAAGCACAATTCTCCTTCCCAAGTGTTCAAAATTGAGAATTTGAATTGTTTAAAGAAACTTCAAAATCATTTTTCAAATCATCAAATTTCTTTGACAAATTTTCATTTCCCATTTTTATAGAATTATTTAAACTTTTAATATGATCTAACTTAGAAACAGAATTTTAAAGAGAAATTTTTAAGGACTATTTTCATTTTCTAAAATATATTTTTCATTTTTCAACATATTAATTTCTAGCTTATATTTATTTATTTTATCCAAACTTTCTTTATGCTCCTTTTTTAAGATTTCTAAATTTTTTAGATAAAACACCACAAAACTCATATAATTGATCATAAGTAGTTACTACCTCATCGATCTCTAGTGTGGTGGTGCATTTGGCCTCTTTATCGCTTGTAGTCATGTTTTTAGCAATGTAACATGCATGACGATCTCTATTACTTGTAGTGCGTTGACTAGATCTTCTTCTGGCCATTGTTCTAGGAATTGCTACGATCAGTAGAACAGCAGACTCTGATACCAAACGAAAGTTCAAAGGACCTCTAATATGGCTAACTAATATAAATGTGTATATAACTGAGCTAGCTAATAATAAAGTAAAGTAAAGTAAAAATGATCACACCGATGTTTTTATACTGGTTCGGATCTCCCATCCTACGTCCAATCCCAAAGCTCCTCTTTGGATTTCCACTAATCAGACACCCTCATGTAGCACGGAGGAATAGGCGTTACAAGAGTTTGCTAACTTGACAAAGTTGTGTTCTATTAACATGAATTTTGACTTCTGTTACAAAGCTTCCTATAATTTCATTTGATGATTCAATGAAGTACGCAATGTGATCAAAGAAGTGCAATGAGTGATTTGAGTGAATGAATAATACTGATTTTTAGAGAGTAAATAGTTATAAGAGAGTTTATAAATCTAGAGAGCAAGTTGATGATAAACTTGTAGTCTTAGGCTCCATTTATAGTAATCAATGGTTGTTTCAGAAGAGTTGTATACATTCAGAAAGTCACTCCTCTTCGAAGAAGAACCATTGAACAGTCGTAACTCTTCGAAGTGTTGTTTCAGAAAATATAGCCATTATTATTTATTCAATTCACCGAGAATGGTCACAAGTCGACTGAATGTAAGTATAAACATTACAGAGAAGAAAGCTAAAAATAGAAGACTAAAGAGTGTATTTAGTCGACATGATTCAAATTCAATCGATACTCTCAGTCGACTAAACCTTTGTATTTTGGTTTATATATAAAACCTTGTAAAATTTGTTTGTAAATACTTTGGTCTTTGTATTAGAAATCTTGTGGACCAGTGATATGTGTATATGCATATGAATTATCTAGGAGATTTTACAAATATTTTCAAAGAACTAGAAAAAACATACTTTTTGACTTGTAGCCAACTAATTCTTCTTTCTTCTGCTTCTTATCACTTCGAGTCATTGATACCTTCAAACTCTTGTATAAAAAATGCTACAAGAGATTATATATAGCTGTAATCGTTAAAACAATCATATAATCAGAGTTCTAATAGTTTTTCATGGTTTAAAATTTATTATCTTTATGAAACCATTTTTGGGAAGTTCTAATAACATGGATTAGAGTATGAAAAAATGATCAGAATTTTAAATATATTTTTATGAAATTTTAAAGTAAAGGTTTTAAAATATAAAACATGTTTTTTATTTATTTTTGTCAAATTTCAAAATTAGTTATTTTTAAGTAATATTTTGTATGAATATTTAAAATGTATTTA